>JAJHZJ010000284.1:9907401-12307401 GCA_023548195.1 Bettongia penicillata ogilbyi | reverse complement strand
CATCCAAAGAAGGAAGTAAAGAAAGTAACCACAATAGATAAAGCACCTGACCTGGAGTCTGAAGAACCTGAGTTCAAATCCAGCCTCAGACGCTTACTGACCTTGTGACCATGGACAAGTAAGTCACTTCACCTCAGTAAACCTCAGTTTCTTTATTTGTAAAATGTGTAGATCAAATGAGATAATAATTATAAAATACTTACCGCAGTGTCTTCCTCATAGTAAACATTATATAAACATTAGCTCTTACCCAACATATACCACAATTTAGGTATGGTACAGGTTGTTTCCTTCCATAAAACAGAAAGGGAATACTATGTAAGAGAGGATCAGGGGATGCTTAGAATACAGTTCAATACCTCCTCATTACTTGTACAGTTTGGGGAAGTTTCTTTGCCAGGCAGCTCATTAGCCATCTTATATTTCCCCTCCCCTAAGAAGAGTATGATCGGGCTATTGTTGGGTTCTTGGTTCCAGTGGCTGCTCTTTCTCTCCAGGGGCAGCTCATATCTGCCTTGCCAATGTTCTTCCTTTGGTGCATTATCTGAATCCCCTCTGGGGGTCTTTGGGAGATGACTGCTGGTCTGGGCTATCTTTGTTTTCTAAGACTGCTGTTGTGAGCTTGGGTGGTTTTTTTTTGGTTATCACTTTATCATGAAAATTTCCTTCCTTAATGTCATGAGCTTGCTTACAGAGTGAGCTGATGTCAGCTCACTGAATAGTGTGAGGTGATTTCCCCAGATTTTCTGGGTGGGGGCTCTGAGTTAGGGAATCACCTGGTGTGAATCTGGGCCTTTCCTGTTGTGAGAACCACAAGATCAGAGAATGAGATTCTGTTGGGAGAGACTTTAGAGGCTGCCATGTTCAAGACTCTCTTTTTATAGATGAGGAGGCCCAACCTTGAGAAGCTGTGACTTTCCTGACCCCCCCCTCCCCCAAGGTAGATTTCAAACCCAGGTCTCATGACTCAAGTCAGCTTTATTTCCAATGTACCACACTCTATGGTGCTCTCTGTCTTAGAAGCAGTACTTGCGAGTTCACATTCACCCCATCTGGACCCTTTCTTTGATTAAGGACCAGAGAATGTGTTTCACTGCCCGTCATTTCAGAGCTGAGCCTGACATTCTCTGGCCAAAGGCCATCAGTAAGGATCTTGGCCAACACATGGACATGGGATGGTTGTTCCATGGAGCTAGGGAGTCTGAAGAAAAATTTCCCTGGGGGCTTTGAGCAAGGAGTCTGAGGGTATGGAGTTCTTTGGGGAGAGGGTCAGTTGACAACCTGGCTTCCTTGAGGCTAGTGTTGTGGGCAGGGCAATAATAAATACCCAATCCCACTTCCTGTCCCCCACGCTTTCATGTAATCCAGGAAGAAAGGGAGGAGGGCTGAATTTAGGACCCTAAATAAAGGGACCTTAGGGACCCTCAATAGCTATGCAACTGACCCATTTTGTAAATGAGATAAATGAAGCCCAAGCAGCCAAAGTAAAAGAGAAGAGATCTGAACCCAGGCCTTCTGATTCCAGACACAGTGTTCTGAAACACAGGATGGTTAAGATGCTTCTAGCTTAGATGTCCTGGCATCACAGATGTAGGATTGGAGGAGAAGCCAGAGAAGAGGGATCCAACCTTGTCACTTTGTGGATGGGACACACACAAGGGTGATGAGGCGGGGCAGAGTCTGTGGTCATACAACTAGACTCAGAGCCCCTTTCTTCAGGTGGAGTGACTTGGAGCACAGAGGAGTGAGGAGAGCTTTGAGGATGTGACCAGTTCTCCCTAAGGTTCCCATGGCCTGGCCCTGGTGACCAGTACACAGCACCCATCCACCATCCACAGAATCTGGGCCTGAGCAGGCTTTTCACCCAGCTGTCCAATTAAATGCTGCATTTCTTCTCTCCATTCAGGCCAGTTTCGGCAGGGGCTAGTTACAGTGACTGAGCAAAAGCCTGACTTTTTCTTTGAATGGTTAAAACTCTCAGCAATCTGGGGGGGTGAGCAATGAATTCTCTTCCACTTTTACTGGTTCCTTTCCGTGGGTTGAAGGTGGAAGGGAGAGGCTAAGACTTGGGCCAGAGAAGGCTCCTTCTGTTGGAAGAGGAAGGACCTGGGCCCCCTGGCTTTGAGTCCTTGGTGCCTTGGGGGCGACAGGGCGGAGGGGAGGCTGGGAGGGTCTACAGTCTTCACATCCTGTTTAAATTTGGCATTAGTCACATTTCTTAACGAGGGTTATGACCCCTCTGCACACACTCACACGTCTCCTACAATCAGTTTTTTAACTCTTGGCCACAATCTTGAGATCCTGCTTCTTCCCCTTGGAGTTTGGGCTGTGGAATTTCGGCAATGATGTCTCTGAGCTGTACTGTCCACAGTGCAAGAAATGCAGCCAGGCGTGGAGGACAGCTCACACTTGAAGGCTGAGGAGATGGGAGTCTGGAGGGGGATGAAGAGAGGCAGGGAGGGGAAGAAAAAAGGCAGCCATGTACTCTGGTGGGGGGGGGGGAGAAAGAGAGAAAGACAAAGAGAGCAGAAGAAAGAGAGAGGGAGAGAAAGATAGAAAGAGAGCAAGAAAGAGAGAGAAAGGGAGAAAGAGAAAAAGACACACAGAAAGACAGAGAGAAAGAGAAAGATGGAGAGAGAGCAAGACAGAGAAAAAAATGGGGAGAGAGAGAGAGAGAAAGTGTATGGTGGGGGGGGGTGGAGAGAGGCAGAGTAGGTGGAAATGTGGGGTCCCGGCTGCCCCCACCCTCATTGGGGTCTGTTTGAGGAGGCTCCTAGGTTCCTGCACCCTTACGCAAGCCTGGGCTGGGTGGGGGTCCCACCCTGCCCATATCCCAGGCCCCACTGTGGCAAACACACAGGCAGGCGGTTGGAGGAACCTCTACATTCCTGTCAGAGTAGGGCCCTTTAATCAAGGCTTGGAGATCCTTCCTGCAGCCGCCCGGGGGGCACTGTAACTCTAAACACATTAGTGTGTGAGATTGAAAGGTAACACATTCTCAGGCAAGACTTCGAACAATGGGGCCTGGATCTGGGTTTCATTTGTGGAAACTGTGCGGTGGGAATTTCTCTAATCAAATAAAAGGGAAATGAAAAACTCTATCTCTCAGAAACTTTAATGCTCTTAATTGCATTAATTTGAAAAACACACAAGGTCTTTCTGAGTGGGAAGCCAGGGGCATTTCTGAGGGAGTGGCCATGGGGGGAAGGGCCCGATGGTTGGCAGATAAGGGTGCCCAGGGAGCCCAGGGAGCAGCTGGGGGGAGGGGATCAGCAGAGGGAGCTGAAGAAGAGGGAAAGAGGGACTTGGAGAGACCAACTTGGTGAAGCTGTGGCTCTCAGAGGACTGGTACAGAGGTCAGGCCGCTGGGTCTCAAGGCTCCAGCAAGGGAGGTGAGGTTGGCGGAATGAATTAGCCCAGACTCAGACCACTCTGGGCTGATGCCACCTGATCCCCTCAAACACATGTCCTCTCTGCAATGCTCTAGGCATGGACCTGACCATTGGGCACTCGCGGGGTTATGTAGCTGGAAATTTAAGCCCTATGCTAGGAGGTGGTCCATAGAGACCTGAACTAGGAGTCCAGAAGACCTGAATTCAAATCCCACCTGAGACATTTGCTAGCTCTGCGATTCCCCCAGCAAATCCCTTTGCATCTCCATGCTTCCTCATCCTAACCCACAGTCCAGAGGCCTGGACTCAGTGATCTCTAAGATTCTGTTACCTCTTCCTCAACAATATTATTTATCCATGTCTCTTGTGCCAAGCCCTGAGTTCATGGCCTCTTTTGGACAGGATAGTACAGAAGTAGGGAAAAGATCAAGAATTCAACAAGGCAAACTGGAAACATGAGAGCTGCCCAGGCTGGATCCAGCCACCAGCCAGTCAGCAGGATGAACCTCCTCTAGATGTAGCATGATTCCGGTCTGGTTACAGCTTCCCCATCAGCCCCAATCCAGTAACTATCAAGAACAGGAGAGGGGAAGGTCAGAGGGAAGGAGGGAAGCCACAGCCTGGAAAGTTCAGGAAAAAGCAGGATTCGAGCAGATTAGGAGAGTCCAAGAGTGCTCAGCAGATGAGCAGATGTTGTCAGAGGGCAGCAGATGTGACTTCTGAAGAATTCCCAGAAGAGAAGGCAAGCGCTTGAAGTCTGAACAAGGCCAGGCCAGTGAGCTCTCCCTTCTGGAGAGGTGGAAATTCTAGGCAACTCACTTGATTACAGGACCCAAAAAAGCACGTCAACAAATCATCACATGAGAGATGGGTTAAAGCTTTGGGGGGCACAGGCATGTCCCAACTGAAGCAATTCAATCTCAATTAGGAAATACCAATGGAGGGCCACTTATTCTCATTAAGCAAGAATTTTTTCTTCTGGGAAACCATTCACTTCAGGATTCCTTGCAAAGACCAGCTTCTCCAGAGCATTAAAAGAGACATGCAGCTCATACAAATTCATGCAGCCCACCCCACATTGTACAAAGTGAGGGGTACTCATAGCCCGGATTTGTGGTGACCAGGGAAGTCAACAGGCCACAGACCTAGAGCTGGGAGGATCTCAGAGGCTGGTGAGGCCAATGCCCTCCATTTTACAGAAGAGGAAACTGAGGCCCAGGGAGGCTCAGGAATGAGCCTACAGCATTCAGTGCTATAAAATCACCTTTCTGCAGGAGGTTTAAGGTTTGCAAAGGGTCTCCATGATCCAACCCATTGAGAGGGTAATGCATAGCTTGAATCACAGAAATGCAAGACCCTCTCCTTAAGGAAACTCCCTCTGCTTTGCCCAGGGTCTTACAACCAGAGGGTGCCAGAGGCAGGACTTGAATCCAGGCCCTCCAGCCTCCAAAGGTGACGTTCCAACCACTACAGCAATTGCCTGTCTCAGGGAAGTATTTTCTTTTCAACCAGGTCAATAATTCCACAGGGGCAGGGAAGTCCTTGATGAGAAAATCCCTTAAACCAAAGTGGATCAACTCTGAAACTTAGAGTCCTAGAGAGCTGCATCAAGAGATGAAATAATTTGCCTGGGGTCACATGGCCAGGAGGGATCAGAGCAACATAGGATCATAATGTCAGAGCTGGACATGATCTTAGGAAGCATTAGTTCATTCCCTTCACTTCACCAGTGAGGAAACTGAGGCTCAGAGAGATGAAGCACTTTGTCTTGGGACCCACAGCAAGTTAGATAGAAGACAGATGGATAGATCAATGGATAGGTAGACAGACACGTAGATAGAAGATAGATAGATAGATAGATAGATAGATAGATAGATGGATGGATAAATGGATACATAGATGGATAGATACACTAATGGACAGATAGATAGATGGATAGATACATAAATAATAGATGGATAGAAAGACTGATGAATGGATAGACAGATAGATGAATAAATAGACTGATGAATGGATAGATACACAAATGGATAGATGGATAGATAGATGACAGATACACCTTACTCCCCAACGAAGAGATAGGCTGATGAATAGAGAGACAGATGATAAATCAATGGATAGACAGAGGGAAAGATGATAGATAGATGGGGGAGGAATAAACACAAATACAAGAGCAAGAAATATAGTGTTTATCCACCCTCAAAGATCTGACATTCTAATAGGAAGACAACATACTGAAGAGAGAAGGGTGGGTAGGGGTGGGAGAATAGGGGGTCTAAGGAGTCATGGGTTGGTTGGGACTTGAACAGAGCACAACTTGTGTGGGCACTTCCTCAGATGGAGAGCTAGCAAGTTTCAGAATCAGGATTCAAACCTAGATGTCTCCTGATCTCAAGTCCGGACCTCTTTCCACCATGTCATGTTGTCTCCCTTGATTGTTCACTTTTGACAGGTGAAAAAACTAAGGTCTAGTGACACGAACTCTTTTACTCCAGGCCATGCAGTTCATAAGCAGAGGAGGACTCGAATCCACAACTTTGGACTCTTTACCCAGGACTATCACATTTTCTTTAAGATGAGGACTAAGCAAGAGATGCCCGGGGTGAAGAGCCACCTCTGTGCCTCCCAGGGATAGAATGGACGACAAAAGTCAGAAGAAGAAGAGTGAGGAAGGCCAAAATCCCTTCAATTCCATCCAGCCATCCCTGATTCAGAGCCTACTATGCATGAAGTGGCACTGTGGGAGGTGACAGTGTGGGGCTTTGGTGGGACCCACTAATGGGAACCTGGGATGTATTTACAGGCACTTGGCATGAAAGAGGCAGGGGAGACTTGGCCACCAAGCTGAGAATTCGTGAAGCTCTCCTTCAAGTCATCCGCCTACTTTCCTTTTCCACATGTGAAGAGGGGTGTGGAACCCTGGAGACAGTCCGGAGACAAGCAACTCAGATGATTAAAGGATTTGAAAATAGGACTTCTGAAGCAAGGCAGGGACCAGATCTCTACGTCTTTGCTCTGCTTCTTCCCCCATGCCCCTTTCCATCCCTTAGCTCTTCAGGCCCATTCCTCCATAAAAAGTGCTCCCTGGAAGCTGGGAACAAGGGTAGCCACAGGTGAGAGCTGGGGTCCTGGCAGTGGGGCTGGTGCCCAGGAGTGAGGATTTCAGTTGTGGATGCAGGCCACCCAGCTGCCAAAGGGTGAAGCTCCAATCATGTTACCCCTTCCCCATCAACTTCAATGGCTCCTAATTATAGTGTTCAAAGCCCTTCATAGCCCGGGCCCTTCCTATCTTTCCAGGCTTCTTCCACCTTACTCCTCCACATGAACTCTGTGATCCAGTGACATTGGCTTTCTGGCTGTTCCCCATACAAGACCCTCTATCTGTAAGGTATTTGCACTGACTGGCCCCCATTTTTAGAGGTTCACCCTAGGCATAGCCAATTTCAGCCTTAGGGAGAGAGAGAGAGACAGAGACAGAGAGAGAGAGAGAGAGAGAGAGAGAGAGAGGCAGAGAAAGACAGACAGAGAGAGAGACAGAGACACAGACAGACACAGAGACAGAAAGACAGAGACAGACAAAGAGAGGCAGAGAGACAGAGAGAGAAACAGAGAGAGAGAGAGAGAGAGAGAGAGAGAGAGAGAGAGAGAGAGAACTCATGGCCTAAGGGTCTAAACAGTAAGTGCACACACAAGGAGGGGGAAATCTTAATAAAAGCTTGATAGGGGAGTAAGAAATGCTTTCTTTGAGGAAGAAAGCAAAGCTTCGTCTAAAAAGATGATGTGGTTACACAGGGAAACCATCAACAAACTCAGATTTTCAAAGAATACGTCCAAGGGAAACAGCAAAGGCAGAGCCTGAAGATTAATGCGAAAGGGGGTTGGTCCAGTCATAATGGCAAATGGGAAGTATGGACCCCAGATTGTAACCAGGAACCTGAATCTCCCAGGGGGTTCCTGGTTTTACATACTTGCTGGGGTAATCTACCACTTGTTAAGCCCTAGAACACAATCAAAATGGTGGTGGGAACAATTGTTGGAGAGGAGGGGGAAGGGATGGGATAAAAGTGATCTTGATAAAAAGTTCACATCTTCCTCAGATGATGTGGCATAAGGAACAAAGAAGAAGGAACTTGTGGCAAGTGGTCCATATTGTACGCAGGTCATTGGAGGGATCAAGAGAAGAGTTGGGGAAGATACTTAAGTATTTTTAAAGAGGAGTCCTGTTGAAAAGAGAGTCGATCCTTTTGTAACTGGTGGGGAAGGCAGTGGCTGAGCCTGATCAGGAGCCGTGAGACTAAGTTGCAAAGAGGCAAATTTGGGCTTGACTTCAGGAAAAACTTTGTTATAATAAAACTTTGTAACATTGTTTTGGAGGCAATGAATTATCTTTCAGGGGATGTTTTCAAGGCAAGTCTGAATGACTGTTGGCTGGTTGTCACAGAAAAGCTGCCTAGTCAGGTGAAGGGAGAATTTGGACACCTCAGCCTTCCAGCTGAGATTCTGGGCTTGGGGAACCTTTGACCTTGAGGCCACACATGGCCCTCTGGGTCCTCAAGTGTGTCCCTTTGACCAAATCAAAACTTCACAGAACAAATTCCCTTAACAAAAGGATGTGTTCTGTAAAACTTAGACAGTCAAAAAGCCACATATGAGAACCTAGAAGACCACATGTGACCTCAAGCCTGCAGGTTCCCTATCCCAGAATCTGGGGTTTTGCAGGGCACAGGTTCAGGGGGAAATTCGAGTGTGGCTCTGTGCTTTATGGGTTAAGCTTTCTTTTCTATTTTGATTGGCAGCACTTGCGGCCCTGGGATTGAAGTCAGGCCTTTCTGGTCCTTCATTGATCTGGGATGCCACCCCTACCTCGGATACAAAATACCCCTTCCAGACTTAAGTCCTCTGGCTCTATAGCTGTACTCCTAAGTGACTGGTCTCTAACTCATCCCTTGTTGGCTGGGCTGACCAGACAGAGCCTTCCCAGGTCTCACTGGACAACTGTCCCTGTCCTGATCCTCTACCATCTCAGCTACTTCACTATTCTCAGCAAAGTGCCCGCTCATCCTGGCCCTTCCGCTCCCAGCAGAATAGTTTATTAGGATTCAGTCTATGATTAGAAATGTTCTTCAGTAGCCAGTACACTTGATGAGAGTATTCTTTCCCTGTGCCCTTCTCCCATCTTTAGAGCATTGCAAAGTCAAACCCAGCATCACTGGGGGCTTTCATGGAATGTCAATGATAAACAAAGGGCGTGTTAAGAGGAAAAACAAGCAAGAGACAATTACACTGCCTGGGGTGGATGGGATGATGATAATGGAAGATGGAGGAAGGCACAACTACTCAGCTCTTGTTTTCTATTCTCTCTACCCAAGGAATTGATGTTCAAACTGGGAAAGGAAAACCTGGAATGGGGATCAAGGATCTGCCAGCCAAGTGAGTCACCTCCAATGAGTTCCAGAGATCAGATCCCAATGATTAATCATGATTAAAACAACTACTTTTTTTATAGTTGAAGCCCATATATAATCTAGGGATCCGTATTCCACTACCTCTGAATATTCAGGTTCAGAGTTTCAAGGGTAACTAGGGTTATTGGGTCATTCTAGTGCTATCAGTTCAAACCCCACAACAGGTAACCCTGCAGTGTCAATTAGCATCTCATCAACAGCCTTAATACCATTTGCTATCAATCCACTATCAATTAACCTGTTGCTTTATAATTAATGACCAATTAATATCAATTTTTCTTACAAAAGAATATATCTTGATATGATATAGCAAGAACCAAAGCACAGGAACATTCTAAGAACTGGGACACACTTTCTCCTCCACCATCCTGGTCCCTGGGGAGGATGGGTTGCTACAGAGCATCCACTGACATCAAATTCATTTCTGAACGAAGCACAGCCACTGACAGAGTAGGACAAGGCCAATGAGGTGATCCACCATTGTTCTGGGTCCTGCAGGTTAGACCTCGGGCCTGTGTTCTATTCCAGGCTCAATCCCTAGAAAATGCTCCTCATTACTAGACTGCTGGCTCATCCAATCTTTGGAAGCTCACAAGCTATTAGCCTCATCTGTTCATCAATGCTCATTCACCTAAGAGCAAAAAACATCACATAATTTGCTCATCTTCATGTGAACCTGGATGAGAAGAATGAACTGTTGGTACTGCCTCTCTCTCATCTCCCCCTTCTCCCTTTTCCTCTTTCTTCCTCACTCCTTCTCTCTCTTTCTCTCCCTACCTCCTTTTCTCTGTCTCTGTCTCTCTCTCTTTGTGTCTCTGTCTGTCTCTGTCTCTTTGTCTCTATTTCTGTCTGTCTGTCTCTCTGTCTGCTTCTCTCTCTGTTTCTCTCTCTCTCTCTCTCTGTTTCTCTCTCTCTCTCTCTCTGTTTCTCTCTCTCTCTCTCTCTCTCTCTGTCCCTCTCTTTTCGCTGCCACTTGTTAACCTGGGGGAAATGACTCAGCCTTCTTGGGTCTTGATTTTCTTGTCTGTACACTACAATAATAGACTCATAGATTTCGAGTGGGAGGAAATCTTGCAGGCCACCTAACACAACCCTCTGGTTTTTACAAATAATGGAATTAATGCTCCCCATTCTAGGTCTTCCTTTCCTAGTCTGAACATCAATTTCTTTGGTAGAGACCACAGAAGTAAGATAAAAGCTGAGTAGTTCTGCCTTCCCTCCATCTTCTGTTATCCTCTCATCCACCTGAAGCAGTGGGCTTGTCTCTTCATCTTTCTTCCTCTAGCAACCATAGCTTAGCATCTTTTGTTTATTGTTGGCATTCTATGCAGTCCCCAGTGAGGCTGGCTTCGTGATGCCAGATGTCCCCTATAAAGATGAGGAAAGGTCACAGGGAGAGAATACTCTCATCAAGTATACTGGCTACTGAAGAACATTTCTAATTATAAGCTGAATCCTAATAAACCATTCAACTGCGGGGAGGGCACCATCAGGGGCCTCAATTGCAAAATCAGAATGAAAATAATATTAATAGCTAACACACATTAATGCTTTAGAATTTACAAAGCAGTTTACATGTATCATCTCATTTGAGACTCACTCCAACCCTATGAGATAGGGATTGCATATATTAATATACCCACTTTACAGATGAGGAAACCTAGAGATGAAGTCACTATGGTCACACAACTGCAAATGTCAGAGGCAGGATTTTGATCTAAGGCTGTCCTGACTCCAAGGCCCATTCCATGACCTGCTCTACTGTATTGGGAGGGACCTCAGAGCTCCTCAAGCCTACCCTCCCCCCTCATTTAGGAAATTAAGTCTCAGAAAGGGGTTAAGTGACTTGTCTGAAGTCACCCAGTAGATGACAGAGCTGGGATCTGAACCTGGGCCCTGTGATCTTGTCCTCTTGCTATTTCATCATCAAACAGTCTCAAGGAATCATCCAAACCCTGGAGATCTGCAGGAACACAACTGAGGTTTAGGGTTCCTTTGTATAGTTACCTGCTGCTAGAGGCAGAGGTGTATAGGCCTCACTGTCTCTACACTTGGCCTGGGACATTCAGAGCTGCCTACACAGCATCCCTTGGGGTGGAGGTTGGGCTGAAGAGCCATCAGGGCTTCACTTGCATCTGGGTACAGGGCATATGAGCTCCCTTTATGGGAACCAGAAGCTAGAGGACTGGAACTGATATGGGGGCAGGCAGGAAGACAGCCTGGAGGAGGGGCCATGACTACCCCTCTCTCCTTAGTGGAGAAGAGTCTGTTATGTGTTTGTTTCATTCATTATATTTGTATTCTCAGTGCCTACTACCATGCTTTGGCACATGGTACATGCTTACTGACCACCTGATGGCTGTAGATCTGCTGTGTCTTGTGGGCATGTGGGATTGACAGGCAGGAATGACCCATTTCCTAGACTTCAAGACTCCTCCCTGAGGGGTTCAGATAGGGACACCAGGATGCTGCTGTGCAGCTCTGCCCTGCCCTGCCCCTCCTGTTATCCACATGCCTTCATGGGCATCTTCTCTGCTTCAGTGATGAAGCCTAGGCCTGTCTGCTCACTGTACTCAAGTTCCCTCCTCCACGCCTGCCCCCTGCAATTCCAGGAACCTTTGTCCCCTCAGTCGGCTCCCCCAAACTTCACGTCTTCCTTGGCAGGATTTAATAAAACTAAAAAGGAAAACAAACCAGGAGGCAGGAGCAACTGGAGCCTCCCAGGGGTGGTGTGTGTATGTCTGTGTACATGAGCTGTAGGGAAAGCACCTGGAACCAGCCCTGCCTCCCTAGGGCCCTGGGGCCTGGGCAGGGAATCAATCACTCATGTCACAGGCCCGGTGGTGGGGCCAGGCCTGGGCTCCCTGCTGGGAGAGATCCTGAGATGCAGAAGACCCAGTCTCTACCCTCCAGGAAATGAGGGTCTAACCCGGGAACACAAGACCCACTCGCCGGAAAAGCGGATGGATGGGATGGCGGAGGGGAGTTGGTCCAGATGCCAGTACCTCAGCTCAAGGGAGAGCATCCTTCTTGCCTCTAGACAAGGTTCTAACTCCTTGTTGTGGGAAATGTTTCATATGACTGATTTCCTTCATAATCTTGTGTATTTTATTTTGTCATGTGAAAACATGTTCTTGAGGCAGGAGCCCAGACACCAAGCTGCTGTCTCTCAGAGGGGGCCAGGACTCAGAAAAGGGTCAAGAATCCCAGCTCTAGACTCATGCCAGAGATGGCCTGTCTTCCCAGCTAGATGGGGAAGGTCTCCATAGACTTCTTCTGCATCCAAAGACTCTCAGAGTTGGCAGAGATTTCAGAGGCCAGATCTGAATGAGAATTTTGTCTACAAGTAGTCATCTGGGCTCCAATTGAAAACCTCTGTAGCCTGATCCCCCATTGTTAGTGCCTTCTCTTCCTAACCAGCTACTTCATTTTTATTTTGTATTTGTTTTGTATGTATACACACACACATATACATTTATACATATAAATATGCACACACATATATGTATATATACTCCATCAGGGGAGAGAACTTACATATGCACACATACACATGTGTGTGCATACATGTGCATGTGCAAGTTCTTGAGGCCAGGGATTGTTTCACTTTTGTCTTTTATCCCTTATGCTGGCCACAGTATCCAGCACATAGTAAGTGCTTACTCAGTGAGTCAACATTTTCCAATGGCCTCCTCTGTGCTGGGCACTGTGCTAAGTGAGAGCTGCGTTTAGGTTGCTCACCATCTCGAGGTAGCCCATCAGTGAGGGCTTCCCCTCTGCAGAGCCCAGATGTGCCCCTCTGTAACTCCTCTGGGTTCTGTCCCCTGAGGCCTTCTCACACCTAATGGTTCTCCCTAGCTCTTCTCATCTCTGTCCTCCGGTCTTCTAAGTCATCCTCATAATGAATGGTCTCTCATCCCCTTTCTGTCTTCCTTGTGTCTATTAGAGAGCTGAACTGGTGGAGACATGGTAACTATGTTTTGATTCGACTTTGGGTGAAATAGGACCAACTCCATCTGTAATTCTCAACTCAACTGACTTGCCCACCACCACTATACTCTGTTTGACATCACCGCTAGCAGCAGGCTCTCCTCCTTTCCCCTCCCATCCAACCCTCACTTTCTCTCATGGATGATTAAATTTGCACCAGGTCTTGTTACCCAGTGGAGCCATTGGTTGCTGAGGAGATCATGGAGCCATTCCAAGCCTTGTTTCCATCTCTGTGCAGATCAGCTGCTGGGATCCAACTGCAGCCATGGACCTTAATGAAACAAAGCTGAATCTCATTCTGGCCCTTTCTTGGTCTTCTTTTGTCTAGAGGGAAGTTTCTAGAAAAAAAAGAAAGGTACAGAGAAGACACAACTGGCCATGAGGAGCCAGCCACTGCCTGAGGTCTGCCCTACCTCCAGACATCCCTTCTCCAAGAGGCTCTGCTTGAACTTGGAGAATAGAACCAGGAGCCACAGTGGGTGGATGTGATAGAGAGGCCAACTGAGGCTTGGGATCAGAAAAGACTTCCTAAAACTGAGAGTTGACCAAAGCTATAATGAGTTGCCTGAAGGGATCTCCAAGCCCTAATAGGAAGATGAATTGGTGTGTGTGTGTGTGTGTGTGTGTGTCCTTCATCCCATCAGAAAGTAAGGTGCTTAAGAACGAGGTCTTTCTTACTTTTCTATTTTCATCCCTACATAACAATAGGGACTGCTCCTGTGATTTCTTTCATATGGGGAACTTCTGATGAGGAAATTCCCTCTATTGATGTAGACTGGCACCTCCTCTGCCCCATCTAGTCTTAAAGCTGCTGAGACCACTGAGAGAATCCCTCCGATATCATGTTAAAAGCAGGACTTGAACCCAGGTCATCCTGGCTTCAAGGTTGACTAACCACTAGGCTATGCTGCATCTTTCTGTTCATTGCACAAAGTAAGTACCAAATAAATGAATTTCCATCCATCCATCCATCCATCCAACCATCCATCCATCCATCCATCCATCCATCCATCCATTCATCCATCCATCCATCCATTTATTGACTCATGAATAAATGAAATGGTCTGTGCCCAGTGGTCTCTGAGTTTGCTTCTAACTCTGATTCCTGGGATTCTTTGGGTACACTCACCCCATCTCTCCAAGGTACTTGGTCTCTTTTCAACTCCCTGGGAGAAATGCCAGAGGAGGGAGGGAACCCTATTCCCCACTCCCACCAGGTGGGCATCCCTAGTCCTGTCTGCAGTACTTTCCTCCCCATTGCTTCTAGCACTCCAATCCTGGGATAGTGGGCTCTTTCACTGACGCATCTGTTGAGTTGTGCTTCTGACTCTATCTGACTAGATCTGGAATTTGCCCCCCTGGAAGAATCCCGGCTGTATCTTGCTGCCCTTGGCCCTTTGGGAACCATTTGTCTGCTACAGACTCAGTGTAGTATTTGGGGAAGAGCTATGGATTCTCTAGTTGGAGAATCAAGACTCAGATACCACATCATGTCCCCTAGCCAGGCTTCAGTTTCCTTCTTTGTAAAATGAGTGATGAGAAGAATTGGGTCCCAATCCCAGTTCTGCCTCTTCCTCTCTGTATGACCTTGGATAAGTCATCTCACCTCTTGGGACTCAGTGATGGAGTCAATCCAACAAAGGGGTTGAAGTAGGAATCAGAGACTGTTGGAATATTAGCCTTCCTACTCTGTGGCTTTGTGAACTTCTGAGATGACCTCAACTGGGAAAGGATGGAGTTGAACTCCAGGGCTCTGTCCATGATCAGGTTCCATGGTCAAGCAGCCTCATGCTCCCTTGGTGGGATAGGGGCAGCATGGAAGAGTCCCATCCATGTCCAGCTCCTTCTGGCCCAGACCTGGGCACATAGACCCAGAACAAGCATCTGGTGATTGAGTGACTTACTTAATGGAACAAGGATGACCATCTTTTGGCCTTTTTTTTGTTTCTAGCTCTTGGCACAGTGCTTAACAAATCTTTGTTGACTGATTGATTCATGGGAAGCTGGCAGCCCTCAGTCACCCCCCTTTCCTGGACCACTGATTATTCAAGATTTAGCTCATTTAAGAGAAGATGGAAAAAGAGGTAGAGGTGGCAAAGCTCCTTTGCCCCAAAGTGTGTGTCCTTTCCTTTCCAAGACCTGGCTGCCATTTTCTAGTTCAGTCTGTTGTGTTTCCAGGGATGGAGGTGGACCCCATGCCTAGCTCTGGACTGATAGGATCAGGGAGGCTTATGCAGCTTTTTCCACTTAGAGGGAGGTGAAGGAGGGTCACAAAGCCCCATCCGGGCTCATCTCTCAGTCACAATCAATTCCTTTCCAACTAGAGGGAGGCTGACTGGGGGAGGTTGTAGGAAGGAAGCAGGGAGAGGGGATGCCTGGATTGGGTTGGGCTAGGCCAAGAGCTGAGGACAGCTCAGTTGGTCCTTGCTTCAGGGAAGGTTCAGGCTGGGCCGGTGCTGTTTATTTGACTGGGATGGATATTTCAAGGTCTCTGTTACAAGGGGCCTCCCTCCAGCAGTCTCTAACGAGGTGCAGCTGTCGGCTGCTCATTAGCTCCAGTGACATTTTCCTCAGGCCCTTCCTGGGGGAGTCAGCCTCCAGACCCGCCCCACTGATGGGGCTCTCTGGAAGCCCTGACATCCTGGCCCAAAGGGCAAGCGGCCGGCAGCCGCCAGCTCATGATGGATGATGCTGATGCTGGGTGTGGACGAGGCTTACCCTCCAAACAAACTCTGCTTGTTCAAGGCAAAGGCAGGTCTAGTGCCTTTGGGGAAAGCCTCTAGATAGTGGGCACTTACCATCAAATGGCTCTCAGCCGACCTTCCCTATCTTAGAGGGGCCTCTAGCACAAGGGAAGCAAACAAGCCGCAACTCACAACTACGTGGGACCCTGACCAGAGAGACCATACTGTCAGGGGAAAACAGACCAGGTTGCCCTGGGGGGCTGAGCTCCAGAAGGTCTGGATTCAGGGGGCTTGTCTCAATAGCTGAAGCTATTGAATGAAAAAGGGAGGGGACAGCACTGGATTTAGGTCTGCTTCTTGCCTTTGGGATGGGGCAAGTCACTTAACCCATTCTGTTACTAATGTTGATGAAATGGATAGAGTTCTGGGCCAGGAATCAGGAAGACTCAAGTTCAAATCCTGTCTCAGACGTTGATTATCCATGTGACTTTGGGCAGATCACGTGCCTTCTCTGAACCTCAGTTTTCTCATCTGTAACAATGACAGGATTGTAGCAATGACTCTAGCCTCTGAGGCCTCTCCCAGCTCTAGGGTCCAACAATACTTTAGGGTTCAAATCCCCATTCTTCTAATTGCTCCTTGTGCGACTTTGGGAAAAGTTTATGGGCCTCAGTTTCTTTATCTGTACAATGATGGGACTTAGAAAAAGCTTCTAAACAGCCAGAGCTCTCCTGAAGAGGAATGGGTGGCTCTGGGAGGCCCCTGGTCTGCATCACCTGAGTTCTTTAAGTTGAGACTGAATGAACATTTTTCAGGGATGCTACAGTAGGTATAGGGAGCACCATATCCCTTCCAAGGTCCCTCTAAATCTGTAGTTCTAGGACCTCCCTGGGCCTTAGTTACCTTCTCTATAAAATGAAGGAGTCAGACTGGATTGACCTCTGAACTGCCTTCCAGCTCTGGGGCCATGATTCTCTCTGGTGGAGTACTTTATCTCAAGGGAGTCCCAGCATCCAAGCTGGGCTAGCATCCCTGTTCCCTGCCTCCAAACTCCCCTTATTTCTATCCTTGGCAGCTTTTCCCTGCACTTTATTTCTCATCCTTTCCTTCCCAAGTCATCAGTTGCTTGTGGGAGACAATGGTCAATGTTGGAAGGGAACAATGGCGAGGAATCAGGGATCCCAGATCTAGAGATGGAAAGAAAGGATGTCAAAATCAAACTAATCCAATCTCCTCATTTTATAGATGGAGAGAGGATTAGTGACAGCCAAAGTCTGGTGACTGCTATGCAAACACCAGTTTTTGAAACAGATGCATAGAGTTTGGCTTGGGGAAGCATGGCTATAAGTGTTCTTCTTGGGCACCAAGATAGTATTTCCATATGAAAGCTTAACCTGGGGCTTCCAAGATGGAAGAAAGTTCTGCCAGTCACACAAGTTTGGTTGGTCACCAAACCTAGACTCCAAGAGAAATAATAAATACTCAGGGATTTCCAGGTATGGTACCAGTGGAAAAGAATCTTCATGAGGAGACAATTCCCTCTTCTGCCTCAGTTGGTTCCCTGTAAAGGTCAAAAGTGGCTGAAGCTATTGATGTGATGTGGACACTCATCTTTGTGTCGCTGGGTAGATTGTTACTTCCAGACATTATGAGATCCTCAAGAAGCAGATTTGTGGGACCACCTCCCACACAAGGTTGTGCATCCTTCCTCTACTGTTCACTTGTCTATAAATGAGCTATAGTGATGGCATCTGCCCATTCAGTTCTGGGGGCCAGGAGGAGAATTTTTTCTCCATATCCCTTGGGAAATACAAGTCTTAAGCCAAGAAATTTTGTTTGGGTCCCCCTGTTTATAGTCAGAGGGGAGTGGGATAGTGACCCAGTTTAGGTGGGTCAACAGAAATTCTTGCTGATGGAGATTGCCTTGGTTTCAGACTAGGTTAGTTTGCATTTGGAATAAAAGTGTTGCTCTGAGACCCCTCCTCTCTTTTCCTCATCAGTGTAGGACCCTCCTGACCAGGGCTGTGGAACCTGTGGCTTAGAGGCCACATGCAGTGCTCTAGGTCCTCAGGTGCGGCCCTGTGACTGAATCAAACTTGAACTTGGTGACATGGATTCGGTCAAAGGCTCACACCTAGAGGGCCACATGTAACCTTGAGGCTGCAGGTTCCCAACCCCTGTTGTCTTTTATTACAGTTATTTGTGCATACAACTTACCTATCTGTGAGAACATGTAATAGTTTTAAAAAAATCTCTAGTGCCTAGAGCAGTTCCCTAAGCATAGTAGGTTTTCAATTGGTGTTTGCTGAATGAATAAATGAATGAATGAATATTTGTGGCAGTTAAGTGGCTCAGTGGATGAAGGGTTAGGATTGGAGTGAGGAAGATCTGAATTCAAATCTGAACTCAAACATTTACTAGCTGTGTAACCCTGGACAAGTCACTTAACCTCTGTTTGCCTTGGTTTCCTCATCTGTAAAAATGGGGATAATAATGGCACTCCCTCACAGAGTTCTTGTATAGTATTATTAGTCTGGATATTCAAGGCCCTTGGGCAAGGATGTGGCTAGTTTCAGGGTCAAGCTGTAAGGCCTCTCCCTTCTCCAGAGCTTTGCAGTAGGTCTTCTGGAGAGGACCCCACACCCCACCCTGGCATACTGGGCCCAGTAGCCAGCAGGGGCGTCAGGAGCCTCCCTAGGGATTCCATTTGATGAGCTCCATTTCTAGTCTTGCCATGACAGTTCTTGACCCCAGAAGATCAGATATCACCATCAGAAGTTATACCTCCAAGAGGCCCTTGGGGTGCAGGGTACCTTGAGAGTAATCTAGTTCAACCCTGAGGTTATATGACCTAGTCAAGGGCACAAAGCTTGCTGGTGTGTGAAAGGAGACCAGAATTCAACTCCACTCAACAAGTGTTTTGTAGGCCCCAGTAACTGTGCTCAGCGTTGGGAACATGCAGCTATTTGTTTTCCAAAGATCCTAGACTTAGAGTGGAAGGAACTGTTGATCATGCATTTATTAAGTGCCTACTGTATGCCAAAGATACAAGGACAGCAATGAAACTGCCCTTACCCTCAAGAAGTTTACAGTTTAGTGAGAGGTGTGGGGGGATTACATGCACATCTATGGATATAAACAAAAACAGGTACAAGACAATTTGTGGTCAAGAAAGGCTCTTTATACAGAGAAGATGGCTGGTTTTGGAGCTGAACCTTGAAGGAAATTAAGGCCAATTAGTCTACCCTCCTCATTTTATAGATGAGGAAATTGAGGTCCAGGGAGGTTAATTGACTTGCCTGAAGGCACACAAGTTCATTAGAAATGGGGAAGAGATTGGCTTCCCCAGCCTGGCATCAACAATGGTACTGCTCCTTCCAACCAGCCTTAGAATCTCAGGGGAGGGCTGGGACTCTGGTGTCCTGCCACCTTCTGTGTGGACACATTGCCAGCAGGAGAGCAGTCCCTTCCCCATGGAAGCTGAGAGGAGGGAGACACCAGCATAGAAGGGCTCTGCTCAGTTAAGGAGGGGAACTTAGGAAGGACCCCCTCGGGACGTGAGTTAACAACATGTAGGGACTGCTAAGGTCCTGTTGGTCAGTTCTAACCAGGCTCTACCTCACTTTGAGCTTTGAGGGGAAGGGGAAAGAGAGGCACAGGAAGCCTGCCCTGAAGTATTTGGGGCCACTGAGAAGTCAGGGAACAGAGAGTTGGCAAGACAAGAAAAGGATCTTGCCTGTCTCCCCCCGGCATATCCCACCCTCTGCCTTCCAGCAGTTCTCGCTCACTGAGTTCCATCAGGGATGCCAAGGAGGCAAGCTTTGGCAGAGGGCATTGAAGGGAGAGGCCAATGAGCAGGCTGCCTTGTAAGTTGAAGGTGGCAACTCCAGGCAGTGACGAGGAAACTGTAGATATGACTCAATCTACCCATATGAAGTATTCATTCTGTACCTACTACGTGCCCTGAACTGTGTTTGGTACCAGGAATTAAAAAACAAATGAAAGTCCCTAACTTCAAGGACCTGACATTCTGTTTGGGTGGTGGGGAAGGTATACAAAATGTATCAATATAAAAATTACAGATATCCATGTAAGTGATGGAGAGAGGCAGCCAGGAGCAAAGGGAAAAGATTAGTGTACTAGCTGAGTCTGAAAGGAAACTAGGAATTTGGAGAGGCAGAAATAAGGAGGGATGGCATCCTGGGCAGTAGACACAGTCAGGACAAAGACAGAAAGGCAGGAAATACAATGTCTCATGTAAGAAGGCCAGTTTGGTGGCCCATTTAGCGGGCAAAGAGGAATCGTTTAGGATAAAGCAGGAAAGGCTGGTGAAAGCCAAGGGATAACAGCCTTCAAATGCTGCCAGTGGAATTTGTATTGGGTCCTAGAAGTTATCAGCAGCCACCCAGGGGATTTTATTGACCAAGCAAGCATTCATTAAATGCCTACTGTATTCCAGGCATTGGGTGAGTTATAGAGGAGACAAAGAGAAAACAAGGCAGTTGGTGGCCTTCTGGGACTTGCTTCTGCTGAGGCAAAGGCCCTCTTTCATGTGGGCCACAGGTGACCAGGCAAAGGTCTCTTGTTCAAAGGTTCTTGGGTCTAGAGCAAGAAGAAAACTTTCAGGCTACCTAGTCCAACCCAGTTATTTTACAGATGAGCAACCTGGAGGTTAGAGGAAGACATGTAGTAAGAGGCAGTGAGCGGTGACTCCAGAATCCTTTCCCTGCCACTCCCTTCCCCCATGTTCTTTGGGCATTACTCTTTGTAACCTTGGCCTCACCTTTGCCCTTCCCTTAGGGAAGGAGGATGAGGAAAGCAGACGGGACCCTAAAGAGACAGAGGATATTGGCCTCCTGGGGGTGAGGGCTGGGGAGGGAAGGGTTATTAAGGAGTAAGCTCCCTGAGCTGGTAGTGACAGGCCTGCCAGGAGTGGTGAGGATGAGATTACACGCCCATTAAATTCCAGCTGTGATTCAGCATCTCCCAAAGCCCCTGACACATGGGTAGCACAGCTAGGAATTTCATGTCAAAGGTCAAGAAGCAGACAACAATGGTGCCAAGGAAAGAGCCTTGGCTTTGGAGTTGGGGAACCTGGGTCTGAAAAGAGGCTTTGGGCCTTTGGATACAGGTCACGGCCTTCCCCCCATCCTTCCCTGGGCTTCCATTTTTTGATCTCTAAAATGATGGGTTAAAATCTATTCCCAGATCCATCACTTAATACTTGTGTCATTGTAGGCAAGTCCTTTACCATCTCTCTGCCTCAGTTTCCTTTTTTATAAAATAGTAATACTGGTAGCTCATGTTAATAATGAATATTTCTATTCATTCATTCAACAAACATTAAGTACTTACTGTGCCCCAGGCATTAAGTGAGTCATTGGGGATATAAAGACAAAAAATGGCTGAGTGCTCAAGGAATTTCCATTCCACGGGGAGTTGGGAAGCTATAATGTAGATAGAGGTAAGAAAGGGCTGAGAAGGGATCCTGGCCAAGGTACTGTACGGAAGCAACATATCTTCAATTTTGTTCTATGTGCAGGCAAAGAAAGTTGTTTTTTAAGGAAAGTTGTTTTATCCCCATTTTACAAATGAGGAAACTGAGACTCAGAGAGGTCATTGGTTCATAGATCTAAAATTCAAAGTGAACTCTGAGGCCAGATTGTCTCACTCCTTCATTTTACAAATGAACAAACTGAGGCTCATGGAGGTCACAGAGGTAGGTGCAGAGGTAATATGTGAGCCCAAATTCTCTGCCTCCAAATTGAGTTCTCTTTCCACTCTACCAGGAGGAGCTCTGACCTTCCTTATGATCCAAGGTCTGCTCTCGTGTTGGAACTGAGTCACATGATAAGCCGGTTCTGTAGCAGAAGTCCACCTGGCCTTATGGTCAGGCAGATCCTAAGCTGGACGAGGTCATTCAGTCCAATATGCTTATTTTATAGATGAGTAGACTGAGAGCTAGGGAGAGGAGGTGACTTGGGAGAGAGGAAGGGGACCTGGGTAGGGTCAGAGGTGAGATTTGAACTCACATCCTCTGACTCTCAAGTCAACCATCTCTCCATTCCAGCAGATCTGGGTTACAGAAACATAGGGCAGCCTTTATTTGGATAAGTGTGACTTTTGCTCTGCAGTGTTTTCATAAATAATTAAATTAAGCCAGAAGAGGACTTCCTGGAGATTCCTGTGAAGTTTTCAGGCTCCCTGTAGCAAGCAACCTTGTCCCAGCTGCCTTCTCTCAGGATAATGGGGGAATCATTTCACAGGAAGGAAGTGATTACATGTATCAAAAAACTTTGATCTCCACTCAGAAACCATTTCTCCAACCTTTGCTGAGAAAAGTGGGGAGCCCAGGAAAGAAGATGATTGCTGTGGCATAGTAGATAGAAGGCCTGGGTTCTAATCCTTCCTCTAATACTTGCTAGCTATGTGATAGTGGGCCAATCCCTTCACTGCCTGTACCCCAGTTTCTTCTTCTGTAAAATGAGGACACTGGGTTCAATAGCCTCTCAGGTCCCTTCCAGCTTTACAGCTGTGCTCAGGGGAGGGAGAGAAGCATGAAACAAGGCAAGGCAGGGAGCCAGAGGGCAAGCCGACAAATGCCTATGATGGTACAGGTTTGTCGAAGCACTTTTTGGTTTTCTCTCTGTCATGTGCTGCCATGCTTGGGAGTGAGAGTGGAAAGGACAGTAGCAAAGGCCACTGAGAGATGAGGATGAGCAGGTGGCACCAGCAGAAGGGCAGGAAGGCAAGGACACACTTGGGCAAAGGTGCAGGACCATGTGGCAACAAAATGGTCAAGGGTGTGGAAGGCGGAAATGAAGTTAGAGTAGGGCAGGCTCCCTGGGGCAATGGGGGGAAAGGGAGGCGGTGATGATAGAGGAGAGGAACACAGGCAGCAGTGAAGGTCATGGGGAAGTGAAGTGTGGGAGACTCTAGGTATGCCAAGTCCTTTATCTTACCCCATTCTTCCCACCTATTAAACATTTCATCCATTCAAAGTACTCCACTATCTACCAATGTGGCACCTTACATCTCATCGTCCTACTCCCTTTCAGCCTCCCTCACCCCAGCCCATCCATGCCTACCTCATCATCCTACTGCATCCCATCCCAACCCACTCTATCTGACCCTCCTGGTTCCATCCTCCAATCCCTCCCTCCTCCCAGTCTCTGAAGATGGGATGATAATGGCCCTGGGGTTCTGGAGTCAAAGTACTTACTCGTATGTTCTTGGGCAAGTAACTTCCCTTCCCTAAATCTCAGTTTCTCATTTGTAAAAGGAAGGGATAGGCATCTATGGTCTCTGAGCTCCCTTCTGACTAGAGATCTCTAGGCCTGTGCCCCTACAGTAAAGAAGGGGGCTCGTCTGCTTCTTTCCCATCCCTTTTACCGGGGAAGACAGAAGCCTGGTGTTTGGGCAAAGAGAACAAGAAATTTAGGGGCTAGAGTCTATTGACAGACACACTGGTATGCAGATGTGGGAGGCATGGGAGGGACCTCCTTCACTAGGCAGCAGACTCTAAGTTCCCTTTCAATTAAATGGGCATTTATTGAGTCCCTACTGTTTACATACCAGACCCTGTGCTAAATGCTTAATAAAACCTAAACTGTCACAATCCCTCTTCTCAAGAAGCACACATTATAGGGGAGGGACATACAGGCCATACAACTCCAAAATAAGTGCAAGTAAGAGAGGTGCCCTTGATAGCAAGTGCAAGTCCAGCCTTATGGGAAGGAAGACTTGCCTGTGACACCCTCTGACTGGGCCTCATAGAGCAATGGCCTTCCTTCTCAGTGCCCAGTGACTCTCAAAGATCATGGACTACAGCACAGATAAGATGGAGGGAGGAGATCCCTGCTCCAGGGAAATCACAGGTCAGGACCGAAAACATACAAAGTGGCTCTGCAGATGGGAAGAAAGGAATGATTAACTCCCGCTTAGGGTAATCAGCAAAGGTCTTGTGTAGGAGATGACATTTTATCTGAACCCTAAAGGAAGCTATGTACGTTATGAGGGAGAGGCAAGGAGGGAAAACATTCCAGGCATGGGGAACTGTCTATGCAAAGGCATGGAGATGGGAAATATTGGGGAAACCAGCAAGTAGTCCCTGTTTGAATGAATAGTCCAGATGCCATGTGTGCAGAAGAATGTGAAATCAGCCTGGAAAGAGAGCTGGTGCCAGATTGAAAAGGGCTTCAAATACTCAACACTAGTTTTATTTTTGAGGCACTATGGAGAAGCTGACTTTTCTTGATCATGAGGGTGGGTAGAGAAGGGGGTGGTAAAATGGTCAGTGGTTTTGGCTACTGTATTTGTTTCTCTAGTGCTTGGCAAAGTTCTAAGCACACAGTTGGTTGGTTGTTGTCCTTTGATCTCGAAGATGACCAAAATGACATCACCCCGATAAAGTGAAGTTTCAGTGTGTCTGACTGTGGCTGATTAGACCAATACGAGCTTGGAATGCTCTACCACAGTTGGGCACAGATTGTCCATGTGAGTATTGAGGTGGATATCCCAAATTTGCACATCCTGCATTTACTTTGTGCTGTCTCAATTCTCTTTGCTCATAGAGCACAGCACCCTTTCTGATGTGGGCACTCCATGCTGAGCAGTCCTGTGTCATTGTCTCCCATGTTGCACAGTCAAATCCAAAGTTCTTGAGAGAGACCTTGGGAGTGTCCTTGTATCATTTCTTCTGGCCACCATGTGATCGCCTGCCCCATGTGAGTTCTCCATAACATAGTCTTTTTGGCAAGCATACATTTTGCATTCGAACAACGTGGTCAGCCCATCGGAGTTGTGCTCTCTGAAGCATAGTCTGAATACTTGGCAGTTCAGCTCAAGCAAGACTTCAGTGTCTGGTACCTTACCCTGCCAGGTGATCCTCAGAATCTTTCTAAGACTGTTCAAATGGAAGCAATTCAGTTTCTTGGCATGGCACTGGTAGACTGTCCATATTTCACAGGCATACAACAATGAGGTCAGCACAACAGCTCTGTAGACCTTCAGTGTGGTAGTCAGTCTAATACCTCTTCTCTCCCAAACTTTTCTTTGGAGCCTCCCAAACACTCAGCTGGCTCTGGCAATGCATGCATCCACCTCATTGTCAATGAAATGAATTTCATCCCTGGAAAGTACACTACCAAGGTAAGAGCATCCACAGCATTCAAAACTTCTCCATTTGTTGTAACTAATGGTTCCACATATAGATGGTGTGGTGGTGGCTGATGGGGCACCTGTGTTTTCTTGGTGTTAATTATTAGGCCAAAATGAGCACAGGCAGCAGAGAATTGATCCATACTTTGTTGAATCTCAGCTTCAGAGGCTGCACTGAGTGCACAATCATCTGCAAACAGAAAATCATGCACCAACACTCCCTTCACTTTGGTCTTGGCTTGTAGCCTTTTCAAATTGAAGAACTTGCCATCAGTACAGTAGTCGATCTTGATGCTGTGTTCATCCTCATTGAAAGCATTTGTCAACATGGCTGAAAACATCATGCTAAAAAGCATGGGAGCAAGCACACAGCCCTGTTTCACTCCATTGGTGACTGGGAAGGCACGAGAGCATTGTCCATTATCCAGAACTCAGGCAAACATGCCATCATGAAATTGATGTACAATATTGATGAACTTCTCCAGGCAACCAAATTTTGACATAATTTTCCATAAGCCCTCACAACTAACAGTGTCAAAGGCCTTGGTCAGATCTACAAATGTCGTGTACAGACCTCTGTTCTGCCGTTGACATTTCTCCTGGAGTTGTCGGACAGCAAACACCATATTGACTGTTCCTTGGCCCTTTCTGAAGCCACACTGGGTCTCAGGTATATGACCATCTTCCAGGTGAAGGATCAGCCTATTAAGGAGGACTCTGGCAAGAACTTTGCCAGCATTGATTGAGAGAGATGCCCCACCGTGATTGTTGCAGGACAATCTATTCCCTTTACCTTTATAGAGGTGGACAATGGAAGCATCCTTGAACTCCTGGGGGATAACCTCCTCTTGCCATATAACCTGGAAAATTCAGTCAGCTTTTGTATGAGCAATGGGCCCCCTACCTTGTAAATCTCAGCTGAAATAGACTCAGCACCAGGTGTTTTGCCACATGAAAGGAGCCTAATGACCCTCAAAACCTCTTCTTCCGTTGGGAGTTCAACTAAGGAGGGATTGACTTCAACCTGATAAATGCTTATTGAGTCATTGGAGAAGGGAGGCCAATTAGGAGGCTCCTCTGATGATCTGGAGTAGTCTCTCTTCCACTTTCCTGGTGATAACATGTTCTTCTCCTCTCTCCTCTTCTCCTCTGCCTGGTCATCACAAAGGAACATGGGAACAGAGGCAAGTAGCTGCCTGAGGATAACCCTTGGAAAGTTCCTCTGTCTGAAGCCAGGCTGGTTCTGTGATACAGGCCGGTTTCCAAGACTGACCTAGGAGGTCATGTTGAGGTCATTCCAACTTGGCCTGAGTCTTTCCGGGGTGACCTTAAATCCCACATGAATCTTGAAGACCGAATGGTGGCCTGTGCTGGCAAGAGGACAACTAAGGCTATGGGAAGTCATATCAAATCTACAGGCATTTATAAAGTGCCAACTGTTTATCAGTCACTGTCTAAGCACTGGAAATATAGAGAAAGGCAAACAACTATGTACAAACAAGATATTTAAAGGATACACTGGTGGTGGTAGCCTCAGAAGGAAGACACTAACATTAAGGTAAACTAGGAAAAGCCTTTTGTGGAATGTAATATTTTAGCTGAGATTTGTTTTCCCCCAATATATGTTTATTTATTTCATTAACTATTTCTCAATCATATGTAAACATTTTTATGTTTTTTGAAATTTTGCATTCTACATTCTTTCCCTCTTATTCTCCCCTCCCCTTCCTTGAGAAGGCAAGCAACGTGATATTGATTATAGATGTGCAGTCGTGCAAAACATATTTCCATATTAACCATGTTGTAAAGGAAGACACAGACCAAAAAAGCAAAGGAAGTTTGAGAAGTGTTCTCCAATCTTCACTCAGAGGCCATCAGTTCTCTCCCTGGGGATGAATAGATAGCATTTTTCATCATAAGTCCTTTGGAATTGTCTTGTGTCATTGTATTGCTGGGAATAGCTAAGTCATTCACAGTTTATCATGATACAATGTTGCAGTTACTGTGTGCAGTGTTTTGATTCTGCTCTCTTCACTTCGCATCAGTTCATATAAGTCTTCCTAGGTTTTTCTGAAAGCACCTCCGTCATCATTTCTTATACCACAATCATATAACATAACTTGTTTGATCAATGGGAAACCCCTCAATTTCCAATTCTTTGTCACTATTAAAAAAAACAACAGCTGTTTAGCTAAGATTGGAAGGAAACCAGGAAAACTAGGACCAGGAGATGAGGAGGGAGAGCATTCCAGGAATGGGGGACAGCCAGGTTTGGGGTAGGTGAGGGAATGCTATAGAAAGCCAGCCCTTTTGTGTCCCCATTCCCTCAGAAGCTAACTTGAATGAATGAACAAGTGAGTGAATGAAAAAGCATTTATTAAATGCTTCCTCTCTGCTAGGCATTGTACTAAGTGATGTGGATATAAATACAAAATTGAGACAGCCCCTGACTTCAAGGAGAGACCTAAGACACTGGGAAGTAGTGTCTCAGGAAGGCAGGGAAAGTGAATCAATAGGGACACCCATTGGCACACCCTCTCCAGAAGCAAGGATGGTGTGGATTTGATTTTGGTTCTCAGAGCCTGAAGTAGAAAGGAGTGATGAGGGTGTGTGGGGGGGTGGGATATGCCTGTAGCAGCAACAGCAGAGCAGCAGCAGGAGCAGGGTGAAATGATGATGGTAGACCTGCCTTAGCTCCTTGAAACCTCACAGCAGTGATGGGAGCTACTCTCAGTATCATCAGCCCCATTTTACAGATGCAATAACTAAGGCTCAGAGAGATGAAGGGACTTGTTTGTGGTCACATAATTCACAAGCATCAGAGCTTCAAACCTGGGTGTCTCCTGACCCCAAGTCCAGTCTTCACCATGCTATTTTTATACACATGGTTATGGGCCATTTCATGGGGAGTAGGGATGGTTCTTAGGAAATCTGTTTGAATCTGAGGCCCCTCAGAAGTCTTGGACTAAATTGGACTGGAACTTAGTATGAGTCAGCCTTGGAACTGACAGCCCAGGGGATGACTGGCTATAGTGGAGAGAATTCTAGGTTTGGACTCAGGGCCTGGATTCAAATCTGTCTTGTCACCTGCTGCCTGTATGACCTTGAGCAAGTCACTTCACTTTCTCTGTCAAATATTGGGATTGAAGTACCATCATTTTTGAGATCTTTTCCAGGCCTAGCTCCATGATTTGATGACTTTTCTGAACCTCAGTTTCCTCATCTGTAAAATGAGGGTGTTGGACTGGATTGCTACTGAGATCTCATCTAGCTTTAAACTCTGATTCTATGACTTCTCCAGACCTCAATTTCCTCATTTGTAAAAAGAAAAGACTGAACTAGGTAACCTCCAAAGTCCCTTTCTGTGACCTCCTGGTTTTGTAATTCTGCAGGGAGACCCCCTAGATCCTCAATGCCTCTTCAAAGTATACCCTAAGGCCTCTCAATAGGACTCAGAATTACAAGATCTGGGCCGGGCCAGGCCAGAGCAGCTTCCAGAAGGGAGAGGCCTGTGCAGTAGGAGCTGTTGGTATGGCTGTGCACTCCAGCTGCTTGGAGCTGGCTCCTAGGCATGGCATGGGGGATCCTGGGCCTAGATCTTGGACTCTCTTGATCAGGAGGGGTGAGCTGCCTGTAGTGTCTCTTAGAGCGGAATCCTGGCTCCTCCTCACTTAGACTGGCCTATTTCTTTTCCCCTTTGGAAGTGGTGCTGACGTGGGATGTACAGTGGAGGGGGGGAATAGGGAAAATTCTGTAGTGCCCCCACCCCACTTCTGAAGCTGTTCTGAGTAATGGGGCAGCATTGAGTCTGAACTGGGTGGGAAGGATTTTTAAGTGAGGGTTTGATCCAGGATGCACCAGCTGCTCCACTGGCTAGAGAGACCAGGGTTCCCTTCTCTTCCTACCCCTCCCCCCCCATGCTTTTCATCTCCTAATTTCCCAAGTGGGGAGGGTCCCACTGGCACACCCATGGAGGCTGCTCCCACCCACAGGGCTAGTTCCCAGGGCCCTGGGCTCCTTCCCCCAGCCTTGAAACTCAATCCCTGCCTCCAGCTGGATCGTGGAGCCTGCGCTGGGCCAGGCCATCCCTTGAGACTCTGCAGAGCTATAGAGCTCACTGGTAGGGAATTTGCCCTGATCTGGGTTCCAAGCAGCCAGGCTTGAGAACAAAGAGCAGGCTCAGATGTGTTCAGGCACCTCGGCCCCCCTGACGCTGGCTCCCCATAGCTGAGGGTGCTGGGGAAGGGGAAGGGGGTGGGGCAGGCTTCATGGGTGGGACACATACCATTCCCTAATGATGGCTTTTCAGTGGGCCAGCAGGGCCCAGGGGCCTGAGCTGAACAAAACTTCAGGGCTGGATTGGACACTGGGGACCAGTGGAGCACTAATCAGAAGCAGGGCCAGGAATCACACTTAGGACCATTGACCTGAAGCCAGGGATGACCTCAGAGACCCCTGAGTCCAACCTCACCATCTCATAGAAAGGAAGCTGAAGCCCCAGGAAGCCATTCCTTGCCCTAGGTTACACAGGTATGAGGGGTAGGTTCCAAACTGACTCTGGAGCCAAAGCTCCTCTCTGCAATCAATCAGACCCCAAACCTCATCATTTTTACAGATGAGGAAACCGAGGTCAAGTAATTTGCCTGAGTAGTAAATAGCAGAGGCAGGATTTGAACCCAGGTGCCAGGACTCCAAATTCTCTTTCCATGACCACGTGCTAAACAGATTACGCTAATGATAGAGACTGAAACATGTAGCCATTATAACTGGGAGGGGCTCAGTCTAACCTCCCCTCCTTCCCCTTCTCTTCTCCCCCTTAATGGTCAGTGTATTTTGAAAGCAGGAATCCCTGTCTCAGGACTCCTTCAGGAATTCTTCATGGCAAAGGACCTTTGTTCCTAAGGCCTTGATCCCCTTTCTCCTTTCCATCTCCATTCCAGAACACCCCACTCTCTGAGCCTTTACGCTGAAGCCCCAAGCTCAGCATGGGATAGGTGCCCCAGACCTCAGAGAATCAGATATTTAGAGCAGGAAGTCACCTGATGGCTCATGTAGTCCAGCTCCTTCCTTGTTTTACACAGAAGGGAAACCAAGGCTCATGGGGTTGAGTCATTTGCCCAAGGTCACAGAAAGTAAGCCACAGAGCCCATGTTCCAATCTGGGTCCTCTGGTTCAAAATCCAGCTTTCTTCCCCTGCCTCCCCTGCCCCCTACCTCCCACCTCTCATAGCTCTCTCTAGGGTTCTCCTCCTATCCTTGCCCCTTTCAGAGGTAGAGGGAAGGGAATCTGTAGAGATACCCAAGCCAGCTCTCTATTGCTGTAGTCAGATAGTGGCTTCAGGAGAACCCCCAGAACCCGATCTCAGAAGAGCCCTGTTCATACAGGTCATGGGCAAACATTGACTCCTGGTCTAGTTAAATCCTCCTCAGTAAGACTTAGATGGAAAGCTAAATGATCACTTCTTTATCAAAGAAAATGCCATTTTTTTACTTCTAAATATGGATGCTGAGCACCTTCAGCTCTACTTAGCCTTGCCAAGTCCTCCAAAGGGAGACAGATACTGGCTTGGGGCCCAGACTGGGCTCTGTCACCAACCTGGGTAAGGCATGACTCTCTATGAATCCATTTCCTATTCTGAAAAAGTTAGAGGGTGTTCTAACCACTTGGCCCTCCTGATAGAATTACTGAGCTCAGAAGAGCTAAAATCAAAGGACTCAGATTCATCTCCTGCCTATGATACAGAATTTCATGCACAATCCAGGCCTCAGTTTCCTCTTCTGTAAAATGAGGACATGGGACTGAGCTGACCTCTGAGGCCCTTAACAGCTTGAAATCTATGATCTAAGGAACTTTGCAAACTTTCAAGCACTGTGGAGCAGCAGAAGGCAGTGTTGGACAGCTGGAAGAAAATTGGCTTCAGAGTCTGAGGACCTGGGTGTGAAACCCACCTCTGCCATCTGCCATGAGTCAGGGGAGTGAGGTAACCTCTCCTGGCCACAATTTCCTTACCAATAAAGGGAGAACACTGAATGAGATGACCTTGAGGCTGCTTCCAGCTCCATAGATGGTCTTATGCATCTTCCTAGAGCACTGTCTGATTTTTCTGGTGGTGTTCAAGGACAGATAAGAGTTGTTTGGAATGAGCATGTGACCCATGAGTAACAGAGCTGCTAGGGAAGGGGGAGGTCAACACCTACTATGTGCCAGACACTGAGAAACACTTCACAGATCATACTTCAAGCAGATGAAACATTTTACTGTAATTGGAGTCGTTCCTTACTTGACAAACATTTATTTCAGCATCAGTAGACTCTCAGGGACTGTTCACACTGTGAATTTGCTGGACAAACACTTTCCTTGAGATAGTGGAATGAGCAATTTCAGGTCAGGCCAAGGCTGATCCGAAACTGGGGATCAGGGTGGTCTGAATTACTGATTTTCCCCTGTAGTTTTATGTGGTTCAGATACTTTTTCCAAATCTCTCCTTTAGCAGGGGGAGTGACAGTCTCCACTGGCACAGAGAGAGATCCTTCCACCTTTAGTCTGTGGGCTTTGCAGTCAAGCAATCAATAATGACCAAGTGTGTATCATGCATAAGGCCCTGTACTGGCCCCTGGGGAGAGCATCTGCTTTCAAAGAACTTCTGTTCCCACGGAGGAGACAACCCAACATCATGAGATCTAGACCTCAAAAACCCCATGGAGATCTCTTGGCCAGTCCCTTGTTTTACAGATGAGGAGACTGAGGCCCAAAGTGGGGAAAGCATCACCAGACAAAGCTGGGTAGTAGCAAAGCTAGGCCTGGAACCCAGATGTTTTGACTCCCAGTCCATATGGGATCAGCTGTCCCGGAACCCATGGACCTCACTGTCTGCCAACTTGTCAGCAACTCCAGCTGGCGTATTGGCTTCAAACTGAAGAGCATTTCTAGACTTTTCTTCTTCCCCTCCCCTCTCAGCGTCTCCCAGACACTCAGAGTTGGAAGGGACATCCAAGACCAACTACTCTAGCTAACAGCTTAATGTGAATTCTCTCAACAACATCCCCCACAAGCTGGCTAGCCAGTGTCTAATTGAAGACTCCTAGGGATGGGGAACTCACTACCTCTCAAAGCAACTACTTTCTACTTTTGGATAGATCTAACAGGAATGTTTCAGTCAGACCTCCATCTCCAATTCCACCTATTACTCTTGGTTCTGTCTTTAGGGACCAAACAGAGTCAACTTTCCCCTCCTTCCCCTTAGACATGACTATGATGAAGGTGGCCCTTTCATACTTAAAGACAGACATCATTTGCCTCCTGATTATTTTTCCTGCCAGGTTAAACATTCCAGGTTCTTTCAAATGGTCCTTGTTGATCTCAATCCCTTGCCTGAGCAGTAGACAGGGAGGTAGGGGTGGGTCTGGGGCTATGACACAGTCACTCGTTCCTAGCTAGCTCCCTGATAACAAGGTGGACAAGTCCCCTCTCTGAGCTGGTGGAGCTGACCATCCTCTTGGGGCCGAGAGCAAAGACAACAAGTCCTACAGTGGTGGCAGAGGCGGGGCAGGTCTCTGGGGGAACATTCCTCTCTTGCTTGAGACCCCAGCTTGTTGACCAGAATCCTTTGTGGGGGCCCTGCACAGCTTCTCTCCTTTGGTGAGATTTTGATCTCTCTGTATTAGCTGCAGGTTTTTTCGGGTCACATCAAAGGTTAGAATGCCATGGAAAGAGTTCCTTCTCCATGAATCATATTTCCCAAAATGTGTTCATTTGCAAATAGGCTTGGGTTATTTTACAGAGCACTGAGGGGGAGGAAGGGGCCCATGGAGACCCTTAGAGAGGACTCCGGAGGAAATCATTGAAAATTCTAGGCCATTTTAAAAAAAGAAGAAAAACATAACCCAATAACAACAACGTTCCTACAGAGTTCTGGGTCTTCTTAGAATTTCCTGTTTGTCTTTTGCTTCAAAATGAGTCAGGGTTGGACCAGCAGCTCATCTTGGGGGTCAAGACAGAGTTACAGAGGCAGAGGAAACTTCAGGGCCCCTGGGTCCCCCTGAGGAGACACGAATAGCAAATCACGAAAGGGGAATTTTAAGAAGGGATGCCCAGGAAGAGATCTATGCCCCTCTAGCTGGATTGGCATTGATGAAAGTAGAACCATCTCCTTATGGGTAAGATAGAGATCGGTGAGAATCTTGCAGCAGATTGCTCTGGAGTTCACCTGTTCCTTCAATGATTTTCTGACCTTGAGGTGTCACCCAGTGGCATCTCAGGACCTTGGATTCTACATCCACTAGGATAGATTTCAGCTTGTTTCCTTCTTGGGGTACCTCCTACCCTTTTCCTTTGTCTACTCAAGCCAGAAGCAATGTTCAGGCAATTTTGATGGAGATCCAATCCATGGTGACTCAATCCATAAGGTTATTCCTTCTCTCAGATAAAGATAACAACCTATCCCATCACATCTTGCATAACTTAGAGCATTCATTCATTCCTTCTTTCCTTCATTCATAGAACAAAATAGAGCAATGAATAAAGTAGAAAAATATGCAGAACACAAACCATATGTTATTAGTCATTCAACATTTATTAAGCACCTACTATTTTTGGCACTGTGCTAAAGTTTTCTTATGTCATTCAGTCATGTCTGACTTCACGATCCCATTGTGATTTTCTTGGCAGATACTGGAGCGGTTTACTGTTTCCTTCTCCAGTTCATTTGACAGATGAGGAAACTAAGGCAAACAGGATGAAGTGACTTGCCCAGGGTCACACAGCTAGTAAGTGTCTGAGGCTAAATTTGAACTCATGAAGTCAAGTCATCTTGACTCCAAGGCCAATACTCTACCCACTGCTGCCCTACTCTGCTAAATACCTAGTACTGTCTTTTAGGAGGAATGCTAACATCCTAGAGAATGCTTCCAGAAGAGGGTGATCATGTATATGCTTCCCCACTTCCAGGCCTTGGATCTTGTCACCAACTGTTCCACTACAATCCCTTTCTGCCTTTAGAAATCCTGCTTATTCTTCATAGCTTAGTCCAAGTGAGACTTCCTTTGTAAAGCCCAATGCCCAACTTCAGGTGATTCTTTCATCTTTAGAATTTCAAAACCTTTTTCCAGTTGTACCGGTCATTTTGTCACTTTGTAGTCAGTCACTGCCTGGTTTTGTGGTTGTTTATGCACTATCTTAATTTCTCTATTAGACTGTAAAATCTTTGAAACCAGATCTTGTGTCTTACTCAATTCAAGGAAGTTAACATTTATTACGCACTTTCTATATACCAGGGTCTCTGTTGGGCTTTACTCAATTCAGTGAAGTTAACATTTATTAATCACCTTCCATATACCAGGGCCTCTGTTGGGTTTTAGACCTAAATAAAGTAGTCCTTGCCCTCAGGAAGCATCCATTATACTGTATTCAATCAATCACATCAAGTCAAGAGGAGTTTAATATCTACTTTGCACTAGGATCTGGGAAGACAAAGGTAAAAATGAAATCATATCTTCCTGTAAGGATCTTATATTATAACAGGGGAGACAATGTATACTTATACAGATATAGATCCATAATCAGATCCAAAGTAACTTGGGAAAGAAGGCATGAGCAACTGTCAGAACCAAGAAAGGCCTTATCTAAAAGCCAAAGCTTCTCCACAGTAGGGCGTTAATCAATGTTTGCCGAATGACAAAATAAATGAATGAAAAGCCTTAGAACTGCTGACATGTACCCACATCTGTCCCGTAGTCATGCCTTCTGTCCCATGACTGGTCCTGTGGCTATACCTCTTTACCCATGCTCAGTCTCAGACAGTGGCCTTCCCAGGATCTGCTAAAGGAGACTCTTTATTTTGTTTAGGATTAAATGCCAAATCTTCAACCTAGTGCTAAAGGGAGACCCTTTATAAATAGGCTCTAACTCCCCTTTCTTTTCCTTTTTCTGATCCTTTCCCTTCACTCACTCTAAATTCCAGCCAAATTGGATGGCTGTCTTGGTCCTCCATCTTCAAGAGTCCTGGGAATAGCGGTTCCCTCCAGATCACCAACGCCGAAACCAAACTGGCCCTGACCCTCATCATCCAGGAAAGCAGCTCTGATAGGGATGAGAACCATCTCTGCATCCAACGCCCCATCTGCCCCCTCAGTCTTGCTGTGCCTGGAAGGCAGTTCCTCTTCCTCTCTGCCCTGATGAAACCTTCTCTCTCTTCAAGTCTGAGCTCAGGGGTCACCTACCCCCTAACTCCCTCAAAGTCTTCCTTGTTCCTCTCTCCAGCTGAAAGCATTCTAGCCTTCTTAAAGATTCTTAGCTCTTTTTGGTCTGGATCCTTCCCTTTCCTAAGAGTATCTGTTTCTTGAGGTCAGGGACAGTCTGTTTTCCTTAGGGACATTGATGAGGACAATGCCTTGTACTTGATAGGCAATTAATAATTGCTTGTTGAATTGGACTGAATCTGTGCACTTATTATGTCTGTCTCCTCATCCCTCTCCACCCTGTTAGGATGTAAGCTCCTTGAGGACAGGCCCACGTCATTTTTTTAACTCAAAGGTTTTTTTTTTTTAATTAATGTCTCTTATTTTGACTTTACTGTCATTTCTGAATATACCACCACCAACCCACTGAACAAATAAAAAGGCAAACTAAACTGAAAATGCCAGCAGCCACAATGGGCAGTAAATGCAACACACTAGGCCAAAGGTGCCATGTTGGATAGAGCTCCAGGGAATGGACTCAGGAAGCCCTGCATTAAAATCCAGCCTCAGATACTTATAAACTGGCAAGTCATTTAACTATTTGCCTCAGTTTCCTCATCTGTAAAATGAGGAAAACATAGCACCTACATTGCAGGGTTATTGGGAAGATTCATGAGATAACAATTGTCAAGCCCTTAGCACGGTGTCTAGGTGCTTTATAAATGCTCATTCTCTTCCTTTCCCTTCCCCTATTGCCCTCCTTCTCTCCAAAGAGGGGAGAGGGGAGTATATTTCCTCCTTCTTCGCAGGAACCAAGCTTGATTATTACCATTACATAGCATTTGGCTTGGTTTTAATATACTTTTCGACTAAGTCATTTTTCATCTTCACATTCCCAGTGCCCTACCCAAAGCCTTGATAAATGTTTGTTGAAAAGAAATGACAAGAGGAACTGCCTATAAGGCGAAAGAGATTCTCAACAAGGCCATAAAGCAAACCCCACCTGCTTCTCCATTCCCCTAGGCCACAGAGCTGTACTTCCCTGCGGATGGAGACTGTATCAAAGGCAGGGTTGTCTAGTGATCAGTGGCTCCAGAACCCAGAGACCTGATTAGGAATCCCACCCTGGGGATGTCTTGACCAGGAGTGCCATCCTAAAGTGCAATGAGCTCCCTCAGCAAGCAGTTCAGCTACTTAATTCTTGTTACACAGGGCTTTAAGTAAACTGGCTCTGGGATGTTTTCCTGGGATGGATGGGACAAGGAGGTCACTGATGTCTTTCCTCAATGGACTGTTTTACTCCTGTCTATGTATATCCAGGACTTAGCACAGTGCCTGGTACCATAGCACATAGTAGCTTCTCAATGAGTGTTTGATTAATTGACTGGTTTCCAACTCTAAAATGCTATGTGATTCTGAGATCCTGGACAAGTCACTTAACCACTTGGACCTCAGTTTTCTTTTCCATGAAATGGGGATAATAAAACTTATCTTTCCTCCCAATGTCCTTTATGATGCTTTGCCAGTCTTCTTGGGATAGAGATGGGAGTTTTCAGTCTTCCTTGCTCTATCTCTCCTGGGGTTCTTTTCCCACCAGCAAGGCCCAGGTTGGCCACTCAGCAGCTCCAGCCTCCCATCGCTTCCTCTGGGGTTTATTCCTTCCAGACACAGAGTTGCTGCTTTTCATTTGGAGCTCTCTTGCAAGTTATGGTATTTCAGTTGTTTTTTCAAAGCCTCCCTCCCCCTTCCCTTTTCCCCTGTGGCAGGATTCCTAAGAAGAATCGTTTTTCTGGAGAGAGCAAATGAACACATATTCTCTCTGGCTGCAACATTCCAAGAGCACCATGTCAGGGGAGAGAGAGAAAAAGAGAGGGGGGAGGGAAGGAAGAGAAAAGGAGAGGAGAGGAGAGGAGAGGAGAGGAGAGGAGAGGAGAGGAGAGGAGAGGAGAGGAGAGGAGAGAAAAGGGGAGGAGAGGGGCGGGAAAGAGAGAGGAGGGGAGGGACAAGGGGAGAGAGAGAGAGAGAGAGAGAGAGAGAGAGAGAGAGAGAGAATGAGTGAGAGAGTGACTGAGAGAGAGAGAGAGAGTGACTGAGAGACTAAGAGAATGAGAGAGAGTAAGAGACAGAAAGTGAAAGAGAGAGAGAGAGATTCAGGACAGGCTGGGGACCCCAGCAATGCCAGTCAGCAACTCAGGAAGGAGTTGAGGAAGGTTGCTATGGGTACCTTTGGCAAATCAAGCTGGCAGGGCCAACATTCTCCCAGCTGGGCATGCTGCTGCTGCAAGACTCTGCCTCAGTGGGCCCCAGAGTGCCCCAGGGTGACTACAGCTGGTAGGGAGAGCAGCTGCCCACCTGCTGGCTGCCATCAATGGCCTAGAACCATATGATCTGCTTCTATACTCACCCCCCCTCCCCATTTCTGGAAGGGGTCATGTGTGTCTGGTGTGTGTGTGTGTATGAATGTGTAGTGAGATGTGTGCATAAGTGTGTCCTGGCCCCAGATCTGGACCCATGTATCCCAGACCAGGAATGAGGGAGGAGGCAGGGGCCTTAGAAGCTGGCTGGTAGCCCTCTCTTTCTCTCAATAGTTTGGCTGTAGTGATACAGCCAGCTACTTCTGGTGTGTGGGTGTGGTTGGGTGTCTGTGAGTATGGTGTGTGGGGCATGTACTGGGAGGGGTGAAGGGAGTGTCTGAGTGTGGGGAGGGGTTGGTCTGTGGGTGGGGGGCATAACTGTGTATTGGGGTCTTTCTTTCACTCCTATCCTTCCAGGCTGGGCTTTGGGAGTAGGAGAAAGAATGAGTGGAAGGTCATTTGGAGATCTAGAGCTAGAAGCTACCTTCTATGGATCATCCAACTGTTTTATGAAACTGAGGGCCAGAGTGGGATCATTCAGGTAACACGTGCCTGAGCGGGTACAGACCTATGGTCTGTGACTGCAGATGTAATGCTCTGGCCACTCCACCATTACCTGTGTGACAGCACACTGGACTTGGAGTCTGGAAACCCTGGGTTCTAATCCCACTTTTGACACTTTCTAGCTATTCAATCAAGGGCAAATAATTTTACTGTTTTAAGCCTCAGTTTTCTCATCTGTGAAATGAGGAGATGGATTCAGTGATCTGTAAAGTCCCTTCCAGCCCTAAGTCTATAGTTCCATGATCCTCTATTCTGCTTCTCTTTGGGGGAAAATGAGGAGAAAGTAGCTGTTGAAATTCTACCAGATCCTTCACACAGTAGGCACTTAATAAAATGCTTACCAAATTTAATTTGTTGAATTCTCTTCTATCCCTTTGCAACGCTATCAGTTCAACTTCAGAACCCTCCCATTCTCTTTTTGTGTATGGGATTTAATAATCATTCATTTGTTCATTTATTCTTTCTACTAATATTTATTAGGTACCTACTCTGTGCAAAGCACAGTCCCCCAAATAAGACATAGTCCCTATCTTCAAGGGGTTTAGAGTATTGTAGAAAAAACAGCTGCCAGTTGGGCTCCTTACTGCTACTGCTCATAGTTCTTTTGTGAGCTAATGTTTCATTTTGGGGGCTATTTCAACTCCTTTGTGAGGCAGACTTTCAGCTGTATCCAGCCAACCAGAAAAAGCTCCCTGTCTAATCTGTATTTTGGATAGAATTTGCTTACCCCTAAGAAGTAACCCTGCCAGACAGGTCTTGTCTGCAGCTAGCCCTAGAGACAGGCAATTTACCCTGGTTCTTTATTGAGCAAGCCTGGTATGGCAGCTGGCAGTCTTTGTCCAGCATTCGTGGCATTATCATTTCTCTTCCTGTGTCTCTTTGTAGGTGAGTACATATGCATATATGTATGTCCCTGAATAGGTTCCAGACTTGGATTCTGGAGATCTCAGCCCAAACCTTGGCTGTTACGCTTCCCAGGTGTGTGACTTTGCACAAATCATTTGGGCTCTCCTTGCCTCAGTTTCTTCATCTGCAAATACTTTTATTCTTGTCTTTGCAGGGGTGGGAAAAAGAAAGCAATTTATAAACATTAATTTATAAACTTTAAAGGAGGGGGGAGGAGCGAAGATGGCGGAGTAGAAAGACTCACATATGCTAGCTCCGGAACCCACAGCCCATAAATTTCCTGTAAAAAGAACTCCCCACAAATTCTGGAGCAGTGGAACCCATGCAGCAATGGAGGGGAAGAGATTTCTGTTCCAGAGAGCCCTGAAAAACCGACCCCAAAGGTCCGTCACGCACCAGACATGGAGTGAAGCCCCTGCGCTGCCCTGGCTGAGAACCCCGAGAGGAGCGGATCTGAGCAGGCTTCAGGGACGGAACCTCCAGCAACCACGAAGGTCCCTCCACCCACAGGTGCTACAGGTCAGTGAGAGAGACTTCTGGGCTGGCCAAGACGGGAGCAGGGTGTCTCCGTGACTCGGGCCCCCCTGGGAGGCAGCGGCAAAGGCAGTGGCTGCCCGGGACTCCCAGAGCAGGCAGGAGCTCCACTCCATTACTGAAGATCTCTGCAAAAAGCCCCTGAGGGAACTGAGCCTGGGAGGCAGCCCTGCCCCCACCTGAGCACCAGAACTTAAGCTCACATTGAATAGCAGCTTCATCCGCCACGGAAAGCCCTCAGGCTGGTGAGCAGTATTTGAATCTCAAACCCCAAGCACTAGCTGGGCAGATCTAGGCGGGGGTGGAGAGGAATCTCAGAAGTCAAGTAACTGACTGGGAAAATGCCCAGAAAAGGGGAAAAAAATAAGACCATAGAAGGGTACTTTCTTGGGGAACAGATGTTCCCACCTTTCATTTCTGATGACGAGGAATAATGCTTACCATCAGGGAAAGACGACATAGAAGTCAAGGCCTCTGTACCCCAAACATCAGAAATAGATATCCAATGGGCTCAGGCCATGGAAGAGCTCAAAAAGAATTTTGAAAATCAAGTTAGATGGGTGGAGGAAAAACTGGGAAGAGAAATGAGAGAGATGCAAGAAAGCATGAAAAATGGGTCAATACCTTGCTAAAGGAGACCCAGAAAAATGCTGAAGAAAATAACACCTCGAAAAAATAGGCTCACTCAATTGGCAAAAGAGGTTCAAAAAGCCAATGAGGAGAAGAATGCTTTCAAAAGCAGAATTAGCCAAATGGAAAAAGAGGTTCAAAAGCTCACTGAAGAAAATAGTTCTCTCAAAATTAGAATGGAACAGATGGAGACTAATGACTTTCTGAGAAACCAAGAAATCACAAAACAAAACCAAAAGAATGAAAAAATGGAAGAGAATGTGAAATATCTCACTGGAAAAACAACTGACCTGGAAAATAGATCCAGGAGAGACAATTTAAAAATTATGGGACTACCTGAAAGCCATGATCCAAAAAAGAGCCTAGGCATCATCTTTCATGAAATTATCAAGGAAAACTGCCCTGATATTCTAGAACCAGAGGGCAAAATAAGTATTGAAGGAATCCACCAATCACCACCTGAAAGAGATCCAAAAAGAGAAACTCCTAGGAACACTGTGGCCAAATTCCAGAATTCCCAGGTCAAGGAGAAAATCTTGCAAGCAGCTAGAAAGAAACAATTCCAGTATTGTTGAAATACAATCAGGATAACACAAGATCTAGCAGCTTCTACATTAAGGGATCGAAGGGCGTGGAATAGGATATTCCAGAAGTCAAAGGAACTAGGACTAAAAGCAAGAATCACCTACCCAGCAAAACTGAGTATAATACTTCAGGGGAAAATATAGTCTTTCAATGAAACAGAGGACTTTCAAGCATTCTTGATGAAAAGACCAGAGCTGAAAAGAAAATGTGACTTTCAAACACAAGAATGAGAAGAAGCATGAAAAAGTAAACAGCAAAGAGAAGTCATAAGGGACTTACCAAAAGTGAACTGTTTACATTCCTACATGGAAAGACAATATTTTTAACTCTTAAAACTTTTCAGTATCTGGGTAGTTGGTGGGACCACATACACACATACACACACATATACACATGTGTGCACACACACATACACACATGCACGCACATACAGAGACAGAGAGCACAGAGTGAATTGAATAGGATGGGGACCATATCTTAAAAGAAATTAAGGTAAATGGTGAGAGAGAAAATGTAGTGGGAGGAAAGAGGGTGAAATGGAATGGGGTAAATTCTCTCTCATATCAAGAGGCAAGCAGGAGACTTTTTAGTGGAGGGAAAAAGAGGAGAGCTGAGAAAAAAACAAGAAGTTTACCCTCATCACATTCGACTAAAGGAAGGAATAAAAATGCACACTCATTTTGGTATGAAAACCTAACTTACAATACAGGAAAGAGGGGGGAGAAGGGGATAAGCAGGGTGGGGGGGATGATGGAAGGGAGGGCAATGGGAGGAGGGAGCAATTTGAAGTCAACACTCTTGGGGAGGGACAGGATCAAAAGACAGAATAGAAACAATGGGGGGCAGGACAGGATGGAGGGAAATACAGTTAGTCTTATACAACACGACTGTTATCGAAGTCATTTGCAAAACTACACAGATAGGGCCTATATGGAATTGCCTGCCTTCCCAAAGGGAATGGGTGGGGAGGGAAGGAGGGATGGGGAGAATTTGGAACTCAAAGTTTTAGGAACAACTGTTTAGTATTGTTGTTGCTACTAGGAAATAAGAAATACAGTTAATGGGGAATAGAAAGTCATCTGGCCCTACAGGACAAAAGAGAAGATGGGGACAAGAGAAGGGAGGGATGATAGAAGAGAGGGCAGATTGGTGATAGGGGAAAATTAGAATGCTTGGTGGGGGGAGGGGTATAAAAGGGGAGAAAATTAGGAACCCAAAATTTTGTGAAAATGAATGTAAAAAGTTAAGTAAATAAATTTATATTAAAAATAAATAAATAAACTTTAAAGGTGAAAACTGTGATGAACTGCATCATCAGGGTGATTTTTAAGGTCTAAGTTATTGAGAAGGTGATTGGGCGTATAATGAACTTGGCATTTCACATGACTCTCTCCCACTATGCTGAGGTGACATTAGCAGTCCTTCTTACCTTAGGACTATGAGATCTGAAAAGGCATTCCATTTAAATTTTGCTTACATCTACCTTTTGGACTTTGGGGTCACTCGGTAGTCCATGGAGAGAAGCTCGTCGATAACTTCCTAAAAACCCAGGTGTGACAGGTCCTCCTTTTTTATTTGGGCTCTATAGCTCCATGTCCACTCATTCCCCCAAGACTTCAGAAGTACAGAAGCCCCTCCATTTCATTTTCAACTTCTTCAATTTGCAAAATGGGAAACTCAGGACCATAGATGTGGTTGTTGAGCCAAGGTCATATAAGAGGTAAGCAGTTGAGTTAGTATTTGAACTCAGAACCTCTGGTCCAGCGTTCTTCTATATCACATACTGACGTTTCTCTAGATTATCGTTTAAAACTCCATCCCAAGTTAGACGCAGCTCCTTCAACTCTGGCGGCTTGGGAAGGAAAATCTACTGTTGCCACATATTTCATTGTTGTCAGAACCTGCAGGAGGACCCAAAACAAACTCATTATCCTTCCCCCCAACCAAACCAAACTTCTCCTTTCCAGATCTTCCCATTGCTGTTGGGGACACCACCATCCTCCTAGTCACTCTGGCTCCCAACCTAGGGTCATCCTCAACTCCTCACTCTCTCACCCTCCTCCCCTACGTTCACTCTGTGGTCAAGGCCTGTCCATTCTATTATTGGAACATCTCTCATACATGGTCTTCTCTGACACTGAGGTTTCCTTTTGGGACATCTATTTTTTCCAGTGACCCAAAGTCCCCAAGATCCTTTCGATCTGCTTGAGGACATGTTCCCCTCTAGCTTCTTTTTGAGTGATTGATTGATTCAGTTGGACCCTAGCTCTTAAACTCTCCTGGTTCTCATATCTCTCCCCACCCCTGCATGGGGACTTCCTAGTCACCTTGGACTCTGCCTTTTTTCTTGCCTGCTGCCAATCCCAAAGTCCTTCTGGCTCTTCCTTCGATAACTTCCATGCTCATCTTCTCCTTTCTGTTGCTTCCCTTCACACATTTTACTCTCTACTCAAACTGTCATCCTCACTGTTGTGCAACTCACCAAGTGCTTTCCTATCTCCTCCCTTGCCTCTCTCACACTCTTCCTCCAGCCCCTCATGCCTCATGTCTGTTCTCTTCTCCATTAACCCTAAGTCCAATCTAACCATCAGTGCTTCAAGGGGGAATATCCACAAAAATGTTGATGGGGCAACCGTCGACATGCGTTTCTTCCTTCTCGTTAATTCAACAAGCATCCACTATGTTCCAGAGAGTGTGCTAGGTGATGAGGGTACAGAAGAGACCCAATTAATCAACACATGTTTATTAAGCACCTTCTGTATGCCAGCTTGTGATGGAGATCAACCATCAACAAGAGTTTGTCAGTGTCAGACCGTGGGCTTGGCACTGTGATAGGAAAGTAAAAAATAACCCAAATTCCTGCCCTCAGGGAGTTTGTTGTTTGTTGGGGGAACATGTCCAAAATCAATATGGTACAGGGGAATTTTGGGGGGGGGAAGCCACTAACTCGGGGCAAGAGGAGGGCTGGATACTGGAAGGTCTCACAGAGAAGGGCTAAGCTTGATGGAAGAGGATTCTGATTCAGAGATGAGACAGAAGATCTGGATGGAGCACAGTCCGGTTCTGATGGACAGCTTGGCTACCTTGGCATGGGCTTTCAGCCACTCTTCCCTGAGGGACTTGGGCTAGAAGGTGATGAAGCACTCCCTAATTGGCTACCAAATTGGAGAAGCTGATGACCCAAGGGAGATTCAAAAGGGTTGGACCGCCTCTGTTCATCACCATCTTCTTTCTGGCTTTGAAGTATGGGGATTGCTTCAAGCTGTGTCTCAAGGATCTGACACTCTATTTGGGGGAAAGCAGCCTGTACACAGTTGAGGGAATTCATAATGCATTAGAAATAAATATGAAATAGAGAAGTAACATAATGTCTTGGAGCCCAGGGACCTGTGTTCGAGTGTCTCCTCTGACTAAGTGACCTTGGGCAAGTCACTTAACCCCAATTACCTCTTCCTGGGTCATCTCCAGTCATCTTGATGAATATCTAGTCACTGGATTCAGATGGCTCTGGAGGAGAAGTGAGGCTGGTGCCCTGCACAGCCCTCCCTCACTCCAAACAAAGTCAAATGCGAGTCATGTCATCATTTCTCTGATGGCATGGTCGTCTTCAGCAATGAAGGACAAACACGCATACCATCAAGGGGCTATCAGGTCTCCACTTTGATGACTTCCAGTGTGGAGGAGACCATCCCAAGGCCATCTCATGCCTCTTTGGGACAAACTCACATCTCTGGAAGTTTTTCTACCCAATCAGGTAAAGAGCATAGTGATGCTGTTCTCTTTGGGGTGTTGGTGTTAAGTCTTTGATCAGTCACATCTCCAGCCCAACCCAGACCTCCATGTTGCTTCTAGACCAATCTGTTGAATCTGACACTGTTGACTACCCCCTTCCTCTAGATCTTCAATCCTCTCTGAATGTTCATGGCATTGCTCTCTCCTGGTTCTCTTTCTGTCTCTCTGACCTCTCTTTCTCTGTCTCCTTGGCTTGCTCATTCTCTATATCATTCATCCTAATTGTGAGTATCTCTTATGGCTTTAACTATCATCTCCATACAGAAGACACACATATCTGTCTAGCTCTGGTCTCTGCCAAGAGATTGATTCTTAACCATTAATTTCTTATTGGTCATATGAAACTGGATAACCTAGAGACATCTAAAACTCAACATGTCGATAATAGCTCCTTTTTGGCCTCCCTTGACCCATCCACGCCTTCCCTTCTTCTGGATGTCTCTAACTCAGTGTAAGGTACCACCATCCTTCCAGTCACCCAGGCCCCAAATCTTGGCACTAATCCTCAGTTTCTCACTTTCCCCTCCCCTCCCCCTCCCCTCCCCTCCAGATAGTCAAATCAGTTGCCAGTTGTTTTTGTTTTGTTTTGTTTTTTGCCGTTTCTCCCTCCATAATACTTTGTGCATTGGATTCCTTCTCTCTGCTGCCAGAGTTGCCATCTTTGTTCAGGCCTCATCACCTCTCACCTACGTTATTGCAACAACATCTAATTGGTCTCAGTCTCAAGTCTCTCCCCAGTGTAGTACTTCCTACATGGTATTGCCTAAGGAATGCCCCTTAAGCTCCTCTATGACCATGTGATTTTCCTACACAAAGGACTCCCATGGCTTCCTATTGCCTCTAGGATCAAATTCAAAATCTTTTGTTGTGCTTTTTAAAAACCCTTCACAACCTATCCCCAACCTACATTTCCAGCCTCATTGGATGTTAATCTACCTCCCACACTCCACCAGCCAGTCAAACCAGTCTTCTTTCTGCTCCTTGCACAGGACACTCCATTTCCCATTTCCATGCCTTTGAACAAGCTGTTCTTCAAGCCTGGAATGCACTCCTTCCTCAATTCTGCCTCCCAGAGTCCCCTTCTTCCTTCAAGATGCGGGGCAGGAGTCATCTTCTGTATGAAACCTTTCTTTGTCCCCCATCTGCACCACAATCTACTCTATATCGAACTACTTTGCATATATTTGCATTTAAATATTTATGCCTTATATATTTTATATCTATTTGCTGTATCCTTAATGAACATGTCAACAAGGAGGGATGATTTCATTCTTTGTCCTTGCATCTCCAGTGTCTAACACAATGCCTGGCACACAGTAGGTGCTTAATAAATGCTCATTTGATTGACTGATTTTCATCCTATATTCCTCAGTTCTAGATTCCACCTCCCATGAAATACTTCACCTATTACTCTGAAGACTTAGGCTTTTCCTTGGCTTTCCTCTCTGGCTACACCTCACCTACCTAAATGCAATATTTCTCTCCATTAAAATGTAAATTCCTTGAGGGAGAGTACTATCTTGCTTTTTTAAATTTGTATCCCTAATGCTTAACACAGTGCCTAATATATAATGTGTTTGTCCTTGGTTGCTGAAGACCATGCCATCAGAGAAATGATGACATGACTTGCACTTGACTTTGTTTTGAGCGAGAGAGGGTTATGCAGGTCACCAGCCTCACTTCTCCTCCAGAGCCATCTGAATCCAGTGACTAGATATTCATCAGGATGACTAGAGATGACCCAGGATGAGGTAATTGGGGTTAAGTGACTTGCCCAAGGTCACACAGTTAGTGAGTGTCAAGTGTCTGAGGTGAGATCTCACCTAACATATAATTCATCCAGGACTCCATCCTTCCATTTGTCCATTGCTCCATCCCTCCAGCCAGCCACTTATCCAGTCAGCCAACCAGTTATCCCTCCCTCTCTCCCTCCATCCTCCATCTTTCCAACCAGCCAGTTATCCATCCATCCAGTCATCCCTCCATTCTTCCATTTATCCATCCCTCCAGTCATCCAGCTAGCTATCTCTCCATTCATTCCTAAATGGTGAGGACCAGATAGATCTCTTATAAGCAGCTGGACAGACAGCCTCAGGCTCTCTGACCTGCTTGACCTCAGAGCAAGTTCAGAGTAGGAGATTTGTTCTAGCAATATATTTCCCCTTTCCCCTACACTGTACCTCTCAGTTGCATAAGAGTTATATGTCCTGTGACTAAGGAAGCTGACTGGTCCCTCCCTCTTACCTGCCCTCTCCCTGTCACCCCAGGTGACAGCCCTTTGGGTATTTGTCTTTTGGATAAGCATGCTAAAAACAAACCCAGGACAAGCTGTACCTAGAGAGTCATTTGTCAATGGTACGAGGTTTTTGGACATTGGCATGAGGCCATTTTAAAGGATGAGGAAGATGAGGGTATCTGTCCCTCCCCACCAGAAAACAGAGACTCCAGGACACAGTTGCTGGGGAGTAGGAGGAACAAGGTAGGACATTGTAGACACCCCTCCCATCCCCCATCTCTGAGCTGTTCGACACCTTCCTATTTTGAGTAATTATTCTGGCTTATCAGTGCAGATGAGGCCAGAGGCCTTCGATGGGCCTGTTGAAATGGGCAGGAACTCATGTGGAGTATCTATGATGGTGGCTGGAGGAGGAAGCTCCATGTGGCTCCTTGCTGGTTTAACTGACTGTTCTTGTTAACTAAGAGAATGAGATGGTAAATATGGAACTGACCTTGAGGCAGGAAGAGCTAAGTTCAAGTGCTGTCTTTGACACATACTGGCTGGGTGACCTTTCTGTGCCCTGGTCAGCTCTATAGGCTGAAAGATGCAGAGCAGTTGCTGAACCACATTGATAGAAGGAAATTACAGGCCTTGTGAAAAAAGAAAAACCTTGCTAATTAGGTGCTAAACACTGTTGTCTTTATGCTGCTGATAGACCTCAAAAGCTGTTAATATATTCTAACTTTAGCACCCTGGGCCATAGCTCCATGACCTCACCCTAGTTAAGTCTCTAGGGGATACAGTGGGTAGAGCACAGGGCCTGGAGTCAGGAAGACATGAGTTCAAATCCAACCTCACAGACTGATTAGCTGTGTGATCCTGAGCAAATCACATCACCCCATTTGCCTCAGTTTCCTAATCTGTAAAATGATTTGGAGAAGGAAATGGCAAACCACGCCAGTGCCAAGAAAATCCCAAATGGGTCATGAAGAATGGGACATGACTAAAAAGTGACTGAACCACAAATTCTGAATACTAAAACTTCCCGGCACTCCCGCCTCATTTTCCAAAGGAGGATGCTGCAGCACTTAGAGATTTCCTTGAGGTGCCTCTGAAAACTGGGGGGTGGGGGAGTCGTGGCTGATGAGTTAATGAATTCAGCTTTGCCATTCAAAAGGCTTAAAAAGCATAGAGAGCAAAGATTTCGGCTGAAAGTAACCTCTGACTTTGTCAGATCCTCCCTCTGGTCCCTGGGGAAGGAGGGAGGGGGAGCTCTAAGCCACATTTCAAAGTCAGCAACATTTGTCTTCAGTGCTCTTCCACCTTTCTTTCCACACCTCTCTCCTATCTCCAGGAGGCCTCCAGTCCCCAGGGCTCCCCTGCTGACTAGAGACCCCCACTGCAATGCTCCACCCAGATCTTTCCCCTCCAGGTACACCCCACCCATGCTCCAAAGTCCACAGTAAAACTCCCCTTCCTTCCACGTATTTGAGCTCCAGTCAATATTAAGAGAAAAAAAGTTGCTTTTGGACTTGGTCTAATTTGTGCTAAGGTATGGATGGCTAATAGACCAGCACTCACAATTTGCATTTGAATTAATTTGTATTTTTAAAAAGGAGACTCAGAAAAGGGCTCTTTGTTGTTGTGGTTGTCTCGTAGTTTTTCAGACTCTTCATGACCTCATTTGGGGCTTTCTTGGCAAAGATACTGGAGGGCTTTGTCATTTCCTTCTCCAGGTCATTTGACAGTTGAGGAAACTGAGGCAAATGGGATGAAGTGACTTGCCCAGGGTCACACAGCTAGTAAGTGTCTGAGGCTGGATTTGAACTCAGGAAGATGAGCCTTCCTGATTCTAAGCCCAGTGCTCTGCCTACTGTGCCATTTCAGAGAAAAGGGCCTTCCCTCTTACCCTCTGTCCTTGGAGGGAGGAGGGATAAAGACAGACTGGCAGGACTCCTAGAAAGGAGGAGATAGCTATTGCTTTCTCCACTGGCTCAAGCTCTACCAGCTCCCAGTCTGGGACCTGAGACTGGTCCAGTCCAACTCCATTACCAACAAGGGCAATACACACCACATGGAGGCCATGGACAAAGGTCACCCACCATGATCCAAGCACAGGCTTGGATCATCCACTTTATCCTGAATGGAAATAGGCATGCCAATCTGGACATGGTTACTTCCCAGAACACCCAGGGGTGGGGAGCCTGTGGCCTAGAGGCCACATGTGGTCCTCAAGGTCCTCAAGTCTGACCCTTTGACTGAATCCAAACTTCATAGAACAAATCCCCTTAATAGAAGTATTTGTTCTGTAAAACTTGAACTCAGTCAAAAGGCCATACCCTGTGGCCTCAAGGTCACATGTTTACCACCCCTGACCAGGTCTTGGGTACCTTCTGTTGGAGAGATAAAGAGGCTAGCTATCCAATTATCCAGGGCCAAGCAATCTGAAACTCAGGTAGATGGCACAGTGGATCCCTGGGCCTGGAGTCAAGAACTCTTCCTGAGTTCAAATCCAGCCTCGGACACTTACTAGTTGTGTGACCCTGGGCAAGTCCCTTCACCTTGATTACCTCCATTTCCTCATCTGCAAAATGAGGTAGAGAAGGAAATGGCAAACTGCTCCAAGTATCTTTGCCAAGAAAACCTCACATGGAGTCACAGAGAGTCAGACTTCATGTCCAACTGAACAACAAATTGATCTGAGATTCTTCTGAGGTTCATCGAAGAATCTTGTCTTGATTTTCCTAAAGCACAAGTCTGATTGTGTCACTAACTCAGTAAAGTCCAGTGACTCCCTATTGCCTCTATGATCAAAGACGACCTCCCCTGGTGGGCTCCGAAAGAACCCTTCTCCCTTTTTTTAGTTAAAACTTTTATAAAAGGGAACTTAAAAAGCATTGTGGTACTTTTTCATTTCAATAGCATTTTTTATTATTCATGTAATAAATTAATGGAAATTTAGCAAACTGATAGATTATGAGCAACTGGTATTTATCCATACTCTGAGTTTTACTTCAAAATTATTTATTTATTTTTAGTTTTCAACATTCATTTCCATAAGATCTGAGATTTCAATTTTCTCTCCCTCTCTAAGATGGTGTGCAATCTGATATAAGTTCGACTTCTACATATATATTAAACATATTTTCACTTTAGTCATGATGTAAAGAAGAATTAGAACCAATGGGAGGAACCACAAGAAAGAAGAAATAAAACAAGCAAAAAAAGAAATGGAGAGCAAATAGTCTGCTTCGATGTGCCTTCAGACTCCACAGCTCTTTCTCCAAATGTGGATGGCATTTTGCACCATGAGTCTTTTGGAGTTGTCTTAGATCCTTGCATTGCTGAGAAGACCTAAATCTATCAAAGTTGGTTACAGCACATGTGGCTGTTACTGTGTGCAATGTTCTCCTGGTTCTGTTCATGTCACTCAGCATCAGTTCATATAAGTCTTTCAGGTTTTTCTGAAGTCCACCTGCTCATCATTTCTTATAATACAATAGTATTCCATTACATTCATATACCACAACTTGTGGAAAGCCCTTTACAACCTGGCTTTGTCCACTCTTTTCAGTCTCATCATGCAGTCTCTCAGCCTTATAAATGTTCCATTTCAGCCAAGCTGGCCTTCTCACGCATCTCCCATCTCCTAGCCTTTGTACAGGTCACACCACTGTATATACCTGTCATACATTCTCTCCTCATAGAATTTTTCATTTTTTCACAGCTCAGTTCAGTAGCCACCTTCTATTTGACACTTTTCTGATCCCTCCCCACTATTCACTTAATTCATTCAATAAACATTGGGTGCCTAATAAATGCCCCATACTGTGCTAAGCTCCTAATAGCTAGTAAGTGCCTCAGCCCCAAATTCTCCTTGTATTTCTGTTTTTGTATATTCATATATTTGAACATGCTGTCCTACCATTGACTCCTCCAGGCGCCATCACCCTCAGTACAATGACACCCAGCTTCCCACCCTCAACTTTAGACTCCACTGGCAACAACTTCACTGTGGGTGCCAGTGACCAGCTGTTCTCTTTTTATCCCACCCCCCAACATTCCCATCTACTCCAGGCCCTTTCCCGGAAACACTGGATGATAGGGACATGACTGGGGGGAAAATTCTGACACCAGTGGTCTGATCAACTCCTTCCCTTTTTTCTGGGAAGTTCGAGCAGAGTAAAAACTTCTAGTGTCTCAGATGAGAGAGATTTATAGGAGACTCGGTACCCAAGGAACTCTGCTCTGAGAGTGTACAAAGTTCTTTTCACCTTGTTCTTCCAGCTGAGTCTGTGCATTAGCACCTCAGGCTTTGGTCCAAAGGAAACAAGTCTGAACTTTTGTATTGGATGAGAGTGATGGATTCCCCTGATTTAGGTCTGTCTGTGAATAGCAAGAAGGAGTTGGGGATATTAATTCAAATTTATACTCCATTAAGGTTTGCAGAGTGCTTTCCACAGAACTGGGTGAGGCAGATTGTGCAATGAATGAGTGAATGAAAAAACATTCATTAAATGCCATATGTCAAGCACTGGTCAGAACATTGAGAGTAAACACACAAAATTGAGCCAGTCCCTGCCCTCAGGGAGCTTAGATTCTAAAGGAAGGGGAAGTGGGGCAGCCCATACAGGGGCATGAGAGAGTTCTTATCTAGGAAGCCATGAAGATGAGGAGTGGGTCCATTTGGGAAGTGATTTAGCAAGACCTTTCCAAGATTGTTTTGAGTATGGTTCCTAGAGCAAGAGGCAGACAGTTGGGTGGGGTTGAGCAGTGGTAAAGTGGAGGGCAATGTGAAGCATGGATGTGGCTGACCAGATGCATATATACACATATACATATATACATTCATATAAATATACATATACACACATACACATGTATATATATATATATATATATGTATATGTGTATGTGTATATATAGATATAATGTGTATATATAGATATAGATATATTTACACTGTCCTTTTTTTAAACACTGTCTACGTATATATAGCTATGTATCTATCTATCTATCTATATATATACATATATATACTATATGTATAGACAGTGGGTTGTTTTTTTCAAAGGACAGTGTGGATCTCCCAAAGCTGAGTGGATAAAGTCCCATCAAGCATGATCTCTGGAAGTCCCAGTGGTCTGAGGGTGCAGGTATTATCCTTCTATTGTACAGATGAGGAAGCAGAATTTAATGACTTGGCTGTGATCACACAGCTGGACAGTGTCTGAGGCAGGATCCCATCCCAGGTTTGCTGATTCCAGCTTCAACACAACATTCAATCTGCCATCCTACTCCTAAAACTCCAAGCCATCAGTATGATTACTTGACGGAGATAAACAAATTTTTTGTTGCTCTCATTGAATTGCTTCAGTAGTGCCTGAGAGTTTGTGACCCCATTTGGGGTTTTCTTGATACTGAAAGTGTTTTGTCATTTCCTTCTCCAGCTCATTTTACAGATGAGGAAACTGAGGCAAACAGGTTTAAGTAACTTGCTCAGAGTCCTATAGCTCGTAAATGTGTGAGGCCAGATTTGAACTTAGGTCTTCTTGACTCCAGAACCAATGCTCTACCCACTGTACCACCTAGTCACATTTCAATTCTGGACATCACAATTTATGAAGAATATCAATAAGCTACAGAACATTCAGAGCAAGGAAACCAACTGAGGAAGGGTCTGGAGTCTGTGTCATATATTAATAGTTAGCATTTACTTAGTGCATTAAGGTTTCCAAAGTGCTTCATAAATATTATCTCATATGATCCTCAAAATAACCTTGAGAGGCTGGTGTTATTTTTTGCCTCTTTTTACATATGAGTAAAATGAGGCAGACAGCAGTTCAGTGATTTTCCCAAGGCCACACAGTAAGCATCTCAGGTGGGAGCTTGGGTCTTCCTGACTCCAGATCCGACGTTCCATTCCCTGTGCCATTGATTGAAGGCACTGGGTAGCCTGGAGAGGAGGATGGGACAGCTGTGTTTGGGTCTTTATAGGGCTGCCGATAGGGTAGAAGGATTCATCTCAAAACCAAAGGAGATTGGGGAGAATGAGAACTCACCTAGCAATGAGAGCTTAGCCAAAGTGTAGTAGACTGTCTAAAGAGGTGGAGGGTGGAAAGCCATCCTTGGAGAGATCTTCAAGCTAAGTCTGGACAACCATTACTGGATATGTCATAGTGAAGTTTCTGTCGGCTATGAGTAAGACCAAATGACCACTGGAGTCCCTTCTAAATCTCAAATTCTGTAACTCTGAGAAAAAAAATGTATTCAAAGCTGTATTGTGAGGGATACATAGGATTTAGTTTAGCATAGCCCAGGGAAGAATGAAAGACTGCATTCCATGCCCACAAATGGACAATACCTTGCAGTAGTGAGGCGGATGGAATGTTGGGCATTGGCTACAGAACCTAGGTTTTAATTCCAGTCTTTTCTTGCTACCTTCCAAGACTTATCAAGGAGCTACTGGTGTATTTTCTGAACCAGTGTGGAGCTAGTCACTTGATTTATTGACATTTTAATCATTTCAAAAACGGAATGGAAATTATCAAGAGAATCTTCTTTATCTGATGGAGCTGCAGAGGGAGGGGGTGCTGAGTGAGTGGGTTAGGGGTTAGGGATCAGCCTCTCTGGGGCTGATCCATTGTTGCTACCTCTTTAGGATTCTTGGTGTTTTAGATTGCAGAGATAGTTGAGATTGTTTAATCTCTTGCACATAATTACTATTTTGGAGATATTTTTTTAGAGGTCACAAGTATTAACTTGTGCCATAAGTGCCAACTTGTTGGTCACCTGACCCAGAAGTCATGCTCACACCTACATGGGAATGGAACTAGACTTCAGTCCCCTGATTGCCTCTTCTGCTTTATGTGTCTTTCCCTAACCATAAGTGGCTACAGAGTGATCCTGAGGTGGATATCTTTAACCTTTGTGACTACAATGTCTGAATGGGGAGGCAAGAAGTTCTTCCAGCAGTCACACCCTTCTTGGACGAGATGAACATGACCAAAAGGATGTCAGGCCCTGGATGGCCAGAAGGTCTGAAGCCTGAACTGCTGCTCAGAGAGTAAAGACTGAGCTGAAGGAGAAATCAGTCTCCAGACTCTCCTGGGAGTCTTTATCTCTGAGGATAACATTAGAGAATCTTCTATAAGTCCTTTGAGTGTTTCGTGTGTTTCTGTATCTGTTTTGTGGGCTCCTGGGAGTTCTTTGTGATGAGTTACTGTTTTATGTTTTAAGTGTTTGCCAATATCAAACTTATGAGTCTCGGGATTTCACCATTTCATTTGTGGTGTAAGAAAAAGTAGCTATCCTATAGCTGATATTTACTCCTTTGTATATTTCTAGAAGAGATTCTGTAAAAACTCTTTAGGGGAATCCTAAACATGAACCAAGGCTAATTTTTAAGAGATTTTTTTTTTCCCTGGCATTCCCAGGGTGGACACAATAAGGCAGAGAATTTGATAAGACTGTGATCCCTCCTGTTTGAGAAGTCAGACTTTCTCAGGACTGAATCCTGCCAAGAGCCATAGCCCTTGAGTAGGAAATGGACTCCCTGACTCCAGGCTGCTTGTCTTAGATTAAAAAATAATGATAATTCAAAGGAACATGTAAAATCAAATGAGGGAGGCCCTGCAATAGTTTCTCCACTTGTGAGCTGATCATCTCGTAAAGGCACAGTATGAGCTCCATCCACCCTACTTTGTGTTTTCGGAGTTTGTGCATAACCCACAAAGCCTTCAGATGACTTCTTCTGTAAGAGTGGGTCCTGAATCCTGTATCCAAAACAGAAACCTCAGACTTTCCTTTGAATCAACACATGGACCAAGTGTGTGAATGGGTTATTAACAGTTCCTAGACACCTCTACTGATGTAAACAGAAGGTATAAATGAGACTCAAAAAGATTGATTTGGAAAGAGATTAGTTTCAAGTAGATCCATGAGACATGGAAGTGATTCCTTGGTACTGGATTTGGGTAGCTACCAACTTGGTGGATGGTAGATGGGAGCTTCTTGAGAGCTGGAAGTGAGTAAATCCATCTATCTTGCACTTGGGAAAGGCACCTTCAGTCCATCACAGGGACCTCACTGGGCATCTAGTTCAGCCCCTACCAATCAACTACTTATTCTCTGTGTGACCTAAGCAAGTCCAAGTAGCTCACTTCTCTGGTACATGCTTTCTTTATCTGTAAAACAGCAAAGTTAGATGAGATGATGTAAAAAAAAAACTTTCCAGCATGAACTCTAGGCATGACCTTAAATGGGTATGGGCACACAGGTGATTATAAACTGTCCAGTATTCCAATTAGCACCTATTAAACCTTCTAGGGGGTTATAGCTGCCACGTACCAGGAGTCCCAGGATACCAACCCATTGGTAGGCCGGCACTGGCCTTGCCCTCAGCATAACTGCTAAGCTAATGATCTGGTCAGTCCCTTCCCAACTGCTAGAGAGCTATGACATAATGAGTCATCACACGATAAGTCAACAAGCGTTTATTAAATGTGTTCTATGTATCAGGCACTGTGCTAAGAGCTAGGCTACAAAGAAAGACAAAACATGGCTCCTGCCCTCTGGGAGCTCCCATTAAAGAAAGACTCCACTTTTCAAGCATCTCTATACCTCCATCCACACGGAGGGGACAAAGTTCCTCACAACTTAACCTGTAGGAGTTTCTTCCCCTCCAGGTCAAGACCTCAGTTGCTTAGCCAAGGGATTTAGGTCCCATCTTTTGTGTTCCTGGGATAGTGACAATTCTTGGTAGTTCTTATCTTGTCTGCATCTGGCTGTGGGTAGCAGGAAGGCATTTGAGGGATTAGTCTGAGTTCATCAGGTTCCTGGGAGCAGTGGTCATTGGAGAAAGTTGACTCCATACCGATTTGATTAGAAGCATGTCTAAGAGTAGGACTTGGAGGCCCTTCCTTTCCCCTGATGTCTCTAAGATTCATAGAGAATATGGTGGGGGGGTGGGAAGGGCTGTCTTTAACAGCTGCCATCTCATGGAGCAGGTTCACCTGTACCCAACTTTCACAAATTAGCAAGAAAACTGCTCAGGACACTTGGACCAAGAAGGAAGGGCCCCTTAGTGGTTTATACTGATTTGAAGATCAATCTACAAATGTTCATCATCAAATCAACAGACCATTTTTATGGAAACTAACAATCAATCCTATTAGATTCAGTTTGTTCTGGTTGAGTTCAATTGGACAAAGATTTATTAAGTTCCTATATGGGCAAGGTTCGTCCAGTGGGCACTGGAGATACAAAGACAAAACACAGCAGTCCTCACCTCTAGAAGCTTATGTTCTTGTTTGCACTGGCTGTCCATGACCTGTGCTTTGAATTGAATGAATGAGTAAAGGCCAACTAAGTGCTCCCTATGTGCCAAGCACCGTGCTGAAGTCAGGGACCCAAACAAAAAAGCAGGGAGCTTCCAGTCTAGGTAGAGACACATAATTCACATTTGAGAGAAGTGTACAAGGGAAGGAATTTGGTCCAGAGAGTCCTGGGGAGGGTGAGTGGAACAATAGGCTGTTCCTGACCTAGGGCTTTCTAGTATCAAAAGCATTATTGAATTGATTACTGAGCCCAGAGGAAGGGGTGGAAAACAGTGGAAAGCAGTTGTTCACACTCTCAAGGCAGATCCAAGGTTGTCCTAGGTGAATGATTGGCCCATTGGATTGGAGATGGAGCATGGCCTCGGTCTGGCTAGACATAGGAGGCTAAGTGAATAGAGATCTACTCAGTTGCCAATTGAAATGTATCAGATCTGAAAGTCTGTCCTCCTATATCTCCCCACCTGTGTTTGGAGGCCGTGATTGCCTTGATGCCTCTTGGTGCTGGTCTGTCTTCAGATCTTGAGGTGTGGAGAGGAAGAGGAGAGGTGGATCTCTTATCTTCCAGGAGCTTGGGGGTGAGGGGCTCAGAGAGGCCAACCTCCTGTTCCTGTCCTCCTGCCTCCAATGTCTGCTCCACACATGGGCCCAGAGGCCACACTCTTGATGTTGTTGAGAAATCAATGGTGACATCTGGACATGGCGTACTCAGGAGTGGGGGCTTCCTTCTCCCTGATCTCCCATCCTGGGCTGTCCCAGGCAAGGCATGTCCTGCTTGATGTATCATCTGGATTGGAAACAACTGGGGGAGCTGTAGATCAAGAAAGTCCCTTATTTGTATCTTCTGCATAAAAGAGGACATCACAGGCTCCTAGGAATGACAGAGAGCGGCACATGAGAGATGCCCCAGGAAATGAGCTATTTCTACCGGCACTGGACAAAAGTACACAATCTATTCTCTTCAATAATTCATCTAGTTATTCATCACTTACCTATTGCTTAATGTCTGTGTGACTCAGTGGAAATAACCCTGGATTTGGAATCAGAGGACATGGGTTCTGATCCAGTTACTAGCCATGACACAATGGGTTAGTCCCTCAGCCTCAGAAATAAGAGGTTTCAATCCTGGAAGAGCTCACAGCAGATCTGGGGAGGCCAGACAAGTCCACAGATGACCAGAACTCAAAAGAAGTCCCAAAGAGAAGTACAAGCAAGAGCTTTGGTTATGCAGGTGGATAAGAATCCATCCAGCTGGAGTGAAGAGGCCCACCTGGAGGAAACTGATGTCTAGTCAACAATTCAGTGGGGACAGGAAGAATGGGAATGAATCAAGTCCATAGGCCATCCTGGACTTTCATTCAACCAATGGTCACCCCTTGTCTAAGCCTGAAGGAGCTGCTGCTGGGCTCCCTCATGGAGGCTGGAGGACTTCTGAGCCATCATATACCCAGGTACACAATCTAGACCGAGTTCACGCCTGGGGGACCCTACTTCAAATGAAAGGGCTTAGACTCCCTTTTCTCACAACTTGTGACTCATTAAGCCCTCTCACTCCCTCAAACAAAGGATGGTTTTTATTTATGGCTCACGTCCAAAAGAAGGAGCAAAAAAAGTAGTGTACAATATGAACCAGGTTTGGTACAGACACTTCCTACACACAAAAGGAATGCTAAACTCAGAACACTCTCATGCTCTCATTTGACCAAAACAAACTTAAAACAGGATTTAGTCTTTTAACTTATTTCAGTTTCTTGGGAGACAACCTTCATGAGGAGCATAAAGCAAGCTTCAGGACTACTAAATAGGCATTTCACATTTCACCTTGGTTTTGCACCGTACAAACAAACCCCCACACCTGTCTACTGCCTGCAGTGACCAAGTCTGAGCAATCTTCTCAGGTCATCTTCTATGATTCAGAAACTTCCTCAGTTACCAGTCTGCTCTTGCGCTAATTAGCCTCTTATTCCATGTTCATCTAGTTCCATGATTCTATGGTCCTTTGATTCAAACAGTTATTAGGAAGTTGGGCTTTAAAAGGTGGCTAAAAATTCATTAGGGAAGGTGGGAGAGAGAGGGCATTCCAGTCAAAAGAGACAAATAGCCTGAGCAAAGGCATGCAGGAGGGAGATTACAGGGGTAGAAAGAAGTCCAGTTTAGGTTGAATTCCTAAAGCAGGGTAATATTTTTCTACTACTGCAAGCTACTAGTTTTTATATTTTAAAAAAACAATGTAAAAAATTCTTAACTCCAGGGATAAACAAAAACAGGAGGCAGGATCTAGTTTTCTGATCATAGCTTACATGCCTGAAAAGGATCCATTGGTAGAAAGAGAGAGCAGTACCAGAAGATCTTTGGAAAAGCTCTCCAAGTTGTCTAGGGAATGGAAATGAAACCCTACTGAGGGTGATGAGGAAAGTAGAGGTCTGAATAAAGAGGAAGGACCCTAGGATCTTATGTTTGGAGCTGTGGCCAACTGACTTGGCCCTAATTCATCATTTTACAGATAAGGAACTGAGACACAGAGAGGGCAGTGCCTTGTAAACCTAGTAAACAGCAGAACCAGGGTTGATACCCAAGGTCTTTGACTTCTTTTCTCTGAGCCAGGCTTCCCCTTCAGGGAGCAAAGTTAAGGTCACAACCTCTATGGGCCCATTTTATCATCTGTACATCAAGGAATTTGCACCAGATGGACTTGAGGATCCAGGGGGATAGCATCTGTTAGGTCATTGGAGAAGAAGGTCTAGAGCTCAGAGAAAGGTCAGGGTAAGAGACAAAGAATTGAGAGTCATGTGCATGGAGATGGAAGCTAAAACCATGGGAGTGAAGGAAATATCAGCAACATCATTGAGAGAGAGGAGAAGAAAACCAAGACAGACCATTGGGGATCATCCACTAAGGGGAAGGAGGAGGTTCAGGAGACAGCAAAGGTAGACAGAGAAGAAGCCATGAAAGAGGGAGGGCAAAACCAGAAGAGGGCAGTGACTCTGAAACTGAGAGGGAAGAGGGTCTAGGAGCAGAGGGGGTGGTCTCCAGTGTTAAGATCTACAGAGAGGTCAAGGAGCATGAGGACTGAGAAAAGGAGATTGGATTTGTTGCTTGGAGGTGACTGGTGTGGAAGGAAAGAAAGAAGGAAGGAAGGAAGGAAGGAAGGAAGGAGGGAAGGAAGGAAGGAAGGAAGGAAGGAAGGAAGGAAGGAAGGAAGGAAGGAAGGAAGGAAGGAAGGAAGGAAGGAAGGAAGGAAGGAAGGAAGGAAGGAAGGAAGGAAGGAACAGAGGAGTGTTCTGCTTTGGAAATGACTAGCAGTCATAAATATACTTCATGTATGTATAGCCTCTATACCAGATGTATCCATTTTGAAAACTGTAGTACTGTGAAAAGAATGCTGGATTGGAAGATAAAGTCCTAGTAATGGTGCCATGCTGTCACCACATAGCTAACTAGGAGAACTTGGGCCAGTCCCTTAACTTCACTTTTGCAGTCAGGAGCAGCAGTTTAGGATCATGCAATCTCTGTCCATTATATGTCTGCTTTGTATATGTGCATGGAGTCTCTTCCATGAAATGTAAATTCCCTGAGGTCAAGGACTGTTTCATTTTTGTCTTTGTATCTACAAAGTCTAGTACAGTTGCTAGCACATAGTAGGTAGGTGCTTAATAAAGTCCTGTTGATTGGTTTCTCAGATAACGTACAAGATTCACTCCCAGCTCGCACTGAGAATAGCCAGGCTAGCTCCTTCAGAAGGAGCCGAGTAGTCCAGTGAATGATCTGCCCTGCGCTCAAAGGTTCAGGAGGCCTTCAGTCTTCTCAGTGATCCAAGATGGTGCCCATCCAGGGGTAGCCAACTACTTGACTGCCATTATTTGTAGGAATAGACATTTTCAGGGAGGCTTTGGGGGCAGGTTCTTCCCATACCACCACCAGAATGGATAGACACATAATGGTTGTGTACCCCTGTCCCTTAGCAGCTGAAGTCAGTACTTTTGAATCTTGGCCACATGGAGGTTTGGCTGGGGTCCAGAGGGTCCATCTAAACTTTAAGTCCCTTCCAAACTACACAAGAGTTCAGCCAATGACAAAACCATTAGTCTCTGTTTTTCTTGAGTTTTAGCTTCCTGATCTAACATACCCCAAGTACATGGCACTGGAGAGCAATCCCCCCACCTCTTCTCATCCTTGAAATTCATGGCCTCTGCAGCCAGTCTGCAATCATGATTTTGTATTTCAAGTACATGTCCAGATCTTAGGCCACTAGGACCTGAACATTATCAGCTTATCAGTGAGAACAACAGCACGATCCCTTCACCCAAGAACAGATGGGGCCTTGTGGGGCCATCTCACTGTTAGTTGAAAAATTCGTCCTTTTGAACAATTTCCTCAAAGTTGAGTCCCTGAGCTCAGGAAGTTCATTATTTATTTAGGAGATTCAACATTACAGGGCACAACTCCAGAACTGGTGGAAGGGCCAGTGGTCCTTAGAGTGCTGCAGCCTGGTGGATGGCAAGGTTCAGGAGCCTTTAGGGCAGAGAGTCAGGGAAGACAGTAAGGCCCAATGGACTGGAAAGTGCAGGAGATTTTTTCCTAGACTTTTTGTCATCCATAAGAGTTCCTGGTAAGCATCTTCTTGTTCTTCCATAGGACCATCTAGATCTATGTACTGTCTGATTCATGTGTTCTTTTGGACTTACTTTCTTCAAAGCTTTGCCAGTGAAAATAATCACTTTTTCCTCATAACAATTGTGGTGGGTACTGGTTCTTTCTATCTCACCCTCTCCCAGTGAGAAAATGAGAACAGGGTGCTTACAGAGGTAAAGCATAAAAGAAGGCAGAACTTCTCCAGTGTTAGTTCTCCAGTAACCCCTGACCTCACAGTTGTAGGTGGTCCCTCTGTCCATATGCTTGTTGCACTTCTCTGATGGCTCTTGTCTGTGTGATTCCTTAAGTCCCTCGCTGTGGAGGAGCAGGGAAGGGAATTTTTTGACATCATAAAAATTGAGTTAAGCTAGCTGTCCACCAGTTGGCCCCTGTGTTGGTTACACAACCCTTCTTTCTTCCTTCTCCATTATGCCACCATCTTTGGTGACTCTCTTTATGCTGTTTCTCTGGTAGAATTCCTTGTTCATAATGTTGTACCTTCCCCTGCCCAACCTACATTCCCTCCATTGCTCCTTGGGTGATTCTCATTCCCTTGGAAACTGTAGAGTTCTGTGACTTGCAGTTCCCACGATATTGCTGGCAGGATTTGTTTCCCCTTTGGGTTGGGACTGGGACTTCCTAGGTGAGGTGGAAACTCCCTCTATCAATGCAGATATTCCAACTCTTTCATCACTTACAGTCCTTGAGGAGACATCTGGGGAGCACTAAGAGTATAAGTGAATGGTCCATGGTCACATGACCAGCATGTGAGCAAGGCAGAATTTGAACTTGGGTTTTCTTGGCTCCAAGGCCAGCCCACTGCCTATCTGCTGAGAACAATGGTACTATAAAGAACCCTGTAATGTCCCAAAGGACATTTGACCTCCTCTTCCTGTCCAATTCTATACCCAATTAACCGTCTCTAGGAGAATCTTAGCATAGGATGAGCTCTATACCTTATCCATTCTATCAGATGCTGTGACCTAGACCAAAGTGTTCTTCATTCATTTACTATTTGGTGAAAAAGGAGAAGGGCTGAGAGTGGGAACCATGGCACCTAGAGAGAGGAAGAAAACTGGGGAGAGATGACACCAAAGGATAGGAGAATCCTAGAAGTTTGTCCAAGCTTTGCCTATGAAACTTGTAGATCAGGGAAGCTGTGCTATGGAACTAGGGAGTGCTATGAGAACAGTAGCAAGCTGAAGAGAGAGGCGAAGGAGTGATCCAAACATAGAGAGGCAGAGAGGAGAGGAAGGAAAAAGAGAAAGTGAGTGAGAAGACAGGAGGAGCAGACAGAGGAGAAATGTGAAGGTGAAGAGAGAAAGAGAGTGGGGAGAAAAGGAAAGGAGGGAGAGAGAGGTGAAGAGGGGAAGAGAGGAGGAGAGAGGGAACAGAGGATGAGGGATAAGGAAAGGGGGGGGAGAGAGAGAGAGAGAGAGAGAGAGAGAGAGAGAGAGAGAGAGAGAGAGAGAGAGAGAGAGAGAGAGAGAGAGACTAGGGACATAATGAGGAGAGACAGAGTAACAGGGAGAAAGAGGAGAGAAGGGGAAAGAGGGAAAGAAAAGAAGGAGAGGAGAGAGAGAGCACAATGATGTGGACCCTCCTGTATGGGGTTATATAAATCCTGATGATTTACAATATCTCTGAGACTAATGGATCCTTATTCCAGGCTTTCTGTTCTTTTTTTCCTCTTTCTTTTAAGAAAATGTTCCTCTATACTATTGAGAGTTCTGTGTTAACCATATAATGAGTGGTACCTTGCATTTTTTTTTTTTTTGGCATACATACATTCTCCCCCAGTCTTCCTGAGTGGGGACTCTGAGCCAAGAAAGTGAGAATACCTCACATTTACGCGATGCTTTTAGGGGTTAGGAGCACAGCATCCTTACTTTAGAGTTGGAAGGCACCATCTAGTCCAAATGCCCCATTTTACAGAAGAGGAAACAGGGTGGAGCAAACTGGGAAATGACTGGTCCAGGGTCATACGGGGAGTAAAGGGAAGAGAGAAGATTCAAACCCAGTTCTTCTGCATCACCCTTCACAGTGTTTTCCAACTATTAGGCTCTCCCCTTTTACAGTTGAGTGAATTGAGAAGGAATGACTTGCTCAGGGTCATCCAGTTCATGTTAGAATCAAGAATTGAATCCCAGTCTCTTCTGGTGCCAAACTGAATTCTTCGTGCTGTCTCTCTCACAACTTGAGACTGTCACATTTTTCGCCTCACCTCCACTCCCAAGGAATTCCTGGATCCTTCATTCCATTCAGAATATTTCTATCAAAGATTTTGAGCTAGAAGGGATCTCAGAGGTTATCTATGCATGTGTACAAACCTCTCATTGTACAGATGAGGAAATTGAGGTCCAGAGAAATTAAATGATTTCCCCAAGGTCACACAACTGGTAGGGGGCAGAATCAAGACTTGAATTCAACTTTCCTGACTTCAGCCACAATGCTCTTTCCACTGTGCTAAGCCTCTTTCAAACATTTATTAAAAACCTATTGTGTACAAGGTACCATGCTAAACGCTGGTGATACAAACTTTTAAAATTCCTTCAGATCTTTTGTAAGAGTCTCCACCCAAGGGTTCCATTTTCAGGACTGATGGGGATATTCCATGAAAGCTCAGTGGCTAAGTCTGGACCGCAGCCTTTGTAAGCGCTAAGTCGGGCTGTGAGCCAAGTAGGGCAGTGTGCTCTTGTGCATTGTGGTGTGAGGGGAAAATGACAGCAACGGCTTCTCTGTCTTAGAGGATGGGGCCCCTGGAATGAATACCAACCCACACAAAGCGCTGTTGATTTGGGGAATACCACTGAACTGTGATGAGGGCACCCACGGAATGCAAAAAGCCGGACAAACAGATGGAAGTGTTGTTCAACCACATGCTTGAACAACACCTCCATGGCTCCTTCACGAATCAGCATCCAATGATGCCGTTCAATGCATCCACCAGGCAGTGGAGAATAGGGAGCTATTGAAGATTTCTGATGTGATCTAAGTTGTGTTTTGGGAACATTAATTTGGCAGCACTGCATAAGATGGATACTAACACACATACCATTCTTATAGAGTAAAGTTCTTTGAGAACTAGGATATTTCCTGCACTGCACTCACTTGACTGTGGTATCAGCTGTAAACGTCTACTTGGCTGAATTCCAGGTCACTCAAACAGACCTCCAGTCTATGCACAGTTCTGCAAAGCAGACCCAAAGGGGCAGCCAGGGGAAAATGCCCACAATACCCAATCAAATAGGGCTAGCTCCCTGCTACCTCCCATTCTGTTCAAAATGCTGGCCCTTCCCAAGCAATCAAGTGATTCATTCTGCCATATTTTGTCTATCCCTGCCAGAATCTATAAGTATATGTCTCCATCACTTATCACCTCCTCTTTTAGCCCACAGAATTAGATGCTGAATTGTATTCACATTCTGAGCCAACTTCCCTTCATCCTGACTGTGCTTTATCAAAGGCAAAGTTCAAGAAATTCTGGAGCCCAACTTCTTCCACCAATGACTCAGGTTCCTGATTGCTTGGAAGAGCTATGGAAGGCTACCAACATCTCTGTACTTTCACTGGCATTTTGATATCTCTAGTTGGACAAATCAGGACTTTGTTCTAGAAAGGGAATGATTTCAGGGTCATTGTGACCAGGGTGCCTTGCCTAGGACTTGGCAGTGGACAGGGACAAGGCAGGAACCTAGAAGCTAAATTATAAATCTCCTTCCCATACTCCATCTTTGCCTAGATTAGATGTCTCCACGGGTCCTCTTTGAGGATGAAGGATGGACAATAACAAGATGTTTCTGCCAGAGGATATTCGTAGGGAACATTCTTATAAGCTATAAGAGATCTCTGCTTCAAGGACAGGGCTGAACAAGGAAGTCTAAGCTGCCCTAGGAAACACTACTATACCAATCTTTAAACTCTGTTCTTATGGCAGCCTTAGAGTGTTCCAGATTTGTAGATGGTCTTATCCCTCCTTGCTCTACTCAGAAAATCATAGATTTAGAACTTAAAGAGACCTTGAGAACAACCTCCTCACTTTTCAGATGAAGGAACTGAGGCTTAGAGGGATTAAGTGACTTGTTTATAGTCATACAGTTGCTAAGTGTGGATTCAAACCCAGGTGTTCCCAATGTCACATCTAACACTGAATCTACTGCAGCACAATGATTTCCCAATAACTGACTCAGCCGGATTGTGTATGTACCAAGCTTAAATAGCCTCAAAAGCCTGGGGACTTGTCCAGAAAGAAACATTGATTATAAAGCCACAAGTGTATTTGCTCTGTATTTTATGTATAAAAATTTTGTATAAGAAACAATTCCTTGTGTTTATGTTTTTAGTCTTCTAATGGGATGCAAGTGCCTTGAGGGCAGGAATAAGTTCTTCTTGTCTTGTATCTGCAGTCTCCAGCATGACTCTGGCATATAGTAGATGCTTAAGAAATGCACAAATGATTTTAGTGAGGAAGGAAAAGGGGAGAATTCAAAAGATACTGATGTGACTGCATAAGGTGCTCTCTAGTTATTTCAGATTGAATATGATGTACAAAAGATGAAAGGATGGAACAATAACCCAAGACGAACATGAGTAATGGCTCAGACCTGTAAGAATAGTTAGGAAAGCTCAGATTGAGTCATGTTTTGTAAAGAATGCCAAGGATAACAAGAAGGACTTGTTTATGTTCATGGAAAGAAGAAGGAAGCAATAATTCCATTCTTTGGGACAGATGGTGGAATGTCAACAGACGAAGGAGAGAAAATAGAACTCCCTCTGTCTCCTTCAATGTCTTCTCTTCCCACCTCCTTAATGGAAATATCTCATTTTATCCATTCTTGGCTATTTTCTCTCTTCTTTTGTCATTCCTATTCTTCCACCTGTCATCTCCAAAAGAACAATTCCCAGTTCCATCCCCCAGATTTTATTTGTCCCCACTCCCAAATTCCCATCTGACAACTGGGTATCCTGCTGGTCCCTCAACCTCAACGTGTCTATATCATCACCTTTCTTGACATCTTTATTTTTGTTAAAGATACCACTGTTCTCTTTAATTCCCAGTCTTATATTCTCTGAGCAATTTTAACTCTTTCTACTCTCTGGATCCCCAAACTCTATTAGACATTAAGTCCTGTTGTGTCTATTTCTGAAATATTTATTCCTCCATCCTCTCTTTGCCAGCCTCACTGCCAGTATCCTCTTTCAGACCCTCATCACCTCTCTCTCCCATATTGCAAAAGCTAACTCATCAGCCAGTGAGTTACCAGTAACCAGTGACCAGCCTCCAGTCTCTCCCCTCTCCAACAGAGAGGCAGAAAAAGGTAGCAGAACTCTGGATATAAAATCAGGAGCTATGGATTGCATCCTAGCTCAGTCAGTCTAGCTATGTGAATATGAGAAAATTTCTTAACTTCTCTGAGGTGAATCAGTTTCTCTATCTGTGAGGAAGTATTTTGGAAACCTAACAGGGGATAAAATAATCATTACAATTACTAGCATTTTAGAACACTTTAAGGTTTGTAAAGTGCCTTATAGAGATTATATCGTATGTATGCATATTTATATGTGTGTGCGTTTGGGTGTGATTAGTACCCATCCTGCGCACTGATGCCAAATTAATCTTTTATACACAGAACTTTGATAATATCAAGAAACTAGTAGATTCCTACTGCTAACTCAGTAGAGTCCAAAATACATCAAGAAGGTACTGCCATTCAAGGCTCTCTTCAGTCTGTCTCCCACCTACCTTTGTAGCTTTCATGTCTCAGCCTGGGGCTAGTTTTACTAGCAATAGGGACTTGTCTAATACCAGTGATTTAATTAGCTTCCCCACCCCCAGCCTCCAACCTCACTCCAGTCCAGTTAGCAGGGAAAGGTTTATGAGCACTTAGGAGGGGAAGTGGTGCTCACTACCAGCCAGCATGGGTTCATTAGAAACAAGTCATGCCAAACTAACCTCATTTCCTTTTTGACAGGGTTTCTAGACAGGCAGATCAAGGGAAGGCAGTAGACATAATATTCCTGGATTTCAGCAAAGAATTGACAAAATTTCTCATGATGATGGTTTTGTGGACAAGATGGAGAGACTAGGCTGCAGAAATGATTAAATGACTAGACCTAAAAAGTGGAAATGAATGAAATGTTGCCACCCTGAAGAACTGTTTTCCTGGAGAAGGGAAGATTTCCAGGAGGGTGGGAGAGGGTGTATGGAACAGGGTAAGATTATTGGGAAGAGATGATAATTGCAACTGGGATTTAAAGACCTGTCAGGTGGAAGAGGGATCAGAACACCCCACCCCACCCCGCCAAATGACCCCACAGAACACAGAACTAGAAGCCATGTAAAAATGGAAGACTATCAGGACAAAACTTTCTAATAATTCCAGTCATCCAAAAGTGGAATAGTTTGGCTTAGGGCCATTTGGCCAATAAAAAACTGACTGAGAAAGGAGAAATGATGGGGGCCTGGGAGGCAAGTGACTACTTCATTTGAGAGTTAGTGATGGAAAGTTGATCATGATTGGATGCTTGTTTTGGGGAGAACATATTTCAAAGGACTCAGAGAAAGGACAGGTAGGATCCTCTGGCCTGAAATACTAGAGAAGAAGAAAACTTCACAGAATCTCAGTATTCTAGATCCAGGATGCTGAATTTGCAGTCTGAGAAACTGGGTTCAAATCCCCACTTTAATACTTATTACCTGTGTGACCTTGGACAAGGTCTCTGTGCCTCAGTTTGTCCCCTGTAAGATGATAGAGTTGGACTAGGTGGGCTCTGAGATTCCTTACAGCTCTAGATCCAGTAAACTATGATCTTATGATGCAAAAAGAATGAAAACTTCCTACAAAGAAATTCTGAAGACAAGAGAAAAAAAGAAAGCTGACTAAACAGGCCAATGTTGCACTAACTGACCAACTCAGGTCTTACTAGGACAGGGATAGAAAAGAGCAGTAAGGGCAGGTGATAAAAAATGGACACCAAAAAGTAGCCTGGCCCTGCAAAATGGTATCTACAGTTAGGAAGTATAGAATGGGCTGAGGTTGGCAATGAACACCAGCAGTAGCAAAAAAGAATTTTTTGCAAAGGTATTTTAGGACCAGGAAGAGGCCAGAAAACATGACCAGAGAAAGATCAGAAGCACTGCTAAGAGTGGATGGGACGAGGATAATGGATATCAATGAGAAGGCAGAACTACTCAACTCTTCTGTCTTCTCCATCTTTGGAACTAGGAAGGTTAAAGCCAAAGTCATTACCAGCATGTGGAAACCCAACATAATTGAGGAAATCAAAGCCAGTACCAAGCTTCTCTTAATGAGTCCAAGTCACTAAACTTAAGGTCCTGAAAGAACGGGGAGATTTGATTCCTGGATTTGGGGGTCAAGATACCTGGGTTTGTCTTCTATGCAACAAGACTAATATGAAAATTAAGAAGAATGTATGTGTAGAACCCACATAAGATTGGATGCCATCATGGGGAGGGAGGGGGAAAGGAGAGGGAGAAAAACTGAAAACTTATGGAAATGATTGTTGAAAACTGAAAACAAATAAATTGACTATATATAAAAAAGAAACCTGAGTTTAAATCCTGCCTCTGCACTTACTTTATGACCTAATAAGATTATTTATCTCCTCAGAGCATCAGTTTCCTTCATTTGTAAAATGGAACTAATAACAGCATCTGCCTCTCAGGTTGGTCATGAAGAGCAAATGTTATGGAAGGAAAACTTTCAGCCAACTTCAAAGTGCTATATAAATGTGAGGTAGTATTTAAAGGATGGCTTGTGAGCATTTGGAAAAAGAAGCAGCCATTACCAAACGATAAGAGAGATTTAAGCTCACGGGATTATAAAGTCATAGATTTAGAACTGGAAAGAACCTTAAAGTCTGCTTAGGCCAATAGTTCTCAATGTATGACCTGGCTTCCTTCAATTACTGTGAGACCCTGGGCAAGTCACTTAACTTCTCTCAGTCTCAGTTTCCTCATCTATACAAGAAGAAGAAAAATTGCCCCTACCTCCCAGGGTTGTTGTGGGGATCCAATGAGCTAGTATATGTAAAGCACTTTGTACACCACAGAGTGCTATGTGAATGCTAGCTATTAACTCTATGGGAACTAATCAATCATCAAGGGTTTATTAAGTGCCTACTATGTGCCAGGCATTGTCCTGGACATTGGGCATACAAAAACAGAAGTGAAATAATCCCTGACATAGAGAAGCCTGCATTCTACTGGGGGAGACAGTGTGTGTGTATGTGTATGTGTGCGTGCATGCGCACGTGCACACACACATGCATATGAGAGAGAGAGAGATGGAGGATATAGGGACAAGACCTGTGTTTTCATTAGTTAAGGGGACTCTCAGTTGAGGAAATTCCCTTTCCCTCTTCCCTCCCTCATCTCTCTCCAACTTGGCAAGACAGAATAAATCTAAAATCAATGAAAACCACTTTAGAAAGGTCCAGGGAGGGGGCATTAGCATCTGGGATCAGAAAAGGCTTCATGGAGAAATTGGTGCTTCATCTGTGGATTATAGGACGTGAGAGATGGGGCCTGGGGCGGACATAGTTCAAAGGGGCAAGGGCGAGAGATGGAATGCCACATGTGAAGGTTGGCAAGCAGGCTAGAGACCAGAGAATGCAGAGCAGGGAGCAACATAGAATGAATGTGGAATCATAGGTTGGGAGCAGGCCATGAAGGGCTTTAAAAGCTAGCCACTGGAGCTTGTGTTTGATCCTGAAATAAATAGAAAGCCACTGGAGTTTACTGAGCAACAGACTGACGTGGTCAGGGCCAGACTTTAGGCAAAGCAGTTTGGCAGCTGAGCAGAGGGTGGATGGACTGGGGACCAAGAGAGGCAGGGATCCCAATGAGAAGGCCAAGAAGAAATGAAGGACTGAAGGAAAAACAGCAACTGAGAAGGGGACAGATGGAGGAGGGAGACACTTAGAGCTTATTCTTTGCTTACATCTGAGGTTTGCTTCCTGGGGTTTTGATTTATTTTTATTCCTGGAACAGGTACTGTGGCATGTTCTGAAAATACCCTCTCCTGAAGGGATTCCCAAGAGGGGTTCTGTCATACCCTGTGGGGTGGTATAGAAAACCCTGGGGCCGAAATGGTGCAAATGTGGCAATGATTAGAAATTACAAGGGGACAAATGCGTGTGTGGATATGTGAGGGTGAAATGGTACAAGTGGGGTTAGGGCGGAGGGGTGAGAAGGTGAGGGTGGGGAACTGAAGGGGAGAGATGAATTTACGTGAAAGACTATTCTGGCTCCCACATCTGATCAGGTTTGCTCTTGAAAAATTCAAGATTTGGAAGAGATCTCTGAAATATATTCATGTCAATTCAGCACATCTTTATGAAGCTTACCTCTATGTGCCTGGCACAGTGCTGAGTGCTAAAGAGGATATGAAAATAAAGAGAAGGTCAAGCCCTGCCCTCAAGGAGCTTATATTCCAGCTGAGAAATGTAACCCATCCAAGGGAGGATCAGCCTGGAAAGGGACCTTTGGTCTGGGGTCACAGGAATGGTGATGACTGGAGCTCCAGGGCTGTCTATTGACATAATCCTTCCAGAAATAATTATGATTATAATAGTAGCATTTGTATAGTGTTTTAAGGTTTACAAAGAACTTTCCAAATATTTTCTCATTGGATCCTCACAAGCACCCTGTAAGGTCGGTACTGCTATTACCTTCATTTTACAGTGGAGGAAACAGAAAAGGTTAAATGGGTTACACAACTAGTAACTGTCTGAGGTCATATGTGAACTTGGGTCTCCTGACTCTAGAACAAGAACTCTATCCACTGGTAGTATTGATCTGATTCTTCTCCTCCTTCTTCTTCTTCTCTTTCTTCTCCTTCTTCTTCTTTTCCTCCTCCTCCTCCTCCTTGTTATTATACTGAGCAAGAGATGAAGGAAGGAGGTCAGAACAGGATACATGCACTAGGTCAGGTGATAGTTGGCTGGGATTTGAAAGCAAAGCATGATCTAGGATAGGGGGTCAGCTAGATGTGGTAGGCTAGACATTTAAGAATTCTCTCAGCCACTAGTTCTGTCAGTTAGGAGTTCCAAAGATGAATGGCTTAGCTTCCTGGGAAATGGGGGGCAGCACATGAACTCCCACTGTGAAGGGTAGTGGTCCAAATAGGGAGAAGTAGAGAAGAGGAGGAAAAGAGACATGGTTTTGTACCATGATGCGACATCTAAGTTTCTTCTTTGCACCAATCTCTCTCAGTGAGACTGATAAAGGAAACTGATCAGATCACCAGCACCAGAGAAGACCCACATGCTAGCATTTATAAGCTCCGGTCAACTGTCTCCAACAGAGGTAGTAGCTTCTGGGTGCTTCCCTTCCTGAAGGGCTTTTGCTGTTTTGATCTCTCTGTCTGCAGCCTGTGGTCCTGTGCTTGGTGTGGCCCCAGCCAAGTGTGGGGGTGTTTGTTTGCTTCCTGCCAGTCACCTGCATCCTGGAAATACTTCCCTGTTGTCAGCCAAAGTTGGACTCCTGACCCATATGAACTCAGCTAGTGCTAGTCATCATGTTCTGAGTCCTTCTGTCCTCTCAGTCAGATTTGAGGTCCTGGACCATATTTCGCACTTCACTGGTGCCCTCTCCTTCAGTGTCTGGCACACTAGTCAATGATTTGTAGTCAGCACATCTCATGGCATGGCATGCACTCAGAAGCGTGTGCCTCACACTTGTGAGGCTGTCTTTTCATCTTTTATTTCAAGTCCTGTGTCTTCAAATCTAATGACCTTGTCCCACCCGCCATCTTTCTTGTTGCCTCTGCCTTGATGGACAGTGCTGAAAGACAGCCCCTTCCTCCTCTATCCTTTCTCCTGGTGACTTGACCCACTCTCAACTTTCCTACCTCTCTTCTGACACTGTCTTTTGTCATCTTCACTGCCTCTTCTCCCTCCTTTCATACCCTTAAGGTTATCATCCCCCAAGTTTTTGTTATTGGTCTATTTCTCCTTTCTCTCTACCTTCTTTCATAGCCATCCATCCATCTATCCATCCATCTGTCTATCCCTTCAATAAGCAAGTGACTAATACATGCCAGGCACTGAGCTAGGTACTGGGAATGCAAAGACAAGAAGAATTCTTCCAGTCTTTGTCCATTGGAAGTCCACATTCTTCTTTGGTTTGGGGAGAGGGCAGAATGATACACTAGGCTCATAGATAAATACAGACTACATACAAAATCAATGCAAAATGGTTGGGGATAATAACAACTGTGGAAAGACCTCTTCATTCCTGAAGGCAGTAAGGAATAGTGGGGAAGGATGTGTGATTGAAGGTTTGTTTTCTGAAAGACCTTGAGAAAATCACATCACCTTTGCGGGCCTCTATTCCTCATCTCTACAATGTTTGGATTCTCTGACTTCTCCTGTGGAAGGCATTAGGGGCTCCAGGAGGCTGAGTTGAGGGAGCAGAGCACTCCAGGAATTGCAGAGAATTGGAAGGTCCTGCATGGGGACACAAGGATGTCAGTGGGGCTACATCCTAGACCATGTAATGGGGGATTAATATGTAATCTACTCATGTGGTTTTAAATACTGCCTCTATGAGAGTGAAGTCATCAGGAGAAGGGCAGATGGCAAGCTCCAATGTTCTGGAAGGATTTCAGTTGATGACTGCCTCCTGCTCTGCTCACCCTCATAAAAGTGGTATGAGCTGTCATGTCTGCCCCATGCCTGGTCAGATTCATGATTGTGTAGAGGGAAGGAGGGGATCCTCTGGGTTCCTTTGCTCCAGAGGGGAAATGGGAAATCCTGCTGGGACATGGACAGGGAGTTGGCTAGTGGAGGGAAGGAAGGGCTCCTATGTTGTCCAGTCCACTTCATTCCTGGTTTCTGATGGGATTTGAGGAGGAGAAATCAAATCAAAGAGGGCTCCTTCATGTTATCTGGTTTCCTGAGGTAGAATATGTCAAGGGTGAGGTAGAATCACAGCATTTATCAAGAATTTTAAGGTTTAAGAAACACCTCACAAGTGTGATGTCATCTGATCCTCACAACAACCCTGGGAAGCAGGTGCTATTATTATCCCCATCTTACATATGAGGAAGACAGAGGGTAAGTGACCTGTCCAAGGTACCACAGCTAGGAAGTGTCTGATGTCAGATTTGAACTTGGATCTTCCTGATTCCAGGGCAAGCACTCTACCCTAGCTACCTAGATGTGTAGACAATGTGATGTAAAAAATCTGAGGAGGACACATACAAAAATATTTCTAGCAGCTCTTTTTGTGATGGCTGAGAATTGGAAATTGAGGGGATGCCCATCAATTGGGGAATGGCTGAACAAGTTGTGGTATATGAATGTAATGGAATACTATTGTGCCATAAGAAATGATGAGCAGGCAGACTTCAGAAAATCCTGGAAAGACTTATATGAACTGATGTTGAGTGAAGTGAGCAGAACTGGGAGAACATTGTACACAGTAACAGCCACAGTGTGCCATGACTGATTTTGATAGACTTAGCCCTTCTCAGCAATCCAAAGGAATTGTCCACATCCAGAGAAAGAATTGTAGAGTCTGAATTAAGATTAAAGTAGACTTTTTGCTCTCTTTTTTGTTTTGTTTCTTTTTTCTTGTAGTTCCTTCCATTGGTTCTAATTCTTGTTTACATCATGACTAATGTGAAAATATGTTTACTATGAATGTATATATAGAGCCTATGTCAGACTGAATGCTGCCTTGAGGAGGGAGGAGGAACATGATGGGGAGGAAATTTAGAACTCAAAATCTTATGGAAGTGAATGCTGAAAACTGAAAGTAAATACATTTAAAAAAAAGAAAGAAAGAAATTTGAGAATTTGATGCAGTTGCAGCAATCATGGAAGTCTACATGGAAGAGGAGGTGCCTCAAAGATGAGCCTTGAAGGAAGACCTTGAAGGAAGTCAGATGTCAAAGGTTAGAGATAACTGAGGAAATACCATTTGGGAATGGGAGATTGACCGTGCAAAGGCATGATAAGAGTCCAGCTTGGCCAAAACTCAAAGTTAATGAAGGGGAGTTGAGTGAAGTAAACCTAGCAAAGGAAGCTGGGCCCCATCATGGAGGGCCTCTGATTCCAGCACAAGGACAGTATATTTGATCTTCTAGGTAATGGGGAGCCCCTGAAGATTTCTGAGGGTAGGAGTGACATGGTTAGTCAGGGCTGCGCCTTAGGATAATTTTGGCAGCTGTATAAAGAATAGGTGAGTTAGGAGATTTGGACAGTAATTCAGGTAAGAGGTTACAAGGGTGTGAACTAGGGGGCAGGTCTATGTGATTGGAGAGACAAGATGGCTCCCTATGATCTGGTCAAAGAAGAATCCACAGGATCCACAGCTGCTTCTGCAGCAAGGAGAGAGAAATGGCACAGAAGACTGAGGCTCCAGCCTGGGTGGGCGAGAAAGCAGTGGCATTGCCCTCCACAGAAACAGAGCCACAGGGAGGATGAAAAAGAGGTCAGACTGTTTCTGTTTTGTCTTGGCGCCAAATAAATATTCATGTAACAGAACTGGATGGTGGATTCTGAGCTTGGGATTAAGGTAGGAGTGCACCTGGCAGTGTTCAGCAGTTGTGTCTGCAATTGTGGTCATGGAGAGATTGGCATTGGAGAGAAAACTGTGAGGGGCAGAGGGGAAGAGATGGTTATTCAAATGAGAAGTGTGAAAGAGGGTTCAAATCCTGCCTCAGACACTTACTACCAGTGTGACCTTGTGCAAGTCACTTAAATTGCACAACTTACAATGGATTTCCTCCATTGTAAAATGACTTGCCAGGCCTTACTCTAAGCCTGAGGAGAAGCCTAACAAGGGTTAACTAGCAGGAAGGGGATGGCAGCTAGTGCTGAAGACAGGAAGAGGCTTGTTCCAAGGAGAACTGGGATAGGGCTGAGTCACAACAGCCAAAGAAGGTGAGAAGGGAGAGGTGGGGGAAGAGAGGGGCAGTCACCAAAGTAGGTCCAGGAGAGTGAAGGCTAAGAAAAGGTCCTGCTGGTTATGGACTTATGAATGGCAGCCACACTTGGTGATCTCGGAGGTGAGTCAGAATGGTGGGAATAGAAACCAGGGCCAGGATGGAGAAGCCAGCGGATGGTGAGAATATGACCAGTGAGGATGGATGTTTTTTCTACAAGGTTAGCAGCAAAGAGGAAGAGGGATCTAGGACAATCATTTGAAGTAGAAAGGAAGGCTTTTAAAAATCCATGAGATGTGAGGCTGCTGCCCACAGGTAAGGTGGAGAAGAGGGGGGAGAAAGAAACAGAGACAGAGAGACAGAGAAACAGAAACATAGAGACAGAGACAGAAAGACAGAGACAGAAAGAGAGACAGAGAGATAGAAGGTGAGAAAACACCAACGATGACTCTTGGTGGATGGGATCTGAAATTTCACTCATACAGAGAATTACCTTGGAGAAGGAATGGTGAACCGTTCCAGTATCTTTGCCAGAAAAACCACAAAGGGGGGGGGGTCACAGAGAGTGGGACAGGACTGAAGGGAGCCCCTCAGCTAAGGCAGCTCTGCATCTTTGAGAGCTGCCAAAGAGGTTGAGCAGCCCAATGACCCACCATCGCCACACAGCCAGCATGTGTCAAAGACAAGACTTGAATCCAGGATTTCCTGCCTCAGAGGCTGGCTCTCCATCTAGTACACCAAAGATTCTTAACCCGGAGCCCGAGAATGTATTTTTTAAAAATATTTTGATAACTGCCTTCCAATATCATTGGTTTCCGTTGGAACTTTATGCATTTTAATTTATACATTAAAAACAGGATTCTGAAAAGGGGTCCCTGGGTTACCTCATGTTGCTGCCAAAAGGGTCCAGGAAACCAATAAGGTAAAGACCCCCTGCCTTACGCCACGCTGCTTTAAGAATTAAATTAAAACTAATGTTTCATTCTGATCTCCATGTTCAACGGGATTCAGCTAGAAACAGTTCTGGGATAATTTGCTTTTCTTTTGCTATTTCTGTTTGCTTTGTAAACTTCCCCACGGGGAGAGAAGATGGCTGCTTTTTGTAACTGAATAAAATTTTCTTCATTTAGCAATGAGGAAATTGAGGAAGAGAAAAAGGAATAAGTATTTCTATAGACCTACTATATGCCAGGTGCTGTACTAAGTGCTGTACAAATATGTCATTTGATCCCTATAACAACCCTGGGAGGTAGGTGCTATGGTTATCCTCATTTTACAGTTGAGGAAACTCAGGAATACAGGGTGAAGTGACTTGCCCAGGGTCACACAGATGGGAAGTGACTGAGGGCAGATTTGAACTCAGGTCTTCCTGACTCCAGGCTCAGAGCTCTATTCACTGTGCCATCTCCCCCTTTAACATTAAGGTTAAGTAACTGCCCAGGGTCACATAGTGTCAGAGGCAGGATTTGAACCAGATCTTCTGACTCAGTCTAATGCATCACATTGTTCATTGTATATGAAAATGCAAGAGGAGAATCTTCAAGCCAGCCCTAAATGGAGGAAAGCAACTGGTCAAGTGGAAGATAAGCCTCATGGGTCTTTGAGCCTTTTCTGGCCAGAGAGACCAAATTTTGCCCTGTGTGACTGGTGCATCTTCCGCAGGCCATTTCAGGCAGCATTTCAGCCTCCAATTCTCTGAGGCCGAGAGGGGAGTGAATCCAGGCTGATTTGTTGTAGGAGGGCCACAGTGCCAAGCCTGTAATGACAATCAACCCTGTTTTGCTCTGTAATAAATGAAATTTGGACGAGATCTCCAGAGAGGCCAAATTCCTTCCTAAACCTACCACAGGTGAAATGTCTTCTCTGTCTTCTTCAAGACTGTTTCCAAAAGAGATTTGTTTTTGTCTCTAAATTTCTACTCTTCATTTCCAAAGCTCAGACCTCCTCTGAGCTGTGTGGGGCTCAGTTTTGGAGTATTTGTCTTCCCAGGCATTTTTAGCAGCAAAAACCAGTTCCAGGAAAGGACCTTCTTTATACAATAGGCAAGGAGGCCATGAGGGAGACAAGTGATCTCTAGCTGTTGGCATACTGGAAATAGCAGCTGCTGGTGTTGGGGGAAATGTCCCCTCTTTAATCTTCTCCCTTCTTTCTACAGTATTTGATGGTGTTGATCGGCCCTGGCATTCAAGGACCACTTTGATAGCATCTCTTCCCTTGGCTTCCATGGCTTAGCCCTCCCCCGCCCTCACTCTGCTCTCTGTATGTCTCTTTTGCCAGAGCCTTATCCCCAGAAATGGGCATTTCCCAAGGTTCCAATCTTGTATGTCTTTCTACATGGCCACTTCCACAGTGAGCCTTACCCAGTGGCCCAACTTCATCTCTCTCCTGCATTTCCAGCCCTGACCTCTCTAAAGCTCCAGGCTCAAATTTCTAGGTGCCTTGCTGAACATCTCCTTCTAATGATAACTCAAGTTGAATATGCCCACAATGAAACCTGCCATCTTTCCCCTTAAAACTCATCTTTTAGAGACCTGATCTCTATCAATGACCCTACCATTATCTCAGTCACCTAGTCTGAGTCAGGTTTGACCCTTGTCTCTCCCTCATATCAAACATTGAATCAGTCTCTACAATCTGTCCAGTCTGCGCAGTATCCCTTAGAGATACCATCTCCTTATTGGGTTCAGAACCTCATTATCTTTCATTTGGATTCTCCTAGATTTAGAGCTGGAAGGGACTTTAGAGGTCAACTACTCCAACGCACCCATTTTACAGATGTGGAAAAGGTAAGTCATACATTCAAGATAATTAGAGGTAGAGCTGGAAATCAAACCCAACTCATAGGATAGTAGACTCGAGACATGGAAGGGACCTAGGAAACCATTATTTCATCCTCCTCATTGTATAAATGAGGAAACTGAGGCCCAGAAAGGTGAAATGTAAGAATGAATCGTGCTTAAGGTAACAAAAGTAGGGAATGGCAGAACTGGGATTTGAACACAGACCCTTCAACTCTAAACATAGAATTTTTTTGCTTATGCTGTTCGTACACCATACTGCTTATGATTAGTCTCCTAAATGGTCTCCCTGCTTTCAGGCTACCCTCTGTCTAATCTATCCCGCATGCAGCTGCCAGAATAATCTTCAGAATGCACAGATCTATTTATGCTTCAATTGAAAAATCGTAAAAAGAAAAAGCAAACTCTTTATCTTGGCATTCAAAGCCCTCTGCATCCCAACTCCCATCTAAAATTTATAACCTTATCTCACAGACTACTTTTCACATACTCTACCTTCTAACCAAATTGGATTATTCGCTGTCCCTATGAGCATCCAAGATGATCCCCATTCAACTCTCTTCCATGTCTGCTATTTGCAAAGCATTGTGAGAAGTGCTGGGAGTACAGGGGCAATAATGAAGCAGACCCTGCCCTCAAGGACCTTCCATTCTCCCTTCTCTGCCCACTGACCACAGAAACCTTTCCAGTTTCTCCTAGCTGGAACCAATCCCTCCTTCATCTAATCTAACTGCACTTTCTACTGTCCTCACGAACCTGCTGTACACTAATTAGTTCTTTCTTTATCTTTGTCCACACCCTAGAACTCCTACTAGATTGGGAGCTCCTTGAGACAAGGTATCATGGGATCATAGACCCCAGAGACCTTCTAAGTTCACTTCCCCATATTAAAGATGAAGTTGGAGAGGTTAAATGTCTCAGGTAAGGGGTACAGAGCAAAGAACAGAGGCGGCATTTGGATCCAGGTCATTTGATTCTAGGATGTCACCAATAGGTCACTCTTCCACTGTACTTTGCTTTATTTATCTTAATAACTCCCCCAGCGTCTGGCATTGTACAAAGCAGGCATTTAACAAACTTTGTTGAATGAGTGAATGAATGTGTACATGAATGGGTCTGTTCTCTTTTGTTTCCAACAAAGGTGAGGGACTTGTTTACGGACAAGAGGAACAGTAAGGATGAATGGGTGTACGGGCAATAGTCAGCATCTGTCTTTCCAGCTGAATGCGGTCATTCGGAAATCCTGCCTTCCAAACTGGACAGGCCACCCTCTGCCCTCCCCCCCTTTCCTCCCTTACCTCCTATGCTCCTGCTATGGAGCAACCCCCACCCTGGCATTTCCTGCTACTGAAATCATCTCTGTCCTCCCAAGCTCAGGTCCCACATCTTTGCTCCTGTGAGCCTCTCCTGCTCCTGGGCCAGCCAGGATCATCCCATCCTCACTCTCAGAATTTTCTTTCTCCTTTCCTTGGGCACTTGTAGCTGTGGGCTGGGTGTTGTCTACTGGAAGGGGTAGCACCAGGATCCAACTACCAGCATGAATTTTATCAGGAAGGCCTAACACAAGGTGGTTGGGGGTAGGGGCTTGCCCACAGACTGTGGGACTCTGAGGGGACTGAATATGCTGCACCCCCATGCCCCTAGTAGACAGATTCTGCTGTGAATGAATCCTTCTCTTTGGGTCCTGGTCCTATTCCCAGATTCTCTCTCAGGGACTCCCTGAGTCAGCCCCCTGCTCCCTCCCTCAATCAAAATATAGATTATCTCCTTTGCAAATCAGTCCAAAGCAGGATATTATGGGATTTGTAACTGGAAGGAAAGGATATCCCTTCATCTTAGAAATGAGAAATCTGAATCTCAGAGAGGGGAAATTATTTACCCAAGGTCAATCAGTGACAAAGCTGGGAACTGAGCCTGCCTTTTGTTTGCCAGATCACTGTTCTTTCTTTTCTTTTCCTTTTAAAATATCTTCTTGTAGCTCTTTTCTTTCTTTTTTTAAGCATCATTGTCATTTTCCAGTGAATTACCACCATCTCCCAGCCAAGAATCAGGAGGTGTGGCATGAGTCCTCTGAAGTCCTAGTCACTGCAATGCTCAGTTTCATCTGTACCATGATATTAAAGTAGATGCTTGAGAAACTTCACCATTTTTGTAGTTGAATGAAGGATTTCAAGGATTTGCTTTCAGGAGTCACTGAATGATGGACACATTTAAGCTGTGTGATGGGAAGAAATCAAATATTTGAGTGTTCTCTGGGTTGTTAATCTTCTTGAGGGAAAGGGCCATTGACCAGACTTAAAGTTTATATAGAATATTGACCATAGTGTTGGATTTGGAGGAAAGGATGAGAGATGCACATGCCAGAAGAGGGAAAAGACATTTTGGGGAATAAAGTTGGGTGCTCTGGAGTTATCTGGAACAACCAGGTGGCTCAATGGGCAGAGTTCTGAGCCTGAAGTCAGGAAGACCTGAGTTCAAATATGACCATAGAAACTTACTAGCTGTGTGACCCCAAGCAAGTCACTCAACCCTATTTGCCTCAGTTTCCTCACCTATAAAATGAGATAGAGAAGGAAATAGCAAACTGTTCCAGTATCTCTGCCAAGAAAACCCCAAATGGGGTCAAGGAGAGTTGGACAAGATTGAATAACAAAAGCCCTGGAGTTGTGTCCAGATCTTTGGGCAATGAGTCATGGAGAGGAGCTTCTGGGAAAGGCCACAAGCATCCCTTGGGGGAAGGGAGAGAGGAGCTGAAGAGGAAGGAGGAAGAGGCCTGGATGGAATGTCAGAAGACCAGGGTCCTGGGTCCCTGCAATCTAACTAATTTGTGACCTTGGACACACCTCTTCTCCTCTCCAGGGGGCTGGACTCAATGCCCCGTCCAGCTGACCAAAACACTGTGAGTTTGGAAACTTGTGGCAATCAGTGTCTGCAATCGCAGCTGAAGAATCATTTGGGCAGAAGAGAAAGAAGGCCCTGAGTCCAAATGAGAGGTATTCCTAGGGCAGGGCCATGGGGGCTTCACATCAAAGTGCTGAATTTTGAAGGCACTGAAACTTAAGTAACAAGTATTTATTAAGCACTTAGGCAGCTGGATGGTTCAGTCTGGAGTCAGAAAGACCTGAGTTCAAATCCATTCTCAGACACTAACTGTATGACCCTGGATAAGTCACTTAACCACTGTTTGCCTTTATCCGCGAGAGGAGGAAATGGCAAATCTTTGCCAAGAAAACCCCACGAATAAGCATTGGCATGCTATGGTCCATGGGGTCTGGAAGCCTGGGACAGTCTCCTACCAAAAGATCAACAATGAAACAGACAAAGCACCAGACCCTGTCCTAAGCCTGGGAAATACAAACAGAAACAATCCCCGCCCTTAGGAAGCTTCTGTTCTAAGGGTGAAAGATAAGGCATAAAAGAAAGCAAAGCATGAGAAAAGGGAGGAGAGAGAAGCCTTCCTTGGAGTCCTGGCCAAGAAATCCCAGAGCCTTTTTCCTTTAGTGCCTACTATATGCCGCACTCTGCAAATATCATCTTCCTTTTAAATAATATTTTTTCCAGTTACAAATATATTGCATTTGATCCTCACATCCACCCCAGGAGGGAATGTAAATTCATATGTTCCTGACTCCAGGCCCAGCATGCTATCCACTGGCCCACCTGACTGCCTTTAAGGAAGGCGTGGCTGGCCTGGGCTACTGAGGAGGAATGGGGGGCGGCAGGATGATTGAGCTTCCAGTGTGGCAAGTCTTTAGAATCCTTTAGCTGAAGAAGCACCAATCAACAAGCAATTATTAAGTGCCTACTGTGTGCCAGGAACTGTGCTAAGTGCTGGGGATAAGATGATCCCTGCCCTCAAGGAGATTGCACTAATAATGCAGGAGACAAGGCATAAGCCACTATGTACAAACAAAATATAGACAAGATCAGTTGGAGTTTCGCTGCCATGGGTACCCAAAAACTACAAGATCTGGCTTTCCATGTCAGCCAGGGTCATCTGGTAGAAGATGGTGTGGTACAGTGGGAAGAGACCTGGATTTGGGACCAGAAGGCCTGAGCTGTAATTCTGCCTTGAGCAACCTTGGGCAAAGAGCCTCCCTGGACCTCAGTGTCTTCATCTAGAAATCATAAGGGTTGGTTTAGATGAACTCTGAGGCCCCTTTCATCTCTGAATCTATGATGCTATGATTCTGTGACTGAGTCTAAAGATAAAGGATCTGGGATTGAATTCCACTTTTGCCACTTAGGAATGAATGAATGAACGAATGAAAAACATTTATTACATAGTTCTTTTGCTCTAAACACTGTGGTAAGTACTGGGATACAAATACAGAAATGAAGATAGATTTTTGCATTCATAGGAACTTTGGAGTCAGTAAAGGAACTCTGCAATTTCTAGAAAGAAACCTCACTCACTCCCCTATTTCCTTACTTTTTCTTATTCTCCATTTGTATTCTCTGTCATATATGTGTGTGTATACACATACATATATACACACATATTTGTATATATACACATACACATATACGTACACACACAACACACACACACATATACATACATACTATCAGATAAAGTCTATAAGGTGTTCAGTCAAATGCATGTGGAAATTTGGATAGTAGCCATTCTTTATCCACTTGGCCTTTCCTGTGTGGATGGTCAGACTAAACTCTTTTGAGTGATTACATATCTACTCGAGGAGATTATACAGTGTTCTGGAGCTTAGTATAATCAGCACAATGTCACACATAAACAGGAACATGTAGAGGACCTCAGTATCTGCAGGGAATTCCTCTTTGACCTAGATTCTGAGCTGGATGTTCTCTATCACAATACTCAGTATCTTTGGTGAGTCTACATATACCTATTTTATGTGCAGTTCCCCTTCTGGGGCAACTCCCTAACTCATAAGTTTGCAGGTTGGGTCCCCAGAAGAGTGAACACACTCGCTTATTCCAAGGATGCCCTGTAAGTTGACATTCCTAAAACCATGTCTGATGAACCCCCACTGGTGAGCTTACCTTTAATAGTCAGTCAGTAGCAACAGTGAACTGAAAGCAAAAGCATTTATTAAGATGATATAGTAAACAAACAAAACAAAACAAAAAACAGTAACTATGAAATATTTTCCCTATAAGCCTGGAGCACACGCATACAAATACAGACATCATTTATGGAAAGATTAGATGAAATTTTGCATACACTAGTAGTAAGAAATATATGTACATGTGGCCAAGGCAACTCATACCCCTGGAACAGTATGATCCCAATATCCTTCTCATGATATCCTCATGCTGCTCCCCAGCCTAAGAAAATTCTGTCTTCTGGGTGGGTTGTTCAGTTGGCCTCCATCCATCTGCTCCTCTCCTCAGAGGCTAGTTGTCTCCTGGCAACAGGGCTAGTTGTCTCTTGAATCTACATCCTGCTCTCTTCCTTGCTGCCAGAGGTCATGTTCCTTGAAGCTGCTTTATTGCTCCTGATTCTCTTTGATCCAATCTAGAGAGTGTGTTCTGGTTTTTTAAAAAGCTGTGAAGGATGAGGTATGTGCTTGGATCAGCCTATAGCTAGCTGTTCTCTGATTATCATTCTATTTAAAGGGATAGCAGGGAAGTAGACACATTTTTGCATTTAGGACTTTTGCCTTGGTTGCTTGTTGAGCTGATTTGACCCCACTGACAGCTGAGCTGGACCAAGAATGTAGAAGTGAAGGGACTTACCCAGGGTCACGCCACTCTGTTTAGCAGAGCTAACATTTGGCTCCAAATCCTGAATTTGTTTTCTTTCTAGTGCCTGGATAAGTGCTTAAATTTCAACCAGGGTAATGAGGTGTCTGGGGTGTGTGAATTGTATGATACACTCCTCTGTTTCTCTAATTGTGACTCACTGTGCCTGTAACTCAGTCCAAGACCTTGTGTGGGACTATGGGAGAAGTTCTTACCAAGGTCAAAACTCTGAGAGAGAGCCTGGGGAGCCCTCCCATCCCCCCAGCCTTCTGACTCCTTCCTTTCTCCTCTTCTCATCTCTTCTTCTCACTCCATCCCAGGGTTGTCAACCAGGCGCTGACTACCTGGGTACAAAGGGACCCAGGCAATAGAGGGAGGCCAGTGTCTGGAGGGATGCCAGGGGAGATGGCCTGAACCATTCAGGGAGTCAGTGATCTCCAGGAGCAGGTCCACCATCCTGCCTCTCCCAGGGGCCTCCAGCCCCATCCCTGCTGGGCTCCCCACCCCACAGGGGCCTGAGCCCGGGTCATTCCCTATCTACAGTGGGGAGGCGGGGACAGACAGACACTGGGGCCTTTGAGGAGCAGCCCAGAACTCTTCCCCTCCTCCAAACCCCCTTTCAGGGCTGCCAGTTTTGTGGATTAGAGGGGTCCGGAGCAGTCCAGGGGCTGGGCTATTTGTTATTCCATACTACTCCCACCCAGCCATTCATCTTTATTAGCTCTAATTGCTTCCCCATTCTAATGGGATCTCAATATTCCCAGACAATTGAAAGGAAATGTATTCATTAAGATAATTCCCTTCTCAGTGCTGCTTAAGGCTGTCTGCCTCCCTCCCCCCACCAGCTCTCCCCCTTCCCCCAGGCCTCAGTGACATTGTCTCTGCCTTCAGAGCCTGCTGGGGCCTCTCATTTGGGGCTGAGTCAAAAGCCACCTTCAGGCAGAAAACTTTACTCGCTGGTCCTTCCAGACCATGCCTAGAAGATTCTTTTCTTTCCTTTTTCTTTCTTTTCTTTTTCCAGATTCACCAACTTGGAGTGGGGGGGCCTGGGAGGACCTCAAGAGCCTTAGGCTGGGGGACCCAGGGATGGGAGTAAGATGGGAGGAGGATCAGGAAGGATGGGGGACAGGGACCCTGAAGCAAGGTTCATGCCACCTTGGTGTCTGCTCTGGCTTTGCTCCACCCGAGCTCAGCCTTCTTCCCTTCCTCTGTTCTAGAGAGAAGCATTTGATCCAGAGCTGGCAGGGACCGCAGAGGTAAATACTTCATTTGATAGTGCCCAGAGGGGGCCTCAGAAGTCACACTGCCCAACCTTTTCATTTGACAATTGAGGAAACTGAGTCCCAGAGAGATTGAGGGATTTGGGTAATATGACCTAGACAGCAAGGAAGAGTCAGATCTTGAATTCAGGTCCCAACTCCAAAGCCTGTGCTGACTTCCTGGTTCTTTTTTTTAATGTTTACTTATTTATTTTTAGTTTTCAACATTCATTTCCACAAAATTTTGAGTTCTAAATTTTCTCTCCATCTCTCCCCTCCACTCACCCTAAAATGCCATGCATTCTGATTACCCCTTCCCCCAATCTGCCCTCTCTCCTGTCACACCCCTCCCTTCCCTTATCCCCATCTTCTCGCTTGTCTTGTAGGGCAAGATAAATTTCTATACCCCATTACCTGTATTTCTTATTTCCCAGTTGTATGCAAAAACAATTCTCCACATTCATTCCTAAAACATTAAGTTCCAACTTCTCTCCCTTCCTCCCTCCCCACCCATCCCCAATGAGAAGGTAAGCAATTCAATATAGGCCATATCTGTGTAGTTTTGCAAATGATTTCCATAATAGTCGTGTTGTGTAAGACTAACTATATTTCCCTCTATCCTATCCTGCCCCCCCATTTATTTTATTCTCTCTTTTGGTCTTGTCCCTCCCCAAAAATGTTTACTTCTAATTTCTCCCTCCTCCCATTTGCCCTCCCTTCTACACCCCCCTCATACCCCACTTATCCCCTTATCTCCTATGTAAGATAGATTTTTCATACCAAATTCAGTGTGCATGTTATTCCTTCCTTAAGCCAAATGTGATGAGAGTAAGCTTCACTTTTTCCTTCTCACCTCCCCACTTTTCCCCTCCGTTGAAAAAGCTTTTTCTTGCCTCTTTTATGGGAGATTCCCATTCCATTTCTTCCTTTCTCCTCTCAATATATTCCTCTCTCACCCCTTAATTTTATTTTTTTAGGTATCATCCCTTCCTATTCAACTCACCCTGTGCTTTCTGTATCTCTCTCTGTCTCTCTCTACGTAACTACCCAAATACTGAGAAAAGTTTCAAGAGTTACAAATATTATCTTTCTATGTAGGAATGTAAACAGTTCAACTTTAGTAAGACCCTTATGATTTCTCTTTCCTATTTACTTTTTCATGCTTCTCTTGATTCTTGTGTTTGAAAGTCAAATTTTCTGTTCAGATCTAGTCTTTCCATCAAGAACACTTGAAGGTCCTCTATTTCATTGAATGATCATTTTTTCCCCTGAAGTATTATACTCAGTTTTGATGGGTAGGTGATTCTTGGTTTTAATCCTAGTGCCTTTGACTTTTGGAATATCATATTCCAAGCCCTTCGATCCCTTAATGTAGAAACTGCTAGATTTTGTGTCATCCTGATTTTATTTCCACAATACTCAAATTGTTTCTTTCTAGATGCCTGCAACATTTTCTCCTTGACCTGGGAACTCTGGAATTTGGCTACAATATTCCTGGGAGTTTCTCTTTTTGGATCTCTTTCAGGAGGTGATAGATGGATTCTTTCAATATTTGTTTTGCCCTCTGGTTCTAGAATATCAGGGCAGTTTTCCTTGATAATTCCATGAAAGATGATATCGAGGCTCTTTTTCTGATCACGACTTTCAGGTACTCCCATAATTTTTAAATTGTCTCTTCTGGATCTATTTTCCAGGTCAGTTGTTTTTTCCAATGAGATATTTCACATTATCTTCTATTTTTTCATTCTTTTGGTTTTTCCGTAATCCCTTGGTTTCTCATAAAGTCATTAGCTTCCATCTGCTCCATTCTAATTTTTAAAGATCTATTTTCTTCAGTGAGCTTTTGAACCTCCTTTTCCATTTGGCTAATTCTGCTTTTTAAAGCATTCTTCTCCTCAATGGCTTCTTGGACCTCTTTTGCCAATTGAATTAGCCTATTTTTAAAGGTGGTATTTTCTTCAGCATTTTTTTGGTTCTGCTTTAGCAAACTGTTGACTTGCTTTTCATGATTTTCTGGTATTGCTCTCATTTTTCTTCCCAGGTTTTCCTCCACCTCTCTTACCTGGTTTTCAAAATCCTTTTTGAGTTCTTCCATAGCCTGAGTCCATTGCATATTTATCTTGGAGATTTGGATGCAGAAGCCTTGTTTATGTCTTCCTCTGATGGTATGCATTGTTCTTATCATCTGAAAGGATGGGAGGAGATACTTGTTCACCAAGAAAGTAGCCTTCTATAGTCTTATTTCTTTCCCTTTTTTGGGTATTTTCCCAGCCAGTTACTTGACTTTTGAGTCTTTTGTCAAGAGAGGGGTGTACTCTGGGGACCTGTAAGTTCTTAGTTCCTCCAAGGTGGCACAATCAAGGGAGAGAAGTTTACTCCTCTCCTGGCCTATGCTCTAGTCTGGGAGCTACCAAAGCTTTTCTGCCCAGGACCTGCAAGTAGAATTCCCTTTCCAGAGCCTCCACCAGCTCCACCATATCAGTCAGCACTCTTCCTCACCCCAAGGCCCCGACTCTGTGCTAAGACCCAGATCAGTGGCTCAATTCCCCCAGGGGCTTTAGGCCAAGGGCTCCAAAAATCAGGCTGTTGCTGCTGCTGCTGCCACCTGGGACCAGGGCTAGGGGAGGACCCTGCTCCCTTCTCACCCAGATGAAAAAGTTTTCTCACTGACTTTGAACCTGTCTTTGGTGTTTGTGGGTTTGGGGATCCAAGAACCACAGCTGCTTCTGAGGATTCTGCCCCTGGGGCCTATTCCTGCCTGTACCACATGGCCAAGGCTGGGTTGGGCTCCATGGGCTGCGCTCCATTCCTCACCCTATGTGATAGACCATTCTTGTCAGCCTTCCAGACTACCTTGGGATGGAAATCTCTTTCACTCTGTTGTTTTGTGGCTTCTGCCACAAATTCTAGAATTTATTTAGAGTCATTTTTTATAGGTATTTTATAGATTGTGGGGGAATACCTACAGTTGGTGCATGTTTTTACTCCACCTTCCTGGCTCTGTCCCCTCTGACCCCCTGGTTTGTAATTCTCTCTCCCTCCTCCTGAAGTGGTCCCTTCCTTTTCTCACACTGTCCATTCCTCTTGGAAGTCTCTGCTCTTTCCCATCATGAGTCCAGTGCCAGTCTCTCACCTGAACTCCAGGCTGACATCACCAGTTCCTTGGGCATTTTGAGCTGGGCATCCCATAGGCATCTCTGACCCCTTGTGTCAAGAACCCATTCTCTTTCTCCTCAAACAAAGCCTGCCCTTTTTGCATGCCCCTCTTCCTGCTGAGGACTCCTCTGTCCTTCCAGTTGCAGAATGACCTTGAGGTCCCTCAAAGCTCCTCATTCCCCCTTCCTCTCCTCCAGGGTCTGATTGGTTGCCAACTCTTGTTGATTCTGTCTCCACATTTGTGGTATCCAAGTCCTTCACTGGACTCCCATAGCCACTCCCCTAGTTCAGGGCCTCAGTATCCCTCCTCTGGACTGGTGCAGAGGTAGTCTCCCCATTCGGTCTCTCTGCCTCCACTTTCTCTCATCTCTCACCTATTTGACACAGTCTCCAAACTGGTCCTTCTCAGACACAGATCTAACCACATCACTCCTCTTCTCAAAAACTTTCAGTGGTCAAACTCCCAACTCCTAAAACCTTTCACAGTCTGGTTTTGTTTGATTCACATTATCCTCATTTTACTGGTGAGGAAATTGAGGAACAGGGAAAGGGAAGGGAAAACACATTTATTCAGCACCCATGTGCCAGGCACTGGGTTAAGCACTTTTTACATCTATGATCTCATTTGATTTTCACCATAGTCCTGGGAGGTGGGTATTATCATTATCCCCCTTTCATAGTTGAGGAAACTGGTTTAAGTGACTTTCCCAGGGTCACACAACTGGTAAGTATCATTCAAACCCAGATATCCCCTAGCCCAGGGGTGAGGAACCTGCAGCCTCAAGGCTATATATGGCCTTCTAGGTCCTTGAGTACAGCCTTTTGACTGAGTCCAAGTTTGACAGAACAAATCCTTTTATTAAGGTTTGTGAAGTTTGGCTTCAGTCAAAGGGCCAAATTTGAGGACCTAGAAGGCTCCATGTGGCCTCAAGGCTGCAGGTTCCCCACTCCTGCCCGGACTCTTAGGCCACACTGCCTTTAGCTTAGTGCTTTCTCTGCTAGGATACATGGCATGCCAATATCAGAGTTAGATTCTATCTGGGGTGGGTAGGGGAGAGATTGCTAAAAACAGAAGAACAGGGAAAACCTGCTCTAGAAGGTGGCCCCTGAAACTGAGCTTGGAAGGAAGCAGGAGATTCTATTAGTCTGAGGTCAGAAGGGAGAATGTTCCAGACAACCCGGCAAAAATGGGGGATGAAATGATGTATACAGAGATCAGCAGCTCAGCCTGTCGACCCCTGACAGGTCCTGATCCTCATACTTCTTTGGCCAGAAACCTGGAATCACTTTCTTTTTTGCGTTCTCAGGGAAATTTGGAGTTCTTTCTTTCATGTTAGAGGAATATAGGTTGTCTTGGCAACGCCTGGGGGTTTAGGGGCTGGGAAAGGGCTCTCATTAGCAGCATTTGGTCTCAATGTCAGATTAAAGGAAAAGTCCCTTTTGACAGTTGCCTCATTAGAAAAGGGCTGGTACCAGGAAGGTTGCATGTTTCCTGGTTCATCACTGCAAGATGTTGCATCCTGCCCCCACTCGCTGAGGCACTGAACAATCCCAGGGAATGCTCTTGGAACAGTTGGCTGTGGCCTTGAGGGAGACTCCATGACAACACTTTCCTCTGCACCTTGACCCATTCAGCTGCTATCCTAACCTGACCATAATCACTGACCACTGCTGGACCTGAGAGGCTAAGACACCATACTCATTCCCCTCTTGCCAAAGGGTTCTTCTGCTCTGGACCCATGCATGGTTCAGTTTTTAGAGATACTGGCTTCTAATAAGAGGCAGGGAAGGCTTCCTTTTCTTACACCCTGGTGCATCATGAACAAATTATTTAAAGCTTTGGGCTAATGTCTAGGGACTCCACAAAAGGAGAGATTAGGAAGGTACTCATGGTCTTATATGAATCGGGGATGGGACAGGTATTTATTTCCTATATACATGAGAAATGCTAAATATAAAGACTCATGGTTGTTTGTCCTTTGTTCTTAAACTGGACGGTGACATCAGGAAGGAGATATGACGACTTGCAAGTGAATTGGATTTAAGTGAGGCAGGGCTTTGCAAAGACACCTCACTGTCTTCTCTGGAAACATCTGGGTCCAATGGCCAGATATAGATCAGAACGACTGGAGATGACCAGTGGGAGACCTTGGCACAGAACAGCTTAAAATGGGATTCAGTAACTTTATAACTGCTATTATACCATTATAATTACTATTTCATTTTCTTCCTTGAGGCTGATAAATTAGGCCTTATCCAAAGATAATTTGTGGGCTACCCAGAATAGGCATGGCCACATTTCACCTAGTCTCTACACTGTCCAAACAAATTTTGGTTATCCTTCTGCCAAAGGCCATCTTCTCTGATGAAGAAACTCCTCTTATCACCAGCCATTTGGACTTGATGGACCATGAGATCTCTTAAGTTTACCACCAACCCTAGACAAGTCCATCTCAAAACTGATGCTTGGTTACCTACTCAAGTAAGGAAATATAAAACAGAAAAAGGTACCAGGGGCTCAGGAGCAAGTTCACCTAACATACTCCCCCTTCCCTAAGTGATGCATGAGAGTGGTCACTATGATGCTGGGAAAGGGAAGAGTCAGCTTCTACCCCCTCCCCTCACTGGAAGTCTCAGAGGTATACCATTCCTCTGGAGGATCCAAAGTAGATAGACGGACCTAGAAGCTGTCTCCCCTTTAAACACCCCTGCCACCAGCGCTGGGCAAGAGAGGACCAAGAGGCCACTCAGGGTTTTTTTTTACATCATCCACCGCAAGGACAAGAGCGTCCAAGAATTCTGTTTACCACCTTCAAAGGACCCAAGGGCTGAGTCACTGTCTACCCAGAGTCCCCCAAAGTTTCCATGAGAGGCCTGGGTGCCTGATCCTTGGGAGGTCCTCAAGGTCAGTTCAAGCTGTAGTACATGAGGATCATAGTGTTAGAGCTGTAAAGGACCTTGCAGGTCATTTTGTCCAAACTCCTTGATTTTAAAGAGGAAAAGACTAAAACCCATGGAACAGAAGTTATCCAACCAAGATCATCCAGAGAGAAAGTGAGTGGCAGGATATAAGATTCCAGGACCCCAGATATAGGATCTAACTGGAAGGGAACTCAGGGATCACCTTGTCCAACGCCCTCATTTTTTACAGAAAAGGAAGCTGAGTCCCAGAGCCGAGAAAAGGGTTTACTCAAGCACACACAGCTAGTAAGTGGCAACATTCAGTGGTTAAGTATGAACTTTGAGGATGTGGTTCCCATTTATCTGGTCCAGAGGAGAAGGCAGTACAGTAGAGTTCAGAGAATAGATCACTTTGATAGCAATAATGTGTATGTGTGTGTGGTGGGGGCGGTCATGGAAAATAAGCCCCCAAAGGTAGGATGCTGAGCTCATGGAATCAGGAGGGGTCAGAGCTGAGTTCAAGCTATTGGCCTTTCCTATGGTGGCCTTCCTTTTTGGGAGGGAGGGCCCAGGAGAGCCGGGTAATGGACAGAGGAAGGAATAACTGGGAGTCAGGACACTTTAGGCTTAAAGCCTAACTGATAGCTAGCTGTGTGACCCTAAGCCAGCACTATCCCTCTCTGAGACTCAGTTTCCCTGTCAGTAAGATGGCAAAAATAGCCCAGTGGAAAAGAGCACTGGACTTTGAGTTAGAGGGTATGATTCAAATCCCACTTCTGTCATTTTTGATTTGTGTGACTTCCCTGGGCCTCAGTCTCCTCCTCTGTAAAATGAGGGAGTCAGAGCAAAGAATTGCTTTAAATCTGTTACATGACAAGGGTCATTACGAGGATCTATGCAATCACGGGATCTGCAGGTAAAAGGGACTCATCCACTGCACCAACAAGCTGCCCTGCTTAAGACCACCATCTTAGTAAGTTGAATGGGGAGTGTTTGGCCTATTGCCAGCATCTACTAGTTCAAGTTCAAAGCTGGGATGAAATGTGGCATTATAAATAATTGAACAATTAACAAAGGGAGGTTTACTTAGCTCTAACGCAGTAAGGATGCCCCACAAGGATCCAGGGGCTTTGGGCTTCTATGGATGCCCCCCATTTCCCGATGGAAATGCATCTAGTCAGCAGAGATGGGTATGGTGACTCCCCTCATCTTCAGATATCTGGAGGGGCCTTGTCTACAACTAAAGGGGGCTCGTTATGCCCTTGGCTGTCCAGGGAAGCAGAGAGTAGTCAAGTCCTGGGGACAGCTTGGGGGCTACTTAGGGAAATCTGATCTTTCTTGGGGGGAAATGGGGGAACCTCGGCCCTATCACATTTATAAACGTTGCAGTCTTAGGAGTTGTCGTTGCTTTTTATGACTCATTTCCTAGCATTCCCCTTCATGCCTCTTCATTCCTGGACTTGACTGGCATCTCCCACCTATGTGCAGTCACCTAGCCATGCCCCCCACCCCCAATCAGGGATGTCTCTTCATTTGCATCCCTTCAGAACGTTTTGCTCTGTTCTACTCCCAGATCAAACAGTTAGGTAGAGGATAGAGTACTGGCCCTGGAATCAGGAGGACCTGATCCCACCTCAGACACTCACTAGTTGTGTGACCCTGCTTGTCTCAGTTTCCTCATCTGTAAAATGAGTTGGAGAAGGAAATGGCAAATCACTCCAGTATCTTTGCCAAGAAAACCCCAAATGGGGTCATGAAGAATCAGACACAACTGAACAACTCTCAGATCAGATACCCCTCTCTCATACTGAGATGAAAATCAGGATCATAGATTTAGAATTAGAAAAGACTTCAGAGATCCCCTAGTTCTCCTTTTACAAATGGGGAAACTGAGACTGAGAGAGGAGACTTAGAACAGAAAGACCTTCAGGAGGTCCTCTAGCCCCTTCATTTCACAGAAGAGGAAGCTGAGGTCTAGAAAAGGTAAGTCCAAAGTAACACAGGTAGCAAAGTGAAGTTCATTGGATTGTTGTCAATGGGCCAAGTGGTAAGTTTGATACTTCTGTCTTACTCACAGTGGATTTTATTTATTAAAAACGCTTGTTGAATTGGATTCAATGCTGTTACTCTTCTACTCAAGAATCCACATTGACTCCCCATTGCCAGGTTTTCGAAGGCTTCTATAAGCTGACCCAAACCTACCCTTCAAGATCAGCATGGAGCTACAACTTCTCTTTCCTGATCAGTTGCTACCAATGCCCTGTTCACATCTTTGGGCTCAGTCCTCCTCACATCCAGAAATGAGTCCCTGCCCTTGCTGGGAAGTATTTCAGAACTCCTTGACTCAGACAACCTTCATTCAGTAACAAGATAGTTCTTATTCCCAGGCTCCTTGTTAGTCTGTTACCCAATCTCCAGGTTTGGATAGAATGACTGACACAGCTCCAGGCTCACAGAAGCTTCTAGTTTCCACAGCTAGGGTCTCTCAATACTTCCCCAGAGGTTCCTACTCAACCTAATCCCTCAGCAACAGATGTACAAGGTCCTATTAATGGTTAGAGTACAATATGGCAGCCAAGAGCTGATTTCCTTTTGGACTGCTTTGAGGTGAATCTCACCTAGGATTGAAGAGGTGCTAGTACTACTGTTCTCTGCCCTCATCGAGTCACACTTGGAGTACTGTGCTCAATTCTGGCTACCACATTTTAGATGGAGGGCATCCAGAGAGGACAATGGGGAAGGATGGTCAAAGGCCATGTGGGAATTAGTTGGAGGAACTGGGAGGTATTTACTTTGGAGAAGAGAAGAGTCGGGAAATAAGAGGTGACTTCAAGTACTTGAAGGGCCATCCTGAGGAGAAAGGGGCTAGATGTGTTCTACTTGGCCCTGAATGGCAAAACCAAGAAGAAACCAATAAATGAGGGAAATTTACAAACAGGCAGATTTCACCTTGAGGTCAGTTACTTCCTAAGTGTTAAGTCTATGGAGAAATGGAGTACATGCCTTCCAGGGATACTGACCTCCCCTTCCCTTTAGGCAAAGGCTGGACAATGACTGACCCACTTATGGTTCTGGCATGGGAGAGACTAGATCAGGGTTGGAGACCAGTTGGACAAGATGGCTTTCTTCAAGTGTCTGGAAGGATTGTCACATGGAAGGGACAAGTTCAGACTTTCTCTGCTAGGCCCCAGACAGCAGAACCAGGCACAATGGGGTTGTGGAGGTAGGGGGTGGTTGAAAAGTGGCTTGATGTTGTCAGAACTTGTTAACACTTTGAACCATTCTCAAAGTGGAATGTGCTCTCTCTGGACGTAGTGAGTTTCTCTTTGTTGTAGATCTTGACACAAAGACTGATTGGCCATTTGTCTGCCATGTTGTAGAGGGGTACTTGTTAAAGTTCAGGCTGGCCTTGAGGGTCTCTCTTGTCCCTCCCAGGTCTGCGTCTGGGAATGGGACATTAATACTGAGATTCTCTGCTTTTCTCTGCTCTGCTCTTGAATTCAGGCTGTTTGACTAAGAGCTGGGTATTCCTGAAGGCAGAAGTGTGCTCAAGGGCTTTCCATCACCTCTAGGCCTAAGATTGTCTCTCATCCTGGAGCCACCCTAGGCAGAGAGTTCCAGACCCCAGGGATCACCCAGATTTGACCTCAGGGGTGGCCAAATTGTAGGCTGTTGTTGTAGGCTGATGGAGAACTCTCCCCCTGTGGCAAGGACCCTCTAATAGCTCACATCACAGATGATCCCAAGGGACCTCAGACCTTCACTTTACAGAGGAAGAAACTGAGGCCCAGACCGTTTGAATGACTTTCCAAAGTCCATGCACATAGTAAGCGTAAGAGTCAGTATTTGAACCCAGGACCTCTGACTTTGGGGCCAGGGTTCACTCCTATGTAACCTGCTAGTGCATGACTTGAAGGTATAGCATGATCAAGAAACAAGAAAGTCGGTTTCATGATTTTCCCTCACCATGCTCATGCTCTCTAGCCTTCATTCAGTCATGCTTCAGAGCAGTAGAATTTAGTAGTTGGGCTGGACTTTGGAGATTGTTTGTGGATGAGGAAACTGAGGCCCAGCCAGGGCCCTCAAGTCACAGAGAGTCTGTAGCAGGTCTGGAGCCCAGGTTTCCTGCCTTTACCATCTATGTCTCTTTTCATTTCTCTTCTCCCTGCCCCCCACCCCCCCACCCCCCACTGCCTTTCTTAATGTTAACTCTGTACTTCCATTGGGAACACATCAACACACTGTCTCTGATTCCCACATGGTCCTTTGGGCTGGGTTGCTGCAGCCCACACCGTCTCTGTCTTGGTTTCTATTTGTGCTGACTTGGCCTGTCTCCCTCCCAGCTCTGTGGTCTAGGCACATGGGAATGTAGTGTGCTCCTCAGACCCACTAACTAAGCCTGCTCATGAGACCGGACCCCTGCGCCCTGCTGCTTGGGGGTCACATAGCTCTTCGACCTCCGGGTCTTTGCCTCTGCATGGGAACTTTCAAATGGGCGCTGGGGTTCTCTTCATACTGGCTGGGGATTAGGGAAGCTTTTGTGCTGGGTATTTGTGGAGTTCTGCTTGGCCAGTCTGTCTTACATTCCATTCAAGTGAGCATGGATGGAATCCTCGGCTGAGGCAGAAAATAGCAGAAAGGAAGCAGAACGAAACCCCAAACCTCAGCGGCCTGGACACAGTGGTCTCTCCCAGAGCCCAGATCTGGGCACTGCTCAACGGCCACTCCAGGACTGCCCCTGCTCCTGGTCCTAGCCCAAATCCACTTCTGACTCATCCTCCATCCATCTGCCCGGCCCAGCTGCCTTCGTAGAAAGAAACAATACAAGTCAGAGGCTGATTCCTCCCCCACTCTGTTCCCCATTCCTGACCCCAGCCATCTCCTTCTGGAAAGCCTTTTCCAGGCCTTGTAGGGTCCCTATATTGAGAGATTTAAAAATCTATAGTATCGTATTTCCAGGGCTGAGAAACTGAGGCCACAGAAATTCATTGACTTCTCCACAGTCACACATAGGATGACTGACTTGTTGGCTGATAGTGGTGAGGGGGATCCCACTACCTCTCACAGCATCTCATTCTTCTTTTGGACAACCCTACCTGCTGAGGGGTTTTCCCTCACACCAACCCTGCATTTATCTCCCTGCAGGTCAGAACCCCAAGCTCTATGATTATATGAACCAGATTTAATCTTGGGGCCTTCAAAAAGTTTGGTTTCTTTGAACCATGTTGGTCCCACCTGAAGTTTCCCTGGGAGTATCAGAATGAAATTCATATCTAGGTCACCACAGATATGAGAAAATTAGCCTTCAGTTCCCATGCAAGCACTTAAGCTAACCAATATATATTGAGTACAGGTAAGCCTTTATTTTGTCACCCAGGTGATACAAAGCACAAAGGCTACACAATAGTGAAGACAAACTCCTTTCCTTTGGCAGTCTCCACCTTCTTCTCCAACCTTAACACTAGAATTCCTGTACCCCCAGAGGGAAATGATGCACTTAAGATTTCCACTTTGTTGTGGTTTCATCGTTTCAGTGCCCCTGTTTGGGATTTTCTTGGCAAAGATACTGAACTGGTTTGCCATTTCCTTCTCCAGCTCATTTTACAGATGAGAAAACTGGGGCAAACAGGTTTAAGTGACTTACCCAGATTCACGCATCTAGTAATTATCTGAGGTCAGATTTGAACTCAGGCCCTCCTGACTCCAGATACTGTGCTCTCCACCACGCCACCTTACTGCCCAAGGTTTCTAGAGAGTTGTCTTCCTCTACATTGGGCTCCCACTACCCCAAAAGTATCTCCCTGTTATGATTGTTAGGAAGGTTTTTCTTCTATCAGGTCTAAATTCGAAGTGACCTCTTGGCAGCTTCCGTCTCTGAAGGGTCTATAAAGTCCCTGAATCTATACTTCAAACCACAAGAATGCTGTGTTTGCAGTCAGAGGACCTGGGTTCAAATCCTGCCTGTGATACCACCTATGTGATCTCAATTTTCTTCTCTATAAATGAGGAGGTTGATTTAGAAGGTACTTCAGCTGCCTTTGAGAGCTAGAACCCTCACTGAAATCTAGGATTCTGTCAAGTAGGAAGAGAAGCTTTGGTTCCTGGTAAAGCTTCTAGTTCCTCCTCGAAGCTCCTGCCTCAGTCCAAACAATGGAGCTGGTCCAATCCACTCTCACATTCCTGTGGGTCTTGCTCAGGGGTGAAGCGCCCTGGAGGGGATGCTCTGATTGGCTCCTGCCTCCTTCTGCACATGGCAGGGAGAGGTTTGCTTCCTGATCCAAAAGGGGTTCTGTCCTCCGTAAAGGCCCACAGACACACAGGTGGTATCAGGCCTGGCCAGCCAGGGTCTCCTTAGCCCCAGACAGGTTGCCATTATCCCTAGCCTAGTTGGGGAGCTGGTCGGTGGGGTTGGCTTAGCAGGCCTCCTCTAGCTTTGACCTGGGGAATAACTAATGAATGAGCTGTCTCTGCTGCAGGGGAATTATGCCTCTTAAGCAAAACCCAGCCGTGCTGGTCGGCTGGCTCTCAGAGAGCTAATAGGAAATGCCTGTCAGTGCCCTGACGTTTCAAAGCCAAATATATTCCCGCTCTGTGTTCTCTGCTAGCTAAGTTTACTTTATGCAAAATAAATTGCAAGCTGGAAATCTCTGGATGCCAACCCGACCGCCCAAGGAATCGGGTATTCTCAGGAAAAGGCTGGGAGGCAGGCAGCTCCTGGCCCTTAGTAGTGACAGGCTGAGAGCACGAGTTGGCAGCCCCAGGGATGGCTGCCCCAGAATCTTGGCCCACCCTCTATCTTGGCCTAAAACAGAGCACTCCTTGACTCAGCCGAAAGATCTGCTGGATGAGAAAACCTGCACAGGGCGCACAGCCCAGAGCCCAGGAACCATGGTCTAGGCCAGGGCAAGGAGCAACGGTCCAAGAGACCCCCAGGTTAGAGCCCAGATACCATGGACAAGTTGACTAAAAATAACCGAGACTTTTCTATTCCTTTCAGATCTGCAAAGCATTTGATATACATTACATTCCTTAGTCCTCACCATAGTGAAAAGGGAGACATCACTCCCATTTTACAGATAAGGAAACTGAGGCCCAGACACCTTACCCATGTTTTCACAGTTAGAAGCAAAATTGGAGCCCAGTTCTCAGCAAGCGCCAAGATAAGCATTCTTGGTGCCACAACCCATTTGCTTTTGGCCTCCCTTTCTGTAAAATGGGGATAATAATCCCTGTTATACCTATGTCCCAGGTGTGTTGTGAGGGTAACGTGTGTGTACAATCCTTTGGAGTGCTTGAAGCCCCACATAAACCCCAGCTATTATTATCTCCATTCACAGCAGAGGGTTAGAGGAAGAGTGAAGATAATGAGGAGAGCACAGACAAATGAAATATGCCTTGCAATATCTTGGGCTTCCTCTGAGATGCAGTTCAAGGGCTCCCCTCCCCCATGAGGCCTTTCTTGATGTACCCCCTCCCCCCAGTTACCAGGTCTTTCTTCCTGTTACAAATTCTGTGTTTGTCCTCTGTGTTTATTTGGGTACATATTGTGCCCTCCAGCAGAATGTAAGCCCTTTGAGGGAAGAGACATTTTAATCTCTCATACCTAACACAATGCCTGGGTAGTAAGTGTTTAACCATGTGCATGGACTTGAATGTCCTCAGGAATCTGGGATGCCTAGGAAAGGGTCGATGGAGAAGTCAAACTTCAGTTCCCTTTGTTGTCCTGGGATTCTCCCCACTTCTCATCTGTGAGACATTGACTCTGATGAAAAATGTGGAAATCACGGTCCTTGGATAGTTCCCTCACTGGCTAGAAAGCCCTGAAGAGGAGAAATCAGTTTCTGGTGTCTTTCCAGTCATCCCTCCTACCCAGAAACCAGGAAAGTCAAGCCTGGTGCCTGTCTGACTGGCTAGGGGGAGTGTCTTCCTAGTGGGAGGCACCAAAAACCCCCTGACAAAGTAAGAGCCAGTTAGTTGTACCCACTTTGTTGTCCTAAAGACTGAGATACGCAGAGTGTCACAGGGCTGGTGGCAAAATCCATATCCTTCTCCACCTTACTACCTAAATAAATATCAGGCACGGTTAGCTATGAAACCACAGGGGAGGCATGTGTTTGTGTGAGTGTGTGTGTGTGTGAGTGTGTGTGTGTGTGTATGTGTGTGTGTATGTGTGAGTCATCCTTGTTTGGTTCATATTTATAGAAGGGTACCCGCAGGGCCTCTGGGTACGGGACGTGGGGCAGCTGTGCACATAGCATTCCTGGCTGTGTATGTATAAGGCCTGGCAGAAGGGCCCCATGGCAAGAACCAGCCTTTCTCAGGCAAGTATTTGGACCTGGCCTGAAGACCCTTCCCTCTCCATCCTGCTCCCACCCCATTGTCCAATTCCTCTAGAGGCAACAAGGTCCCTCCCTCTGCTCTGATTGTTGTCACTGCTCCAGACTCTCCTGGATACGGGCATGGCTACAGGGTTCTCTCTGGAGTGAGGGAGCACCCTCACCAGAGAATGTTAGTCCTGGCCCACCCTCCCCCCCTTTCAGGGGCTGATCCCTCCAGGATGCTCCAGATTCACAGGCTGGAGGGGTCCTCAGCATCATGAGAGCATGCAGGAAGATTTCCAGGAGGTCAGGGTATGTGGTAGACAGAACCCTGCACTGCTGACACTTTCTTGCCATGTGATATTACTTTGCCTCACTTTCCTCATGTGTAAAATGGGGACAATGAAAACACTTATTCATAGGGTCATCACAGAGATCAAATGAAATGATATATAGAAAATATTCTACAAATGTAGCTACTATTTATAACACAAGTTTTATTGTGATTTTTGGTTTTCATGAGGCTTAAATTTCTCCCTATATTGCTCCCTTTCCGCCTCCCAGAGAGCCATCCCTATAGCAAAGAACTGAAATGTGAGCTCTGATTATTAGCAAAGTAGCTTCCTTCACAATTAAGAAACTGAGGCCCAGAGAGATTTCATTATCCCTCAGAGTCACCCAGGCTGAAAATTCTAAGGTAGGATTTGAACCCATATTTCTTCCTCATGCAGCCTCTGGCCCCCACCTTACCACAGATGTCTTGGGCAGTGTGGCTCACAAGTGGCTATGAGCCTCTGGCTGAAGACACAGTGTAGGAGGGAGCCCAGCGCTCTTTGGGGCGGCCTCATTGCTCTTAAGGCTTTCTGTTTCCTCCTCTGTCAAAAATGAAGGGGTGGGCCTGTGTGACCTGTGTGGCCCCTCCCAGCTCCGGATCTAGGCTCCCATGACCGAACTGTCACCTTTCAATACTCTGCTACTTTCTACCTGGTGACCTTGGGCAAATCCTTTAGCCCAACCCAGGACCCAGTTTCTTTATCTGTAAACTGAGAGGGTTGGCTACAGGGGCCATTGATGTCCCTTCTAACACAATCTTAAATCCCTTGTACTCTCTGGGCCTCAGTTTCCTCCTTTGTAAAATGAGTGGGCTAGATGAGATAGCCCTGAAACCCCTTCCAGTTGAGATAGCCTTGGAGTCCCTTCCAGTTCAAGAATTGGGAGCTTGCTCAGCCCTCCTTCAGCAGTCTCCCTCTGGTTCAGGGCAGACTCGTCCCACTAGGGTCAGGTCAGACCAATGTGCAGCAAGTCTGGACCCCCACTGAGCAGAAACCATCAGTCGGGCCCCTGGACTGCCCATGGATGCTGGGGAAGGGGGTGTTGGCCTCCTCTTGCTGAGGAATCTCCCAGCAGGCAGGCAGGCAGGGACAAGCCAAGAGACACAAAGCAAGGGCTGAGGGGTGCAGACAATGAGTCACCCAGGCCCGTTGCTTACAGGACAAAATGATACTGATGACAAAAATAATAAACCATCCTGCTGTTATTATCTCTCCTCGTCCTCTGAAGATGCCCCATCCCACCTTTCTTCTGCTGCCCCTGAAGGCAGGGAGTGGTGCAGAGATCAGGCTTCACCTTCTTTAGAGAAGGAGGAGGGGAACTGAGGCACCGTGGAGAGAGCCATTTGTCCTTGGTCCCCAGGAAGAGCCAGTGGGCCAGGTCTTTCCCGTGCTGCTGGGTGTCTTGGGAAAACTGAGACCATCTGTTCACAGAGCTAGAGTGGGAAGGGATGGTAAAGGCTGTCTGGTTCAACTTCTTCATTTTATAGATGGGAAAGTCACTTTCCCAGGATCCTAGGGGCAGTAAGTGTTAGAAGCAGAATTTGAACCCATAACCTATGATTCTAGAGCTGGGGCTAACCCCTAGACCACAGACTGGCCCACCGAGGGCAGATCAGGATCAGAGCAGTAGCTCTGAGATGTTGCAGATGTAGCCATGACTCCGTGTTCTTCCCAGGCCCCATCCCAGAATTTCCCAGGTCCGGCTCCTTTGGCCCCTGGTAGAACCGGTTTGGCTCCCTCCTCCGCCTGCCTTGGCCACCCTCTCTCTCCTCCCTTGTCTCCTCTAACTGGGTTCTTCTTGTCTCCTGAGGCCCTTGAGGCAACCTTTTACTCCTGATCTCCTTAGTGGGAGGGGTGGGGTCCCCAAAGAGCTGCCTTAATTTGGGGGTCTTGGTAATTATCTGCTCTCCAACACCCACAAGGCTTTGCCCACTAGTGATTATAATAAGCACGATGATAATTTAGAGAAATAACAACAGTGATGAGAGGGCTCCCTGAGCCCCCACAGTGGGCCTGGACACAGATAGGCCCAAGCCCCGCCCTTTGAAGAAACAGACACACCTGCACTGGGGAAGCTCCCAGGGACCAGCTGTGCAACCCTGAGAATCATTCTGAGGGCTAGCTTTAATGTCTTCATCTGGAAAATGGGTATTCTCCTGGTCCTCAGAGATTCTGCAAAGCAGAAGAAAGATAGAGAAGGAGAAAGGCATTATTATTTTCTTTTAGATAGAGATCTCATACTTAAAATCACACTTTAAAATGGAACAACTGGGAACTTACTGGCCAATTTATAGGATGGTTCTGCCCTCTAGCCACTCCTGGGTCTTGGGTTCATCCTTCCTATGCGTTTGCCCCAGCAGGCAGACCAAATGAAGTATGGAGGCCTGTGCTCTAGTACTGGACTGGAACTGGGGGAAGTCAGGAGGTAGAGAGATGAGGTTGGAGGGAGGTGGGGGCCAGAGGCACCAATACATGGTTCAACCTTCTCACCATCAGCCTTTTCCATTGCCCCTTGGGCTAACCCAAACCCAGCTCATTTCCTGAGCTGCTTCTGACTTCATAAATGGGTTTACTTTTATTATTTATAAATATTATTGATTTTATTATTTATATTTATTATTTAAATATATTATTCATATTTTATTTATTATTTATATATTATTTCATTATATTTATTATTTATATTATTCCTTTTATTAGCCTGATTGTAATAGACAGACAGCATTGGCTGAAAAGCTGATATGGAGGTCATTTTAGGAAGAGGATCATCGACGTGAGTGGCTGAGCAGAAAGCTCCCTGGGGACATGCATTGTATCTTTTACCCAGTATGGTGACCCTGGGACAAGTCAGTTTCCCCATTGGTAAAATGAGCTGCAGAAGGAAATGGTAAATCACTCCAGTATCTTTGTCAAGAAATGAGGTCACAAAGAGTCAGCCATGACTGAAAAGCAATAACAGATATATTGATTTTATTGCTTATTATATGTACATACTATATTATATGCTATAGTGTATAGAGTGAGGGTCCTGGAGTCAGGAAGATTCATCTTCTTTAGTTCAAATCCACCCTCAGACACTTACTAGCTGTGTGACCTTAGGCAAGTCACTTTACCCTTTTGCCTCAGTTTCTTCATTTGTCAAATGAGTTGGAGAAGGAAATGGCAAACACTCCAGGATCTTTGTAGAGAAAACCCAAAATGGGATCATGGAGAATCAGACACAACTGAAAACAACTGAACAGCAACTTGACACCATAGAAAGGACACGATATGAGTTGGGGACCCAGGTTCTAATACGGCTCTGCCACTTATAAATTGTGTTGTCTAGAGCAAGTCATTGACCCTCTCTCATTGGGTCTCTGTTTACTCCTCCATAAAATGAGGGGGCATAACTAGATGACCCATGGGGAGTGCCTTTGCAGCGTTAAATCTATGGTTCTAAATATTGCCTCCCTCGATAACTCTCTCAGTGACCTGGGACAAGTCAATTCATTTCCATGTGCTTCAGTTTCTTTGTCTGTAGGATGAGGAGATTGAACTCAGTGGCTTCTGAGGTCCCTTCCTTCTGTAAGTTACAAGCCTCTGACCTCTCCATCTATGAAAAAGTATCAGTTTGTCAATCGATCTATCTATTGACAAGCGCCAACTCAGCAGCAGACTCCATGCTAAGTTCATCCCCTGAGCTGGGAATACAAGTCTCTAACTTTGAAGAGCTCACTCACCATCTGAGGATGGGATAGGATGGCCAAGATGGCGAAGAGCTGACTAGCTGGACAGACCTGTCCAGGTACAGCCAAGGGAAGCATTCTTCTTCTTCAACTCTGAAGACTGCGATTGCTCATTCATTCTACTTCCCTTCTGGAGCTCTGTGTGGAAGCCTTTCACAGCTGGGGCTGCCCTTGATGAGCTCAGTAGGAAGGAAGGCATCCTATTAAGTCTGCGGCCAGGTCAGTCCATTGCCTTTAGCCAGTCAAGTACAAAGGAAATGAGAAATCTGACATTTTCAACAAGTGTCAACCTTAAAAAAAGGAGCTGGGACTCACTTCCAAGGAAAGAAACAGGATTGCTTCTCAGAGAAAGACCCAAATGCGATCATGTAGGTTGTATTATCATAAATAATAACAATAATATTTTCTCTGAGACCAACCAAGAGCCTCTCTGGTCAAAGGGATGTTGGTTTTGATGAAGGAGGCTACAAAGGTTAGGGGTTTATTCCAGGATGAATTTTCCCACTTAATTCTTCAGTGTGACAAGCCCCATCCTCTCCGTCCGGTAGTGGAGAGTAACTGGATAGCAGGGTGAAAGCTTTTGTGCAGTGTTCCTGCCAAAACCAGGGGTCAGAAGAGATGGCCTGTGACCACTCAGGAAGGCCAATCTCGATAGCACTTAATTTAGAAACCTGTTTCTTTCCAATGCGCCCTGGGCACCGGTAATGAAAAGCACAGAAAAATGGAAGCAAGGCCCATGGGATGGGAAGGAACATGGTACCAAACTCTAAGCAGCATTTTATCATCCTGGGATCATGGGATTCGCGATTGGCGCTGGAAGGACCTCAGAGGTCATTCAGTCCAAACTCCTCTTTGGGCAGATGAGGAAAATGGGGCCCACAGAGGGATGGTTGATTTTGACCTGGACATCAGCCATGAGACCATCCAATCCAACCCCCTCATTCTGGAGATGAAACTAATAGTGGACTATAGATGTTCTATGGTTTGCTCAAGGTCATGCGGGGAGCAAATGTTAGCAGCAGGATTTGAACTCAAGTTATCGGACCCTAACCCTGGTGAGCATACCATTGCACCATGCTGGTCTTTTCCCAACCCTATCACTCTTCCTTGGATACTACCTTTGATCTAAACTCTATAGATCTTGGATGAAGATAGTGTTTTGCATGTTGTCTCCACAATTAGAATATAAGCTCCCTGAGGACAGGTACAATGTTTTTGACTTTCTTTGTATCCCCCCTACTCAGCAGAGTGCCTGGCACATAGTAAGCACTCAATAAATGTTTGTTGGTTGACTGGCTGTTTGCCAAGCATCATTAAGCACCTACTGTGTGCCACTAACGATACAAGCACAAAAGAGAAACAGTCCCTACCCTCAAGGAACTAACTAGTGTTCTCCTGCGGATACAAATCAGGTGCACAGATAAGATGAGGCTCAGAAATGGTGGATTAAAAAGGTTGAACAGAGAGAGAAAGGAAAAGCAAAGCCATCGTTGTTACAGTAATTAACAATAATAGTAATAGCACTAATTAACATTTATATAGTACTCACTATGTGTCAGGCCCTGTGCTAAGCACTGTACAGTTATTATGTCATTTGGCCCTCACAACAACCCTGCAAGATAGGGGCTATCACTGTACAGATGAGGTTAAGTGACTTGCCCAGGGTCACACAGACGGTCACTGGCTGAAGTCAGACTTGAACCAAGTCTTCCTGATGCCTGGCCTGGGCTTTATCTACTGCACACTTTGGCTTCACTGCTATAAGGATTTGTGGGTTTGTCATTTGTAGATATTCCATCTATTGAGGTGCACAGACGGCCATGACAAAATCACAGAAAGTCCGAGTCGGGAGAGACCTGAGGTCTTCTAGTCCAATTCAGTGTGGCAGCCTTTCTAGGCTATTTCCCCAACTCTCACAGGTCTCCAGAAGGTAGCTAACATCTATTCCCTCAAGGATATAAGGATAACCCTGAGAGTCTCTGGAATCTCTAGTGGTATCACTTATGAGCCCCCACCAGTATGTTCCTCAATGATTATCATCCAGATCTTGGTCAGTTGGTTGCTTATTGTTCTTCATTCTCGAAGAGGACCAAAATGACATCACCATGATAAAGTCAAGTTTCAATGTGTCCTGCTTTGACTGATTAGACCCATAGGAGTTCAGAATGCTCTACTACAGATTAGGCATAGATAGTCCATGTGAGTATTTGGGGTGGATACTCCAAACTTGCGCATCCTATGTTTACTTTGTGCTGTCTCAATTCTGCTTTGCTCATAGAGTATAGGATACTTTCTGATATGGGCATGCCATGCTGAGCGGTCCAGTGTCTCCCATGTCGCACAATCAAATCCAAAGTTCTGCCAGATCTAATTAGTTCTTAAGAAGAGTATTTACTAAGCAGGTACAGCAAGAACAGTTGTTAAAGAAACATCCCCTAACCTAAGGATGCGCTCTCCCCTTGTACACACAAGTTCAGTGAGGAAAGCGGGCTCAAACTTAGAGGCTGCTTACGGATCCTGCTTAGCAGAATCCTCCCTTTGTGGAATCCTCATGGAATACAGTTTCCTGGTGCACTCTGAGTGAAGGTCATTGCCCTTATAGAGTTCAGAAGCTACTTTTCCTCCACTGTATATTTTGTCTTCAGTGTGTCTCTCAGTTCCTGATGTAGATGATGATGCAAGTGATTGATGCCCTCAGGCCACTTTTACTACCTCTGTGGATGCTGCTAACGGTGACACTGATAGGAATTTCCCTCTGTCACCTGGTCACTTAGGAGATGGAGGAGAGAGACTGAGACAGACAGAGAAAGAGAGACAGGAGGTGGGGGGAGAGGCGAGGAAGAGAAAATACTCTCCTCTTTCTCTTCCTCTCCTCCAAGGGCAATTCCTTCTCAGAAGTCTTTCACCATTAGATTCAACTGATGGGTTTCAGACTCTGGGAACCTCCTTGAAACTCCACTTGGTCTGGCCTTTCATACTCAAATCTGTGTTTAACCTAACCTGGTCTTCCATTGTCTGTTATCTCTGGATTGCTCCACCAGCCTCCCACCCAAGCCCTCCATTGTCTGATATCTCCTGATTGCCTCCAGCTGTTTCCAACCCTTGATCAGTAGCCCCAGTCCCATTAAGGTCCTCCTTGGACTTCTCCTCAAGACCCTCCCTAAACCCCTCCTCCCATCACCCTAGACTACCAAACCACCCCCTAGATCCCTCCAACTGTCTTTCCTGTATTTAAGTTCCTCCATGAAGGTGTCCAGATTCAATCCAGCTTAGACTCTGTCTAGCTGAGATTCTATCCGGCCCACTTGTTAATACAAGCGTTACAAATGCTTAGGCTCCTTAAGAGTCAGCCCAGTAAGGTGAGTCTTCAATAAACTTTGTTTTTCTTTGGCTTTAAGAAGGCTTGTGCCCAATTCATTTGAGCAGGACCCAACATGTCGGTAATTCAGGGTCCCTAGCACCCCGAACCTCAACACAATCACCACTAGCCTGGCTTATTTTGGAATGGACAGATTCAAACTACTTTGTTCTTTTATATCTAGGCCTTGAGGTGTATCTGATTCTTTGGGCCAATCAAGTTATTTTCCATTTTTCATCTGTTTTCATCAAATAACCCAGTGCCTCCAGGACTCTTTCGAATCAATTAAGGACTTGCTCATACCTAGTTCACTTTGATTGATTGATTGGCTGACTTGGCAGGGGAACTTTGAGGACTGAACTGCTTCTGTGTTTCCACCAGGTGCCCAAGAAGACCTTCAGGGAGTGGCTCTTACCTGTGTGTGATGGGCATTCTCATGCAAAGCCAGTACAAACTCAGGTTGTTCATCCCCCTCTTCCCACAAAGATCTGGGTCACCTGGAGGCCACTGTTGATGGCCATGAGAATGAGGTTGTGGCTATGCCTGGGGCTCATGCCTACTTTTGCAACAACATCCTAGGTCATATCCAGGTAGCTCGAGAGCTGCTGTGAAGTGATTGAAATCAAAATAAATTGAAATTCACTTTGACTTTTAAAATTCTGATAGGCAGGACTTTCAGTGGATGGGGACAGGGAGGGGGTGGATTATATCATATCATAGATGAGCCATCTAGTTTCACCCTCTCATTTTACAGATAAGGGTGCAGGTCCAGAGAACTTCAATCACTTGTTCATAGTCTCAGTTAGTGAATTTACAAAGTAGAATTCAAATCCTTCCTATCTGCAAATCCGGCACTGTAACGAACATGTCACACTCCCTCTTAAGGAATAAAATCATCCAATTGACAACGCCCAAAAGGTCGGTTGGAAATCACTTGTCCCCGCAAAGGTAAAGCAGACATTTCATTTGGTCTTGTCAATCAAACAACCAGTTAAATCAGTCGGGTTTGTTTGTTGTTTTTTTTTAAGGTCACACATGGTATTTTATATCACATAATAAACTGAGGAGACAGGTGAAGGGATCCTAACAGTTGTCTGGTTATATTTTCATTGTTTATTATTCTAGCTTAGCTTCATGAAAAGCTAGTCTCAATTGAGAAGCATTTATTAAGTGCCTAGAGACTGTGCTAAGCACCCAGACAGAAAAAAAGACAAAACAGCCTATCTCTTCAAGAGGCTTCCAGTCTACTGGGAGGAGAAAACAGGAGGGATTGGCAAATCAGCACAAAGCACACAAACATAGTACCACCTAGACATTTGGAGGATTAGGGAGTACACAGAAGGGGAAAAGGAGGAGAAGTTTCAGGAAAACCCTAGTGTCGATGATAGAATAAAGGACTTTTTTTAACCCTTGATCAATTTCTCATTTGCCCAGTCTGTCAGGACAGAGCCTGTGGGCCTGTGCTAATTTGCAGGGCTGGTTTATTGTTTTTGGATTACCTTCTAGGGGTTCCTGTGGTTGCTACCCTTTCCCTGGCAGTCTTAGTGATCAGCTGACAATGAATTAAAAGCCCCAGAGCCAAGTGGAGGGGGAAGAAGGGAGAAGCGGAGATTCAGGAAGCCTTGTAAGTTGATGACCGCTTTACTTCTTGTCCACCGGTGCCTGAAGGTGCTGTCACTCCTGTCCTGTGCCTTGTTTTCCCTGCTCATTGATTATCCACGAGCTGAGAAGAGGGAAATGAGCCGATAACTCTAAGAGAGAGAGAGAGAGAGAGAGAGAACAACAACCCCACCCAAATGACTCAAATTAAGGTAGTGTCTCTGACACTCTATGTTTCTCTGAAACTCCAGGCCTAAACCTTTGGTAGAAAAGAGTAGTCCAGCTTTCCAGACTCAGATGGGAAGGGAGCGCCATAAATCTTCATGAAGCATATGACCACTGGCCTTTCCCTCTGGCTCCACTTCCCCTCCCTTCCCTGAGGGTCCCCGTTTGCTAGATTCAAAGGGAAATGTATCAGTCCTTACTACATCGGAAAAATAAAAATAAGCAGACATCTTCTCAAGAAGAGACAAGATGTGTGTGTGTGTGTGTGTGTGTGTGTGTGTGTGTGTTTAACCACTCTTGAATTACTAGGCAGCACAAAGAGGCTGAGAGGAAAGTGGCCAGGGTTTGAAAATGGAAAAAAAAAGGGGGGGGGGGGGGGGGGGGGGGGGGAAACACCATTTGGAAATGATGCTTTTTTTTTTTTTTTTTTTTTAATGTTAGTTCTTGAGATTGCAGCCAGCTGGTCTTACCTCTCCCCCTACAGGTGAATGAAGAAGTACACAGGGAGTGTCTGAAACAGACATACACCCAGAACTATGGATGTACATCCAGGGCTTAGTCTCACACTCAGCAGGCATTTAATAAAAGTTTATTGAATTAAATTGAACTGAAAATGTAAATGAGGGGGACTTCTAGGACCATTACTCTAGGCTTGGAGAGGGCCTTAGAGGACTTGTAACTCAGGTCTGATGGGAGGCAGGGAGGCTGATTTGCCCAAGGTCACCTGGATCTGTCTCCAGAGCCAGCCCACTTCCCACTGGAACACTCTGGTTCTTCTCTAGGACACTTTGAGGTTAAGTGACTTGGCCAAAGTCACATGGCTGGAGGGTTAGGACTCCCCCTACACACACACACACACACACACACACACAAATAGAGCAGGACCCAGCAAAGGGGAGGGAACAGAAGCTAGGGAAGAGAGGTCCCAGGAGAATAGACCAAAAAGTGGGCATTTGGAGTATATTGAGTGATAGGCACCTTTACCCCATGATCAGTGAGAATCTTAGTGCCAAGTGGGTGATGCAGTCTGTATCTCTCTCAAAGAAAGGGCTTGGACTGAATATTCTCTAAAATCCTTCCCAAGCAGAGGATTGTAATCTTGCACATGTTAGTCTGAATAAGTAATTCCATTGGTTCAATGGACTCCTGGTGTGAAAACTCTCTCTGCTGATAGAGATTGGTGCCTTTTCTGTATCATTTGTTATCTTAGAAGGTTGTTTGGGGCATTGAAGGGTTAAGGGACTTGCCTGTGATTACAGTCAGAGGGAAGACTAGAAGCCATGTCTTCCTGATTTCATAGCTGGCCCTCAATCAATCAGTTAACCAGCCACAAGCATTTATTAAGCACCTACTGTGTGCCAGGCACTCTGGATATAGATAGTTAATGAAACAGCCCTTACTTAATTTACATTCTAATGGAGAAAAAGCCCTGGATTCTCTATGCCATGTCAATGCTGTGACATTGAGTTCTCCATGACTTGTACTCTCTGAGCCTCAGTTTTCCCACCTGTAAAATGAGGGGATTAGACTGGATGAGCCCTGAGGTCCCTTCCAGGCTTAGCTGCAATGTTACCTCCTACAGGAAGCCTCTCCTAATACCACTAGTTGTCAGTGCCCTCCTCCCCCCAAAAAATCTTTTTACTTATTTTGTATATATTTTATAAGTATTGACTTGCGTACTAGTTCTCCACCTTGATCTCCAAACAAACATAAGTTCCCTGAGTGCAGGTATTGTCTTATTCTTGTTTTTGAGGCATCTAGTGGCACAACATATGGAGCACTGGGTATGGAGAGAGATAGACCCGGGATCAAATTCAGCCTCAGACTCTTACTAGCTGTGTAGCCCTGGGCAAGTCATTTTCATTTATACCTGCCTCAATTTCCTCATCTGTAAAATACGGATAATAATACCACCTACCTCCTAGGATTGTTGTAAAGACAAAATGAGATAAAATTTGTAAAGTAGGTGTCTGATAAATGCTTATTTCCCTCTTTGTATCCCCAATACTTAGGACAGTTCCTAGTACAAAATAGTTTTAATAAATGTTTGGTGAATGAATGAATGACTCCTGTGCCCAGGAGAGAGAGACACTGGCTCAGCTGTGGGGCAGCACCCAGGAACAGCAACTCAGATAGGCAGCTTTCAATCAGTCACAAGGTGAATTCATCATGAACCTACTATTTGCCTGATCATCCTTCCTAAGCACTTTGTGAAACTTCTGATGCCTTGCAAAATATTAGTGATGATAATGGCTGCTCCTGGTCCAGACATCCTGAGGGCCACAGGACACAAAAGTCATTCTGCATTCCCTGCCACCCCAATCAATGCCCTTCTAGAGATGTTTTAAGGCTGACTCAGTCAGATGCCCAGGGATCTAGAGGGAGAAGAGTCCAGTCCCTCATTTTAAAGCTGGGGAAACTGAGGCTTAAGAAAGTGAACATGGTACCATAGATGTCATCCAGTCCAACTGTCCCATTTTACAGGTGAAGAAACTGAGGCCCAGAGAAGGGATCTTAGAATGATCAGAAGGCTCAGAAGTCTTCTAATTCAACCTCTTCATTCAAAAGACAATGACATTGAGGTCTAGGAACATAATATGACTTGTCCAAGGTCACCTCAGCAAGTACATGGCCAAGACAGAATTTAAACTCTGGTCCTCCAATTCCAAATTCATTCTTGGGGTCAATTGTGAAGCCAGGGGCAGTCAGGCAGGCATTCTAGGAGAGACCCTTGAACTTGGTGGGGTAAGGGGGCAGTAAGAGCTCCAGGAGCCCTAAGCCTTGTGCATCTGGCTGTCCATTCAGGAGGCACTCAACCCACCCTTCTCAGAATTCCTACATCCAGAGACAGACTTGAACTCAGGGGTCAGTGGCTAACATCCAGAGCCAGAGTGTGAGGGGGAGAGCCGGGGGTCAGACAGGCAGATTTATGCAGCTGAGACTTGCTGGAGGGTGTCTGCTTGGGGACTTTGATCAAATATGGGTATCTTCCTTCTTAATAAAACAGAAAAGGGACAAGACTGAAAAAGCTCCATCCTGCTCAGCCACTGTGTGACTTTAGGCAAGTGATATAACTCCCCTGGACCTCAGTATCCTCATCAATCAGATCAAGAGGTTCTAGAATTTGGAGTCAGAGGACCCAAGTGCACTGCTACTGACTTCCTGGGGACCTGGGCAAGTCTCCCTGGGCCTCAGTTTCCTCATTCAGGCAGCTGGGTGGCAGAGTGGTTTAAGTGCTAAGTTCAAATCCTTAGATACTTAGTAACTGTGGACTACATGACCTTTGAAGGCCCCCCACCCCACCCCTAGATCTAAGATCCTCTACCCTCATCTCCTAACCCTGGCAGCCAGGGGTCCCAGGCAGAGGCTGCCCAGAGCATCCATGCAGCTCATTTCTCTCCAATCAGCTTTAGTCACCTTATTAAATTACAGGGGGAAAAAAACCAAGCTGAAATATGAATTCTAGTCACCTCTCCTATCTGCCTGAGGAACGGGGCCTTCCCTGGATATCATTTTTCAAAGACTGAAACAGATATCTCAGACTCTCATTTAATTAAAGGAGCAGGGAGTTTTCTCCCAACCTTTTCAGACCCTTTTAGGCTCTGGACTGAGACAGAATGAGCAGAGGCTCAGCCGCCATCTGGTAGGAAAGGTGTTAATTCGAGATTCTAAGTCAGCCCAAGATGCTGGGATTCAGCAACAAAGAGAATTCATTTCACCAGGCCTCTCAGATGCGCTCTCCCCTCCCTGGTTGGTAAATTGAGAGTATCTGTACGGACTTGTGAGTTATTTGAAATATTCTGAGGCTGAATTGAGAGGTCACCTGCCAGACAGTCAAGCAGGGGCCAGAATTTGCCTACTCAGGGTCAGGATGCTTATCGGCTCTGCCCGAGAAAGCTCCTGGAACTCAGGACAGTCAGCAAATACTGACAAAACCAGCATCTTTCAGATTGGATCTCACAAAATGGCAAGACAGGAATAGGGCCAGTGGAGGACTGGACCACAGCCCCTGGGGCTCATGGAGGTGTGGGGATGGGGAATGGTAGATAGAGCCCTGTACTCAGAGTCAAGAAGCCCTGAATTCAAGTCTTACCCTCAGGATTGATCAGCTTGTGACCATTCAACCTCAGTGTCTCCACCTCTAAAATGGACTCTAAAGTCCATTTGGACTGTAAGTCTGGGATCCCATCAGTGGCCTCTCCAGGCCCATGCCTAACAGCTGCTTCCATCATTCTGGGACCTTCCTTTAAACGACCTTTGTGTCCCACCTTTTCTTATCTTCCCACCAGTCCCTCTCTACCCACTAATCCAGCCCATCCCCAGCTGGCCCTGCTCACCTGAAAGACAAAGCCAGGGGGTATCAGAACAGAAGTCACTGCTCATGTGCTCTGGGGTTTGAGGGGTACTAGCAAGAACCAGTGTTTCCCCTGTGCTGCCCTCCCAGTGCTCTCCCTTGCCCTGTCTACCCAGTGGCAGAAAACTTTCTTATTCTTAAACACAGGATGATTGCTGCAGAGCTGGAGGGCATTTCAGAGGCCAGCTAGTCACACTTGTTATTTTACAAATAAGGAAACTGAGGCCCAGAGAATGGATTGACTTGGCCATCAGTCACATAGGCAATAATCATCGAAGATGACATTTGAACCCAGGGCCTGGGGCTCTTTTCACTTCACCATGATCCAACCTTAATCTAACAGCTGTATATGTATCCCAAATGACTAGCACAGTGCTTGGCACATAGTAGGTGCTTAATAAATGCATGCCTGTTGGATTGCCTGTGATCTCTTCCATTAGCAATTTATTCTTTCTGAGGAAGAAGAGGATTTAATCCTTGGATTAAATTGTCCCTGGGGAGGAATAATGAGGATGTAATGAAAGATAAAAGGTCTGATGTAGGAGAGAGAGGGAGAGAGACAGGAAGACAGGGAGAGACAGAGAGACAGAGAAAGAGAGACACAGAGAGACACAGACACAGACAGATACAGAGAGACAAGGAGAGTCCTAGCCTGGGAGGCAGAGCTCCTGAGCACTAGCCCTAACTGTCCTCTAACAAACTGTGAATCCTCTGCCCAAATCCTGCCTCATGTATTTGGTAGCTGTGTGACCTTGGGCAAATTTTCTCATCTAGAGATTGGGGGGCTGCCACTGATTGACATTTTTATAACACTTCAAGGTTCATAAAGCATTTTACAAGCATCTTTTCATCTTTGTGACCAACCTGCGAGGGAGGTGCAATAATTGTTTCCATTTTATAGGAAAGAAGTCTGAGGGTCAAGAAAGCTGAAGAGATCTGCTCAGGGTCCCACAGCTACCAAGTGCCTGAAGCAGGATTCGAACAGAGGATACAGAGTCAGCCATGCCATCCGTTATGGCATCTTGCTGCCCTGGGGTTCTAACATTCTGTTCTAAATACTCCTGGAGAGGGTACCGCCTTATGGGTTGAACCAACTCTTATCAGCTAGTAATCCAGAGAGCTTAGTTATGTAAGCAGAGACCTGCTGCCAGCTCTGGGCTCTCACTGGCCAATTTCCTCCCTCCCAAGTTTATATATATATAAATCATAATATATATATATATATATATATCATTATATATATATATATATATATATATATATATATATATATATATATATATATCATAAAGCCCTGCAGACTAGGGACATAAGATGACCCACAAGAGGGATGAGGCAGTATGGTTCTTCGGGGTCTCATCTTTTCCTCTGTAAAGTAAAGGAAGTCCAAGTTCCCTGAGGCTCTTGACTTGTGATCCCATGAAAAAATATTGAATTTGGAGTCTGGTGAATCCTGATCTCTGACACTTAGAGTAGTGAGACTGGTATAAATTATTTAAACTCAGGAACCTTCAGTTACCTATCTGCAAAATGGAAAAAATAATAATAATGCTAGCCTATTATGTTTCTCATTGGATTGTCTATAGCAATGCCTGCTGTTATTAGGGGAGAGACAACAGAGAGGTGAGCTAGGGAGGAGGAGGAGGAAGGGCTGCCACAGGGGAGAGGGACTCCAGAGGCCAACCTGGCCTTCTTCACAAATTGGCCAAGGACCTGGCCCTTTTTGGCCACTGTGTGCTTAGAGGCCAGCCTCCTGGTCTCCAGTCTGACTCGGATACTGGCTCTATTGATTGACCAACTCCTCTCAGCCTCACTTTCCTCTTCTGTAAAATGAAGAGGCAGAACTCCAAGGTCTCTTCTGTTCCCTCTATCCCTTCTCTCTTGGGGGACCTTCTTTAGCTCCTCCCAGCCCAGTTGCCCTGGTGACACCAATCAGAACTGTCTTTCTCTGGCTTCTTACCTGAATGGCTACCTTTTCTCCTCTGCTTGTTTCCACCCGGAGGCCTCACATACATCTCAGGCTTCCATTCAGACTGACAGTGAAACAGGTCTCTAGGCCCTTGCAGGAGAAGTGGTGGACCACAGATACAGAATGGGCCATACCTTTGTAGACACAGCCAATGTGTTGATCCATTTTCATTGACTGTAAATCTGTTAAAATGGAAGATTCTGCTAGGGCTCAGAGTGCTGGCAAAAGTCAGGGCAAATAGAGAGTAACATAAAAGACGAAATAACATCAGCAAAGTGTTTGAAATGATGATCTTGATGCCTTTTCAATGGGTGGGGGAGGGCCAAGAGGGAGGAAGAGAATTTGAAACTCAAAAGTTTTCAGAATAAATGTTTGAAAAATTGACATGCAGTTGGGAAATATTTAGCAAGATAATAAGTGTATTTTATAAAAATATGGCCTTGAAGGCCCCTGATTTTCTCATCTGGCTCCCATTTCCAGGTCAGTTTGGAGCCAAACCCCCACCCCAGTCCATTCCAGCCCCCAATGGGTACAGAGGCTGCCGTGGGAATAGCCTTGGAAGTGTCATGACCTGGGTTCAAACTCTTCTTTTGATGCTTCTAACCTATGTGACTTTAGTCAAATTACTTCACCTCCTTCTGCCTCAGTTTCCCCACCTATAAAATGAGGCTACCAGGTCCTCTCCCCCACCTAGGTCTGGGATCCTTCTTTTTTCCCCCAAGTACCAAACCTCAGGCACTTTTGTCTTCTGACTACTTCTCTGGTCCTCTCATCCCACCCTCCAAAACCACTTTGCTCTCCCTCCACCAGGTATCTGGCCCAGCTTTTGAGCGGGTTTTCTTCTCCCTGATTTTACCACCTCCAGACTTTCTCTGTAAGACTGGGCTCCTGGTGAGTGTCTCTAACAGTCAGTGTGGGGGCCCCCAAATCCTTTTGTTTAGAGACGTTGGGGGGAAGGTGTTAAAATTAGATCGACTTTAATTTGCCTGTTTTAATCCCAGTTTAATTCTGCCTGGGGGCCGGGGAATGGCTCAAATGACCCTTTAATGAGCAATTTACGATAAGGAGGAAAGGGACCTGCGAGTTTGCTTCAGGCTTTTCCTCTCATCCAGAAACTTCAAAGTGAGAGAAAGGGACGAGAGACAGCTTGCCTTCTCATTCCTTGGGCCGGTCCTTGGTTTGGAGCTTGTTAGACTCTGAAGATCCCTGCTCGCCACAGCTGACTCCCACTCCCCGGTGACGTAGTCAGCAAGAAACGCACTCGAGAGGAGCGCAACCCGACGGATTTCTCTGAACAAGAGAGAATTCAGACAATCGTGTTTACCAGGAAAGCGATTTGCCATGGTCCCCTTTTCAAAATAAAATCCCGTGTTGTGTCTGAAGATTTTGGCGAAGGGGACTGAGAATAGACAAAAGTCAGATGGCGCTTGTCTGCTGTGGCAGGTTCAGCTAGCTGCAGGTAACGTGGAGGTGACACCAGGCTGAACTTGAAAGGGAAGATTTAAAAGCAGAGCAAAACCAGTCCGGGAGTTTCCAGCTGGGGCTCGTTCTCTCCTTTGTGTAGGGATGGGCTGGTCAGTCTTTGACAGTGTTCCCTGAGCGCCCAAAGAACTTACTACCTGGTGGAAACAATAGTATCAAAAAAGCAAGCAACAAACATTTATTAAGCGGCTACTATGTTGCAGACCCCCTACTGGGCCCTGAGGATTGAGACAACAGGAGCCTCCCCTTCAAGACGTTACATTCTAACACGTGTTGAGAAATACAAACAGATACAATGTAACAACACTGGGACAGGCGGTGGAGGGGAGGTTCTACCTAACTGGACCAGGAACTGCCCTGCCCCCTCCGGAAGGCATCTTTGGATAATGTAGAATTTTTTGAAGTTTGAAAAGCTTTTCTCGTTTATTTTCTCACGGAAGACTCATGGCAACCCTAAGGAATATGGACTTCAGGTCATAGGCTTGTAGCTCTTGGTCTGGAAAAGACCTCAGAGTTCAAAGTGAGACGGAGAGGAGTTGGTCTGATCAACAGAGCCAGGATTCAAGTTCGAGTTTTTTGGCTCCAAACATAGTGCTTGTTCCACTGTACTCCTATTGTCAATATCCCCATTTTACAGACGAGTAATCTGAGTCTTAGATTGAGTGACTTGTCCAAGGTCATACAACAAGTGTCGGAGAGGGGATTTGAACCCAAGATCAAAGGATCAAAAACCTGGGGTTAGAAGGGACAACAGAGGTCATGTAGTCCAACTCTCATTTTACAGATGAAGAAACAGACCCAGGGAGCCTAAATGCCCCAAATCACAAAGATTAGAAAATGATAGGGTAAGGATTTGAACGGAGATCCAAGTAGTCTAGGTCTGGAATTTTATCTACTGAATCACTCTATGCTCAAGATGTTTGGGCATTCACTCATTCATTAATCTACAAACATTTGACAACACAGCTGAAAGCATCATGCTAAAAAGTATGGGAGCAAGCACAGCCCTGTTTCACTCCATTGGTGACTGGGAAGGCATGAGAGCACTGTACATTATCCAGAACCCAGGTAAACATGCCATCATGAAATTGATGTACAATATGGATGAACTTTCCAAGCAGCCAAATTTTGACATAATTTTCCATAAGCCCCCATGAGTAACAGTGTCAAAGGCCTTGGTCAGATCTACAAATGTTGTGTACAGACCTCTGTTCTGCCCCTGACATTTCTCCTGGAATTGTTGGGCAGCAAACACCATATCGAGTATTCCTCGGCCCTTTCTGATACCACCCTGGCTCTCATGTGTATGACCATCTTCCAGGTCAGCTCAGTCTATTAAGAAGGACTCTAGCAAGAACCTTGACAGCAATGACTAAGAGAGAGACCTCCACCTGACCCCGACACCCCTCCCTAGCCCCCACGATTGTCGCAGGGCAATCTATTCCCTTTACCTTTATAGAGATGGGCAATGGAAGTATCCTTGAACTACTGGAGGATAACTTTCTCTTGCCATGTAACCTGGAATATTTCAGTAAGTTTTTGTATGAGCAATGGTCCTCCTACTTTGTAAATCTCAGCTGGAATAGAATCTGCACCAGGTACTTTGCCACATGAAAGGAGCCTAATGGCCCTCAAAACCTCTTCTTCAGCTGGAAGTTCAGCTAAGGAGGGATTGACTTCAACCTGAGGTAAACGGTCAATGGCCTCAGCATTGATTGATGATGGTGTGTTGAGAACACTATGGAAGTGTTCAGCCCATCTCTCTAGGATCGTGTCCTTATCACTAATCAATGTGACTCCATCAGTACTGAGTAGTTGTGAAGTACCATAGGTTTTTGGTCCATAAATAACTTTCAGAGAATCATAAAAGCACATTGGATTATTACTATCTAACATAAAACTGAATTTCATCTGCCTTCTTACTGAGCCAGGAATCTTGCATCTCTCTAAGCTTTGCTTTTTTGTACTTTGTTTTTGATGGAATTAAATACTACCTTCTTAGAGGTGGATGAACTATCCTGTTGGTAAATCCTGTGAAGTTCTTGTTTTTCATTTAGCAGCTTCTGGATTTCCCCATCATTTTCATCAAATCAGTCTTGGTGTTTGTGAGTGTTCTGACCCATATGAGCAAATGCTGTGCTGTACACCAAATCTTCAATGAGGATGAACACGGCACCAAGGTCAACTACCGTACTGATGGTAAGTTCTTCAATTTGAAAAGGCTACAAGTCAAGACCAATGTGGAGGGAGTGTTGGTGCATGATTTTCTGTTTGCAGATGATTGGACACTCAGTGCAGCCTCTGAAGCTGAGAAGCAACAAAGTATGGACCAATTCTCTGCTGCCTGTGCTCATTTTGGCCTAATAATTAACACCAAGAAAACACGGGTGCTCCATCAGCCACCACCACACCATCCATACATGGAACCATCAGTTACAACAAATGGAGAAGTTTTGAATGCTGTGGATAAGTTCACTTACCTTGGTAGTGTACTTTCCAGGGATGTGCACATTGACAATGAGGTTGATGCATGCATTGCCAGAGCTAACTCAGTGTTTGGGAGGCTCCAAAGAAAAGTTTAGGAGAGAAGGAGTATTAGATGGACTATTGAACTGAAAGTCTATAGAGCCACTGTGCTGACCTCATTGTTATATGCCTGTGAAACATCGACAGTTTACCAGTGCCATGACAAGAAACTGAATCGCTTCCATTTGAACTGGCTTAGGAAGATTCTGAGGGTCATCTGGCAGGAGAAGGGACCAGACACTGAAGTCCTTGCTCAAGCTGAACTGACAAGCGTTCAAACTATGCTTCAGAGAGTGCAACTCTGATGAGCTGACCACATAGTTAGAATGCAAAATGTACACTTGCCAAAAACACTATTTTATGGAGAACTCACATGTGGCAGAAGAAGTGATATAAGGACACTCTCAAGGTCACTCTCAAGAACTTTGGATTTGACTGTGCAACATGGGAAACACTGGCACAGGACTACTCAGCATAGTGTGCCCATGTCAGAAAGGGTGCTGTGTTCTATGAGAAAAGCAGAATTGAGACAGCACAAAGTAAACATAGGATACAAAAATTTGGAGTACCCAGCCCCAAAATTTATAGACCATCTGTGCCCAACCTGTGGTAGAGCATTCCAAGCTTGTATTGGTCTGATCAGCCATAGTCGGACACAATGAAACTTGACTTTATCACAGTGATGTCATTTTGGTCCTCTTCCAGAACGAAGGACAGCAACCAGTCTACAAGCATGGGATATGTATCTACCTCGTCCTGAACAGGGACAAATAATGAAACAACCCCTCTTACAAAAAAAATGTATTTGATTGAGGGAGGCCACATGGACAGATTATAAGCATAGATAGAATAAAGATGGGGGAGTTGGGGAGGGAAGGCACCAGCAGAAGTCTAGGGCATTAGGAAAGGCTTCCCGGAGAAGGGGGCTCTTAAGCTGATTTTTGAATGAGCCTAAGGGCTTTAAGAGGTGAAGGTAAGGAGTGAGTGCATTTCAGGCAGAGGGCACTGTCCATTCAAAAGCTTGGAGAAGGGCAACGGCATGTTGTGAAGGAAGAACAGAAAAGAGTCCAGGATGCATGGATCTCATTTCCATCATAATATTGAACTTGCCTCTCACCCTACTTTCACCCTCACACTGTTCTTTGGAGGGGTTTCCCTGCCTGGTGTTTTTCTCTCCTTTCTGATCTATCCTTTTCACAGCCGCCAAAATAATCTTTCTAAAGTCCTGGTCTGACCATGTCTCCACCTGGGCTGGAGGAACTTCAAAGACATCTCATGGCCTGGAGGACCAGACACAAATTCACCTGTTTGACATTGAAAGCCCTGTCATGTCACCCTCTGGCTCCCATCTATCTTTCCAAACTGATTTCCCATAATTCCTACTGATGGACATGGCCTTCTACCCATCAACCTCCCTGGCCCCTGGCTCTTTCCTCTAGAGGCCTGGGGTCTCTGCCTTCTTCTCTGCTGTCAAATAGAATCATCAGCAGCCTTGAAGGCTCAGTCCAAGCCTGACCTGTCACAGGCAGACATGATATATCAGGTGTTAGTTCATCCCCTTGTATGGACTTTGTTGTGCAGCATAGTGGAAATTGGAGGAGCACTCATAGGTCCTCGGTTCAAGTCTTGGCTCTTAGAACCTGTGTGAACTTGGGTATAATCATCCAAATCTCTGAGACTCGGTTTTTTTTTATTTGTAAAATGGATCTGATGGCTTCCAAGGTCCCTTTCAGGCCTAAATCTGTGATCCTTCCAACTTTAAGGTCCACGCCAGCTCTAAATCTATGAAACTGTGTGTCCAAGTCTTTTCTCCCTGGTAGAAACATAATCTCCTGGAGCTCAAGGGCTGCTTCATTTCTGTCTCTGTAACCCTGTGCTGAGTACAGGTGCCCAGCACGCAGCCTGGGTTTAATAAAAATCTTATTGAATAAATGGATGAGCCCCCCTAGACCAGATTGAATAGTTTTGTTTGGTTTTGGTTTTTTGTGGGGAAGGAGGGTAAAGGTCAAGAGTCAGAAGGAGATCAGGTTCCAGGTGGCTTGGTCCTCTGTCTCCCATAACCTTCCTGTTCATTGCAATTTGCCACATAGTGAGTAGGAAGCATGGGGCAGCCACCCATAGTTCTCTAGAGCTCTGGACTCAAGTCAAAGGCCTAAGTTTGAATGGTGCCACAGATATTCACTAGCTTTGTGACTTTGGGCAAGTCATTTAACTGCTCAGCCATAGTTTCCTTATTTATCACTTGGGGATCACTCTTGTAGGGGCAAGGCACTCTACAAACCTTAAGATGTTAGATAAATGCTTTATTGTACAGCCTTCTCTGACTGTCTGTGACCTCCATTTGGGATTTTCTTGGCAAAGATCCTGGAGTTGCTTACCATTTCCTTCTCCGCATTATTTTACAGATGAGGAAACCGAGACAAATAGGGTAAAGTGACTTGCTCAGAGTCACCCTCTAATAAGTGTCTAAGGTCGGATTTGAACTCAGGAATATGAGTCTTCCTGACTCCAGGCCCAGCACTCTGTGCACTATGGAGCCCCCTGGCTGCCCCATATAAATGCTAGCTATTATTATTATTTGTCATGGTCATTGTGCCCATAGAACTGAGGGTCCTGATAGCCCACCAGGTTTGGGTCCAAATTCAATGAGTCACTGCTACTCTGATGGAAATTGCAGTATGGCACCTCCTGCCATAGGGAGCAAATTTATTTCATTTACTTCTAGGTTACATAAACGTGAAACCTGGCACCAAGCCTCTGGCTTGACATGCAGATTTATGTATAAAACCAGCCACATGTAAATCAACCGAGGACAGCCCTTTTTAAAGGAACAGGGCCCCACCTCAGCTCTCTCTGGTTTTCAACCCTGCCGGTGCCTGAGGAGTTGAGAAAGCCCAGAGCCGGCAGTATCTATGCCCAAGTGGAATTTGGGGTGGGGTGGGAGTGGGGGGCCGGGGGGCTCTGGGTCTTCCCACTGCTGTTGTCTGCAGGGTTGAGGATTTGGGCCAGATGTGAAGCAGGGAGTTTAGTCCCAGGGGCCTCCAGCACATGAGATGAATCCCTTCTGGAGGATTTATAGGAAGGAGCATCTCACAGGATGAGGAGGTGTCAGGGGTCGTGATTTGCACTGGGGGAGTCAGGACTCCCGCTGATAAGTCCTGGCTGCACCACAGGAGCCAAGGGAAAGAAGTGGTAAGATGGAGCCGGAAGTTCTCCCAGGGCCTCCCGCTATAGAGTCTCTGTGGGCATCTCCCATCCAGCGAGGACTGAACCAGGGAGAGGGGGCTGGAGGTTCTGATGGTGGGGGTGGAGGCCCAGAAAAGAGTAGGTCTCCAAGTGACTATGGGGAAAGAAGTGAGAAGATTTAACGACAGCCTGCCTGGGAGGGTGGGGGGACAGGGTGGGAAGGGTATCAGGAGGGAAAATGGACGAGGATCTGGAGATGACAGTTTGGATGTTGAGAGGGGGAAGGGAAGAATCACCAGCCAGCACAGGACAGAGAAAAGAGCTTTGAGGGGAATGATGAGCCATCCTCTCTTTCTGCATCAGCATGAACAGCTTGGTGCCCTTCCCTTCTCCCTCCTCCCTCTCTCTCCCCAAGTCAAGCACTCCTCCCACTTCTGAAATCTACAATCTATTTTTTCTCTTTAAAAATTGGCTTAGGGGGAGAACCTTGAGTGTATATATAGTAGGTGGTTAATAAATGCTTGTGAATGAATGGATAGATGAATGAACCAAGTGAATCTGTACCTCTACCTCCTGTGGGCTGGGACTGTCCTAGAGCCACCCCGATTTCTGAAGATCCCACCCCCGCCACCTCCACAGTCAATTTTACAGCTTCCTCTGTGATCTCATGGAAAAACTAAGGAGCCGGCAGCACCAGGCAACTCATCCTTGAACCCAGCTCAAACAACTCTCCTATAGCTTGCTGGAAATAGGACAGGCTTGTCTCCACACTCTGTGTGATGTATTCAAGTCAAAGCATGACAGCAGAGAGGCAAAAGCTCCAGTTCCCTGGCTGTCACGTGGGGAGCTGAGGCAGCTTCTTCGAGGAGAAACTGGGATGAAGCTGATCCTGGGGACCCGGGGGACCCTTTGAACATCAGAGAATGTCAGAGCTAGCAGGAACCTGGAGGCTCCTCCAAGAGTCTGAACCTCATATTTAAACAAAGGAGGAAACTGAGGTCCGGAGGGGGAAGGAGTTCGTCAAAAAGTCACAGAGGGAGTGAGTGTCAGGAGAGGCTTGAATCCAGATCAAAAGCAGAACTCTGACCACTGAACCACACGGCCTCCCATTTTTCCAGAGACTTCTCAGGAAGGACCTGGGAGGCAGCCCAGTTTAGGGAAGATCAAGAAGCCTCTGAATCAGGCAGACCTGGATCCAAGTCTCACCTCTGACCTGGACTCTGAGTCACTGAATCTCTGTGCTCTGGACAGTTCTCTAAAAGGAAAAGCAAGAGCTTGGGTTCAGATCCCACACCTGACATTTAGTATTTGTGTGTGACCTTGGGCCTCAGTTTATTCATATGTAAAAAGAAGAGCTTGGGTTGGATGACCCCTGGGGTCTCTCCCAACTCTAGGTCTATGATTCTAAGTTTCAGAGAAGCTACTGGCCTACAGCAAGGGACGGCATTTCCTCCCCTGGAGTTCCCTATACCGCTGAAATCACAGTTCTGCACTCATTTGACTTCCTGCTCGTTTGTTATTCATTCTATAATTCCTCCTCACATCCATCTAGCTAAATATAAGTGTGTGTGCGTGTGTGTGTGCGTGTGTGTGTGTGTGTGTGTGTGTGTGTGTGTGTGTGTGTGGTTGTTGTTGGGATTTCTCATTGTGGCAAGCCCCTGGCTTGAACAGTGCCTCCTGCCCTGGAGGGGCTTACGTTCTCTCAGGAGAAGTATGCAGCAAAGTCAATGATAACCATATACATAATAAATCCAGAGCCTTTTAGGGGAAGGGTGGAGGAAGAACCTGGCCAATAGAGCGTCACAACAGACCTCATGTAGGAACTGAGTTTGGAAGGGCACTAGGGAATCTAGCAATAGAGGGGAGGAGGGAGAGCATTCCAGGCTCAAAGAACAGGCATGCCTGTTCAAAGGTGTGGTGATGGGAGACAAATGCTCTATACAGGGAGCAGTAAATTTAACTGGATTCAGAAGGTCAGTGTAATAATCCTGGAAAGCAGCTGTGGCCAGGCGGCCATGGTCTTTAAACACTAACCAAAGGAGTTTGCATTTGATCCTGGGGGCAAGGGGGGAACCTCTGGAGTTTTTGAGCCAGAAGGAGACTTGGTCAGATCTGTACTCTAGGAAGATCGATTTGGAGGATGGACTGGAAAGGGAGAGAATGGAGGAAGGGAGACCGATTTGGAGGCCATTGCCATGGTCCAGGTCATTTGGGTGGTACGAGCCAGCTGGAAAAATGAATGTGATTGAGTAGAAAAGGATGGATTTGGGAGAGGCTAAGAAGGTGAAATTGGCATGGCCTGGAAGGAGAACAAAAGATGTCTCACAAATAACCCCTGCTTCCAAAGCAGAAGACAGACGCACTGGAGAGGTCACTGGGGTAGAGATAAGTGGGAGCCTGTGGGACAGAGGATAGAGCAGGGCCAGGGGAAGCATTGAAGGTGGGCCCACAGTGAGGCAGGGCCTCTCCTCTGCCTCTGTCTCTGGCTGCTAAGAAATCCAGGGAGGAGGAAGGCACCTGGTATAGAAGGAGCTCTGCTTAATCTTCCTGGGGACATCAGGAAGCTGCGTACCCCAACCCTTCCTCAATGGACAAAGTCCCGCGGCTGATGTCAAGCATCAGAGTTGGCTCAGGAGGGAGAGTCAAGGGAGGAGGCGGGAGCCAGAGGAGCTTGGGGGACGTGTCTGCAAGTCTTCCAAGCTATGAATTCCTGGCTGGAGATGCAGACCCTGCTGCTAATAATAATCAACCCAGCCACTTTGAGCACTGCCGACTCCCCAAGTGCCTCAGAGACATGATCTCATTGGAGCCTCTGAGGTTGTCCCCATCAGACAGACAAGGAACCTGAGACTCAGGGAAATGACTTAGCCAGGGCCACACAACTGGGAAGTGACCAAGGCTAAACTACATGACTCCAGAGGAGACAAACAATGAAGCGTTTAGGATGAGAGAACCCTAACCCTAAACCTCCTGTTTCTCTTTGCAGAGGTGCTCAGCTGCAGGGGCTGAGTGAGGCCTACACAGGCAGACTCATCACCAGTGATAGATGTCATGTGTCCATGTACAACTGGGACACCAGCTTTCCTCTAGTGTTTTGCCCCAGATTCTACACACTGTCACAGAACTGTAGGTCCTAGAGGCCACAGACAAAGGCAAAGCATATCTACACACATATGCATACATACATGTACACACAAGCATACACATGTGGACACACATATGTATTGCATCCACTGGTACCATATATAAACACGGACACATACTCATGTGTACCTATGTGCATGTGTACATATGTACATCTATGTATAGTGCACATGGATGTCAGCACATATAATGTGTGTTTTCACGTGTATGTATACCAATTTCTCAGAGCTCTATGATTTTACAGATGTATAAGAATTCCCCTCATCTGTGAAGTTTGTAGTTCATCCATAAGGTCAGATACACTTCAGAAAGTGATCTGAGGCTGAGACAAATGGAGCATTTTCCTCAGGCATCAGAAGCAGGATCTGAACTCCGGGGTCCCCTGCTGATCCTTCCAGGATCCCCCCAAGCCCAGCCACTTTGTATTTACTTTATGTTTTTGAAAGTATTTCTTTATATCAATAAATGAATCCATCTGCTTTTATGAGATACTTGCTTTGTGCCAGAACCTTGCCATGCATGTATATGTTGCCTTCCTGGACAGAGTTCTCATTTTTATCATCCTGTCCCCAGCTCCTCCTGGCACACAGTACACCCTTAGTAGGTGATTGTTGAATTGATTGATTGGCTCCTGACTCCCAAGTCCACTGTTCTGTCCACTAACCCATTTTGATTGATTTTTTCAGTCGTGTCCAACTCTTTGTGACCATATTTGAGGTTTTCTTGGCAAAGATACTAGAGGCAGCTACCATTTGCTTCTCTAGCACCTTTTACAGATGAGGAAACTGAGGCAAACAGGCTGAAGTGACATGGCTAGGGTCACACAGCTAGTAAGTGTCTGAAGCCAGATTTGAACTCAGGTCTTTCTGACTCCAGGTCTCTATCTCTGGTGCCATCTCATCATCAGAAAAGCCAGAGACAGTTTTAGAATTTGACCTCTTGGGATCCCTGGCTTGAGCTCTCTGTTCCATTTTATAATGATAAAGTCAAGCAAGCATAAAGCCAGAGCTGGAAGGGAACTAAGATACCCCATTTAACAGATAGAGAAGTTGAGGCCCAGGGATAATCCCTTGTGTACCCTCAGTTAATCAGGAAACTCCCCCAGTTCATTTTGTCCTCTCCCTGTAGTAGGAGGTAATAATGTCAAAAGTCCCTTCTTTCCCAGTAAGGGAATCAAAGGCCAGAACCAAGCAGGAGGTATCAGTTTTCCCTCTGCCTCAAACAAAGTGGAATAATTTGCTTCAATACGCACACATAAAGGTTACCCCCGAAGGTCACTGAAGCTCTAGGAGGGGTCAAACATGGAGTCTAAAGGGGAATGGTAGGGAGAGTTATAGATGAAAAGGAAAAAAGTATAGGGGAGAGACTGTGCATCTGGAGATCTTTGGAAAGAAAACCTGTGGGCAGCTAGGTGGTGCTGCTTTGGAGAGAGGACCTGAGTTCAAATCCAACCTCAGATCAAGTCACTTAACCCCGATAGCTGAGAGAGAGAGAGAGAGAGAGAAAAAGAGAGAGAGAGAGAAAGAGAGAGAGAGAGAGAGAGAGAGAGAGAGAGAGGATGTCATCGCCAACATTTAGAATGTTACATCAGTGATGTAGAAACAAAAGATCATCAATGAAAACAATTTTAAAAAAAAATTTAAGTTTCAGGGTTTAAGAGTCTGATCCCAGAGGATTCTGAGGAAGGAAAATATGGGGAGCTTTGGGTATCCCTTTCCCAAGGGTCTGTGACAGTAAGCTGTCCTCCCTGAGTTGCTCTCTCTCCCCACTCCACCCCCATCCCCAGGCTTGAGCAGCCCCAACCCTTAACAGGTGAAGCCAAGACTGCTCAGTCAGGGGGACTGGGTGTAGAGAGATGGCTGGATCAGCAACCCTACCACCAACAAACAATTCAAGTGGACAGTTCACTCTGTCACATGACTAGGAAGTCATGTTGACCAGACTGCTTTTTCTGACTGGCAGAGATGGACAGCAGACCCTTCGAATCCACTTTGTTGTGGGGAAGTAACGCTCCATTGGCCCCAGGCAGTCTGAGCCTCCCCCCTCCCACCAGGAGTACAGCAAGGAGGATGGAGGGCCTCTGATTCCTGTTCATTCCCCATGGTTTTACTGAAGGACATGTTATCTTGGACCACTCACTCACATGAACACATACACATATTTAAACATACATTTAAATAACTTGCAGGCTTCTATTAACACAAACATTCCATCTAAGATGGGGTTTCTCTCATTGCACTGAATTCTCATGAGCCCTGGCTTTGAAAAAAATAGGCAGAAGCAAAGATCTGAGTAATGTTGAGTTAAGGTTTTTTTCCCCATTCTTCTTTTTCTTTCTTCCTTTTCTTCTTCTTCCTCTCCGCCCCTTTTTTTGTTTCTGACTGCCAAGAATTTATGTTTGTAAAAGGGAAAAGAATTAACTTTGATAATTAAGAAGCAAACTCAGTGGAAATGTTCTGACTTAACCCTTTGGTTCTTTCTCAGGGAGAGTATGGGGCCATGGCAGATGACAGAACCCAGCTCAAAGCAGATTGGACTGAGTCAAGCTGGCTGCACCAACATCTCACTTCCAACCCACTCTTGGTGCTGGCTAAGAGGACACCCTGCCTGTCCTCATGAAGTTCTCCATCTAGTAAAGAGGACACAGCACATACACAAATAAGCACCAGACCAAATGGACCATGATAAGGCCCCTCAAGAAATGCAAAGGGATCCTAAACGAGGGACAGTCATTTCCCTGGCTGAAGTCCAGGAAGGCATCATGAACAAGGTGCCTTCCAAATGCTGATTGGAGAGGATTTAATTAGGCAGAGAGAGGATGAGAGGTGGATAAAAATGGAAGAGATTCCCCCAGGGGACAGTAAAAAAAATGTCCCTATCACCTGCTCTACGTGTGACCTTGGGGTAAGTTTTTCTGTGCCTCAGTTTCCTCATCTGTAAAATGAGGGGGTTGGCTTCAGTGGCCTCTGAAGTCCCTCCCAGCTCTAGAGCTAATGGCTCTCAAGAAGATTACAATCTGATGAGAAAGACAAAACATACAGATGAAGAAGACACAAGAGAAACATAATTCAAGCATGACCTAATTACAGACATATAGAATTCTGTCTGTTAAATGGGAGGAAGGGGAGATCATTGGAATGTGGCTTTCTCAGTGCAGTGTGTTAAAGGCTTCCAGGAGGAAGTAAGACTTACTTACAGGAGGAGGTAAGGGGCACGGCTGAGCAACAAGAAGGATCTGGGGTATGGCGGGGGTGGGGCGGGGGGCCGAAGGGTACAGATAGTGCTACAGGAAATGAATTTTTTCATTCACTAAGCCTGTGCATCCTGTCTTGAGCTAGACCTTTAAAGAATCATCACTTCATAGAGTCACAGAGTCAGGAGAGAGCCTAGAGGCCACTGAGTCCAATGAGCACCTGAACAAGACACCCTTTTAGTTGGGGTTATAACTAGGGTAGGCCAATCTGCACTTTGTCCTGGGGTGCCAAGGTTTAGAGGGTGCTAACAGTACTTGAAGCCTTTTTGCTGTATAAAAGTAGTTGGGATTAGCACCCATTTCAGAAGAGTAATTAGGTAAAATTAGAATCATAGGATCAGGAGTATAGAGCTGAAAGATCTCTGAGGTCATCATGTCTCTTTCACAGATGAGTGAGTTAGGAAGATCTGTGATCTGCCCAAGAAGCATCAAAGATAAAATTTGAGCCCTGGTGCTCTGACTCTTAAACATTTCCTATTCTCTCTATTCCTCTGTGGCCTTAGGGTATCCCAGGACACTTACTATCCCTCTTCCAACTGAAAAGAGGGCTCATTTCAAGTCCTGGAAACAAAAGTTACAAGAGGATGCCTCTGAGGAAATCTAGCCTTTACTTGAAAATTGCTAGGTGATGGGAGACTCGCTTCTTACTGAGGCAGCCAGTTCTACTTTGGGACAGTTCTCATTGTTTGGAAGGTTTTTCCTGACATCCAACTGATATTGCAGTTTTCATATACTGTCCCTGTTTTTGCCCTCTGGGGCCAAGCAAAAAAAGCATTGCCTTTGGGGTCAGAGGGTTTGGATTCAAATCCTACTCTCTATGCGGCTTGGGCCTCAGTTTCCTTTTCTGTAAAAGAAGTAGAACAGAAGAGATCTTTGTGGCTAGGTTGGTCTGGAGAAGCTTCCTGAAGGGGCTCCATCTTTAACCAGATACAGGAGGGAGGTCAGCTTGGCCAAGAGGAGGGAGCAGACTGAGGCCGGCAGACTAGCATGTACAAAGGGAGGAGGAGAGGACCAGTTCAGATGGTTAGAGAGCTGAGTGAGAGGAAGACCAAACAGGAATTTAGATTGGAACAGAGATCACTGAGAAGGGTCGGATGGATGAGGAAGAGGAGGTGGGAGGAACACTTGGAGCTGGAGTCAGGTGACTGGGGTCAGAGCCTTTCACTGGCATTTTCTAGGCCTGGGGCAGAAGAAATTGAGCCCTGGGATATGGTGAGGTTTGTCTGCTACAACAGGATGAGTGGAAGGTGGGGTTGAGTGGACCAGGACACCAAAGGTTAAGGGTGCAGCAGATAGGGGGAGGTGAAAGGAAGAGTCCTCCATCACCTAAGCATGGCCTGGATGGAAGGAGTTCACCTGAGGTACAGCCTACAGGGAAGGGAGGAAGCAAGTCAGAGGATGAGGCTGTTGGCCCCCTCTACACATCAGCATCCTGAGACAGAGCCCCAGCCACCTAGCCCTGACTGCAGCTCTACCTCCAATTGTAAGGAAGTTGAAGGCATTGGGATAGCGCATCTTCTTCAGTCCCTCCTGCTTTTGTCTCATTTGAAGGAAGGAGGTAACCAGGCAGTTAGATTTCCTTTGAACCATGGTGACCTGCTCCCGGCCTGGGGGCCTCCTGCTAGGCATCTCTCAGACAGTGATGGATGTGAGGGTTACTGCTGTGTCGTAACTGAATAATCCTCCCTCAAACTCCGGCCCCCAGCCAGTTCAGTTTGGGAAAGTGAAAAACACAAAGGAAGGTCATCACACCTCTGGTCACTTTCTGTAACAGCTGGAAGTTAAACCCTCTGGGTAAGCCTCAACCAATCAGATACTTGTTAAGCTTATGCTAAGCACTAGGGCTACCAAGGCAAGAATTAACAGTTCCTGCCTTTCCTTACTTTCTACCAGGCAGAGATGTATTGGGGGTAGCTTGGTAGTAAAACGAATAGAGCTCCGGTGTGGAGAGAAGAAGCACCTGGGCTCCCATCTGACCTCAGACACTCAGCTGGCTGTGTGACCCAGGGAAAGTCACTTAACCTCTCTCTGGCTCAGTTTCCTCATCTGTAAAATGGGGATAATAATAGCAACTACCTCCCAGGGCTGTTTTGAAGATTAGATGAGGTACCATTTGTAAAGTACTTAATACAGTACATGCTGACTCTTCCATTAGACTTTAAGTTCAGTGAGGGCAGGGCCTGTGTTTTTGTCTTTCTTTGTATCCTAGCACCCAGCGTAGCGCTGGCTCATAGTAGAAACTTAATAAATGCTTGTTGATGGACAAGTTGACTTGGAGCCAAGGGGGGTGGGGGGCATTCCAAAAGTTCTCTGAAGCCACACCCATTGTGATCCACCCCTTGGCAGGCAGCCCAGGACCCAGGACCCACCCATTCCTCAGGAGGGAAGAGGGAGGAGAAGGAAGAAGGAAAGGAGGAAAGAAAACAGAGCAAGACAGAAGGTAACATTTGCTGGCAGTAACCCCTGAGGGGTTGTGCTGGTGCTAGATTTCTTCCAAGAACCCAGGGGGGAAACTGAGTTAACTGCATAGTCTCTCCTGGAGGTTCAAGTTACTGTTTGGTGAGTTCAATTGGATACCCTTGCTGAGCCTGGCTGAGCCTGCTGCCTATCTGAGACCCCAGTGACCGGATTTCCCAGGTTACTGAGCATCCTTCCAGCCCCAAGTGCCTCTCGTCACCAAATGACCCTGGGTTCATTTTGCATTTACTCTGCCAAAGTTATTCTCCCAAAGTGCAGGTCTGACCATGTCACCCCCTTAGCTTAATAAATTCAGTGGTTCCCTCAGATCAAATAGAAATTTCTGTTTTCCTACTTCCCCAGACTCCTTCCTCGTTCCTCCTCTCCGAACACTGGGTGGAGTCACATACAGCACAGACCTGCTCACATGCATGACTCCATCTGTCACCTCTGTGCCTTTGTACAGGCTGTCCCCCCTACCTGAAACCCTTTGTCTCCTCACCTTCACCTCTTGGGCATCCTGGGTCCTTTGAAGTCTCAGCTCCAAGTTCTCCCTTCTTTCTATGGGAGGATTTTCCAGGTCCCCTCAGTTGCCAATGACTTCCTATCCAAGGTTACCTTGTGTCTGTTTTCTCTCTGTCTGCCTCATGCTTAGATCTGTATGTTGTCTACTCTAAGTGAATGAATGCCAACTCTTCCAGGATCGCTCCGCTGCTGTCTTCTGTACCCAGCTTCTAGCATCGTGCTCTTTGGTCAATTGGCCCTGGGCTGTCTGTCATGCCCCCTCATCCCCTTACATTAACTTATCTAGATATGAATTGTATATCCACACATACCTCACCACCCCCCAGTAAAACCTTATCATTATTTTCCTTGTATTCCTAGTGCCTAGCATACAATAAGAATCTAATAAATGCTTCTCAGGTTGAATTAGGAGATTTGGTGTGAGTCCCCAGTCCCCACTCTTGAGCTGTTTTAGCTTGGCCCCTATAGATTTTTGAGGGTATTGGCCATGTCTAAAACCCAGGAGTATTTGGAAAAATTAGTCACAAAAGGCAAGGTTTGAGCCCTCACAAGAAAAAATTTAAGAGTAGTTAGAGATAGGCAGGTCAGTGCTGGACTTGGAATAATGAAGATCAGAATTCAAATGCTGCCTCAGGCATATGCTAGCTGTGTCCCAAGGCAAGTCACTAACTCTCTCTGAGTCTCAGTTTCCTTGTCTGTAAAATAAGAGGGTTGGATTCCATGGTCTCTTGCTGGCTTATTTATCTGTGACGATACAAGAAAGAGGCATGGCATTTTTCACCATGGGGAAATCTTCGACTACAGGATGGTAACCTTGGGCCATTTAGACCAACCACTTGATGTTACAGAGGAGGAAACTGAGGCCTGCGGCTGAAGTAACTTCCAATCATAGGGTCATAGATCAAGCTGAAAGGAACCTCAAAGGCATATTCCCAGGAGCATGTAGGTTCATTGGGGGATAGATGATTTTGTTGGGTTTTTTTTGGTATCCCTACCACTCAGCCCAGAGTATGGTACATAGTGACAGTGTTTGTGGACTGACTGATAATAATAGCTAAGATTTATATTGCTCCTACTAGGTGCCAGGCACTGTGCTAAGCTTTTTACAATTATTATCTCAGTTGATTCTTACCACAACCCTGGGAAACTATTATTATCCTCATTTTTACAGATAAGAAAACTGAGGTAAGCAAGATTAAGTGACTTGCCCAGGGTCACACAGCTGTCTGAGCCCAAATTTGAACTCAGATCTTCCTGACTCCAGGCTTGGCATTCCAGCCACTAAGCCATAGATAGATAGATTAGCAGGTACCAGCCAGGTAAAGAAACTTTAAAGCTAGAGAGCCAAGGGGGCCCTCTCCATTGACCTTGTTCTAATTTAGGGACCTTGCCACTAATCTACTTGAATGCTCCAGGGTAGTTAGGTCCTCTGAAACTACTTACTCCTCAGAGAAGTTAAGCAACTTTCCCAGAGACCCACCCCTAACAAGTGTGAGAGGCAGGATTTGAATTCAGGTCTTCTGGACTCCTAGCCCAGCACTTGTGTCCACTAGAGTCCTTACTGCTTCTCATAGTAATGATGAAATTATGATTCCTCACTGACAAGGCAACCCTCTCCCAAAGGGCTTAGAGCTCCTTCTGAATAAAAGGGTTTCTTCTGTCCATCAGACAGCCTCCCTAGGGGAGGAAGGAGAGCTTTCTCTCCTAGGAAGGTCAATGACTTGGCCAAGATCACACAGCCAGTCACCAGTTGAGCCCAGACTCTCAGATCCACCTTCCATGGGTTGCTGTCCCAGTTTGCTTACAGTGCCTTATTCACGGTGACCAGAGGCCTTGGAGGGAAGGTGGGGATCTGACTGTTTCTCCCAGTTTGCTGACAGAGAAACAGAGACTTGGAGAGTTTCCCTACAAAAGCTCCCAGGCAATGAGTCAGGCATATTTTCGCGAAATAGTTTCCTCTTTCGCTCCCCAGCACCCCTCAAAGTTGTGAAGGGGTGATTGGAACCCCAGATTGGGAGCCAGGAAGGGGAAATCTAGCCAGTTCTTGAGGTTCCAGCTTGGCTGCTTCCTGTTTCAGGAAGAAGTCTTCCCCCAAGATGGCTTTCTCTCCACACATGGTAATTTCCCTTCTTTTGGGTGTGATAGATGAGACACTCATTAATAGCCCTCCTCACTGACATTCTGAGATTCTATGTTTCTGGAATTTTCACCTCTGCCCAAACAATTTCCATAGCCCCCTAATTCATCACCTAAGCCAATCTCCTCCCTTTCCCTTCCATCCTCCATATGGTTGCCAAAAATCATTTTAAGACAGTCACTCCTCTGGTCAAAAGTCTGCTATAGATCCCCATTGTGTATGGACTAAAAAGTACCTGCTTCATCCTTCCTCAGTCTGTTTCCAATCTACCTTTTTAACCTGATTTCATTTTACTCTCCTTCACACTGTGTTCCTGCCAAACTGAGGAACTATTTGTTCCTCAGTTATGATACTCCATTTCCTGCCTCTGTGCATTTGACCAGATTGTGCCCCATGCCTGAAGCACATTCCCTCTTCACTTCCAACTCTCAGAGGTCCTTCACAACTGAGCTCAGATATCACCTCCTTTGGGAAGCCTCTCTTGATCCTTTCAGCTGTTGGTGGTCCCTCCCTCTTCAAATTACCTGCTGTTAACTTCAGCTTATAGAGCTGGACTATCTACCTCACTTCCTCTTTTAATAAATGGGGAAATTGAGGCCTGTGGAATTTAAGTGACTTTTCCAAGGTCACATAGATAACAAATACCAGAGATGGGATTTGAACTCAGGTCTTACAGATAAGGAAACTGAGGCCCAGGTAGATTAGGTGACTTAGGCACAAGGACACAGGTAGTGGCAGGATTTGAACCACTTCCTCTGATTTCAACGTCAACGTTCTTTCTGCGGTATAATCCTTCCTCCCTTATCTATGTACATTTTGCATCCCTTCCAAATTATTTCTATCTTGATCTACTTCCAGACTATATCCCGCAGCAGAGATGTAATTCCTTAAAGGCATGGATTAGTTCCTTTTGGCTTTTGCATCCCCAGCTCATTTCATTCAGTAAAAGCTTAATGTTTGTCAAATGAATGAACGTTGGTTACATGTGTTCCTTATCCTCTGTGTATCTAGAGTTACTTCTCCTGGTAGATTGTGAGCTCCAAGATCAGAATTTGATTTATCTTTATTATATCTATAGTACATATAACTCACTGCATACATTTGGTGCCCAATAAATGATGACTGGAGGAATGCATTTCTTTCTATTCTACTGTGATTAAATCAAGATCATGGAAGCATAAAGGGGGATGGAATGTCAGAAGCCATAAAGTCCGATCTACTCCTTTTAAGAATAAGGAAACTGAGGCCCATTTACCCAAGGCAATTTTGTATTTATTTTGTACAAATCTTGACCCCAAATGCAGTCAACAAGAGTCAGACATGACTGAAAAATGACTGAATAGTAAAACGTTAAAAAAAAAAGTTTTTGTTTTTGTGTAAATGAGAAAAAAATAAAAAGAAGTATTGAAAAAAATCCAACCCATATTGTATATTCCCAGTAGACTGGAAGATGCTTTGGAGTAAGGACAGTTTTGCTTTTGTATGTTTATTACCTCTGCTAATACAGTGCCTAACACATAGTAGGCACTTTAAAATGCATTGTGATAGATGGATGGAAGATGTAGTTTTTGTCCTGTAGTTTTCACAAAATCTGTTCTGACTTGTTCAGGACAGGACAGATCATCAATTGTTTATTGAATAAATAAATGAATTCCATTTATGTGGCTGATTCATGGCAGTCCTTGGACATTCAACACTCCAGTGGCTCTGTATCACCTCCAGGAACAAATATAAAATCCTATTTGGCATTCAAAGCCCTTCACAGCCTTCCCAACACGCCCTCCCCCCCCACCCGCCCAGCCCGAGCCCCCACCCCCACTCTTTTCAGTCTTCTTTCCCCTTACTCTCCTCCACATTACTCTTCAATGCAAGGACAATGGCCTCCTTGCCCTTGCCCAAACAAAACCCTCTACCTCTTGGCTCTGTGTATTTTCACTGGCTGTCCCCCATGCCTGGAGTGATTTCCCTCTTCATATATACCTCCAGGTGTTCCTGGCTTCCTTTAAGTCCCAGATAAAACCCTACCTTCACCAGGAAGACTCCAGATTCTCAAGTTTATCTTGGGAATCCAGTAAAATGAAAGTTCTTTGAGGACCAGGATGATTTTTCATTTTATCTTTGTTTTCCTAACACCTAGGTCAGTGCTTGACATATAGTAGGCACTGAATAAAAACTTGTTGAATTGGGTTGCATTGCTCTTGCATTGAGATGAGTCAGTTGTATTAGAAGTAATTTCAGTTGAATGACTGCAGACTCACAGTAGTATGACCTTGACTCCGTTCTTAAGTACCTTCTGTTTACCTATCCCCAACCAGATTGGAGCCACTATTATTAGCAGGGAGCTTTCCTGAACTCACTCCCTCTGGCTTTCCCTTTCGACCTCTCAGACATACAAGCCCACTGACTCACTTACAAGAGATACTGACAACACCAGCCCAAGTCACCTCCAAGTCATTTGACTGACTTACTTCTGAGTTTCCCCCAGGGTGGCCACTCCTCTCTTGCCTCACTCTCTGCTCTGGAAGAGGTATCGGATCCCTATTCCCCCTCCATCCTTCCTCCCAAGAAGATGAGAAGCAGCCAGGTGATAATGTATGAGAAAGGCTTTGTGGGGTTTTTCTCTGAATTCTTCATAAATTTTGAGACTATTTGGCAATGGTTTGCAGCAATAAATAATTTTCAGACCCAAACTTGGCTGAAACATATGGTATATATAGTTTGTTTATAGTCTCATAGATTGTAGGAGCTGAAAGAGATTTTGGAAATCATCTACTCCAACCTCCTCTTTTTACAAAGGAGGAAACTGAGATTTAGGATTGCCAAGTGTTGATAAGTTTTCGAGAGAGAAAATGGTAGCCATTTTGGCTCAATTAGCATAGAGTCATTGACTTAGAGCTGAAACAGTACTTGGGCCTGAGCTGGAAGCATTTCTTCACCATCATTTGTGTAAGACCTCCTCGTTCACAGTCATTTTAGATGTCCTTCTGACCTAGAGGACCTTTTGTTATAGATAAAAATACTAGATAAAGATAAAGCCCCTCATTTTATAGTTGAGGAGTCTGAAGCCCAAAGAGTAGATGTGACTTGACCAAGGTCATTCAGGTAATAAGCAATAGAATCACAATTCAAATGCAGTTCTTTGGAATTTGGTGATCTTTTCAAAAAGCCACACTCCCTCCCATACAACCAACACATTTCTTTCTAAAACCAGAAATAGAGACTCATCTCAGGGATTATTTCCTTGACTGAGATTAGCATTTTATGTTTGTTTTTTAATTCACTCCTATCCTGTATTTGTAAAAAATTGCTTCCTTTGTCTGAGCCATTTAGCTAAAAATTCCATAAAAATGAACCAGATGAAGAAAGTATGATGAAGGACAGATAGGTCAAAATTGACGGAGGTCTAAACGGAAACAATATTATCATCAGAGTATACTGTAAGTTATCCCTGGACAAATGAGGAAACAGAAGAGGAGTTTGGGAAACAGATAACAAGTCTGGCTCAGAGGAGTGATAGGGGCCTCCAATTATGGCATAATTATTATACAAACATTTCTTGGCACTCTCTCTTAATCCAAAGTGGAGCAGCTAATAATGCCTTTCCTACTTTAACATCAATTTTCCCCTTCAAAATGTAGAAGAACCAATGAAGAGGAGGTTCCATTTTTTATCTAATTCATGCCAATAAGGAAAAATTGGGTTGTTGGAGTGAGAATGATGGGAATTTTAGTGGGCAGCTTAGCTTTTGTAAAGCTCAGTGATTCCATAGAGATAAGAGTGAGAGGGAAGCAGTTGCTAGGATCCTAGAAGTCTAGGATTCCTTCTTTGACAGGAGAGGAAACTGAGACCCAGAGAAGTGAGTTAGATTTAGAATTTTTTTAGGGGATGAGGCAATCCTGGATTGCTAATCCCCAGCGTTAAGTGACTTGCCCAGGGTCACACAGCTAGTCATTGTCAAGTGCCTGAGGTCAAATCTGAACTCAGATCCTGTTGACTCCAAGGTCAGTGCTCTATCCATTGCACCACCTCGCTGCTCTTAGACTTAGGATTCTTGATAGAGAAGAAGAAAGCTGGAGGTAGTATGCTAGGTACCAGATGGTCCAGAAACCAAAACCAAACCAAAAACCAAAAAACAAACCAACCTAATGGCACCTTGGACAGAGTAGAGTGTTCAGAAACAACAGGAAGAGGTTATGAGGAGAGCCATTCAGATTTGGTGTCAGAAAAAACTTCGTAAGCTTTAGAGCTGTCCACCAGCAACTAGATTGTCTTGGGAGATCACAGGATCTCCCTTACTGAAGGTCTTCAAAGAAGAGAATGGATGACTCCTGCTTGAGTATGAGGAGACTGATTCAGGGAGGGGTTTGACTAGATTATCCTGAAGGCCCCTTCCTTTTCTAGTATTCTGGGAGCCTGTGACTCCTTGGTGTTTTCATGGATTTTAAAAAAAAGTCAGTTGCCCGATACATCTTTCACTTCCTTGTTTTGGTGTTGAGTAGCCCAAAACACAGAAAATTAGTCATCGGTCTCTCAATCTATTGTGTCAAATTTTCATTGTGATTTAGGCTCCACACCCTTGCCAGACTCATCTTCCGAAAGTGTTTCTCTGGTCACGCCAGCCATCCTCCAGCTGAGAGATCTGCTTCCTCAGCTACCTTATGATTCTTTAAGTCTCCTAAGCTGGGGTTCAGGAATTTGCTTCTTTTTAAATATATTTTGATAGCTGTATCCAACATCACCGGTTTCTTTTGTAACCCTGGGCATCATACTTTATTCATTTACAAAGCTTCCTCTGAGAAGGGACTCATGGACTTCCCCAGACTGCCAGGGGGTCCCTGACACAAAATGTTTAAGAACTACTGCTTTAAAGCATATTTTAAAATGGAGGGAGAGGATTATTACAAATCCAAGAAGTTAGGAGGGACCTCAGGGCTTTATTCTATGATCTGTGGAAGTTAGCCTCAGTGGAACTCAGCCCCTTTTCAAAATTTTTTTTGCATGTCTCAAATGTGACTTTCTGATCAATCGGGAAGCCTTATTAAGCACCTACTCTTTGTGCAGGGTATTGTACTAAGCACTTTGTCTACCCCAATGGTTAGTACCCACTAATGTTACTTTGTATATATATTATATTTACTCATGTGGACACATTGTTTCCTGTGAGCTTCAGGAACTATCTTTTTTTGCCTTTATATTTGTGGCACAGAGTAAAATCACCGAAAAAATGCTTGATTTCATATCTAAATAATAATAGCTAACATTTATATAGTGCTTTCTGGGTGCCAGGCATTGCAAATACCCCATTTCATTCCTTCTGTCTTCCCTGACTAATCTGTAAAATCCAAGAGGACAGGAACAGTTTTTCCTTTTTTCTTTCTGTTCCTAGAAGTCAGCACCAAGCTTGGCATGCAGAAGGTGTTTAATAAATGTTTGTTGATAGATCGTATATCTAATACCTAATCTAGTTCCTGCTCTAGCCATTAGATTCATAAGCTGAGGACAGGGACTGAGTTTGCCTTTGTTCTGCGTGTCCTTAACGCAGGCCACGTGGCCAGGGACATAGTGGGTGATTTAAAATGCTTTCTTGATTGATTCTCAACTCAGGGACCCATGAGCCTGGGTTCTCTGAACACATTTCCCCCCCTCCCCGCTGATTTTTCCCATTCTATTTCTAGCTTTTTTTTTTTTTATCACATTCTCTCCTAAATTAGAAAACCTCTTTAATTGTTAGCAGGAGCAAGGATTCTGCTGCCTGCATGGACAATATCATAAAACCTCGAAAAATAAACAACTGGAAAATCTTAAGACACTTCCAGAGCCCTCCCCTCCCCCAAAGGGTATCTGGGCCCTGGGCAGGACAAGGTCTGTTTACTTTGCTTGATGCTGGGTTGATGATCTGACCCTTCCAGCTGTGAGAAGGCAAGCTGACAGCAGGCTTGTTTGTCCTGGAAGCCTGAGACTTGAAGAGGGAAGGGGGGTTATGGGGGGTGGGGGGGGGAGGCTGAGGTTCTCCAGCAGCTGGCCAGCACTTCCTCCTCCAGAATGGTCCAGGAGGAGAGCTGGCCCAGAGATCCAGGTGGTGCAGACAGCTGCCATAAACCTCTGACTTTCTCCAGTGGGATTCTGAAAGGATGGGGATGTAGGAAGGTTCTTACTCATAGAAGCAGAGCTGGAGGGATCCTTAGAAGTCATCTGCTTTCACCTCCCTCATTTTATAACAGGAGAAACTGAGGTTCAGAACAGAAAAGTGAGTTAAATAACTCTAGGGATGGAAGTATTTGCAGAGGCTACACATAGTCCAACCTCCTCATTTTACAAATGGAGAAACAGAGGCTCATGCAGCATCAGAATTCAAAACCAGAGCTTCCAGAGGTTTCCATTGAACCATGCATTACTTTCCTTTCTGCTGAAAAGTGAACCTAAGGCTAAGAGAAGGGGGGCCATGCCCCTAGTTATATGATCCAAAGCCAGGCTAGTTTGGGAAATGATTAAAACTATTGATTCCCTGGGCCAATGCTCCTTGAATTGGAATGCAGGGAGGGGATGGAGGTTAGGAAAGGGTTCTTCTGAGTCTGGTGGAAAGCCAGACAGTTGTAGTTCCCCTGAAAGTTCAACTTATCCAGTCAGGGGTCCAGAGGGCTGCAGCATCCTAGATTTTTAGACTTGGGAGGGACCTTCAGAATAACTAAATCCCAGATTCATACTTGATGTGGACAATAAAGGGGTTCAAATCTTGCCTGTGATGTTTACTCACTGCATGTGTGACCCTAGAGAAGTGCATTAACTTTCTCTGGGCCTCAGTTTACTAATCTGTAAAGTGAGGGTGTTGGACTCGATGACCTCTGAGGAAGGTTCTGGTCCTGGGTTCAAGTCCTGCCTTGGTCACCTACTACCTATATAAACTTCTTGAGTGACTTTATAACCTTAGCTTTCTTCTCTATAAAATAAAGTGGTTGAATTAGGAGGCTTCTAAGGTCCCTTCCAGGGCTATATCTAGGATCCTGTGACCTACTGCCAACAATATGTGATCAAGAAACCCCTCCACAGTGTCCCCGACAAGAGATCATCCAGTCCTTGATTGAAGATGAGGAGCTCACCACCTCCCAAGGTAGCCTGCTGCCCCTGGCCTAGTTCTTTTGTTGTTTAGTCATTTCAGTTGTGTCTGACCCTGTATGACCCCATTTGGGCTTTCTAGGCAGAGATATAGGAGTGGTTTGCCATTTCCTTCTCCAGCTCATTTGACGGGTGAGGAAACTAAGGCAAACAGGGTAAAGTGACTTGCCAAGGGTCACACAGCTAGGAAGTGTCCGAGGTCTGATTTGAACTCCTGTCCTCCTGTTCTATCCACCACGCCCCTTAGCTGCACCCCCATGCTTTGTTTGCTCCAGGCTAAACATCCCCAGTTCTTCCAGAAACTTGTCATGATCCTCTGGACACTTACCTGCTTATCAATGTCCTTCTAAAATTGGTTGCCCAAAACTGAACACAGAACTTCAGATGCCACCTGGCTAGGGCAGAGGATGGTGGGCCACACTGCTACATGTCTTCTGATGCAGCGTGAAATAGACAAGATCTCCTTAGCTTTGAGGACTGCCATGTTGCCCTACTGACTCCTCTTGAGCTTGTGGTCTACTAAAACCCCCAGCTCTTTTTCATCCAAACCTATCTCATAGAGTTCCTGTGAAGAAAGTACCTGATGTGTTATAGAAATAAGGATTATTGTTGAGGTCATGGGCCTTGAGACTATGACCTCTGAGCATAAGTCAAAGGAAGTGGGGATGCTTGACTTTGAGGGGACAAGATTTGGGGCAGATATGAAAACTGTCTTCAAATATCTGAAGAGGTGTCCTGTGGAAGCTGGAATAAAGTTAGGAGTAATGAACAGGAAGAAGTCTCAACACAAGAAGAGTGGGCCACCTCAGGAGGTGAGGAGCCCCCTCTCACTGAAGGTCTTCAAGGAGGACTTCAAGGACACTCACCTGTCAGGTTGGTGGCAAATGGCATTCTTGTCCAGTTGAGCATTGGAGAAGACCTTACAGAACACAGATGTAGAGCTGGAAGCTGAGCCCTGTCCCCTCTACCCCCATTATACAGATGGGAAAACTGAGGATTATCCAGTTAGAGTTGAAATAGATCTTGGAGACCACCTAGTCCCAACCCCTTCATTTTATAAATGAGGAAAATTATTTCAAGGGGATCCCACCTCTGGGCTGGGCTGGGAGGCCTCTGAGGTTCCTTCCAGGTAGCGGATTCTGGAATTCTGGGATTCTCCCAGTGTCGTACTTATCTGCCCCTTCTGGTGTGGCCTCCATATTGTCCTGGCTCCAGGCTTCCTGAGGCTCCCTAATGTCCTTGGCTACACCCAATTGTGTGCCCACCCCCACTTGAAGCAGATTATGGATGGGATTTCTATTCAAAGTCAACATCACCTTCAGATATCACCTCCTGTCCAAGAGGAAACTGCCTGCCAACGTGCAGCCGATATCATGGGATTGAAAAGGGAAAATACACAGCAGGGGCCTGCGGTCACCCGGGTAATGGAGCAGCAAGTAAAGAATGGAGCCGTTTCTCCCTGCCACTGTTTGCACTGAGTGACGTGTGGTTTCACAAAGGTTCTTGACCCTCCGTGAGGTGGTTCCTGTACCCATTTGTGGGTGCGCATTTGCCATAGCCCTGGCGCAAAGAGATGACGCTTGTCTTTGTTTAATCACCTTCACCTCTGCCCATTTCCATTCGATATTCAGCACACAGGCACTCATTCCACTTATTTCCCTCCTTTTACAAATGGGGAAACTGAGGCCTGTAGCATGATGTAAAGGAAAGAGCATAACATTTAGGGACATAGGGTCTCCGTTTAAATCTTGTTTCTATCTTTTACTACCTATGGTGATCTTGGGCATGTTACTCAGGCTTTCTGAGCCTCAGTTTCCCCATCTGTAAGATAAGGGGTTGCACTAATTCTAGATCTGTGATCCTATGATAAGAGTAACCAAGGCTGAGATTCAAACCTAGCTTATCAGACTCGAGGTTTGACATGCTTTCCATTGGGCCACCCGGCCTATCCCAGGTGGCAGCAGGTTTCCCAACACAAGTCATATGACCGGTGGTGTGCTGCCCCCTCTCCCCCTCATCCCCCCAGCCCCACCTGCCACCAACAAGGCTTCTGATTGCTGGAAGACTGCCCAGCAGTGTGTGGCAGCCACAAGTAACCACAAGGGAAGATCATTCTGAGGTCTTCCTGACTCCCAGGGGGACTCCTTCTCTCCTGTGCTACACAGCTTCCCAATTTATGCTGAGAGGTAGGCCTTACTGGCCTATAGGTAAATTTTCAGTGTGAGCATTACCCTTTGGAAATGATCAAAGGCTAAAAAATTAGGACATAATTTAGTGTTTTGTTGATTGTCTGAACTTAAGAAAATGTTGGAATGTTAATAGTGCAGATTAAGTTTAAAATTTGTTGTATCTACCTTTCTTCTCTCCAGAGAGCTGGTTGTTAAATATTTGCCAGCACACCCCTGCTTATGCTTCTAATGCAGCTACTGGCCCAGATACAAAGGAGGCATTCAGGAATTATCCAATTAGCAGTGAGAGGAAAGAATCTAGTTGTCCTTTCATCCAAAAGAAGGACATGTCAAGTCTGATCACCTCCTGTGGCAAGACCCTGGATTTACATCTCCATGAACCTAATGGGAGGACAGAGCTGGGACAGTATGGACTTTCTCTGAGGTCCCTTCCCATTTCAGGACCCTTTGATTCTCTCATTGGGTTGGGGTTCACCCAGCTGAGCAGCAGAGGGGCTCAGGGGCTCATGAGCACACAAGATTGGGCCAGGATCTATACAGGTTGGCATCTGCCCAACTGTAGGCATGAATAGCCATTGGGCAACCCCATGCAGACCTGTTGGTCATTGTGGAAATGCCCTAAAAGGACAGGCATAGACACATGGAAGGATGGAAGGAAGCTTACATGTGGCACACCTGAACTGTCACTTCCAATTCAACATGGTCCATTTTGGGAAATGGCTAGGCTGACACCCAGCAGTCTCAGATAAGGTCCTGATGCTGGTGACCTCACTGCTGCCACTGTCCACCCCCCCACCCCATGCCCACCACCATACTGCCTTGCTTCTGGGAACTGAAGTCCCAGCGACTCTTTTCTCCATGCCTCCTCCCACCCTGAACAACTCTATTTCTCCAGTTTCAGTAACTTTAGCTCTTCTTTCAGTTCCAGCCCGTTTCTCTCTGTTGGTCAGCACCTCAGACTACTGGCCCATGAGAGATGGGTTTGTATGCCCTGAAAAACAAAGAGAGCAGTGAGGGAAACAAACAACTCCAAGTATGTACCAGAAGGGAGACAGAGACTTGTCTGAACCATGCAGGCAGCTCAGGAGAGTGCTGGCCCCAGACCAATCTGATTAAGTCACAGCCTCTCCTGGCCTCAGTTTCCCTCCCTGTAAAAAGAGAGGGTTGGACTCAATGACGTTCCAAGTACCTCCCAACTCTAAATCTATGATTTTCTGACTCAGGCATGGGAGTGGGGCTCTGGGGCCCTTGAGTCCAAGATCAAAGAGGCACCTGGGAAAGAGACAGGGCCCTTAGGGTTTATGAAAAATGCTAAGAGGTCATTTGATCCAGAGGTCCAAGGTTATTGACAAAATTAAAGACTTTCCCTCCTTTCAAGTGACTTTCTTAGGGCCTTGGGGCGGGGGAAGGGATTCCCAATGTCTCTGTGCTTCCTGGCCTGGCCTCCCTCATCCCTTGGTGGTAGGAAGCCACTTTGCCCCCTCCCTCTTCTCACTGTCAAGCAGGGGCCTGTGCGTTCTACCTTGAGGAATTGTTAGAAGAACTGATGAGATTCTTTCCGGTGCTTTGTAGATCTAGGAGCAGACCCTGGGTGCTATGAACTTGGTGACTTTTTAAAGAAATAAAATCTGATGGCTATTTCAATAGAATTCGTTTCTTTTGAAATGATACACTTTTATTTGTGCATTTATAACCTAAGCTCAAAGAAAGGCTCCTCAGGCTTCATTGGAGGATGCCAAAGTGCTCCAGGTCACACCCAATACAAAGCTAAGATCTCCTGCTTTCTCAGGCTGTTTCAATGCCAACCATTATTATGAAAAAAGACAGGCCATCGGAGTGATGTGGATGGAGGGCCAAGCTCAGAGTCAATTACAATAGGGCTCAAGTCCTGCCTCTGAAAGAGTCAGACTGTGACTGTGGGCCCTCAGTTTCCTCATCTACAAAATAAGGGAGTGGGAGAGGTGGCCTCAGAGGTCACTTGGATTGCTAAGGCTCAGAGAGGGCTGGCCAAGAAGTCAGGGTGCCGGGACCCAATTCTTCAGCTAGGGGTTTGGAGTTTTTTTTCATCCATTCCTGGGGATTCCTTTCATGCCTTGGTTGGACTCAGTGGTCACTGCAGTCCCTTTCAACTCTGAAATACAGGAATCTAGAGAAATCTCTGATCCCCTGAGGAAGCAAGCCCCCACAAATGGGAAAGGAGAATTCTCCTCCCCTCCTCCCCTTCCCCAGTATCCTGAAACAAGACAGCTCTCCAGACAGGCCCCCTTTGTGTCAGCCGGAGGAGAGCTTACAAAGGCTGGTTTTCCTCTTGTAGAGTAGGCGGGATGAGAGCTCCTACAGCTGGCCCTCTCCTGGGGAACCAGCCCACCAGCTCCCTTCCCCTGTCCTGCCTGTCACACGGTGCTAACTGCTGGACCCTGACGGCTGGGGAACTGGGATGTGGCAGCTGCTCAGGGACTTCCAGACCTGACGGATTCTGAGACCTGTCAGAAGGAAAGGTTTAAATACAGTCAACTGTAAATATCAATGGGGGTGAAGGCCTTTTCACCCTCCCAAGAGCCTCCCTCCACCTTCCTCATGCTGGGTGATTCCTAGAAGCTTCTGCTCTGTTTGGCAATATAGGTGAAGTGAGTCTTGTGTTCCAGGGTCCCTGAGGAGACCACACTACCCCTTCTGCTGCTCACGGCCAAAGCCTGAAGAGAATGCTAGCTTGTCTTTCCTGACTTTCAGCCAAGATGCCCTCAGTTTAGCTCCTGGGTCTCTGTCCTGCATCTCTCCTGTGGAGTGAGCAGAGCTCGAAGTGGAAAGAAAGAGTGGTTTCTCTCCCTCCTCCTCTTCCTCCTCTTCCTCACTTCCTTTTGCTATTATGCTTACACCCAACATTCCCTTTCCCTTTGCACAGACTGTCCATGACCCACGCCTGGAATGCTCTCACTCCTCACTTGTCTCTCCTCCTTCAATAAGGAGATTGAAAGCAAGAGGCCTTTCCTAGCCTCCCCCATTGCTGATGTCTTCCCTCTGAGATCACCTACCATTTACCCATTAATGTCTTACATGAACAAAGACGTTTGTGCACCATCTCCCCCATTAGACTGGAAGCACATTGAGAGCAGAGACTATTTTTGCTTGGCACATAGTAGGCGCTTAATAAATGCTTCTTCACAGTTGACACAGAAGAACATAAAACAGGATTTTATATTAAGCTGTGAGTCAACATTTCATATCACTTACTTTGAAAAAAAAAAACCCATGCACAAAATACCTTCTACATAATACTTTCAAAACAGTCCTATGATCTCTGCTTCCTTCTGAACGTCTTTCTCTTCTCTTCTATGTCCTTTAGAAATGTTTCAATTTCCCTCTCTCTTATTTTGCAGCACTGTTACTAATCCCCATTTCTTGTGTCAAGCCACCAAACTAAAAATCAAAAGATGAGGAAAAAGTCCTTGTAACAAATACGCATTAGTCCAACAAAAAGAATCCCCTCAGTGGCCATGCCCCAAAATGCATCTCTGCACCTTGTGTCCCTCTGCTCTTTGTTAGGAGGTGGGTAGCATGCTTCAGTATACATCCTCTACAGACATGACCAATCATTGCATCCATCAGAGTTCTTGGGTCTATCAGAGTGGTTTGTCTTGACAATGACATTGGCCTTCTTTGAACTGTTGAATTTGTTCATATTACCAAACTTTCTCTGAAATCATCTCTTTCATCATCATTTCTTACAGAATAATAACAGACCACAATTTGTTCAGCCATTCCCCAGCTGTCTAAAAAGCAATCTAAAGCAACCTCCCCACTTAAAATTCTAGGGTTTTTTTCTCTTTTTAGTCTTTTCTTTGGGACCAGAAAGTTTGCTTTGCCTGTGATCTGATATTATCCTCCCTCTTAACCTCTCCCTCTCCATCCTTTATTCTTTCCCTGTTTGTTTTTTAATATATTTCTATATCAAACTGTATATGGGGACACATGTGACTGCACATGTTCAATCCTCTTTTTGTTTATTTCAAATAAAAAGGATTCCTCTGATACCTACTCTTTCCCTACTTTTTCTCCAAATTTTCATATTCTTTTTTTCCTCACATGCTCCAATTATGAGAAAAAACAAGTTCTATCCCCTTCTTCTTCCTTGTTATGCTAGTGTATTCCCTTTACTCTGTCTTCTCTTCCCCTTCTTAAAACCCTCTGAACCCTGCCCCCAGGTTCTGTTTCTCTTTTTTAACCACCTCAATACTATTTGAAGACATTCATGGGGTTCTAAAAAGACATCTGTCTCTTCTCTCTCATTAGAAGATTAATATTATATTATCATAAACCTCTTTGCAATTGCTCAAACAAATTTACCTTTGTAGGTTGGTCTTGACACATGTTTGTATTTCACAGTTCCTAATCAGCTTTGATCTTTTTTCCATTTTCTTTATTCCATTAAAGATACTTTTTTTCCTCTGTAGGACTCTAATCAACTTTCCAGGGTAAGTTATTTTTGCTTATAAACTTGCCTCTTTTGTCTTTTGGAATACTGTATTTCAAGATCTCTTGTCATTTATATTCAAAGTTGTCAGGTCTAGTATGATATTGACTATACTTAGTACTGGTATCCGGACTGCTTCTTTCTGGATTCTTGTGATATTTTTTTCTTCCACATGGAAGATCTGAATTTTTGCCATCACTTTTCTGAGACTGTCTTTGGGGATTTCTTACACTCATTTATATGCATACTCTAGTCTATCCATAGTAGATTGAGACCTCAAGAACTGTGTCTTTTTCATCTTCTCATTATTTCTCCTAGTGGTTCACACATGGTATGCACTTAAATGTTTGTTGAATTAAGTACTGACCAGAGAAGGAAATAAGCATTATAAAACCCCTACTATGTGCCAGACTCTGTGCTAAGCACAGTTGTTTTGCCCATTTTACAGTTGACAAAACAGAGGTTAAGTGACTTGCCCAAGGTCTTTTTACTGTTCAGTTCAATCCATGATCCCACTTGGGTGTTTTTTTGTCAAACATACTGGAGTAGTTTGCTGTTTTCTTCTCCAGTTCATTTTACAGATGAGGAAACTGAGTTATGTGACTTGCCCAGGGTCATAAGGCTAATTAGTGTCTGAGGCCAGATTTGAACTCCAGAAAAACTTTCTGACTCCAGGCCAGGTAACTAGATCTCTGGGAGAGATCTGCCCAAGGTCATAGTGTCTGATACAGTATTTGAACTCAGATCTTTGTGACTCTAGGCCCAGCACTCTATCCCCTGTGCCATCTAGCTGCTTCTAAGATCTTAGACCAGTTCCCAAGAACCACGATATTCATCAACCTTTATTATCTTGAGCTCATCATGGAAATGTTGGGTTTTCTCCATTCCACTGAAAAGACAGTTTGTTTTTGCTGAGTTATTTAGCCATGTCCAACTTTTCATGATGCCTTATGGAGTTTTCTTGGCAAAGATGCTGGAGCGGTTCACCGTTTACATTTTAGCCACATATTAAGGATATGAAGAAGTCACAGAATCCCCAAGGGGGAATCAAAGGGCTCTTAGGGGGGCCATCCAGTCCAGCACTTACACATCCCTTCCACTACAAATGAGTCCTGGAATGTCTTTTGTGCAGGCAGAGCTCACTCCCTCCCTCCCAAGGCAGCTCACACTGCTTTGCTCCTGGTGGACAGAGTGGGAAGAGTGCTAGATTTTAGTCGAAGGCTGTGAGTTCAAAATCTGCCTCTGTCACTGCCCATGGGAGCCTGTTCTTCTGGGCCTCAGTTTCTTCATCTGTAAAATGAAAGAGGACCAGATGGCCTCCAAGGAGCCCATCATCCAAACCTAAACTGGCCTCTTTGTACCTTCCCACCATTGAGCCTGGTCCTGCCTTCTCAAACCAGGAAAAATCAATTGAATCCCTCTTTTCTGTGACAGCCCTTCAGATACTGGCAGACAGCTATTGCACCCCTTCCCAACCCACACCTATCTTCTTTGGCCAGGCTAAACATCCCCAGGTCGCTGGATGATTCCTGTAAGTCTCTGGCCCCTCTCCAGGTCATCCATGCTCTGGCCAGACCGTGGCGCCCAGAGCCACACACAAGTCTCCAGATGTGGTCTGACCAGGGCAGCCTTCAGAAGCACCCTCTATCGCCTCACAAGAATGAGCATTTGTCCCCGTGCTCCACGTAGGAACTGGATTTGCATATGTTAATGGAGAACGATGTAAGTCTTTAATGAGAAGCAGTAGGCGCCAGGAATTCCTTGGAGTATTTTGTTCAGATGTCTTCATTTACCGCTTACATTTAGTTGTTTTGGGGGTGGGGGGCGGCACAGATCCAGGTGCTCGGCTCTAAAGCTTTTTCTTCCTTTTTCTCTCTCTTTGAAATACCCTGAACCACAGAGCTGTGGGGAGCGGGGAGCGGGGGTGTGTGGCCAGGGCGTCTATCTACCTGGGGAAGCCATCCTGAGAAGGTGACCAGCCAGGGTGCAGAAGGGTCCCTCTGGGCAGGGATTGGGGAGGATTGAGCTGGAAAATGAAATTCCCAAGACAAGGGCCTTCTATGGGGACCACCTGCTGGGCCTCCCGCTCTCCATCTGGGTTCTACTAACAACACAGTTTGTGTGTTTCTGTTGTGTTTTAGTCTGGGTTTATTTCAAGGGGGTGAATTATAAAGAAACATCTCTTGCTGCCATTTCAGCGGCAGCTTGGCCTGGAAGAGAGAGGGATTCTCCCTTTGCTTGCTATGTGCCTGAAGAGAGAAGGGGAATAAGAAAAAGGCCTCTAGACACCCAGAGCTTTTAAAATGTGAGTCAGAGGATTATGGCTAGAGCCGGAAGGAGCCACAGAGATCAAGTCTGGCACCCTCATTTCACAGAGGAGGAAATGGCTCAGAGAGGCCAAGGGTCTAGTCTGACCCCCACATTTTACTGTTAGGTCATTTCAATCATGTCTGACTCTTCCTGACCCCAATGAAGGTTTTCTTGGCAGAGATACTAGAGTGGTTCACCATTTCCTTCTACAGCTCATTTTACTGATGTGGAAACTGAGGCAGAGTTAAATGACTTGTGTACATGTCTGAGTCTGAATTTGAACTCAGGTCTTCCTGACTCTAGACCTGGCCCTCTATCCCTTGTGCTACCTAGCAGCCCTATGACATTTTTACAGACGAGGAAACAGAGGCCCAAAGAGATGATGTGGTAATGTATCTTGTCCAGACTCAAACAGAAAGGACATATCTAAGGCAGAATTAGAACTCAAGTCTTTCTGACTCCAAATCCAGTGTTCTATCCACTATTGTATGCAGCCTCTGCATTCTACTCAAGAGATACTGATTAAGAGCCTTTTATTGAATGTGCAAGGCACTGGAAGAGCAAAATTAAAAGAAATTTTAAAAGTAACCCCTGCCCTCAAGGACTTTACAAGTTAGGATGCTGCCCCATAGGAGATAGACTGGCAAAGTAGACAGAGCAAGATCTGACATGCAGTAGGTGCTTAATAAATGTTTATTGGTGGATTGATTTAAGAGCCATGAGGACGAATTCAAATCCTACCAGGGATACTTACTAGAGATGTGACCCTGGGCAAGTCATTTAACCTTCTGAGCCTCATTTTCCTTATTTGTAAAAGAGGGATAAAAGAGGCCACCTTGCCTGTTGCCATCTTTCCACATCCGGAATCCCAATTAAATCAAATCCGCCAGGGTTCCTAGAAAGGGGGCTTTGATCTATTCCTCCCCCCAGTAACTTTCCTACCTAAGGCCCCAGACCATCTTTCCTCACTACATGGTCTCCCCCAAAGAAAGTCAAGAATTTTCTAACTCTAAAGCATTGTGGAAATGTGATCGATTATCATTATACAGATCATCAAAGGAATAACTTCCCATTTCCATTATCCTTTAAGATCTACAAAGTACTTTACTCACCAAGCTCCAGTGGAAGTGGGAGCACAGGAAGGAACTCTTGATTTTACACAGAGAGCAAAGCATCCCACAGACATGGATGGGAGAAGAGAGGAGAGGACAGAGCCTGGGAAGGCTTCCCGCAGGAAGTGACAGGATGTGTTGCACCTGAAAGAACACTGGATTTCCTGAATTCCCAGCTTGGTCCCATGCTGCTGGTGTGACCTTGACCAAGTCATCTCCCTTCCTCTGGTCTCCCGTAAAGCAAAGGAGCTGAATTCAAATTCCAAATTTGGATCTTTAAAAGGTCAAGAGCTTTACAAATATGATTTCATTTGATCCTTATAGCAACCTGAGGGGTAGAATCTGTTATTATCTTTACAGTTGAGGAAACCAAGGCAAATAAGGGCTGAGGGATATGCTTGGGGTCACACAGATAAACTGTCTAAGGTCCCATTTGAACTCAGATCTTCTTAGAGCCAGTTGAGATAAGGTAGCAAAAGTTCAGTTTGATTGGAGCATAAAGTTCATGAAGGGATGTGATGCAAGGCTGGAGAGGTGGGGAAGACCCAGTTTTTTGAAGGTTCTGGAATTGCCAGCTTTGGGACTTTTTATTTGGTGGCAGTAAGAACCCAGTGAATAGCCTTGAATAGTGGGGAAAAAATGTGGTCAGAACCATGAAATGGGAAGGTTCCTTCAGCAGCTGCACAGTAGATCTAAAAGGAAGAAAAAATGGGGGCTGGAAGACCATCCAAGAGGCTTTTGAAAAGTGATGTGTGTTTGGGTAAAGAGAGAGGGGTGAAGGCTCTCTCCAGCTCTGGTCTTTGCTCTGGGAGTCTGCATTTAAACCTCCAAGTCAGGTTCTTCCCCTGCCTTGGTTCCCCAGTCACATTTGCTTGCCGAAAAGAACCCTTAGCCTGAGACCCAAAAGAACAGCTCTTGCTCCTGGACCTGGAGTTCAAGAGCTCAGGGTCTTAGGCAAATCACTTCCTCTCTCTGGGCATCCACTTTCCCAGCAGCAAAATGGGCAGTATGGTGGGACAAGATGACCTCCACAGCCCCTTCCAGCTACAACAAGCAAAAGTGCTGAGGGGGGAGACAGGCAGGGAGCAGATGCGGAGGTTTGGTCACATGGGGGATGGGGGAGACTGAGAGGAAACCAAAGGAACCTTCACCCTGAATGCATTCAGAGAATGTTAGAACTGAAAGGGGCCAACTCATTATAATCAGATTTGAGTTACAAGGGTCCTTGGGAGGAATTTATTTCAATTCATTTCACAGTTGAGAAGACTGAGATATTGTAAGGCTAAACCGGTCCAAGGTTCCATAGCTCATCCCTTTTGACCTTCATTTCACAAATGGGGAAACTGAGGCCCCTCTTTCTACTCCTCCCAAGGCCGTCTAGGATGTCAAGAGGAGGTTGACAGCCCCATGGAGCTTTACTTTGGGCCATGCTAACCCCCAACCCCGACGCCCTGCTGGAGTTATTCCACTGCTCCAGCATCCATCCAGGCAGACAGATCCCAGGGCTCTGGTTGGGAAGCAGAGGGAGGGGAGGAAAGGGAGAGGAGGGGTCTGGTCTTTGTGCAGAGCCTGGGCCGGAAGCAGAGAGAAGATCCATCCAAGGCTGGGCCTCATCCCAAAGGGGCTGTCAGTCTCCCAGGCCCCCTCTCCCACCCCCAGCCTACCCAGGGATCTATCTTTGGCAATGACTCCAGCAAAGAGCCCTACCAGGAAAGGGCGCTAGTGCCCCCTGGTGGCCATGCCATGAACCTTTCACCGCAGCCCAGGATGAATTGAGAAGCCCTGCCAGGCAGTGGATCATAATGGATTGGGATCAAATCTTGCCTCAGACACTTATTAGTCATATGACCCTGGTCAAGTCACTTAACCCTTATCTGCCTCAGTTTAAATAAAGGGTTTGGACCAAGACATGGTCCTGCAATCTTACGAAGCCCAGCTCTATCATGTTACATGGATAGGTCAATTACATTTTCCAGGCCTCAGTTTCCACATCTATAAAATGGTACAGTTGGACTAGAAAATCTGTATATTCTTTTCACTGTGTCTGATCCTATGTCCCAAGGCCCCCCGAGCTTCAGTTTCCTCATGTTTATAAGGGTTTCTGTTCTTTTGTTTTCTGCTCTATGGTCAGGCTAGAGTCAGGAGGCAAAGCTGTAACTAGGGAGAGGTGATCAGGGCTTTGTGCCTGGGTGCTAGCATTTAGTCCTTCATCGGAAACCACAGGTTTTAGCACCTAGTTAGCAAAAATGCTGTTAAAAGAGGAAGTTATTAGCTGTCCATTCCCTGAGGTCCCATTCCCTAAGAGTCCTTTAGGGGCTGTACTGTCTCCAAGTGCAGATTTCCTAGTCATGGATGTAGTCAGGGGATAGGCTTAGAGTGCCCTTTTCCATGGGGGAGTGGAGAGATTAAAGAGTGGACTGGGTAGGGGCCCCTCCTCACAGGACTATCCTAAAGACTCTTTCTGGGCCTGGGGGCAGGATCCACCTTCAAAACAACTCCACCGGAAAAGGGTTCTACTTAGCATTTTCATTAAACACATGAATGATGGAAGAGAGTGAGACAGGATGGATAGAAGAGGATGCTCATTAAACTTGCTGTCAATCTCCAGGTCAGACAGGAGGCTGGGCTAGTGCCTGAGAGAACACGGGAGGAATTTCAAAGAACCTTGAGAACTTGGAATAAGAGGCTACAATTCAGCTGGAACCATTCAGAGAATGCACATTGTCAGGGGGACATGTCAGCTCTCTAAACAGTGGAGGGACTTTGTTCTCAAAGTGGTACCTGGCCCTGCAAAGTTCAGGGGGTCTCACAGAGCACAAGAAAAAGAAGACTTCATACAATAGTATCAGAGGGGTTCAGGCTGGCATTGGGCTGGGTAACTCACATATAGAAAGTATCCATCCGCCTCCCATTCATTTGAAGCATCAGTGAGAGCTCCCGTGCTCAAGCTCTGCTCTGATGACTTATTGTGGGATGAGTATGTCCCCAAGTTCTCGAGGGTTATATTAGCTCAATGCAACCTTTGGCTAGGGTAGGACAATAGTGTACTGCTTCCCAGTCTAAGAAAGCATGGAGATATTTCCCACTTGGTGAGGAATGTCTGGTCATGGTGATCCTTCAGACAAAAAGAGAGAGAGAGAGAGAGAGAGAGAGAGAGAGAGAGAGAGAGAGAGAGAGAGAGAGAGAGAGAGAGAGAGAGAGAAAAGGGCAGTGGTAGAAAGAGCCCTGCTTGGGGGCAAGGGGACCACCATGCTCTCAATCCATTTCCTCCTGTTTCTCCCTGTTCCCACCTCTGAGTCTGGTCAATCCCTCAATCCTGGGGTTCCTTATAATAATGGGACTTGGGAGTAAGCAGAACCTGAGTTTGAATTCTAACTCTTTGCAATGGCTGTGTGACCTTGGATAAGTCTTTTAACCTTTGCTTCCTCATCTGTGAAATAGGAATAATAAAATATTAATAGAAATATCTGCCCTATGAGGATCAAATGGGGTCGTGTGTATAAAGCAGCTTGGCAATTCAGTTGAATTCAACTCAACAAGCATTAACTGGGCACCTACCATGCTTGAGATGCTGAGGATACAAACATGACATCATTCCAGTCCTCAAAAAGCTTGTATTCTATTTGAGATTAGAAAGCCTTATCTAAATATGTTATTATTACCTAATATGATGGAAAAGACAGTGAGTTGACCCAGAGTGAGACAAGACCCAGGACCAGATCTTTTCCTTCCAGGACAGGAAGTATTCATTGCCTTTGTGTTTTTGTGTCTCCAGCAAACATTTATTCATGCCTTCTGTGTGCCAGGCACTGTGCTAAGGGCTGGGGATACAAAAAGGGACAAAAAAGCCCCACCTTCAAGGGCTTACAAGTAACGAGGGAGATCACATGTAAACAAATATAGACAAAGCAAGCTAACCTTGGCACGACATGACGGGAGGCATACTTATGCAAAATATCTACAGAAACCACCCAAGGCAGCTTCTGTCACCCCCTCCCCGACCCCTTGGTCTGCCTGATTGGTCTCCCTGCCCACATCTCCCTGCTCCCCTACCTCATCTTTTCTTCCCTTCCCTCCCACCCCATCCTCTCTCCATCTTAGTTCCTCCTGCATCAGCTGGTGGAATAATTTCAGTCTCTTTTTATCCTTTACAACCAAGGTTGTCGTCTCTGGGAGGCCAGCTTTCTCCCCAGCTGTTTAGGTCCTCACATATGCCCAGTTTCACCAGAAGGGCTAGTTAAGAGTGGCTATCTCTGGGGAAAGGCAGGCTTAGATCCTAGTCCAGGAGTCAGTGAATGCCCAACTGTTGGGTTGCTCCCAGATCTGGTGGTCCAGGGGGACAATGCCTGAGCTAAACCAGGTCCTCTACAGGCAACTGAACCCCAGACTTGGAATGAGGAGATCTGGGCCTGTATCTTGGCAGTGTGATGTTGGTCAGGCTGCTTTCCCTCTCTGAGCCCTAGGGTCCTATAAAGTGAGAGGAGTGGGACTGATGCTTTCAAAGGTGCCCCATTCTCTCGCCTTGTTTGGGCCTCAGTGAATGCCCTAAACCAGGCCCAGGAGGATGTCACTCAAAGGCCTGTCATTTTCCTTGACTGTACCACTTTCTGGTGGGGCAGGAGGCTCAGATTGCCAAAGGGAACTGAGGGAGACCCGGGTAGGGGAATGGGATGGAGTACAGAGAAGAAGGAATAAGAGGCCCGTGCCTCAGCTCAGTCAACTGAAGGGGCCTCTCCAACAAGGGGGTCTGCAATTCCCAGTCCAGCTGGGCCCTGGTGCTAATACTAGGCAGGTGCTCACCAGGCTCTAGTGAGGCTCCTCCCCTCCCACAGAGGCTGCCCCCACCCTTTCCCCAGCCCCTCCTTGCTTTTGGTGCATGTCAGGCTTGGGTGGAAGCCTGGTTTCAAGGACTCCAGACACCCGGAGCATACCAATTCCCAGCCCTCACTCTCCCGCCGCTCTCCGGCCCCCCTCTTCCCCTTGCATTTTTCTCGTTAAGCAGATTTAAGGAATGAGTTCAGGAGCCTGGTGGCCGCTCATTTCACAGCCGGCAGTTTCCTTTGCTAAGGCCGGGCTGAGAAAGCCCTTATGAGTGTTTTAATCCCGCCTTGGAAGACTGAGTCTGTTCTCTGCCCTCCCTGCCCGGGTCCTTTCCCTGGAAAGCTTAAAGAGGAGGCAAATTCTGGTCTCAGTTCCTTGTCTGTGTTTCCAGATGAGTCCATCTCCCCCCAGAACATCCTTGGGATTTAATTCTATCTAATGTCTCATGAGAGATTTCTTTCTCTTTCTCTTTCCACCCTTGTGGATTCATTCTCATCCCTTCCTCCTCTCCCTCTTACTCTCCTCTCTATCTCTTTCTCTGTCCTTCCCCCCCTCCCTCCTTCTTTCCCCCTTCCTTCCTCTCTTCCCTTCTCTTCTCTCTTCTTTTTTCTCTCTCTGTCTCTGTCTCTGTGTCTCTGTCTCTCTCTATCTCTCTGTCTCTTTCTCTCTGTCTTTCTCTGTCTCTCTGTCTGTCTGTCTCTCTCTCCCCCCCCTCCCCCAATTAATCTGGAATTCTACTTTGCTACTTTAATTTCCCTCTCTCTCTGCCACTTTCTTCTTCCCTCCTTTCCCTGCCCTCCACCTTTTGCCTCTTCGATTTTAATCCTTTCCATCAGAGCAGAAGATTCATTAAGATTTCTAGCTGCCTTCGCATTTGCTTCCTTGAAGTATAATAATCCTGGGGAGCTGCTGACGTAGGTGCTGCCTGGGCTGAATCCAAGCAGCTGAAGAGGCTGCCAGGGCCCTGGAGACTGACCCTCATGTCTCCTTTGCAAAGACAGAGAAGGCCCTGGGGTGTCAGGCCCTGAGGAAATGGGTGTGACTGCACCCTGCCATGGACCTGGCCCCATGGCCTGCAGCCTCTGGGGCACTGCTTCAGGTGGGTGGGCCCTCTGAAGGCCTCAGCTAGAGAGGCCCTGACTTCACAGCCTCCTGGGCACCTATAGGTGCTTTATGCCACCTGCTGCCAGAGGCCATGGGCGGCTGGAGCTCAGTCTGGGAGAGGAAGTTAAGAGGGCAGGAAGCTGGACTACCAACAAGTTGAGGCCCTTTGAAGCCTAGTGAAGACCTGGGAGAAAGCCACAGACACATTCCAGGCACACAGGCTCAGCTACTCACCTCAGAAAGGAAAGATTGGAGCCAGATCCAAGCTGCCACCCATTCTGTTTAGCACCTGAGTCTCTCTGGCATGGTGAACAGGCTGGTCTGCTTGGAGGAAGGTCATTCATTGGCACACATGGTGCAGACTTGACTTTGAGAGTCTCAGTTCCTAGAGGGTGAGAACCAGATGGGATCTCTCATGACTTGGAGTGCAGTCATGGGAATCAGAGGACCTGGGTTCAGATCTCAGTTCTGTTACTAACTACATGTTTGACCTGAGAGCATCATGGCATAGTAGATCGAGGCCTTGGGGTTGGGGAGACCTGGGTTCCAATCCTGCTGCTGACCGTTACTAGTTATATGACCCTGGAAGATGAGGGGGACCACACTAGAAGGTCTCCAATGTCCCTTCTAGCTTTAATTCTGCAATCATATGATTTGGCAACAATCAATAAGAAAGTATGGAGTATTCATATCATACCCAGAAGAGGTGAGGCCAGAAGCTTCCCCTGCCTCTTCCCAGCCTCACTGGTCCTCTGCATCTACTCCATGAGACCAGCTCCTAGTCCAGTGGCTGGTTTTGCTAATGAGGAAGATGGAAGGTCTGAGATGGGCAGTGACCTGAGCAAGATGAAACCAATAGTCAGTAGAAGGCCTGGGACCAGAACGAGGGAAACCAGACCCTGCAGGGAAGAGAACACCCCCTCCCCATGATGGAGCCCCAATTCTGGCTCTGCCAGACACAACATTTAACATTGGGAAGGTCTCTACCTCTCTGGACCTTCGCTTCCTCTTCTGACAGGGAGGGCTTGAACAGAAGGACCTTGAAGGCCCCTGCTAGCCTGAGATGAGTGACCCCAACTTTCTTCCTCTTGGTTAGATTGTAAATTTGAGTGCAGGGACACTCTGGTGTTTGCCTTTGTAAACCCCTGCTTGGCCCCCAGTCGTCTCATTGTAAAGAGCGATGCTGGGAATGGAGCAACTGAGTGAGGTCACCTGATTTCCTGCCTGGAATTCTGCCCACTGAACCCACTGTGTAAGCAGGGGCCAATAAGCGGTCACCAAGGTGCTAAGGCTCCATGGGAGTTTCCTCGTTTTGGGGCATTTGCTTTGAAAAAATGAATGAGGTTTCTTCAAGATAGAGGGAAGAGGGAGAAGAACAAAGTTGAAGATGAAGCAGAAGAGTGATTTGGGAGGAGAAAGTGAAAGGAGGAAAGAGAGATGGAGGATAAGGAGGAGAGATGGATGGATGGTGGGATTAAGGAGGAAAAGGAATGGAGGGATGAAGGAGGAAGAGGCATGGAGGGATGAAGTGATGGAGGGGTGAAGGAGGAAGAGGGATGGAGGGATGAAGGGATGGAGGGATGAAGGAGGAAGAGGCATGGAGGGATGAAGTGATGGAAAAGGGATGGATGGACGAAGGGATGGATGGATGAAGGGATGGAGGGATGAAGGAGGAAGGCTAAAAGGATGGAAGAGGAGGGATGGAAGGATGGAGGAAAAGGAGGTGGCTTTGAAGGAGGTGCTGAAGGATGACTCACAGAGGCAGGAGAAGCAAGAGAGGGAAGAGGGTGTCGGGGGAGCTCAGAGATCTTCCTGCCAAATATGGAGGGCAGACGGCTCAGACATGACAGCTTCCTGGTGTGACTGAAGACCATGGAATGCCAGTGGGCAGTGTAAAGTGAAGATTAAGAGGAGATGAAAGGGGTCAGGACCTTGGAAAGAGGTGCAGGCGTCAGCAGCCAGCAGTCCCAGCCACTCTGTTTGGGGGGGGGGTTGTTTTTACCAGACCTCCGTATAGGAGCCTTCCGGTGTGGAAACTCCCTTTAACAATGCAGATCCGTACCTGCTTGGCGACTTGGAGTCTTTGAGATTGGCCCAGGGTCGGAGTTTGTGGGAGTGGGGACTTGGCCCCAACTGTTCTGTCCCTGAAGGCAGCTCTTAATGCACTCTGCCCTGGCTGCTTCTCACGAGTTTATGTATAGATGTATGTGTATGTGTATATGACATGTTACATGCATGTATGTACAGAAGCATCATATATAGTATAGTGTGTTGTTTTGTGCATAAGACGTACATGTGTTCTTGTTCTGTATGTGTATATGAAATGCGTACTTGTAAATTTACATGTGAAGGAGCCAGGAACTCCTGCTGTGGTAAACATCCTTCCTCAACACAGATTATGACCCATGAAAATACTACCAGAGTGAAGCAAAAAGAGGTTGGGGACCCCAGGGGACAAGTGTGATCACTGAATTTAGCCCTTCCTCAGCTTGGGCATGTGACCTGAGGATGTCACTCCTCTTCTGGGCCTCAGTTTTCCCATCTGAAAAATGAAGGAGTGGAAACCAACTATTCCTGACTCCAGCCCCTTCCTTCTCTCCCTTTTCTCCTCCTCTCCTCTACCCTCTCTCCTGTCCTCTCCTATCCCCTCTCCCTTCTCCCCTCCACCCTTTCTCCTCTCTCTCTCCCTCCCCCTTTCTCCCCCTCTCCCTCTAGTCCTCCTTCCCCTGTCTCTTTCCCCGTCTTCCTCCACCTCCCCCCACCCTTGGTGGAACAGAGGGAGAGGGTACAAAGGGATGCTGCTGCTATGCCTTCAGAAGACTGATCAGGCAGGATTAATTAGATGGGGGAGATGCTGGAAGGGATTGCAATAAGCCAGGCGTGAAGTGTTGAGGGCCTTGTGAGGGGGGGAGGGGAGATAGAAGGGGAAGTCGAAATTTGAGAGATGTCTAAAAGAATTGGCAGGACTTGCTGACGGATGAGATAGAATTGGATGTGTGGGGTAGCGAAGAGGGAGGAGTCTGAGATGATTCTGATATTCGGAGCTTGTGCGTCTGGGAGAAGGGGGTGGGGTGTCATTGACAGAAATTAGGAAGTCAGGAAGGGGGAGCAGACTGGGGGTGGAACAGTGTCTGCTGCCCTGGAAATTCCATGGAGGTTAACGGTGGGGCCAGCAGGGACCAAGTTCCAGCTGACCAGAGCCGTAACTAGGAAATCCAGCCCTTGGGGCAAATTTAGGTAAGGGTGGGAGGGAGGAGGGAGGAGGGAAAGGGTCTAAGGTATGATAAACTTACACAGAGGGGATCTTTCTTGGAACTACAAGAAGAAATATAAAATAGATATGAGGTCATTTAATATATATGTGTGTTATACACACACACTCACACATATACACATACACACACATACATCTTCCTATATAGTTGATTCATTCTTCCAGATCAGTTAATTTACCTCTTAAGCAATCAACAAGGGAGTATTGAGCATCTCTGTGACCAGCATCTGTTTACTAGTTAACAACTGTGTGTGAGCTTGACTGTTTCATGATACATCAACCCTAAAGCACTGAGGATGAGGATTTGCGGGGGAGGGGTATTTTTGTACAGAAATACATATTTAAATAGTATAGAAGCCTGACTGTCTTATTAAGCTCTAGATGTCTGAAAGTTCTCTTTTATTCCGATGTGTGATTGAGATCGAACCGCAAAAGAGATCATGGTAATTGAAGAGAATGTGGAAGTGGGAAGCCAGATTGTTCAAAGGGAATTCTAAAAATCATCAGTTTAGAGTTGGAAGAAACCTCCAAGACCACGTAGTCCCATCACTTTCTTTTACAGATGAAGAAACTGAGGCCCAGAGAGGTTGAGTGAATTTGGGATGGAGTAGAAAGCAGTGAACCAGGTTCCGAACATCTGGTTCTACTCTCTCACTTTCTAGATGGGGAAACTGAGTCCCAGAGAGGATTCTCCCCCTCCAGATGTTGATGCCTGGTGCAAAGCTCTGACTGTCCCATGCTAATTATTGCCTGGTAGCCGAAAGGGATAAGCGGGCCCTTCCAAAAAGTCCATGGAAGTTAATGAGATGCAGAGATTTGGGAAAGCAGGGCTGGACAGCGAAGTGGAAAAACCACATGCTCCCATGTCACGCTGGATGACAATCAGTGTGATCTCCCGTCTTTGACTAGTCTCACGCTTTGTCCAATCCAACAAGTTTTATTAAACCCCTCTTTTATTCGGGGCTCAATTAAGCGCTAGGGATACAAACACAGGTAAAAATGGTCCCTGCTCTTATGAATATACATTCTAAAGAGGGAGACAATGTGTAGATGAAACCAGGCACATCTAAGAAAAAGGCAAGTAGGTGGCACAGTGGATAAAATGGCAGGCCCAGAGTTAGAAAGACTCATCTTCCCGAGTTCAGATCTGGCCTCAGACACTCACTGGCTGTGTGACCCTGGGCAAGTCACTGAACCCTGTTTATCTCAGTTTGCTCATGAGCTGGAGAAGGAAATGACAAACCACTGCAGTATCTTTGCCAAGAAAACCCCAAATGGGGTCATAAGGAGTGGGATATGACTCCAAAAATGACATCCAAAATACACAAGGAGCAGATGGAAGGTTGTCTGTGAGGGGAAGGTATTAACAACCCCTACTACGAGCCCACTCAACCATGGTCCTCTCTGGTTACCAACCTGGGTCCCACCCTATATCCAGGTCATATGGACCGATACACTGGGTGACTGATGATGACTGCACATTGGAATGATGTCAGGACATTTAAGCTGAAATGCTCAGGAAACATTTGAAGACACAGGACTATTGCTTGTTTGGGAGAGTGGGACTGGAGATGTAGATCTGGGAGTCATTTGCATGGGGGTGATAGTTGAAACTGCAAGAGTAAATCAATTCTATATGGGCAATAGGTCAGAATTCTGCAAGGACGGAGAAGCACTTACAAGTACTGACTGATCCAGGGTTTGTTAACCCTGCAGGGGAAGTCACAGGGTACAAAGATGAGGAAAAAAGGCATCCCCACCAAACTGCAAGGGGCTTTCTTCCAAATCACCATTAGCATTGGACCATCTCTGGGAGGAGAATGGCCCTTTGCTTTTGGAATCTAAGCATCGTATTCCCTCTCAGGGTGGTATCAACAGAGGGGCAACCCTTTATCACTGAGGGTGAAGTCTCAGACAAAGGGTTAGTCTAAGGCTTACTCCCTGCTCAGCCAGCCCTAGCCCTACCTGACCACCCTGGAACTTGAGGCTGTGGTTTGTGGGAAAGCATTGGTGGAAAGTTGCTTTCCATTGCAGGGTGTCTCCTTACAGCCTGTCTCCCATGGCCTCTCCTTGGGTCTAAGTTATTGGAAGCAGTCCATCCCCTCGGGGGCAAATTGGACTAAAAATTCCTTTTATCTATTTACAGTTTATGGTAGAGGGTCATAAAGGATCATAAACCTAAAACCAGAAGGGCCTGAAGAGGCTATCTGATTCAAAAGCTTCATTTCACAGATGGAGAAACTGAGGCCTGAGAGCTAAAGAGGTTGTCTTTTGTTCTCAGAGGACCAAAATGACAACACTATCTAGAGTCAAGTTACAGTGGGTCCAACTGAGGCTGATCAGACCAATATGAGCTCAGAATGCTCTACCCCAGGTTGGGCACAAATAGTCCATGTGAACTTTTGGGGTGGATTCTCTAAATCTGTGCAACCTGTGTTTCCTTTGAGCTGTTTCAATTCTGCTTTGTTCATAGAGCACAGAACCTTTTATGATGTGGGCACACCATGCTGAATGGTGCTGTGCTAGTGTCTTCCATGTCACACAATCAATTCCAAAGTTTTGAGAGAGCTCAGGAATGTCCTTGTATCATTTCTTCTGACCATCATGTAATCACATGCCCTATGCAAGTTCTCCATAAAACAGTCTTTTTGGCAAACGTATTTGCATTCGAACAACATGACCAGCCCATCAGAATTGAACACTCTGAAGCAGAGTCTGAATGTTTGACAGTTTAGTTCGAGTAAGGACCTCAGTGTCTGTTACCTTATTCTGCCAGGTGATCCTCAGAATCTTCCTAAGACAGTTCAAATGAAAGCAATTCAGTTTCTTGGAATGGCACTGGTAGATTGTCTAGGTTTCATAGACATATAACAATGAGGTCAGCACAATGACTCTTGGACCTTCAGTTTGGTAGTCAGTCTAATACCTCTTCTCTCCCATACTTTCCTTCAGAGCCCCCCAAATACTGAGCTAGCTCTGGCAATTGCCAGAGAACTAAAGGGAGCATTTATTAAGAGTGACAGTTCAGAAGTCAGCCCCAGGTCCTCTGATTCTAAGTCTAGAGTTTTTCCCACTGTGGTCCTCTGCACTTAGGGTCAATGTTGTGGAGGAGAGTTGGACCAGGAGGCTCACTGCACCAGCCATGAGGAGGGGGTCCATCATCTTATCTGCCAGTTTCCTGGAGGGTCTGTCCATACATCTCCATAACCACCAGATTTGTCCTGAGGGCTTCTCATGGGACCAATAGTGATGGATCCTTACAGGCAGCTTTGGAGAACAGGGTCTATCTTTTACCTTGTCTTTGCATCCCAGCACTTGGCACAGGGCTTGGCACATAATAGGTACTTAATTAATGCTTATTGCCTGCTGCCCAGAGGGAGCATCATGAGTTGGCCTGGGCTGAATCAAATCAACTCAGGCCATCAGAGCCTTGCCCATGGTAAGTTCAGAAAACTGGAATGGAAACCAGATTTGTATAAAAATGTGTATCAGGGAAGGGATCCTGTACCACCTTCCGCCTGAAGCCTCCTCTGAGTTGTTCACTATTTCAGTCCTTCTTACTCTCCATGACCCCATTTGGGGTTTTCTTAGCAGAGATACCAGAGTGGTTGGTCATTTCCTTCTTCAGCTCATTTTACAGACGAGGAAACTGAGACAAACAGAATTAAGTGACTTGCCCAGGGTCACACAGCTAGTAAGTGTCTGAGGCTGGATTTGAACTCAGAGTCTTCCTGACTCCAGGGCCAGCACTATCTACTGTGCTACGTAGCTGCCCACGTTAATATTTATCTAGGGTGCATTGTGTTTTTATTTATTTGGTTCAACATTTCCCAGTTATAGCTTAATCTTGTTCTGGAGCACTCTGGAGTTCTGTGGTGTTTGGCCGCAGGCAGCAAGTTGGACGCCTCTGATGTTTCTGATGTGCCTCCAGATAGGGTGTAAGCAACCTCAGGGCAGGCCTGTTTCTTCTGTTTGTCTCTTCTTGCCCAGTGCTTAGAGCAGATCTTAAGATAAGTTGGTTAAGATGGTTGGTTTTTTGGGGTTTTTTTTTTTTATTAACAGTTACTGATCTATGTATCTCCACTGCCTAGAGAGTGTCTGGCACCTAGTAGATATTTAATCAACGCTTGTTGCTTGGTTGATTGATTAGCAGTGACTTTGTGGGACTATGTATCTTTACTGGCTAGATAGTGTCTGGTATATGCTTGTCAATTATTACAGCAGAATTAAACAGTAACAGTAGGAAAATTGGCGCACTGGTTCATCTACTCTATCCATTGGATGATCACTGGAATACAATGGAAAGTCAAGTCTTGACCCAGAATGAAATAAACTGAAGTTGCTGTTTAAAGGTGAGACCATGGGGTCAGACATTTCCTTGAAGGCTGTGTGATGACTAACTGTTAGAGGTTGGGGGATTGGGTGTTGACCCATACTGGTCATTAAGACAATCCATAGAGGGAAACAGGGGGAAGAAGAGGGGAATGGTCTGAGTCACAAGCTAAGAGAAGGAAAGTAGGCTAGGTCAGAGGCAAGAGTTACTCAGGGATGTCCAAATCTCAAGGATGAAATGGGTGGGGGAAAAGTTGAGGTTCCAAAGCAGGGTGCCACCCACTGCCTGGGTGCCTACAGGAATAGCTAGTCTGATTCGATCTTTCTACCCAAGACATCACCCCCTCCCTCCTTGCTCTGAAGCACTACTTCTATGATCCCAAGGGATTAGAACTCCCCTCTGGACCTGGAGCCCATGTCCTAGTGGGATCAATCAGCTGATATCTTGCCTTTTGCAAGACCCTTCCCCAGGGCCCTCCCATTGCTAGCACCTTTCATTCACCCTGTGTGTATAGAGCTTCTACACACAGGGTCATTTGCATCTTCTCTCATTAGACTGTGAATTCCTTGAGAACAGGGTCTAGTTTTGCCTTTCTTTGTATTGCCATAGACTGGCACACAGTAGGTGCTTAATAGATGCTTATTGTTGATGACAATGATATTGATTAAAAAGCCTCTGTCAGTTCCAGAGAATGTGTATCCCACTAGTTCTCATGTCCTCTCCTGAAAGTCAAACCCTTGCCAGTCTACCAGGTGCTAGAGGGGGCCTCATGATCTCTCATAATATCTATTTTCTTTTGGAAAGGCAACATGGCAGAGTGGAAACTTGGAGGTGGGAAGACATCGGTTAAAATGTTGCATCTGACACTAGCTGTGTAGAAATGGGTATCTTACTCAACTTCTGGCTTCCACATCAACATCTGTAAAATGGGGCTAATAATGCTCAAAGTACCTGCCTCACTGGGTTACAAGGCTCTAATGAGATAATGTATGTGTAATGGGGACAAGCAGATGAGCCACACCCCATCTGATCTGTGGGACCTGGACCACCCTCTAGGTGAGAGGGGTGGAATTGCAATGTCAACCACTCAGGTTTGGCAGAGTCATCCCAGGCTTTTCAGTGCTTAGCCAGAAGAAGGGTCCTTGGGAAGTAACCCAGGGTTCCACAGATGGAGGTGGGGTGGGGCTCACCTTTATGCCCCCATTACATATATGTCATTTTATGAACTTTGAAATATCATATGAAATTTCAAGTGTATTTCTTTTCTTTCTCATATATAATTGGTGGGGGTGTGGTCATTTAAATAAGACCTGAAGACACACCCCCTCCTCCAGTCTGGTACTTTCCCTACACACACCTACTCTGGAATCCTCTAGATATGGAATATTCCATGCTGGAAACTTCCGTGCTCCATGACTGGCAGGCAGTGGGAGTAAAGCTCCTCAGCATCTCCCTTCCTGCACAATCCAACATGTTGGATAGAGTCCTCATTTCCCTATGGAAGCCATGGTGTGCCCTCCCCAGCATCCCTAAACAGTCCTGGTGTGTGTGCATGTGTGTGTGTGCGTGCGTGTGTGTGTGTGTGTGTGTGTATGTGTGTGTGTGTGTGAGACTTGGGATGGGGAGAGGTATGTGGTGTGTGTGTGTGTGGGGATGGACATGGAGGGGATGATACCAAGGATTCTGGTATTTGGCTTAGTGTGGTGGATATGAGTCTATCACAACAAAGACCACTGGAATTTCATTTCATTCAATTCCACAAGCATGGATTGAGTGCCTTCTACATGCTTATACTAGGTGTACCCACTACATGCCTCCTGTGAATGGCAGTGTGGCACAGGGGATAGAGAAAACTTGGGTGGGAATGCTGCCTCAAACACCCACCAGCTGTGTGGCCTTGGGCCAGTGTTCCTCATTTATAGATTGGGGGTGGGAAACAGTGTAGGTGTCTTTCACCTCCAGATCTCTGACCCCGTGTGCCAGGCACTGTGTGAGGGGATACAAAGAAGAAAGACACGGTGAGTAGGCTAGGTCTAACTGGTAACACAAGACTTGCCCTCTGAGTGTTAGGGAAGGTGGATACTGACCAGCCTGCAGGAAGCCTGGCCTGGTACCCTCAACCTCAAATCCAGACTCCCCAGGGTCACAGCAGCCATTGGTTCTGGTTTGCACATGGCGTCGGCTACTTGGAGAACCCCAGAGTTATTACACATGACTTCCCTAAATCCATTCTATATTCATGTAAATTGATTGATTTCCTGTTCACCCTACAGGACTTTCTGTGGTCCCTTCTCACCTCCACTTTTGGAAGTCCCCCCTTCTACGCAGACCTCAGCTCAAGTGTGACCTCCTAGGTGGGACCTTTCTACCCCTCCCTCCCACAAATAACCCCTCTGTGATGCCTTCTGATTTGCTCTCTATACATTTTGCATTTATTTATTTGTGTGTATGTTTTCTCCCCCAGTAGAATATAAGTTTCTCAAGGGCAGGAGCCACTACATTTTTTGTCTTTCTGTATCCAGTGCCTAACATAGGGCATGGCACACAGTAGGTGCTTAAAAAATGTTTGTTGACTGACTGATGGCTAGTCAAATGTGAACAACCTTTGTTTCTTCCAGGCTTAAAAAGGGGACAACCTCCTTATCTAGGAGTCTATGAACTGGGTTTTGAAGTATTTTGATCATTGTGTATGTAACGTAAGGGCAACTAACTAGATGGCACAGCAGACAGAGTGCCAGGCCTGGAGTCAGGAAGACCTGAGTTCAAATCTGGCTTCAGCTACTTCATAGGTGTGTGACCCTAGGCAAGTCACTTAACCCTGTTTGTCTCAGTTTCCTCATCTGTAAAAGGAGCTGGAGAAGGCAATGGCAAACATCTCTAGTGTCTTTGCCAAGAAAACCCCAAATGAGGTCATGAATGAAACGACTGAACAACTCCAAACATGTAATATGTAATACATAGGTCCCCTTTGTAATCCCTTCTATTTTACTTTATGCATCTAAAGATGGCCTTCAGAGAAAGCATCCACAGGCTTTGGATCTACACAAATGCTAAGAACCAGAACCAGAGGGATCACCATGCAGAGGACCCCTTCCCTGAAAGAAAAGGGCAGGGGCGGAAGCCACAGTTTACATCAAAGGGTCCACTCTGGAATGACTGTAATTGACTGGAATCAGGGATGATGGTGGCAGAATTCTCCAATGGGCACCAACGGTCCCCTTGAGAGCGGGATGGGAAGTACCCAGTGACATTGTTCCAGGGCTCAGTTCTGCCCCACATCCTCGGAGTGACCCATCTGCCTGAAGGGCAGGAAATGAGACTTTCCAGTGAAAAGACCTGGGATCAGGGAGACGATGGAAATGGAAAATCCCTCTCTACAGCCTCAGCAGCACGGAGGGGTGGAGAGCAGGAAAGGATGCAAGCCAGCTTGATCAGGCACTTACCACCACCCCAAGGAAATGGATTCATAACTGGCGTCACCTCCAACCAGGGATAAAGTCACTCAGCCAGCCCATAAACATTTATTAAGCACCTGTTACATTAAGCATTGAAAATACAAAGGCAAAACAAACAAAAAAAAGGCAAACCCCAGTCTCTGCTCTCAAGGAATCGCAATCTAATGGGAAAGACATGTCAGAATTCTGTATACATAAGCGATGTACAAGATAAACAAAGATAATCAACAAAGGAAATGCCCTAGTATTAAGAAGATCAGAAGGTGGGTTTTACCCAGGACTTGAAGGATCATATGCAATGGCCTGCTGCCAGGCCACAGGGGCAGAAGTGCAGGTGCTGTGCATGTGGGATGCCCAGGGGTGAGCAGTGGCGCAGGACCACATGTGAAACAGCCCTTCCCTCCCTGCCTCCCTCCCTCCCTCAGGGGCTGACGCTGTATCTGCTTGAAGAGCCAGCAAGTGGTTGGGCCCATTGACTAGATTTTCCTATTACAGCCTCTGACCAAGCCCCTGGGAGAGCTACTTTGGCTATCTTTGATTTACTTTCCTGTGCATTTGTGGTTTCCTCCTGATACTTTGTAAATTCCCTGCGAGCAGGAATTATCTTTTTCTTTTTCTTTTTTTAATCTCTAGTATCTAAAGGGTACCTGGCACAAGGTAAGTACTTCATCAATATTTGTTGATCGAATAAGTGAGTTAAAAGAGCAAAAGTGACGATTAAACTGAAAGTGCTCCAAAACCACATCCCACATGCCCAGCCTTGATTGAACCTTTGGAAGGTCTTGGGTTCAAAACACCCAACATACTCCCTTGGGATGGTTGCCTTCACACTTGAAATGCAACTTTATTTCCAAGCAAGTCCTTCTCTCATATCATGTATTTCTTTATGGCATTCAGTCAAGGGCAGAGCAGTGGCAGGAGGGGGATGATAGCCCCTGTGAGAGGACAGGTCCCATGGCATGCTGGCTGCATCAGTGTCCACCAATTAACAAGCATTTAATAGGCACCTACTGAATGTCAGGCTCTGGGTGAGTTGCTGGGGACATAGAAATAAGGAGATGACCCTCTCTCAGGGGAACCACACGAAGTCCCTTAGGCCACTAAAAGACATTAACATGAGTGCCCTTGATACATCCAGCCCCAGGATCTGGGTACATCAAGATAGGGGTCAAGAATATTAATCCATTTTTCAGGTTATTAAATGAACCATCTGCCTCTGGTGCTCACTGGAAAGCCTCAGAACTTCAGGCTGGTGAGATGTTCCACTGGGCTGAGGAAGTAGGATCTTCTCTGGAGGCCCCTTGAGGCCAAAGGCTGCCTCTGTCATTACACGCCCTTGGACCCCTGCACACTTGTTAGCCTAATAGGCTGCCCAGAGGACTAGAGATTTGGAGCTAGAGGTGTCCTCCAACTCCCTCATTTTACAGATGAGGGAACTGAGGCCCATAGAGATGAAGGGATTTATCTGCCCTGTATAATAAGTAACAGAGTCAAGATCTAAACACAGAACCCCTCGATACAAATCCAAATCTCTTTCCCCTGTTGACATCCCCCCACCCCCACTGCCCTTAACCTGGGACCTCTGAACTTTTATTTATTCATTTACATTTTGATCTCTGTATTTCAATATAATCAGTTTCCCTTGTAATTCTACGCATTTTATTTTTTGAATTTAAAAACATGTGTCTGAGATGGGGTCTATGAACTTTATCAACTGGAGCCAAAGAATGTAAAGCCCCCTTGAGTTTGAAGATGACCCCGACTGATTCAATACCCCAGAAAGGGTCCCCAGGAGAGATGCTGCCATCACCATGACCAGTCACCAACAGGCAATCGAGCAGGTCTGGAAATACAGAATCCATGAGCCTCTCACATGCACACAGGCTAGGGTACAGATAAGTGCCTTCATGTTAGGTGTGGGAGATCTCTCATTTCTCACTTTCCCAGACCTCCTTCATTGTCTGCTCTTTGGTGTCCAGGAGGGTGCATGGCACCATTCCTGCTGGCTGCTTCAGCCTCCTGTGTATCAGTGGGGAAGGATCCTGGTTGGTGATGGCATTCAGAGCTCTCTAGTCAAGGCCAAATTAACCCCACTTCACATCCCTCTACGTGACCATGAGTCCTGGCCTCTGATTGGGGAATGTGTGTGTATATGTCTGTGTGTCTGTGTGTGTATGTGTGTATGTATGTGTGTGTATGTGTGTGTGTGTATGTGTGTGTGTGTGTGTGTGTGTGTGTGTGTGTGTGTGTATGTAATGCAGAGAGAGGATGGGGGTGGGGATAGGCACAGAAACCTGTCTGGGTTATGTAAAACCAAAAGGAACCAATCAAAAAACTCAAGGCATCAACAAAACTTTCCCAGTAAAATAAAATGGTGGTTAAAAACAACAGAAAAACCTGCAGAATCAGGGCCTCTGGCCTGGTCACAGCAACACCAGCAATAAGAATAATTAGCATTTACATTGGACCCTTTCTGGGGCATTGGATCTGTCTGGGCCACCCTCAGGCCGAAGGGGGCATTCCAAGGGCATCATCAAAGCCCTTACTTGCATGACCTCATTTCAGCCTCTCCACAGCCCTATAAGTAAGTATTTCAGGCAGGGAGTAGATTTCAAAGGGTATGTACGTTTTAAAAAATTGATGATAATATTTCAATATAACTCACTTTCTTTGCAATCTGATGTCTTTCATTTTGTGAATTTAAAAGCATCATTTCGAGAAGAAATCTTAGCCATCAGACCAGTGGAGAGTGCCGTGACACAAAAACAAAGAAACCCCCCTGGTCTAGATAGAGATAGAGGAGTCTGGAATCTGAGCTCAAATCCTGACTCCACTACTCTGCCTGTGTGACCTTAGGGAAGTCGCTTCACTTCTGGGTCCTCAGTTTTCGGGTCTGTATAATGAGGGAGTTGGACATGCTTTCCATAAAGGTCTCTTCCAGCTCTGAATCTTGTGAGCTTCTGCTCCCAAGATCCCCTGGCTCTTGGCTCTGGACAGGGCACTTTGGCTCTGGGCCTGGCAGGGAAGCCTGGGGAGGGGGAGAGGAAGGACGTCTGTGTGAGTTGGAAGGCATTGATTCCCACAGAGCTTGGGAGGACGTGAGGACTTTTCCCAAATCCGGCACAATAGGTGGGATTATGCAATCTCAGCCAATGAGGGTTTACCAAAGCAGGGAGGTGGTTGTATTCAGGCTGCATATGTCCCAAGTCTTCCCACTCAGGCCTGCCGGGAGTTGGCCTCCCTAATCACAGGGCCCCACCAAGTGGGTGCCCATTGATTGTTCCCAAAACCACGGGGAAATCATGGGGTTTGCCAGGGGGTGTCAACTTTCACTAGGGACTGAGCTCATTGAGGGAGTAGAAGCCTCTGGGTCAGTCAAAGCAGAGGCCCTGGTAGCTAGTGGGCTCATGGGAACTCCTAACTGAAAGGACCTGGGGCTATCTCATCAAAGCTTAAAAACAAAACAAGAATCTTGCCCTCCCTCCCAAAAAAATAAACCCAATATGCTCAACCAGCTAGTGCTCAAAGAGAGAGGCAGTGTGGCCTCCAATGGGAGATGTGAATGCAAATCTTGCCTCTAACACTTATGACCTGAGGCTCAGTTTCCTCCTATATAAGGTGAGGTTAGGTTAGACTTTCTCGGGTGTTCTTAGCCTGGGCTGCAAGAACATATCTTTAAAAAAGATTTTGATAAAACTGTATTACAGTATAATCAGTTTCCATTGTCATCCTGTTTTTTGACTTTACATTTTTAAAAACATGGTTCTGAGAAAGGGTCCATGGGCTTTCCCAGAGATCTCCAGGGTCCACAAAATAGGAGCAGAATTCCTGGACTAGATGAGCTCTAGGGGGCCTTTAGCTCCAAATCTATAATCTAGGAAGACAATAAATCTATGAAGAGTCACCCCTGTATTGCCAGAGGCTGACCATTCCATTGAGGAAGATGTTCCTGATACTAACTCTAAACTGGACCCCTGCTCCTTCCCCCCTGGCTCCTTACATCTCTCCTGTGGCCACACAGTCCAAGGCAAATTCCACGTGTCCCTGAGTCTCCCCTTCTCCTTCAATCAGGTCTCCGTTGGCATGAACTGAGCTCTTCTTGAGATTCAGGATCAGACAGGTAGGTTGTGGGACTGGAGAGAAAGGGAACCACCATAAGGCATTGTTCATAGTACACATAGTTTGGGCCTTGGGCAGCCCTGTATTGGGTTGTGTTCAAGATCTCAGAGATAGTGCTGGATTTGGCATGAAAGGACCTGGGTCTGCATTTCCCCTTTGCCACTGACTACCAGGGTAACCTTAGCCAAGTCAATTGACCTTCTTGAACCTTGGTTTCCTAATCTGTAAAATCAAGTAGTTGGGCTGGATAGACTTCTTCACTTCCTCCTTGGGCATGACCAATTGGCCAGACTAGAGTGATATAGTCAGTGGTGCAGCCAGGTCATCTGACCCCTTGTCCAGCTCCGCATCTCAGTTTAACCAGCTCCTGGTTCAGCAGGTGGCTTAGTCATTTTCTGAGCCACAAGTTGGGGAGGAAGTGTACAGTCGGTTGTTTCTTGTTCTAGGAGATTATGGGGAGACAGGGCTAACCAGGGCCAGGAACCAAAGGTAATTTACTGAATCCAAGGACTAGAACCCTAAGGTTCTAGGGAGACAGGGTGTGGCCCAAGTAAGATTCTGGTAGGTAAATAGAACAGGAAAAATGGAGTTCATGGGCAGCCAAAGCCAGAAGCCAAGGGGAAGTCATTTACTGCAATTCTCCTAAGCCAACACCAAATATTGTTTGGGGAAGATGCCACAGAAGAAGCAACAGAGATTAGCTAAATGATGGCTTGTATCTTGTAATTTCCCTTTTAGAGGCAAGATTCTTCTAGGGCAGTGACATGCCAGCCATACCTTCTCTCTGCAACTTTGCCTGTGGCCCCACAAGAGCTATACTGCACTCTAGGGGTTGTGTGGGTCAGAATTCTCTCCAAATCATAGTTTGTAAGCCCCCACTCATGTGGTTATTTTTTACTAGTCACACAGTGTAGACACTTATTTCAAAGCAAAGGCATTTAATGAAAAAACAGCAATAAAAATAACCGTAGAACATTTCCCCTCATACATCTTGAACTCACTCTCACAAATATACACATTCTTAATGGGAATTACATAGGTATAAAATAATAGGATGCATACACTTCAGTACTTCAGGGGATTCCTGTTTGTTTGTTTTGGGTATAGGTAAACCCTCCAACACCCCAGATGACAGCCCCTATACAATGTTGTACTTAATCTTCAAGAGCTGTTGTGATTAAAAAAATTCATCAGCCTGCTCCCAATCTGGTGATGAGCCTCTTGGAATTTAACAAGGCTGGTCCTCAAATGATGGATACACAGAAACATGGTGCTTGGCCCATATTCAAAACCCTTCCAACTTAGTAAGAGCTGACAGATCTTGTATTCCACTGACAATCTATGAGATTCCCAGGGCAAAGAGGCCCCAAAGAGGTCAGAGGCAGAAAGGAAGGTCCCATTTATAGCTAGATATTCATAACAATATTCCTTGTGGCTACAAAAAAGGGGAAGAAACAAAGAAACAAAAAGAGGAAAAGGAAGCGAAGGGAAGGAAAAAGGAAAGGAGAAAGAAACAAAGTAAGTGCCCATTGGTTAGGAAGTGACTGAAAAAAGCATAAATGAAAGTCATGGCATATTATTGTGCCATGAAAGTGAGCAATTCAAAAAAAAACATAGGAAAACTTACATGAAATAGAAGGAAACAGGCAGCACCAAAAAAGATACATGTGAATGTTAAATTCTGAAAATATCATGATGACGTCAAATAATTACACTTCTCGTTCTTGTTCATGGGGCACAATCACCCTGACCAGAGCTGAGGAGATGTGCCATGCTACTTCTGGTGGAGAGGTGGGAGATGATGGAGATGGCATGTCATGGACAAGCCAACCTGGACAAAGTGGCTTGAGCCACCTCCATATTTTCCTTTGTTACTAAGTGGGGGGGTGGAAGGAAGTGGGGGGCGGGGAATGGTATGAATACTCATAATCATAGGCAGCATTTATTCAGTGCTTTAAGATTTGCTAAGCATTTTTTGATTATTTTCTCATTTGATGTATGGAAATAACTGTGATGTAAAAGACCAAAGGTTTCTGTAAAGATTGAGTTAGTTGGTTCGAAATCCCAGGGTCACCTTCATGCCTGAGGAAGTATCTAAACTTGACTACTGGAGGCTGCTGGAAACTGCCACAAACCCAAGTCAGTCACTGGCTCCATTAGCAATTCATTTTCTCTACCCTCAGCTGAATGCTACTTTGGGGGGAGGTGGGAGAGGACGGGCCTGAACCTGGGGTTTCATTGATGGAGGGAGCTCCCTTGGTCAGAACAGGTGCCTTTGGTGCCCTTAGCTGCAGTTTAGAATCTTTCCAGTTGTCTAAAGGACTAGGGAAGTTAAGAGATTGCTTGAGGGTTCAGAGTGGATGTCAGAAGTGGGCAAGGACCCTAGGTCTTGTTGACTCGGAAACAGACTCTTTCCCCTGGACCACATGGCTTCCCCTCAAATTTTGCTCAGCTGGTTTTATTCTTAAAAATAACAGTAGTTGATATGTGCAGGGAATTCAGGTTTACAGACTCTGTGGAAATTATTTCATTTCAGCCTTTTGAAATAGGCAATGCTGTATTAGTATCCTCATTTTACAGATGGGGAAAATGAGGGTGAGTGACTTGCCAAGGGGCATACTACTAGTAGGATCAGAGCTGAGCCTTTTGTTTCCTTGTCTATATAATGAGGTGTTTGGACTAAGCATCCTCTGAAGTCCCTTCCTACCCTAAATCCAAGATCCCATGAAGTCCTTTCACTCAACCGGGGCCTCAGTTTCCTCATCTGTTAAATGAAAAATTGATGACTCTTTGATGACTTCTGAAGTCCCATCCAACTTGGAATCAATTTTCTTATTATCTCATGAAAAGGAAAAATCAGGAGCCAGAAATAGGGTCAGAGTGTCAGGAAAGCTGGTCAGGGAAGGGTCACTGATGGAACCAGCCCCGCCCCCCCAGAGTGTCTTAAATGACACCTAGCTATATGAGCCTGAGCCCTGATGTGGTTCTAGGAAAGCAATCAAAAGATGAGTAAAGATTGCCAAGAAGCGAGACAGAGCATGACTCTGCAGTGGTCCTGGGTTGGGGGGTTTCTGTACTTTCCTTCAATCCAGGGGCAGGAGATCAGAGATTTACAGCCATCTGTGGCCTTAGGGGTTGCTAAGTCCAACTCCCTCGTTTTAAAGATAAGGAAACTGAGGCTGAGAGGTAGGTGACTTGCTCAAAGTCACACAGCTAGTAAGGGTCTTGGGGTAAGATTTGAATCCTTCCTGACTCCAAGTCCAGGTCTTAGCCACTACAAAATTCAGTTAACTTGTTAAAGTCTTCTGAGGCTTGACTAGCCTGTTGGCTCGGCCAATGAAGCCACTCTTTCTTGACTCAGAGACAACAGGATAACAGCCTTTCTTGTCTACACATTCCTCATGCTTAACTCCATTCTGTCATGAAGTCAGCTGAGCTGGGGGGATAGGGGAAGGGATCATATCTCACCTCTCCCCTTTACAGGCAGTGATGAAGAGGAAACCCACTGAAGGATGTCAACAGAGTCCAGCATCAGGATCAAGGGGAGCTGTGAAGTAAAGTGTCCCATGAGTCACCAGCCTTTCTGGCTGTTGCAATCCTGGAGAATGTTAGCAGGGGACCAGATTAGGAAGGAGGAGGGTAAGCTGGGCACCGACATCATCCTGGAAGCCTGAAGCAAGTCCCAGGCGCTAGATGAAAATGGAAAAGACATGGAAGGGTTGGTCGTGTAGACAGCCTTTACATGAAGAGAAATGGACAGATGGAGGCCAAGAAACAATAAGGGAAAGAGGAAAGGAAGTCAAGTCTCTTTCTTCTTCCTTCATTGATTTGGGGTTTGGGGCAAGATGAGGCCTCCATGGGAGAAAGCAATGGGGGAAGACTCAAGGTCAGCTGAAGAAGAGAGATGAGAAAAAAGTGAAAAGAAGATGAAGAAAAGTCTATCCATGATGGATGCAGGAGTCCCACAACATACAATAGATGTTCCTAAGAGGCCAGGGGTTGGGTCCTGATGCATTTGACCTATGTGTGAAGGATGATCCCAGATACCCAGCCTGAAGAAACCCTAGAGAGTATTCACTCCTTCCTAGGGAGTATCCAATCCCTTCACTTACAAATGAGGAAATTAATGCCCAGCAAATTCATAGACTCATAGAGCTAGAGCTAGAGGGGACCTCCATGGTCATCTAATTCAATCCTTTCATGTTATAGATGGGGAAAGTGAAGCTCAGAGAGAATGACTTGCCCAAGATCACCCAGGCAGGAAATAACAGAGGCAGGCCTCTTGACCTCCCATGCAGCACACTTTCCCAATAATATGATGCCAATGAGTTGTGTACTTACAGTTAAGCCCGATTGACCTTTCTCATTATGTTCCTCACCTGAGCAGCATGAACACTGACACACAAGAGTTCAATCTGGAAGGCTAGCAACCTCTTTCCCGAACAAATGGAGGCTTCTAGACAGGTAAGAGTTAATGTGGTCTGCAAATAAACCAAGATTAATCCTCAACAGCACTTAATGCAGCTTAAAATGTGATAAATTATTCACATCTTCCAGCCTAATAAGCAAGCAATAGACCTCTTGAGCTAGAGTTTACACCTAGGCCCCTCCTCTTAGTTAATCATCTTGAGAACACCTGACTTCAATAAGTGCCTCCTTCTCCGCCCCCCTCCCCCAGGCCCTACTCTAAATTAGATCATGCATTCATTTCATGGGATCCTGACATTTATGGGAGTCTCACATTGAGATAAACATGTTATGAAATGTAAATGAACGGATCCCTAACAGTGAGCTGAACTCTAGGTCTTTAAAAAGATAAGAATGGTACAAGAGAAGGAAACATACCTCCCTCCTCAGGGCAGAAAGGTGGGGGCTTACCAGGGCAGAGCACTGTACATGTTGTCAGACCTTGGACACTATATTGGGGCTTTTTGTTGAACTGTTTTCCTTTGTTACAATGGAGGGCTCAATTAGGAGGAGGAGGAGGAGGAAGGGGGCCACATTTGCAGATATGATTGTGATATAAGACTTGTTTAATAAATAGAAATAGATAAACAAGCAGATGGAGAGATTGATAGGCAAGTAGTTGGACAGATAGAAAGAAAGACATGGCTAGACAGATAAGTAAATAAGTAAATGGATAGATAGAGAAATAAGTAGATGGATGGGTAGATAGATAAATAGATGGCTAGATAAGTAAATAGATAAGTAAATGGGTAGATAGGGAAGTAGATGGATGGATAGACAGACAGACAGACAGACAGACAGACAGACAGACAGACAGATAGACAGATAGATAGACAGATAGATAGATAGATAGATAGATAGATAGATAGATAGATAGATAGATAGATAGATAGATAGATGGATAGATGGATGGATGGATGGATGGATGGATAGATAAGCAGCATAATATGGGGGCAAAAGGACTGGCTTGGAGTCAAGGACTTGGATTCAAAACTTCACCTCTGTCACTGCTTCATTTCTGGGCCCTTCTCGTTCGAACTAAAACCTCTCCTTTGACAAGCAGCTTTTCTCAGTCCTCAACCTGAGTTCCTTCTCTCTGAGATCATCCCCAATTTACTGTCCCCTATAGCTTGTTTGTACCATTGTTTGCATGTTGTCTCCCATATCAGACTGTGGGTTCCTTGAGGGCAGGAATTGTCTTTTGCCTTTTTTTGTATCCCCAGTGCTTAGCACAAGGCATGGGCATATAGTAGGTGCTTGTTGAGAATGTGGCCTTAAGCAAATTGTTTAACTTTTCCGAAACTGTTTCCTATTTCATAAAAAGAGGGAACTGGACAAGATGGTTCCTTCCTTCCAACTCTAGATTTAGAATCCTATGACCCCTTAACATGTTACAAAGGAGCCCCATGGTTAGGCAGAGGTTGTTGGAATCCCAAACTCTATTTCCTAAGTTTGCCCCTTCCTAGGCTTTAAGGGAAGAAACAGTTATCTTCAAGGCAAAGTCCCAGGAGGCTCCTTTGCACTTGGGATACCCCTACCTATATTTACTTTGAGGTAATTCAATCTTCCTTTGAAGGTTGACCCCAGTGGCACCCTTCCCTCTGGAGACTGGCTTCTGTTTGTAAAGGGGATTGGGTTCGGAGCTTCTGTAGGCTCTGCATCAGTGAACTGCCATGAATAGAGCTGTTTGTTTGTGTTTAAAGGCTGACTAGCCATAAGAAATGTGTCCATTGACCCTGAGCAGGTCACTTTCCTGCTAGGAGCCTCAGTTTCCTCATTTGTATAATGAGGATGATAATAAGTATTTACCTCACAGTGCGGATGTAAGGATCAAATGACACAAACGTTTGTTAAGCCCTTTGCAAATGAATCAGTCAATCAAGAAACATTTATTCAATGCCTACTGTGTGCCCAGCACTGTTCATAAGTATCAGGGATGCAAAGACAGCAGGAAAACAAATGACAAGAATTAACATACTATAGAAATGTCAGTTACTAATATTATTATCTTATTCTCAACATCTTATTTCAGATCTCCTCCTCCTTCTTCTCCTTCTTCCTCTTCTTCTCCTTCTTCTTCTTCTTCCTCTTCTTCTCCTTCTTCCTCTTCTTCTCCTCCTCCTCCTTCTCCTTCTCCTCCTCTTCCTTCATTATTATTACCATTATCACTACTTAAATCCAGCCCACAGTCATGTCAAGGCATCACCTTCCTGATGTCACGATCCTCTTCAAGATTGAAGAACAGACAACAGTAATTATTGCTACCACCCCAGCAGGCCACAGGATATAAAGCCAGAAGGGTCCTTCAAGGTCACATGACCCATGTAGCCTTGGGCAAGACCCTGAATCTTCTCTGAAATTCAAAATCGTTGTCCATAAAATAAGGAAAATCTACATCTATGATGTTGTCCAAGCACCTGATTTCATAAATGAAGAAGCTGAAACCCAGGAAGTGACTTGTCTGAGGTCACACAGGTGGTAAATTGTTCTGTGTCACCCTCTAGGAGCAGAGGGAGTTGGTATAGAGCTAGAAGTCACCTTAGGGGTGGTCTAATCGAAATCCCTCACTTTACAGATGAGTAAACTGAGACCCAGGAAGCAGGAGGATGGAACAGCTGACCTGGGGCCAGGAAGACCTGAATTCAAATCTAGCCTCAAACACTTATTGGCTGTGTGACCCTGGGCAAGTCACTTAACGATATTTGCCTCAGTTTCTTCATTTGTAGAATGAACTGGAGAAAAAAATGGCAAATCACTCCAGTAATTTTGCCAAGAAAATCCCAAATGGGGTCACAAAGAGGGGGACATGACTGAAAAATGACTGAACCACCACAAAACTGGGGACAAAGAAGGGAAAAGAGAGCTATAAAATAAAGCAGATGAACATTCAAGACAGGAACAATGGGCACATACAGAAGCAGCAGAGGATGATGCTGGGACCCCTGCCACACTTAGGGATAAGGATTTGAGGGAAGTAGATAATCTCGGAGCTGGAAGGAACCTCAGAGGATGCAAAGTCTAACCCAGACCTGATCAAGAAGCCCCTTCAGCATCCCAGACAAGGGGACATCCAGCCCTGCTTGAAGACCTCCAGTAATAAGGAGCTCATTACCTCCTGAGGGAGCCCACTCATTCTTGGGCATCCCTAATCATTAGGAAGTTCTCCCAGACATCCAGCTTCAATTGACTTTTGTCATTTATAACTTTTGTGACTTGAGCAAACCACCCTCTCTAGGCCTTATTTTCCTCATTTATTAAGGTTGAAGGTTTGACTAAATGGCCTCTGAAGAGGTCCCTCCCAAATTCAATCAATCCATAAGCATTTACTAAGTACCTACTGTACAGAGGCACTGTGCTAGGTGCTAGTGGTGTATTCAATGGAATATAAGCTCCTCAGAGCTTGAGACAGTTTGGTTGCTGTCCCTGCACCCTCAGCATTTAGCCCAGGGTCTGGTACATAGTAGGTGCTTAATAAGTACTTGGTGGCTTATGAGTCATATGTAGACAAAAATAAAAAATAGAAAAGTTTTGAGTAGAACAGTGGTACACCATTGAGTCCCCCAAACTGTATTTGGAGGTGTCTTGACCTTTCCATCTTTTCTATATGAATCATTCTTCCTTCCTTCTTTCCTCCCTCCATCCTTTCCTTCCTCCATCTTTCTTTTCTCTCTCTCTCTCTTCCTTCCTTCGAGACTGATTCTCCTTACCTGTGGTATCAGATTATGTATTATAGCATATGAAACCTTTTCTTGAGACAGAGTTTCCCCCATTCACCTAGTCTGGAAGTGCAGTGTCTACTCACAAGCCCAATCCCACTACTGATTAGCACTGGAATTTTTACCCATTCCGTTTCAGATCTGGGTCAGTATGCCCTTCCTTTGGCAACCTACTAACCACCCCTTCCTGATGGCTCTCCATATTGGGGCCAGTCTTGGTGCACAGACTCTTGTTTGGCTTAACCCACTGAAGCTCAGAACTCCTGAGTTCAAAAGATCCACCAACCTTGGCCTCTTCTGCAGAAGGGTCTATAGACATAGGTTACCATACTTAGCTATAAACAACTACTTAGCAACTCCTTCCTTCCCCATTCTTCTCTTGATAGTCTTGGGCCCAGGGAAAGAGACAAAAATTTCCCAGGGCTACATCTGTACTTTTATTATTGTTATTATTATAATATTATTATTATTATTGTTTAGAGGAGCCCAAGTGTAGAATCTCACTTATGTCCCTATTGAGAATCAACTTATTTGATTAAGGTCAGGCCCATGACTCTGACCTGTTGCGATAGCTTGGAATTCCAATTTGGCCTTCCAATATATTAGCCACTCCTTCCAGTTCTGTGTCCTCTTCAGCTTTGACACGCACAGCATTGATGTCTTCCTCCAAGTCATTGATGAAAATGTTGAACAGAATAGGATCAATACAGAAGCCCAGAACACCCCACTAAAGAAAGCTATCCATGAGATGACTCATCTTTGGGTCTAACCACTCTAGCAATTCCAAATATACCCAACTCCTTTGTTATTTAGCTCACTGTTCTCCAGTTTGTACACAAAAACATCATGAGACCCTTCACTCACATGTCCCGGGAAATTCGAGAGCCTATGTTCTGACCTGGTCTAGTAACCATCAAAGAAATGAATGAGGTTAGCCTGGAGCAAACTATTCTTGATGAAGCCACACAGGCTTTTAGTCACCATTGATAGTGGCAGTTAGCAAAGAACCCTGAATTTAAGGGTCAGGAAATCCAGAGTTCAAATCCTGCATTTAGATACTAAATAGCTGTGTGGTTCTGGTCAAGTCACTTAAGAAATCTAGGATTTGATGGTTGTTTCCCTTTCTAAGGCTTCATGAACCAGCCTTTTAATAATGTATCACAACAAGAGGACCTATTTTCATATCCCAGTTCTGAAACTGAATAGTTCTGGCACTCCTGACACCCACCAGCCTGAGGATCTTGGACTTGGGAAAGAAAGCAGAAACAAAGTGAGAGTTGGATAGTACTACTTGTATTCCTTGTCTGTTAACATCAGTCCATCAACTCCAAGGATACCTTCTTTAATTTTTCCCTTGTCCCTGAAAAAAAGACTTTTTGTTGGAAAGAGGAAAACTAGAGAGACCTTCAGACAGGAGGGATGGGTTCCCAGTAAACAGAGATGGAATATTCTCCCAACTCTTTCAAAATCATATCTGTCCTTCAAGGTTGAGATCAATTTCCTCACTTAGAAGATGATGAGGCTCAACTGTTTTACGTATGGGATAGCCTACAGCTTCTGTGCCCAGTTCTAATTCCAGCAATTCACTTTAACTCTCTGACCTTAATTTCCTTATCCACAAAAGGAGCTAGTTGGACTAAATTCTCTCCAAGAATAATTTTTGCTCTTAAAAGTTATCTGATACAACGATAGCTCTACACAGGGTCATCGCTTTAGAGCTCGAAGGGAAACTAAAGATCATGAAGGCCGAACCCCTCAGTTTACAGATGAGGAAACTGAGGTCCAGAGAAATTAAGCAACTTGACCAGGATCACTCTAGTAAGTGTCTGAGGCAGCATTTGAACCCAGGTCTTCTTGATTCCATGGCCAGCACTCTGTCCACCAGATCTTTCCCCATCAGAAGTGATTGTTTACTCCCTTGAATTGATTTGGAACTTTATTCCTTTCTTACAGTCCTTTTCCGTACTACCTTGTTTCACCGTGTACAAAGAACCGTAAACCCTATAGTTCCAGTGTCGTCTCTCCCCTCTTAGACTATGCTCCTTTTAAGGGACTGAGCCTTATTGTCTTGGTTTCCTCCCTCCCACCCTCCCCAGAGTGCTTACTGAGCACAATGCCTTCTTCTGTAAATGTTTTTTGAATGAATGAATGAATGCCAATATGCTTTAGTAACTTTCCATTCAACAGATTGGGTGCTTCAACCGTTCTGTTGGCCATGGGGGTGGAGGGATTGACTTATTCTATTGTATTTTTGCCAACTCTCAGCCTGCCCACGAGCTTTCCACCTTGGCCGCAGGGCAAGATGGTCCATTTGAAAGGGGTAGGAAAGAGGACAAGGTCTGGGCCTGACCTGGGACATAGGGAACTCCTGAAGGAGGAAATCCCATCCACTAATACAGGTTGTCACCTTCTCTGCTCACATAAAGCATGGCAGAGATGGCTGGAGCATTTCAAGTCCTGTGGCTGGAATATGTCAGAGGCAGGACTGACTGCAAGTGGACCAGTGGACAGTTCTCTGTTCATCATACCTCGCTTCCTCAATAAAAGGATAAAAATCTCTGAGCTTGCAGATGAATCAGAAATAGTGGGAAAAGTATTGATCTGACAGCCTAAAGATGCAGTCCTGACACTTCGTTGCAATTCAATTTCCTTCTTTCCTATTTGGATTGGTTGGAGCCCTTATCAGTTCTAAAAATATGTAGGGATTTTTTTTTTAGTAAATAACCAGAAACAACATCAATACAGTCCTCTTAAAGTGTACAAATGCTTTATAGACATGATCTCAGTTGAGCATCACTTGTTAGTCAGATGCTACAGATATCGTTTATGCCTATTTTACAAAGAAGAAAACTGAGATTCAAAGAAATGAAATGACTTGCCCAGGACCACACAGCTAATATTTATCAGAGGCTGGATTTGAATATAGGTCGGATATAAACGAGCTGGTTTACCTTAGTATCTCTAAGGACGAGAGTGGAGACACCTCTGCCTACCGAAATCCCACTCATCCTTCATGGCTTAGACTGGGTGTCCGTTGAGTTCATGTTTATAAAATCATCCAGTTTTAAGATGCCAGCTATCCATCGACCAAGTCAGGAGGTGACTGGTTTATCCGCTGGGTTTCGGCACCATCTGGTGGCTTTAGGCTGTAATTCCCAGTCTCTCTGTTGCCACCCAGTGGCCACTTATAAAAATTTACATTTGTTACAAATTTTACAAATGTTAACAGGAGTTAACATTTCTGTGCCAGGAACTGCACAAAATGCTAGGAATATGAAAAGAGGCAAAACACAGTCCTTGCCCTCATGGATCTCACAATCTAATGGGGAAGGCAATCAGCAAACGATTCTGTGAAAAGGAAAATGACCAATGCTGACTGGAATGTGGAAAAATTGAGTCACTAATGAGTTGTTGAGGGGCAATTAGGTGACACCATGGATAGAATTCCAGGCCTGGAGTCGGGAAGACCTGAGTTCAAATCCAGTCTCAGACACTTCCTAGCTGTGTGACCCTGGGCAAGTCACTTCCCCCTATTTGCCTCCATTTCCTCATCTGTAGAATGAGTTGGAGAAGGAAATGGCAAACCATTCCAGTATCTCTGCCAAAAAGGCCCCAAATGGGGTCACAAAGAGTCAGCCACAACTGTACAACATCAACAACATCCTAAAGAGATCAAAGAAAAGGAAAAAGGACCTCTATGCAAAAATATTTGGAGCAGCTCTTTTTGTGATGGTGAAGAATTGGAAACTGAGGGGATGCCCATTCATTGGGAGATGGCTGAAGAAGCTGCGGTTTATGACTATGGTATATGACTAGGCTGGAAGAAATGATGAGCAGTCTGAGTTTTAGAAAAACTTGGGAAGATTTACACAAACTGATGCCAAGTGAAGTGAACAGAACGGGAGAACATTGTGCCTGCACAGAAACAACAATGTTGCATTATATTCAAATGTGAAAGGCTTAACTACTCTGATCAAAACAATGATCCAAGACAATTCCAAAGAATCCATGATGAAAAATGTTATCCTCTTCCAGAAAGAACAGATCAACTCCGATTGCAGATAGATGCAAACTTGTGAAAAATCTTTATTTTTTGTTTGTGTTTTCTTTTGCAACATGACTAATATGGAAATATGTTTGGTATGACCTCACATGTGTTTACTCCACAAGAAGGGGGAGGGGTCAGAGAGAGGAAGAGAATTGGAAACTCAAAATTTTTTAAAATGAATATTAGAATCTTTACATATAATTGGGAAATACTTATCGAAATAAAAACAAAAAGTACTTCATACAAACAAACTATAAACAGGATAAATTGGACATAATCAGTGGAGGGAAGGCACTGGCAATGAAGTTTCAGGAAAAGACTTCTAGAAGATGGCATTTTATCTGTTATTAGAAGGAAGCCAGGAGGCATAGAAAAGGAAAGAAGGAATGTTCCATTCCTGGCATAAAGGAGAGCCAGTGAGAATGTTGGGAAATAGTTCTTTGTCTGAGGAAGGGACTAAGCACTTAGGAAGCACCTACCATTTTCCAGGCACTTTACAATTATTATGTCATTTGACCTTACAACAATCCTGAGAAGTAAGTGCTATTATTATCCCTCAGGAAACTGAGGCAAACAGAGATTAAGTGACTTGCCCAGGGTCACAAAGCTACTAAGTGTCTGAGGTTGAATTTGAATTCAGGTTTTCCTGACTCTAGGTCCAGCACTCTGTCTATAGTGCCATCCAGCTGCCTCAGATGTTGTGGGAGTTAGACTCTACAAGACTCAGTTTAACTAATTGGATTTGAAAAATTAAGGATGATAACTCAAAGTCTGCAAGCCTGAAGGATGGGAAGGATGGTCCCATCCTCAACAGAAATAAAGAAGCTTATTAGAGAGAATTTTTTTTGGTGAAATATACTGAGATCTATTTGGGGGCATGATGGGTTTGAGATACCAATGGGACATTGAGTTAAAACTACATAATAAACATTTGGTGATGAGCAACCAGAGCTCTGGATAGAGCTTAGAGCTAGATATAGACATCTGGGATTCATCTGTGTAGGGATCTTTGAAGCCACGAAGCTGATGAGATCACAAAGAGAGAAGAGAAGAGGGCTTATTCAGCAGAGCCCTGGAATAACCTCATATGCAGAGGCAGAAAAGTGACGAGCATTTTGAAAAAGAGACTGAGACGTATCTGTCAGACAGGTAGATGGAGGAAAACCTTTCCCCCACAGAACTGTGTTGTGAAGTTGCAGAGGACAGGATGTAGAAGGAGAGGGTGGTAGGACTGTGTCAAATGCTGCAGAGAGGCCAGGATGGATAAGGACTGAGAAAGAGTCAGTTAGCAATAAAGAGATCACTAGTGACCTTGGAACGAGCAGTGTCAGTGGCTGGGACGGAACCTTCAGAAATGGTTGAGACGGAAGCTAGGTTTCAAATGAGCAGGGCATCGGAAAGTAGAGGCAAGATTGTTTTTTCTAGGATTTTGACTGGGAAAGAGAGGAGATATAGAACGAATGATAGATGGAGGAGATGAAGAGCAGAGAAGCCCAGGAATATGGAGGAGACAATTCCATAAGAGGAGCCAGCAACAAAACTTAGCTCCATAATATCGCTCAGATTTGAGATGGGCTGCTGCATGACTGGCCATATGCAAAATAATAATGACTAGTATTTATATAGCACTTTAGGATTATAAAGTGCTTTATAAATGTTATCTCATTTTAGTCTCCCAACAACCCTGGGAGTCAGAGTTTACAGATGAGGAAACTGAGGCGTGAAATGATTTGCCCAAGATCACAGGGCTAGTGAGTGTCCGAGTCTGGATTTGAACTTAGGAGAGCTCTTTCTACTCCACTATCTAGTTCCTACTATGAATAGAATAGATTAAAAGGGAAAGGAGTAGAGTAGCATTGTATATTGAGGAGCCTTCTCTTCCTTCTTTACAGAGGTGAGAGACTCGGATGACATGTTGGCTAGTTTTGCTAAACTATTTTTTCTTTTTTTGTGGTAAGGGAGAGCTCTGTGGGAAGAGAAATAGGAAGGAATATAATGATACAAGCATGCTTTCTTCCCGTTTCAGAATCTTAACTAGTGCTTATATGGGAATACCCCTTTTTTACCTATTCTCCAACCTACATCTGGGTAAAGATTGGCATGAGAGGCACCAGACTTCTACGCTCACTAAACTGATACATAAAAGTGACATAAAAATAAAAGATTACTAGAAAGTCTCGAAAAGAAGACACAGTATAGTGGAAAGAATGTCAGCTTTGAAGTCAGAGGACCTGGATTCAGATCATGACCCTGCTATGTATTATGTACATTACCTTCAGCCAAGTCACTCCACTTCTCTGGATCCCAGCTTCTTCATTTATAGGATGAGTGGTTTGGGTTAGATAATCTCTAAGGTCTCTCCCAGCTCTCAGTCTACATAATTTTATCCAACCTTTGATCCTCATGTGAAGGAATCTAGGAACCAGCATGATGGAGAGTATTTGGATGAAAATGGAGAGAAACAGAAGCAAGATGGCTCTTAGAGTACACTATAGACCAGTGGTTCTCAAAGTGTGGTCCAGGGACACCTGGGGGTCTCTGAGACCTTTTAAGTGGTCTACAAGGTCAAAACTATTTTCATTCTCATACTAAGAAGTTTTAATCTCTAATACAGTAAATATCAGTAGATGTAACACACATAAACAAAAGCTCTTTGAGGGATTCTTTTTAGGTTCTGAGACCAAAAAAAACCTAAGAAATGTTGTCATAGAACAAATGAATGGAAGGAAGAAATAGATGATAACTTCAGGAAATAGAACCTGACACAGAGGTATGATACAATAGTAATAGGGGCATTTCAATTATCCAGACACCTAAAGAAACTCTCTCTTTGTCTGTAGCTGAACAGTAAATTACTCCTACCTTACTTTAATAATAATTTCATTTTTCTGAAAGTTTAGCAACAACTTTATCTGCCCACCAGAGAAATGGGGATCTACTAGAGCAGAATACTGTATACACTGTCAGACTCAGCCACTGAATCTGGTGTTTTGGCTTATCTGTTTTTCTTTATCCCAATATTGAGTTCTGTTTTTGAAAGATGAGTTTGAGAAAGGTTCAATGGTGGGAGGAGGGATTTCCTGGAATGATGATGATGTAAAAACAAAAAACATTTTAAACTGATTTTAAAAATCTATCCAATGCAATTAATACAATAAAAATAAAAATTAAGTGCCTGCTGTATGCACATCACTTTTTCACAGAAGTAGAAAAAATGGGCCCCTTGAGAGAAAAGGATGACCCCCACCTTAATATTCATGGTAGTAAAGGAGAGAACAGCCAGGCACAGGCTGACCTAGACTCAAGATCTGGGGAAAGGTGATTTCAAAAGCTTCTTAGGAAGCTTCTTCTTAAGAAGATCCCATGGCCTAATATTCTGAAAGAGAATTCAGCCTCAAAGAAAAGAAGGTCTCAGAAATTTGATTTTGAAGCCACAGAGAGAATCAATTTCTTAAAAAAAAAAAAAGTATAATTGATGCCTTTGACCTTTGCCACTATTTTCTTGTTCAGATGTTTCAACTTGTCATGACCCCATTTGGGGTTTTCTTGGGAAAGACACCAGAGTGGTTTGCAATTTCCTCCTCCAATTCATCTGATAGATGAGGAAACTGAGGCAAACAGAGTGAAGTGACTTGCCTAGAGTCACATAGCTATTAAGTGTCTGAGGCTGGAGATGAGTCTTCCTGACCCCAGATCCAGCACTCTATTCAGTGAGCCACCCAGCTGCCCTTGGCTTTTACATCACAGTCATTTATGGGGCATTTGAGAGAAGGAAAATGACACAACTCTCTCCCTTCCCCTAATAAACTCTAGCTATGACTAGTAAATGAAAATATTCAATACAGTGACCATATCTGAAAATGAACCCCACATTCTGTCCCAGTAGTCCCCCACCTTTCCGTTGAGAGGAAAGAACTAAGTATGTCTTATTATCTCTTCTCCAGGACCTTAATTAATTTTTTCACTTACTCATAGAAATCATAGTGGGTGCTCCATAAATGCTTAATGATGATGATAAATTAGGAAGAATTCTACCTTGGAAATGACTTTCTCCCTACCTTAACTCTGGTCCTTTCAGTCTAGGATTTAAATATAAACAAAAGTGATGTACCCCTTCTACGTCACAAAGTCAGTTTCACCAATTTGCCCCTCCTTTTTGCCCCCACCTGGAATTTCCCTCAGGAAAATCTCCAAACAGATAGCTTAGAATTTTGTCCTCCTCCCTCTCATTCATTCCTCGTTAACATTATCTCCTTCCTCATTCTGCGAGACCGGAAAGGAAACACACTCACTTTATAACTGGGTATTTCTTTACTGCATGAAATAGGCAGATCATAAAACACAGTGGTGAGACTCCCCCGGCAGCTGCGCAGCAATCAGTGAGAAGGGCAGGCGTCCCCTGACCCCTTTATCTGAGGGGCACACAAGGCCCTTGGGGAGTCTCACTGCTCTGTTTAATGACCTGCCTGTTTCACGCAGTAAAGACATTCTAAACTCGAATGTGAGCATGTTTTCTTTTGTCAGCCCTGCTGCGGATGGCATTTACTCTTCCCAAAGGAACATTCCCTAAGTGTTAGCCAAAGAGATGGCAGCAGGTAGAGCAGAGCTGTTATTTGCCAGCACATCTCCCCCCCTCTTCCCCACCCCAATCGTAGTGCTCCCCCCTCCAAACTCATAGTCATCAAGAGGTGGAAATATACTGTTCCAATGCAGCCCTGGCTAGGAAGCCACTGGGGTCAGGGTCAAGAACCCTCTCATACTTTTCCCAGGGATCCCTGCTCAGGAAGGAGCATTCTCCTTCTCCTATGGGATTCTCTCAGGCCTTCCTGTAGTATCCTATCCAGGTCCAGCAGACAACAGAGGGATAGGGAGTCCTCCACCATGAAAGACAAAGCCTATGCTGTGTTGTTTCCCTCTGGGTTGTTGTCTGGTCTCCTCAAGTTATGGTGCTATACCTCTCCTTCCATTCTATCTATCAACTGACTATAGAAAGCTTTCGATACCCTTGCCTCAAAGTCTCACTCATTTCTCAAGACCTTGCAATATGGCTTTGACCCACCTCAACTGGCCCTCATCCAGCCTTTGCTGTCCATCCTCCTCCAGATGCTCTCTTCCTGAAGTTTCTATGACATCACTCTCTCCTGTTCTAGTTGTTTTCATATTGCCTCACCCCCTTCAAATATGAGTACATTAAAGACAGGTACCGTGTTCTGGCTTCCTTTCTGTCTCCAGAATTTTGTAAACATAGTGCACATGTGATAAATGTCTGTTGACTGACTTCTCAGTCCCATGCCCTAACTGAGGATATACAACAATGCTCTCCTCTGGCTTTTCCATTCTCTCTCTCTTTGTGATCTCATCGGCTCCCAGGAATTTGTTGAGCATCTCAGATGTATAGACAATCTAGTCTCTCCCCCAAGCTCTAGAACTGCATCACTAACTGCCTCTTGGACAGAACCAAAAGATGCTCCATAGGCATCTCAGACTCAACATGTCCATCATCTTTCTTTTTCCCTCACATCAAATCTTAGTATTTCTATGTTTATTTCTTCTATTGTTAAATATAGGTCATTCCCCTGTTCAATAAACTCCAATAATTCTTGATTGTCCTTGGGACCAAAAACAAACAGCTCTCACTTTACAACCATGCTTTGACCTACCTAAAAATATAGATTTAAAATTTTTTTATTTTATTAAATATTTCCCAATTATAAGTAATTTTTTAAACATTCATTTTTTAAAAATTTTGAGCTTTAAATTATCTCCCTCCTTCCTGTCCCTCCCCCACCCCTTGAGAAGGCAAGCCATGTGATACTGATTATCCATGCAAAGTCACGCAAAACATTTCCATATTAGCCACATTGCAAAAGAAAACACACTCAAGAAACGCCAAGGAAAATAAAGTTGAAAAAAAAAAGAATGCTTCAATCTATATTCAAGAGTTCATCCATTCTTTCTCTGGAAGTCAATAGCATTTTTCATCATGAATCCTTTCAAATTGTTTTGGACCATTGTCTTGATCAGAGTAGCTAAGTCTTTCACAGTTGATCACTGTGACGATGTTGTTGCTACGATGTTGTGTACAATGTTGTCCTGGTTCTGCTTAGTTCACTTTGCATGAGTTCATATAAGTCTTCCCATCAACCTTAACTTTGTAGCCTTATGGTCCATTATTCCTTTACCGGTTCATGTAAGTCTTGTCATGTTTTTTCTGAAACCTCTTGCTTCGTCATTTTTTGCAGAACAATAATATTCTGTCACCTGGTACCTCAGAGTTGTTTTATATTGCCTTTCTCTAATCAATAGTCATTTAGAGCATTTTTTTCACTTGACTATAGATAGCTTTGATTTCTTCTTCTGAAACTGCCTGTTTCTATCCTCTTACTGTCTATCAATTGGGGAATGACTAATTTTTTATAAGTTTGACTCCATTACCTAAATATTTGAGAAATGAGACCTTTATCAGAGAAACTTGCCGTAATTTTTTTTAATATTGCTTTATTGTCTATGGTACCTTTTTAGTAAAATGTAGTTTCCCTGATTATCTCTTTCAATTTGGTCTGTTTTTAGATTTCTATAGCTCACTGAGTGTGTGTGTGTGTGTGTGTGTACATATACATATATACACATACATATACATATATATGCACTTTTCCTCTTTGAACCAATTCCATTAAGAGTGAGATTCAAATATTACCTGCTGCCCTCCCCCTCATTTTCCCCTCCACTATAAAAGATATTCCTTGTGCATCTCCTTTGTGTAAGAAAATTTGCCCCATTCTACCTCTCCCTTTCCCATTCTCTTGGTGCATCGCTCTTTCTCACCCCTTAGAGATCATCCCAACATGGTTGACTCACACCCATACCCTCTATCTATGCAGACTTCTTCTAATTTCCTTAATAATGATAAAGTTCTTAGGAGTTACATGTATAATCTTCCCAAATAGGAATGTAAGCAGTTTAACCTTATTGAATCTTTATGATTTTTCTGTCATGTTTACTTTTTTTTATGCTTTTCTTAAGTCTTGTTTGAATATCAGATTTTCTATTCAGCTCTGGTCTTTTTGTGAGGAATGCTTGGAAGTCTTCTATTTCATTAAATATCCATTTTTTTTCCCCCTGAAGAATTATACTCAGTCTTGCTGGGTAGATCATTCTTTATTGTAATCCTAGATCTTATGCCCTCTGGAATATCATATTTCAAGCTGGTTGATCCTTTAATGTGGAAGCTGTTAAATTTTGTGTGATCTTGACTGTGGCCCCCAAGGATATTTGAATTATTTCCTACTGACTGCTTACAATATTTTCTTCTTGATGTGTGAGCTTTGGAATTTGGCTATTATATTTCTGGGAGTTTTCATTTTGGGATCTCTTTTAGGAGATGATTAGTAGATTCTTTCAATTTCTATTTTACCCTCTGGATCTAAGATATCAGGGAAGATTTTTTTGATAATTTCTTGAAATATGATGTCTAAACTTTTTTTTTTGATAATGGCTTTTAGGTGATCCAATATTTCTTGATTTATCTCTCTTTCATCTATTTCTCAGGTCAGTTGCTTTCCAAATAATATAGCTCATATTTCTTCTATTTTTTTATTCTTTGACTTTGTTTTATTGTTTTTGAAGTCTCGTGCCCAATTCTAATTTTTAAGCAATTATTTTCCTCAGAAAGTTTTTGTACCTTTTCCCATTTGGCCAATTCTACCATTTTAAGGAGTTCTTTTTTTTTAGTGAATTTTTGGGCCTTTTTAAAAAATCATTAGAATAATTCTGTTTTTTTAAGTTGTTATTTTCTTCAGTATTTTTTTGTGCTTCTTTTATGAAGTTGTTAAATCTTTTTTCATAATTTTCTTGCATCACTCTCATTTCTTTTCTCACTTTTCCTCTACCATTCTTATCTTTTTCTTTAGCTCTTCCAGGAATTCTTATTGGGTTTGAGTCCAATTAGCATTTTTCTTTGAGGCTTTGGTTGTAACCATTTTCTTATTATTGCCTTTTTTTGAGTTTATGTCTTGGTCTTCCCTGCCACCATAGTACTTTTCCATGGTCAAGTTCTGTTTTTGTTTTTTGCTCATTTTTCTAGTCTATGTTTTTTTTAACTTTCTGTTAAAGTTGGACTCTGTTCAGCTGGGGGAATTAAAGGACACTGTCCCAAGCCTTAGGCTTTATCATGCTGCTGTTTTCAGAGTACTTCTAGGGGTCTGCAAGTTTTTAGTGCTTCTAAGGTGAAGTGATTCAGAGAGAGGTGTGGTTACTGCTCCTGTGCTCTAGTCTTTAAGGACCCGGAATCTCCTGTAGCCACAAATTCTAGTGCTCCTTTTGGTTCTGGAAGACCCCTGCTCCCTTGTGACCAATCACATGTGCTCCTTCCTTCTCTGGAACTGTGACTCAGAACTGTTCATGGCTAATGGAGTTACCAATCAGTGCCAGCTGCACCTAGTGGCAGCAAAGGGTCCCTTGTAATCTCTTTCTGACCAATTGTTCAACCCCCTTTCCATCTCTGGGCTCAGAGTTTTCAAAGCTGCTGCTTCTACCACTGTTGTGGTCACCTCTACAGTCCAGCCCTGGTGCTGCTACCTTGCCCTGATCCCTGGAGGCACAGAACTCTCCTCCGAGAAATCCTAAGTTTTATTGGGCTGGAAAAATGTCTCCCTCTGATCTTTCATTGGCTCTGCTGTTCTAATATTTGATTTGAGGAATTATTTTAAAGGTGTTTGGAGGGGAATGTTGGAACAGGTCAGCTGCCTCTACCCTGCCATCTTGGCTCCACCCCTCCTTATATTGACTTTATGGTTATTTTTATATCTACTCATATGTCTCCTCTATTGGAATATAAGGATGGCTTCATTGTTGTCTTTCTAGTCCTTGTGCCCTGTCCAGTGCCTGGCATAGCAGAGGCACATAATGCTTGCTTCTGAGTGATTGACTGGTCCTCTGTCAAGCTGGCTGGCCTGTGTTTTTCAAGAGCCCCATTCAACAAGACAATGACATTCCCCATTACTTTAAGTTCTAGGCACTATGCTCCCACCCTAGATAGGCACAGTGGTGCATTAGAGAGTGCTGAACCTGCTGTCACCTGATGGATGTAAGTCTCAATCCCAGTTCAGCCCTTACAACCTGTGTGACCTTGCTCCCACTTTCCTGGCCTTGGTATTCTCCTCTGTAAAATGGGGGTGGGTGGGGTGCACTGGCTGACTTTCAAGGTCCCTTCTGGCTCTAGATCTAGGCTCCTACAATTCTACTCCCTATAGGACCCATCCCAGGTGGAAACTGGACAAACAGGAAGGAAAGCTTTGCTTTTCTATCTAGGGCTCCATGTTTATGGAAACTGAGGCTCTGAGCGGCTGGCCTCCCAAGTCACACAGCTGGTGAATGTCAGAACTCAAATCCGCCTTCAAATCTGATACTCTTTCCTCTATTCCATATGTGGATGGAGTGATGGCTTCCTATATGTGATGATTTGAAAAGCACCCTAAACCCAACTGCTGGCAAGTGCTTATAAATCCACCATTAGAGAGTCATTCCTTTGGCTTCAAAGTTGTTTCTCTTTAAAACTACAACTACCTTTGCAGCATTATCATCAATGTTACAGTGAGGCAGTAGCTGCAACCTGGAAGGTGACTGAAGAGGATGATGCCCAGAACTGTTGGAGAGGCAGGAGGAGTGGAAGAAAGGGGGCCCAATGGGTAACTCAAACGGCCAGATGCCAAGATGAGGGCATGAGGCATCCATCTCTGCTGCCTTTTCAACCTTTCTAATGAAGGTCTGGAGGACTCCTTCCAGACCCTCTGCAGGACAGGAAAGTTTATGTGACTGATCAATCAATCAATGAATCAGTATGAAGTAAGTGCTGATGTAATGTTAGATGCCAACAATACAAAGATTGAACTGGACGAATTCTGAATTCTGGAGCCCAAACACCTGGGTTCCTGCCACCCCTGGGGATCTCTGGACTCATCACCTCCAGCAGCTGCTACTGCCTCTCCCTCCCCTCCCCTTTGTTGTCAATGAGAACATGTATGTAAATCAAATGAGATCCCATGCAAAGTCCTTGACAAGAGGGTCATGGATTTAGAATTGGAAGGGACCTAGGAGACCATCCCATCCAATCCCTTCATTTTACAGATCAAGAAACTGAGGCACAGATCAAGAAATGGAGCACCTTCTCCACAACTTTTACCGCAGGAGAGGGACCCACCTGAGTCCCTGGAGAGGCTAGGTGACCTCCCCGGGTACCTTATGAGTCTGGTGCTGGACTCGCCTCAGCCACTGCCTGGAAGGCTGTTCAGAAGACTTTTCTTTGGGTGAAAGCTTCTGTGGCACAGGGAGTGGGGGATTGGGAGGGGGGGTGGAAGTGACTTGCCCAGGGTGTCTTGGGTGGGAGTTGAACCCAGCTCTTCTTGACTCCAACAGCACATTCATAAGATGCCTCTCACAATAGGAATGATGCCTGTCCATATACTGACAGACACACGCACATACATGTACAAAATGCACGTGTGTATATCCTCCCAGATGCATTTCTATGTACATGATTGCACACGTGAACATAGAGGCACACAAACACCACATGTGTGCATATACATGTATGCATGTACAAGTATGTATGCATGTAATTTGTATATATATATATCGATATTTTATAATATAGGTACATACACATATCAAAACACACACACAAGCTATCATTATTTTCCAGACTGTGTTTAAAGTCACTTCACCTTCCTGAACCTCAGTTTTACCCTTTGGAAGATGAGGGTATTGTCTCAGAGGACTTCTGGGTTCCTGGTCGAGGAGCTTAAGAAAGCATAATGAAAATAAGGCGCCTGGCCTTTTAAATGGGGGCGTGGTTGGAGCCACCGAGGGCGGGGGGAAAGAGAAAAACGGAGGAAGAGAAAACGGAAGCCTCCCAGAGGGCTCTGCGCATGCGTGATACGGAGGGGGCGGGGCTATTGGCCCGTGATCGGAGAGGGTGCAGGTAATGCGTCCAGAGGGAGACTAGAAAGGGGGGGAGGCGCGCGGGGGGCGGGGTGGGTGTGGGGAGCTTCCCGGCTTCCGTACCTCGCCCCAGCCGGGCCGAGGGCGGGAGGAGCGCGGGGAGGCTGCGGGTCTGTCCGGGCCGGCGGCGCCCTGCCCTAGGGACCTGGGGGGCCGCGGGGGCGGAGAGAAGGGCGCACCGGGCCCCTCCCCAGGTTAGTGGGGAACATCCTGACCGGTCCTAGGTAGTGAGCCTCCCGGTGAGAGTAAGGATCCCAACAGGTAGTGAGCCTCCATGTGTAGGTAAGGAGGACAGGTAGTGAGCCTCCCTGCATGGGTAAGGAGGACAGGTAGTGAGCCTCCCTGCGTGGGTAAGGAGGACAGGTAGTGAGCCTCCCGGTGAGAGTAAGGATCCCAACAGGTAGTGAACCTTCTTGTGTGGGTAGGGAGGACAGGTAGTGAGCCTCCCTGCGTGGGTAAGGAGGACAGCAGGTAATGAGGCGCCCGGTGCTTGGGTGCTCTTCCCTCTTGGGGTCTAAGAAGATCCTGGAGCAGCTCAAGAGGAAAAGGGGGGGTGGGGGGTGTTGTTTGTTTTTCACCCCTGGCCCCCCCCCATAACTTTGGTTCAGGGATCTTCCATTGTGGAAATTCCTTCCACCTGGGAGGGGCACTTTCTCCATAACTTTTACCGCAGGAGAGGGCCCCTCCATTCCTCCCCTACTCCCTGGAGAACTCAGGCGACCTCCTTGGGGGCCTTATGTGTCTGGTTCTGGACTCCGGGCGCTGCCCGGCAGGCTTTTCTTTGGGTGAAAGTGCCCGTGGAGCCTCTTGCATCTGCCCCCGTCCCAGGCTGATTGATTCAGGTGGATCCAAGGATGTGCGTGGCCTTTCCAGGACCCTGGTGTAAAAGGTGGAAGGTGTCTAAGAATGAATGAACAAGGAAACCTTTGGGGCTGGATCTAGGCCACAGGGAGGCCCTGGCATCAGGTGGAGGCTGGGCCATTGATCCCTCATTGGGTCCACTTCCAAGCACCACACTGGGGAAGGACGTGGGCAAGCTGCAGAGTTGCTATATTTTGTCCTTGGGTCCATGGAGAAGAGAAGAGATCTGAAACCTCCTGTGTGCGAGAGGCCTGACTCTTCTCATTGGAAACCCTAGTTCAGACTGGACCTCTTAAAGGAAGCCTTTCCTAGAGTGCTGCTAGTCGCCCTCACCTTCCAGAATGGATTTGTGTACATCCTTGGGTCTCAGACCATTTCTTGCATCAGGAGACCCCAATCTCCTCAAGGGCAGGAAGTGTTTCCTTTTTTTTCTAGCCCTCTGATGAATGCTCACTTGCCCCCTCCCTGCCACAGGTCAATAGGATTTGAACTCAGGTCTCTGATCCTGACTGTCTTTTCTCCTGTTAAATGGCACCAGTCATACTTGCTTCTCATCAGGACCATAGAAGTGTATCAGTCCAACTCTAGGTGAGGAAATTGAGGCCCCTGAAAAGAGGGGAGTGGCACCTCTGGAGTCAGAGGGTGCTAGGTGAGGTGTCAGGTGCACAGAGATGGAGTAAATCAGTGCTACTGAGCTCCCACACACCAGGAACACTATACAGCAGTCAGAGGATCCAGGAAGGCCTTCCTCATGGAGGAGGAAGTGATGGGGCACCTCCCATTCTTTACAGTTTACAAACTGCTTTTACGCTACTTTCTTTATCCTGGAATGTCTGGCAAGCAGTGCCACTGAGACATGGGCCCATTTTAGAGACGAGGAAACAGATTCAATGAGGATAATTTTCACCCTATTCTGGGCCGCTGAGTCAGGTCATCAAGAGGGAGCTCTCAGGGGCCAAAAGCAGGGCTAATGTGGGCAAAGGCAAGAGATGGTATTGATGGCAGGAAGAGGCCTAGGTAAGCCAGCTGAGCTTTGGCAGACATGCTTGTGAGTCCGTAGTATGATTATCACACATGGGCATGTCCTTGTGTGTATTGTGTGTGTGTGCCTATCTTTGGCATGACCTGTGATCAGAGGTGTTGGGCCAGTGTGTGCCCTGAGATACGTTCATGTCGGAATGAGGGTATGTTTGTATGAGTATGGCCAGGACCGGCTGTGGGGGCCTGTCATCAGAGAGGTCGAGGCTGCTCTATCTCTTGAGTTCCTCTGGTGTCTACGCTAAATCTGGCACCAAGATGGTGGAGCCAAGGACCAGCCAACGAGGCTTCCTATGGAGGGGTGCACAGATAGTGCAGGCTACTGCTTCCGTACCTGCTGATCCGTAGTGAAGTCAAGCCCTTTCCAGCCTGGGTGAGGTCGGGAAACCGAGCCTTACAACAAGACCATGGTGAGGGGTGGAGCCCTGGGGAAGTCTGGGGGGCATCTGATCATTTAGTATCCTGGATGGTTGGTAAAACAGTGAGTCTGAATGGACTCAGGTAGAGAGCCCAAGCCAAGTGCTGGTGTAGCAGCTAGTGGAACCAGTGATGATATAGGTTCACATTCTGACTGTCCCTTGCTTGTACCAGGCCCTGAATGCCAGCATGAGGAACTAATGCTTCATATAGTTGGCAGCAGAGAGCTCCTGAAGGCTTTTGAGAAGAGGAAGGACATGGTTTTTCATTTCCTTCATTCTTCCCCATTCTCTGGGTCTGCCTAGGACCCTCTCTCAACCCCACAGCCCTTCCTTCCTTGGCTTGGCCATCTGGACCCACTTGCTGCCCCTTGATCATTTCCTATTTTTGACCTGCTTTTCTGCTTCCCTCTGGGCCAAACCGCAGCCCCCACCAGCTCCATTCTTAGCAGGGAGATGAACGGATGCTTCTGGAAGAGGTGATGTTAATGTCTCCTCCTGACTCTGTTACTTTCCCCAGCAGCTGCTCCAGGCCAGGCCTTTACTCCTGAAGTCTTTGCCTTGACCCCTTCTCTGTACGTGACCTCTCCTGCTGCCTAGGAAGCCTAAGGTGAGTGTGGAGGAGTTATGTGAGGGCTGAGAAGAAGGGGCTTCCCAAGGTTGGGTCTCTAGTCATTTTCCTTTATAAGTCACTTTTTCACATCTCTACCAGAATGTTCTATCCCATCCCCATGTCTGATCATTTCATCCCCCACAGCTTACTGAATATAGAAATGCCTAGCTAGGCTGGCATTCAAGGCCCTGTACAATCCACATAGAGCCTACCTTCTTGGCTTTATCACATTTCCCCCTCCCCCACCTTGTCCCGTTGAACCCCTCATTAGTGCCTCATCTCACCGCCCGTTCCCTGCCTCCAGGTCTGTTGCTCCACATGGGTTTCCCTGTTCCCCTAGTTGTGCCTGCAGCCTTCTTAAGGACCACCTCCTCCATCCTCAGACCTCCTGGCCTTCTTTGTTTGACTTTTCCTGTAGACTGCATAACTTTCTGATTTCTCTAATTCCCCTTCTGTGTTCTGTAGGCCTGTCTCGTCCCTCCTCAGCACCCAATACAGTGACTTGCTTGTATTAAGAACATAAGTGTTTATTTCCATTCCATTGAGAGCTGCTTTCTGGGAGCTTTCAGTCCTAAGTGGACCTTCTGGTGGGATCTTTGTGTGAGCAGGGACATGGCGGAGGCTGTGTGCAGGACCTAGGGAGAAGGTCATTTGGGGAGCGGATGTGTTTGTGGGATAGGATGTGGGGAAGGTCAAGGCTGGACTTGGTTCCGTATTTAACAGGGCATCTTTGGGGAAAAAATTATCCTTGGTCATAGGCCTAGAGCAGGGTGAGATCCCAAAGGCCAGCTAGGTCAACCCCTTCTTTTTACAGAGTCTGAGGCTGTGAAGTGACTTAGGCCACAGACCTGAGAAATCATCACGTCTAAATCCCTCATTTTCTAGTTGGGGAAATTGAGGCCTGGAAAGATGGTGATTCAGAATCATAAGATCAGATCTCTGCAGCTGGGAGTGACTTCATAGGCCATCAATAACCCCCTCAATTTACAGAGGAGGTTGTTGGCCGAAGTCACATGTCAGCAGTGTCAAACGAAACACAAAGGACCATGTTCGTTTTCATGGGGAAGGAAAGTTAATGGGGGTTGACCCCACAGGTACAAAAAGAATCCCTGCCCTCAGGGAGTCCACTGTCTTATACACAAGCTATACACTGGACAAAGAGGAAATAACCAAACAAAGGGCAGGCACTGGAATTAGGAGGGGCTGGGGAAGGCTTGCTGTAGGAGGTGGGGTTTGAGTTGAACTTAAAAGAAGCCAGGAAGTAGAGGGAGGATGTTCCTGGCATCGAGTAGCCAGGAGGTCTGCGTCAAAGGATCTAAGACTTTGTTTCAGGGTGTGAGAAGCCTGGAAAAGTAAGAGGGGGCCAGCTGTGAAGCGTGTTGAATGCCAAACAGAATATTTTGTATTTGTTACTGGAGGCAATAGGGAGCCGCTGAGTTTTATTGAGTAGTGGGTGATGTGATTTAGGAAAATTACTTTGGTGACTGAATAGAAGTGGGGAGAGACTCGAGGCCAGTAGGCAGACCCTCCCCGCCCCTGCCCCCCTACGTCCTCTGCAGCAGTAGCTTTGCTCCCAGGATCGCTTTGCAACGATCAGTTCCTATCTCGTAGATCAATCTCATTTCCTTTTTATTGGAGAGATCAGGGGAAGGCAGTATGATCTCTCAGCCCATCTTTAGCATGATCTTAGTTCTCTCCTGCACGATGTGTTTTTCAGTAGGCTAGGGGTATAACTAATTACAGGGTTGCATTTAAAAATGAAATTATATGTGGTTTGTAAGCCTGAGCAAGAGTAGGGAGGAGGCTGGTGTAGTGAAGGTGTTATCAGCCCCATCAAGTAGACTGTTTCTGAAGCCTTCACGTGGGGATATTTCATCATCTGTAGACTGGGATGCAGAGCTTAGTGAAAGAGTCTGAAGGGAGGGGTCCCAACTTCCTGGTGGAAAGGATTGGGCTCTTCAAAGGCTGCTGTTTAAAAAAAAAAGGGTCACAAAAACTGCATTGCAGAAATGACTTCTCCTTTATTTATTTTTTGAAAAGAGAAATCAGTTTGGGAGTTAGGAAAGCAAGCTGCCCCGGTGGTCAAAGGTCCAGCGTGAGGGCCAGGAGGACTCAGGTGACCACCCTGGACCAGAGACAGGAGCAGTGGGCCAGGAAGGAGGAAACCGGGCTGTTTGTCTCAACCAGGGACCTCGCCTCAATGAAGTCATGGAATGTGGAGGCGACCAGGTCGAACCCCTCCCTTGCCCGCTCCTTTCTAGTTCTGAGGCTTCCTGGTGAACCTTTTGTCGTCATCAACGTAAAGAAACCATTTCTTAAGTCCTTAATTGGGTGGGATAGATGTTGTATAACCTGTACTCCTCAGGCCTGCCCTGCCCCGCCCTCCTCCCCCACCGCCCCCCACATACACACACTGGGAGTCTTTGAGGGCTCCCAAGGAGGTCCAACTCTGAGAGGCTGGTTCTGCTTCATCTCCAGGGAATCTCAGAGACACCTCAAGTTGGGGAATTTAGGCCAGGAGGAACACTGACCTTGAGTGCCATGGATGGTTGGCATGCAGCCCTCTGCCCTTGATGATGGGTGTTTAGCTAAATGTCATAGTGGTGGGGAGCAGAGAGGCCAGCTCATTTAACTTGATACATACAGCTGTGCAATCAGCTGGCACAGTACCAGCGTGTTAGAAAGCTGTAGGCTCCCACTCCAGGATGGAACAATTGAGGTCCCAGGATCTCAGATTTAGAAGTGGAACGGACCTGGCACTGTCAGGGGAGACAGAGCCTCGTCTTTCATCTGTTTTTGAGGACATTGAGACCAGCAAATGGGCTGCTGGGGGAAAGATTCTAAGTGACTCCCTGGGGACCTTGGGAGGACCCCTTTGGGCCTCTTTGTAAAAGAAAGGGCTTGGGCTAAATGATCTCAAAAGTCCCTTTCACCTCTACATCTGTGATCTTTTCACCCTCTTTAAATATTGGGACAAGTTCTGAAGGTTCAGCCTTCTCTGGAAGCTTTTGTATGCAGGATATACTGAGGTCTGAGAGCTTAAAGCTGCACCAAGACTTTTGGGACAGTTTGAATGCAGTATCGACAGCCAAGTTTAAAGACTGTCTGGAAACTACATGGATTCTTAGCATCCCTTTGTCCACTGTGCTACCCCCAACAGTGCCAGAGTCGAAGGGGGCATGAAGGATTGAGGGCCCCCATTTGTGGTTTTGTGTTTCACAGACTGTGGTGACCACAGAATTCATGCCCAACTGGCCAGCCTGCTAGAGATGACCCTGTTAGTGTGCTTAGCGTGGCTGGTCCTCAGAAAGCAAACTTGGGCTGTTGTTGGGGATATCCTTGAACTCTGCCCAGCATGGTAGAACTTATCTGAACCTATGGACCTCCAGATATAAGGACACAAAACTTTACCCCAAACCTTCCTAGACTGGGAGGGATGTACAGGTATGTGTGGATATAAATATATGCATTCTGTCTGTGTGTGTAATAGAGAGTATTTCTACCTATAAATAATTTGTAATTTACTTTTTTAATGCAACCCTATAATTAGTTGTGCCCTTAGCCCAATGAAGCATAGTCTTGATAAAGGTGAGTCAGGAGATAGTGATTGCCTTTTCCAACCTCTCCAGGCCCAAATCTACCTGTCTCTTTCTGTCTCTCTCTCTCTCATCCTTTGTATGTTTGTTTTGGTTTTTTTTTCCATATTTACAGATAGGTAAGGTACAGCAGGTTTGTCCATGCTGGAAAGACTTTGAGGATGGTTGTAGCAGCTCTCCCAGACTCGTTCTGGGGACCAGCTGAGCTAAGTGCACCTGGAGGCTCATGGGGATGAATTCTGTGGCCATGGCAGCCCCTGAAACAAACAAAGCTATGAAAGGGACCCTCAGTCCTGTGGGGGTCTGCCACCTCTGCATTGTGGGGGGCAGAATGCTGGGAAAGGGGCTGAGGGCTTCCAGATCTAGACCATCTCTACATCTCCCTGAGGTGTGTCTGCACACGCATGTGTGTCTATACACACATGTATATGTGTGTCTCAGAATGTTCCCTCTGAACCAGCCTGCTCCTCTAGCAAAGGCTGAGAGAGAGGATGGGGTGAGGCCTGCCCATAGTCACCCAGGCAGACAGTGGAGGGCTCTTCCTCATAGCCACAGCGTGCCTCTCTCTTCAGCTTGTTTCCTCCTCATATCCTCAGCAGAGGTGGAAAGCCTGGGTCCCAGCTTCCTAATGACTCTCATTTCATTTGTAAAAGGACTTGATGTCTTCCCCCTCCCTCAAGGTCCTTCTCCTCTCCAGAGCTATGATCCTGTGACCTCAGTCACCACCATCTTAGGACCAGGGCATAAATCTTTTCTGGAAACTCACCTGTCCATCCCAGACATGTTCACACCCACACACAGTCCTGATCAGTCTAGGTTAATTAGGTAAATGTCTGTCTGGAAGTAAGATGTTAGAGGTGGGAGAGGGGAAGATGACAGCTTCCATATGGCCTCTGGTACACTGCTGGTGACTTCTTCTGGCCTGACCCTTCCTCTCTTCCGCTCTGTGATCTCATTCACCAGTTCACACATACTGACCGTTTCCTGCTTGGGTAGGACTTAAACCATGTATGGTGTTCTGAGGCTGGAGGTTGGGAAGTGTTGAATTTGTGCTGGGTGTGGGATTTGTGAGGCCATGCCAACTTAAAACTTTCAGTGACCCCCGTGGCACCAGGGGAGAGTGGGGCTGAGGGAGCAGTGGCAGGAGTAACAAAGGTAGTGAGGTGCCCAGGATCACTCAGAGGAGTCTTACTTTTGACTAGGGAAGGTATTGATAACATTATGCCCAACTTCAAACAACTGAAAGTTGGTAGGATCCCAGGATCACAGTTTTAGATCTCGAAGAGACCTTTGAAGCTGGCTAATCTGAACCTCTCCTGTGAAGGATGAGGAAACCGAGGCCTCTCTTGCAGATGAAGTCACAAGCCTGTAGTGCAGGCCTTCATTTTCCAGATGCAGAAGCTGTTCAGCTCTGGTTTTACCAGACGTGTGAACTCAGAGATGTAAAATGATTTGTCTAGGGTTTCCCAGTGATTGAGAGACTGAGATGAGATTTGGACCCAAGTCTTCCCAACTCCACACTGTTCTAAGAGAAGCTTTACTTAGCCAACTTGTTTGGAACCTAAAAACTGCATGAATTTAATTTGAGCGGTTTCTTTCCTTTCTTTGAAAAAGATCCAAAGAGAGAAAACAGACTCCCTGTCTGGCCCTGTCTGAATGCAGTGATCACAAGCTAAGATGGCAAGTGAAGTAGATCCTGAGAGTGAAGAGGCAGCCCCCTCACCTCTCCTCATGGGGGAAGGCCTGGCCCAGGCCCTGGAGGCTTCACTCCCCAGACTCTCCTGCATAGACTTGGATAAAGACCTGGAGTTCAGAAATGAGCTGGTAAGAGCTCAAGCTGTTGTCGAGAAATGATCATTGACACAGCAGAGTGTCTGTGTGGGATGCCTTGCTTTTGGAGCTCGGCTGATGATAGATGGTTACATTTTTGTGACCAGAGGATACATTCTGGCAAAACGTCTGATCTTGGCACTCTTGTGGCCAGATAACCACGAAAGGTGGCACAGGGCACTTTCCTGCTGCTTCCACTGTAGTGCAGTGATTGGGACCTCTCCTCAGCATCAGGAGGACCTGAGTTCGAGTTCTGCCTCTGACTCATCCTGGCTGTGGGTCACTGCACAAAGCCTCTCACCCCTCTATGGCCCCAGAAGCTCTCTAAGACTGAGTCACAGGCCAGTTGTCTGTCTGCATCTGGGGAAGGTCCCGTTCTGGGTCTTCTCTCTACTGATGACATCACTGAACCATCCCAGGACTCAGATTGACTCTTCTGGGATTGTGATAATGACCATAAGCAGAGATTTCCTGCTGTGGGATGTGGGAGGTGGGGAGGAAGGTGGAGAGCCGGAGCGCTGCTCATCAGCCAGTGTAGTTTCAGTCGAGTATCACAGTGGCAGAGGAGGCTGTCTGTCTTGCTATTGACCCAGTGCCCAGAGGTTACTAACATTGGTTTAGCCTGGAGAAAGGAGATGAGGCAGCTCAGTCTCCATCTGGGATTAATCAGGTTAGATCCCTTGGCCTGCCACCAGCCCTAGCCTAAATTATAGAAAAACCATGTTGTGACTTGACCATTCATTTGTTTTTATTTTTTAGATTGATGACAAGGAGTTTGATATTCCTCAGGTGGACACCCCTCCCACCCTAGAAAGCATACTCAATGAGGTGGGTGATGAAGGTTCTTTATTTCTGTCTTGTGACATAGATTTTACCTTTGAGCCTGTGGTATGTGCAGATCACTTTGATTAGGGCTTTCCTGTGATTTCACTTGAATGTTTCATGCTTTGATCTTCCAAGTGCTTCCACAACCTCCCAAGGAAAAATATCCAAGACTCCCATGATTTATCTTAGTTACAACCACCACAGAAAAGCTGCAGAGAACGTCATCTGTCTCTCCCTGCCTCGATCAGAAAATGTATAGGCAAAGGCTCAGATGGTGGGAGAGGTCAGTTTGTTCCATTGCTATAGGTACACCCTAAAAGTGTAGACCAGGCATTCTAGAAACCTGTGGTCCATGAACTCATTTTTAGAAAATATTTTAATAATTGTACTCCTGAGTAATTGACTTCCTTCGTGTGTAATTTGCTTTATGTATTTAAAATATGATTCTGAGGAGTCCACTGGTGTGTCTGTGAGACTGCCAAGGGGCCCAGGACATACAGTGCTAAGAGCTCCCATACTGGAGGGAGGTCTCTGTGCCCCCTGGAGGAGGGGGATTCTCTAATCAAGTGCTTTAGGCTGGGGGCATTGACCCTGTCTTTTCAGAGTTTCTGATGAATGATTCTGATGAAGTCTGAGTTGTCCTGCTTTTGGATTTGCAAATCTGAAATCCTAGAACTGCCAGGAGGCATGATAGGGTTCAGAAAAGGTCACCCAGGCTGAAAGGTTAAATGGACCAAAATGAAGCCGTTAATGTGGGTCAGTGTAAAGGCCTCTATTTCCAGTCTAAACAATTGCCCTAGTACAGAGTGGAGGAGATGTGGCTGCCCAGCAGCGTCTGTGAGAAGGCTGAGGGGATCCCAGGTGACTGCTTGGCAGAAGGATGAGGAAATCCCAGGTGACTGCTTGGCAGAAGGATGAGGAAATCCCAGGTGACTGCTTGGCATGATGAGCAGGAATACCTTCAGCTTCCACATAGAGGCAGCGAAGGGTCCACCACAAAGGAGGTGAAGACCTTTTGGTGCTCTGCTCCCGTCAGTGTCCATTCTGAGAGGGATATTTGCCAGCTAAAGGTGTCCAGAGGAGAGCTACCAGCATGGAGAGGCACTAGAATCTGTGCCATAAGAGGAGAGGGTAAAGGAACTGAGGACACTGAACCTGGAGAAGAGGAGCCTTGAGCGGGGAGGGAGCTAGCAAGGGCATGAAAGCTGCAGCCCAGTCAGGAAGTGGCTAACACTGGATTTGAACCCAGGTCCTCTTGATTTTGAAGCCAAGGTTCTTTCTACTGCTTTGATTTACATCACATTAATAGAACCAAATAGAGCTGTCTTAAGAGCTCAGCAAGGTGTCTGCTACCCAGCCTTGGAAGACAACAATAGAAATGGTCCTCTTCACTGGCCCTCCGACAAGGCATAAAACAAGCTGATGTATGTTTGCCAAAAGTATTAGCCGCTGTGATGGAGGAGACCTAGTGTAGAGACCTGCTCTGATGCCTCAGATTCTCTGTGCTTGGTGAGTCCACTTCTCCAATTTGTGAGGGACATTGTGCTGTTTGCATCAAGCCCCAAGATATTGCAGAGCCTTCTGCAACAGATCTGTAATCCCTCCACGAAGAAGCATAGATCATTCTCATAGGAAAGGTCAGGTGGATGAAGAATGTCTATTGACTGGATTTCAACATGCAGCTAAATGGACACCCTGTGGACCTTGGCCAAATGTTCATATGTTTGGGAACAGTGGAGTAGAAGAGGAGGAGAGTGGCCCGGATCACCCATCCTCACAAAGGCCCACATTCTCACTACAGGCATTTTACTGGTTTTGAGGTGTGGTGGGATGTGTGTCCCAATCTCCTGGGACAGATGTGCCATGGCCTCTGAAGAAATAAAGATGAGAATCATATAGAGAATGATGGAAAGGCATGTGGGTGTGAACCAATGGCCAGTGAAGAACGCTGAAGAGGAGCGGGAAAGAGGGATGCCATAGGAGGGCTGTAGGACAAAGAGAAGATGGACCAGCCATGTGGCAAATCCAAGGAGGACCACCAGAGTCTGTCTTCATGGGGCAGGAGCGGGGGTAAGAGGAGCAGGTAGCCATAGAGACAGAGATACAAAAAAGAGGAGTAAGTAGAAAGAAAGGTGTCAATGAAATATTTTTTTAAAATATCAAGAAAGAAGGGATGAGAGGGTACACAGACAAGGAGGGCAGTGTAGGTGCTATGAAATTAAATTTAATGTGTATTAAAAGGAACAGGCTGTATGTAGTATTTTCTGGTATTTATATATCAGAATGTTTGTATTTGTTAATAATTTTGCAGTTCGTAATAAAGTTTTTTCCCACTTAATAGTATTTTTTCCAATTATATGTAAAGATAGTTTTCAGTATTAACTTTTTATAAGATTTTGAGTTCCAAATTTTTCCCTCTCCCTGCCTCCCCTTCTTCCTCCCCAAGATAAGTTGTACATGTACAATTATGTTAAACGTATTTCCACACATAGTAAACAATTTTTAAAAAATCACAGTGATTTGTAGACCTCTGGGTGAATAGTAGGGATAGTCAAGTCAACAAGTATTTTTTTATCTTCATTTTCAGTTTCAAATTCTCTCCTTTCCTGATCCCTCCCTCACCCATTGAGAAGGAAAGAAATATGATGCCTATTGTACATTTGAAGTCAGGCAAATTGTACTTCCACATTACCCATGCTGTGAAAAAAAAGAGAGAATGAAAAAAATATTCTTCTATCTGCACTCAGAGTCTATCGGTTCTTTCTGGAGATGGATAGCATTTCTCATCATAAATCCTTTGGAACTGTCGGGGATCACTGTGTTGCTGAGAATGGTTGTCATGCGCAGTTGATCATTGGACAGTTTACTGTTATTGTGTGTCATGTTCTCCTGGTTCTGCTTTCTTCACTTTGCATCAGTCCATGTAAGTCTTGCCAGGTTTTTCTGAAACCACTTCCCTCATCATTTATTATAGCACAATAGTATTCTATCTTAATCATATACCACAACTTGTTCAGCCATTCCCCAATGTATGGACATCCCTTCAGTTTTCAATTCTTTATCACCACAAAAAGAGCTGCTATGAATATTTTTGTTCCTCTGGGTCCTTTTCTCACTTCTTTAATTTCCTTGGGATATGGACCTACTAGTGGTTCTGCTGGATCAAAGGGTATGCACAGTTATAGCCTTTTGGTCATAGTTCGAAATTGCTCTCTAGAATGGTTAGACCAGTTCACAAGTCCACCAGCAGTGCATCAGTGTCCGAATTTTCCTGCATCCCCTCCCACAGTTGTCATTTTTCTTTTCTGTCACAGAAGACAGTCTGATAGATGTGAAGTGGTACCTCACAGCTGTTTTAATTTGCGTTTTTCTGATCAATAATGACTTGGAACATTTTTTCATATGATTCTAGATAGCTTTGATTTCTTCTTCTGCAAACTTGCCTCTTCAATATCCTTTCAGCATTTACCTATTGGGAAATGGCTCTTATTATTGTAAATTTGGTTCAGTTCCCTAAATACTTTAGAAATGAGACCTTTACCAGAGAAACTTGGAGTAAAAAAAAAAGTTTCCCCAGCTTCCTACTTTTCCTTCTAGTTTTATTTGCTTCAGTTTTGTTTGTGCAAAACCTTTTTTAATTTAATGTAATCAGAATTATCCATTGTACTTTCTGTGATCCTCTCTACCTCATTTGGTCATAAATTCTTCCCTTATCCCTTAATCTAACAGGTAATTCCTCACATGCTCCTCTAATTTGCTTATGGTATCACCTTTTCGATTTATATCATGCACCCATTTTGACCATATCTTGATATAAAATGTGAGGTCAACAAGCATTTTTAAAGCACCCACTATGTGCCACTCTGATTAGCAGCAGTTGTTGTACTTGCCTTCCTCTCCTGATAGATGGCACAAATGAAGGATGCATTGATGCAGCTCCTTCAGATATTAAAACTATGAGGAACTAATGGAGAATCTTTGTTTTGAAATCAAAACTAATCTGCTTGCTGGATGGTTTATGTTAATATAGAGGAAAGCAGTCAGTTAGCCAGGAAGCATTTATGAAGCTCCTACTCTGTGCTAGCCCTGTGCCGAGTACCTGGGATACAAAGAAAGATAGTGGTCAGCCCTGCCTACAAGCAGCTCAGTCTGAAGGGGGAGACGTGCAAACGACTTCGTGCAAACTACAGCGTTCATCAAAGCTTCTGGCCGAAGAAGATATTTTGTGGGTCAGATGTGGGCTTTTCACTGGTCTAGGGGCCCCTCAGTGCCTAGCCTCCCCACGCAATGTAGATTATCAGCTTCCCTGTAAGAGCCTTGGAAAGCTGCCTGGCACGCTGAAACTTAAGGGGACTGTCCAGGATTGCTGAGTTGGTGCATGTCAGAGGCAGGCCTTACGTGGGTCTTCTGGAGTCCAACGCCAGCCCATTGTTCACATCCCTTATGGCCTCTTGACTTTTCACTCTGGTGATCCTGTACCTCCTTCGTAATGGCAAAAGAACAAATGTGATGGAGACGAGAAAGCACAGATTGGACTTTATTTGGGCTGTTCACATGGGTGGGTTTCTGCCCATTGATCTGAACTTGCCTTTCTCATAATTGGCTCTAGTACCGATCACATGAGACTGTCTTCTTTCCCATCTTTCAGACAGATGATGAGGATGAGTCCTTTGTTCTTGAGGATCCCACTCTGTTCAATATTGACACTTTTGATACCCACTCTTACGACACATCGTCAGTGGCGAGCTCAGACAGTGGCGATCGAACCAATCTGAAAAGGTAAGTAGGCATGTGGGCCAGTCCAGCAGATGCTGGGAATGTTCACTTATTTTAAAGTTATGTATAGTGTCACTGACAGATTGCATGCTTGTATTTTCACATAGGAAGGAGAAGACAGACTTGATGGGAAGTAATAGGCCAGTTGGGTTTTGAGGGTCTTGGAGATGGTTGAAGATCGGGGGCACACACCAAGGACCCCCCTTCATCCCCCAGTAGAAGCCACTCAGGCAGTTGGGGAAAGCAAGGGCAGCCCAGCACCCTGTTATGGGGAGGAGAAGTTGGACCTTGTTTGCCCCCACTCCTTCCTTCCTGCCTTAAAGCCAGCCCCAGCACCAGCATTCCTGTATTCCCTCGGAGAGGGTTCAGAGGAGAAGCCCGAAGATGATTAAAGGGATGGAAAAGGGACCTTTGACCCTAAATAACTTCATTTTGACTGTTTTTTTTCTTCCCAAATTCCTGGGAAGAACATGAAACGAATAGGGAAGTGGAGAAAGCCTGATGCACATAATTTATTGAATTCATGTGCATTCTCCAGGTTGGCGCAGATGTCTGTTCGTCTGTAACTTTTTAAATGTCTTGGCCATGACAGTTCCGTAGCTCTTAGGTGCTGTTCCTGTAGGACAGGGACCAGATCTAACTGTCTTGGGCCTCTCTGCCCCGTGGTGCCCCTCAGTGCTTAATAAACCCTTTTTTATAGCACCAATGAGAGGGACGGAGGGGGCAGCTGAGCAAAGCAGAAGAGGAAATGAGAATGTCTGGGAAGGTGATTCTCTGATACTTAAATGGAGGGGCAACTTCCTAGACTTGGTTAAAGCTGGCCCACCCATCCTTGCAGAAACTAACCACAGTGGCTGCACCGCAGCTAGGCGCCTTCCCTAAAGTGACCTGAGGAGTGAGGAGGGCCAGAAGTTGTGGTGGGAGGTGGGGCAGCAGAAGGCAAGGAGGAAGGGGGACGTTTCACTGCATTCCAGCAGGCCACTGTATCACAGGAGGAGGGCAGGTCTCCATCTTTGTCAGGCACTATCAAAGAAGGCAGACCACTTATTTTGTTGTTTGGTCTCCCCTCAGGATAAGGTGGGCTGCCGAGGTGGGCTAGGAAGCATCCTAATGGGCTGAGGAATTCTGGGATTGAACTAGTAAATGACATACCACAGTCAGTCAAAATTTCTGCTTTATTTTGGTCTTAAATGTCTTAATTTACTCCTTTCAAAGGTGTCAGGCTTCGCCTTTCAGGTTTTAGTCTCCTAATTTTTTGTTCTTTTTAGGAAGAAGAAACTTCTTGACTCTTTTTCACTCCATGGCTCAGTGATGCGGCATTCGCTTCTGAAGGGGATCTCGGCCCAGATTGTGTCAGCAGCTGTAAGTTCGGGGTCCACTTCCCCGGCTCTGGGGCTGAAGCCACTAAGGCAAATGAGAAGGAATGGAACCCGAAGCCCAATGTCATCTTTGGCCGCAGGCTTAGGGGAAAGGGGTAGTTTGAGTGATTTTGTGTACCTGGATTTGAAGTGCACAGGGTGTTATGAGAGGCAGAGTGTCTATTCAGTGCCTGGTGAAGGGAGGATGGGCTGACGGAGGCGAGCCAAAACAGGAGAGGCAGGGGGGCAGGAAGCCAGTCTCTGAGCTAGAAAGTTCTCAGTTTATCTCTTGCTTTTGCCACATCCTAGCTGTTTGACTATTCACTTCCAAGGTTCTCGACTTGTCCCATGCTTAGGAGACTGCAGCTCGATACTGGCTCCTTTCCTCATTTTCCCAAGTGAGTGAGGCCACTTCCTACCAAGAGATGGGCGTTTGCGTGGTCTGTTCATGTAGGCAAGTGAAAGCTAGTTCAGTTTTATGGAATGTTTAAATATAGGATATGGAAGACTGAGGTCAAATAGAAATCGTTTCTTGCAAAAGAAAATGGAGATTCAATATATTTTACCCAAGGGCAGCTAGGTGGAGCAGTGAATAGAGTGCTGGGCCCAGAGTCAGGAAGACTCATCTTCCTGAGTTGAAATCTGGCTTCAGACACTTACCAGGTATGTGACCTTGAGCAAGTCACTTAACCCTGTTTGCCTCAGTTTCCCCATCTGTAAAATGAGCTGAAGAAGGAAATGGCAAACCACCCCGGTATCTCTGCCAGGAAAACCCCAAATGGGGTCACAGAGAGTCAGACATGACTGAAACAGTTGAAATCAATATTTTACCTAAACCTTTTTTTGTCTATTTCACAAGAACACATCTGACTTTAGATTCCTAAGCTGCCATGCTTAGGACCTGGCATCATGGTGCAGTAGAGACAGTGTTGAATTCAGAGCCATAGAATCAACATTCCTGTCCCAGCTCTTCCACTTGTTGTCTTTCTGACCCCAGGCAAGGTACTTCTTTTAGACGCAGTTTGCTTATCTGGAGAAGTGAGGAGGTTGTCTTCCTCCAGAGTACTTTAGGGGTCTGTGACCCACGTAGCTTGATTTCCCTGTTACCTTTTTAATCATGGCAGACTTTTGAGATGCTAACCCAGATTTGGGAGCCCTTTTTTCAGAGTACAGTGGCTGTTTGGCACTTTCTATTTGGGCTAGAAGGAAGTGCTCTGCTTTTTCAAGATAGGGCAAGGTTGATAGGGCATTGGAATGATCTCAGGAGACCTTAAAAGCATTCTATGTCTGATTTTTCCAAAGAAGCATCTAGTGCCAGATGGCCAACGTCTGGAGCCTCCCTCCAGCCTGGGCACAGATTGCAGTCAAGACATGCACTGTGCTGCTGCCGAGCCATTTTGTGGACAAATGGAGCCAGTTTAGAGAGAGATGGACTGATGATGGAGGGAACTTGGGCAGTTGCCACTCTCTGCCTCTAGATTGGACTTAGTCCTATTTGCTTGAATGGGAACCACCTGTTGGGGGATCACATTTCCATGACGCTTTCTGAATCTAATCCTCATGTAGGTGATGAAACCCATTCTCCCCTAAATTAAGACAAACCAGAGCAATCATTTGACCCACCTGTTCAGTTTAAAAATATTTTGAATAATTGAGATGGGCTGAAAATCCAGGCCTTGAATAATGATGAGATAAATCTGTTGCTTTAATGAAGCTTCTTTTTTCTCCAGAAGAAGGGCTAGAATCCTAATAGGTCCCATCAGGTTTGTTTCCCCTTGTTCTTCCAGAGCAATGGCAGGGCTCCTGTGGTCCACTCACATGAATGCCACTTGCAGTGGGCCAGAGGGCCATTCTGTTTCCTCCTAATCTCTACTTAACCAGCTGAGTCTCCGGTCTCTTGGCCTCTGTAATGATTGACTTACTGGCATCATCACACAACTGCTGAGTTTCAGAGGAGGACTGGGCATCTAGATATATGCACATATGTGAAGGCATCTCTGGGACAGCATACCTTGCCAGTGGCCAGCCATTCTTTGACAGAAGAAAGACCCCAGTGAGGGCAACCTCCCTCCCTGCTTCCCCAGATGGCCCATTTCCCTTTGGATTAGATTTCTCTGTTGCTCATTTTTCCTCAGTCTTTGAACCTTCCACCCGTTGCTTCCAAATGACAACTGTTTAGCTATTTAGAGGGAGTTGCCATGTTCCCTTGAGCTTTTTCATCTATGCGTCTCCATATGTCATGACCTTGAGGTCTTTCACCTCCCTGGTTGTCCTCCTCTGGACTCACTTTGGTTTCTTGATAAGTTTTCTAAACCAGCACTTCGTAAACTTTTTCCACTCATAATCCCTTCAGTGCTTCTTAAACTGTGGGTTTCAACCCCATAGTTTAAGAAGCTTTATTCTAAACTATGGTTCCCTAAACTGAACCCAGAACTTCAGATGTGATATGACTAGGACTCAGTCATCTCCTTATTTAAGGAAACGATACCTTTCTTCATGCAACCCAAGGTTACACTAACTTTTTAGGCTGCAATTGTATTCAGTTTGGAATCTATTAAAACCCTCAGATTGTTTTCAGGTGAGCAGTTGTTCAGCTATGACTCTCCTATATAGTATTTCTGAAATTGATTTTTTTGAACCCAAGTGTACAATTTACATTGGTCTGTATTCAGTTTGATTTTTTTTGTCCCAGTGTCCAAGCTTGTCAGAATCTTTCTTGAATTCTGACTCTCTTATCCAGTGCATTAGTTATTCCTCCCAGTTTTGTCTTCTGTGTTTGATAAAGATACTATCGATGCATTTGTTCAAGTCATTGATAAAATAGCATTTGGCTAAACGCAGATCCCTGGGGCCCTTCACCAGAGACCTTTGCCCAACGTACCATTAAACAATTAATAATAGTAACTCTTTAGATCCAGCCATTCAACCAAGTCTGCATCCCTCAAATTGTGCCTTTGTTCTCCCACATTTCTCCATCTTTTCCATGAGAACAGCTTGAAGGGGTTTGCCCAGGACATTGCTAAAATCTAGACGAACTCTGTCTAGCTCATTGTCCTGGCCTGAGAAGTCAGTCACCTTGTCACAAAAGTTCATAACGTTAGTCTATGATGACCTGACCATTGAGCCCATTCTGCCTCTGGGACCACAGCCTCCTTTCTCCATCTCCTCAATAAGACAGCCTAAAAATACATTCTAGAATTTTCCCAGGGATGATCTGACTCAAGCTCATTGGCCTATTGTTTGTGGACTATTTTCTTTCTGATTTTGAAAATTAGAGCTACAGGAACAAGAGGACTTCAGCTCGTTGAGGGTCTCCATGTGCCGTCTAACTTCTCATTCTGGTCTCAGCCATGAGTTCTCTGGCATTTTTATTCCTTCTGTTCTGTTGAACAGCTGTTTTCTCCCAGACTTTAATTGTCTTATCTCATTGCTGTGCCTTAGGATAGCTGCATAACATGTAGGAGACTCTGCATTCCTTTCCCTGTGATGGACCATAGTATGGGGCAGTGGTTTCAGCCATGCTTATAGTCAGGAAATTACCCATCAGGGCTTCATGAGGCCTCTAGCCTGGGAGACAACAATGGAAGAAATGTGGGTGTGGTAGCATTATTGTCTTGTTCTAGTGAACCTCACTCTTTGGGGTTTTGTGAATGCTACTTTTGTTTGATCTATGGAGTGTGTGAATATATTTAAGTGAATTTATATTATATTTGCTGAAGGGGTCATGAGTGTGAAAAGTTTAAGAAGCTCTGGTTTAGAGAACTCTTTCATTTTGCAATGTCTTTGGAAATCCTAAAAGACCTAGTATGGTGTCCGGAAGTGAGGGTGGAGAACCTGGATCATCTCCCTCTGGGCTCCCATAACTCCTGAGCCAAGCTACTTTCTGATTTCACAACTGGGACCTCCTGAAATTCTGGCCCCTCTCCTTTATTCTGTGCCTTATTCTTCCAGGGCCAGCCAAAGAGGTTTATTGACCTGTCACTAGTCTTAGCCTAGTGGATTGGTGACCCTGCACCTAGCCTCTTGCCAGAGGGAGGCCTCAGCATCTATTGAAGACAGTGCAGGGCTGACTGGGAATTGAAGGCCCAAGTTCAGAACCTGCCTGGTAAACAGCAACCTTGTGACCAGGTAACTGAGCAAATAAATTATTTACTTCCTCCCAGCCAGAGTTTCCTCCTCTGAAAGATGGCAGGGATAGCATCTACAGTGCTCCCCTTCCCCAGTGGTTTTGAGGCTCAAATGAGGTAGTGGATGCAAGGTGTTGTGCAGACCATTGAGCACCGATGGAAATGCCAGCTGTCCTTATTGCCCACAATGGTCCTTTAATACATCATGTTCCACTTGGCCTTGGAGAGCAGAACCTTGGCACTGGTGTGCAGAGGACACTTTAGGCTTAATGTAAAGAAATCTTGCTGATCATTCAGCATGTTCAGTACAATGGGCCACTTCAAAAGGAGGTCTATTTCAGTTTTGAAGATTTTCAAGTCAAAGCTGGGTAATGACTTGTTGAGTAGGTTTTAGGGAGGATCCTTTTTCAGGTGTGAGTAGGACTAGGTGGCCCCTGAGCTCTCTTTCAAAGGTGAAGTCCTGTGACTTCTTTCCATGTGCAAATTGCTACCCATCTCTTCCTTCTCATCATCTGTGACTCTTGTCCATGTCCTTTAATAATAAATAAATAAATGCCCTCAGGAAGATTTTGCTTCTTGAGGTCTATTTTAAACTTCTTTATCTGACTTAAAAAATTATTTACTTACTTTTAGCTTTCATTTTAGAAAAATTTTGAATTCTGAACTCCCTTCCTCCCATTCCACCACCGCCCCTGCATTGAGTAGGCAAGGAAGAAAAGAAATATATCATTTATCCAAGCAAAACATATTTCAATATTAGACATGTTGCCAAAAAAAGCTGGAAAAATAAAGAGTGAAAAATTATTCTTTAATCTGTATTCACACTCCATTAGTTCTTTGGAAGTGGACAACACTTTTATCCTAAGTTATTGACCATTATCTTGAATCATTAAATTGATCCAGATAGCTAAGTCAGTCACAGTTGATCATCATACAGTATGGCTGTTACTGTGTACAGTGTTCTCCTGGTTCTGTTCACTTTACTTTGCATCAGTTCATATGAGTCTTCCCAGGTTTTTCTGAAAACATCACCCTCATCATTTCTTATATAGCACAGTAGTCTATCATAATCATATGCCACAACTTGTTCAGTTATTCACCAATTGATAGGCATACTCTCAGCTTCCAATTCTTTGCCATTGCAGAAGGAGCTGCTATAAATATTTTTGTACAAATAGCTCATTTTCCTTTTTCCTTCACCTCTTTGGGATACAGATCTAGTAGAGGTATTACTGGACCAAAGGGTCTGCAGTTTTATATCCTTTTAGGCATAGTTTCACATTGCTCTTTAGAATGATTAGATCAGTTTACAACTTGTCCAACAATGCATTACTATCTTATTTTTTCCCCCTCCCTTCCCACAGTTATAATTTTCCTTTTCTGTCATATTAGCCAATCTGAGAGGTGAGTAGTTGTACGTCTGGATTATTTTAATTTGTATTTCTCTAATCAAGAGAATATTTTTGTTCTAATGATAATATGATAATAGCTTTAACTTCTTCTGAAAACTTTGTTCATAGCCTTTCACCATTTATTGGGGAATGACTCATTTTTATAAATTTGACTCAGTTCTCTGTATCTTTGAGAAATAAGGCCTTTATCAGAGAAACTTGCTATAAAATGTTTCCCCTAGATTTCTGGGTTTTTCTAATTTTGGCTACATTGATTTTGTTTGTACAAAATCTTTTAATGTAATTAAATTTATCCATTTTAATATCCTATAATTATCTCTTGTTTGGTCATAAATTCTTCCCTTATCCATAAATCTGACAGGTAAAACATTCCATGGTCCCCTAATTTGCTTATGGTAGTACCCTTTACGTTTAAATTATGTATCCATTTTGGCCTTATTTTAGTATATAGCATGAGATATTGTTTTATACCTATACCTGGTTTCTAGTTTCTGCCAAACTATTTTCTCAGCAATTTTTTTATAAAATTATTTTATTTGTTCTCAGTGTTCTATAATCACTTACATATATCTTATATTTTTTCCCCTTCCCTCCTCCTCCTTCCACCCTCCCTCCCTGAGATTGTGTACAATGTTACATAGGTTCTACACATACGTTCCTATTAAATACATTTTCACCTTAAGTCATATTGCATAGAAGAATTAAAATGAATAGGAGAAACCATAAAACAAACATAATACAAAAGAAAATGATCTGCTTCATTCTGCAATCCAATTCCATAGTTCTTTCTCTGGATGTGGAAGGCATTTTGCCTGAAAAGTCCATGGGGAATTTTTTAGGTCCTTACATTGCTATGAAGGACTAAGTCCACCAGAAAAATTCCTCACACACTGTCATTGTTGCTGTGTACAAAGTTCTCCTGGTTTTACTCCTTTCACTCAGCATCAGTTCATATAAGTCTTTCCAGGCCTCTCTGAAGTCTTCCTGTTCATCATTTTTTATAACAATAGTATTCCATTACATTCGTATACCACAATTTGTTCAGCCATTCCCCAGTTGATGGGCATCCCCTTGATTTCCACCACAAAGAGAGCTGCTATAAATACTTTTGTACATGTGGAACCCTTTCACATTTCTTTTTTTTTTTATAACAACTATACTTTTAATCTTTTTTTTTAATAAAAATTTATTTATTTAACTTTTTAGATTCATTTTCACAAAATTTTGGGTTCCAAATGTTCTCCCCTTTTATCCCCTCCCCCACCCCGACACCGAGCATTCTAATTTTTCCTATCACCAATCTTCCCTCTCTTCTGTCATCCCTCCCTTCTCTTGTCCCTATCTTCTCTTTTGTCCTGTAGGGCCAGATGACTTTCTATTCCCCATTAACTGTATGTCTTATTTCCTAGTAGCAACAACAGTACTAAACAGTTGTTCCTAAAACTTTGAGTTCCAAATTCTCCCCATCCCTCCCTCCCCACCCATTCCCTTTGGGAAGGCAGGCAATTCAGTATAGGCCCTATCTGTGTAGTTTTGCAAATGACTTCCATAATAGTCATGTTGTGTAAGACTAACTGTATTTCCCTCCATCCTATCCTGCCCCCCCATTGTTTCTATTCTGTCTTTTGTTCCTGTCCCTCCCCGAGTGTTGACTTCAAATTGCTCCCTCCTCCCATTGCTCTCCCTTCCATCATCCCCCTCCTTATCTCCTTCTCCCCCACTTTCCTGTATTGTAAGATAGGTTTTCATACCAAAATGAGTGTGCATTTTATTCCTTCCTTTAGTCGAATGTGATGAGGGTGAACTTCATGTTTTTTTCTCAGCTCTCCTCTTTTTCCCTCCACTAAAAAGTCTCCTGCTTGCCTCTTGAATGAGATATAATTTACCCCATTCCATTTCACCCTCTTTCCTCCCACTATATTTCTCTCTCACCATTTAAAACCACTTAATTTCTTTTAAGATATGGTCCCATCCTATTCAATTCACTCTGTGCTCTCTGTCTCTGTATGTGTGTGCATGTGTGTATGTGTGTGTGCATGCATGTGTGTACATGTGTGTGTGTGATCCCACCAACTACCCAGATACTGAAAAGTTTTAAGAGTTACAAATATCATCTTTCCATGTAGGAATGTAAACAGTTCACCTTTGGTAAGTCCCTTATGACTTCTCCTTGCTGTTTACTTTTTCATGCTTCTTCTCATTCTTGTGTTTGAAAGTCAGATTTTCTTTTCAGCTCTGGTCTTTTCATCAAGAATGCTTGGAAGTCCTCTGTTTCATTGAAAGGCCATATTTTCCCCTGAAGTATTATACTCAGTTTAGCTGGGTAGGTGATTCTTGGTTTGAGTCCTAGTTCCTTTGACTTCTGGAATATCCTATTCCACGCCCTTCGATTCCTTAATGTAGAAGCTGCTAGATCTTGAGTGATCCTGATTGTATTTCCACAGTACTGGAATTGTTTCTTTCTAGCTGCTTGCAAGATTTTCTCCTTGACCTGGGAATTCTGGAATTTGGCCACAATGTTCCTAGGAGTTTCTCTTTTTGGATCTCTTTCAGGCAGTGATCAATGGATTCTTTCAATACTTATTTTGCCCTCTGGTTGTAGAATCTCAGGGCAGTTTTCCTTGATAATTTCATGGAAGATGATGTCTAGGCTCTTTTTTTGATCATGACTTTCAGGTAGTCCCATAATTTTTAAATTGTCTCTCCTGGATCTATTTTCCAGGTCAGTTGTTTTTTCCAATGAGATACTTCACATTCTCTTCCATTTTTTCATTCTTTTGGTTTTGTTTGGTGATTTCTTGGTTTCTCAGAAAGTCATTAGACTCCATCTGTCCCATTCTAATTTTGAGAGAAATATTCTCTTCAGTGAGCTTTTGAACCTCTTTTTCCATTTGGCTAATTCTGCTTTTGAAAGCATTCTTCTCCTCATTGGCTTTTTGAACCTCTTTTGCCAATTGAGTGAGCCTATTTTTCAAGGTGTTATTTTCTTCAGCATTTTTTTGGGTCTCCTTTACCAAGGTATTGACCCATTTTTCATGCTTTTCTTGCATCTCTCTCATTTCTCTTCCCAGTGTTTCCTCCACCTGTCTAACTTGATTTTCAAAATCCTTTTTGAGCTCTTCCATGGCCTGAGCCCACCGGACATCCCCCGCGGATGTCTGGGATACAGAGGCCCTGACCTCCACTTCTTTCCCTGATGGTAAGAATAGCTCCTCATCATCAGAATTGAAAGGCGGGAACATCTGCACCCCCTCTAAGTAGCTCTCTATAGTCTTATTTTTCTTCCCTTTCCTGGGCATTTTCCCAGCCAGTTACTTGACTTCTGAGATTCCTGTCCACCCCTGCCTAGATCTGCCCAGCTAGTGCTTGGGGTCTGAGATTCAAATGCGACTTCCCAGTCTCAGTGCTATCCGCGATGGAAGCGGCTGCTATTCAATGTGAGCTTAAGTTCTGGCGCTCGGGTAGGGGCAGGGCCACCTCCCAGGCTCAGTTCCCTCAGGGGGTTTATGCAGAGACTTTCGGTAATGGCCCTGAACTTCTGCCTGCTTGGAGAGTCCCAGCCACTGCTGCTGCCTCTGCCGCTTCCTCTGCCGCTGCCTCCCAAGGGGGCCTGAGTCACAGAGACACCCCGCTCCCCTCTTGGCCAGCCCAGACGTCTCTCTCACTGACCTGTAGCGTCTGTTGGTAGAGGGACCTTCGCGGCCGCCGGAGGTTCCGTCCCTGAAGCCTGCTCGGATCTGCTCCTCTGGGGCTGCGCGGCCAGGGCAGCGTAGGGGTGGACTCCACTTTCTGGGGCGCGACGGACCCTGGGGACGACTCTCCAGGGCTCTCTGGAAGGGAAATCTTTTCCTCTGTGTTTCTGCGTGCCTTGCAGTGCTCCAGAATTCGTGGGGAGTTCTTGCAGGAAATATATGGGCTGTGGGTTCGGAGCTAGCATACGTGAGTCTTTCTACTCCGCCATCTTGGCTCCACCACTCGCAATTTATATTTTTGTAAGTATTCATTTGTTTTTCTTACTCTCATTTTTTGTCATTCAAGAATTGTCATTCTTGTTTTTGTCGAATTGTCATTTGTTGGCATATAATTGGGCAAAATAGCTCCTAATAATTGCTTTAATTTCATCTTCATTGGTAGTAAATTCACCTTTTTAATTTTTGATACTGGTGATTTGTTTTTTTTTCTTTTTTTATATGAAATTAACCAATGGCTTATCTATTTTATTGTGAATTTTTTTCATAAAACCAGCTCCTAGATTTATTTTTTGTTCAATGATTTTCTTACTTGGAATTTTATTAATCTCCCTTCTGATTTTTCAGGATTTCCAATTTGGTGTTTAATTGTAAATTTTTAATTTGTTCTGGTTTTTTTAACTGATCTGCTTTTTCTCTTCTATTGATATAAGCATTTAGAGATATAAATTGTCCACTTATCCCTGCTTTGGTTGCATTCCATAATTTTGTTTGTTGCCTCTTTGTCTTTAATGGTGTTATTTTTTATTTCTATGATTTGTTCTTTGGTCTACTCATTTTTTAGGATTATTTAGTTTCCAATTAATTTTTAATCTCTGTTTCCACAGCTTTTTATTGAGTATGATTTTTATTGCATAATGGTCTGAAAAGGATGCATTTAATATTTCTGCTTTTCTGCATTTGATTGTGAGGTTTTTATGCCCTAATACATGTTCAATTTTTGTGAAAGTGCCATGTGCAGTTGAAAAAAAGGTATACTCCTTTCTATTCCTATTTGGTTTTCTCTAAACATCTTTCATATTTAACTTTTCTAAAAGTCTGTTCATATCCATAACTTCTTTTTTGTTTATTTTATATTTAGATTTGTCTAGTTCTTAGAGGGGAAAGTTGAAGTCTCCCACTAGTATAGTTTTACTATCTATTTCATTCTGTAATTCATTTAACTTTTCTTTAAGAATTTGGATGCTATACTATTTGATATCGATATTACATCATTGTCTATGGCGCCTTTTAGCAAAATGTAGTTTCCTTGCTTATCTCTTTTAATTAGATCTGTTTTTGCTTTTACTTTGTCTGGGATCATGATTGCTACTGCTGCTCCTTTTTTAACTTTATCTGAAGCATAATAGATTCTGCTCCAGCCCTTTATTTTGACCCTGTGTGTCTCTCTCTTCAAGTGTGTTTCTTGTAAATGATACATTGTTGGATTCTGATTTTTAATCCATTCTACTATCTGCTTTCATTTTACGGGTGGGTTCATCCCATTCACATTTACAGCTGTCATTATTGACTGTGTATTTCCCTCCTTCTTATTTCTCCCCTGTTTGTCCTCCTCCTCCTTCTCTTCTCTCTCTCTCTCTCTCTCTCTCTCTCCCTCTCCCTTCCCCACCCCCCTTCCTTCTCAGGAGTCTGTTTTGCTTCTGAATACTGCCTCCTTTAATCTGACCATCCTATCAACCCAACATCCCCTCCCCCTCTTACTTTTCGGTTGGATAAGATAGATTTCCATACCCAACTGAGTGTGTGTTATATATTATTCACTCTGAACCATTTCCAATGAGAGTGAGGTTCATGCATTGCCCGCCCCCCCCCCCCATTTTTCCTGCCTCTGTGAAAGCTCTTCCTTCTGTACCTGTTTTATGTGAGATCATTTTGGATATTCTTCCTCTCCCTTCCCCCAGCGTGTCCCTCTTTTTCACCTTGTAATTTTTTCTTTGAGATCATCCTATCATAGTCAACTTACACCTGTGCCCTCTATCTGTGTATACTCCTTCTGACTTCCCTAATAATGATAGCATTCGTGGGAGTTACAATCATCTTCTTCCCATATAAGAATGGAAACAGTTTCACCATATTAAATCCCGTAAGATTTCTCTTTTATGTTTACTCTTTTATGCTTCTCTTTGTTTTTGTGTTTGAATGTCAGATTTTCTATTCAGCTCTGATCTTTTCATTTTTCCCTCAGAAAGATTATACTCAGTTTTGCTGGATAGGTTATTCTTGATTATAATTCTAGCTTCTTTGCCTTCTGCAACATCATATTTTCTTCTCATTTAATGTGGAAACTGTTAAATCTTATGCATTCCTGACTGTGGCACCATGATATTTGGATTGTTTCTTTTTTGACTGCTTGCAATATTTTCTTTTTGACCCGGGATTTTTGAAACTTTACTATAATATTCCTGGGAGTTTTTATTTTGAAATCTCTTTCAGGAATTAATCAGTGGATTCTTTCAATTTTATTTTACCCTATTATTCTAAGATATCAGGAAAATTTTTCCTTCATAATATCTTGAAACATGTCTAGATCCTTTATTTGATCATGGCTTTTAGGTAGTACGGTAGTTTTTAAATTATCTCCCCTTTATCTGTTTTCCAGGTCACTTATCTTTCCAATAAGATGCTTCACATTTTCTTTTATTTTTTAATTCTTTTGTCTTTGTTTTATTGTTTGTTGATGTCTCATGGTGTCATTAGCTTCCACTTGCCCAATTCTTATTTTTAAGAAATGATTTTCTTTGGTGATCTTTTGTACCTCCTTTTCCATTTCACCAGTTCTGGGTTTTTTTTAAGCAGTTCTTTTTTCTTCAATGAATCTTTGTGCCTCTTTTACTATTTGGCCAGTTCTGTTTTATAAAATATTATTTTCTTCAGTATTTTTTTGCCTTTTTTTTTTTACCAAGCGTTGACTTTTCATAATTTTCTTGCATTGCTCTCATTTCTTTCCCAATTTTTCCTCTACTTCTTTTATTTGATTTTTTAAATCCTTTTTGAACTCTTCTAGAAATTTTTGTTGGGCTTGTGTCCAATTCAAAGTTTTCTTTGAGGCTTTGCTTATAGAGATTTTGATATTGATGTTTTCTTCTGAGTTTGTCTGGATCTTCCTTGTCACCATAGTTGCTTTTTATAATCAGGTTCTTTTTTTTCTAGTTGTTTGCACATTTTTTCAGATTATTTCTTATTAACTCTATGGTAAAGTTGGGCTGTGTTCACCTGGGTTTGAGACAAGTCTTAAGGTGTGAGAGCACTATCCTAAGCTTCAGGCTTTTTCATGCTGCTGTTTTGAGAGCTAGGTCTGGAGTCTGTAAGTTTTCAGTGTTTTCAAAGTGGTGTGAATCAGGGAAAGGTGTGACCACTGCTTTACTGGTCTGTACTCTGGTCTTTATCCAGCTAAGACTCCTGTTTCTTTGCAACTTCAAATACTAGTTCTCCTCTTGGCCCCAGAACTGTGACCTGCAACTGTGTATGGGCATTGCAGCAGGGTCTTGAACCCTGTGCCAACAAAGGGTCCCCTGTGATCTCTTTCTGATCAATTGTCTGACCACCTCACTATCTCTGGGTTGAGAAGCTCCTGGAGCTGGCAGTGCCATCATAACCTCCTCCACAGCCTGCTGCTGGTGCCATCAGTGTGTGTGCGCATTGTGCTGTGGGCCAGCCCTAGGTCATAGATCTTTTTTGCACACTTCCTAAATCATCTGGGGCTGGAAAACTTACATCCCAACCTTTTGTTGGCTCTTCCATTCCAGGATTTGTTTTGAAACGTTATTTTAAAGTTGTTTGGAGGGCTATGTTAACAGCGTTCGACCGAATCTCTGCTTGTGCTCTGCCATCTTGGGTCTGTCCTACATTTTTATTAAATAAATATCTGGATAACTGCACTTCAGTGAGATTGGTTTCCTTTGCAATCCTGTGTACTAGAGAACATGGTTCTAGGTGGGTGTGGCAGCACACACCTCTAATGTTTGTCTGCCTCTCTCATCCCCATTCAGGACAAAGTCGATGCTGGCTTGCCCACTGCAATAGTAAGTATGCACTTCCTTCTGTCTTAATAAGAGCAAAGTAATTATTGTTATTTGTTCTTCTATTGTTAATGTTTGCAATGTCTGCATTTCTGAGACAGATTTCATTGGTTGGTTTCCATAATCAATAGGTTTATTACTTGTCACAGTTCATTGTATTATGGTGGTTCTTGTAGCTGTTTAGAAGGAACATGGCTGAAAAACTGCCTGTGCCCTAAACCTTGTGTTACCTCCCATTGAGAACGGGCAGAGAGTGGAAGCCAGGACATCTGTTAGTCCCTCACTGGGCTGGGTGGGTGGTCAAGAGTTGGAGTTGGAGTTTGCGGACTATGGGCAAGTGGGCAGAAGCAGGTGGATGCTCTCTGAATATTGGCCCCTTTTCCTTTTGTTTCCAGGCCGTGTCCAGTCTGATCGCTGTGGGAACTTCTCATGGATTGGCCTTAATCTTCGGTAAATTCATTAATCTTTGGATTTCCTTGAAATGGGGAGGGAGGATCTACATGTGAGATGGGATGTCCTGAAACACATTTTGGAAAACTGGCCAGGGAGCCCGCATCTCCCTCATTTAAGCTGATCCAACCTCATTTTCCCTCCATGCCTCTCTTGGGTGATAGCCTGTTGTGTCTCTTCAGTTTGGGCCAATGGTTTGGGAGTCTGAGGACTTGAGTGCAGATTCTGGCTGTGCTCCTTAGGCCTATGTGACCTAGGGAGGTGGTTTAATCCTTTTGGGCCTCAGTTTCCACAGCTGTAAAATAAGGGAACTGGTCTAAAGGACCTCTAAGATCTCTTCTGGATCCAGCTCCATGATCTTCTTATCTGGACTCTAGTAAGACTGAAAGGAAGCTTAAAAGGTTAGGAGCAGGGTGACCTAGTGGACAGAGCAGCAGACTAGGAGTTAGGTAGATTTTATTTTAAATCCTGCCTCTAACATCAGAGTAGCTTTATGACTGTGGACAAATCCTGTACTTCTCTGAGCCTCATTTTCCTCTTCTGTAAAATGGGGATAACTGAAGTAATGACTGTAAAGCCTTCCTCAGACTTTCCCCTCTTTAACAACATGAGCTGCTGTGAATAATGACGCCAGAGACTGGGGATCGTTTTCACCCCGTCAGTCCCCCTGCCTCCATTTTCTCACCTGGTCTTGAGTCATGAGTCACCTTGTACCTAAAGATTTCTGAGAAAGAAGGTTGCTCAACTTCCCTCCCTCCTGGACTTCACTGCCTTTAATGCTGTGAAGTTTCCTTTGTGTCTGTTCTGATGGCTCCTCCCTGGAGAATATCATGTTCTTCCTCCTTGATGCCTGAGGATAACCTTCAGTCCTGTCTCATGCGCTTGTGCTTTAAACGCTCAGCATTGGCCAACTACCCTGGCCATGTTTCCTGATTGTCCTTGTTAGTGTTTCCTTAGGGACTCTAATCCTCACACAGTCCCTCTTCAATGGACCATCACACTGGACACAGTGTGGGTTTGAATGGGGATTATGGAACTGTTACATAGCTCCTCTCTGCTGACCTTGCACACTCTTGAGTCTTGGCCAACGGCTACCAGGGCTGCTCTTTCACCTTTTTTGTCCTAGGAATGCTGGGCCATGTGTTTCCCATTGTCCATGTCAACAGTTGACCTTCCCGTCCTTAACACTGCTTTTATAAGAAATGCTCCTGTGACGGTGACTTTAAGTATTCTCTCAGACAGTTCGTTGTAGGAGCCTACATTCAGAAAATGAAATATTGGCCTTTGCAGAAAGGCTTTGGAAGGAATTCTGAGAGGCAGAGATCATAAACCCCCAAAAGGAGGAACAGGAGAAAGGGATGGAGGGAAATGGAAAAATGGGACCAACCCTGATAATAGTAGTTAAGCCTTATCTCTATAATCCCATTTCCTGATGTCACTAATTATTTCTAAGACCTGAGGTTAGAGGCAGTGACATCAAGGGCTCTGTAGGTAACATAGGAACTCTGTCAATCAATAACTCATCAGCCAGTCATTACTTTGGGATGCCATGACTTCCCAGGGGGGTTTAGCAAGAGTCTATCAAAGATGTCTCACAAAACACCATTTATTGAGGCATCTTTCTGCATAGAGTGCCTGCCTCCAGAAGGTTTTTATCCAAGCCACCACTAGACCATCTTCACCCCTATTTTACAGATGAGGAAACTGAGGCTCCAAGGCAAGAGGCCCCCCCCCTACCCACAAGCCTCACAAGAAAGCCATGTGTTCAACCCAGTGCCTCCCTCCTTCCAGTGTGCCACGCAGTCTCATCTTGCTACATTTTCATCTGCTAGAAAATCTCACTTTAAATGCAGTTTATCTTCATTGTGGCTGTTCTCCATTTCTCATAGCCCTATTTACTCTCTGCCTTCTTTGGTCACTTGGCTATGGACCATAGACTTATCATACCCACACGTTATCCTCATGAAATCTCTTCCTTGACAGCAGCTAAGTAGAACCCGTTACATGTATCTCTTAGTCTACAGATTCTTGTTGCCCAGTGCTTGATTTCTTCTGGGGCCAGGAAGGTTTCCCATAGCATGCACTAGTCCAAAGGATGATGACATTAAGAATGTTCACCTTCCATTCTGTGCCCTCAAGAAAAACAAATTTTGCCAAATGGAATGTTTTAGGAGAGTATGTTAATATATTCTGACTGTAATTTATAATAGTGAAATTTAATAAATCCAACTCATCAATTACTGTAAAATTTTAATGTTTGGATTATGAGGTCTTGTCAGATGAATTAAAAATCCAATTGAAGGCCCTTGAAGAAATTCTAGTCTGTTGATTTGCTAGTAAGTGCTAGAGGTTCTTGAGGTCTACGTGAGATTACATTTAACCTTTTCATTGATCGTCATGGGAGAGAGCATCAGATGTTGAATTCTAATTATATATAAGCATCATTTAACTTCTCTTGGAAATACAGATGACTTTATCATTTTAAAGAAAGAAAATTCACTGTCTGTAGATAAGAAAACAACAGAGGAGTAACAGTTTCTGAAATGTGCAGATAGGCTTCCTTTTCTGGAATTCGAGGGTAGACAACACATGTGGCACATCCAGGGTTTACTCTGGACAGTTTGGGGGTCGGTTCCCTTAGCACGCGAGCTTTCTTCTCTTGTAATCAATTTCTGTGCTTCTCATTTGAACGTGCTGCTCCTTCCTATGTCAAACCAAATACCCCAGAATCTGCACGAGGGCTAGAAACACCGGTGACCAGCAGAGTCTGTCATGTTGTCCCCACCGCTGAGGCTTCTCACTCCCTGGCCTCTCATTAACCAGACAGGCCGTCACGACGGGCTTTGAAATTGACTTCTTGCTTTTCTTTCTTTCTCCATCTTTTCCCCATGGACCAAAAAAGGAAAAGGTACAGTGAATGTGCGTTGTGCATGTGGCCTGCATGGCTTCTGCTCTTTCTTTTGGCCTGGTAGGGTGCTCTGAGGGAGCACTGCCTGGCAGCAGAGCTGGTGCTGGTGGGCTGGGCTCGGGGAGAGTAGACCACACATGGTGAGGTCCCATGGAAGGCTGCCTTTGGTAAATGCGCCAACCTGTGTAGGTAGCAGGCCGTCTTCAGCTGATTGGCATGGGCTTGCCTGGACTGCTTGGAGTGTCCGTAGCCAGAAAGGCGGGGCGCAAGCACTTCCCGAGAGCTATCCTGCCCTCCCTTCCTCTTCTCTCTGCGCTCAAGGAAGGAGGCGTTCGGTGCTTACACAAGCTCAGGCTAGAATGCAGCTGGTTGTTTTCTTCCTCTTTACCCAGGGAGCTAAAGAGAGATGGACATCAGCAGCCTAAGAAACTGAAAGAGTGAATGGTATTCTTTCAGGGACATGTTCTCATGTTCAAGAGATGTTTTTACCTTTGAAAGAGTTTTGAAACTTGTATCTATGGGGTAAGGATGAGAAATGATTGATTTGGAGTTGTGGAAAGAAGAGTCACCAGGGCAAATAGAGAATTCATCTATTCAGCTGCATTATCCACCACATTGGCCTTTACCTGTGGGCAGCTCCATTTGCTTCTCAACTGGGCATACTCATGGATTGCACAAGAATATTAGCCCAAGGAAAATGTCATTAGAAATCTGTGTTGTAAAATGTGTGTATACATATGTATGTGTATTACATATATGTATATGTCTGTGTGTCTGTATACCTATACCTATAGTTCTCTTTCTAGAGAGGGATAGACATCTGTCTATAGAGAGTGAGAACTCATAGAATTTAGTTGAGATGTGTTTTAAATTGCTAGTGTTACATAGCTTGTCATTGATTATTGTGGGCATTTCATTCATAGGGACTGGCCCTGTGATTTCATTGGTATAGGGAATTATTGCTGGGTGAGGAGGGTGCCTGGTCAGCCTACCCCTTTTTCATTGATGTGTAGATTTAGAGTTACCAGGAACAAAGGTGTCACTCCAGAGGCCCACGAGTGAATTCCCAGCCAGATGAAAATGTAGTCAGGAAATGTTTAACAGATTAAATAAAAATACAGCACAGCATATGACATAGATAATGTTCACATGTTTTCTAAGCCAGGAGACTCATAGAGATCTGTTTTTTTGTGACTGGCACTACTGACCTAGAGTCCTGAGACTCAAAATCTTCCCAGCTCTGAGGCCACCTCTCTCCACTATTCCCTCCTGCCTTTCATTGACATTATTATGAATAAAACCAGTATCATGCTAATAACCCCACCTCACATTACATTCAGAAGTCTTACGCATTACTTTTCTACAATGCTTTGTATTTTTCAAAGTGTTTTCACATATTTAATACTTACAGCTACTCTGGGAAGACAGTACAAGTATTATCCCCAGAGATGAATTCACGTGCCTGTGACCCCACAGTTAGTTGGTGGCAGTGCCTATGGTTTGGATCCTCAGACACCTAATCAGATGGTCTTACTGCTCAATTGTCTCTGTCAGATAGAATGTGCCATTTGGAATGTCCCCTAACATGATGGTGCCTCTCTATCAGAGGAGGGGAGAGGCGCAGAGGTGAAAAGGTAGACGCCCTAATAGTCTGGAGGGTTAGAATGTGGAGAGGCTGCCTGCATTATGTCCACCAAAAGCCCTGGTAGTACTTCTCGTGATTGGCAGTGGTGTCAATCAACAGGGATAATGTTTGGATTTTACCTCTGCTTCAATGACTGATCGATGCCTTTGTAGCTCCGGTAGATCTGAGGATTATTCTCAGCCCAATTTATTTCAGAAAGCCCCAGTTGTGATCAGTGAAAGTTTGTGCTGACTTTCCTTACTCGACATTTGAAGTCTGCCATATTGTGAAAACATAGTGGAGGAACTGTTGAGTGTTGGGTCTGAAGCCATCGCTGGGTGAGAACTTGGAGCAGAGGATGGCAGGCCTTCTGACACTGCTTGGTGATGCCCTGTTCATTCTGCCCCCGGTTGGGGGGAGCAGCATCCCGGCCTTAGTCAGAGGAGTGGGGTCTATTCCCACTTGTACACAAGGCACCATTTATGCCCCTCTTCTCCCTTTCTGTTTCTTTTTAGCCCAGGCTCCTGCCTAATCCAAATGGCCCAAGCGAGAGGTGTGTAGAGCACCTCTGTTTCCCAGCTGATCTAGTATGAGAGCCTACAACCTAATGCCTTAAACTCTAAAAGGATCTTTGAAACACTGGGTACAAACAAGACCATGGCGGGGAGGGAGGGAGGAAGGGAAGGAGCCTTATCAAAGGATGGCAGCACACTCATCCATGAATCTGAACAAAAAAGCATCTGTGAAATCCTTACTATGTGCCAAGCACTGGGGTACTTCTATAGAAATAGAAATGGCTGGATAATCATTGCTTTTTTGTGGAGGGTGATGATGGCCTGTTGAAGGACCCAGAGGCTCCAAGGGCACTGCAGCAGTGTGGACAGCAAGGCCCAGGGGAGATCTGGGGGAAGTGGGACATGATGGCTGACTTCAAGTAGGCAAAGGGCTATGGGGGGAGAGGGTTCGGGTTTGCCCTGCTTGGCCCCGGAAGGGGACCAGGAGAGATGGGGGGAAGGTGTGGAGAGATGGGCTGAACAGCAGCCCGATGTGGCGGAGAACTTCTGTCATACTGTGCCCAAGGGGCATGGACCTTGGGAAATGTGGGGAGCCTCAAGTGGGGCCTTGTTACTATATGGGTACCTTTCCTTATCGACCAGCAATGTTTGTGCTCAACTTGTGCCCAAACTCATTCGTGGGTTTGGTTCTTGGGCATTTGTTAGAAGATGAGTCATATTTTTGGGGGGTAGAAAGTTATGGGAGGAGTTGAATAGGAATAGTGAGATACCAAAAAGAGGTGAAAATAGAAAGAGAAGAACATCAGAGAATCCTTAGAAACCACAAGAGGGAGCCGAAGGAGGCAGCTCTGAAGCGGGACGGAGCTGATGGACTGACCGACCGACCCACCAGATCCAGCCATGTGGCAGCTTCATCTTTTGTTCTCTGGATGGGCAACCAGGCGTTTGCTTACTTCTGTCAAGTGCCTGATGATCAGGAATTTTTTTAAATGTCGTGCTATTTTGGGATTGTCCTTTCCTGTTGGCAAAGAAAAGGAGTGACCTGCCAGAAAGCCCAGCAGTCTTTGCTTTAATGAACAAATTATAATAATTTAACGTGAAGGCATCAAGTTTGGGAGGGGGCAAAGCATGATTCCCCACGCTGATGAAAGGGTGTTCTCTTTATAGATGCAGGTCAGTAATTTAAACAAGCAACTCACCTCTCATTTACAACATTTCTAGGGCACTGAGAATGTAAGTGACTTAGCCAGGATCATACAGCCAGTGTGTGCCAAAGGCAGGTCTCCCCGACTCCAGTGAGAGCTCTCATTCTGTCCCACTCCCTTTGAATAGGAGGAAAGCAGGCCTGTTCTCAGTGGTGCATGGATAGAATCCAGGGCCTGGAGTTAAGAAATCCTAAGTTCAGATCCAGCCTCAGACACTTACTAGCTGTTTGACCCCGAGCAAGTCACTTAACCTGTGTCTGCTTCAGTTTCTTTCTTGTAAAATAGGTATAATGATACCTGTTTCCCTGGGTTGTTGTGAGGATAAAAACCAGGGAACATTTGTAAAGCACTTTGCAAACCTTAAAGTGCCATATAAATGCTAGTTATTGGTATGGGTAACAATAATGGATAGGGTACTAAAATCAGAAGACCTGAGTTCGAGTTTTGCTTTGATGTTTTTGGGTTTCCACGGGCAAATTGCTATACCTCTCTAGGCCTGTTTTTCCTTCTATACAATGGGATTGTAGTATCTTCTGCCCAGAGTGGTGGTGAGTCCCAAATAAGGAACACATGGGAAACACATCCATAATTGGCACATAAACCAGTGTTTCTAAGGTGCTAGAAAGTATTCCTCACTTCCCTTGTCCCTGTCTAGCTTCCCTAGGGCTGCTCTGGGGATGGACAGCTGCCAACCTTAAACACTTCATTTGGCTCACAAGCTTGATTGATGCCAGTAGGGAGGTAAACTTCAGTTTCACCTTTGACTGAAGTAACAAATTCTGGTTTAGTGAAGTCCAGATTACCGAGCCTTTTAAAGTGCCCAGGAGGAGATTGTGTTCTGGGGTAAGCTGGAAACAATGAGTAACAAAGGAAATAAGGATAGAAAAGACAAAAGCTAGATTGTTTACCCAGGGAGCCCCGGTGCTGGCACTGACCTGGGCTTCCCTAAGGAGGCCTTCCCCAGACTGAGATGGCTCATTCCTCAGTGTGGTCAGTGATGGCCTCGATGGAGGAGCGTGCCTGGCTTGGGGTTTGAGGGAAGTTCACCATGTTCAGAAGCAAGGCTGAGGCCTGCTCCGGCCCCATCTCTGGCCCAGGTCTCATCCCCTTGTCCTCTTTGCCTGGTCTTGCTCTGTCCCCATTCTGGCCTGATTGGCAGATGCAGCTGGGGAGGTGGGAGGGGACAGGATGCACAGGGGTGCTGATAGTGCCCTCCAAAGGGCTCCTGACCAACAGAGAAAGGTGGTTTTACACACACACACACACACACACACACACACACACACACACACACACACACACACACACACACACACACACACACACACACACACACACACCATGCTTTCACTCCCTGCTCCCAGCCAGCACCTGTGTATCCATGACCCAAGAACATCTTCTCCTTTGTGGTCCCCAGATCAAAATCAAGCCCTGCGCCTCTGCCTGGGCAGCACCAGCGTCGGGGCACAGTATGGGGCCGTCTCTGCTCTCAGCATCAACCATGACTGCTCAAGACTTCTCTGCGGCTTTGCCAAGGGCCAGGTAAGACAGAGCAAGCCTGGTGGGCAAAGGTGAAGTGGGCAGCTGATCTATGCAGTTCAGTGACTGCCCCTAGGTGGGCCTGTGTGAGCATCCCACGGTGGCCACATCCTCAAGCCAGCCAGAGGGGCTGGAGTGCAGGAAGACCAGAGGTCAAATACAGCCCACAAGACAGCCCCACAGTTCACATCTTTGTGCCTCAGTTTCCCCATATGTAGAACAAAGGGGTACTTGAGGCAGACCCTGGATGCCCTTCATAGTTCTAACTCTGATCTTATGAATTTGTTTTCCTCGTATTTGCTGAAATTCTGCCCAGATGTGGTCTCTGGGTCCTCCCATCAGGCCGCATCAGGGCCACAGTCATGCTGTGTCTGCTCCCAGGAGCACATGGCAGAGCCTTCACCCCTGGGATAAAGTGAGGCTCTTGCGCTGGGCACTACCCAGCCTCCTCACACAGTCTCGGCCCCTTTTACTAGGCCTTTCTTGCCTGGCCATCCTTCCCCTCTTGGAACCTCTAGCCACCATCAGGCCTCTCCGTCCTTGGGGGCAGCTTCCTGTCTTCCCTGATTCCACCACCAAGGTCTCCTGCCCTTCTCCCATTTTCTGTTTATTTCATGTTTATTTTTCTGGGTCCAACTAGAATGGAGGCACTTGGGGGCAGGGGCTGTTTCATTTTTGTTGTGTGTCTACAGTGTCTCAAGCACAGAGCCCAGCCCAAGAATTGAGTTGTAGCCAGTCACACACAGCATATATGGGGGAAGCTAGACGAGGTCTTTGTGCCGGATGTTGGAGGGATTGTGCTAGAGGAAGCCAGCGATTACTTGACGGAAACTTAAACCCTCAGTGCCCTGGTCAGCATGGACCCCTTCCTAGCCTTGATGCTTCAGCCAGGGCATTTCCTCTGAAGGTCTTTTCTCCATCCACGTCACTGAGCTGCTGCGTTCTGCATACATCTGTCTACCTGTCTGTCTGCCTCCCTGCCTGTCTTTGTGTCTGCTCACCCACCTCACCAGCTTCTAGACTTGCTGCCCAGTGCCCGAGCACTGACGTGTTTGAGGTTGTCTCCTAACTTCTGGTCTGTAGAGAGCCTGCTATGGGAACGCAGACTTTCTACAATTGACGCTGGTCCTAGGGGGGGCTCTTTCAGTAAGATAAATACACCCCCACAGGGATTTCTGGGCACACTTGGCACCAGGCTCAAGAGCATCTAGAAGCCCTGTGATTGGACGTCCTTTGCCCGTACTGGGAGTCCAGCAGCCTGCCTGAGTGGGCCTGCACTCTCAGCAGTTTTTAGTCATGTTTTCCATTGAATTCTTTTGTTAGTAGATTTGTAAGCCAAAGAGAGAATATTTCCTCCAGACGTTGGATACCACTGCCACCACCTCACCCCCACCTCCACTCCATATAGAGCCCTTTAAGGCTTACAAAGCTTTACTTTACAAATATTATCTCATTTGATTCTTACCACAATCCTGGCAGGCAGGGTGCTATTATTTCCATTTTATAGATGGGGAAACTAAGGCAGACAGAGGCTAGGCGATTTTCCCAGGGTCATCAGCTAATTAGTGTCTGAGGCTAGGTTTGAACTCGGGTCTTTCCTGACTCCTGGGCCAGCATGCCCTGCACTGATACCACCAGGTGCCTCTCCAAAGGATTTACATTTTGAAAAATATTGATTAGCTACTATTGCATTTCATATTCCTTTGAGAGTCCAGGGGTTCTTAACCTGGGGCCCCTGAACTTGTTTCCTTTTTTGAACATTTTAATCACTATTTCAGTATGCATTTAAAAACACAATTCTGAGAAGGGGTGGGGATTGGGGGGGGGTCCACAAGCTTCAGTGGTCTGCTGCCAAAGAGCTCTGTGACCCACACCCCCAAAGGTAAAAACGTTGTCTTTGTACTTCAAGATTTATAAAGCACCTTCTTCATCATGACTCTGTGATGTTTGGGAGCTCAGTCATTACCGACCTCATTTTTCCAGTTGAATAAACTGAGGCTCCAAGAGGCAGGGACTGCTGGCCTGCCTGTGGTCACAGCTGGTGTCTGAGCCAGAATTTGGACCCAGAACTTCCTTGCCTTGAATTGCAGTATTTATTTCCATGATAATACACTAAGCATCGTGTCCTGTATCGTGAAGCCATATGGAATACATCATAATTTGTTTTCTTATTCTAAGATTTATTGAAAAAATAGAAATATGCAAGAATAAAAATGGTTTCGTTTATATAGAACACTCTGTAATTCAAGAGCCAAATGAAAAGCAGCTTTGTTTTTGAAAGCAGTTAATTGCCTTACAGATGACCATGTGGGACTTGGCCAGCGGGAAGCTCTTGAGATCAATAACAGATGCTCACCCCCCAGGAACAGCAATTCTGCACATTAAGGTAACGGCTCTGCTCGTCTTTTCACGTCGGCCCCCATGTCTTCCCTTGGCCTCTTAGGAATAGAAGCCTGCCCTTAATCTGGTTGACCAGGAGTCCCGAGCACAGAGGGCAGCTCTCTGTTCCTGTTTCTGCTGTTCACTACTGAGCTTCATGGGCAGCATGGCCAGGCAAACGCCAAATAGGCCTTGGAAACTGACAGAAACTAGAGGGCTTTGTTCAGGGGGCAAGAGTTAGAAGTGAGCCACAAGCATCCACATGGCCCCTTCTCCAAAGGTCCCAGTGGTCCCTGATGTCTGCTGTGCTGTGATTGGTCAGCATGCCCATGCTATTGGCCCTGCCCCACAAAGTAGCTCCCCAATAAATTGACTGGCCTAGCTATCCAAGGTCAGTCTTAACACCTGAACGCCAGAGAGCTTGGGGAAAATGAGAGGGAACTGGATAGACAAAAAGAGAAAAGCCCAGAGAAGGGGGGAGACTTGAAGTGGTTTCTGGGCCAGTGCGCCCCAGCCGCTGGTGGGGCAGGAAGAAAAAGAACCCAGCAAGGGTGGAAGGCTCTCAGCAGGAGTCTTTGGAGGTGCAGCCAGGGCCTTGCTCTGTGTGCATGTGAAATGGTCTCCTGCCTCTCAGAAGCCTTGAAAGGGAGGGGCCATGCTTCTTGTGGGGTGATTTGTACATGGGGTAATGGTTGGATTAGATGACCTCAAAGGTCCCTTCCAACTCTGGGGCTCTAGCATTCTCTTGGACCCTCTCTGGGTATAAAGGCTGAATGGGGCAACATAAGGACCTGAACTTTGGTGACCCCATTGTGTTACACGGAAGGCCCCCAGTTGTGCAGCAGTCTGGGGAAATGGAGAGGCCCCCATTGGCCATGTCTTTACCAGCAGTACAGGAATTACCATAATGCATTAGAAAACTGAGAAGTAAAGCGTGTGTTTTAGAAGGAATCCCATAAAATACCCCAAAGCATTTATAAAAAAGGTACAGGTTAGTTGAGGTGACCTTAGGGTCTCTCCAACTCTGTTATTCTGGGAATTCTTTATTCAGATGGCCTGATTCTGGATAAAAGGGTTTGCTATAACTGTAGATATCCCCTAACATCATGATATTTTGAGAATAATTTTTAGAAAAAAGAAACTGGATACTTTTCAAAATAAAATGAAGCAAGGTTTGTACTTTGCTCCCTGCTCCAGCTGGCCATGCCAAACACTTTATGGAAGTTTCAGGGCTTATGGTTTTCCCCAGAATGACATTCTCCAGAGGACTTAGGCCCTCCTCTAACACGTGGTGGAGCTTTCTGAGTTAGAATGTTGGGCTGAGAGCCATGGGGAAGTCACAGACTGATAACGAGTTTTAACAAGAGGTTTCTGAGCTTGTTATCACCATCGTAATACATGAATGATTCTATTGAGAAGCTGACAGAAAAATAATGTTCCCTCCTCTGTTCAGTTTACAGATGACCCGACTCTCGCCATTTGCAATGACAGCGGTGGTTCTGTGTTTGAGCTGACATTTAAGTAAGAGAGCGAGGCTGCATGACGAGATGAAATGAGAAGATTAACCATGGCTTAACATTGTAGGAAACCGAGATAAGGCTCAGGCAGGCCTGGAAAGCTCACGGGATGGAAACAGACCAGGGACCCTCAGTGGATGTGATGCCTTCACCAGCCCCAGATGATTACAGCCTTCATGACGAGTGTAGACGTGCTTTCGCTGTCTTGGGAACATCCTGGCCCCTTGCAGCTCCTGTGAAATGGGCAGAATGAAACCCAGATGCAAGAAAGCCATGGGGGTGTGATTCCTAGCCTGTCCTTTCCCCCGGCTTGGGAAAGGGAAGGAAATGTTGTGTCCCATCCCTCCTCAGCTGTTGCTGGAGGCTCACACAGCATAGATTCCCACAACTTTGCCAGAGTTCTTGGGTCAGTGATTAAGGTCATCTGTCCAGAGCTGGCGGGGCCTCGGGGTCACCTGGTTCAGTCCCTCATTCCACAGGGCAGGGAGCAAGGTCCCTAAGCAGAGGTACTCTGTGCCCAAGGTGGGATTTGAACCCAAATTTAGCATCCTCACTCTATCATTTTGCACAGTAGAGGCAGAGGAACTTTTAGTGATAGGAGCTAAGACAGAAGCACCAGTGCTTTTATGCTTACTATAATCATTTTCTCACTTTTACTGCCATTCAAAGATTAACTTTTACTGGAGAAGATATTTTCTCCTATTTTGCAAATCTCCTTCTAATGACAAGGGCTGTTAAGAGGATCCTGGCATGCCCCTGTGGAGTAGGGTATGAGGCACATTAAAAACAGAGAAAGATGGGACTCCTGATGCCTTGGAGGAGTCACGCATGTTGCCTGCTCTGACTTGGCCCATTAGTGAGAGCTTGCATTTAGATGATGTCTCTTAAGACTTTCAGAGCTTTTTCAGAGCCTCAGGAATTTCAGAGCCTCAGGTACTCATATAGCTATTTTGCAGATAAGGAAACAGTCTCCGAGAGGTCAGGTGGCTACTGATGGTCAGACAGCGCGTGAGTAGAGGAGGCAGGATCTATACCTGCAGGATCTATAGTTTTGCTGCCATCATTCTGGGATCACAGTGTACATACATGACCAGGCTGTCATCCAAGGTTTTCTCTTTATTGGGAAGGTGACTGTGGTCACTGTTAGCATGGGAGCTCAGCCTGAAGGAGGTGCAGGTCCCAATTGTTCTGTGACAAGGTGTAAGAAGATCACTGTTTTCCCCCTGGCTTTCCTCCTCCTTCTTGCCCCTTGACTACCTTGGTGATGGGGTTAAGGGTCAACCAAGAAGGGACAGTAGGGGCTAGGCAGTGGTGCCTACTTCTGGCCTTCTGAGCATTTCAAGGACCACAAATTCCAGGTTCTTTGGTCTGCTTGTGGAAACAGCTGTGAATTTGGAGAGGCAGCCCTGCAGTGAGATGGGAACCCAATGAGGTATCGCTCAGGCTGACTCAAGCTGGCTTGGGACCTCCATGGGCCTAGTGAGCCCCCTCCCTGCTGGGGCCGCATCCTCCCTCCAAATTGGGTTGAGGACAATTCCTTTTTGTCTTTACTTGGAACACAGTAGGCACTTAATAAAGGCTTCTCGGTTGATTGGTCAAGATTAGTGCCATTGACTCAATGGCCTTTGGTGTCTCTGCTTATCCCTGGCCTAAGCTCTGTTTCTCCAATCCGACTCTAAGCTTCTTGAGGCCAAGAACTGCCTGTCTGTTTCCTGTATCATTTACAGAAGCTGGCACAGTGTTGGGCAGGGGATAGTTGATTTTTAAAGAGAGATAAGAGGAGCCTAGACCACCTTTCAATGTCTTCTTCCTTGCTTTTTAGGCGAGTGATGGGAGTGAGAACCTGCGAATCGCGGTGTCTGTTCAGTGGGTCCAAGGGAGAAGTTTGCTGTATCGAACCTCTTCATTCCAAAGCCGAGCTAAAGGATCACCCCATCACCCAGTTTTCCTTACTGGCCATGGCATCCTTAACTAAGGTAGGTCTTGGGGACAAAAGGGCGTGCATCATCTGAGTAGAATTACCCAGTTTATCTTGAGAAAAAATATGTGTTTATTTCATTTCTTTTCTGTCAAAGATATTGGTCATTGGACTGAAGCCGTCTTTGAAAGTGTGGATGACTTTTCCTTATGGACGGGTGAGTAAGGGAGTCATTTTCTTTTTGGCAAGAGGGGAAGGGCATATGGAGGACTCTGGGGTGCTTTGTCCTGTAAATGTTCCTAAAAGCTCCAGAGCATGACACCTGGGGCCTCAGGGAGCCCTGGCTTCCAAGCCCCAGCTCTCCCCTGTGGGGTGGTCTGGGACACATCAGAGGTGAGCCTTCCCTCCTCTGCTTCTTGAACTCAGATATAGGGGGAGGTGCTCACTTCTCCTGGGCTGATGGCAAAGCACTTCTCTGTTCATACATAATTGTTATATTCATTAGTATGGATACTCTCTGATTTCTTTTCACCTTAACATCTGAGTGTGTGTGTTTGTTTTGGCGTTTGTACCCTAGAGCTTTGTGCCGCACTCGGCCCAGCCTAAATGGTTTATTAGGGCCTTTTCATTCTCAGTCCTTTACATATACATCATTCAGAGAACAGTGAAGGAAGGCTCTTCCAGCTCTCAGTAGAGGGGGACAAGGAGGCACATGTATCCTAAACTAATCTTTGAACATTGACATATCTGCTAAGATGTCAGCTGTGTCTGAGCATCATCTCAGAGAAACTGAAAACAGCTCATAAAAGAGGTGACCTTGGGGTGCCTTGGCATTAGAAACCTCCTCTCTGGGAGGCTGAAGCCATTTCTGTGGCCTCAGAACATGCTGTCTAAAGTATGGAGAGGTGAAAGGTCAAGTGAGAGGGAAAAAAGGGAGGTGTTTCCTTCCCTTCTTACAAGGAAGCTTTGGCTTAGTAAGAAGAGCACTGGATTTCCAGGCAGAAGCCTTGAGTTCAAGGCCCAGCCCAACCACTTCCTGGTTGGGTCACACTGGCCAAGTCAGTTAATGCTGGATGAGCATCACACACTGTGTAAAATAAGGGTCACGTTAGCAGCTATCCCACCTTCCTCCCAGGGTTGTATTCAAATAAAATGAGATTATCCACATGTACATCTACATGTATATTCATGTATGCATTTAGGTTTGTATTTATATCTGTGCACATATGTATGCTTTATGTGTGTCTTTGCATATGTGTGTGTGCAGACATACTATGTCCATCCATCCATCTAAATGCCAAAGTGTTTCCTAGATGGCAGTGCATTACCATGGAGTCTGATGCAGTCCTTGAGGGCCCCCCACCCCAGTCTGTCATGTGAGGGGCTCTCAGCGGCTGTCCTCTTGATCTGCACTCCAAGACTCACGTTTCTTGGTCATGTCCATCCTTTTAGGTTGATGCCTCCTGGCTGGTGCTGTCTTGTGCTCTCTCTCCCTTCATAGGATTGATTTTTTGTTTCCTTTTGGCTTAGATGGATCCCTCCAGTGTCCCACTGCTGGCCTGGCATTTTGTGGCAGCCAATAATTACGTGAACCCCACACTGGCCTTTTGCAGAGGAGATGTCGTTCACTTTCTGTTGGTAAGCTCTTATCGAGGAGCGCAGATGCCCTCATCCTAACATCTGCTTCCTAACTCGCCTATTTCTTAGTAGTATATCTACCAAACAAGCCCTGTTGTGAGGGCATCTGATTTCAGTTTTCATGTTTAATGGGGCAGCTCCATTGTCCACAAACAGTGTAGCAGCCCTGGCATTCGGGATGAGAGCTCAGGGCCCGGGTTTTACCACTTCCTGCCTGAGGTCCCTGGCATATCACTCCTCACTTTGGGCCTTTGTTTTTATAAAATGAGGAGATTGGTCCAGATGGTTTCCAGGATGATTTTCAGTTCTCGTTCTGTGAATCTGTGTTCCTTGATGGTGAAAAGTTGGTGTAAAAGTCTTTTGAAACCTCCCACACCTTTCATTTTTCTGTGTCCTCACTTTCACCTCTGGGTGGTTTGTCTCAGTTGGGTGTCTCTCCAGACTTTCTTTCAATTTGTTCTTCCTTCTTGTGCCTCCTGTTGCTTGATGGGGCAGAGCTCCTTGCAGCCCCTCCATCCTTCTCTGGAAGATTTGACTAATGAACTGGTGTTTGAAGCCAGAAGTGCTGCTGGCTGCCTGGAGTACTGTGTTTGGGAAGGGTGTCAAGTGTTGGCCAGCTAGGGTGACTCTGGGCTCTTCTTCATTCTGGCAATTTGTTACTGCCATTAAACTCTGTGTGAAATTATTAGAACTAATGTCCTTCCTTCCCTCCAACCATCTCCCATTATCCCACATCAGTCACTTGTTTTAGTGATCCACATTGGAATTGTTTCCATTGCCTGCCATGTCATCTTCTCTCTCTTGTTCTCCTAGCTCTGTGGGAATTTGTTCTAATAAATGACAGGGAGACAGTGTGGTTTAGTGGGTAGGGAGCCAGCCTTGAAGCCCACATAAGCTGGCTCCAGACACTCATGGGCTGGGTGAGCTTAGCCCCTCAGGGGCCCCAGTGGAGCAGCTGCTTCTCTTCATGGGCAAAGGGAACTTCCTCACCTCAGCTTCCCATACAGGCCCAGGACCTAGTCTTACCCTTTCCTTCCTTCAGTCAGTCAGTGATCTTAGTGTGCCCAGATACATCCAAAGTAATTGCCACATCACTAGAGAGCTGTTTCCTGCCCATTTCTTCAAAATCAGATCTGTTTCCTGTGGTGGGTGTTGGTGCATGTCTACCACGTCCAGCATGGTGGGACGGTTTTCTGTCTTTTACTTGTGTCCCCAGTGCTTAGCACAGGGCCTGGCACCTGCATGTGCTTGATGAGTGTTTCTTGGTCATCTTCTCCAAATGTTCAGGCCCAAGGCCCCTGGGAAGCCTGAGCCCATCTCTCCCATCCTTGCCTTTGCATTAAAATCACCCAATGCACAGGATACTTTCATTCAGTAGGAAGATCTCACTGTGTTCTTCATAGAACAAGAGTTTGTCATCCTCTGCCACTGATGTTGGCACATAAGTTACGTGGTGGTCCTTTGGAACATCCTCACTGTGGACACCAAGAGACAGGATGACCAGAGAGCTCACAGTATGATGTTTCTTGTTGCCCCAACAAAAGCCATTCTGCCCTCCCTCTCCAGAAGGGAGTCATCCTTCCACTTAGGGACAGCTTCCTTCTCTTTCCTCGTTTGGTTTATGGCCTTCATGGTCCTCCATAGGTCATAAGGCAAGGATCCCACTTGCAGAGCACCAGTAGCTAAGTTCAGATTAATGGAGGGTCTGAAAACTGATTCTTGGCATGCTTTGCTCTCTTCGCCAGTGCTCTGATACCATTTCTGCATAAGACTGAAGGCTGTTTTGTAGTTTGCTTTGGGTCATGGGTGGCACAGACCAAAGAACTTGTTGCCAAGGGGCGTGCCTACTGATGGTAAGCCTCTCTGTACTTAATGAGGCTGATCTTTGGAAAGTGGGCTCTCTGTTGGGACCATTCTGGGCACATGATAGCCTCTGTAGAGCTTGTGCATCCCTGGCTGATCCTCCAGGAACCTAGGTGGTGCCTGCATTGTGAGAAAGCACCAGGCTGGACTCTGACATTTGAACTGTAACATTCCAGACCCACATACAGTGCTGAGGAAGCCAAAGGTGGAAAAAAAGCAGCCAGGATTGCATTAAATATCTGGAGAAGAAAGCTGTTCTGGAGGGGGCACCGTTTGAAGGGCATTGAAGGATAAATCCTCACGGTATCTAAAGATGGAGAGAGTATCAAAGGCCTGGTGTCATTACCAGAAAAAGGTGACCCATCCATAACTACAACCCATGAGCCAACTTTTTTGTCTCTTTAAAATTTTAATAAAAATGATCTTCACACTGATCTGGGGCTTCTTTGATGGGCTCTTAGAAAGGAATGGAAAGGCCTTCAATTCCTTAGGAGGCCACATCTGTACTATCACACAGTTGATCGAACGATGTCCAGAATGGAAGACCCCACCCTTGACGGAAGGAAAGTGTTTGATTTAGTAGAACAAAACACTGTCTGAAAGCTATCCCTGACATTGGGACCCCCAAACGTGTCAGAATTATCTGGATTCCTCAACAATGTCACAGAGAAACCTTTTCAACTCTGGTCATTAATGTCACAAGAGACATAAAACAGGGACACATATGCTTGCCCTATGTGAGCCAGAGGTTCTCCTTCACCAGCCATGGAGAGAATCCTGCTCAGAGTTTGGGTCACAGAGGGATTCCTCCACAAACTTCCATTTGTGGGTGACACTGGATTGGTTGCATCAAATCCTGTAATGTTGCCAAAGCTCCTGGGTGAGCTTCACCATTTCTCTAGAGAGGATGACTAGATTGGCCACACAGGAAGGACCAAATGGATGAAGGATGCCTGTCGTCTAGACCAAGTTGTACAAGCCACCAATGGAGGCCATCCCTCCATAGCTGTTTCTTGGGCAAGCACTAACAATGGACAGTGAATTGGGCCTGCATTTGAACACGGCAGGGATTCTGCTGGACTGCCTTTGAGAAATGCAGAGTTCTTTTGGTGGCCTTCAGCTCCTCCTGGAATTGAAGGCTCATCTCATTTCTACTTAGAACCCTGAAACTCCCCCAGAGAGCAATGGTGAGATGCATGGTGGACATTAGCAGGCTGCCACACATCAAGGAGAGGAATTTCATAAAAGCAGCCTGAAACCTGAAGGGGCAGAGATGTATGAGTGAAGAAGAAGGAAGATGGGCCAGCCACATTCTAGAATGAAGGACAACTGAGGCTCAGCTGCTGTGCATAGTGCTGAATGTGGGGGAGGGCAAGGATGAGAGTCCCCAGGATGGGTAGGTATGGAGGGGACGTGGCTGTGGTGCTGGAGAGAGCACACAGCCATCGGAGCAGCTCAGTGTTGGCAGCTGTCTCCTCTTTCATCTCCATACCAAGGAGTGGGATGATGTTTTCTCCGCCTTCTGTCCCTTTGTCTACTGAGGAACAGATGTTGTTGTATACATATGCATGTATAGGTGTTTATACAAGCACCGTTATGTTTTGTGCATGCGTGTGCACATGTGGCACACACATGTCCTTCCAGACAGATGAGTGAGCCTGATCAGCCAGCCCAGAGCGGAGACTGTTCCACCTTCTGTGCCCCCTCTCCCAAGGCTCACGTAGTGAGAAAGGTTCCCTTTTTGGCACAAGTACGGTGACCTGTACTCTACCTGCCTGTTCTGGTGGGGGATCTGATGGAGATGTGAGGCCTCAGGGGCTGTGGCCCAGGGGAATTAGGGAGCCTTGGCAGCTTGTGATGTGGAACGCTGAGCAAAGCACCAGGAGAAATCCTGAGACTTTTCTCAGGATGATGGGGCTTACCTTAAAAACGCATCAGTTTGTGACTGTCAGTCCAGTGTTTGTTAATTACGTGGGTTGTGACCAGCAGGATGAGGAGAGAGGGCATAGAAGACCAGAGGGGGCAGGGGACCAGAGGGCAGGACAAGGGGAGGTCGCTGGGACGAGGAGAAGTAAGAGGTAGATGGGAGGGAGAAGCGAGGCAAGCTGTAGAGCGCAAGAAAGCCACGAGCCACCCATGAAAGGCGCTGGCGAAGAAGAGGCTTCCCAAGGCTGTGATGTGAAACTGAGTTCATCTGGATCGTGCGCTCGTGGAAGTGGATACAGCTGCAGCACAGATCAGCCCTGACATCTGCTCAGCTCTCATCCATTTCACAACTTCAGGCAGAGCGGTGTTCCTGTTTGGCCATGGAAAGGCCAGTTTGGGCAGGCTTTCGAAGATACTTTTCATAACAAAAAACGTATTGTAGGGTTTTTTTTTTAGTTTTAAGTTAAATATTAATATATTTTGTTTCAGTATGGCAGAGCTCCCTAATACCTCTTCCCCCTGTGAAGTATATAGGTTTATCATTTGCCAATAGGAGGGAGGAACATTCTCTTTAATAACTTGGATGGCTTAGTAAAAATGTGGCTCTTGTATTTGACCAGAGTTGTATGTCTGTCTGCTTCATTTATTTATTGTGTTTTTTGTATATTTTGTTCTTTTGGAATTTTTTCTTCACTCTGTGTCACTCCATGTTTCTTTCAATTCTTCATGTGTATTTTTTCTTATGGCACAATAATCTTCCCTCCTATTTATACTCTATAATTTATTCAGCCATTTTCCAGTCATCAGGCACATTCTTTTCTTTACCCCAGCGTACTGATAGAAACAATGCTGCTTTGAGCCTTTTTGTACACATGAGTTTTTGTTTTCATTTTTTTCTGTCACTCCCTGGGGGAGTTGCCTCAGTCCAGGGGAAGCTTTAGGTCAAAGAGTATAAACAGCTCTTGTCTGTCTTTGCCCATACCGTTCTCTAGGCCTGGAATTTTCTCACTCTTCATCTCCATCTTTGGAAATCCTTGGTTTCCTTTATGACTGTTCCAGCAAAACCTGCCTGATGCCTTTCCTGATCCTCCTCCTCCCTCCCACCCCAAACTGTTAGTATACCCCAAAAAGCCACCTGGCATTCTTTTTGTATATATAATGTAAATGCTTATACACACACACACACGCACATATATTCACCTTGTCTCCCATCAGAATGGAAGCTCCTGGAGGGCAGGGCTATCTTAATTTTGTCTTTGCATCCCTGTCACATAATAAATACTATTAAAAATTGCTTCTTAATTGATGAATGCAAGCAACTTAATAACTGTTCTTGCATGATTCCATATTCTTTCCCAGAATGATTACACTAGCTCTACCAGCAGTGAACTAATCGATGCATCCATCATCTCTCTTTGGAACTTTTCAAGCTCAGCAGGGATAGTGGGCATCCTTGCTTTCCCCTGATGTTACTGGGGAAGCTTCCAGTGTTTTTCTGTTGTTAATACCACTGACTTTTGGGTTTAGGTCGATATTCTAACCATACTAAGGGAAGGTCCTTTTATTTCTGTGCTTCTTGGGGCATCTTTTAAGAGGTGCTATAGTTGGTTTTAAAGGATTTTTCTGAACCCTCTGTATAAAGTATTTTATTATTTTGTTTTTAATATGATTAATCAGATTTAAAGTTTTTCTAATGTCAAACCAACCTTGCATTCCCAGTATAAATCTAGCCTGCTGGTGATGAAAAGTTCTTTTGGTTATTAAGAGTCTGCTAATATTTTGAAGAAGGCTTCCTGGTGGCCACCTCTGGTGGGAAGAGCACCAGCCTCCAGAGGAAATGACCTGGGTTCAGATGCTTTCTCTGATGCTCATATCCTGAATAAGCTTAGAAAGAAGAGGCGTGACCCCTCTGGGCCTTCCTGGCTTCATCTCTAAGTTAGACAATCTCTAAGGACCTTTCCAGCTTGAAATCTGTGATCTTATTTTTTTTATCCAACTGGCCTTCTTTTCTGTTCCTACCATGGTGGACAAGCCATCTCTGGTCCCAGGGCCTTTGCAAACAGGGAGTATTTTCTTCTTTTGTACCTCTGTCCCCAGCACCCATTACAGTGCTTGACACACAGTAGGTGCTTAATAAATACTTGTTAAATGACCGAGATGGCAAGAGCCTGGGCTCAGGGATACTCAAAAGAGGCCTGGAAAAAGCACACAAGCCCCCCTGTACTTGGACATGGTTCAGGGGCCCCATGTTAAGCTTGTTCTGTTTTTCCCTATTATAAATCATGTTCATTTTGAACCATTCGTATACTCAGATGTAATTAAGGCTGTTAATGTGCTTAGTCTGAGTCTGTGGTTTGGTTTGTCTTCAGGTTAAAAGAGATGAATCAGGTGCCATACACGTCACTAAACAAAAGCATCTGCACCTGTACTATGACCTCATCAACTTCACTGTAAGTACTCATGTGGGAGCAGGGGGAGGTAGGGTCATCAGGGCTTTCAGTGGCTGCCAGTGACCCCAATGGGAAGGAGGGACCCTCTTTATTTTCTTTCCAAGTTGGCAAATACATGTTTATTTCCATTATCTACTTCTGCAGGAATTCTTAGGACCCTTTTTATGGACACTCAGGAAAGAAGGGGGGAGCTAGGTAGATTTGGAACCTTACACTTGGTTCTCCTAAGAAAACTGGGTTGGCATTCAGGTGACAATCAATCAAGGAATGCTCATTGTTTTGGGGCTCTCCTAATCATGTTGGGAGATCAGAACCCCCAGGTTTGCTATCTGTCCCCTTGGGGGACATCAGGCCTCCCTAATTGTACAAGGACAGGCAGGGACAGATGACATGTCTTGAGAGGGGTGGAACCACGTTAAGCTGATTGGGGCTTACAGATAACAAACCTATGGGCCCAGGGCTCATGTAAACCACATTTCCTTCCAACCACACCTTTAAGCTAACCCAGAAGGAACACTGCCTTCCTGAGCAAGGTGAGTTCAGGCAGATACTAACTCACAGCAGAAATCAGACTTTCTACAATCCTCCAGTCTGAGGGATACAGGGGATGAGGAGATAGAATACCAAGGCTGGTGGCATCTTGCAGGATGATGAGCTTCCTTAGGCATGGTGAGAAGTCAGGGAGGTCCCAGAGTAGTGCAGCCAGTGGAGAATTGAGGAGTCATTTAACCTCCGTTTCCTCATCTATAAAATAGGGGCCATAACAGCACTCACCTCGCCAGGGTTACCATGAGGAACAAGTAAGATCTCATGTGTAAAGCACAGTGTCCACCTAGCACTGACGCATAGTAGGTGCTATATAAATGTTAGCTATTATTGTTATCAGGGCAGCTGAATGGTAAGGGGTGGGGGAGGGGAACAGGACCTGGAGTCTGAAAGATCTGAGTTCGAGTGAGACCTCCAATACTTCCTAGCTGTGTGACCCTGGGCAACTCATTTAATTTTGCCTCAGTTTCCTCATCTGTAAAGTGAGCTAGAGAAGGAAATGGCAAACCATTCCACTGTCTTTGCCAAGAAAATCCCAAATGGGGTCATGGAGAATTGGACATGACTGAAATGACTGAACAAAGCATTATAGTCATCACCATCATCACCATCATCGTCATCATTATTCTACCTGCCTGGTGGTATTTTCTTAACATGTGTCTCAGACTTGAGCCCTCTCCTTGCCCCCACTACTCGCCAATTTCCTACACACTCAGAAAGGAAAGTTTTAGATTGTGTCACTTCCTATTCTCCCAATGTTGCTCCACTAAGCCTCAGCCCGGGGGCAGTCATCATGACCCCAGCCTCCTCCCCTCAATAGCCTGCCTGTTCCCTTATTGATGCTCTTATTGACCATGTTGGGTTGCAGTGGATCAATTCCCGGACGATCGTGCTCCTGGATAGCGTGGAGAAGCTGCATGTGATCGATCGGCTGACACAGGAGGAACTTGAGACAGTGGAGATTTCTGAGGTGCAGCTGGTCTACAACAGCAGCCACTTCAAGTCTCTGGCCACAGGAGGAAATGTCAGCCAGGCCCTGGTACGGTGCAGAGCAGAGAGCGGGCCGAGGCCACTGGCCCTGTTCCCTCAGCCTCATCGTGGCTGCACTTCAGCCTGCCTGGCTGAAAACTTGATGTGGCCCCTCTGCCACATTGAATCCTGACTCCATTTTGTGTCTCTTAAAGCAGCGTTTTTCAGGCTGGGACCTTAGGATTTCATGAACTTCCTCTAGGTCCTGGGGATGGTGGTGGTAGTTTTTCATAATAAATATTTGTTGAATTAATTTGGTAAGCTAATAATGACAGGCATATTTAATTGGTATCTGCCCCGTGACCTTTAGACCCTGCCCCAATGTGTTCTAGCACATTAAAAAAAAATGTGACCATGTCTCATAGCCTCCAAAAAGAGCATGTGAAGGGTGCTGGGCCTTTGGGGAGAATCCAGCTCAAACCTTAATCTGGTCGTCCCATGCTTGGGCAGTCCCATAATGTAGCGGGTGGTTATTGGAAGCCAGTCAGGTCATCGTCTGCCCTGCTTTGTCCTCCTTTATTTCTTTCTGTGTGGTGGTCCAAGGGGGTTAGGAGTTCATACATGGTTTTTGTAAGCAACAGGTTGTTTTGGGTTTTTTTTTAATTGGTTAAAGGTAAAAGCTCCCAGTTCAATGACAGAATTTCCTCTTGAGTTGTGATTCGAGGATACCCCTGAAGAAGATTAACCAGCCCTCCCGTACCACAGAAAAGATATACATGCATGGATCTGTGGGGATACATGAAGGATCACTTGTGACAAGCTGGTTTTCTAGCAGATTTATTTAATGTGGTATTTGTATACCTAACATTCCTGTGTCTCTCCTAATACATGTGGTTATTATTTTCCTAGGCTCTGGTTGGAGAGAAAGCCTGTTATCAGTCCATCAGTAGTTATGGTGGTCAAATATTTTATTTAGGGACAAAGGTAAGTCCTGTCACTGTGTGTGTGTATATGTCTGTGTGTGTGTGTGTGTCTGTGTTTGTGTCTGTGAAGGGAGTGGAGGGTAGGGTTGGTGACGGCTGGGAGGTTGCAGAGAGAATTGTGGAATATGGATGGTGGGGGAATCTTTTGGTTGTGGGGCCATATCCCATTTTCATCATCTGTAAGATGGCCTAAATGCCCTCTCAGGCCCCTTCCTACCTGGCAAAATGTTCTCTTCACAACTGGGGTCCATCCGTTTCCATGGGATTCTCCCGCAGTCATTGCAGAGCTCTCTTGACCCCCTTGTCCAGAGAGATATCATCCCTCTGTCCCTGCTTGGACCCTTCAACCATCAGCCTGTATGTGTTTAGTCTGGTATCAGCTCTGCTGGAAAAGGGGTGGAGTGTTCCCAAGAAGCCTCCCTGAGCACACAAGGCTGTGGAACTTGTGGCCATGTGTGTCCCTTGAGAAGTTTACTTCTGGAGTCTGATACGTGGTCTTTGTTTTCTCTTGTTTTCAGTCTGTTTACGTGATGACATTGAGGAGCTGGAGAGAGGTGAGTTTAAGTTATGCTGGTTGAAGATGCAGAGTGAGAGTTACTTCACTCTCTGGCTTTTAGGAATCTTCAGGTCAGGCAATCCAGCAAAAATAACTTAGTTTGCCAATACCTAGAGTCCCTATTTTCATGTCTTTTTGTGTCCAGTCCAAGTTTATGTGGCCATTGTGCTAGTGAGCTCTTTGAAAAATATTTACTTAAGATTAGAAAATACCCATGATTGAAATCACCTGTGGTAATAGTAAACTGCAATTTCTAAAAGACACCAGGCCAAGATAATTCAGAAATGTGAGTCATGGATGGAGAGAAGCCAGCTTGGGATGGGGGGGGTGCGGGGCGGGATGTGATTGAGGGTCACATAAGACTAGGAGTTGCAGGCTCTGCCTGCCTTGCTACCAGCCCAGACCTGGCATCACCTAGAGTGGTACAGCTTCTCCTCTTCTCTTGCAGAGAGTGGATCATCTCCTGAAACAAGAGTGTCTGACAGAGGCCCTGGCTCTCGCATGGTCTTTTCATGAAGGGAAGGCCAAAGCTGTGGTTGGTGAGTCCTCTCTGCTTGGCTGCTTTTGGGGAGTTCCTCAGATGTCTCATGAATAAGAGAGTAGGAGGACCCTTCCTGGTCATTCACTCAGAGGAGTTGGGGTCAGGTACAGCTCAGGAAAACATCCCTTTTCCAATCATTTATTTAATGAGCAAAAGACTACTGAAACAAGAAAGCAAAGGGCTTCTCTCCTGTGGCTGGTCTTGCTTTTCCAAGGCATGTCCCTGTTGGAATGTCCTGCTGAGCTCTGGCCCTCCTGACACCCATTCAGGATGGTTGGATCGACTTCTTCATCACGCTGGGTTTTGTTTCTCCACAGGCTTATCAGGGGATGCAAGTAAACGGAAGGCCATTGTTGCCGATCGGGTGAGTTCTCTACGGATGGTCGCTGCTGACCCAGATTGGAGAGGTTGCATTAGCCTGGCTCCACTGTGGTGCCCCAAGGTTACTATAGACAGGAAGGATGTGCTTCATCTAAATCTGTTAGTAATCCTCAGGTTTACTTTCAGTGCCCTCCTAGCTTTTACCCACCAGTAGCCACCTTTGACAGGCGCAGGTGCACTTCACAGGAAATCCGAACTTTTGTGGAGCTGATAGAGGAGAGCACTGCCCCTCCGACCCCTGGCCTTCCGGGAGCCCTCACCTCATTCTGTCTGCTCACTAACCCTTGGCTTGTGGAAGGGACCCCCGCCTTTGAAGGAGAGCTAGGAGATCTCCAAAGGAATACTGCTGTCACTTAGGAAAAAATGAATCCAGTCCAGCACGTAGCTGAGTGCCAAAGGTTACAAAAGACATCTTCCCCCTCCTCCATCCTCTCTGGTGACGGCTCAAACAGACAATGAAATGACCAAAAGGCCTGTAACAGGAAGGACAAAGTTGCAGGTGTTATCCAGAATCACAGATGACCTTAAAACAGAATTGTCCATTGGTCTGGAGTGAATTCTATGAGTGCGTAGTTTTAAGATGATTATAGTCTGCTAGATTTAGAGCTGGAAAGGACCTTAGATTTCATGAGGCTTCTGGGCTGGGGACAGCAGACGTCCAGCGTCCGCCACAGGATTTGAACCAAGCTCTTTCTGCCTCCAGGTCTGGTGCCCTGTCTACTCTATCAAACTGCCTGGGGTGGTGGCAAGATTAGAAGTCAGGACCTGGGCTCAGATTTGAGCCCTGTTGCTCAAGGGCTGCTGTTCCTTCTGTGCCAGACACTACACTAAGTGTGGGGGCCACAGAGAAAAAATGAATCCATCCCCTGTGCTGATGGAGTTTGCATCCTGTCTGCAGGAGGGCTGTGTGTCCTTCCTTGGGCAAGTCACAGCCTCTCCAAGCATCATTTGCAAATGATGCAGGTTAGATCAGATGATTCCCTCAACCCTGTGGTCTGGTCTAGCTAGCCATCCCTTGCAGAGATTCCCTCACAGAGGGATCATCCCACTAGGGGCTCACATACTTCCAGTGACCAGACTCTCAAGTTGAGGGAAATGATGATGGGAATGATAATGATGGGGATATGGCCTTTTAAAACAACGTAATTTCTGGGTAATTTAATCATGTTTTTAATAATTCCAACATTTTAATAAAAGGATGGTCACTTGGCCATCTCTCTCTTAGAACAAAGACAATTATGGTGGCGGCTCACAGCTTATATGCCCTTTTGGAAGAGGAGTGTTTCAGAAGGTGGCGATCAATTCTGATTGGTTAACAGTGAGAGGTGGGCCCTACAAGAAGTGAACTCACTCCACTGAGAGGCTGAAAGTGACATCATAGCACTTTTGAACAGAGTCTGTCCCTATGTCCAGACCACCCCCAGCTTTGGGCCATCTAGACAAAAGGATCTATCTCTGCCCAAGCTGGTTAAATGGAATTCACCTTAGGTTAGAGAGTCCTTGTAATGTTGGGTGGGGTTGGATAGGGGAGGAGGTTAGCTTAGCTTCAGACACTGAGGTCTTGAAATGAGGCTAATAGGAAAAGGGGGAATGTGAATCTCCCCATATCGTTGGTTATTAGTAATCATTTCTCTTAAGAATTGAAGTGATCATGGGCATGAAGATGATGATGAGGTTGGAGATGATAGACTGATAGTAATGATAGTGACGCTGCAGTTTCTCTGCAAGTTGTTCAGATGATATTATGATGTTTCTTTCCAGATGGTTGAAATCCTCTTCCACTGTGCAGATCGTGCTCTGAAAAAATGCCCAGACCAGGGTAAAATCCAGGTGATGGAGCAGCATTTCCAGGTACATTTGAATGGCTTCTGCCTGGCGTTGTCTGTCTTCCCATCAACAGAAGGAACGGTTTTTTCAGTATAAGTTATTTTGGTGGCAACTTTTTCACATTCTAGTTTTTAAAACTATTTTTAAGGTGTTAATGTTTTTGCTTAAGGACATTTTTAGGCCTTTTTTTTACATAAATTTTTAGGTTTTCCTGTGAAACAAAGGAGCAGAATATTATGGGCTATTGATTACTTTATCCTGGGTTGGGGGAGGGGCAGGAGCTCAGGTCAGTGATCAGCTGAGAGCTTGCTGATTGGAAAGCTCTGTATGTCACAGATGAGCCCCTAAGAGTGGGCATGGGAGGGGAGGAGGTTTGAAGACCAACGTCCCAGGATCCGCTTTTGCTCAAGAGTAGAGAACGGGTGGTTTCCAGGAGCAGCTGTCCTGGAGCCCAAGCACTGTGGGCCCTGGCAGTGGAGCTGTGTTGGGAATTGTACTTGATATTCCACAGAGCTCTTTTACTTGTTTGCTGGGGGGAGATTCATAAAGAATTTGTGGGAGGAGAATTTAGTGGAGGAGCAGGGAGGATCCTGCCTAACAACCCCAGAAGTTGGCATGTGCCCCTATTGCTGCTGACACTGGGCACCTCACATGGCACAGGTCCTCACCAGCTGGGTCATGCACAGTTTGCCCAGGGCGAAGGGTGCGATGGCCTTGGAGTCCCAGGCTGCCAGGGAACGACAGGGGTAGGCTTTGCTTCTTTCCTGCAGAAGTGTGAGCCCTCCTTGAAGTCAGATCCTGGAGGGAGTAAGGGAATGATGTCAGCACCCTGGGGCAAAGGCCTGGTGGCCCCTTGCTGGTCACAGCTTAGACATGGAAGGAGCCAAGGCAAGGCCTGGAGGGGCTGTGTTACTGCTGATTTCCCTAGTTGAGGTCATGGTCATTTCTAGCTGCCACAACTGTAGGTAAAAGGGAAGAGGGCTTGAGGGCCTCTCTCCTGGGACCAGCTCACTCAGCCTCAGGACAAGACCGAAAACCCAAGAGAGAAGGCAGGCTTTGGAGAAGGCGAAAGGGCTAGAGGAATTAGGCAGATGGCAGCCATGGCAGAAGGCCAGGGTCTTCAGACCTCTTGCAAGACGAGCAGTACCAGCAAGAAACAACCAAGCCAAAGGGGGCCACTGAAGATTTGTCATCTGATGTTAACTGGGCCCTCCCGGGAAGCCTTTTCCTCTTCCCTCTTTGTTTCTTTATCCCCTTTCTCACAGAGCCTTCTCTTCTCTCCTCCACTTCCCAAGTTCAAATCCTGCCTCAGACACTCCCTAGCTGAGCTACCCTAGGCAAGTCATTCCACCTGTTTGCCTGTTTCCTCATCTGTAAAACAGAGATAATAACAGCACTCACCTCCCAGAGTTATGAAAAATCAAATGAGATAATAATTGTAAAGCTCTCTATGCACATGATAGGTGCTTCATAAATGTTTGTTTCCTTCCTTTTATGGGAGATCCTCAGTCTGACCATTTGTCAGGAACACTGTTGAGGGCATTTCTGGGCAGGAAGCAGTAAGACCTGCCAGGCCGCCCAGAGGCTGTAGGGCCCAGGAGAGTTAATCCCAGAGCAGCGAGGCCCTGCTTTCATCTTGCTTGCGTTAAGTGCTTGGGATAGGACATCGCCAGGGTGGTTGGCTGGGAGTGTGAGTATGGCTCCTGCACAAGTGCCCTGCAGGTGGCACTCCTCGCCTTGAGCTGGCCCAGCCCTTTGTCTTGTCATGAAGCTTTAGGGGCAGGAAGAGTTTCTCCAAAGTTGCTTCAGATTCTTGAGTAAATGTTGTTGCCCCTGGGTATTGATCAATAATTAATTTCCTTTGATTTTGGGGGTACTTCCGTTTTTGTCCATCTGTGGCCTTTGCTTTTCTAAAGCAAGATAGTTGAATAACTCTCAAAGAATGTGGTCACTGGGGTGGGGGAAACCCCTTCATCTTATAGATGAAGAGATTGAAGCCTAGAGAGTAGGTGGGATCAGGCTGCCATGAGCTTACTCCTTCACTGGGGTGGGGTGGGAGAGCCTGGTTACAGATCCCCTGCCCTAACTATCCTCCAGCTTCAGTTTGTCCCCTCTAGGGAATGAGAGATATGTGGTGAAATCCAGCTGTGCTGCTTACATCATAGCCGTGCTACACCACTCCAGGCACCCTGTGAGGAGAGAGGGATGAGGGAGGCATCTCCCTCATGTTCTTGGGAACAAAGTGAGAGGCTGGAAGGTGTTGTGGAGAGAAGCTGGCTCAGAGTCTGCCAAGACCTGACACGACCCTGAGCATCTGGACACAAGGGCTGAGCATCTTTCCCAATTTTTGAGCCCTTCTCCTTGAGAGGGAAGACAGGCCAGACCGCAGTCAGTAGTTCTGCAGTTTGATTTTTGTAGACCTTAAAAGGAAGGTGCTTGGTACAAATGAGATGCCACAAAGGAAGGTGGACTCTGGTGGCTAAATGTTGCATTAACATTAATGTTAATAATGCTAGAAAGGGAGGGCAGCGCCAGCTGCTGGAGGGTCTTAGATCCCAGGCTCAGGAGTTGTCCTTTGATCCCAGAGATGGAGGGAGGCAGTGGGGGACCCTGAACAGGAGAGCGGTGTGGTGTGATCAGCCTCAGGCCTGAGACACATCCACAAAAAGGAGCTGGAGAGAGAAGAGGCCAGAAACAGATTTCATCTGAAGCCTTTACCATCCTGCTGACAAGAGGACAAGTCTTGAGTGGAGGCCGGAACCTTGGGAGCAGTGAGAAGGGGATGGATCCCCAAGATCGTGTGCTCATAGGCTTAGACCTGGGAGTGACATCTAGTCCCTCCCTCCCTCATGTTACAGATGAGGAAGCAGGCCTGAGGTCCTCGAGTGTGGCAGAGGTGGGTGTCGAAAAAGGTCCTCTTTAAATTGAGTGCTCTTTGCCCCATCCTACGGTACATATAAGAGTGAAGTCACATACATTGAAACAGCATTTTTAAGGTTTGTAAGATGCTTTTGCCCAAGCTCCCCTGTGTGGCAGGCAGCATAAGCCTTATTCTCCTAATTTACATATGAAGAAAGAGGCTCCAAGCAAGCTTAAGTGACTTGCCCAAGGTCTCATTACTAGTAAATCAAAGAACTGTGATTTGAAACCAGGGCCCCTGCTGTTGAGGCCAGGACTCTGGCCACTCCCTAGAGAGGATGTTGTGGAGGAGAGCCAGGGGCTAGGTACGAGGGGCAGAACCTGGGTGACCAGGTAGATGGCACTGCCCGTGACAGAAGCCCAGGGCCAAAGGATGGATCCCAGAGGCATTTGGAGACCCAGGACTGGAATCCAGGGGAGAAGACAAAGCAGCTCTTTGCACGAGTGTGTTCTTAAATGCATAATATAAAATAAGCTGGAAGACAAATAATCCAATTATATTGGAATAGATACATAGTTTTTTCCCCTCCAAGTTCATGAACTCCGTTGGGGATCAAATATCCAGATTAAGCCTTTGATTTATGAAGAGACAACTGGATTTAGAAGTCATCTGAATAGAAATGGTACCAGAACCCATGGGAGCAAATGAAGTCACCAAGGAAGAAAACAGAGCGAGAAGAGAATGCAGGCCAGAGCTTGGGACTGCACAGAGGAGGAAGAAATGGAAAACATTAGAATGGGTGCTCAGAAAGGTCTCAGGGCTTGGGGGCTCAGCAGTTAACCAGCTGCTGGGGATCTCAGGTGCATGGGAGGATTCACGCTCCTCAGGGGGTCAGGGTGAGATGTGTGGAAGCAGAGACCTCTGAGCTTTCCGGAGGAAAGCAATCAATATTCCTTTTGTATTTATTGATTTGTGGATCAACAAGGTGAGTGGAAACTGTGGCCTTAAACATTCTTCTTGGAGGGTAGAGCCAAGATAGCGGAGTAGAAAGACTCACGTATGCTAGCTCCGAACCCACAGCCCATATATTTCCTGCAAGAAGAACTCCCCACAAATTCTGGATCACTGCAGGGCGTGCAGAAACATGGTGGAAAAGATTTCCGTTCCAGAGAGCCCTGGAGAGCCGTCCCCACGGTCTGTCGCGCCCCGGAAAGCGGAGTCTACCCCTGAGCTGCCCTGGCCGCGGGCCAAGAGGAGTAGATCCGAGCAGGCTTCAGGGACGGAATCTCTGGCGGCCGGAAAGGTCCCTCTGCCCACAGGGTCAGCGAGAGAGACGTCTAGGCTAGCCGAGAGGAGAGCGGGGTGTCTCCGTGGCTCAGGCCCCCTTGGGAGGCAGCAGCAGAGGGAGCGGCAGAGGCATCAGCAGCGGCAGCCCCCGGGACTCCCTGAGCAGGCAGGGAGAAGTTCAGGGTCATTACTGAAGGTCTCTGCATAAACCCCCTGAGGGAACTGGGCCTGGGAGGCAGCCCTGCCCCCACCTGAGCACCAGAACTTAAGCTCACATTGAATAGCAGCTACGCCTGCCACTGAAAGCCCATTTGAATCTCAGACCCCAAGCACTAGCTGGGTAGATCTAGGCAGGGGTGGACAGGAATCTCAGAAGTCAAGTAACTGGCTGGGAAAATGCCCAGAAAAGGGAAGAAAAATAAGACTATAGAGAGCTACTTTGAGGGGGTGCAGATGTTCCCGCCTTTCAATTCTGATGACGAGGAAATATTCTTACCATCAGGGAAAGACGTGGAGGTCGGGGCCTGTGTATCCGAGACATCCCAGGTGGATGTCCGGTGGGCTCAGGCCTTGGAAGAGCACAAAAAGGATTTTGAAAATCAAGTTAGACAGGTGGAGGAAAAACTGGGAAGAGAAATGAGAGAGATGCAAGAAAAGCATGAAAAATGGGTCAGTACCTTGGTAAAGGAGACCCAAAAAAATGCTGAAGAAAATAACACCTTGAAAAATAGGCTCACTCAATTGGCAAAAGAGGTTCAAAAAGCCAAGGATGAGGAGAATGCTTTCAAAAGCAGAATTAGCCAAATGGAAAAAGAGGTTCAAAAGCTCACTGAAGAGAATAGTTCTCTCAAAATTAGAATGGAACAGATGGAGTCTAATGATTTTCTGAGAAACCAAGAAATCACCAAACAAAACCAAAAGAATGAAAAAATGGAAGAGAATGTGAAATATCTCATGGGAAAAACAACTGACCTGGAAAATGGAGAGACAATTTAAAAATTATGGGACTACCCCATAAGTCATGATCAAAAAAAGAGCCTAGACATCATCTTCCATGAAATTATCAAGGAAAACTGCCCTGAGGTTCTACAACCAGAGGGCAAAATAAGTATTGAAAGAATCCATCAATCACCACCTGAAAGAGATCCAAAAAGAGAAACTCCTAGGAACATTGTAGCCAAATTCCAGAACTCCCAGGTCAAGGAGAAAATCTTGCAAGCAGCTAGAAAGAAACAATTCCAGTATTGTGGAAATACAATCAAGATAACTCAAGATCTAGCAGCTTCTACATTAAAGAATCGAAGGGCGTGGAATAGGATATTCCAGAAGTCAAAGGAACTAGGACTCAAACCAAGAATCACCTACTCAGCAAAACTGAGTATAATACTTCAGGGGAAAATATGGTCTTTCAATGAAACAGAGGACTTTCAAGCATTCTTGATGAAAAGACCAGAGCTGAAAAGAAAATTTGACTTTCAAACACAAGAATGAGAAGAAGCATGAAAAAGTAAACAGCAAGGAGAAGTCATAAGGGACTTACCAGAAGTGAACTGTTTACATTCCTACATGGAAAGACAATATTTGTAACTCTCAAAATTTTTCAGTATCTGGGTAGTTGGTGGGACCACATACACACATACACACACACACACACACACACGTACATGCGTGCATGCACACACACATACATGCACACACATACAGAGACAGAGAGCACAGAGTGAATTGAATAAGATGGGACCATATCTTAAAAGAAATTAAGGTAAATGGTGAGAGAAATGTAGGGGGAGGAAAGAGGGTGAAATGGAATGGGGTAAATTATGTCTCATTCAAGAGGCAAGCAGGAGACTTTTTAGTGGAGGGAAAAAGAGGAGAGCTGAGAAAAAAACAAGAAGCTTACCCTCATCACATTCGACTAAAGGAAGGAATAAAATGCACACTCATTTTGGTTTGAAAACCTATCTTACAATATAGGAAAGTGGGGGAGAAGGAGGTAAGCAAGGGGGGTGGGGATGATGGAAGGGAGGGCAATGGGAGGAGGGAGCAATTTGAAGTCAACACTCTTGGGAAGGGACAGGATCAAAAGACAGAATAGAAACAATGGGGGGCAGGATAGGATGGAGGGAGATACAGTTAGTCTTACACAACACGACTATTATGGAAGTCATTTGCAAAACTACACAGATAGGGCCTATATTGAATTGCCTGCCTTCCCAGAGGGAATGGGTGGGGAGGGAGGGATGGGGAGAATTTGGAACTCAAAGTTTTAGGAACAACTGTTGAGTATTGTTGTTGCTACTAGGAAATAAGACATACAGTTAATGGGGAATAGAAAGTCATCTGGCCCTACAGGACAAAAGAGAAGATAGGGACAAGAGAAGGGAGGGATGGTAAAAGAGAGGGCAGATTGGTGATAGGGAAAATTGGAATGTTCGGTGTATTGGGGTGGGGGGAGGGGATAAAAGGAGAGAAAATTTGGAACCCAAAATTTTGTGAAAATGAATGTAAAAAGTTAAATAAATAAATTTTTATTAGAATTTAAAAAAAAAACATTCTTCTTGGCATTCTTCTTAGAAGTGCCCTTTTCTCCTCCTTATGAGCATATTGAGACTTAGAACAGCCTTGTAATATAGGTACTGTGATTATCCCCATTTTACAGATGAGGAATTTAAGGCGGAGAGGTTAAGTGACTTGACCAAGGTTGCACAAGTAGTTGTCTTTGTCCTTTGTTTTCGAAGACCATGACATCAGATAAATGATGACAGGATTGCACTTGACTTTGTTTTGAGTGAGGGAGGGCCGTGCAAAGTCACTTTCTCCTCCTGAGCCATCTGAGTCCAGTGATCAGATATTCATCAGGATGACTGGAGATGGCCCAGGATGCAATGGGAGACCTTGGCATTTTTAGACTGGCCTTTTCAGGTGCTCACTTAGAGGGAGGTAACTGCCATTGAGTGACTGGGCCTCTTTAAGTAGTAGTCGTCAGGGAATGGCCCTTTTAATGAGTCAAAGAAAAAAATAACTAAATCAAACTGGGAGGGAAAGAGAAACTGTTACTATTGATAATCACTCTAAGCTAAGCCATTAAGTGGAGCTTGGGCAGGGATCTATTGTTGTCCAGTCTATGGCCTTCAGAGTGCACTGGGTTTAAGGTTTTAGGGGGAAGGGAAGGAGGGAGACAGGGAGGGAGGATATCTAGCCAGTAAACCCCAAAGGAAGGGGAGAGGGAGACAGAAGGGAGAGGATGAGCTGGGTTACCTAGCGGCCCGCTCAGTCTACTCACAGCTTGTGTTCCTCTTTTGCTTTTGAAGAAGACCATGACATCAGAGAAATGTTGATATGACCTGCACTTGACTGGTTTTGAGTGAGGGAGGGTTGTGCAAGTCACCAGCCTTACTTTCTCCTCCTCTGCACAAGTGGTAAGCAATAAAGAAAACCAGGAGTCAGGTCTTCTAACTCTAAATCCAGTGATTTTTTCCATGATTTTTTTCTATTGAATTGCATTGTTGATTCATGAGTTGGAGATCTGGACATTCCTTGGAGAGGCAGATTTGAAAAACAGACTATGTTTGTGCCAGTATTGATGGTGGAGAGGAGAAAGAGCAGTGGAATGTGATGACCCTGCAAGTGGAGCGTAAAGCAATGAAACACTGCGGGCGGAGGCTTCATTGCAGGAGCTTGGTAATGGAATGGAAGAGAGAAAAGAAATCGGTCGCTCTCTGGAGGAGCTGGCAGTGTAAAGCGAAGGAGGCCCAGTCATGTGTTTAGGTAGCAGGGAGGGAAACAACAGAGGGAGAGACTCAAGAAGGAGAGAGAATAATGCGTGGGGGTGAGCAGAAAAACCTGAGTGACAGAGAACTCGGCTGAAATCTAAACCTGGCTCTGATTTGGTCAGTCAGACTGTTTCATTTTAAGGGCATAAAGTACACGAAGGTCTTTTGGGACCATTTAAAAACTGCTTCCTGTTTTGGTTAACACCTTCCTGGGAGAAATGGTTTCCAAGAGGCCCTGGGCCTGCCCCTGGGAGGGGTGTGCTAGGTGGGCAGGCACCAGAAGGTATAAAGGAGGAAGTAGGAGCGCCATTCAAGGCCCTGGCCACAGAGAGCAAGCAGGTGTGGAAGGAGGGAAGGGCCTGGCTTTCCATCCCACCCTCCTGGGTTCTTCCTGAGAATTTGGTCAAGGTGGTTTCTGGAGTCCTGATGCTTTCCAGGAGGAGACAGGGCACTTCTGAAGAAAGCTAGTAAGAATGTGTAAGGCCATAGTTTTCACTCACTTTGTCCACTCTTTGGATTAATATGAAAGGAATATTGATCACTTTCCTCCAGAAAGCTCAAACATCTGTGCCTCTCTGCTCCCATATTTCTCACCCTGGCCCACTGAGGAGGCCAAAGGCAGAAGCTAAACACCTCCCTTGAGATGTGCCAGCCTGGCTTTTCCTTTCATCCACGAGTGTCCCTGGCAGGCTCAGCCTGAGGACTCTGGACTCTGAACCTCACGTCCTTTTTACGTGGCTCTTCTGCTTCCCTCATTTCTCTTTTTTCCATTTAAGCCTCAGGAAACCAAAAAGTCTCTTTGAGCTACTTCTCACCATCTAAATTCTAGGTAACTAAGAAAAGTATCCATAGTTACATCAAGTGTTGCTTAGCATGTTTCTAATTATGTGAAGTAACTACTTTTGAAGCGTGTGAAGAAATTCACCTCAGTTCACCAAGCATTTATTAATCCCCTATCCTGTTCCAGGCACTTTTAGGTGCTGAGTGGCAAAGACAGAAAGGAAACAGCCCCCAACCTCAAGGAACTTACTTTGGCTTCATTTTGTTTAATCATGATTTCCGATTTTGTTGGATGGAGCCTAAGAGTTCAGGAAGGATGAGGATCCGGGCAATGGGGGCAGGGGTTCACTCCCAGAGTGACTTAGGAATGCTTCGGGACAGCTGGTGCATTTCCAGGTCTCTGGGTGAAAGGGCAGCTCAGGTCCCAGAGGATAGGGCTGGGGTGGGAAACTTGGCAAACTCAAGCCTTTGCAATTAATTGAGCACTCGGACCTTGGAGAAAGTCACACCTATTTAGGAATGTCGAACATGTCAATCCTTCTTTTCAAATAGTGGTGGTTTTTTTTTAGTAGTATAGCTGGTAGTCAGTTTTTTAAAAATAAGTTCTTATTGCTATCTTTTGTTTTTTAGCATTACCAGTGAATCTCCTTCCTCCCAGAGAACCTTCCCATTTAACAAATGGCATTTTTTTAGAGAAAAAAATCTGCACAAGTGATGGACAGATTGAAAAAGTCTTCAAACCCAAGGCACTTGTAATAGCTGTGGGCCCTCACCCTCCTCTCATGAACTTTATAGTCACTTACTATTCACTTTTCACTCCTTGTTCGTGGTGGTTTTCATTTGCAGTGTTGTGGACGCTGTGTGTGTTGTTTCCATGGCTTTGCTGACCTCCCTCCGGATCACTTCATGTAGATCTTTCACTTCTCTGTGTCCATAACACACAGCCTGGAAATGTTCCACTGTAGTCCTGCACCCCAATTTGTAGCCATCCCCCAATGGGTGGGCATCTGATTTGTTTCCAGCTCTGCTATCCCAAAGAGTGCTGCTATAAATATCTTAGTGTCTCTGTATTGTTGGAAGAGAGCTGGGTTCAAGTCTGCACTTGTTGACTGTGTAATCAGGGGCAAAGCTACAAAGTTCTCTGGGCCCAAGCAGTTCTCTGAGACTATGCATTTTAGAGGTGTTCCCACACTGGGAGTTCCCTGTGCTGAAGCAGTTACAAGTCTAGACCTCCACAGTTGTGGATAGGGTGCTGGACTCAGCTGACCCATCATCCCTACACTCCTTCCTAACTGTGTGTGGACAGTGCTAGTGGCCCCTGGCTTTTCTTTCTACCCTCTCCCCAGGGGATCCCATCACATCTATAGGAGGGAAATCTCTTTCCTGAGTGCCAGCCCTGAACAAATTCGGCCTGTCCAAAATGGAATTGGTATCTCTTGTTCGCTCCACAGTCAAAGTTTCTCAGCTTCTGGTGATGGCGCTCTCATGGGCCCAGTCTCCCAGGTGCATAGCCTTAGCCATCGTTGACACTTTGGACTCCTCATGCTGCCCCCCGCCCCAGTTAGTTGCCGTATGTAGTTGATGGGACTTCCAGGGTATGTCCTGCATCCTTCCCCTTCTTTCCACCAAGAAGAACTGGGTCCCAAAAACTCCCCTGGCTAAGGAGAGGTGACTGAAGTCATCCCTGTGACCCAGCAATATTTCTGTGTGCACATGTGCATGTACACACACACACATGCATATAACACACACACGTATACCCCCCCCTTTCTGGCATTAATTGTACTTGGCACAGTTAGATCCCTTGTAACCCATAATACCCATGGATGCCTCAGTTCTAACCTCCTGGTGAAAGTACAGTCCCAGGTTCTGCAGACTCTGGGGACTCTCAGGGACTCTCCTTCCCTCTCTGTGGCCATCATAGTTGGTCAGCCATCAGAGTGGTGTCCTAGATGGGGCATTGGAAGAGACCTTGGGGCCATGGAGTCAAGCTGCCTCATTTTACAGTTGGGGAAACTGAGGCCTAGAGAATGGACCCAGCTCACCTATCCTCCTGGGGCTAGTAAGGTTCTGAAGCAGAGTTTGAACTCAGGTCTCCCTGACTCCCCCGGTCCAGGGCCCTGCCCACTGCTACTTCTAGTGGCTTCACCCGGGCTAGAGGATCAGGTAGCATGCCTAGAAGTGGCTAGCTACCCCTGCTGCTCCTCTCCTTCTGGGTGCGCTCCCCCACCTGCAGTAGTTATGTTGGGCCATGGAGTCAACTTGCGGAGCATTGGCCCAGGAGGTCCCGGCCAGTTGTGGGCCCATGGTGGCTTCCTCAGATGCCCTGGGCTGGGGTATGTCTGTCTCCTAGCAGAGGCAGCCATCTAATGTGTCCTGTCTGGTCCCTCCACAGGACACGGTGCCCGTCGTTGTGGATTACTGTCTTCGGCTGCAGCGCAGGTGAGTGAGAGCCCTGTTCCCTGTACACCCTTCGAGAGCCCCTGCCCTGCCTCCATGCTTCCATTCTGCTAAAGTCACCCTACTTCTGGTTTAAGTAATTTCCTGCCCATTCAGCTAATGCAGATTAACACTGCCCCTGGTAGTCATTCCTCTGGGGCAGCCAGAGCACCCCCAACCTCCAGCAGATGGTTCTGGTCCTCCCACAGGCACAAGACTTGATGCTTAACATCTATTCACAAATAGAACATGAACAGCCAGTTTTTGACAGCTCACTCTAGGAGAAACCTGTCATTTTGTCATAGAATCTAATTTGAACAAATCCTATTAGGTACTACTTGGGTGCGCAGTTACACAAGGCTTCCACCTTCCTCCATCTCAGGTCCTGGTCCTTCCCCACCTGTCCTACAATACCTTCCACATACATCACAGGCCCAATGTTTGAGGTTGGAGCTTCACTCATCAACAGAAGCACTCCCTGCCCCTAGGGGCTTAGTGTCTCCTCTGACCAACAGCTCCCCTCTGTCTTAAATGCACACAGAGAAAGAGAGGTGATTTAAGGGCATTGGGGAGAGCTTTCTAGGATGGAGTCATTTGTGAATCCCAGGACAGAAGGCTTGAGTTTGAATATTGGCTGTAGATGGGATGACATCCCCTACCCTGTGTCTCCAAGTCCCCTCTATAAATGACCTGAAATGACTTCCCCTGCACCATGTCCAGGATTCCATGGAGTCACAGACTGAGCCCAAGTCTAGCATTAGAAGCAGGCTTGAGGCAAGGCAGGGACTGGGGCAGCTCCCTTTCAAGAGAGAGCAGTTTCCCCTTTTGTCCTTTATTTGATAACACTTTCTGTGAGCATTATTAAGTGCCAGAGAAAGGCAAAGAATGGCCCTTGCTCTCAAGGAGCTCTTAACAGTGGAAGGCCATGCAGACAGGTAGAGAGAGCCTGAGAAAAGGCCCAGTGGCAGTTCTGCATAGTCTGCTGGGAAGCTTCTAGTTTAGGTGAGCCACAGAATGATGTTCTGAGCCCCAGCCCCATCCTAGCCTCCCATCATCAGTTTTGGCCCATTGGCTGGGAAGGACGCAGGATTCTGTGGGGGATGATGTCCAGGTGGCACAAGGACAAAGCTGCCATGTCCTTCCCACAGCTGTACCTCTACTCTCCTCTTGGTTCATTCAGGATGTGAAGGGGAAGACTGATCAGGTTTAACCAACCGCTTTTCCCTTCTCCCTTCTCTTTCTTACACATTTCCTTATAGCTACAGAGTCAAGATATGAAAAGTGTGTGTGTGTGTGCATGCGCACGTAGGTGTGTGTATGTGTGCGCATGCATGGGTGCATGTGCATGCATGTGTGTGCGTGCACGCATGTCTGTACTTCTTTCCATTGTGAGCCCCTTAGGGTAAGGAAAACATTTGTTTTCATGTGGATGTGGAAAGCAGTTCTGCATAGATATCCATCTATTGAAACTTTTGAATTAAATTCTTTACATGGTAATGAGACATTTTGTTTTAAAGACATATTCTTTATTTTCATAATTTGGCCTAGTTCCAAAAATTCCATTCTATCTGATTCTTCCACCTCTCTTTCTTTTTTCTCTTTCCTTCCTTCCCTCCTCTTCCTTCCTCTTTCTTTTTTAAAAAACAGTACATATTTCTATTAAGAGATTTAGTGGCTGGGGGTTGTTAGCTCAGAAGAGAAAATGCCTCCAGGCTTTCTACAGAGAATTTCATGATTTACCATTTTAAATATAGAACCATGGGCACAGAGCCACAGACAAGTTTGCCTAACCCATAATCAATATGAGTAAACACAGTTCTGCCTACTTTTTCAAAGCTAGATGCTGTATAGATGTAGCCCCTGCTCCAGGAAACTGAGATTAGCCAGGCAGAGGGAGTTCTAGACTGCTCACTGCTGCATAAGGGGGTCATCATTCCAGAGCCTCCTCTCCACTGTGAGTCTGCACCAAAGGCACCCAGACCCCCACCGACCCAGCGGGCACCAACTACCCGGTAGCTGGGGCTGCTGCTGATTCTGGCTGATTGCCAGCTCTCCCCTGCTTCCTTCCTGACATGGGGGGTGTAGGGACCAGGGGGCATTTTAATGAAGGGGAGACATCATAACTTGAGTTCCCCTTATTGACTAGCTGGTGATCAATTTCTTTTCTCTTATTTCTCTTTCCATCCTTGTATTGACCATTTCATCCTCACCTGAACTTTTCTGTTGCAAGTGCATAGGGAACATTTGTAGAACCTCTTTGACTTAGGTGAAATCAACTTTGATTTAGAAGTTGGTATGAAGAATGGAAGGGGAAATGACTTCTTGCTTCTCAGGCAACTGGGGGTGCCATAGAGCATAGAACTCCAGACCTGGAGTCAGAAAGACTCATCTTCATGGGTTCAAATCTGGCCTCAGACACTTCCTAGCTGTGTGACCCTGAGCAAGTCACTTAACCCTGTCTACCTCAGTTTCCTCATCTGTCAAATAAGCTAGAGAAGGGGATGGTGAATCCTTCCAGTATCTTTGCCAAGAAAGCCCCAAAAAGAAAGCAGAGAGTCAGACCTGACTTAAACAACTGAAAAACAAATGTGTTTCTCAGTATTAAGAGGGAAGCCCTATCTGGCCCCTGAATATTTTTGTTTCCTTGGCGAACGTAAGCAATAGAGCCAGAGTTCTATATGGTCATGTTGCTGTGCTAAAAATGCATCCTTAGTTCAACCAATGTAAAGGTAAAGCTCCTTTGATGGGTGTTCAGAGTACCTCCTAGTGCCCTTCTTTCCAGCCTTATCTCATTTTCCTTCACTCCAGTCTTGTGCTCTGTGCTACAGCCTGGTCTTATGAACACACATTCCCACCTCCACACCTTTGTTCACACTGCTCCCTGTGCCTGGAATGCCCTCCCTCCCCTTTGTGGTCTATTGAATTCCCCCTCATCTTTTCAAAATAAATTTTATTGGTATCTTTTCTATAAAATCTCCAGTATCTCTCATGTGTCCCTCTATCTCACCCCATTCCCATAGAGCCATCCTACAGAACAAAGAATATCTTTTAAAAAGAAAAGTAGGAAGAGGAAAACCGATCAATATATGGAAAAAATAAGAAAATGGGTATAATGCTCTTCTGCCAAAGCAGGGGCCGGGGGAAGGGCAGGCTGACTTTCCCTTTCACTCATCCACTCACAGTGTTGGAGTCAGGGGACACGTTTCCTTTGCTCCATTCTGCATCAGGTCACGTAAATCTTTCAGAACTTCTCCGTATTCCTCATGGTCACACACACCGATACTCAATCACAGTCACGATCACCGTTTATTTCAGCATTCTTCAATCAACAGGTGTCCGTTTTGTTTCTGGTTCTTTGTTACCCCCAGAACTGCTGTTGTAAATATTTTGGTGTATGTGGGGACTTCCCCCCTTGGGGTTTAAGTCCTGTTAGAGGCGTCTCTGGGCCAAAAGGCATAGACATTTTACTAAGTTTGTTTGCATGATTCTAGATTTTTTCTCCTGATTCACAGCTCCACCAACAAAGCACCAGTGATCTTCCCACATTTCTCCAACATTGACCATTCTTGTCTTCTGTTATCTTTGCTGATTTGTTGAGTTTGAGGTGAAACCTCCGGAGGTTTTGATTTTTCCTCTTCGTTCTTTGAAGTTAGTTTAAAACCCCCATGTCTTCTACTGGACCTCACACAGCCAGTTGATTCCTCTCTGTTGTGCTTATCCTGTGTTCTTTGTGTTGTGGTTTTCTTCCTTTGTATCTTAACCCTTTCTAGGTTTTCTAGCAGGGGCTGTGACTTCTCTGAATTTTGTATCTTCCCCAGGATGTCTCAGACTCGACCTGTGGCAGGGACTAAGTAACTTCGAGCTGAATTAATGAACGATACCCAAATGTCTTCTTTCCAGGGCATTGCTAATTTGTGTAGAAGTAACATACACTTGGCTTGAATTCGGCCATTTTGACCATTAGGTAGACAAAGAGGGTGGGGGTCCTCAGGAAGACCATCTCCGCCAGGCCCTATAGGTTTCTAGTCTGAGGGCAGATGTGCATGCTTTGGTGCACTCTGCCTGATACAGAGGCCCAGACTTGGACAGTAGGGTCTGTAGTGGGGAGCAGAAGGGGGCAGTGGGGGGTAGTGCTTGTTGCTTTTTTCACTGGCCAGCATTAAACCAATTGGTGTTTTCCAGCACACTCAGAAGGAAGGAAGAAGATGCCTTGGAATGACTTAGACTCTCCTCTCTTTCTCCTTTATGGTGGCATTTGGCTGCTCAAGCCCAGGCCTCCTATTTGTTTTTGCCACCACTGTGGGCTTTTGTTTCTCACAAAGGTGCTTTCTGGGTCTCCTTGTTTCCTCTGTTTTCTGAATCTCTTGCCTCCCGTTTCGGTCCCCTCCCCCAGGCTAAAAGATGTCATTAGCTTCCCTAGCTCATTTCTTTCACCACATGCTCTCCAGCCTCAGAGTATCCAGCATCGCCTTTCAATTCGTGTCCATTCCACTTCAGGTTCTTCTCGGCACCCCCGGGCCCCTCAGGCACCTCACCTTGCTGGTGTAGTCCACTGCCAACAGGCCAAGAATGTTTTGATGAAAAAATAAACTAGCAGGGAAAGTTCCCCTTTAAGTATGAAGCTGAAGAAAGTGAATTCCAAAGTTTTAGCAGTGTATCTTAGGAAAAATTAATGGATTTTTCTCTCAAAGATATCCTTTCATTTATTCAGTGTATATACTCAGAGAAACAACACAGGATAATGGAGAGGATACCAGCCTTGGAGTCAGGAAAGCCTGGGTTCAAGGCCTGCCTTAGACCTGTACTGACTGGGGTACCCCTGCTGCTCCCCAAGGTTTTCAACTGACAAGCAGATCCCTGATCCCTTACCCATGAGACTACAGGGTCAGGCCAAAGCAGTTGAACTGTTATGCTTAGAGATAGACATGTTCAAAAAGCGATTATAAAGTGCCTACTATGTACCCTGTGTACTACTATGTAAACATAGGATGCGCAAATTTAGAGTAACCACCCCAACTATTCACACGGACTATCTGTGCCCAGCCTGTAGTAGAGATTCCAAGCTTATATTGGTCTGATCAGCCACAGTCAGACACATTGAAACTTCACTTTGTCATGGTGATGTCATTTTGGTCCTCTGAGAATGAAGGACAACAGCCAACCAACCAACTGTATACCCAGCACCTGCTGGGTCCTGGGAAAACAAAGACAAAAGGGAACCAGTCTCAGGGCTCGCAGAGAAACTGATGCACTGATATATAAAGGCAAAGTGGTCATCTGGGGGAGGAAGCACCAACAGGTCGGGGAGTCAGGAGGGCTTCCTGGAGGAAGCTGACTGTGCATATGTTGCATGGCGGGGGAGAGGTGGCTCTGTGAGACACTCATCAGGGAGAGTCAGCCTCTTACTAAAGAGAAGTAGATCACATGCCTACTGTGTGTCAAGTCCTCCAGGAGTTGTTTTACCGGAGGGGTATAACACACAGATCAGCAAACATGAGATGGATACAAGATAAATACAAAGTAATTTGGGGGATCTGGAGAAGGCCTTGTCTTGTAGCAGGCTTAGGAGAGCAGGGAGGTGGGAGAGGTGTATCATGGACTCCAAGTGGCTGTCCTTGCTGCTAAGAACCATTGTTTCTCCCCCTTTTTTACAGGGATCTTTTATTTAGCCAGATGTATGATAAGTTCAGTGAGAATTCAGTGGCCAAGGGGGTCTTCTTGGAGTGCTTGGAGCCTTACATTTTAAGTGACCAGCTGGTGGGAATCACAGCCCAGGTGATGAAGGATTTGCTCATTCACTTCCAAGATAAGAAGTTGATGGAAAATGTGGAGGCCCTGATTGTACATATGGATATCACCAGCCTGGACATACAGCAGGTGAGTTAGAATTCAACATGGTTCCACCATCTTGAATGCCTGATATTATATGACAGACCCAAAGCAAACATGGCATTCTGTGCCCTCAAGGGCTAATGCCACTGGGGGTATAGTATGGACACATCTGTATCTGTTAAGTGCCTGCTGTTTACCAAGCCAATGGTAGGCCTTGGGGATACAGAGACAAAAAGAAACAATCTCTACCTTCCAGGAGAGCTCACATTCTACCAAGGGAGGTGATATTTACACATTAAGTGTGTATAAGATTCTACTAAATAACTAGGAGGTCAGTGTGTGTTTGTTGGGGAGGGGAGAATGAGTCTGGGGCACACCCTGCAGGGATCAGAAAATGCATCCTGTAGAGCAAGGATCTTACTTATTAACCTGGGCTCCAAGAGCTGTTTGTTTTGTTTTAAAAAATATTTTAATAACTTTATTTTGGTATGGTTGGTTTCCTCTGTATCTTATGCATTTAAAAACCTGATTCTGAGGAGGGCTCCCTGGGCCTCACCAGCCTGCCAGAAGGTCCAGGTTAAAGTGGACAATTCTTGAGATAGAAGGTTTTTTTAGAATTGGTGAGGCCTGGGCTTCTATGTTGGCAACAGGGAGGAAACCACTTGACAATGAATGTTGAAGCTGAGGGAGACAGAGGGATTGATCAAAGAGGAATGCTCCCAGGGAAAGGGGGAGGGGATTAGGGCCCAAGGCTGTCCTCTGAGCAGACTTTGGTGTCCCAGGGGCTATCTCTTTGTTAGAGCCTGGAGTGAAGGAGATGTTGGGGTGAAGGGTAGTACCACCGAAGTGTTTAGAGCTGTTGACAAGGGGAGGTGAGGGAGCTTCTCCCAGTAAGAGATGGAAGAGGCTCTGCCATGGACTGAGTTGGCATGATTGTGACTTCCTCCAGCAGCATTTGGTAGGCCAAGGATGGTTATAGAGAAGGCATATGGTGGTAACCCCTGGTTGGCAGATGGCAAAGAGGGAGCAGCCAGTGGACAAGGTGCTGAAGGAATCAAGAGTATTGTTGGACCTGGTCAGCAGTAGACTCAAATTGTGATGATTGGAAAGTGAGGCCTGAGCAGGGGGAGGCCAGAGGTCTGGAGGGCCTGGTGATCAGGAGGAGCCCTAGGTTTCAGAGGTACAAAGTGGAGGGCCAGGCAGGTGTTGTCCAAGAGGGGGGTGGCATGGCTCTGGAGAGCGTGGTGCTGAAGCATTTTGCCAATACTAGATCACTGGATCCTCACAACACCCAGGGAGGAAGGTGCTGTTATGATCCCCATTTTATAGAAAAGGAAACTGAGGCAAGCAGATATGAAGTGACTTAGCTAGTGTCTGAACCAGATTTGAACTCGGATCTCCCTAACTCGAGGCCCGATACTTTGTGCACTGTCCTGCCTCCCAGTTGCTTCTAGTGACCTTAAACCTTTGCGGTTAGACCAGACCCCAAAACCCCTTCCAGCTCAGAATGTTTGATCATGGTTGGGATGTGAAGAGGGCAGCTGAGGCCTCAGGACCTCAAATGGAATCAGCATCTCCTACCTGTGGCCAAGTCTTGTCCTTTCTTTCTCTGTAGTCCCTCCTGCATGCACCCCTTGCTTTCCTCTAATCCCTCCCCAGGCTGGTGCAGGCCGTGGTTCCCCTCTCTGGAGCCATCTCTCCTAGTCTCACTCTGATGCAGTGACCTTTCCAAAGCATATCACCTCCCACCCAGTTTACTCGATCGCTGCCCCTTAGCTGTGCCAAGCATCAGCCACTCTGTCATTGAAGACCGCCCCCCAGTCTGGCCCCTTCTAGCCATGCCTTCATCCCCCTCCTCATCTCCCACCTCCATCTTATAGCTGTCTGCATTTATCTGGCTCCTCCCACTTCTCCGTCCTCTGCTGCCATGGAGAGCATGTACGCTACACGATTGATCACTACGTGGCCTGTATCGGCTCCTTGGGCTGGGGGCCGTCTTTGCTTGTTTCTTTGTCTCGCCAGCTCTTGGCACACAGTAAACGCTTAATAAATGCTTGCTGCTTGGTTTCCCTTCTCTTTGGAGCAGCTGTCCCCCTTGCAGGACACCTCTGGCTCAGCTGCCACGTTCAGAGTCTTCATAGACTCTAAGGTCATCTGTTCCTCTGGCAGGTCGTCCTCATGTGTTGGGAGAATCGGCTCTACGATGCCATGATCTATGTCTACAACAGGGGCATGAATGAGTTCATTAGCCCGATGGAGGTGAGTTTGCTGGGCGGCCCTCCCAGGGGCTACTCGGTCATTTCTCAGTGGGTTTTGAAGACTGTCATTTACTTTCTCTCAGTCACTTCTGGATTGCTTCAGGAGACTTCTAGGACCTGGAGCCAGTTATGTGGGTTGAGCTTGGGATTTGAAATCTTCCTGTTGTTCCATATCAGTTACCCTTCCTTTCCCATTTGGATAAACAGCTAAAAACATCCCAGGTCCTATTTCAAAACTAGGAGCAGCCCTTGTCTGGGTGACTCTTACGAGTAGCTTGTGACAGCTGCCTTTCCAAAAACTTTGTTAGAGAAGGTGATAACCTTTGGGGAAGGGAGCCAGGGAACAGGGAGAAAGGCCTGGGAGAGGCTTGCCTGCTGAGGGCCAGCAACAATTCTGACTTAAACAGTCAAACAGTCCGCTCACATCCAGAAGTTAGCAATTGATCACCTGTTGCTAGTTTTACCAGGGACATAGGGAGGAGAAAGGGGAGAGGGAGTCAACATCATAGCCCCATAGAACCTGGGGCGGGGCTGCGCAGGGGGTCACTCTAGCCTACCTCGATACATGCCCTGACTGATGGAGTAGATGGTGGTGCCTCAGTGTGAAAGGTGCCCCCAGGTAGCCTCTCCCAGAAGAATGAGACTGATTTGAGCCCTGAAATGGAAGAGGGGAGAGACCCAAGCATCTCACTGGCCCTTTTTAGTGGTATTGAGGCAAGCAGCCTCCTCCACACTTTGTGCACACCTGCCCTCTGCCCCAGCCCCCACTCATACCTAGGGAAAGCTTTCCTCCAAACAGTCCGTCCCCTTCCTTGCACTGTGTCCTGAAAGGATTCTGGCATGACTTTTACCTGGCACCTCGGGCCTTCTTCCTGGCTTTACTGGAGGGGTCAGAGCCAGGCTGAGATGGCCTCATGGTTCAGTAAATGTCCCACAGGCCTCTGCCCAGGCAGCTCCCTCTTTCCTGAGCACCCTCGATCTCAGCCCACACTGCTTATTGTTGGGAACAGAACTTCTAGTTACCATCAAATTGGATTCTGAAAATAGACATTGATTCAACACCGTCTCCTTGGAGAAAGATGCCTCCTGGGGATTTCCATGTAATGTCCTTTGGTTTCTCCTTCCATAGGAAACCAACTCTTCCACCCTCTGTGGACATATAGAGTTTGTCCATGTCAGGGCAGCTCTCCTGCCTTTCACAGCTGTCCCAACAAGGAGATGGCTGATGGTCATGAGTGTCTCTCTGGAGGTCAATGGGCCAGTCCTTTCCCCTGACCACAGTCTCACTGCTGGCAAATCGGAACGTGTTACTTCCTTCCTCTGTAACCTCCAGTGACTCCCTATTGCCCCAGGATCAGATATCAAGTCTAAAGTCCCTCCCTGCCTTGTCAGTCCCCTTATATACTAGAAATACCATGTACTCCTCCATCCCCCACCCTGAGCCCACCTCTCCTCCTTGTCTCTGTCTCTTGACTTCCTTCACATCTCAGCTGAAACCCTCCTTTGAAAGGAACCTCCCCCTGGTCATTATCTCCTCTTCCTTCTTTGCTCTTCCAACCACATCAGTCATTCAGCAGTGATTAAGCACTTACTATATGCTAAGCACTCGGATAAGAACACCACCAGATAGTCCCTGCCTTCAAGGACCTTCTGGTCCAGTAAGGAAGCCAGCACACACAAAGGAAGCTGAGAAGTAGGGCAGTGTGCGAGACAGTTCCCTGGCAGAGAAGATCTGAAAGAACAGCATGCTGGGGAAGGAGCCCTGGCTCTCCTGAGAAGCACGTCCCTTCTTTCTTCTCATGCCTACTCACCACACACGTGTTCTTGGCTGACTGCTGGACAGCTCCCAGGACACAGGAAGGGACTGTATCCTTGAACCTAATGCCCCCAGCACTGGGCCTGTATCTTAGTGAAGTGATATTCACACCCCTAAAGAGGAACGCGTTTTTCTTGAGGAAGGTGAAGTCCCCAAGCTAAGCATTCCTTGTCAGTGACCCTGAAAGGATGAGCATCTTTGGAGTCAGGCCTGGGACATGTGCCAGCCCCAAATGTGTCACCTCAGACGTGGGGGCTGGAGTCAGGGGCATGGTTCACCTCTTGCCTTCTGAAATCATTTTTCTGTTCATTTCAAATGCAGAAACTTTTCAAGGTCATTGCTCCTCCTCTGAGTGCAGGGAAGTCTCTGACAGGTAAGCAGCCTCCAGTGTGAGCTTGGTACAGAGGTGCAAACAAGCTTTCTTGTCTATGGCTAGAGGGAAATGGCAAACAGCAGAGGAGGCTGAGGGGCCACAGAATTTAACTCCCATCCCCAGATCCCAAGGGCCCCCAAAGAGGGGGGATGGAAGGGAACTGAACAGCAGGATGGTGGGAGCCCTCGATGTGGGGGAGGGCCTAAGGCTTCTGGGACCCCTGCCTTTGCCCCACAGTCAACACACGTGGGCATGGAAGGGCTCGAGGCAGGCTTCCAGGGGTCAGGAGGCCCTGTGATACAGAGGGGCCATTGTGGTGACCACCTCATTTTATATAGAGGAAAGCTGAGGCAATTGCTCCCTCTACCTAAGGGGAGAGACAGAGATCCTTAGCAATGAAATCAGGAGTGGAAGCCACTCGTCCTCTGTCCAAGGCTTGGTTCCTTTCCCCACTTTATCCCTGGATTCTCCTAGAGTCCACAGAGTAGACTTTGGGAAAGGCCTTAGTGGGCATCCATTTGTCCCCTGCCTCCAGCATGATTCCTCACTCCAGTGTCCCTTGGGCTCAGTCAGCAAGATGAGGAACATGCTGCTTTATGAAACTGCTCCACCTTTCTGTGCATTTCTCAGTGCTAACCTCTGCACCCCAAGATCAGCCAGAGCCAGTTAGCAGTCCTCCTGAGGCCAGGATTCCCTCAGCTACAGCCTACTCATCCTCCAGTCAATTACTGCCTAACCTAAGAGCCCTGGAGGCTTCCTTCATTCCACTGCCTAGCTCCAGAAGATCTTGCCAAGGCAGCATCTTCCACTGACCCACCCTTTCTGCATAAGCCTGGAGGCCTTCTCCATTGATTAGGTCCTTTTCACAGAAACTATCCCTTGCCAAGCTGTCTGTGCCCCAGTTAGGGCTGTAAGCCAGGCAGTGATGTCCAGGCCCCGATTCCCTCCCCTTGGGGGCCCTGACATGTTCCTCTGGCTCCCCCTTCCTCAACAGCTTAACTACCCACAGGAACCGGGGGAGAATCACTAGAAATGTTTTCTTTCTTTTGCAGATGAACAGGTTATTATGGGTAACAAGCTTCTTGTCTACATAAGGTAAATGCCATAATGGAGCTGCCCATTGTCTCAGCACCCTCTCAACCCCCCAGATGGAGACACTGGTGCTAAGCTGTGTACTAGCTTACTTTTTTGTGTATATCACTAATTGGAACCCAGAAGTCACCTCAGAGGCCCCCTAAGCCCACCCTTCTCCTTTTACAGATGACAGAACTGAGGCCCATGTATCTAGGTGACCTGTCTAAGGCAACAGTGACTTCACTGCCCCTCTCCCCGATACCACCCCCAGCTACCGTCTAGCACTAACACACCTACATGTAGTAGGTGGGGCTGGCTTTTGTCGTAAATAAAAGATTGACTGCCATTGATTCTGATGGCTTTCTCCCCAGCCAGGGCCACCCAGAGAGGCCCTCACTGCTCATCTCACAGCACCCCTGTGAGACAGATATCACTGCCCTGTTTTTCAAGGCAAGACTAAGAGACTTTCCTAGACCACCTCAGTTGGTGACCAAGCCAGAACCAGCCCAGCCCATCTGAGCTCAGAACCAGGCCTGTTTGTATCCAGGACCCACCTAGATATTCTGAAGATTTCAAAGTGAGCCCCCTTCCCTTCACCCTCCCACACTTTGGGCTCACTAAGAACTGAAGCCAGATAAGTCCCTAAGAAAGGGTCTTCAGATGGTCCTGATCTGGTCCGGGCCAGAGCCAGAGCAGCTTCCAAACTGGGCCTTGGGCAGGAGCTTGACGTCTTCTCACCTGGACATTGTTCTTCCTCTGCAGCTGCTGCTTGGCAGGCCGTGCTTATCCCCTGGGTGACATCCCCGAAGACCTGGTGCCCTTGGTTAAAAACCAGGTAGGTGCCACTCCATCCTCGATGGCCAGAGACACCTGGGAAGCCCCCTTGGGCCCATTGCCAACATCTGTCACAGTGTCCCTCAGAGGGCTGGAAGGAGCACAGCAGCCCCTCAGCCTTTATGGATTCTTACGGGAATCACAGCTGCTGTCCTGACATCATGGCCTCTCCCTCTCTCATTTGCAGGTCTTTGAGTTTCTGATCCGCCTGCATTCTGCAGAGGCCTCCTCTGAGGAAGAGATCTACCCCTATATCTGCACCTTGCTTCACTTCGATACCAGGGAATTCCTGAATGTCCTTGCCCTGGTAAGTGTCACCTTCCTAGGCTCCTAGGTCCCGAGATCCACCTTAGAGATCCCTAGAGGAGGAAATTGAGGCTCCGAGTGAGTGACTCAGTGACAAGGTCACACGAATAGTCAAAGCCAGGATTTGAACAAGGCTTCTGTGAGTCAGTGCGCTTTCCACTGCGCCACCATCCCCACCTTGGAGCTTGACCTCATGCCCAGAGCACTGGCAGGGAAGCGCCTGTCTGTGGCTGAATGTCAGGGGGACTTGGAGCTGGGTTGGGGAGAAGTTACATTTTAATTTTCATTAACTTCTAAAAATTTTCATTTCTTTCAATTATCAGTTTTTAAAAAACAAAAACACCATTCTGCTAAGGGAGACATGGGTATCACCAGACTGACTGTCCAAGGGTGGGGTCCAGGACTCAAGACAAAATGATAAGTCCCTGAACAGAAGGGGATCAAGGACCTGCAGGTCAGTGCTGGGGAGAAGGTTGTCAGACAGGAGAGTGGAACCATCCAAGGGGAGGCCCTCACAACCCAGAATAGCAGAGCAGAATGGAGGGCTGCCTGCCCCAGAATCTGGGGCTCAGGAAGCTGACGAATGAAGAAGCACTTTGGGTTGGGACCTAACAGCTGATTTGTCAGGGATTAGAGGCAGCTAAGTGGACAGAGCTCTAGACCTGGAGGGAGGAAGACCCGAGTTCCAATCTGGCCTCCTTTTTCTGCCTCTCCTGTCCCAGGAGATCAGATGAGCAAAGGCTTGGCCAGTCTTAAAGCTCGATGTAAATGTTTGCTGTTCTTATAAAGGCAGTAGTTGCCTCTCCTGAATCAACCTCTGCAGTCACCAGGCAGGGACTCTGCACAGGCCATATCCTCTCACTAGGCCTCAGTTTCCTCTTCAGTGACCCAGAGAGACCACTGCCCAATTTTGCAAGGATGGTGTCTGTAAAATGCCCAGAAAGCTCTAAAGCACAATATAGAAGTTGTTGTTAATAAGAGTAAGAATGGTAAGTAAGAAGTATCTCCTCTGGTGTCTAGGACAGCTCCACACATGGCAGGTACTTAATAAACCGTGAATGGGAGTTTGAACCCACTCAGTATATTGTGTTCCTGGTGCTTTGCAAAACCAAGCAAGTCTACCTTGATGTGTAATGAGGGTGGTGTAGATGGTGTGGGTGATGAGGGAGGTGTGGATGGTGAGTATGTTAAGGATAGTGTAGGTGACATGGATAGTGAAGATGGTGTGGATGGTGAAGGTAGTGTGGGGAATGAGGGAGGTGTGGATGGTGAGGTTGGTGTAGGTGGTGAGGGTGATGTGGATGAGGAGGATGGCATGGATCATGAGTATAATAAGGATAGTAATCGGTGGTAAAGATGATGATAGTGAGGATGGTGTATGGAGAGAGGTTGGTATGGATGGTGTAGGTGGCGAGGGTAATGTGAGTGTTCTGGATGATGAAGGTTGGTTGAGTGGGAATCGTGGGGTGCCACAACCCAGCAAATTACCAGCTTTCCATTCAGTGAATGTACACACAAAAACATGGGCTGAAGAAGCAGCACAACCAGTGTCAACAACTTTCATCAGGGCAGTCAGAACTGACCAAAAAAGGAAAGGGATCAAAACCAACTGAACCAACACTAGTGTGAACCAAGGCCAACGCACACCCAGCCAATAAAGGACAGATGTTAAATCTTTGCGTGGACAAATAGCTAGAAGGAGATTTCAGACCAATAAATGATGATGGTTCAGATACTTGGTTGGTAAAGGCTTGAGACCAACAATGAAAAGCTGTGGCATGTGGTGGAAGGTGGTGCCAGAATGGGAGGAGAATTGGAAAGGAGGTGGAGACAGTGCTGCGAGACACTCGCCTTCACAGAAAGCACAGAGGCGGCATTCATAGCCATTAGAACAGTGCAGGAAGAGAACACACGTGCACAAATAGTGTCAGCACTGTGGTCGCTGATTAATACAAATGCCTGGGGTGTTTGGTTAAGTCCAGTGGATTTACAGCACCTAATGACCATCTGTTCAAACTTAAACCTAAAAAGTCTAAAGCAAGAAATTTTCAACCTAGCAATAAAAAGAGTAACAGACTGGTCCAGAAGGACAGAAAAATCAACAGCCTGCCAGCTACGTTACAAGTAGCAGAAGACACCAACCACATCGTGCCACGGGACTCAAACAGCCCCGTACAAGACATGCTAGAATGCATCCATGGGAATCTAACCAGCTGAAACCATGGGCTTACCCTCTGAACTTCACCAATACATTCAACCAAACAGATGGTCCAAGAAAACCAACCTCCAGACTAGGAATGGACTCACCGTGTCTCACCATAGAAAACCCAGTGCCAATAGAAATGATGAGAACCAGAGACTGCTTCCCAACAGGAAAATACCACTTTAAAACTCAACCAACCAGACTAACAAAAATATGGCAGGACACCAGACAGGAAGAGCAGCAGAGATGAAAGTGGACTGCTGTGAAGCAGAAATCACCCAAAACGAGACTGGAAACTAGGAGGAATAACTGAAAACTTCACTCATCGTGAAGCACACAGACGGAGAATGTGCCATATCCAGAATACTCATTGGTGACAGGGAGAAGGGGGCCAGCTGTGCACTCAGGACCAGCAGGGACAGAAAAGGGGAATGTACATGTAGATTCCAACAATCCACTAAGAATAATCTATGATTACAACCACGGAAGCAAGGTAGTTAAATAGAGAACAGAACATGATTGGATGAAAAAGCAGCCAGCAGAGGCTCTGGAGAGTCCTGGGTGCAGTCAGAGGAGAGGACAAACTCAAAAGAAATATCTTGGTCAACACAATACACTCCATGGACTGGAGGAGACAACCCAGAACCAATATACCCATGGGGAAGAATATGGGCCAGACAACCAGACATCACACCCAGGCCAGTACTCAGAACAGTTGCGCCATTTATTTATGAAAATAATGTCCCAGGCCAAGTATTTTTAAAACTCATCAGGCCAAATTGGATGGATGCGTCTTCAGATTCAGGAGTAGTGCGAAGCAGAATACTAACATGCTATATTTTTCTGGAAAGGAAAGCTTGTAATGAAAGGTAGATTATGAACACCACAGCGGTGGAAATTGGAAAATTCAACTTAGCCATCATAGAAGGAAGAAAAAAGAGCCACGTATCATGTACTAAAAGTTGTGTACCAATAAACAAAATAAGCTTATTCATTACTTTTTAAAAATCTAAATAAAAATAAATTTAAGCAAAACAAACTTTCTGTGTCTTATTAGAAACCGACTAACTTTGCTGAGCTTGTTCTCAGAGCTGCCATTGGGCCTAGAGTCAAGAAGACCCCAATTCAAATTCAGCCTCCAACACTTGCTGGCTATATGACCCTGAGCAAGTCCCTTCAACTCTGTCTCAGTTTTATCAGCTGTAAAATGGGATAATAACAGCACCTACTTCCCAGCATGGTTGTCAGACACTTTGCAAACCTTAAAGTTCTATAGAAATGCCAGTTATTTTTGTCACCATCATCATTAATGATAACAGTGCTAGGCTCAAGTGCATTACTAGGGTCGGACTCCACAGCTTCTCCCAGGTTGGGGCCTGGGGGAGGGCTGAGTGTCCAGCCTCACCACTGCACCCCTAAGCAGGCAGGCGCCTTGCCCCCGCACCAGTCCCTTTACCTCCTCCCAGATGCTTTGATCTGTGGTTCCTCCCTCCAGCAGGGAGGATTTTATAATTAGAGGAAACATTGCAGGCAGATTATGTTCTCATGATGCTCAGTCATTTCGGTGACAGTTGTTCACCGCCACCAAAATATGCCATTATTTGTACCACAATATTCATACTGTGAGGCATTACCACTTAATGATGTTTACAGAAATAAGCTTCCAGATCTGTTTCAAAGCCATGAATTGCACATTGCCAAAGGGAAGAATGGGTAAAGGAAGCCCCTGTCGCCCACTGTGGCAGCCCCTTCTGTGTGTCACAGTAATGCTTCATGCTTTCGGACTTGGGAGATGCCTGTGTGCATCCGGGAGTTCTCTGCCTCTGTCTGCCTTTGTGGACTCGCCCCCTCCAACCCCTGGAAAGGATAAAATGGTGACACCATCTAGGCCAACCCCTACTTCCAAACAGGAGGCCTTTAGAACTGAGTAGAATCTCTCCTCCAGTCTCCCTGGGTAACACTTATTCTCCAGCCACAAGCCCTTCCAAGCAAAGATCCCTGGGTTTCCTCCATTGATCTGTCTCTGCAATGCCTTTTGGAGTTATCCCATTTCTCACCAAGAGCAAGGTCTTCATCCGCCTTTTCATCTACTGGGAATAAAGAATCTCCCTCCACGTTTCTGTGTGTGAATGACCTTTCACTCAGAGCTAAGTTTCAGCTATCTTCAGGGGCCATGTTGGTCTTCCTTCATAGAAGAGTGTGTTCACTACCACCTGGGAGGCAGCTTGTACAGTGGACACAGCACCTCCCCTGCTTGGAGTTAGAAAACCCTGGTTCAAAGCCAGTCAGGACCAGAGCGTGGCCTGATCCTTGTTAGACCATCCCTTGGATGACCCTGCCTCCTCCTCACCCCACCCCATCACCTGAAGACCCTCCTTTTCCTAAATCCGTCATACTTTGGGTCCTGAACAGGTGATGTCCTTAACATAGGTATGATCTACTTGAGATGCACATTCAAGGATAAAGTCCTAGGCAGGGGTTAAGAAGAAGAGCTGTCATCTAGATGGACAATTTTTAGAACTTGGACAGTTTCACCATAGCAACTTTGGAGAATGGTTTCAATGTTACCTTTTCTTGGTTGTCATGGAAATCACACAAGTCATTCTCCCTGACAATTAATGTTCTATATTTAATGGCCGTAATCACCCTTGGCTTGTGAAACCTGGATGTTGGGCATGTACCTCTTCTTTCTCTCCCCAAATCCTTCCAAATTGTGCTCCATCGAATTTAGGTCATTTTAACAAACGTTTATTAATCCCTTACCATGTGAAAAGTGCTCTGAAGACACAGAGACCAGATAAAAAACAATCCTCTACCTCAAGGAGCTGATATTCTGAGGTGGGGCAAGGAGTGCAGGAGAGGAAGGTCGGCCATACAACATTTTTTTTTCATTTATTTTTTATTTTGAGTTCCAAATTGTCTTCCTCCCTCTACTCCATCTCCCACCCATTGAGACGTCAAGAATTATGATACCCATTATATGTATGAAGTCATGCAGAACATATTTCTGTATTAGCCATGTTCTGAAAAAAAGCAAGAAAAATGAAAAAATTGCATGCATTTACTGTTTACTATGTATCAGTCAGTGAGCTAAGTTCCAGGGATCCAGATAAAAACAAAAGCAAAGCCTTGCCCTCAAAGAGATCCCATTCTAATGGAGGAGACAATATGCCAAGAACTAGATGTGGAAAATTTTGTTGTTCGCTCTTATCTTACTCTCTTTGAACCCATTTGGGTTTTTCTTGGAAGAGATACTGAAGTGGTTTGCCATTTCCTCTTCCAACTCATTTTGCAAATGAGGAAAGTGAGGCAAACGGTGAAATGATTTGCCCAGGGTCACACAGCTAAAGTGTCTGAGTTCAGATTTGAACTCCAGTCCTCCTGACTCCAAGTCTGGTACTCTGTGCACATGGAGCCCTCTAGCGGTCCCCCTAGAGACTAGATGGAAGCCTCTGGAAAGGTCCTGTGTATACATTGGTTCTACAAAGGCAGCTTAAGAGGGAGAGGATGATAATGCCACTGTCAGCCCAGCTTTCCCCTCCTGGGGACAGTTTTCTTAGTTTTGCTTCCTTCTGCCTAATGCTTTTCTCTACCCTCTTTTTATAGCTTTATTTACTAGGAGAAGTCCCAGAGTTTCATGCAGAATTGCATGCTCCAGACTTCCCCGCGCCATATCAGTGGATACTCATTAAGCCTGTTTACAAAAAGAAGTCGCATAGAGCGATAATTATCTTGTCTGTGAACTTATTTGCCGTTTATTTATAGTTATTCCGGGGAATGATGTGGGGCTGCCTAGGAAATGTGTAATTAGCGATTTGTAACAGAGAGCACTCTTTCTCCTTTGTAGACTTTTGAAGATTTTAAAAATGACAAGCAAGCTCTGGAATACCAGCAGCGGATTGTGGACATCTTGCTGAAGGCAAGTAGGATTGGGATATTTCTGACGATGCTGCCTGCAGGTGAGCATCTGCCTCGCCAGGTCTGAAGTTGGCCCTGGCCGCAGCCCACAGCCACACCTGGCGAGCCCATCTGCTCACTCAGGTTTACTTTGGGGGAACCCGATTAGGGGCTCATAATATCCCTGATGAGCCATTCTCTCTGCAGTTGTCAAGGGTGACACCATCCTCCTGTTAACCAAAACTCCCAGATGATGTGTGACAGTTGACTAGGCAGGAAAGGAGATGATCATCCCCATCCAGATATGACTGGCTTTGGGTAAAAAGCTATTTTGAGACTCAAATTGCTGTTCTACTCCCAGCATAGATGATTTCCTTTCCTTCCCACCTGTGTCTGCTTGGTCCCCACCAGCCCTTTGGCCAGTAGTCCCGTGAGAGCCAGGATCTCTTTTTGATTCTCATCCTTTTGCTATAGAATGAACTTTCCCCTGTGTTCAAAAGGACTAGAAATTATTTTGAACAAAGGGAATGAGTCATCTCCGTGCTTGACCCTGCCATGTGAAGAGACCAGACCTGCTTCCCATTAACCTCATAATGCCTTAGTTTGGCCACAGAGATTTTCCATTTTCAGAGAGCCCCCTGTGAGCATTTTCTGGTTTGAGCGTCATAAGAGTAAAGAGAGCTGGGTGGTGCAGTGGATAGAATGCCAGGCTTGGTGTCAGAAAGATGGAGTTCAAATCTCGCCTCACATGCTAGTTGGCTGACCCCGGACAAGTTACTTAACCTCTGTGTGCCTCAGTTTTCTCATCTATAAAAGGGGGCCCATAATAACACCCACCTCCCACAGTTGCTCTGAGGATCAACTAAGATAGTATTTGTACAGCATTTTGCAAACCTTCAAATGCTCTATAAATGCTAGCTATTGTTAAGTAAATGAGTCAGGAATCATTCTCCCCATGGTTCAGATAAGAAACCAGTCTTGAATTAAATGGTTTGCCTACATTCACATGCCAGAAGATGGCAGAGCCAGATTAGAATCCTGGCCCTGTGACTCTTAGGCTGGTGCTCTTTCCACAAAACCACGTCATCAATACACGTGCTAGAACCCGCCATGCAAAAAAAGGACCTTACCTTCTCTCTTGTTCATTTATAAATCTATCCAGAATGGATGCAGAAACAAATACAAGGTCATTGGGAAGGAGAAGGGCCTTAGCAGCTGGGAAGAACAGGAGGAAGCTTGTGTGAAAGATGGGCCTTGAACTGGCTTTTAAAGGAAAGCCCAGATTTGAGGAGGCCTGGAAAGGGGCGTGGAGACAGGAAAGAAGAGAGAAATGGTTTGTGACTTTGCACAGAGGAGACTGAGCCTCTGCCCCTTTTTGGCAGGAACTTCTTCTGTGGAATGGGAGTATGACGAGTCTCATGGTGGACCTGTGATCTGGCAGTTTTAAATGCTTATTTTCAAGATTTGTCCTGACCGCTCTGCGTTAGACATTCTGTTATTCTGGAAGAGGATGAAGTTATCTCCTCTGGAGTCTGAGCCAGTGCTGGGCTCTCATTGATATCACCAGACTGGGTGATATTTGTGACTTGGGGTTCTGGATGCATTATTGTCATCAGTGAGCCGAAAATTGAGATGGAAAATGAAGGCAATTGCATCACTAACCCCAAATCAGAGATCGTTGACTCACAAATTTGAGACAGCTAGAGTTTAAAATGGCCGTGATTGACTGGAAAAAATGATCAGTGAATATAGTCACTCAATGCAGATTCCTTACCATGCTAGGGAAGCCAAAGAAGCCAAATTCAGCAGCACTCCCATGGTAACGCATACCAGTGAGTGCCACTACGAGCGCGCCATCCTGAGTGATGCTGCTGTGGCTGCTTTCTTTGGTGACTCCAGCGTGGACCCTGGGTGTGTCTTCCCCAGACTGACACCAACTGAGCCTCATCCATTGGTGAGAAACTCAGACACCCGTCAGCTCAGTGCAGGAGAGGTCACAGGCCACAGACAGAAGAGTCAACAGAGCACCATGTGGGGACTTTACAAAGCCCTGGAGATGTTGTTGTCAGGGGTCCTGTGCCCTGTGCTCGCTGCAGGTCAGCCTTGCAAGTAAAAAGTAGTCAGTCCCATGGAAAGGTCTTTCATCTGGGCCAATCTACTCATTTCTAGATGACAGGGGCAGGGAAGTTGTCACTCAACTGATGAGTAGCCGCACTGGGGACATTATGTCATGTCTCCCTGGAAATCCTAGAAGGAAGAAGGGTCTTCTCATCTTGGAAAGGTGAATCATCTGGAAGAAGGCCATAGGAGATAATGAGATTTAGAAAATCAGACCTGCTAGGGAAGGGAGAAGACTCAGGCTTAGCTACCTCAGAGAGGGAAGGCTGCATCACCATAGGGCTAGCAGGTAGGTTTTGGTCTCTATTAGGGATATTTTAGGAGAAAATGAGTTAGCAGAGTAGGAATGCAAATTAGATGTGAGGAAGAACCTAAAAATGTAGTCGTGTTAGGCAGGATTTCTTGAGAAATAATCCTTTACCTTGAAGTTGTTTTACAGGGATTCCAGCAACTGTGGCCAGCTACTGTTGACAAGGCAAGGATTCTGAGTCAGGGGCAGGTCAGCAGTGGTGGCTTCCAAGGCTGCTTCCGACTCAGAGGATCTCTGACTAGAGGGGCTTCTGTGGAGACAGTGGATTTCTGGATTAAAACTGAATTCAACCAGTATTTATTAAATACCTACTTTGTGTGAAGGAGAAAGGGCTTTGGCTGAGGTTGGTTTGGTTTTTTTCAGTTCTTACCCTTAAGGAGCTTATATGCCAGTGAGGAAGCGTAGGTCTTTAGTACTTTGCAATGTTTGTTGAAAGTTGGTGGGCAATTGCCGTGGAAATGCCCCTGTTTATTAGGAATTCCTGAAAGGCAAGAATGGTTCAGAGTAGCAGGAAGGAAACCTCAGGCAGGTGGAGGTTACCTGCTTTTTTGCTTACTTTTTTTAAAGGAAAGAGAATCATTTTGAAGGACCCATATGTGACATTAAAAAAGGTTGGAGAAGCATAGTTTCTGAGTAATTTAATCATATTAATAAGACTAGCAGGTTATTAATAAAAGAATGGTCATTTGGCCATCTCTCTTAGCCCAAAGATCATGGTGGTGAAACAGTATGATCAATAGGGCTGAGAGTGAACACACAGAGAATGATTTCACAGAGAAATGATTTCATTCTGAGCGCCCCCAGCTATGCCAGACTTCTCCCAAGCTATCTAGACAAAAGGATCTGTCTCTACCCAAGCTTGAGTAAAACCCAATGGTCTTCCCTACCCTAGATTAAATTCTTTGCAAGACTGGGTTATTAATCATCATTTCTCACACATATGTATTATAAGCTGAGATAAGACTAGGCCTGGGAGATTCTTAAGGACAGATGGAAAACCAGGAGCACTTTGGAACCAGGTCAGTGATAGGGAGACCCCTGGCAGGCCTAAAACTGAACCTAGATCATAGGGTCACTGATACAGAGTTGGGAACTAGCTCAGAGATCATCAAATACAATCTTCTTATTTTATAGATGAAAAAACTGAGGCCCACAGAGGTCCAGTGACTGGCTCAGAGTCACTCAGGGAGAAAATGGCAGAACCAGGATTTAAACCTAGACCCTATGACTCCTAAATCCAGCCCTCATTCTGTTGCTCCCCACCATTCAGATACCAGGAGGAGAGGGGAGAAAGGCAGCCAAAGCATTAACCTTCACAGCAATCACAAGTCTTCCAGCTGGCAAGGTCCATAAGGCTTACCAAATCTAACCCCTCTTTTTACAGATGAGAACACCCAAGGTTCAGATGTTAGATGATTGCCGAAAGTGACTCAGCTAGTTAGTGACCAGGCTCGGGACCAGAACATCTTGGGTTCTTTCTGTTAAATTGCCTCAGTGGGTTAGAAAGACAAGTGAGAGACTTGAGAGCCTCTCCCCCTACCATCCCTCCCAAGCTTAGCAATGTCAGACTTCCATTGGGAGTAATTAGCCAATCCTGTTTAATAAAGGAAGAAAGGCAGTCAGATCACCCAACCAGAAGTGCAGTTGGGTGTATCCCAGTGATGCTCCTTCCTGAGAAAAGAGGTGGAGAAGGGAGAAAGTGGGGGAGGCCAAGGCCCACACGCATATGGTCCTTGATGGAAGAACATTTCCTTTGTTTTACCTTTAGGTTGTGACTACAGAGAGGGAATTTAAGACTGTTTGGTGGATGAGACATGGCAGTCCACCCAGATTGATGACTGTAGTATTAAAGCTGCTCCCAGTGGCAGGCCAATAGTGAGGTGGCTGGAGAAGCCAGAGCCTTCGGCTAGCTGATGGACAGAACGAATGACTAGGAGGCTGTTCTATGCCTACTCACTTTAAGGTCCCTTCCCCATTGCTTGCTTAAGGTGGGCTGCCTTCTTTTCTAGGCTCATAGGGTCTTCGATTTAAGTCTGAAAACATCTGTAGCATTTAGCAGATGCAGCCTTCCTCTACTTGGGCCTCTTTCTATACTGGTGGTCAGCTCAAGCTTTGCATAATTAATTAAAAAATGTCATCATGGACATACAGCAATGAGGCAATCTTCCCTTTCTCATATAAGTTATTTGAGTCGAACCAGGTATTGAACATATGTGGCCCTTTTACTCATCAGGTCATGGTGGAAAATTCAGATTTTACTCCTTCCCAAGTTGGGTGTCTCTTCACCTTCCTTGCCCGACAGCTTGCCAAGCCCGACAACACACTCTTTGTGAACAGGACACTTTTTGACCAGGTATGTGAGTCTGACTGCGAGACCCAGCCAGGCACTGGCATGTTTTCTGTTCTTGGCTTTCAGAACTGCTCAGTGGGCCATGTTCCTTGACCTAATGTGAGACTGGACAGACAAACTTTAGTGAGAGGATCCTCCTAGCATAGATGAGTCTCAGAGCTGGAAATGGTGCTTCTAGAAACAGGAGCTTTTCTTCCTAGTGGGACTAGGTCCTGGTCAGTGAAGCTGGCCTGAGCTTTTCAGAGACATACACAAGCATTTTCTCACTTGGAGGAGAAATGGAAAAAGAGAAGAGATGTCAGAGGCAGGCTCCCAGGCAGCCCTTCGCTCCCTGAGAAGTTACGGAGCCTGCTAGTTAGATTCAAGAAACCTTTGCTCTCCTTATCACTACCTCTTCATGTCTTCATACTGCAGGGAAAATACGACTCAAGCACAGATTACATTGTCAGCATAAATCGGGCCTGCTTGGTCCTACAGCTCCTCTCAGGGTTTACGTAGAGAGTCCGCCCTTCCAGCTTGGCACAGGTGTACCTGGGAGCAGAGACCGGTGGGAGGTGGGGGGAGCTGGAGACAAGTTATCAACTCCTGTCACTGCGGCATCACGTGCTTTGGGCTGGCCTCTAATGAAGTATCTTCTTTTGTGCCAGGTCCTCGAGTTCCTCTGCAGCCCCGATGATGACTCCCGACATTCGGAGAGGCAGCAGGTAGAACTCTAGATATCCTCTGACTGAACTTCAGAAAGGATGATGATGTAACCAGAGGCAACTGTAGCTTTAGCTGAGGACACTGAGAGGGAGGGAGGTGCCTAGGGTCCCATGTCACTGGTATCCCAAGTTCAACCTTGGAATTTAAGAACTTGGCCCATTCAGTGACCTCACAGAAACAGGGAAAAGGGTGGCAGCAGCATTTGTCCAGCAAGCTGAAGTCCAGTGGTTTAGAGGTAAAAGCCCCCCTCCATGTCTGCATCTTCCCCCCGAGGCTGTTGCCTGATGCCCAATGGCCCCTAAGCCTCTGGAAGGCCAGAGCAGACCTCTCATAGTCAGCTCTATGGGGCTCAGGCTCTAAGTTTTGGTCCAGATCTGTGATTCCTTCATTGTAGGGAGCTCCTAGTATGGAAACTCCCCTCACTAATGCAGACTAGCTTGCCTCACTTAAAAGAAGTGAACAAGAACTTTTTGTGTTAAACGGAGATCTTCCGTCAGGGCCCATGAAGCCAGCAGTGGGCTGGGGGATAGGGAGACCCCCAAGGCCTAGAGCTGCCTGCCTCTTCACACGCCAGCCTAAGGCTCCCTTGTGTCCTCCTCTGGGAGATGTAGGGCTGGAGGGATGGGGAGCTCAGGCATTTTGGAGAAAGCAGCCTAGGAAGAAATGATAAACAGGAAACATGAAGCTAGCCTGGAGAAGAGCCACAGACTCAGCAAACGTGAGGATACAAGGGGCATCTTGCCTGACCTAAGGACATAAAATGAGTAAGTGGGGTCAGAAGCAGCCCTCAGAGGATGCGGGCTTCCCACACGGTCTTTTGAGGCATCAGTTGTTACAGGTGTTGGAGCCTGCCGATGTTGGGCTGTGTGGCTCATCCAAGAGCAAAGGGGCTTCAGAGAATTGTTTGGAGCGTGCTTTGTGTCTGCCACGGATAATGGTGCCATGTCCCCACAGGTGATAGCTCCATGCCCCCATGGCTGCAGTATCTGAGATCTGAGGAGTGATGTCCTCACCAGCAGGATCCTGACCTGAGGCTTGTCAATTGTAGTTTATGAGGCCTGTTTAAAGACAGCTCTTCATTAGGCAGTGGGTCAGCACTCACTCTCAGACCCTTCTTAATTCTCCTACTGAGGACTGCAGTGGAGTCTCTGTGTCCCATCTCTGGAAAGCAGAATCCACATTCAGCAAGGGCTAGCTAGGTCACAAGAAGGCAGAAGGACACTTAGAATAAATCTGCCTTTTGGAAGAATATGGTGTCCAGTGGCATTTTTAGTTCCCTAGAGAGCCAATCTGGTGGAGTGTTGGCCTCATGGGCTGACTGGGACAGGGAGATTTGCAGCCAGGGTCATGTCCCAAGTGCGCAGATCTATCCGTCTGGGCCTTCTCCACAAGTTAGCCACCAAGCCAAAGGAGGAGCTTCTTTCCGTTTCACAATTTTTAACTGAAATATTGTAGTGTCAGCATTATGGTCTTAGGCCGGAGCTCTCTTTTCCCTTGTGTCTGTAAAAGCAAGCCAGAAGCTGAATGAGTCCTATCCTTCTGTGGCCCTCCCTGGATTGGGTCTTGTCCGTGGGCTTTCAAAGGGAGGGAGGAGTGAAAATTGAAATGAAAGTGTTGACTGTTCTTTGCAATGATTCCAGGTCCTCCTGGAATTGCTCCAGGCTGGTGGGATCGTGCAATTTGAGGAGGGCCGGCTCATCCGGATGGCCGAGAGAGCTGAGTTGTGAGTCATGTCAAGGTGGCATCAGCGCCTGTTCCCTGGCTTGAATTGATGCCATGCAGATTGTTTTGATCTTGGAGGAGATGATTATTTAAACAACGGGACAAGCGCAATGATCACAGTTGTTCTGAAGCAGCAGGCCCTTTGTTCAGAAATGTCCAAACAGCTTGAAGGTTCTGGCCTCAAATATAGCCATAGAGCCAAGGGTGCTGGACACCTCTGCATGGGCCTAGAGGTCACGTAGCCTCCTGGTGGTATGAATTCTATGCCTGTATCAAATAAAATCTCTGCCCGATGTTTCCTTGGCATTTACCATAAATTCCAGCATCACTCTCAGGAGTGACTCCAACTTAATTTTGGCAAGGAAGGGTCCAGCCCTGTGATTTCATCAGAACCTCCTTTCCCTGATGTAGCTGAGCAATTCCTCCATAAGTTAAAATTTATCATCTTGGAGACACACTTGGGGGACTGAGAGATCTGCTTCAGATCACAAATCTTTTTTTCCTTCAACACACTATTTTTGTCAAAAACAGGACTTGATCCCAGGTCTTCTCGAACACTCCAAGGCTGGCCTTCTGTCCCAGGACCATGCTGCTAAGGAAGCAGACCATAGGGCAGACCATCTTATCCTATCATTTATATCTGCCTGGGTTGTAAAATGGTGCCTCACCCCACTTTTAATCCTTAGAAGGCTCTGGGTGCCCTTAGCAGAGGTCCCATCTGTACTTTTCATGAGACCTGCCCAGCTGCTTTTGCCCAACATTTCAACGATCCCCAAAGGTCCCTGTTATGAGGCTACATGTTGCTCTTTTGGTAGAAGTGAGCAGGGCTCTCTGATAACAGCCATCCCTGCTTTTAACCAAGTAAGTCCCCCCTGCCCACCCCATCCCCTGTCACTTGCCTTACCCCAGGCTACAAGTGTTCATTGCCCACCAGACCCACTTAGCTCTTTTCTTGCCTTCAGCTACCAAATTTGTGAATTTATGTATGAACGAGGACACCAGTATGACAAGATTATTGACTGCTACCTCCGGGACCCACTGAGAGAGGTGAGCAGGGAGAGGGCTGGCTCCCTTCTCCTCACAGGCTTTGTTTTCTCAGGCAGGTAGAGTCGTTCAGGGACCTCTTTGGAGCCTTGGGTTGTTCATCAAATGTGGAACAAAATTTCCCATGTCACACCCTCTCCCGCCATTCTGCAGGCACCGACAGTTTCTTAACGAGGGTGCTCCCTTCACCAAGGCTGATTGCAGCCCCTCACAAACACTCTCAGAATATTTTGTGGCCCAAGCAGTTCCTATTGTTTGCAGCCCTGCTGATCAAAAGCTCTCCGGCTGAGGCAGGTCCTTAGCTGTCAGGCACATAAGTTTTCTGTGCCCAGGCTGGTGCTGAAAGTCTCTCTCAATAGCCCCCAGATATCTGACTGCTCTGGCCAGAGGTGTGCCGTTCAAGGCTCCATTCCTAGGATGGAGAGCAGACAGGGGAAAGGCCTGGAGGCAGGAACTGGAGCCTTGTGGATGAAGAAGAGGTAGAAAGGCCGTGCTGCATCATAGCATGGAGGGAGGGGAGCCAGGGGGTGGAGGACAGTGTGTGGGGTCGTCTCAGTCAGATCTTCCTTCACAGAAATCTTTTGGCAGGGGCAGAGGAGGGGAGAGGGAGAGACTAGTCGCCAAAGGGGATACCATAAGCTAAACTTTGGCAGGTATTTAATAGGAACTGAGCCAAGTTCTTTGTGCCCCTTTCAGGAAGAGGTCTTTAACTACATTCATAACATCTTGTCCATTCCTGGACACAGCCCGGAGGAGAAGCAGTCCGTGTGGCAGAAAGCCATGCTGCACATCGAGGTAAGGCAGGGCATGATCTGGGTCAGCAACAGCCCACTCCCCCGGGGCTCTTTGGAGCTTGTTTGTCCCAATTCATTCCACTTCATCTGTCGTGTCTTCTCCTTTTGCTGTCATGCTTTCAAGGTCACTGTATGTCCTTTACAAAGCCAGAATTATTTTTCCCCATGGGCTACCCTGGATGCCTGCACACTTCTTTCCCAGGTGCCTGTTGGCCTTCAGATCATCTTTGTGAATAAACATGAAAGTCATCCCCACTTCCCCTGGGCAGCCCAAGAAGCCTTGACCCAAAGGGCAGGATTACTCTCTCCTCATGGCACGTTTCTTTTCTGTGGGGCCATTTCTCTGACCTTGCTGAGAAGAAGAATCACAAATTTGAGTGTTCTCTAGTGTCACCTTCCCTGGCCCAGTAACTTGGCTATCAAGTGTTTTTTGAGTTGGGAAAGCTTGGCCCAGTGAACTCCTTTTTGGAAGATGGAGGAGGGTGTGAGAAACTGCCTGACCCTCGCTGGGGCCCAGAATTCTTTGGTGGCAGAAACAAGAAAGCTGATTGCCTCTGGCAGTTTGTGAGATGTCCTGGGGTCCATTGTTCAGGGCTCAGAACCTGACATACCTCAGGAAGCAGCAGCTCCAGAGCCTTGTGAGAGCCTGCCCTGTGACATGTGGGGCCCCCCACCCCAGCTTCACCTTTCTCAGCAAAAATGTCAGGTGAGGCCTGTTTTCAGGAATGAGACTCTCCTTGGAGCTTCTCATACTCCTGGGGCTGTCAGGGCTCAGTCATGGGGATGTCCTCCGGTGACCTTTGAAGAGGACTGTGTGATCTTCCTTCAGAGCAGGAGGGCTCTCCCTGGGGATGAGTCAGCTCTGAAGCTTCAGAAAATATGACGTCCGAGCAGGGTCCTGGAGACTGTCTGAGACCAAAACTCAGCGGCCTTTAGGGGCCATGTCAGTGCGGGGAGGCTAAGCAACTGCTCCCTTTTACGTGTGCACTCTGAGCAGCGGGCTCGTGTGGAGAGAACAGAAGGTGCCCTTCCTTAGGACAGGAAGAACCACAGCATCTGGGCACAAAGACCCAACAAGACCCTCATTCCTCTGGATTTTGGGCAAGTGACCCATAAGAAGAGCCGGGTCTCTGCCTCTTACTGCGTCTATAAAATGGGCACAAGAATTCTTTGACTGCCCTCCTGTAGGGTTTCTGTAAATAGTGGTGATGATGATGGTACTTAGGTGGGCTTCAAGGTTTGCAGAGAACTTAACATGTTGTAGGATGTGAGTGCTACCATTACCTCCATTGTACAGGTCAGCAGAGTCCCAGACAGGTTAAGTGAGATCACCCCCTCATGGGTCAGAATCTGAATTCTAGTGTTAACCCTCAGTGCAAGGTGTCAGCCACCAGCCTGCGCTGCTTTCCCAAGAAACCCTTTGTAAAGCTGTCTCATCATTTTTATCATTTAAGTGAGTGCACATTCCAATAGCCGTCTTTGCACGGGGCAGCCTTTTTGCTGCTTGGCAGGTTCTTTTGGCGTCCTTGCCTCTAATGACTCACTCTGTGAGCCAAGGCCCCACTATCTGCACTACAGAACTTGTGGTGGGGGCTGGCGGGGCCTGTTTTCTGCCCAACGTGACTTGAGATGAATTAATCACCAAGAAAACTAATTCCTCAGCAAAAAGCCCATGCTAGAGAAGCAGGAATTGTCTCTTCTGCAACACAGTTATTTCTGCTCACTGGCTATTTTGTTTTCCCTCAATCTGCACTTTTTTTCACCTTCCAGCTTCTTAATGTCATTCAATGCTGCTCAAACTTGTTTAACCAAGGCCTTATTAATTACCAAGGCCTTAACAACAGCACATGGCTGTAAGATCTCTGGAGGCAGAAGCCTCGAGGAGCGCACGCTAACACCAGGGCTTTGTGGGGTCTTGCTGACATAGAGGCAGAGAAGAAGCAGACTTAATATCACTTTTATCCAGCTTGGGCTCTGTGTCCATGGGGGCAGTCTTAAACATTAGGTTCCCATTTCCCAAAGTGGGGTTGGATCTAGAGCTATGCACGTCTTAAAAGCGAGGTAGCTGCACAGAGGGAATGCTTGTAAGTCATCATCAGGGCAGAGGAAGGGGGAGGGCAGCCGCCTTCCTGGTATGGCTAAGAAATGTTGGGGCCAGGCATCCTGGGTTCCCCATGGTGGACTCTAGAAACACTGTTCAGCCCCACCCAGCACGGTCAGCTTGGTCCTGCTTACATCCTCATTCTTAAGGCCATTTCAGATACAGCTGATCCTCCCAGACACCCTGGCTGCTTCCACTGATTTCATTTTTACTTTGACCTGCATTTGCAAACTTTGGGGGTCAGAAAAACCCAAAGCCTCTGGTTCTGGGCAGCGTCCAGTACAGTGCAGCCCTTCTGCCTTTGTGGAGGCCTTGCTGCTAAGTTGGGAAAAGCTGTAGGGGCTGGTCAGCTCCCCAAGTGCCTTGGTTTAGTTCATAGTTGAATTTGACTAATTACCAGCTTTTGTTTTCTCTCCCTTCCACTAACCTCGCCGAAAAGAAAAAAGGGAAAACAAAGACATTCTGACCAGAGGCCTAGTCCTCCCAGTTCTCTGCACATAGTAGGTACATCCAGCACTTCCTACTGTGTGCTGTGCCTGGGTGAAAGAAATGGGACTGAGCCTGAGTTGTCACAGGAGCAGGATTTGCCCAAGGTTCCAGATGTCTAGGACAGCATAAACAAAAGTTTGAAGAGGGGAAGGAGTGACCTGGCTGAGGAAAAGAGAGGCCAGCTCCTGGGAGGGCAGCTGGACATGAAGGTGGAAAGGTGGGGCAGAGCCAGACTGGGAAGGGTCTGCCCAAAGCCAACCATAGCTTCCTGAGTAGTCTCTTTTATTCAAGCCCAACTGGAGAGACTCAGAGCCAGGCCTAGGCAGAAGATCATGGAACTGATTAGAACTGGAAAAGATGCCCCAGGAGGAGAGTGATGAAGTGAGGCCAGTGTTGGTTTGTGTTGTTAGTAAGAAAGCTAAGTGGTAACGTCTAGCAGTCAGCTGGAGAGGAGATAGAGGTGGGACATGGGAGCCTTGCTCATCCAGGTGGGAGATGAGGTGGGTACTGAGGAGGGATCGTGCTGGGGAGGGGAGTGCTGGAGAGGAGACCTGAGACCCCCATTGCATGGAGGGGCCAGAGGAAACTCCCCTGGAGCCCTCTGCAAGGGTTGAGGTGGGGTTAGGAGCGTCACAGAAATGGGGAGATGGAGTAGGGTCTGCACAAAAGCCACAGGACTCAGCCCCGAGGAGGGGGACAGGGCCTGCCCAGCTAGCGTCCCCATAATGACAGCCCCACTCGGCTCACATTTCCAGAGGCTCCTGTACCCCTCACAGGCTGGGCTCCCCAGCCACCAAACAGACTCCACCTCTGGATGAAGGGGTCACTATTAAGACTCCCCAGGGATGGCGCCAGAAGCCCAGAGCATTCTCCCATGTCCTGGAACAGCAGAGTTCAGGTTGCGTACCTTCTCCCTCCTGCTTCCCTCTCACTCACATTCCAGGCTCTTCTTTGCCGATTCCCAGTAGCCAGTTTCCACCCCAGACCTCATCCTCCCACACCTGCCATACCCACTGCCAGCCTCTGCCTCTCTTCCTCCCACCTTCCTTTGTGGCTTCTGGAACCTCCCCTAGGTCACACCCATTTCCATGGATGCCAGTCACAGTATGTGAAGCCCCGTGGTCCCTGGGTATCAGAAACTGCTTCTACAGCTGCTTCCGGCCAATGGGCTCTGGATGACGGTCCTCCCGGCTCCCAGGTTGAGCGAGAGGCTTCACAAAACTCCTTGGTCCTCCTACCCATCCGGATCATCATTCCCTCAATCCCTTAACAACAACACTTAAATCACTAGCATTTATATCAAGATTTTTACAATTTCATTTGACCCTCCTGACAGTGAAGGATCTCCCAGTGTTCTCCCCATTTTGCAGATGAAGAAACTGAGTCTGAGAGAGGTTAAATGATTTGCCCAGGGAGGGTCTCACAAGTGTCTGAGGCAGGATTTGAACTCAGATACTCTTGGTACCCAGGAAGGCAGGTGTTCACTGCCTCCAAGCAGAAGCCTATCATGAAGTCTCTGCCATCCACCCATCTTGCTGTCTCCCCATCTTTGTTGGCCTGGAGCTCCTGCCTGCCCTAGGGATTTAGTACCAGTCAGGGCCAATCTCCCACCCTCTTTCTCACGTGTCTGCTGGGAGCCTTTCTGACATCCTGAACTCGGCTCCCAAGCCCCAATTATCCTCACCTCCCCACATTTTGTACCCACCAGTGCAGCTATACCCCATGTGTGCTGTTAGGAGGAGATGTAGTATGACCTTGTAGTGAGAGCACTGGGTTTGGAATCAGGAGGGCCTGAGTACAAATTCCACCTTGGAGAGAGGGCTCTCCAAGCCATGGTTCTCTAAAGTGATGATAATGCTTGCCCTACCTTCGTTGCAGGGCTGTTGATAAGGTAGCAGACCTTCAGGCTGTATGAGCCCCATTGTCCTGACCATCTCCTTTGCATCCCATGACCCCTAGATGCTGGGTCTTGTCTCCCCAGCTCATGCAGACCACCCAGCCCATGCTTCCCACCACAGTTTGCTAATCTTACCTCCCTTCTGCAGTGCCCACCATGGCATCCTCTCTGCCATATCTCTCAGAATAGTTCAGTAGCCAACTGCTTCCCACAGTACCCAAGCCTGTGACCTCCCCTCCCCTTTTACAGCACCTGGTACCCAAGAAGCACCTAAATAAATGCTTTTTCGCACCTTCAGTCAGGACCACGGCAATCTGACCCATCTTTACACCCTCGAGACTTCACCCAGTTCAAAAAGGAAGGGTCCTTCCTTCTCTTTAGACCAACGCTTCCTTCCTCCATTAAACCCCTTCTTGTGTGCTCCAGACCCTGCTCTACCAGTCACCTCCTCTACAGTCAGCACTCAAGTGTCTTCTGTTCACTGGTGGCCACCCTGGTCCCCTCCTGGAATGCAGGCGTGCCCCCCATTCACCCACCTTCTCCCTTCTAATCACCGTACTGCTCTGCCTTCTCACATCTGCTCGGTTCCTTGCCATCAGGCCTCTCTCTTTTTCAGAGGTCTCTCATGATGTCCTTCTGGTCGCCCAGTCCTGTGGCCTTTTCTCAAGCTCCACCCTCCCTGACTTCTTGGTAGTACTTGGTGTTCAACTCCACCGTCCTGGAGAGCATTCTCTTAATCCTGTTCCTTCCCTCCCTGCCTTTCAGGATCACATTCGCTGCCATGGTTTTGAATAACCATGTCTTTTGGGGGCAGCTCTGGGTTCTGTTTTCCCAGGGACCTGTCAGACCAAGCTCAATTCTGCCCACAAGCGTGTTCTTTCCTCTGATTCCGTTTGTGCTGGGGTACTGCCATCTCCCAAGTTTGAAATAGGGACATCATCTCTGCCAGTCCCCACCTGCACTCTGCCTTCTCTGCCACCCTATCACTCTTGTCCTACATCCTCCCCTACCCTGCCATTGCCTGACCGCCTTCCCTAAAAGTAGCTTTAATTCTGTGCCCCTTCTCCACAGAAATATGCGCTGATTTCCTACTGTCCTAGCCCCAGCCTGTACCTTCACACCAGCCTCCCTGTGCCAGCGCAGGACGTCCCAGTCCTTTTCTGGCCCCCTGGTGGGGGGGCGGCCTTCTGCTTCTCTATGCTGGTCCGTCCCACAGGCAAAGGCCGAGTCCTCACCAGCTTCTTCACTGGAATGAGCTGGTGCCAAGGAAAGCGGGTCAAATGTTGCTTTGTGTCCCTTCCAACGTCCCTTTGCTCTACTCCTTCTTTGGTCTTTGTGTGCCCAGCTTTCCTGACAGATAAATCCCAGCTTGTCAGAGTCCTTCCTCAGACATGGCCCCAGGGGTCAAGCACAGAGCTTCCCTTGTGTCTGTCCCCTGTGCTTTCTTGGGTCTTCACTCAGAAACATTTTGCCATTGACTCATCCTGCCCTCAAGAGCCCCACCTTCCTCTGAGCTTCCCCCAAGCCATATGGTCCTGTTGTGGTTGCCTCAGCCCAAGGGTAGGACCGAGGGTCCCTTAAGCCCTCAGAACATGCTGACCCCGCTTATCTTAGAAGGGCCTCCTGAGCCTCCAGCACTGTCCACCTCAACTTGTGTCACAGCCATGTCCTGGGACCTGGGGGCCTCTCAATGGCTCCCTCTGGGCTGGCAGAACATCCTGTTGTCCAGGCCTTGTCTCCTCTCTGTCCTGGTTCTATCTGTGCCTGGTATGGTCAGCCTTTCATTGTTCCAGTGCTGCCTCCTCCAAGAAGGCCTCCTGCAGTCATCTGCTTTACAGCAGGAACCTTGGAGTCATCGCCTCTTGTGCTCAGGAAGGTTTTGTCAAATGAATTAACTGAGCCGCCTTTCCTTTCATCTTGTTTTTGTTTCCTTCATTCTTTGTCTGCTCCCAGCTCTGCCACTTGCCTTAGTGACTTACCTTAGCTGAGTCACTCACCTTTCTGTCTCTTAGTTTCTGCTTCTGTAAGTTGAGGAGGCTGTGTCCAGTGACCTCGAAGTTCCCTTCTGGCTCTACATCTTTAAAAAAAAATGTTATCGAAGTCCCATGTTTTGACATGAGCTGCCTTTCCCAGTCTATCCCGGCCCCCTGAAGGGCCTCCCCTTCTACCCCCCAGTAACCACCTTCCTTCCCCAGGAGAGCCCTCTGCAGGAGAGGAGGGAGAGGTCGTGCCTCATCTTTCTCTTTGGTCATCCTCCTGTTCATGGCTTCGCATTTCAGTTATCTTGTTGGTGCAGGCAAAGGCTTCTTTGCTTTCCTCCCTCTGTATCCCTTCATTCCCCATATGTCTTTATATTCATCATTAATCCTTTGTCCTACAGTAGAGTAACAGTCCATTGTTGTATACTTTGTTTTCTGTGACTGTTGGATGTGACCTCCTTGGCCAGCCCTAATCCTGAGGTCCACTTGAATAGGCATTGTAGATGCTTTATTAGCATAAATCCAAATGATTTTCCAAAATGACCAACCCAGATTGCAGGTCCACTAACAATGCACTAACGGGCCCATTTTCAGCCCTTCCAGTGTTAACTACTCCATCTTTCTTCATCTTTACCACCTGGTTGGGTATGAGGCAAACCCTCAGGGTTGTTTTGCTTCTGGTCTGTGACCGTGGGATCCTACGAACCACGCTGAGGGAGGACAGCCAGTTCTCTTGCTTCTGCTCAAGTTTTGGCTATTCTTGGACAAATCCCCTCCCCAGCTTCCTCTGCTGTCTCCTGGGTCTCCAGCTGAGCCTGTTCCTGACCTTCTCCTTGTGGTTGTCTGACCATCCCCTGAGCAGCTCATGAAGGGTTTTTCAGCTGTAAAACTCCAAATAACACTGAGCCTCTTCTCTCTTTATCCAGGAGCTCGTTTCTCTGAACCCCTGCAAGGCAGCAGAGTTGGTGGCCACCCACTTCTCTGAGCAAGTGGAGGTGGTCATTCACAAGCTCCAGGTAAGTACAGTGCCTTCCTCAGAAGGAGCAGGATGAAGCCTCCTTGGATAACTGCCCAAGAAAGGAGTGCCTTGTGTCAAGCCCATCGTTGCTAGCTCATCCTTTCTCATGGGGTGGACAACTGGGGCAGGTTCTGGGCAAATTTAGGGGCCTTGTCTCACAATCATTTTGTAGCTATTAGAAGGAAATGCTCAATTTCAATTCAAAACTAGTAAAAATCAAGGTGTCAGTTTTTCCCCATCCAGGTTTCTAGACCCCCTGAAATTTATCTACAAATCTCTTGGGGAGGTCTCTGGCCTAGGGTTAAGAGCCTCTGGTCTAGTCGTAATGTTCCCTCATTTTTAGGGATTTACTTTTGTTCAGTTACTGGGCTCCCACAGCCCCAGGTCCTGCTGGGACCCAGGGGCTTTGTGGTCCTCAAAGGAAAGCCATTAACCAATGGAGAAGGCCTGCAGACTCTTCCACCATGTCCCATGTGCTTCTGTTGGCACACCCAGTTTCCATTTCATCACGGGGCTAGACATGGACATGGAATGCTTCTCTTGGACTAGTTGCTCCTGACGGGCTGTGATCTCAGCAGAGCAGGCATGCCCTCTGTCAGCCCAGAAGTTTCATCCTCCTACAGCCACCTTGGGGGGGCCTTTCCTGGCCTGTCCCCACACACCACTTCATGCCCCTTATGGCCCCAGTATTCCCAGAACCCTCCAAGCTGTCTCCCACCAGGGCAGCAGGCAGCAGCTGGGCACCCAGTTCTGTCCAATAGAACAGCTCAGCACCCCCTCACTAGGGACAGAATCACACAGGAGCAATGCCAGGAACCCTCTCCCAGAGACCTTTTGGGAGGCCTTTGCCTGTGTCCAAGAGATCAGCAGACCAGCCAAAAGGTTTTCTGCTGGGCCTTCCTAGGACCCTGGAGTTCACACGCTGATTCTTCAGTTTGTAAGCCGCCATCTTGTCTGTGGTAACCTAGGACCAGTTGCCAGCCACAGAAGAGGAGTCTGCCATTGGTCACTGTGGGCCAGGCGATTGGCTTAGCTTTATTCTTTTCAGGGAAACTGACTGCACCTCTCCTTCAGTCCCATAGTAATACAGTTGTGTGCCTCTTGGCCCAACAAGATGGGATGACACTGTTGGTGCTGGAGCGGAGCCATCTTCGCTGGGGCCCTCCTGGGCACTGGTCACCAGCCTCCTCTGGCAAGATTCATTGTGGCAGGAAGGGGGGATGAGAGAAAGCGATTTTTTTTTGATGCTTTCTTTCTAAGCTGCCTGGGAGCCCTTGGGACATGGGGCTAGATCCCCAAGAACTCCCAAAGCTCCATCTCTGCAGGCAGTGGGGGTGTCCTCACCAGGCTTGCCTCCTAGTGCCAGCCTCAAGGCAGAACCCTCCATGAGCTTTTTGCTGATCGTGTGCTTGGTTTTAATGCTCTTTTGTGTTTTTTTGTTTCCCTCTCAGAATCCATTTTTGCTTTTCCGGTTTCTGAGGAGCCTTCTTGACCCAAGGTAGGTGTGTCATTCCCTCAGACTGCATTGATGGGGCTGGCTCAGGCTGGGCTAGATCAGCCAAAGAGGGTTTTATCTTTGCCTTTGGATGCATTTTTGTCCTGGGGCAACCTGGCTACTCTGGTAATTCCCAACATATTGTGCAAACAAGCTGGTGGTGTCCTGCTGCAAATGCCTCAGCAGGGTGGCTACCCTGCCACTGGCTATGTTTTAGGTAGGGCCATAGTTACCTGGTTTAGAAAGTGCTTCTGTGCAGGATCTTCTTTGGTCCTCCCCACCCCCTTGTTATTATGCCCCAGTCTCAGAGGGATGAGCTCTGTCCATGGAACAGGGTGTCAGTCACCCAGGTCGGGGGTGATAAGAGGCAGGATTCAAACCCAGGACCCTCCTTGACTGCCAGGCCAGCACTGTCTGAAGCACCCTGTTTCAGAATGAGCACAGTGTCTCCCCTGCTCTGACAGGCCCTCCGAGTTCACTCATTTGGACCTTCATAAATGGCTGTTTCAGAGACATGGTTCAGACTACCTTCTCTCACGCCTTCTGCCAAGGCTGATTTTTGAGTAGTTTGGATAGAGGAACAGGGATGGAATTGGATTCCAGGCAACACTCGCTTGTTTCCTCTGTTCCATCTGAGAGTTTGCCTGAAGTTGCCTGCATTGGAAAGTGACCTTAAACATCAGAATGTCTCCTGGGATGTTATGGTCTGAGGTGGGATGCCATGGGCATCTCCCAGCCCACTGGTCAGAACTCATTAGTGTCCTATAGAGAGAGGCTGGCACAGCTTGTGACTCAAGGCAAGAAAGGATCGTCGTCCCAGGGGCTTCCAGAAGGTGACCTTGCTTCACTGTTACTTCCATTCTAAACATGTGACTCAGACAAGACTTCACCTTATTCTCCACCATGCGTGGCCGGGTCCCTGCTCCCCTAAAGTAGTCCTCCTGAGGTCCCCAGCACGTGCACTGGGGGGCACGTGCCAGTTCTGTGCCTTGGCTTGGGCTCGTGGAGGCCAAACCTCATGGGCAGTCTTCACTAGCCTCCTTCTTTCCGCCCTCATCCTTCCCTTCCCTTCCCTTCCCCCTGGTCACCTCCCTCCCCAGCATGCTCCTCTCCCTCTCCCTCCCCACAGCCTGTCGGTCACTTGCCTTGTCCCTCCTTCACCCCCCTCAGGCTCAGCATCTCTGATGGGCCTCTCTTTAGCCTTGATCCACCTTACACAGAAAACCAGCAGTCAGACAATGGGTCTCCTGCACTTCCTCTGCCGTTACAGAATCTTTTCTTGGTCCCTCCCCCTTCCCCCTCTCAGCTCTCTCAGAACTCCATTGGCTTCTCCTAGCTGTGGGCTTGAGGACCAAGATGCCAGTATCCCTGGGGCTGCATCTGGACCTTCTGCTTCTGGGCTTTGACTCAATGGTCACCGGCCACTTTTTTGTGGATTTGTTTTCTCAATGTTTCTTTAAGTGACATCAGTAAGGAAATCTAAGCCTCGGATTGAATTCTCCTGCTGCTCTCTCTGGGGCCACATCTAAGTTACCAGAATTATCCTGCTTAATGCAGATAATTGAGCCAGCGAATTAATTGACCTACAAAGACTAGGGAAACATCTGCACACAAAAGGATTGGGTGTTTGCAAGTAACTAAGCCTCCAGAAGCAAATTTCTTGCCTGATTTGAGACTCTAAAGGATTCACGTCCTCTGCCAGTTCTGTGGCTTGGGGCGGCTTCTACTCCTAGCCCAGCCTGCTCTCTCCTCAGAGGAGCCCCTGGAGTCCTGCTCAGCTCCTCCTGGATTTGCCTCCAGATGCCTGAGTTCTTTGTGTTCCTTTGGGATACAAAGGGATGGAGGGAAGCTGAGGGGGAGAGGGCTGTGCCAAGGAAGGGAGAGCCATCACAAACCCCCACCCCCTCTGCCTAGGGGGCTGTCTTGGGTACTAGAACTGAAGCCTTTTTGAGCCATTTCTGGGGGGTCCTTTAGGTGGGAGGGGTTTATTTCTTTTGAAAAAAAGGACCATGGGGGTGGGGGGAGCTGCATTTTGAGTCCCTTTATCGAAATCACAGTCAGTTGAACAATGCAGGAAAAATGAGGGATCTGAGCAAGAGGCAAATAGAGCTTCTGGAGGGTGATTGTACATGGGCCTCCCACTGAGTCTTTGCATCTGGGCTCCTCAGGGTTGTTGGGAAGGGGCACTAGAAGACAGGTCATCTGGGTTTAGAAAACAAAGTCTTGGTTTCCATCCAAGGGAAAGCTATCTTCTCTCCTAGCTGGGAAGCCCATTACATTCACCCCCCCCTTCGAGCATTCATGCATTGCACATACAGCTTGCTAATTCAACAACTCTGGGAAGCGGGGAATGAAGGGGAGCGGGGAGGTAAGGCTTCATTCCTTCAGTCTTGCAGTCTGTTCTGGTGCCATAGACTGTGGCCATGTGTAGGAATCAAAGTAACCTCAGCCCTTTAATGGCCTGTCTAGTCTTCCACTTGGAGAGGTAGCGAGGACAGTGCAAGATAGACTCCCCAGACCTTTTTCTTTGAGGGGGGAGCATCTGCAATTCTGAATGTGCACCGCCTAACATTTGAATGTTCCTTTTGTTATAAATGTTATGTGTATGGTACTGTACTCTTAGTCATTTTTATTATAAATGTTATGCAAAGAATAGTAATGAGAAGAGGATGAGATGAAGTGTTTGATGTGAGAATCAACAGTGATCCCCTGGATTAGGAAGATGGGGAGGGGAAGGCAGGCTGTAGCTGTCCCAGTCAACCTACTCCAAGAAAATCACCAGCAGCTGAGGCCGATAGTGACCCAAGAGCAGCTGTGGTGTGAGGTCAGGGTCAGACATGGACACCTCTCAGTGCCCAGGAGCAGGAGTGCTGAATGTGAATGGCTGGGGCCCAGTGATTTCCATGGTTCCTTCCAACATGGCCTCTGTGACGGTGGCTTCCAGGCTGGTTGTGAGGTGTTGGCTTGGTGAGCCTTGTCTAAGGTTCTGCCCTGCATTCATTGTCAGACTCGTCAAAGCCCATTTTGGGGAACTGCTCCCTGCTTGAGATGGTAGCTGACCTTCAGCTACTCTGCCTGACTTAGTTTTTCAGTCTTTGAGTCAGTGGTCACTCAAAAACATCTGTGCTCTCTGCTCCAGAGAAACCCAGCTTCGGTTGTGCCGTGAACATGCCAGATTATTCCTACTTCTGTCCCCCATTGCAGGTCTTGGCCCCTCTGGGTCTTCTCCTGGGGGTTATTTTCTGCCTGTTCCTCCATAGGGTGTCTCCCTTTGGGCCGCAGGGCTTCCTCCAGGCCTCTGGGTTCTTGGTGAGTAGCAGAACATCATCTGGGCTCTGCCACCCATTGGCCCCTTGTCTTGCTCCATAACCAGCACCAGCAGTGTGGCCGGCACTTCTATAGCACCTGAGGTTTCCGAAATGCTATACATGTCAGCTCCTTTGATCCTCACAGCAACTGTGATAGGGAGTTACTATCAGTGTAGGTATGTATAGCATACATATGGAAAGTGCTCTGCATTAAATCTCACGTAAGCCTGAACTGTCATCATCACTATTAACAGTGTTCTGATCATTTCCATCCTTTTGACATCTTCCCTCCTTGGAGAGACCTTGAAAATCATTCCACTGTCTCCTACCACCTGTTGCATGCCATGTCCAGTACCTTCCTCCTCTCTTCATCATCCCATGTGGCTGCTTTATCATTGAGTTCATTAAATGTGAAGGTCTGTGTTGCTTTACTCTATAGCATCTTGTCAGGTTCTTTACAAAATTTCTGTGCTTGGTCCTCTCCAAGAGGGATTTAAGTCACAACTGTCTCCATTGTGGTATCACTGCCTGTCCCCACCACAAGCACTGAAAGAGTACCAAGGATCCCATGAAATAATGTTTTTGGTTGGCCATTGGGGAATGGTGATACCAGCTCCTCCTTCTTCCTGATCTGCTTCTCCAAGGACAACTTTCCTTCTGCTAGTCAGGCCTCTTTGGTCTCATTTCCTATGAATGTGTCGGGGTGGTGCGTTTCATCTCCTCCAGTCTTGTTCCAGCATCTTGGTTAGAAAATCAATTAAATTTACATTTGTATGGTCTCACAAATATGTCATGGCCCCAGATGGAGGCACGATGACTTCTTTATAGGAAAATCATTTTTTTCTTGTTAGCGTTTACTCTTTCCTTTATGGATGCTCATTATTGCTCCCCGTTATGGAGATGCTGATAAACTTCATTTCAATCTTGTATTGTCTTGCATGGCATTTAAATCTGCCCAGTGATAGTGATCTAAATAATATTTGGGCCCCACATCATTTTTGATAAATAGTTCTCTAATGTTCCTTTATATTACTTTAGGTCTACTGAGAAGAAAGCAAAACAAAACAAATCATTGGTAGTTTAGTGAGTTTCAATGTTCTTTTTTTTTCTTCAATATCCTGAAAGCCATGAAGACACTCCATTAAATAAGCACCTCCTGGGGTTACTTTTTAAATATAATTTTTTCAGTTCGTGAGTCCATATTTCCTTTCCCTTCACAATCTTCTTCCCCCAGATAAATAATAATAGAAAAAAAAACACTTTTAACAAATTCATCGTCAAAGCAGATCCCTACATTGTCCAAAAATACACAACTCACTGCATGCTTGCCACATGGACTACCCATCCCAGCCAGGCCTGGACCCCTGCCTCTTCCATCTCCCACCTTCATGCTATTGCATGGGCCTCCCTTCAGGCCTTCCTCAGCTCTGCCTCTGACTTTCTTCCAGGCTGGGCCACCTGGAAGCTGTAACGCTTCCACCCCCCCACCCCCACCCCAGCACACATACAGGTAGCTGTCCATCCCCAAAACTAGCTTGTGTTTGCATTGTAAATATTTTGCACTGCCTTACAGTAAAAAGTATTGAATGAATGAAGCCATGTGTCCTTGGTGCACAGAGATCCCAGCCACTTTCTCTGCCTGCTCAGACTATATGAATCTTGGCCATGATTTTCTGTAAATTCATCACAGAAAGTCTACCCGAAGAGCTAGGACTCGGACTCATTTTTGAATACCGACCCAACCCTCCAGCTGTCCATCATTATCTCATTCTTGACACGGGGCTGGTTTGCCTCCTTCAGCCACATGTGACCTTTCACAATATAGGTGAAAGTGTGCTAGTTCCAGAGCCTGAAACCTTGATCCCAAATCCTCGTTTTGCTGCTTAAGACCTGGGCAGTTTCCTGCTTTAGACCTCAGTTTCCTCATCTGTAAAATGGAAGAAGGGTGGAGAATTATGTGGACTCCGCCGCACCATCAACGGTTGGTTATAAATGTGCCTCATGTGCCCTGCAACTGCGACTCTTCAGAGGTTCCACTTTCTGTGATCTGTGGCCATAGCATATCCCTGGGGAAATACTGATGTTTCAAGGATAAGCACAGCTTAGCATGGCTCTGGGATCTCAGCAAGCTGGCTGATCCTTCCATCCAGTCCTGGGCCCAGCTTATTGTCCAGTGATGACAGCTCTTGAACTAAGTAGACAGATGGGACTGACAGAGAAGGTCTCTTGTCTGATGGTGTGATCTCTCCATTCCCACAAGATGGCCGGTCTGTCCTTACAGAAGGACTTCTTGTCCTTGCTTCCTTGCTTCAGTTACAGGGTCTGTGAGGCCTTCTCCACCTATGAGGACAAGATAAGAATGTGTACCCCACCCCTCCTGCACCTACTCTGCTGGGCATCCAACGGCAGTAACTCATTTGAGGGAGCCCCGAGATCCACCAGCATTTTTCCTTATTCTGTGGTTTGAGACCAGCACAGGAATTGTGCACTTACTGAGTTCAGCTGTAAAGACAAATGGTTCTTTCCATTCTTAATATCATTAGCTCCTGTTGCTCTTTGCTTATGAAATCCATTCTGCCTACCTCTGCTGAGGGAGCCCTTAAAGCCGTAGAATTTACTTTTCACGAGCATCAGGGGATACATCACTTTGCTGAGGTGGTCAGTTACACTGAGACAAGAGAAACAAAGACTCCCCCCGTCTCCTGGAGTTGGGGAGCCCAGGCGTCCTGTTACCTCCAGGTTCCCTGGTGGGAGCCTCCTGTCACATGAAGGTTACAAGCATGGCTAGGCTTCTGTGGCAATGGACGGTTTGAAAGGACAGTTGTGGCCATGTGAGGAAATACTGGCAGCTGTCCACACTGCCAGAAGGCAGTAAAGCAAGGATGAACCCCCCGAAGCCATCTTTGCCTCAACACAAACCTACATCCAAAAGCAGTACGGTTCCACGAGCATTGATTAAGCACTTACTATGTGCCAAACCCTCAAAACAAACAAAACAGTCCCTGTACTTGAGGACAAGAGTTGTTCTGCTTGAAAAATAGAACATGTAAAGAGATAAATAGAAAATATACACACTGGTGATTTGGGGAAGGGTAGAGCAAGAACACAAACAGCTGGGGGGCCTCAGGAAAGATCTCAAGGAAGCTGCAGCCTGAGCTGGGCCTTGAAATGAGACAGGCCGCTCCTCTCCACCATTCCAGTCATTTCACACATGCCCCAGGCACTGGGCCAGGCACAGGAGACACAGGCGAAAATGAAAGAGCCCTGCCTGTGGGAGCTTACACACCACTGGGGAAGGCAAAAATGGTGATCAGCCAGCATTGATTACGCAGCACCCTGGGCCTGACCCTGGCAGGGCACGAGCCCCTTGGCACAAGGCACTGACATTCAGTGTGGGGAGACACCAAGAACGTATGGAAATGGAGTTAGCCTGAGTGTGAAGTTAATCAGTGTGAATAAATGTGGAGCAGCTTAATCCAAGGGAGTCTGGGCAGAGGACTCCACATATCAAGGAATATGATATGTGCAGCAGGGGAGGTCTGAGCTCATCTTGAAGAAGAAAGGCCAAGGAAGTAGATGGAGTCTGGCTCAGACATCTGGCACAGCTAGGACAAAGGCGTGGAGACTAGAGATCATGTATGGGAGGAACTAAAGACCAGCCTGGCTGGACCACAGAGAGAGGTCTGTTGTCTGAAAAGACAGATTGGAGCAAGCTTGTGATGTAATAAACAGAAGAGTTTATATTTTATCCTTGGGGCAAGAAGGAAGTACTAGAGCTGGTAGGCGCTAGGTGGCGCAGTGGACAGAGCGCCAGGCCTGGAGTCAGGAAGGCTTGAGTTCTAATCTGCCCTCAGACACTTAGTAGCTGTGCAACCCTGGGCAAGTCACCTCACGCTTTTTGCCTCAGGTAAAATGAGCTTGAGAAGGAAATGGCAAACCACTCCAGTATCTTTGCCGAGAAAACCCTAAAAGAGGTCATCAGGAGACGGAAGTGACTGAAACAACTGGACAACAAGAGTTGTTGTGGGAAGGGTGCAAGCGATGGAGGAGAGCGCACATGGTCACATCTGGGTTATAGGAAAGTTGCTTTGACAGCAGCGTATAGGAGACACTGGAGTGGGCAGAGAGGCCACGTGGGAGGCTGTGTGATCACCTGGCTGAGAGGTGAGTAGAGGAGGCACAAATAGCTGAGTCTGGCACCTGCTTAGCTCTGTAAATGGAAGAGTGAGCCCTCATGATAGTGCCAAACATAGGAGCCTCAGGATTAGAGAATGAGAGCACCTTCAGCAGACAGGGAAGTTGGGGAGGCCAAGGGAGGGATTCTTTTTGGAACAAGGTGAATTTGGGATGTCTCCATGACATCCAGCTCAGTCCAGCAGAGACTTGGTGATGTCAGGATGAAGCTCAGGAGAAATGGAGTGGAATCTGTTGATAGGGGAGTCATCTGTGGGAGCTGATGAAGTTACTGAGGAAGGAGAAGAGAGGAGGGCCTGGGACAGCATCTCAGGGATGTCCTCATTTACAGGCATGATTCAGGTGATGAGAAGCCAGTAAGACTGAGGAGTGGGCAAACGGCAGGAGGAACGTGTCCAAAAGCCCAGCGAGGAGAGGATCCCTAAGGAGAGCAAGAGGTCCCCAGTGTCAAGGGCCAAGAGCCAGCTCGAGATCATGGGGTCTGAGAAAAGATCATGCAGTGGGGGATCACAAGGGATCCTGGGTGGCTGCGGAGAGAGCACTGGTGAAGTGATGAGGCCAAAACCAGTTTGCAGAGAGTAAAGGAGTGAAAGAAGAGGCAGAGCTAGCCCTTGTAGACAGCTTTTCAAGGAGTTTGGCTGGTACACATTGCATAATCTAGTACAGATTGTTAGGCCCTGTCTTTATGCAAGACTTTATACTGTCTTTATATTACAAGAGTAATGTGCTTTTAAGCTATTTTTGGGAGATTTAACCCATTACTACTTTGTTGGGTTTTTTTAAATTAGCACAAAATTATAAGCCTTGTGATGATGTTAACATGATTTTAAGTAAAAAGCTAGAAAATCAGGTTATGATATTCATGAAGTGCTGAATTGCTAGCGCCTGTAGCAATTTGGTTTCTTTAGTTAAAATATCTATGTAAGTTTTTCTTTTCTAAGCATTAATAATACCATACCTTTCTATTTGTACCATGAATAATGTATTGGAGATCTCAGTCTGAATGGCAAAAATAAAGAAGGGTCAGTCGCTGTCCCTGCTATCTCCAAGAGTCGCGGAACTTATTGGCCTGAGCTGAAATTAGCCGCCAGAGGGAAGGAAACCAGCCAAGAAGGGCTTGGAGTCACTGAAACCAGGTCACACAGGGAGGTGTAGATCTTTCACCTAAGATACTTTGACTGATGAGCTAGAAGCAGCGAGACGCTCTGGGAAAAGTGATAGATTTGGATGTGGTTCCCGTGCCCAGTGCCACCCATTACTGTGCCTAACACAGTCGTAAGTGCCCTTAAGTGCTTGTTGATTGAAGAACACTGACTCTGCTGGTTAATACTTGTTTGCCTCTAGTCAGGTCATTCAATCTTTCTGGGCCTCAGTTTCCTTATAACTCTCCTCCCTGTAAGGGGATTGGATTGGATACTTCTAATGTCCTGACATGGATGTGGCCGTGGAGAATCAGAAGGGAGGACCAGATGTTTGTGCAGCTTTCATCCAACATCAAATATTTTTCTTGTAAAATATTCCCAAATCAAGATGTCAATTTTGAGATCTTTTGCTTCCTTGCTTTAGGACTGGTCTGGATGTGCCTCCTTTTCCAGGAAAACGACATGCAGAGGGCTTTGTCCCAGAGTAGTTCCTGCCATCAGGAACAAAGACGTTCGACCTGGGCTCTGGTCCATGATCATGCTTCTTGTCAGGGTGGTCATGTGTGGGGGAGCACTTAACAAAGCCCTTCTCCTGTACAGATGTTGCTCTGCTCACATTCAGGGCTGTTATTTGCATGGAGATTCCCAGAGGAGTGGATGAGACAGGTGTGAGATGCAGAATGATGTTGGCTGCTATGTGTATGGCAAAGGCACCATGTTGGAGTAAATAGAGAGCTGGCCTGGGAGGGAGAGTGACCTAGGCCCAAGGCTTGCCTCTTTGGCCTATGGTTGTGTGATCCTCGGCAAGTCCCCTCCCCTCCCAGAACCCCGTAATTGGCCGAGACTGTCATAGATGAGTCATTGGTCTGCAGAGCAAATGGGACACAGGGCAGTTTCTCCACTCCAGCATAACTACACTCCAAAAAAGGATGGACAAGCGGCCCCACAGGTGTGTGGTAGGGGGCATGGCCAAGTGACCCTGTGTCCAAGTCGGGGAGAGCAGCCAGGATGGGAATCTAGCTAGTTTGCAGTTCATTTGCTGAAATACTTGAGATGAGTTTGTCACCTGTCTCTGGCACAGCCTCAGCATTTCCCCTCAAATGAAGGCGCAAGCCTAGAGGGATGTGTGTTCACATCCTGTGTTCTCATAAATGGTGTTGTCAATAATATTTGGAAAGGAATTGAAGCCTTGATTCATCAACAGGTGTTTGCACCTCATTTTCACATGCACACACACACACACGCACACACGCACGCACACATGCACACCTTGTGCCCATCACCAACCTCCTGCAGTGATATCCTGACCTGGTTAACTGAAAGCCAGAGAGATATCTCTCACTTAGCAGAACATAGACTCTTCTCATCAAAGAAACTTAAGGTATTTCATTCCCCACCCTCCCCTCCAAAAAAACATTGATCAGTCAGTCATCAAACATTTATTATTTACTTCATATGTTTGAGTCACTGTGCTAAGTTCTGATGGATTGTGATCTGAGTCTAGAAGGAAATCAGGAGGTTTAGATGAGGAAATAGGGCATCCCAGGCATTGGGGACCACCCGGGCAAAGGCAGGGAGTCAGGAGATGGCATGTCCTGTGTGAGGAGGCCAGTGTCACTAGGTGCGGAGTCCATGGAGGGGAATTAAGTGTGGAAGACTGGAAAGCTAGGAGAGGTTTCACTTGACCCATTCTAGGGCTCTGTCTGCTTTGTAAGAAGCCGTAGTCGCAAAGGTCTTAGCGTCAGAAAGTTCTTCCTGGTCTCTGGCCTTCCACTGTGATTGAAGCCTCTGCAGAAATAGCTCTCAGGATATCCCTCTGCATGCTGTAGCCTCTGCCTCCCCTGCCCTCTCCTCCATCATTTAGTGAGCACACAGGTCCTTTAACCTGTCTTCCAAGGGTGTGGCTTCCTTGTGCCCCTCCTCTGGCTTATCTGAATGGAGCCACCAGTGGTGGCTTCACAAGGCTCTTCGGGGACCAGCTCCTGGTGACCCCCATGGCAGGAAGAGCAGGACGGTGATTTATTGACTATGAATTGGACCATGGGGGCTTGGGGCCTCAGCTCAAGGCCTGGCTCCACTTCTTGCTGACTGTGGGCCCTTACACAAGTCACTAACCTTTCCTGACCCTTGATTTCCCCCACTCTGTAAATCAGGGAAAGCAGTGTTTAGCATCTGTTCTTCACGAAAGCAGCTGGTATCATGAGCAGAGGGCTGTTCTTGGGGTCACGAAGACCTGGGTGTAAGTGTGGTCTCTAACATACATGCAAGCAACATGTAGAGACCATCTCTGACTGCCCCCCTGGGCACCTCCCAAAGACTGTAAGTGACAGAGGAGTCACTGCTACACCTCAGGAGTTTTCTTATGCTAATTCGTATTATTTATGATCATAATAATTATTGGTAGCATTCATACAGTGCTTTAAATATTATCACATGTGATCCTTACAACAACTCTGGGCAGGACGTGCTACTATTACAGATGAAGAAAGCAAGACAGACAAAGGTCAGGTGACTTACTCAAGGTCACACACTTTGCAAGTGTCAGGATGAATTTGAACTTGAGTCTTCCTGAACTCCAGGCACCTATCTCCTGGGGTAGTTGGGAAGAAATTGCTTTGAAAAGTTGTGAGTCAAACTTCTTGAGTCAAACTGAGGCAGCCAGAAAATCCTCCTGTTTTCAGGAATTAGAGGACTGTTGACCAGTCCCACATTGCTTAGTCAGGGATGCTCTGCTGCGGCTTCTAGCTCCTGGGTAACATTGGGCTTCTACCACCTGATCTCTGGCCCTCCTATCCAGGTACTGACTCTTAGCCTTGGGTTATTTCTTTTGATCACCCCCTCAGACTGTAGTCAATGCTGCCCCAGTGCAATGGTCCTATGGCTTTTCTCTTTTCAGGGAAGGTATTTCCATGAACCAAGAGTCCCTACAGGCGACCCCCTGCATCACAGAACAGTTCATTGAGTTGTTGTGTCAATATAACCCTCACCAAGTGATTGACACTCTGCAAGTCCTCGAGTCCTACCGACTGGAAGAGACCATTCAGGTAAGGTCCTGGACTGAAAACAGGTCACAGCACTAACACTGAGGACATGCCATTATCCCTGGGGACACCTGTGCCCTAGTCCCCAACCTAGAGCTGGAAAGTCAGCTACTCCTCCCCTTCTGGAAAAGGCTCGTGTGGGACTGGACTGTTGCTAATTTCAGGTCTCTTAAGTAGAGATGATCTCATCACAACGAATGAAAAAGAGGTCCCAGGCTATAGAAATAGGCTGGTGAGGCAGCAGAGCTCTTATTTTCCAATCTGCTAACTTTGTCATCATTTTCTTTGATGCTAAGAGGACATCCTCAGCATAAAAAACTAAAAAAACCAGAATCTTTCCTTTTTAGATTACCCAGAAGTACCAACTACTTGAAGTATGTGCCTACCTCTTAGAGAAGAAAGGAGATGTTCATGGTGCTTTCTTAATAATGCTTGAGGTAAGCTGACATCCTGAGAGAATGAATCATATTATATTTTAAAATGAGTTTCACAAGCTGATTGAAAGATTCTCTGCCTCTGGCAGTCTTCAGATGGAACTGGCTCTCATCTCACCAGGGATAACGTGTGGGCCTACTTGGATGAGGAGGACGGTGGATTCCAAGAATCCAGCTGTGGGATTATCAGACTGAGCAGAGAGTCCTATGGGCAGCCCCTCTAGGCCCACACTTCTGCAGTATTTCAGGGATCCAGGGTCTTGGCTTCCCCTGCACCAACAGGGATTGGCCAGCCTCTGAGTCCTAGTAGTGATTGGACTGAAACCTCACCCTGTGACCATTCTGGTGGTGATCCTGTTTCACTGTGGCTACACACTGGTCTTTGGACACATAGGAGGCAGATGGTCATCACAGTGAAAATACTGTATTTTGAATCTTCTTGTAAACTGTTGGATACCATACTTCAGATGCTGAAATGGTGTATGGGGAGACAAAATTCAGAAGCTCATCTGAGTAGGTTCGTACTCTTCTGGCCATGCACACGTCCCCAGGCCCATTTTTAAACATGAGCCAAGGTCATGGTAGTGGTTGGAAGCTCCATACAAGAGCAGGAAAGAGCAGGGCCAGCAGGCCCAGCTAGGGAAGGCAAATTGCTCTGACCAGAGGTTGTGGCAGTTTATCCAACCATTGAGGTTCCCCCTTTATGACTGTTTTCTCTGTACAGGTTTATCTTTTTTGTCATACTAGAAATCTTTGCACACAAACACACACACACACACACACACTCTCTCTCTCTCTCTCTCTCTCTCTCTCTCTCTCTCTCTCTCTCTCTCTCTCTCTTTTCCTCTTCCATTGTCTCATTAGGAAGGTCCCCTAACCTCATACTGTACTGAGTCAAATCACTTGGGAAATTAAAAGGAAACGTTAGGAATTTACCATTAATTGAGACCAGCATGAATGTAATGCATAGTTGTTTTGGACCTGTGCTGATGCTAATGGGGATGCAAAGATGAATAGTATGTGCTCCCTTCCCTAAAACCACTGACCAGCAAGCTCCCTGCTCTTTGCTGGCCAATGAGACAAGATCACGCCTTTTTTCCTCCCTTCTCAGTCTCTCCCTTTGCCTCCACACTCACTCTCCCATAGGCTCTCTTCCCGAAAAACTAAAGGGGTTGTTTTCCTTTCCTTCTGAGCCTTTGAAATGATTAAGGTACATCACACACTTTTCTCTGTTCTCATCCTCCTCTCTCAGCCTTTGATGCACCCTCCCCTTCTCTAATTTATTCCCACCAAAAAAAAAAAAACCCAAAACACAAAACAGTGACTCACCCATGAGCAGGGTGTTGTGAGCTTTGACTCATGATGTTCCAGGCCTGTTTCTTCACCATCGCTTCTGTTTGAATTAAGCTTTTACCCTTATGTCTTCATGTACATTTAGAAAGAACTTCCTTGGTGGTCTCTCTGTTGTTACTTGTTATCCATGAGTCTGAATGTGTTCCCTCTTCTCACATTTCTGTTCTGTGGCATGTTTGAAAACCAGATCCTCCATTGAGGAAGTTTTCTGTCTAGGAAAGGCCTCTTTTCTTACCGAATGTATTTTTCTTCTATGATTAGATTGAGACTTGAGGACTTGGACTGTGCATCTTGAGCTCCTTTGCTCTTTGGAGCACAATTGTTCCATTCCCTCTTACTGTTACTGATGGGTACAGAGTAGTCTTGTATTATTCAGATTTTCTCTTCTTTACATCTGAAGGTCTTTGTCCTGGTCACTTGGGGAGCTGTTGTATTTAGCCACCAAGTGCATTGGTGCTGCGTTTGGAAACGGGGATCTGCTCTCTGGGGATTGTCGCTTCTGTCTTCCATGTTCAGAAGTTCAGGGCCATTTTCTTGTCTTGTTGGTTATAGTGTTCAGGTTTTTTCAACTTGTCACGTTCTTCTGGGCAACCTATAATCCCTTCACTGACTCCACATCTCGTCTTGTGGGTCAGTCTGTTTTGCTTGGGCAGAGATCATGTTTTCTTCTAGGTTTGTTGCTTTTTGCCTCTCTTCTTCCAGATTGTCCTTTACTTCCATGGGTTTGCATCGGTTTCCCAATCTGCTTTCCTCTTTTGTGTCTTTAGTTAGACTCCCACCCTGTAGTCAAGTTTCTCTTTTCCATTAATTATTGGTGTGGTGCTGGTCGCAGATTCTGTTTTCACAAGTTTCAATTTCTGTTTTAAACCCTTCAGGAAGCCACTGCTGTGGGTCTGGGCTTTCCTGGGAGTCCACAGGGTCCTCAGTCCTGCTGAGCGTTGATTCCTTTCCCCTTGTGCTGCGGTATTTATTCAGAAGCCTGATGTCTTTCCCTGGATTTGGAACCAGATTCCCATGTGCTCTCAGCAGGCTCTATGCTAGTTTATCTGCTTACGTTCCAGGTCTTTGATTGGGTTTGTTTCCTCCTGAGATTCTTTATGTCATTTCATGTCATTTGTGTCATTATTTTCCCCCATTACTGACTTTCTGACTCCCTCTTCTTTGGCAGCTGGTTCTATCTATTGTAGATAGATAGCACACTGGACCTGGAGCCTGGAAGACCTGAGTTCAAATTCTGTCTCAGATACTAACTGTGTGGCCCTGGGCAAGTTACTTAGCCTCTGCCTGCCTCAGTTTCTTCCCCTGTAAAACCTTCCTCCCAGGGTTGTTGTGAAATGGTATTTGTAAAACACTCAGCACAGTGCCTGGTACACAGTAGGTACTTAATAAAAACTGATTCCATGGGGAGTCGATCTCAACATGTTCCTGCCTCCAGTGACTGCTGGGGCCTCACACAAGTGTGTGTTATGTCCCCACTCTCTGTGCCCCTCCATTCTCCAGCTGAGCCCTGCCATGGCCTAAGCACATTCCTGCCCTTCGGATCTCAGTGGCAGCAGGGAGAGAGGAGGGTCGGAGTGTGGAATGCTCGGCCTGGCTGCAGGGGAGGGGGGGAATCAGGTCAGACACTGATCTTCCACTCTTAATTGAGCAGCTTTCTACTTTGTTTGAGGGCTTGTGTTCCATACCTTGGAGGCAGCTGAACCTGTTTTATTGCTCCTCCATAATTCCTGTTTCAGGGGTGTTTGGGAGGTCATGAGGGTCAAAGAAAATGTCTATCACTCCATCTTGTGGGTCCTGTGACCCAGAAGTCTTGGTCACATTGATTTCCTTGACTTCCTTAGCCACTCATACTCTGCTTGTGGCAGTCCACTTAAACTCCCAGATTTGGGGGATGTACTTCTCTCTAGCCAGGCCTTCTACGTCTTGGGTTCCTGAGAAGTGTATCTTTGAACCTAAGCACAATCCTTTACATTGATTCCTTAGTTTCACATGATCCAATTTCACCCAAAATGCTTGCACACCAGGGTTTTCTGGCATCTTGACCTTACCCCCAGCACATTAGCTCTGCTTCCCAGCTGAAAAGCACACCATCTGTGACTTTCTCAAAGTCTCTGATAAAAACACTAACAAGCAAAGACATGCACAGCTCCTGGTGTGCTTTTTTTCACTGAGGCCTACTCTTGGGGGGCAGCCATCTTCCCTTCTGAACTCACTTCACAGCACTCTCATTAAGCCCGCATCTGTGTGTCTTTTCCCCAGAACATTGTGAGAGACTTTGCTTCACTGCAGTCCAGGGCAGCTCTTATCTACAGCATGCCCTGCTCAGGCATGTTTGAAAAGCAAGTAATCTTCCAAAAAGGCAGTGTACTTTACTGAACATGGCCCACCTTGCAGCAGCCATGCTGGTGCTTGGTGATCACTGTTTCCTTTTCAAGATATCCACTGGCCATCCCTTTAATCGGTGTTCTAGAGGCTCGCCAGTGATCAGGCTTACTCACTGATGGCCTACATTTAGAGGCCCACATATTCTTCCTTTTCTTTAAATGTAGGAGTCTTGCAGAACCTCTCCCAGTTCTCCATGATGGTACAAAGGTCAGTGACAGGGGCTCAGCACAGATACCAGCTGGTCCATTCAGGACTTGGGATGTCATTCAAACTGGCCAGTGCCTCAGTGTCATCCTCAGGGCGGTTTGCACTCTTACCATCCCTTTCCCTAGATACAGGGATCACTCCCTGTCCACCATGTTTGCTATGTCCTTAACAGACCAGAGGTCATTCTTCAGAATTGAGCAGCTCTGTCTTCTCTTCCTCATCCCCCATTTTCCTGCCTCCATCCTCTATCTTCTGGAACCTTCTTTTTCACAGTGAAATGTTTTTTGTTTGTTTTTAAATAGGTTAAAAAAAAACCTTCCAGAGCCATATGTCAGTCATAGGCACCATCTCCCCAAGTCTAGGATATCTCCAAGTAGATTTGTAAAACTACCAGCAAATGTGATTACTGGGCCTTGTATATTCAGTGTTCATCAGCTCTCTCTGGAGGTGGACAGCATTTTCCATCATTAGTCCTTCAGAATTGTCTTGGATCATCGTATTGCTGAGAATGGCTAAGTCATTCCCAGTTGTTCATCATACAGTGTTGCTGTTATCATGTACAACATTGTCCTGGTTCTTTTCCCCTTACTTTGCATTAGATCATGCAAGTCTTCCTAGTTTGCTCTGAAAGGATCCTGCTTGTCATTTCTCATAGCACAGTAGTATTCCATCACAGCGAAATACCACAACTTGCTGGCCCTTTTGAAAAGGACCATACTATGCTTTGGTTTTACAAACATGTAGAGAAGGTGAAAACAGAGGCACCCAGCTGAGGATACGTGGCAGAGTTTGCTGATCTGTTTCCTCTAATCCCACTTCTCTACCCATGATGGTACAAAGGTCAGTGACAGGGGCTCAGCACAGATACCAGCTGGTCCATTCAGGACTTGGGATGTCGTTCAAACTGGCCAGTGCCTCAGTGTCATCCTCAGGGCAGTTTGCATTCTTACCATCCCTTTCCCTAGATCAGGGATCACTCCCTGTCCACCATGTTTGCTATGTCCTTCACAGACCAGAGGTCATTCTTCAGAATTGAGCAGCTCTGTCTTCTCTTCCTCATCCACCATTTTCCTGCCTCCATCTTCTATCATCTGGAACCTTCTTTTTCACAGTCTCTTTGGATAGCTCCTTTTCCTCTTCCTCATGGGGGGTTTCTTTTTGTGCCTTCAGAATTCTGTTCTTGAAGAATTCGCATCTTTGCTTGGCTTACTTCACCCCATAAAATTTTAGTCTATGATATCCTGCTTGAATTTTTGAAATACGATCTCCCAGAATCTAGGTACATATCAGATCAAGACAGGCAGTGCTGGACGGTTGCTAGAAGCCTGGGCCTGCAGTCAGAAGGTTCTGGGTACAAATCCCGCCTCTGACCCTGTATGACCCTGACCAGTCAGTGCACATCTCTGAGCTTCAGATAAGCCTTACAGCTTATGTAGCAAGTAAAACATAGCCAGGCTATGACCTGCTCTCACACTGAAGTCCTAGGTGCTGTATATATTGCTGTATCAGACAACACCCAGCTTTATGTCAGACAATTCTCTGCCATAAATCAGTCCTGTGATGGAACGGTCACCATCCCCCAAGGTTCTTTTCCTTTCTACCCTAGCAGCCAGCTCTTCTATGCTAGGGAAATTCAGATCCACAGTAGGAGATCCTCTTCCTTTCTGCTTCCACCTTTTGAAGGATGAAGGAATCATTAAGGCAAGTCAGGAGTGTATGAGTTGATCTGCTTTTGGCTGAAAGAGAATTCAAACAGACGTCTGGATAATGAGGCTCCTTCATCACTGTTGTATCAGGCACTCACGCCAGGCTTGTGATCTGCTTCCCAAACCCAGCCTCTTTCTTTGTTCTGGCCAGGCGATCTGGGCATGGCCACCTAGTACAACAGCCATATCTGAATGGGCGCCCCTCTGTGCTGTCTGGTGCTGCTGTGGTCTTTTCCTGGCCTCTTTCTTTTGAAGAAGATACCCTTCCAGAGCCTTAAGCTAGTCATTGGCATCATCCCACCAAGGCTGGATTACCTCTGAGTAAATCTGCAAAACTGCCAGTGTGTGTGCTTCCTGGTGCTCATACACCCCAGCTCTGGTCAGAAGCCCCTCCTGTATTTTACTCCATGTTCCAGAAATCCCATCCTCAGGCCCCACCTTCTTCCACAACCATTCACTTCCCCAGTAGGCCTTTCTTTTTTCAACCTCTTGCCTTCTCTTATCAGCAATAATGAAAATATCACTGTGCCCTCGAGGTGCTTTCTAGATTCTTTTTGGCAGTATCATCTTGGCTAACATCAGATGTGGCAGGTCTAGGAGGTGCTCCACCTCATGCTGGCTGTATGCCCTGAGAGGTCAGTGAACCTCTCTTGTTATGGGATGCCTCTAAGCATGGAAGCACCAGTTTCCGCTTCTTTTCCTCTGTTCTTTCTTACTAGATGGACCTTGTGAATTCCCATCATCATTCTTTAAAAATAAATAAATAAATGTGTTATTTATTTAGTTTTAGCTTTCTTTTTTAACTTTGAGTTCCAAATTCTCTCCCTTCTTGCCAGAAGGAGGGTGGGAAGAACTGTATGAACTCATGCAAAGTAAAGTGAACAAAACCAGGGGATCATCATATACAGCATTATTGTAACAATGTAACAGTTGTACACAGTAACGGCAACATTGTAACAGTGATCAACCGTGCAAGACTTAGCTACTGTAACCAAGACAGTGACTCAAGACAATTCCAAAGGACTCTTGATGAAAAGTGCTCTCCACCTCCAAAAAGAACTGTGATGAGCTCTTGAGTACAGATCAAAAGCATTTTTTTTTTACTTTCTGTTTTCCTTGCTTTTATTTTTTACAACATAGCTGATGTGGAAATGTTTTGTGTGACTTCCTATGTATAATGGGTTTCACATCGCTTGGCTTCTCAGTGGGAGGGGATGGGATGAGGGGAAAGAGGGGATTTTGAAGTCAATAATTTTTTTTAATTTTTTAAAAAGAAAATACGTGTTTGGGAGACAAGAAGTATGAACCATTTCCTTTATCCCCTAGAGACTACAAAGCAGGCTCCAGGAGTTTACAAAGGAAAGTGAAAGTAAGTTTTGGATCACTAGTTTTTGATTCTCTAACTGCCAACTTGGTCTTAGATTACCTCAACCCATTAACCCATCCATCCTTTCCCTTCCTCCCAGGATGCCTTGTTGATTACACTTTGGTCCTTCTCTGACCTTTGGCATATCAGATAATAAGTTTCTTGAAGACAGGAACCACGCTGCTTCCTGGAACACAGGAAATACTTGTTGAAGGCAGTATCCCTGATTGACCCCCAAGATCACATCTGTGACATTTATGAGCATCTTTTTTAGAGTAATTAGGGTCTAAACACAAGCTTCCTAAAGAGCAGACTCAGTAGATTTGTGGCAAACGTTGCAAGAACTATTTCCCCGAGTTACCTCCACAGTTCAGAGTTGTCTCTCCAGCCATTCCCATTGAGAAGACAGGTGCCCTATAAATGTATGTTTGTTGTCTCCTTCCGTGTTCATCATGGTGGGAGTAGGGACAGGTATCTTGGAGGGAGCAGAATCGTCTGAAGTGCGTACCCACAGTGTAAGACTGCTCAGGTGTGCTGTTCTCGGCTGGCCTGTCATCAGGGCTGTTAGCACACCAGAGCTGATGCCCATCCCCCAAGGATCCCCAGTAGGCTTGAGGGTGCAGCTTTGGTGACAGCTTTGGAACTGTGCACTGAAATGGGTTACACCTTTCTCAGTATATTTTCCATAGACTGAGAGAATTGCATTCACTGACCACACATCACCTAGCAGTGGAGAAGGACCCCAGAAGTTTGGCCAGAAGCACAGGGAAGCTAGGGTAACCTGAGACAGTTTGATTTGCTAATCTGTCTGGTGTCTCATCTACCCCCTGGTGGAAAAATGAGGGTCTTCTGTCTCTAACCTAGAGACCAAGCCTGGGCTTCATGTCTCCAAAATGACGTGGTAGATTTTGCATGGAATATCATTAAGTCTGTCCCTTTTTTTATTATTCCATGGACCTTCCTGCCATTTATCCATTACTGTGCCTAAGAGTCCCAGTTCATAGATGGCATATTGCAAAGACCTGAAGTTGGGTAGAGAATACAAATCTCATTTCCTCCAGTGGGGTGGAAGGGAGGAGTGTGACCTTCCTGTGAGATGTTTTATTTTTTTTTTTTCTTCAATCCAGACACGAGAGAGGCCCCCTCATTCAAGGACGTGGAAGAGATCTTGGTGGAGACAATCGCCCTCTGCCAAAGGAATTCACAGAGTTTGAACCAGCAACAGCGAGAGGTAAGAGGGCGCCTCACTAGTCTCCAGGGCTGTCGCAGGCTTTTCACGTTTGGAAAGAGGAATTAATTCTTTTTACATTGCCCTCTCAGCCACCTGAGTCTAATTAAATTGGATTTTAATCACTGTTGAGTGCTCCCAGGAGTAACAGATTCCTGACATTATTGCCAGGAGTGCTCGGCCTCTTTGTTCATGCAGAAGGCTTCAAACCCTTGAGTTGTCCTCTGTGCTGCATCGGGAAAGCTAGCCCACTTGCCTTGGGCTGAATTTCTCAGAGTCTCCCATATAGGGAGGACCAAGAAATGTCAGCCACTCTCCCCCACTCCAGTCTTTGCTGGTAGAAATGGAAATGAGGCTCCAGAAGCAGCACCAAGGAGTTTGCAGGACACTTGGATCAGGAGGGGCTTCGCAGAGAAGCTGACTCCCTTCAGGAAACAGGAAGGAATGAAGAGCCTGTTGTGGTGGGCGCTGGTGCAGTGCATTGTGACAAGTGAGGAACAGAGGCATTTTCCATGGCGTAGGCTGCTACATGGCCCTGGCCCTGCCCTTTGCTCCTTTCTCCTACCCAGTGCTCTGACTGCCAGCGATGGGCTAGACCAGGGGTGGCTGACAACAGCCCAAGCACCAAATCTGATCATCACCCCCCCAGCAGAAAGCAGCAAGTGAAAGGCCCTTGCATGGTTTTAACTTGGGGGTCACACAAAAATAGGAGGGGCAGAATTACTGTTCATCATTCTGGCTTCCAGCCTGCTGCCACTGGTGATGGGGGTGATGGTAGCCACTGGATTCACTGGGAACCTTAAGGGTGGCAGAGTGCTTTGCAATTCTTATCTCATTTGCTCCTCACAACAACCAGCGAGGCAGATTTTGTTATCATCCCCTTTTTACAGATGAGTGAACTGAGACAATGGGAGGCTAAGTGCCAAGAGTCATACAACTACTGTCTGAAGCTGACTTTGAACTCGTCTTTTTCAACTGTGCTCTAGCCCTCTACCCCCTGCATCCACTCCAGCCCACTCCCACTTGCCTAGATATGAAAGAAAAACAAAGGTTCCATGCCAAACCTTTTTTAAAATCACTAGAATTCTCCCTGGAGTGGGGGTACAATTTCTCAGCTACATTTTTGCCAACAGTGATTTTTCCAAGGTGGGGTGGGGAACTGGGGAAAAATCTTATAGCAGGGCCTAAGACCTGAGAGGTTTGTGGAATGGGTGCAAGGGAGCTGAGACCAGTTTTCTTGTTTATTTCTCAGATATTATATTAAAGTGTTCAGCTGGATGCTAAGATAACCCCTTTTTTGCCACAACAGTACAGAAAGATTGGCCCATTAAGATGCTCTATGATCCCATTTAGGGTTTTCTTGCAAAGATAGTGGAATGGTTTGCCACGTCCTTCTCCAGCTCATTTTACAGATGAGGAAACTGAGACAAACAGGGTGAACACAGCTGGGAAGTGCCTGAGGCCAGGTCTGAACCCTGGGAGATGAGTTCTTGACTGTGAGCCAGGCACCCTGTCCGCTAACCACCTAGTTGTCTCTGAAGACCCAGAAAACTTGGCAACCATGCCCTGAACTCTGTAAATCATCTCAGTTGCAAATAAACTTAGTAACAAGGCTACAAATAAAACTTCAGATCCTCATCCTTTTTCTTCAATTCAACACAATTTAGAAACTAAGAATCTTAAAAACAAATGAATGCTCATTGCCCAGGACAAATCCTTTGAGTGAATCCACCTTTGGAAAGGTGGAATAATTGAAGGACTGCAGAGGGTGCTTCCAGGCCTCAGGGTGACTGGAAGCAGCTGCTTAGAGAGCAGATCATTCCACCAGCCAAAGCCTGACCTCCCTTCCTGCCGAAGAGGGGACTCGAAGCTGTCCGTGCTGCCCGTTACTCTCTCACACTTTTGTCCCTTCCCTCCCTCCTCATTCTCCATGCCTTTTAAACTGTCACTGAAGGCATATTATTTTATCCCCATGTTACCTTTCAAAGATATAATCACGAAGGCCATTAATGTGGGTTTGACATGTCTCTGTGGAAGAGGAAGTAAATCCAAATGAATTTTCTATGGCTTGTTAACACAAGAATGATAATACCCTTTTTAAAAATTAAAGCAGATGTTTCAAACTCCTCTGATTGAAACTTACGGGAAAGTCCCATCACTCTCTCTTCCTCCTGTGTCTCCACCCCTTCCTCCTCCTTCTCTGCCCTTTGCCACTTTTCATCCAACTGCTCCTCTACATCCATCCATCATCATCTCTCTCCACCACACCCATGGAGTGGAAATGAAGCAAACTTGGGAGGCTCACTTGACAGACTTCCTTCCCAGTGGCTGGGAGGTGTTCGTGTTGCCCTGAGCAGCATAGGAGCTAAGCGCAAAATGTCCATCTCACGCTGCCTACGCAGCTGCCTTCCTTTCACAGTGGTGTTCCTGGTTCTCAATCTGCAACAGGCAGAGGAGCCTCCCATTTTGGTTCTTTGTCTGTTAGGAATAGGAATGTGACGTGGCAGAAGGGAGGGTTACTTATATAATTAAAAAAAGAAATGCCTTGGATTCCAAACATCTGCCAGTGCACACTCATCAACCTTCCAAACACTCCCTGGCCTGTCCTCTCCTTAGGCACATTCGTCTGTCTTTCTGAACGTTCCTTGGCCCGTCCTCTCTTTAGGCACATTCGTCATCCTTGTGAATGCTCCCTGGCCCATCTCCTCTCCTTAGGCACATTCGTCTGTCTTTCTGAACACTCCCTGGCCCGTCCTGGCGTTCAGCATTAGTTTGTTGCTTCCTTCTCTGTGCTCCCAGCTTCACTTGCACCAGTCTCATCAGGAGAAAGTTTGTAGGATTGCTGTGTTGATCCACCATATTTAGGGCTTTGGTTGATTAGAGTTTGTTTCAGAATCAAGAACTCTCACCATTAGAAACACACTTGTCAGTTTTCATCCCACACCCCTTACTGACTGCCAACTTTCAAGTAATTTCACCTTTATGAACCTCGCTTTCCCCATTTTTTCCAAAAAATGAAGGGATCAGCTAGGTGGTTTCCAAAACCTCTCTTAGCTTAGATTCATATTCTATGGTTCTTATAAACATAAAATATCCATGCATTTACTATCTGGATTTGTATAAACCAAAACTAAAACTTCCCCACAGCCTTGGATTGTGTCTTCTTTGGGACTTTCCTAGTGGGGCTGGGCTGAGGAGAGGCTCTCATGATGACTATCCTTCTTAATAGCAAAAGACTTTACCTTCCTTTGATCGGATTTTTCTTGTAGGCTCTCTGGTTCCCGCTGCTAGAAGCAATGATGGCCCCGCAGAAACTTTCTGGCTCATCCGCTCCACCTCGACACGCAGAATGTAAGGTCACTGGGACTCTGTTCTGATATCGGCATAGAGCATTTGCTTTAACTCACTCAACTTCTCCTTTTCTCCTTTTATCTCTCCCCCCTCCTCCTGCCCTGGCAATGTGGTGGTCATTTGCTCTGAGCCATAATAGTTTTGTGAAATGTCACTGGACATAGTGAGATGATGTTGTCTTCTTGTAGGCTAAGTCTGTGTCCAACCCTACAGAGGAGCCAACCTCTCAGTGTCTCTTCCCCAAGTGACAAGTTTAGCAGGAAAGCTGCCATTTTCTCCTGCTAATTGTCCTTCTCTATACCACTCTCTCACTGTTGCAGCTCTGAAATCTCTGACCATGCAGGTGCTGAACAGCATGGCAGCCTTCATCGCTCTGCCGTCCATCTTGCAGCGAATCCTTCAGGTGAGTACTGGTAAAGAGGAGGGACTTCCGGAACTCACCTTGTCGAGGCCAGTGTCCGGCATTCAGTGCTCTTGGTGCACCAATGCCTGAGGTTTGCATTCTTACCTCTGGTCCTTACTGGACTGGGTAAAGGCCTTCCTTCCACCTTGGGACCTAGTCCTGGTCCTGTGGAACTAACAGCTCACCTCTAGGCACTAAGTAAGAGAAAGTGTTTATTGTGGTTCTCCACTGACTTGTGTTCTTTTACTTTAAAATAAAAGAACCTATTAAAACAAGTGCATAAACATGTACTCAGGTGGTAATACAAGAATAGTCTGGTGTCTCAGAAGCCAAAGGAGAAGAGAGACCCCAGAAAGGAGGGGTCAGGGTCAAAGCAGCAGCCACCCCCCCCCCACGCACTCAGAGAAATGGAATTCCAAAGGCCTTGAATGTTAGCAATAAGGAAGTCATTAGGGGCCTTTGAGAAAGGTGGTGGAGAAGAGAGTTCAGGTGGGAGGAGATGGAGGAGTCATCCAAGGGGGCATTTCCCTCCTTTCAGTGAAAGCAGAGCCACAGGGCGGGAGGTAAGGTTGGATTTCCCACCCTTGAAGAACTGAGCATATATGGAAGCAGGAGGCTCCTGAGATGGGAGAGTGCAGACCACGTCTGAGAATGCTGTGTTTGAGGGTCAGGAAGAGGCAGGATCAGGCACCTCAGTCTCTGCAGCTAAAGGAAAGGAACAAGGAGAGAGGGAGAATGGGATGTGGATGTGGGATGCAGGAACTTAGGATGGCCCCTACCCACCATGGGATTAGAGGCAACCACTGGAGTGGGCTGGAGAATTGACAAAGAGGACATGAAGACTCCCTAAGTAGTAGCAGGGCCAGGTGGAGCGGGGGATCACATGAACTGGAAACTAGCCAAAGTGGCGCATGGTCTTTTGTGTTATTGGGTGGTGGGACTGTGGTATAGCCAGGATAGGCCAGGTGCAGCAGGAAATCAAAGGGACAGGTAGTGCAGACCCCACGAGAGTAGGGGAGTCACTGGAGCTGCTCCAGAGGTGAAGGAGCTACAGAGCAGTCCCAGGAATACAAGAGAGTGAAAGGAATGATGAGGAAGGAGAACTGAGGGCAGCCCAAGGTTAGACAGCACAAGTGAGGGGCAGGGCAGGCTGAGGGAGGCAAGCAGGGCCAAGGATTTGAGATCAGGGACTTCATGCACCATCCACAGAGGTGTGGAAAGCAGCAGGGATGAAGGGACAGAGAGAAAGAAGGTGAGCCAGTATGGAAGTGGCATCTATGTGATGGGTGACATGGACCTTGACTGAGGCTAGGCAGCAGCAGTGATGGAGTTAGGGGTCAGTATCTCTGTCTGGCCCTGGCACCAGAGAGCAGGAAGGCCTCCCTCCTTCTCCCAGCACCAAGCAAGAGGGAGAGGCTAACCTGGCTGCACCAGGCGAAAGGAGTAGGGGAGATGCTGGCCTGGGCAAGAGAGCCATGGCGTCCCGGGTGGCACAGAGCGGGTGGGATTGGCTGCAGGCATGGAGTGAAGGGCAGGGTACAGGGAAGAGACAAAGGGTCAAGGGTCTCGGTTTGGGTGAACGTGGTTTCAGAAAGGGTTAGGGTTTGAGCTGAGAGGAGGGCATAAGAGGACAAGGGTGGTGGACAGCACCATGGGAGGAGTGGGCTAGCCAGAGAGTCACTGACCAGGGAGAGTTCCTGGAGGGGAGAAGGGAGGAGAGCACACAGCATCACAGGCGGACCCCAGAGCGCTTCTGTCTTCTCTCATTCCGAGACCTCTTAGAGCGGTGGGGAAGGATGAGAAGGAAACACAGGTCAGGGTGGAAGAGGAGGAGGGGCCCAATGAGCAGGGTGTCACAAGAGACTGGGATGAGTGAGAGGAGGGAAGCCCGAGGACATCCTCTCCTTCCTCACCTGCCCCCTGAGACTACTCCATCTGCTGAATGTTTTCCTACCCAAATATGTGCAGTTTTGTCCTGAAGCTTGGTGTCTGCGGAGTTGTCTTTCTCCTATCTTCATTTTCTGCTTTTATGAACCTTCAGATTCCAATAAGAATCCTTTCCTAGCTTGGGAAAGCTTATGCCTTTCCTAGCCTAGGAGGAAGGGTCAGCACCTGACTCACCAGGGGGCCTGAGGAGGCCAGTGTATACATTGAAGCTAATGCATGATGGTTGATGGTTCCATATCTGAGCTCAAATGGATAAACAGCAGGAAAAACACTTGTTCAGGCCTTTTTAGCAGTCTGACTTTGTGACTCTATTTGGGGTTTCCTTGGCAGAGATACTAGAGTGGTTTGCCATTTTCTTCTCCTTTCATCTTTCCTTCTCGTTTCCTTCATCTTTCTTCTCGTTTTACAGAAGAGGAAACTGAGGCAAACAGGGTTCAGTGATTTGCTCAGAGTCACTTGGCTTCTAAATGAGACTGGACTTGAATCAGGTCTTCCTGACTCCAGGTCCTGCACTCTACCCGCAGAGCTAACCAGCTGCCTGTCTTTTGCAGGACTCCTTTCCAAAGGGCCTTCCTTTGCTGGGGGAGGGAGTTTTTGGTAGTTGACAAACATGCTCTGGAGACCCCTCAGCAGTCTCCTCCCTGCTCAGGATTCTCTCCAACATCTTAGGGCCAGAATTGAGTGTACCCTGAGCTGGGAACCTCAAGCACCCTGCTGCCATCTATAATTTATACGTTGTCCAGCAGGAAGCCCTTTTCCTAATGTTGCCTTTCAGTTATATATACCTAAGCGGAATGTCCTAACATAGACATGACCTACAAAGATGTCTCCCAGTTTCCCCAAGTCATCTTAGCAATGCTGTCTCTTCAGTAATCCCCAGATTGGCTGACTTGTTCTTCTGTGCTAGATGGATGAAGATTTGGTAGTTCTCTGTTTCGAGGTTTCTCAGATTCTCTTTGCCAAAAGACCAGATTGATTTGTAAAGGCATTCACTGGGTAGACAAAGTGTGCTTGGCTCCCAGTTACCTAAATGAGTGCTTCTCCAGCGTGGGAGCCTTGGCTTGACTCTGAGAAGACAGGTCATATCCTATGCTGCCTTTGGGAGCCATTCGGTGGGCTTGTCTCCAGCACAGCCACCTCTACCTTCATCCCCTCAAACTCTCCTGATCCAGCCATGTTCCGCTTTGTGCACTTCTCCCTTCGGAGCCCAGAATCAGCCAATCAGGAGCTGCCCAGATGCCATCAGGAAAGTCCTCCCTTGTCCGGTCTCCCTCGGAGGGCAGCCCCTGTGCATTACAGCAGTAACCTATGAGGGAGGTCTCTTACCACCACCCACCTTTTTTCGTTTAGATTGGGACAGAGTGAGTCAATATAAACAGAAATTGGAGGTTGTGGTTGTGGGCTGCCTCCCAAAACTAGCTATGTTCTCTTCTCCTCACCCCACCCCCAAAAACAGTCCCAACTGCCTTCTCCCAGACCTCCCTGTGTCTGTCCTAGGCCCTGCCTGTCACCCGGCGGGGCAGCCTTCACGTCATCCCCAATGCCTCATGCTCCTTCATCCCACAGATCCAGTTGGGGGTTGCCAAAATCTTCCCAGTCTTGCCGTTTTTTCATTCGCAGGCTCATGTCTACTTCCCCTCTCTCTCAGCTCCTACAACCCCAAGCCTTGCTCAGGCCTCATTGCTGCTCACCTGGACTCTTGCCATGGCCTCCTAACCAGCCTCCCTGTCTCAAGCCTCCCCCACCCATCTTCCCCACAGCCCCCAAACTAACTTGCCTGAAGCACAGGTCTGATCTGGCATCCCATGGTCAAATATGATTTCATCTTTATCTCATCAGCTTCTGTGCACATTGTGTTACATACACAATTATCAGCGCAGTTGTCCTGTATGTAATTTATAAATAAGCAGATATACGCATATTGGGAGGGAGCACTTTACCATGTTTTGCTTCTGGTCTGGAGACGTTGCTCCAGAGTCACATTTGCGGCCAGGCTTCCCTTCCTCCCGATGTTCCTGAGCTGGTCGTGTCCTTGGAACCCAATAGAACACACCTGATTTCCCTTAGGTATGACACTGCCTTGAGCTCCTAGGGTCCTTCTCTGTCCCAGAGTAAGCATCTCCAGTGCCTTTGGTACCTCTCAGGGGAGCTTTGTCACTGATGACACCACTCTTGTGGGTAACTTGTAGTTCCTTGGTGTTCTTCCTGACAGACTCCTTTGTGTTCTGGACTCTGCTTCTCTTGATGCATCCTGAGGTTCTGCTTGCTTTTGGGACCTGCCAAGTCTCGCTGCTGATTTGGATTCCTTTATTTATCTATTCATCAAATATTTATTAGACTCCTCTACTATGCACTCAGCCCTGAGGCCAAAGATGAAAAATGACCATCCCTTCCCTCAAGAAGCTCCCATGGTATGGAGGGGGAAGAATGTGAAATGAACATAAATAAGTACAACTCGAGGTAGGGGATGATGAGGCAAAGGAGAGAGCTGGACAAGAGCTTTGTCAGCATTTGGGGGAGGAGGTTACCTGTGAACCTTGAAGAGAGATGCTCATTTGGAGAGGCAGAGATGGGCAGCAAGGGTGTCCTTCGAAGGGGAAGCATATTGGAGCCAGGTAACAGACTCCTGACTTTGTCCATTCAGGGTCTCGGCACAAGGAGCAAAGAAGTCTGAGGGGAAGGCCAGAAAGCAGGGCCTTGTGAAACTGGCTGGGGGACCTCATTTTCATTCCTTTATCTCCAGAAGCTAGCATGGAAGCTTACAAAAGTTAGTGTGGACCTCACCTATGGGCCCAGCTTCCTAAACACGTACTAGGAATTCAATAACTGTTTGAAATGAACGGGTCAGAACGGTGAACTGAACAAGCTGAGGACAATGAACACTTGTGATACTGCCCCAGAAAGACCCTCTGTGGCTGTCCAAGTCTCCCTAACTTGACAATTAGCCTTCTCCAGTCTCTCCATCTTCTCCCCCCGTCTGTCACGAGAGACTTGGCATCATAGAGACGGTATGGTGCGGTGGGAAAAAGGTTAGAGGCTGAGTTCTAGGTACTGAGCTCAAATCCTGGCTTTGTCCCATTCCCACAGGACTTGGAAACATCATTTAACCTTTATGGGCCTCCATTTCCTCAGCTGTAAAATGGGAGATTGAGTGAAATGATCTCAGAGGTCCCTCTGGGTCCGAACTCTAGGATTCAATGGTTTTGTCAAATTGCTGAAATCCCAGGAACTGTGGCACTCTCCTGTTCTACCAGTTCGCATTAGCTGGAGGATAAATGGAGGGGACTGAGCACAAACCCTTTCTAAAGGCACATGACTACTTACTCAGGAGCCTGGGAAGGTTTTCAACAAGTGCTCAGCATTCACCACGCTTCTTCCATAGCGTTTGATGCTGAAAGGGATAGAAATACCAGCAGGATGTATTCCTTGCCTTCATGGAGCTTAACCTCTCCTGGGCATCTGGGCCTCATAACTGCCAGAGCCGTGCCATGTGGGGGCATTGTACAGGAGTCATGGGATGGTTTGGTAGTATCTGGTAGCAGAGGTCTGGTGGAAATGGAAACCAGGAACTGACATGGGTGAGGATGGGAGTAGGGTTATGGGTGCTGAATTTGGAGAAAGAAGGAGGCAGCTGCTGAAACAAAAGGGAAGGGGAAGGATGTAAAGGATGAAAAGCTAAAGGAGAATTGTTTTCATAATAGTTATTGATAACTTTTGGTTTTCTGTCACCCACATTTCCCAGTGGAAACCAATGATATATTTTTAAGTAGCATCAGTAAGATAAGCAGAAAGGTTATAACTGGGGGGTTGGGGTGGGGATGCCACGCATGACCTGCAGAAGAGGAAAGTGCCTGGAACGTGTTCTTTCAGAAAGTAACATCTTTCCTCAAGTATTGGAAAATATGCAAAATAACCTTGCTTCTTTCTTTTGGATATTTTTTTTTCCTGCAGGATCCAGTTTATGGAAGGGGAAAACTTGGCGAGATCCAAGGACTCATCTTGGGAATGTTGGACACCTTTAACTATGAACAGGTAACGTTACCCATTTCTGAGTTTCTGAATCCGTCCGATGCTAGAAACAAACCTCAGCTGGGCTTTTTTTTTTTTTCCAGTACAGATTTGCTGTTGGAAATTTATTATGTAGAATGAAAATGAGTGGGAAGGAGGGAGAATCATTCTCATTAAACCGTCTGTGTTTGTGTTTTCATATTGTTTACATACATTAAGTGGCCTAAAAAAAACCCAGTGACAAAGGAAAAGCTTATTAAGTTATGCTCACTTTTAAGTATATATGATAAGCATCGTGCCCAGCACATAGTAAAAACTTGCTGATTGATTCATCTTTTGAAATCAGTAGTAAAGGAGACAAATAGACTTTCTACATTTAAAACTTGATAATTTCATCTTCCCCCAAAATAGAGATTGAGCCAGCATTCTAGAAGGTCAGTGAACACCTAATGCAGTGACCCCTAATTCAGGTTTGCCATGTTACATCAGCCTCTCAGTAAATCCCAGAGGGGGCAGATCTGTGACTGTATCCAAGACTTTGCTAATGCTCTTTGGCAATGATGGCTGTGCCTTAGGAAGCATAGTGGGCTAGGGTGGTGGTGCCCCGGAGTACTTTAGTGGACCCTGGTGACAGTGCCCTAGGCAAAGACTTGGTGATGGGAGATGGAGGGGGCCTATATGAGGAAGAGAAAGGTCATTGTGGTTGAACCTCTGCCTGTGGGAGGGGGTGCAATGTACAATGAGACTGGAAAGATGGAGTCCAAGGTACCTTGCAGACTAAGCAGGCGTTTCTAATTTATTGTAGAGGGAAAAGGAAGCCACTGAATTTAGTTGAATAGTAAGTCATGTGATCTGACTTGCACATTGGGAAAATCACTATGGCATCAGTGTGTGGAGGTGGCTGGAGTGGGCAGAGCCTCTTCGGAGGCTGCTGCAGTCATCTAAGTGAGATGTGGTGGGGGTCTGAATATGGAGGAGGGGTCAGCTGGGACAGGCGTCAAAGAAGGTGGAAACAGTGAGATTTGGCAGTGGATTGGGCTTGGGGGAGCCCAGGAGGATGCTGAGATGATGAAGCCGAGGTGCTGGCAAATGGGGACCCTCAGAGAAGTAGGAAAATTTGGGAGAGGAGTCGGTTTGTGGGGAAACTAATGTTCTGCATGTAAGAAATTGAGATGTCTCTAGGACATCATCCACCTTGCCCAGCAGGCAGCAGATGGGTGATCTGAAACTGGAACAGGGTAGAAGTGACAAGTAGATCTGGGGGTCTCTTCCTTAAGAAGATGGGGACCCCTGGAAGGGGCTATATCCAAGAGAGTCATTCTGATAGGCCTGCAGGAGAATCTGGAGCAAGTCAGTCCTTCACCCACTAGTAAGGTGTTAGTTTCTTCACTACCTTTTTGGTCAGAACCTTCTTGTGAAGGTCATTTCAGGAAAGTGATGAAGTCAGAACCCACCTTTCGTTCCCACAGTCACCTTCCTGATGACTTCACTGCTCCCAGGCAGGCACCCACCCCCCATCTTCTCCCTCATCCTCTCAGACCTGGCTCTCAAAGTTCTTTCCAGCCTCCTTCCAGCGACCACTGTTTGGTCTTTTTACAACTTTTAGAAATTTCCAGGATTTTCAAGTAGGAATCAGTGGCTGCCCCTCGTTTTCTGTTTATTTTCCTAAGCCTGCTCAACACATTCTCTTTCTTGTCCTTCCCAGACACTCCTGGAAACGACCACCAGCCTCCTAAACCACGACCTTCACTGGTCACTCTGTAATCTGAGGGCATCGGTCACTCGAGGGTTAAACCCTAAGCAGGATTACTGCTGCATCTGCCTACAGCAGTACAGGCGACGCCAGGAGGTGGCCGATGACATCATTGTCTTCAGGTACAGTGCTCCTGTGCCCAGGCTGGTGGGCCACATGTCAGCATTGTTGGCTTTCATCAAGGCTTTGGGTCAGGGCATATGTCTCTGACAAGCTGGAGAGGTTGCCTGAGGAGCACAGCAGGGACAGCCAGCCTGGAGGAAAGGGGAGCAGGCATCTCCCCAATAGCTGCCCTTCCCTATAGGGGTTCTACACCTTGGGGGCTCCCAAAGCCAAGCCTCTGGCTAGCAGTGAAGGGAGAAGGACAGATCCCTTGGGCCGAAGAGGCCTTCACAGGCTTTCCCTCCTTGGATCCCCAGAACCTGGGCCAGTGGTTGTGACTTGTTCACAGTCACTTGAGGAATGTGTCCTGACCCCGTGTCCAGTGCTCAATCCTTAGAGCCGTCTGAGCTTAGGTCCACAAATGGGGAACCAGACCCACCTAACCACAGCCTCAGAGCAAGGTCCCCTCAGGCTATATGCAGGGTGAGCCAGGGAGCAGGGGGCGTCCAGAGCAGGTGACCAAGTGCCTTCCTCTTGCAGCTGTGGCCACCTCTATCACTCCTTGTGTCTGCTTAACAAAGAGTGCGCTGTAGGGATGGGGAGCCAGGCCAGATGGACATGCTACAGATGCAATTCAAGCACCAAGATAGGAAAGCTCAGCGAAAATGCATCTGATGTGAAGAAAGGACAACTCACCCAGGCCCAGGTAAGAACCCGTTGACTACCAAGGCGCCCTTTGGCTTCCTGGTCAACTTCGGTGACACTAAGGTCCAGGGAGGTCACAGGATTATAGGGGCCTTAAAGGTCTTAGAGTCCAGCTCCTTTGTTTGACAGATGGGGAAATGGAGGCCTGAAGAGGGGCCTTGCCCTGTCCTGTAGTCATCCACCTGCCAGATGCTGGAGCTGGCTTCTATACCCTCCCACTCCCCTGACTGTCAACACAGAAGAGCATCACCCACTGATGCCCTCCTTCCTGAGAAGACACACCATGGCTGTGGGCAGCTCTGACAGCCGTGATTATCAAGGTCCCCATCCTTTGCACCACCAACATTTCCTCAGTAAGTTAAAGCCCTGGGCCAAGTCCTCTGTGTCCTGGGCTCGAGCTTATGAAATGTGTGGCTTTTCTCTTTCTGAACCTGGCCTGGTCATAAAGCTTCCCCTGCAGCATCAGAGCCCAGTGGGCCCCAAACCAATGTGAGGGCCAAAGGCAGTGGGAGAGCCCCAACCTGTCACAGATTCTGCTGCCAAACACACTTTCACCTCATCTTGTGGGATTTGAACTCTAGGCCTGATGCCCAGATACAGAAACACCAAGGAGGTATCTTTGCCCTCAGAGAGCTCACCTTCTCCCAGAGCCTGCAGAGGAATACAGGTCCCCTTCTCCTTTAACCCCAGCCTCATCCCCCACCTTTGTCCTCTGCTTAGGCAGCCACCAGCGATCTCATCCAAGGGGAGTGCGTGTCTTCAGCAGGACAGAGGCCTGAGCCCCTGAGGATTCAGGGTTAGCATCTCTGTGCAGAGGTGACCACCAGACGCACCCCATGCCTTTTCTCTTGGCCCCTCTCCATGAACTGACAATACTGAACTGGCCACCAGCCTCTGGAGGGTGGCTGGTCAAGCCAATTTAGTTGGAGCATCTCCCTTCCCTGACTGCCTTTCTCTCTCCATTTCCTAATTCCATTCACTGTGGTCCTTGCTCTTCTGCCAAGCTTACACTAGGGCAGTCATAGGACCATAGTCTAAGATGGGAGAGACCTTGCAGGTTATCTGGTCAGGCAAGCCATCCCTTATTGATCCAGCCCCACCTTCTCCCCAAGGAAAGTGACCTGCCCAAGGTCACACCACCAGGAAATGAGAGGGCTGGGATTGGACACTGGGCACCCAAAGCCAAACTGGCCTTCTACCTCTTATGTTTATAGTCATAGCAAGAAGTGACATTTGTAGAGTTCTTTATCTAGCTCATAATATATGCTATTCCATTTGATCCTCCCCCCCACAACCCCAGTGAAGTGTGTTCGCCATTTTACAAATACTAGCAGGTCTCTGTGCTTTCTGGCATTAGTTTCAAGAAGAAATCGGTTTTCTGGACAAGAAAAATAAAATAACCAAATTATTGACAGACATGCAGAAGCATGCAGCAGCTTGGCATCATCACACACCAGAAGTGCCCATGCCGCTCATCTCTCTGCGCTTTGGCAAACATAAATGAGCCAAGCATCTCTGTCAGCAATGGTAGACCTCTCTGGTGAGGGAGCTGCCCCAGGTGACTCAGAAGCCCCTCCTGGCACTAAGTGCATTAAGCAGACATCTTCAGCAGCTGGCAGATCCGCTCTGATCCAAAGGGACCTCACCAACCTGAACTCCGCTCTGTCAGGCCCCCACCCCCAAAGGCGAGGGCAGCTCCACGCTGCTTCAGGAGAGGAATGAGCAGGAGGGAAATTAGGGAGAGGTTTTTCCCCTGATAGGCAAGGTTGGTTTGGTTTTCCCATTTTTGCCCAAGGTTTTCCAAATGAAAAAAATTCACATTTTTCTTCGTAGATATATTTTGAAATCTTATTCATTGGGAACGATTTAGCTCCTCAAAGCAATTATTTATTCAGTAGATGATATTTTATTTATGATCTCCAGTCATCAATTTCTGTTAACGATCCATAGTACACTGCTTGTTTGTTTTTTTTATTTCCTGTTCTGGCTAATTTATGATTTTATTTTATATTTATGTAGTCAAGTAGGAGAGCTGGTGCACTGCCTTTTGGGGGGAACTTTCTGCTTTAAAAATAGATACTCCCATTATAAATACATTAGCTGGAATGTTCAGTGGCAAGAAGTAAGATTTCAGCGCCTGGTAGCTGCAACATTTCTTTTTCAAAAGCACAGAGCAGCCCAAGATGAATGCACTTTCCATTGAATCTCCTCAGATTCAGATGAGCAGAGGTGATAGTTTCTAATCAATGTAAGGAAAAGTGCTTTGGGAATACCTTGTTCCGTTTTTGTCCCTGCCCCGAGACTAGTGTCATGCAACCTGGAGACACCTGGTACAGATCGGTCAGGGATTAGGAATTAGACAGATGGAGGACAGGAGGCTCAGGCAGCCCACCCACCTGGAGCCCACATACTGCCAGTGAGAGGAATCCCCAGAATCCTTTCCGTCCTCTGCTCCAGAGACAAGGGGAACAGTGGCTGCTTGAACTCTTTTGGAAATGCGATTGAGGCACATTGTCTATTTCACCCTGAGCATGAGGTAATGCCATGATACCTATAAGATACAGGCTCTAGTCTCACAAACAGACTCGCCTTTGACCAAATAAGATCACCAGGTGAACGTGGACCAGTCCTCACCTCAGTTCAGACTGGATGATGGTTCTCACTTAGCGTTCTATAATTCTTTATTGGCATCTCTGCTCAGAAAACAAGGGGTTGCAGGCTGGGCCTAGAGCTGGAAAGCAGAGCCTTTGTGAATGGCTCCAGCATCCTGGCATAGTGGAAAACCTGAGCTCTGGTTTTGAATCCCCCTGCTGGTGCTTGCTACCTTGAGGGATAAGGCACAGAAGCTCCCTGGGCTGCCCCATTTTCTTCAGTAAAAAAAAGCTTTGAAGTGCCTTCCAGCTCCAGGTCCGGGTTCCTCTGACTTCTGAAATGACCCCAAGACTTACTGATCACACAGCACTCAGCCCTGGCTTCTGAAGACCCCTGCTGACCAAAGCTGCCACCTCATGCTCGAAGTGGGGTGGATGCAGGCCAGGCGGACACAGAGGATTTCTGGTTATGGCCAATGCACCAGTTTGTTTGGCTGTGCCTATCTGATATATGAATTTGCTTTTCTTTTTTCTCCCCTAATGGGGAGGAGAGAGAGAAAATAGATTTGGTGCTTGAAATTATTTTTTTTAAAAGACCTCAAGCTTCTCCCTACAACAAAGGCCCATCTTAACACAACTCCTCTTTCGATGATTTTGTGTGGTAATGAGTCATAGAATCTCCACAGAGTCATGGAATATCTACCAAAGGACCGTCGAAAAGTATGCGATAGGCAGAGTAATCAGGCTGGGATACTTCACCGGCCACGAGCCCTGCAGAAGGAGTAACAGAAAAGATACAGCCAGGGAGACGTAGGGGTCTCCAAGCATGGGGCAAGGACCAGGGATATCCAGGAAGGCCCTCCGGTATGCCAGACACACTGTGCCAGGAAAAAGAGCCCCTCCCCTCAAGGACCTTGCAACCTAATGGGGGAGAAAATGTGCAAGCAAATGTAAAAACAAGTTACATACAAGACCAATAGGGAATGATGAACAGAGGGTCATCGTGGAGATAGTTGAGATAATATTTGTAAAATGATTAGCTCAGCTCCTGACACATGGTAAGCACTATGAAGCTTTTATAGCTATGATATTTATTTTGATTGTCCTGAGATGTTTCCTAGAGGAATCCCAGTAAGTGAAGAGGGACATCTGAGCACTTGAGTCTCCAGACAACAGCTGTCTCAGTACAGCTATCTGGGACCTCCATTGTCCAAGCTCACATCCATCTCTAGGCTCCTCATTGTTAAAGGTCTGCAGATTTATGTTCATTGTACTTTAAACTGAGCTGTTGATTTGGGTGGGAGCTTGCCAGGAGTCTAGTAAGCTAGAGCTAGCAAGCTCCTTGACCATATGGAGACTCTTGGCCTTAGCAACAGTCTGGGCAGATGGTGGTTTGAGTTCTGGGTTCCAGATGTCATTCAAAAAAAATAAAAAATGGTCATTATTTTTAAAATTCCACAGAATTAAGTAGAGTGATTCAACTGAATGTGCTGGATTTGAGTGATTTGCAGCATTTTAACCCAACCCTGGGGCAGGGCAAAGAAGGCTGGAGGCACACCTGGCTTCCAGTCCCAACTCTGTCTGTGGAACCTTGAGCAAGTCATTTGCCCTCCCTAATCCCTAGAGATGAGTTTAAGTGCACCTGTTCATCTTTACTCTCATGTAAAGTATAGAGCATTTCCAGACAGAAAGCCATGTTTTGCCTTTCTAGCCAGCCCCATCTTCTGGGGAGCACATGGGCCTGAAAGGCACATTCCCACTAAGGGCGTATTTACCAGAAGGACAAGGACGTGCTGCCTTGTAGGCTTGCTCTTCTCCAACACAGGATGTCCCTTGCGAGAGGGCCCCTTCTGGACTCCTCTCCCCTCCCAGCTACCAATGCCAGCTCTCTCCCTTCGAAGCAACATGCTTTGCCTTGACTTCTCTGTGTGCATGTTCCATTCCCCAGTAGGTTTGTCTTCCTCTCTATCCCCCATGCCTGGCACATCGTATCCACTTAATAGACGTTTGTTGAAACGGATTAGATTGAGTTGAGTATCAAGATTATGTAAGAGTTCTTGTTTGATGCAGTTATGTAGATAAATTTGTTCAGGGATCTGTTATTAACCAATAGCCAGTGATTAACCAGTAGCCTCAAACTAGGGCCAGTGCTTCCCTAGGTATTTGCTGCTTTGTGAGGATGTCCTGGGTGGAAGTCCCAATGGAAGAGGGCTTCCCACTAGACAGGTGGTCGTCCAATGGCCCCAGAAGACTGATGGCTCCTCAGAAGAGATCATGAGCACACACAGTCTCCACTGAACAGAGGAGGGATCTCCAGCTGCCTGACCCATCTGGAACTTGAGCTTGGCCCTGATTCTGCACATAAGCAATGATCTGGCCTCCCTGAGCTCACTCGGTGGAGTGAGGGGAGACTGCACCCAGGTGGCCGGCTAGTCCCCAGCCTTTACACGCAGCCCCGTTTTATGGGACCTGGCTTTCTCCCCATAGGGCCATGTGACTGCCCATCCTGAAGCATCTCTATGTCTGAAGGGTCATGACTGTGGCCAGCACAACAGGCCACAGAGAGGTACATGGATGGGATAATGCAGCACTCAGTAACCCGTCTCTCTGAGCCAGCCAGTGTCGGCCTGAACTGGGATAAAGAAGCTTCCCTCCTATTGGGGCGAGGGAGTGGGCAGTGTCCAGGAAGGAGGAGGGCAAATTTGATTCTTCTCAGAGCTTGAGCAGCCCCGGGTGAGGGGCAATACTGAGGTTGTAGGGGGCCGGAGGTTGAATTCCGTGGGATCTGAGCCCTGTACTGCTGCTGCTGCAGCTGAAGAGCGTGGCCTCCTGCAGACAAAGACCTTGGTCACTGGAACTGTTGCCAGAACATTCTTTCCCTTCTCCCATCCTGGATTTGTGAGATTTATCTTTTTAATTTAAATGCCAGATGTTTCTGTTTCCCGCTGTGAGATCTCTGGGTTTTTCATCTGGGCCCAGCACTCTAGCCTGACAAGGTCATTTTTAATCCCGATTTCAGCAAATCTTTGTTAGACTCCTGCCCCTCCCCAGGCCCTGGAGCTGCAGAGAGAGCAAAGTCAGTCCCTGATTGACCAGAGCTTCCCTTCTCCTGGAGGGATACAGGCTGTAAAGAGGCGAGCAGATCTGTGGCATGTAGTTGGAGAGGGAGGGGGCCAGGAGGAGGAGATGTCAGCCAGGTGTTGGAGCAGCTTAAACAGAGGCCAGTCTGGCTAGAACAGAGTCAGGAAATAAGACTGAAGGGGACTTAAAATCTCTGAGACTGTCTTCTTTTTTTAAGTGGGTCCCCTGGTGCTTAGCACAATGTAGGCTCATATTTATTGGACTGGATTGATTGCAATAGTCAGCAGTTATGTAGCACTTTGACTTACTGCTCATATGATCTCTCACGTGGTCCTCACCACAGCTCTGTGTGAGGTGGGTGCTCTTATACCCGTTTTGCAGATGAGAAAACTAAGGCTGAAAGAACTGGTAAGTAGCTGAGACAGGATTTAAACCAGCATTCTCCCCTCTGAGAAGTTTGACTTTATCCTCTGGACAATAGGGGGACAGAAGACCTTTGAGCATGGATTTGGGAGGGAGGGGGAATGACGCAAGCTAATCCGAGAGGAGCCTGGCAGGAGGTGACCATGGAAGACGGTGTGGAAGGAAAAGCAGGATTCATTTTTGTCCTTTGTGACAACAATTATCCCTTTCAATACAGTGTTCTCTGAAGAACTGGTGAGCATCTCCCAGGTTCCTCTGGCTGTCCTCTAAGAATTGTAGAAACCAGTGTTAGTCCGGGAGAAAAGGTGAAGACATGTGCCTCCTTCCTTCCTGTGGGCAGGTGTGGGACCAGAGGCTCAGTACATTCTGCGCACCCTCACTCATGCTTCTTGTGAAGGCTGGTTTTTCTGAACTGTTTGTCTTTGATATAGGAGATAGCCCTCTGGATGTGGTGGCATGGGTAGGAAAGTGGATCTATCCAGAAAGGGATTGTGATTGTGAAGACAGAAGTCATTGGTAAAGCCACCACATGTGGAGATCACTGTCCACACCATCAGTTTAGCCCCCAGCCCCTTCACTGAAACCCTTCTGAGTCTAACATTCCTGGGTTTCCTCCTTTGCTGGTGTCTCTGATCTCTCGCGCTCCACAAGGCACACTATGGGCCTTGGGCCATTCGTGTTGAATGCAAAATGTATAAATTGCTTTAAAGCATCTCAATTACTTTTGTTATCCCCAAATTCCTTGAATTTTAGTCATAGAAAACTGAAGCATAACAAAAGCATCCTTGGTTTTCATAGGTGAAAATGTCTCCTTCCTGTTCTTCACCTCGAGGAGATTCGGCTGCTAAGAAGGTAGGCTCACTTTCTTTTTCCATTCCTAAAACTTTTATTCCATTTACATTAACTTAATACCCATGTTCTTAACAATTGTGTTTGGCCTGTTCATGAAAATTCCATAAGACAGGACACAAAGCCAGCCATCCTCTCAGGTTATTTCCCTGTTAATAGTTTTTACAGTCAGCCCTCTCTCACTCAAATCAAAGTCAGCTGCAAGTCACGTCATCCTCTTGATGCCATGGTCCTCTTTGAGAACGAAGGACAAAGTACAACATTTTATAGCACATGCATGTTAGGCCAGTATCCAAAAAATCACAAAAGCAAAATTAAAAAGGGTAAATCCATGGGGTTTTGTTTTACAGCTGCGCTTGATAGATAGTGATTTCGTGAATATCCACAGTTCGTTTTTACAGCAGCTTTACTTGTACATTTGTTCTGAGGGTACCTAAACCGTTTAAATAAGAACAAAATAAGCGTAGCTGAAATAATGAGAGCAAATAGCAGGTAACTTTACAAATGATAGAATGTGAACCATTTCTGCCCTTCTCCCAAGTCAACTGACTGGGTTAAAACTTGGTCCTCAGGAGTAGTCATAAAGGGGTACACATTGAGATTGTGTATTGGATTGACGGGGTATCTATGGGATATCTGTATCTACCACATCCTTGAGGGTTCCAACCCTCAAGTACCCACAGTAACTATCCCTGTGGCTGGAACCAATTATCCCCTGAGCAGGGCAGGCTAGTATGGAGGCAGTTTTCTTGGCTTAGACATAGAAGCTAATCTTGTGAAATCACAGTACACCAAAAGCAGGTCAGACATGTAAAACATGTATAAAAATTCCCTATCCCTATATTGGCCACAAATAACTCCCCAAATGCTAACTGGCTCTACTTCCTAATATTAAACATAAAGACCACGTGGGAAACATAGAAATCCAAATAGAAGTCAGGAATCGTAAACAAAAGCTAAATTTGTGGGATGGCATGCATGACCATTGGCCATTTTAGAATGAGGCAGACAAAGATTAGGAGGCTGGTTAACTCTCTCTTCCTTCTCCTGCTTCAGTTCCTTGGGTGTCCGATGTCCACAATGTCAAGTTGTCTCTTAGTAATTGCATTATTAGTGCGCTGTGTTTGTACGATTTTTCACATATCAAGCTCAGCAGTGGTTTCATGGAAAGCTGTCTTTGCAAGGGAACAGACTTTCTCTGGAGAGTTCAGGATCTCATAGTGGAGCCATAGAAGTTCAAGGCCAGCCATGGTCTCATCAGATGCATTGATCGCATCTCTTTTTTGCTGATTTCAAATGCTTCTTGATATGCTCATGGTGATCGATCCACCTTTCCTTTCTTGTCATCACCAGCAGCAAACTCAGCCAAACAGTGGTGGCCTTCTCCTTTCCTTTTCAAATAGAAAACTTTGCTTTCTGCCTCTGAAGCTTTGGAATCAAGAACTTTCCCAATAGAGACAGGGCATCATTGCAGATAGCTCTCAGTTCAGTCTCCATTTTCTCTGTATTCTTGGGCTTTCAGCTGTTCTTCTCAGCATCTTCCCTCTTTTTCTCAATACTTGAAACAACCTTCCATGATGACCTTTCGGCCCCTGTGACATTTTTGTAAGCAACAGAGAGAAGATTACTCTCCCTGTTGGATAATTCAGCTCCTTGCTCAGTGACAGACTTCGTGCAGGCTGCCCTGGCATCGTGTCTCAGCCTGCTGAGAGCCTTCTGCACCCCCTCATTTTTATCCATGATTCAATGTTCTGTGCCCAAAGCAAGTGGTGATGGATGGACAGATGGGGGTGGGGGGGTTCAGTTGTCTCTGGGTGGTGGTAGTGGCGGCAGCAGGGTTCAGACTCTCCCGTGTATCAGCTCACAGGCTCCAGCCTCTCTGTCCTCACTCTCTTTCAAGCCATAAAACAAATGGCCACCATTCCTTGGACTTCAGGATCATCTTACCTCCTGTCCCCATTCACTTTGTTTGTCTCCCATTAAATTTTGTGTCAAGTGATATCAGTTTTGCAAATTGCCCAAATCCTATCAAAGGTGTCCACATAGACACCTCACTGGGTGAATGCTTCCCCATGCCAGCTTTGGCCCTGTTTGGAAGCCAGAACCTGCGGGTGGTTGGGCCCAACAGTCTCCTCTCTGGTGTCAGGGTGCCATGCTCTCACAGAACAAGTCAGGAGCGTATCTTGCTTCCCTGTTTCTAGACAGTGTGTACATTATCAGTAACATAAGGAGGGTTTGCCGTTTTTGGTGACCTGTATCACTTACCCCATCTTGGACCACACGACCTCATGTCCATCGTCCTCTAGGCGAAGTGGTCTTTGTCCTCTGCCTGTGTGTTTGTGTTAGTGCCTCCTGCAGGGCCTGCGTCAGAGGAATGAATGTCTTGTGCTTTGTAGTTCTTTACAGTTCTGTTATGTACAGTAAGCACATTACTGTGGTGGGCTGGGACATTCTATCTGAAGTGGAAGAGGGATGACCTGGCCTGACTTCCCCTTGGCTTTTGTGGTATTTCTTCCTCAGTTATTTTCTTTGCTTTCTGTGCCTTTTCTAACTCAACTTCACTATGACATGTGTCTGCTACACGTTTGCATTTGAGGCACTGTGCCTCGGTGCTGGGGGCAAAAATGAAAGCTAAAATATGGCCTGCCCTCAAGGAACTTATGTTCTCAGGTGTGGGGAGGGTACAGTATGTGCATGAGAAAGTAAAACCAAAACTTATGCAAAGTCATCTCTAAAAAGAGAAAGTTCACAATTGGGAGCAATGAGACCAGATCTCCCGGGGAGCCAATGTTCAAGCTGTGCTTCGGGGTTTGTGAGGGAGAGGGGAGGAGGGAGCATGGGAGGTCTTGGATGGGGCACAAGTGACTGGCCACGTGGACTAGAAGGGGAGAGGAAGATAACATAAGCCTGGCCAGGGACGGAAGGCCAGGGATAGGTATGGGGCAGAGAGACTCCTTAGGAAGCTATTACAATCTTTCAGACAATAGCTGGTACAGATCTGAACTAGGGGAGAAGTTGTGTGAGTAGAAAGGAGAGGATGGATGGAAGTTTGTGCAAAAGTAGAGTCAGTAAAACTTGGCAACTGATGGAATGTGGGGGGAGGAGAAAGAGAGGGAGAAAAAAGGGAGGGAGAAAAGAGATAGAGAAAGAGAAAGGTAAAAAGAGAGAGAGGGAGAAGGGGAGAGGGAGAAAAGGAGAAGGAAGAGAGAGGTCAATAAGGATTCCAGGCTTGAGATATTGAAGTGGGAGATGGAGGGATTTAATTTTAGCTCTTTTGAGTTTGAAAGCCTGTGAAACAAGGGAGGTGCAGAAGCAGTGCATCGAGGGAAAAGCAGGATCAACACGTGAAAGGTTTAGGCCAGGCATGTTTTGTAGATAGTAAAGAAAGAGTCTGAATAACTAGACAGAAGAAAGGAGTGAGCCAGGTTTCTCTGGGAGAAGAGCTTGAGGGCCCCAGCAGTCCTTTCTCAGAGCTAGAGCAGAGGAGGAGAGGATAGGGGATGGAGGAGGAGGCCTGAGGAGAGGCTCAGAATGACTGGGACAGAGCATACCTCAGAGGGTCAGCCAGGAAAGAGCACAAAGACCGATGGAAGCAGGGCCCATTCGAGATTTGTTTCCATAGGTTTGTAAGGGTGCTCCAGCAAGGTTCCAGCATGTGAGCAGGAGAAGGCAGCTGGTGGGGTATTCCAGGGTTTGGGTTTGCAAAGACAGGATGCATGGTAAGATTAGGGGGCAGGGAATAAAGAGTAATTGATCATGGATTGAACTATCTACTCAAAGGTCAGAAGAGCAGGGAGGGGTGGAGGACCTTGAAGTCATGGGGAGGACAGAGGGTTGTTGTGGAGGATACGGGGCAGAGAGAAATAGGAGGTTCCCAAAGAATGTGACCCTTGGAGGTGTGAGTCATACAAGGCCAGGACCCTGTGTGTGTGACTGATAAGGAGTGGAGATGAATGTCAGAGTTGAAGGGCCCTCAGCGGGCTTCCAATTCAAACCATACCAGAAAAAGAATCTTCCCAGTGTCCCTGACAAGCAACATTGATCCTTTGCTTCCAGTGGCCAGGGATGGGGACACTGCCTCTCTCAAAGTGGCTCATTCCACTTTGGGAGACAAATTTTGGGAAATTCTTCTGGCCCCAAACCTGAATCCACCTCTTTGCAGTTTCCTCCCCACTTCTAGTTGCACCTTTGTAGCCACTCAAAACCATTTGAATCCCTCTTTCACATGATACCTACTCTTTACACTCCTTCACAGTCCCTCACACATAGCAGTCCCTCCCTCCTCTCTGCCTTTAAACTGACAATGCTGAGGCACAGAATGTTCTCTGGCATCTCGGCCTCTTGAGAACCTTTTCTCAGCACAAGGGCCCTCCAGGCTCTTCCTGTCCTCTCAGCTGCCCTGAAGTGCCTTCCCCCTGACTCTCCCATCCATCCATCTCCACATGCATCTGTTATGTACCACTTATATATGTGGCATCTCTTCCATTAAAACGTGAGCTCCTAGCCAAAATATGAATAGAATTCATTTGGAGGGACAGAAGATGTAGAATACCAAGGGAAATAATGAAGAAAAGGTAGGAATGAAGATATCGCACCACATTGTAAAGCAGCGGTCATTAGAATCACTTGGTACCAATTCAGAAATAGAAAAGTAGGTCAGTGGAGCAGACTAGACAAGGAAAAATTAGAAATCATTGATCTCAGCAACCCAGTGTTTAATAAACCCCAAAACATAAATTACGCTGTAAGGAACTCCCTGTTAGAGAAAAATTACTGAAAGAACTACTGGAAAAGCAGCGTGGCAGAAATGGAGTCTGGGCCAGCATCTTATACCATGTGCCACAACATGTTTGCCTCTCTCTTCTGATTTTCGGGCTCCTCCCAAGACCTCCCTTTCCCCTTGACTTGATTTACCATCTCATGGCCATGGGCCAGGCCCTGCCTTTTGTGTGTGGTCTTTCTTCCCAATTAAGATTGTAAACTCCTCAAGGGCAGGAATTGTCTTCCCTTTTCTTATTTGTATCCCCAGCACTTAGCACAGTGCCTGGTACACAGCTGGCACTTAATAACCGTTTATTAATTTGCTGACTGAGGAGGGAAGGCTCTGACAAGGGTAGTCCCAGGGCTTCATCCAGCCATGGAACTAGACGAAGGAGAAGTGAGTGGAATGATGGCAGTCCTGTGGAAAGATAGCTGCTGCCCAGTCTGGGCCTTCCTCCTAAGTGGAGGAAATGGAAGTGACTAGGCTTTCATTTCCTTTGCCAGCCCACCCCATCAGGGACGGGAACAGGGCCATAGGATGGCCGCCTCCCCTCACCCTATTCAAGCACAGCCCTAGCCTGGTCCAGCTGTGAAGCAGGAAAGGAAGTAGGGACAATGGGGCTGTGGGGAGAGGAAGGACCTCACTGAAGGTGACATTGGCAGAGTCACAGGGGCAAGGCCAGCCCCCTTCACACACGTACCAGCTGTGTGATTTTCTCAACCTCAGTTTCTTCATTTGTAAGTTGGGCATAAAAGTAACCCCCACCTCCCAGTCTATTTGGGAATCACCTGAGATAAGGAATAAAATTATTTTTTGTACCTCAGAGCACTTCTATAAATGTTAGCAATAAGGAATGGAAGTTGCTAACTTGGGAGATTTGGGGTCAAAGGATTCCAGAACAGAGAGGAAGGGGCAGTTGTAGAACAGTCTGTTACAGAAGCCCCCGGGCCGCGTTGGTCCCTTAATGGCAAGCATTGTGGCACGGAGCAGGATGGCGTCACTGCTGGCCCATTTATTTACAGTTGCTGTTTGAAAGGGTTTTAGTTTGTGTGTCTTTCCCCAGCTCCAAGAACACAGTGGAACAAAAGGCAAACAGACCCACAGCTTCTGGTGTATTTTCTCCCTCGTTCTCTCTCTGATAATTGGAGTGTTTGGGGATGTAGGTGCTCTCTCCTTGGCCCCTTTACAATTTCATCCTGCATCCACGTGAAACAAAGAATTGTAGAACAGAAATACCAACCTGCTTGTTCTGTTGGCTAACAGCAGGTTTCTCCTTCAAAGGCTCCGTGCCAAAAAATGTGGTCCCTTTTCTCTGCCTTGGATACTGTCTCCACTGAGACTCTTCCAAAAGAAAAAATAAAAGGACAAAGCTAAATCATGTTGACAGAGAAAAGAAGCCCATGTTCAAACTGATATTGGCTCCACGGAGATCACAAGGACATTTGGGGCTGAGGCAGCTTTGGGCTGTTTTTTGCTTCTGGATATCAGTGAAATGTCATTGTCTGAAGCAGCGCCCTGCCCTGCTTCCCAACGCCAAGCAGCTCCGTCTGATACTAGGAAAGGGTCAGCTGGAACCCATTGTTATCTCCCCAGCTGGCTATCAGTAGGTGGTGAAACTGTACCCCAGTGATGAAGGTGTTACTGCCCTTTGACCCCAAGACCCCACTGTTGGGTATCACCCCAAGGAAGGCAGAGGACTCAACAGACCAAAACATACCTCAAAATGCTTTTTGTGTTAGCTGAGAAATAAAGTGGGTGCCCACTGTGCAAGTATGGAATCAGACTGTGTCATAAGGAACAACTAATATGAAGGGAGAAATGTGGAGAAACATCAGCCCAGAAAGCAGTCTTCACAAAGGATGTTGTAACAGTGATAGTAACGTAATGACTAATGGACACGACTTTTGAGTGGGCAAAGTGTCTTACACACGTTAGTTCATCTTTTCCCCACAACAACTCGTGAAACAGCTGTTATTCTTAGCCCTATTTTACCGATGAGGAAGCTCACCTAGGTTGTAGAAACTTGCCCAGGGTTGCACAGCTGGTCATTGTCAGAAAAAGGATTCGAACCCAGATGAAGCCCCAAATTCTATTCATATCGCCCAGCCTCAGAAACAAACACCATCTAATGCTGATGACCTTTCTTGATCCCCCAAGTGGAGCTAAGAAATCATGTTTTCTCCCACACTGGAGGACGTTGGTAGGTTTGGCCTCGTGGCTCACCAGGTGCAGAGGAGGGATGGAGTTGACAGTGGCTAACTCAAGGGCCACAAGGCTTCACAAGAAATGAAAGCTGCCTCTTGGAGCCCAGGGCTCCTTTCTCCCTTCCTTGGGTTGCACTGATCAACTTATGAGTGATAATGGCTGGTAGCATCAGCTTCCTCTCACACAAAACCAAAGCCTCAGGACCACTGGGCAGACACAGGAGAAGAAAATCCATGAAGACTGTGCTGCTAATGTCAGTTTGGTCACTTACTGAGTTAACGATGAGCAGAGAGAGAGCCATCCTTCTTCAGGATGGGTGTGTGTGTGTGTGCATATGTGCGTGTGCACACGCACGCAGCTTTCTTCTGCTGCTCGTCCATCTCCTAGGGTCGTCCTTAAATGCCCTCATATGGCTGGCTTTGCTCTCCTCAGCTTTTCATCAAGCATTACCGAAGCCGACTGTTTCCTCCTCTCCTCTCTCTTTTATTCATAATCTTCCCTACGTTTCTGCACATTTTCACAAAGTTGTATCTAAACCTCTGGGATTTGGAAAGGCCTCCTGCCAAGGGGGAAGAGGTTTAAGCCAGGGAAGCCCACCCTGAACGTCCCAGGGTTGAGAGACGAACTATCGCAGGCACTGGACATCAGGAAGGCCAATGTCACTGCATGACATGATGGGGGCGCGTCCTCAGGCAGTGGCTGTGTGAGTAGAGATAAGGGGGATGTCTATAAGAGATGTGGTGAAGGGAACAAGACTTGGCAGTGGATCAGATACAGGGTGAGTGAGACTGGAACTGAGCAAAGATAATGTAAGACATTAATATATCATGTATGTGATAGTAATATACTGTCTTGATGTGTAGTATAATATATATTATCTACATTATATTGTGTCCTATATTACATATACTATATATTGTATCATATAACGTATATTAACAGGGAAATTTTGTATACTTATATATGTGTTTGATATGTGAATATACATTTATGTATATATATGTGCGTACATATATATGTGTATGTACACACTTGCACAGAGGTCTATTGTCATTGAACCCATGGGTTCAATGAGATAATCAAAATTCAAACCAAATGAGATAATCCAGAGGAAGCAGAGAAGAGGGTGCAGGAGGAAGCCTTAGGACATACCCCCGGTGAGTGGGCACGGTCTGGATAAAGACCCAGCAGAGGAGACTGAGAAGGCCTTGTTTCCTTTCTGTTGGAATACAGTCCATTTCCTTTGTACGTTTCTGGTGCTCACCACGTATAGCATTTTCTTTTTCTTTTCTAGAGGAAACTACATGTGACGTGTAGATGGGAGTCGTCCCTGTAGACCTGCTCAGTCTTTGGCGTCTTTCATTACTTGTGAATCATATTTTCCAACGTTTTTCACTGACCTTGCCTATTTCTACTTTCTGCCTTGGAGTCACTGAGTAACAAAGCATGGTGTTCTAAATTAAATTTGGAAGCTCTTATCCAATTCTTTGTGGCGTTTCTCTACCTCTTCATCCACTGCAGCAGATGTTGGCGCATAAGCTGTTATTTGCATGGTGGTCTTTTAGACAGGCTCTCTCATAAGCACTATTATATAAGATGAGCAAATTCCAGGAAATGATGCTTGTTGCCTTTGGATACATGATTAAAAACTAATTCCACCAATTCCTCTGTTCGCCTCTCAGGGCCATCCACTATGAGCCATCTTTCCACTTAACTGCAATTTCCTTTGGCTTTCTGGTTTTATGTAACAAAAACATCATCACCAAGATGGCTCAGCCCCATCTATCATACATTTCCCCACTGGTCCTTGGACAAGGATGTCTCCTGGATAGTTCCAGCAGCTAAGTGAATGTTTCTAGATTATCGGGAAACCCTGTGATCCTGAGTATCCACTTTCCCCTTCGGTCCACTCATAAAGCTATTTTTTTAAGTTATTTTTTCTCAACATATACATTTGTAACAAAGTCTATTACCGCTATTGCAATGTTTTATTTACTGATTCTTATTAAATACTCTTGTATCAAGTTCATGAATTCTAAGTAAACTTGGATAAGAGTAAAAAAAGAAAGGAAGTAGAAGGGGTACACACAGGCTCAGCTCCATCTTTGCTGCATGGGTGACTGTGGCCAGAGACTTCCTTACCAAGCAGTCATCCTACCGGTGTTATACTTCTTGGAAAGCAGTAGGAAGGCTACTGGGACAGTGCTCAGAGCTTTTCCAGCCTGGTGAACTTTGCGGGGTCTAAGCTGACAGAACTCAGGATCCCCTTCATTCCAGTCTCCATTACCTGCCCCTCCTCTTCTCACCATTAGGATCATCCATTTAGAAACAGAAGGGACCTTGGAGTCATCCAGTTTGACCTCTCATTTTACAGATGAGGAACGTGAGGCCCAAAGAGGAAAATTGTCCAGATTCTCAGTGACAGAGACAGGATTCACACACAAGTCCTCTGGCTCTGAAGGCAGCATGACACTTATTTTTCTATTCACTATCACAATTTAAGCCAGCCTCTGGCCTCCCAGGAGGTCCCAAGGCAAAGACTTGGCAAAGAAAATGGCCTTGGCCATTTTCTGAGGAAGCTGCTCTGGTGCTTCTCGCTTAGATTTGGGTTTACCTCTTTGACTCGGAGGTCCCTTTCAGCTTGAAGTCTGTGAGCCTGACCTTGAATTGCCTTCAGAATTGTCAGAGAATTTCACTGGACTCCATAGAGTGTTCACCAGGATATATTTATTTACTTCTGTCCTTTGAAAATCCTTCATCAGCAGGTACTAAACAGATCCCCACACCAGACATCTTTGCTGCTTGCAGAAAATGAACACTGAAAATGGTGCTTTGATATGAGATGACCTTCAGCAGTTAACTAAAGGGAATGAATCACAGTTGAGTGGATTTTTCCTGAAAATTCTGTGAAACCAACCAGACTCCACCACTTTCTTAAGGAACTACTTCAGACAAGGGGTCCTCTCAGACCCTACTTACATCATTCCCTGGGGGTTAGGTGCTTACATAGAGGCAGGTGCCTGGGGTGGGAGGAGGATTGCCTTTCCTTCAGTGTGGGCAAACTTGCTTCTGGCACTTCTTTGTCTTGTAGCCGCTCTGGAAGGAGCCCCCTGGCTAGCACAAAGCCTGACTGTCACTTCTTACTGCCTTAAAGAGTTTTCTCCCAGAGGGTTGAACCTACCTCCAGCAAGGGGCATAAGCTCTGGCAACAGGGACTTTGTTTATATTGAGAAAGAGGGGAGGAAATCTTTTCTAAATGGAGGGAGTTGAAGCTAGCTATCATTGCTTTGTCACTCAAATACTACTCTTTTGCTTCAGTTCATCCTAAATTTAGGGAGTTGATTTCTGTCTTCTGAGCAGAGATGAGGTGAAACTGCCAGCACCATTAGCAACACCAGAGTCCAAATAAGTGTCAGTCGGCAAGTATTTATTAAATAACTGCCCAGGAACTGTGCCTGTGTGAGGCGCCGAGCTTATGAAGACCAAAACAGAGGTCCCAACTCTCAAGGAACTTACTTTCTCTAAAGGGAAACAACAGGTACCTATATAAGTTTGTCCAGAATAAATATAAGGAGTTAGGGGGAAAGGTTTAGGAAGGTTACTTCCAACTGAGGGAAACAGGAAAAGCTTCTTCTAACTGCATCCTAAAGGAAGAGAAGTCGAGGTGAGGAAGGAGTGTACTCGAGCATGCCAGGGCAAAGGCAGAGAGGTGAGAGATGGCTTGTCCAGACAGTGCCTGGTCCTCTAGGTGGCTTTAGTTCTATCACCGGTGGGCCCTGCTGCTGTTTTTGTTGGAGTTTGGAAAAGAAAGGAAAAGACCTCACAGCACTTGTGTTTCCATAACAACCAAAAAAAAAAAAACAAACCCCTTTCAGCGTCAGCTAGCCAGACCTGAGACCAGCTGGTTACTAGTCAGACAAAAGTCAAGGGAGGTATGGATAGGATAAAAAGACAAGGATGCTTCAGACTTGGCCTTTTCTCTACTCCTGCTCTGAGGGCATCTTTTGTGAGAGCTATGCAGTACTGGGGTTGTAAGCTGTGGTCAGATGCCAGACTTGGACACTCCTCCACCCACCAGCTGCTTGGGACAGGGGTGGGACCGGCAGTTGTGGAGGGCCCTTCCCGATCTAAGATCGTACAGAAGCATATTCAGGTGGCAGAAAACAGAGATTAGCCTTGATGCCTCCTATATCTCTTCCCTGAAAGTATCTAGATCACCTACTTCCCAAACAGGAGAAGGGCAGCACTTCTGTATGGGAGGCACAGTGTCTGTTCTTGGACACTCTCTCTCCTTCTTAGGATGTTCTGTCCCAACAGTATTCAGGTGTCTCCCAAGGACCAAAGAGTAGATAGAATGGAGGGCCTGCTTGAAGCCTGCTTTGTCACAGGTACGAATAAAATAGCTCCCAAAAGGTCAGGCCCGGGTGTGATTGCTAATGCCCTCATTGGAGAAACAACCTCAAAAAGAGGAATGGAAGGGGTAGCAAAGCGCTATCATTTCCCATCTGTGAAGAGGCAGGATTAGGGCTTCTTCTTTGAGGTTATAGAGTGCAAACGTGGGACTGAGGAGTTGCAGTTAATAAAAGGAGCTCGGCTTTGAATCCAATGGCCCAGAATGGAATGGTGGGTGACCTTTTGAGATGGTGAGCCTGCTGTCCTTGCAGATGTTCAAACAGAAACTAGATGATTGCTTGTCAGGGATGCTGTAGAGGACCTTCACACAGGAGAGGGGAAGGGAAGGAAGGAAGAGAAGGGAAAAGAAGGAGTATGTACTTAGCACCTACTGTACTAAATGCTTTACATACATGATCTCATTTGAGACTTGCGTGAGTGTTTGGACCAGTTCACTTTCTTTCTAGCTCCTGGTATTCTCTGAAAAACAACTCAGATAAAGGCTGTGGGGAGAAATATGATTGGTACCGAGTGGCTGCTTTATTGGCTGTGTTCAGTGCCTTGATGTTGCTGTCAATTCTGAATTCAAGATGGCGCTGTCAGCACTGTCCTCTCTGCCCTCGGCACATGCTGAAGTGTTATGTCACCACCTTCCACGATGAGCACTGGGCGCATTGGAAACTTGCTTAGCCATCCCCCTGATGCAAAAGTTGGTTCTCTGAACTGCAACAGCAAATGGGAAAAGGTCAACTGTGAGGGACCTCCTCTTTTTCCTTAATGGTGATTACAGTTCTTTTCATCTGTAATTGTGCTCTTAGCTCCTGGCTTGATGTATTTGACGCCTACAGTGCCCAGTAAATGTAGCTGATGGGAGTTGAGGAGCCCTGCAGCAGTGGAGGGTGGAAATGGGTTATTTTCTCCCACTTAGAGAAGAGCCTGCTCAGGCTGCATTGACAGGCTTTATGACTTTCACCGAGGAGTCGAGTGAGGTCATGTGTGTTTATTTTCTCCTGGGTGTTTGTTTGCCTGCAGCTCCATTCTCCCAGGCAGCCTTTGGACCACCCTGGGACCCACCTCATGCACCACTATCACAAGGGAGAAAACCTGGGCCAATGCTGTCCTCTCAGTCCACTCTGCCCCAGCCTCTGATCAGGTTACACTGGAACTGCTGCCCTGGCACAGCTCTTGCTGATGGAGCTTTCAGCAAGCAGACAGGGGAGTTTTTCCTTCCAGCAGAGTCCAGGTAGAGAGCTGCTAACAGCCCATTATCCTGCAGTAGGACACTCAGCGGCCCCTCCTTCATGCATCAGCTGAGTTTGGTGCTGAGGGGCCCAGAGGCCATCACGGTTGCTCTTGGGCCCACGAACATTGGAGATAAGCTTTGCAGGAGGCCAGGTGGCCATCTCTTTGGTGCTCTTCTCCAGCCCTTTCTCTCAAATCCCATCACTGGGGCTTTTCTGTCCGATGCCATGACCTTTTTCAGACTTGATCGTGTCCCAGATGTGAATCTCACTGACTACTGAGGCCTCTGATTCATGGTGTTTATTCCTGAGAACCCATCCCAACTCCAGACCTGAGCTCTCTGCTCACTTTCTGTGTTAGCCTGGCTCATTTGCAGCCCCTTAAAGAATACAGACTGTTGTTCAAAATGCCTGCTTTCTCACCTGCCCTTTGCGAAGACAATCAAGGCCTTTTTTCCTGTTCATTCATTCAACAAGGAATTATCAAGCTCTCACTGGATACCTCTGTGCCTCTATTTCCCCAACCAATGACTAGAACTGTTCCAAATCCCAGATCAAGAACTCAAAGCTACCGAATCCAACCCACTCCTTTTACAGATGAGGAAACTGAGGCCCAAAAGGAATTAGCATCTAACCTAAGGGCATGATAGTTATCAGCCGTGAGGAGCAGGGTTTGAGTTCATACCCTCCATCTGCAAGGAAGTATTTCAGCCTGAGAACACCCAGCAGAGCCAGACAGGACAGCTGTCCTCAAGTACTCAAAAGACTCCTGGGCAATGATAACTTGTTCTGTTTGTCCCCAGAAGGCAGAAGCAGTAGCAGCAAGGAGCACAGGCTTTGTGTATGGGAAAGGCCCCAAAGCAGAAGGGGTGCCAGAAGGGTCCCCATCTCAGGATCTGCGATGTTGAGGCCGAATGATTGCTGTCCAGGTGACAGCTGGGCTGGCCAGTCACCACAGCCCCATCTGCTTCTGAGGTTCTGTGATTCCTTGGGCAGCAGTCTGCTTGGATGAAAGGGAAAGCCCAGATCCTTCTCTCAAGTAATCATGGAGCTACACAGTATCAGGGATGGGGATTGTTACTCTTGTTTCTCCCGAAGCACATTAGACAACTGGGTTTTGCTTTTATTATAATGTGCAAAACTGCAATTCAGTTTTCCTCTGTTTGTGTTATATTCTAGTGCTCTTCCATCATACTCTTAGGAAAAGTTTAAGCTAAAAAGGCTTTTCAAGGATGGATCATCCTCTGAAGTGGGCCCAGACCTTCCCACTGCCGCAGGCAAGTGCTGTGTCTCCTGTAGCTCGTGACACAAGGACTGGCCCTTGTGGCTAAGCTTGGACTTCCAGCCGACTGGTTCATTCCTTTTGAATCCTTGCCATTATCATGTGTGTTTCACCAATTACGTCTCTGATGGAAAAATCGTTAAAGACCCAGAACCTCTGCAGGGCTTTTTGTCATAACTGCTCGGTGGAGGCAATATCCACCAGGATAATTGTTTGACATTTTCTTCTTAAGTAGGCAACAGTTGGATAATGAAAGAGAGGCAGCCTTAATTACACTTACCAAGTGGATGTTTTCCAAGTTTGCATTGGTTTCACTAAGGCAGACACTTAGAGAGCAACAAGGCACAGACTTGCTGGCTCCCGGTCAGAAGTCTACACATGCAGCCTCTCCCTGACCCTGTCCCTGTGATTCAACCTTCATGAAATCTGTGTTGTCCCCCACCACCCCCATGCTACCCAGAAGAAAAGTCCTGTGTGCTGTGGATGGTCAGCTTTTCCTAGATCAGGCCCTGGATTTCGCCCAAGTGCAGGACTCTTGGCTACTGTGATGCAGACAGGCACCTCATCCCCCTCTATTTTCTGAGGCATGCGGAGTTCAGGTGACAACATGTCCATAGTTATATGTCTGAGTCAAAGGGCAACCTGCACCCACATCTTCCTGACTCAAGGCCTGCCCTCATCCCACCACTCTAGGCCGCTCCTCCATCATACCGTGTTGTACTGAAGTCCTCCGAGAAGGTGCAAGGAGAGCATGGGGGGCTGGGCCCCACCAGGTACACAGAAGCTGAACTCGGGATCCCCGGCCAGTTGGGTTCCATCTGGCTGCCTGATGCAGTAACTTTCATGGTTATAGGTAATGATTTCCTTCATCATCCTAGCACCTACAGCTAATGCCGACGAACAAAAGTGCCTCCAGCTTGGGGGAGGCGGGGCAGGGAATTACTTCTTAGTGTGTTTGTCATGTTGAGGATTTCTCTGTCCATGAGGAGGTCATGGCTTCTTCTCAGTCACAAATCTGATGTCTTTTGAAACAATATACAAGATGTAATGAGTTTGACCGTGGAATAGTATCCCTCTGAAAGGTAAGCTGCACACTGCAATTGCCTCATCAGTTAAAAAACAAACATTCTTCTTTAAGCACAATAAAAAGCAGCTTTTCCCATCCTTAAGCCTGCAGGCTTCCATGCAGGCTCTGAGGTGGCGGCAGAACCATTTTAAGGCAACTTTGAGGCAGGCTCTTATTTGCAAAGAGCACAAGAGCGCCTAGTCAGTGGAACACCAGCTCAAAGAACAGAACATGTGGACTGTGCTTCATTGTTGGCATTTTGACCCTGGGAATTGAGAGTGTCAGGGTTAAAGACCATGGAAGTATGGGAGAGGGGAGGGCAGGGAGAAGGCAGCCCCCTCCCCACAGTTACTTTGGGTTGCCTTTGTATGTGTTTGGTGTTCGCTGGCCCATCCAATGCACCCTATGCTCCTTGCAAACAGGGACTTCCTGACTTGTGTCTTCATATTCCCAGCACAGTGCCTGGTACACAGTAGCAGCTTAATGAAATGATTACTGACCCACTGAATTGCACCTTTACCCTGCATCGCTAGATTTGCTCCAGGAAAGGTTCCTTGCATACATTCCCCACAATTCTTTGTCGTATAGAGAGATCCCTAAGCACAAGAGTCTGTTGCCAGGCCAAGTCCCAGGACTCGCTGCAGACTCACGGCCAGAGCCATGGAGTGCAGCAGAGAGAGGTGAGGCTAAGAAGTGGGTTGAAGTTAAAAGCCCAGCTGTGTGACCTTGGGGGATGGGTTTAACGCGCCAAGCCAACAAGCCAGCGTCATTACGTGTTCATGTGTTTGCTGTGTTTATTCCCTGAGCCAGGGATTAAGTCCTCTTTCCTGGCCAGCAGATGAGGAGGTAGGTGGGGTTGATGGCCTCTGAGGGACCAGATGCCTAGGAAGCCAGGGTCCCCAAGGCAGGCTGTCATACAGGAGGGCCATGCGCTCTGCTTCTGGCCCCATAAGACCCAACAGCCTACTGTTTCATGGCGATTCACCGTTGTGTGCCTTTTTGTGACAGGGAGGTTGATTCGCCTAAGACATTGAACCCTGACTTGGTTTGACCTCCTCTGATGGTGAGTGAATACACAAGAAAAGATGGCCTCTAGAGACCAGCTGGGGAAATAGGCCATCAGAACCTGGCCTTCAAGCCAGCATCTGCACAAAAGGGCCTGTGCGTCCCGAAGGATAGCATTTGTTTTCTTTTCCTTCTGGCTGATGTCATTCCAGCTTTCTCTTCCACCACATCCGAGAATCACTGAGCTCTGAAATGTGCTCAGGGCTTTGTGTTAGCCCAACAGCTCCTCTCCCTCGGGCCCTTGGAGATCATCAAGACCTCATTTTCCACCGGATTTGCTCTAATGCAGTGTGTGGCAAGGTCGTTGGCCGGCTGTCACTGCTTCTGCCCGTGATGCGTGGCTTCCATTTAATTTTAAATTCCTATCACTGGACTTAATTACATGGGAAAAAAGGAAGAGAGATTTGCTGGAGAAGATAGCATCGGATGTCTTTTCCTTCCCTTCTAATTGCAAAATTGCCTCTAATCCAACCCCGGGCTTTGGGTTAGGGATAATCTCAAAGTACTGGGAGAGACATTTTCTATATATTGATTTGCCAAATGGAGATTTAGCCCAAATCATGCGGCTTCCTGCCTCATCGTCTAGGCATGATATTTGGCACATCAATTACTCTGAGCAGAATTCGTGGACAGAATCTCTGATTTCCCTTTCTGTATCCTCCTGAGTCACCATGGCTGGGGTGCAAGGGTATTGCCCTCATTTGCTCCTGATTTGGCAATGTAATCCGTGATTAGCTTTTAATTACAGTAATACCTTGTTCAGAATTTTAATTCCAAGAGCCTTTCCCATCCATTTTCTCATAGTTTCCTTCCAGCGTCCCTTGGAAATAAGATGAGATGGATGGTATTCCCATACTAAAATGGCAGAATCAGCTCACCGAAATCAAGTGACCAGCCTGATGTAGCCTAGGACTTGGTAGCAGGAGGACTGCAGACCAGAGCTCTGGATCTTTGGCCCTGTCTCCTTCATCATCATCATTAACATTATTATTAACAAGTATTCATCAACATACCTTTTAAGATACAAAGAACAGGGAAGAGGAGTGTGTGAGAAAATGTGGACTTTTATGCATTTTTCATTTTTTTAAGAAATGTATCTACAAAGTTAGAGTAAAATTTCCTGTTTCTATTCTCCTGCACTTTTTCCTTCTGTGAATTTTTTGGAAAAGGTTTCATTAGTGCCCTTTTTTTCATACCTGTCCCTACCCAGTAACTCGGCTCACCCTCCCCTCCCTTGTAACAGAGAGGTCACAAAACGGGCCACATGTTTCCATGCTCCCATCAGACTTTTGTGTGTGTGTCAGCCTCTCAGAGGTGCGCAAGTCTGTTGATGCTTCCTTTGGTCAATGCTCGGGTCTTTCCAAGTTATTTTCTCTTTTGTCATCCTCCTCATCATTGTTATTGTGTCTCTCCCTCTGGTTCTTGCTCATTTTTCTCTGCATCCGTTCATGCAAGTCTTTCATATTTCTGATAGTACAGTGAAATTCCATTACACCCATATGCTGTGATTTGTTAAGCTTTTCCTTGCCTGATGAGAACCTGTTTTATCCTTAAAGTCCTGCGTGCTGTTGTTGTGGTTCCTAATCCCGGGGATTGTGCCAGATGTGTCGAAGGGTTCTCTAAACCTACAGTCTGTGCATGAAGGGAAGGCAATCCCCTTGCTCATTCACAGTGTCCACTCTCTCAGTTTGTTTGTCTCCCATATGGAGGGGCCGGTGGCCAGCGTTGGGTCTCTAACAAAAGAAAGGGAAGCGAATGCTGCTGTTCCTGAGGGGCTGCCAGTAGGATATTTCTGTTCCTGGACAACAGTGACGTGATTCAAGACCAGTCCTCTTCCCCCTGGTGTGACCACCACCCTGGCCAGTCCCCATTCTGCCCACACTGTAGGGGCTGCCAGGCTGGTCGTCATAAACAGAAGCAAAGGCTTCAGCTGCTGGATACACTCACCCATGTGTGGCTTTGTTCTTCAGAAACCCAGAAAGCTCCCAGCTACCAATTAAGGAACGTATCATTAGCTTAATTGGGATAGCAGACTGTTCTAAACCCTGGTTCCTTTGGCTTTCTCCCTTCCCCCAAGTTGTCCTGCATCTTTTGGGGGCTCTCAGCCCCATCTTTTCCTCAGCTGGTGTTTAGATTGCAGGTGTTCAGACAGCAGAAAAGCATCTGATGATTGCTTTAAATACCAGCTGCCCCCCACGCACTCTGAGCTCCTGCATCACCTAGACCTGAAGTCCATCATGCTTCTCTTTCTCTTTTTCCAAAATCCTGAATGGACGCCAAGGCATCTGGTTCACTCCAAGCCTGAATGGGAATTTCTTAATGACTGCTCCCTGGGCTCTGGTTGAGGCCCTCCAATGAGAAGGCAACCCATTGCCCCTAGGAGGGCAGCCCACTACTCCAAGGTGACCCACCAGTTATGCCAACCCTGCCCTTGGAGACCCTGAAGACAAAGCCTTCTTTCACATGACAGCCCTTCAGATGTTTGGAGACAGTTCTCATCCCCATCCCCAGGGTCTTCCTTTCCCCAGGTTCTGGCTCTGGCATGGGGTCAATCTCCTCCCCATCCTGGCCACATCCCACCATGATGCCAACTTCTCAAAGGCCTCCAAATGGAGCCCACCCACACAGCAGAGAGCAGCATGACACTCACCTTGCTTTTATTAGACACTGCCTTCTGTCAGTCAGTCAACAAGCATTTATTAATCATTTCCTGTGTGCTGGGCACTGCTAAATGGTGCAGAGGATACAGAGAAAGGCCAGCACAGCCCCTCCCCCCGAGGAGGATCAGAGTAGTGATGCCAAGGCCCCTGAAATGTTGTGACCATGATTCTCTCTTCCCTTTCTGCACACTATCCATGATTTGGTAAACTTGCTCTCCCCTGAAGTCCCCAGATAATCTTTGTTTTTCAGTACAAATGTTGTTCAGCCCGAAGCTGCCCTGGTTCTGGGCAAAGGAAAGGAAGTTTAACACTGGGAGGCCTTCATGTGCATTTCTGTAACCCCAACCCTGTGTCCAGTCTGCCTCACTTCTCCAGGGCATTGACTGTCCCTGCCAACCTCTGGTCATCCGTAAATTAGTTAAGCTTTCCATTTCTGCCCTCTATTTGGAGAGACTGAGAGGGACAGAAGTAGGGGTGAGGTAAGCAATACAGAGAAAAAGAGAGAGAGCACATCTATAAAGGGCTTACTATGGGCCAGGCATATCGTGTGCTGGGAACATAGATACAAACCAGAAGAGGCAGGCCCTGCCCTCAAGGAGCTCATCTTCTAATGAGAGAAGACAGCACATAAAGCCGGGGAGGAGCCCTAGCATGCATCTGCCACCAGCTCTGAGCCCCTGCCACAGTTAGGAGCCAGGCTTCACATTTGTGACACCATGAGACAGAATGGAACGTGGGTTTAACCATGGTTAAATAGGTTCCTTCACGGAAAGATAAGACAGATTTGTGTGGCTGAGGGTAAATAGTTCCCAACTGGAAAGTTTGGTGAGTATCTTTGAACCTCAGTTTTTAATCAAAAGCATGTTCATATGCCTTGTTGAATCATTTCAGTTGTGTTCGACTCTCCATGACCCCTATCGAGGTTTCCTTGGCAGAGATACTAGAGGGGTCTGCCATTTCCTTCTCCAGCTCATTTTACAGATGGGGAAACTGAGGCCAACAGGGTGAAGTGAGTTGAAGCCGGATTTGAACTCAGGCCTTCCTGACGCTAGGTGTTCTCTCCCCTGCACCGCCTAGCCCCCCTCATATACCTTGGCAAAACTTCTATGCTACATAAATGCTAACTGCTGCCATTCATCTATAAAAGGAGGGAGTGGCCTCACTTTGCCACCCGGGTCACTTGGTGACCGCTTCTAAGACGGATGTCCCTGAGGTCCCATGGAGGGAGTCACTTGCTCAGCCCTTCCAGCCCAGCTGCCCAGGCTGCTCACTTCACCTCAGAACTGGTTTCCACAGCAGCAGGTGAAGCAATGTGGAGGGGTCTTCATCCACTGCAGTCTGTCAGCCACATGCTAAGAAACCATGAAGCCTCAGCACACCAGAGGACTCACAGCTTTGTCTTCCCAGTCATTGGCTCGGCAAACGCCAGCCTTGTGATTATGTCTCTGGCGACCTGAGGTTACCTGGAGGTTTGAGTAGGGTGCACCAATGGCCTGTGTCAGGGCCCACCCTGGGAAGGACAGACCCTCCTGTGGACTTGGATCCATGCCTCAGCACCTACTGACCTCCCAGCTTGTCCAAGAAGCTGCTGCTGCTGCTATAGTGTCTGAGAACCCCCAGTGGTGACCAGCGCAGGTCACCACAGGGCCTAGAGCCACGTCATACCTTGACACAGAAGGCCAGCCCCTTTTCTGGGCCCCCTAACATGGATAGGAGGGAGCAGCATGAGAAGAGCTTGGGGGTCTTGGAATGAGGCCATAGACAAGACAGGCTTTGTGAAGCTTGGTGTCATGGGAAGGAGGACCTAGGTTGGAATCCTGGGGCTGCCCCTTAGTACCTGGGTGGGTGAGTCACACCATGTTTCCTCATCTTAAAAAAGGGGTTGACAAAGGGCTCTGAAAGGTTCCCCCTTCATGCTCTGACTCTGTGACCCTGTGGCCTCTGACCCCACAGTTCCAGGACCACCCCAGCTTCTTTCTCCCTCTCAGTCATACCTGCTGCTCAGGGTTTCCTCTCATTGTGGGGTGCACCCAGGTTCAATCTGGGAAGAAGTCTTTTGGGGGTCCCTGGGACATGCACATGCCTGTATTTACTCAGCTGTGTATAATGTAAACTCCTGAGGGCAGGGATGATTATTGTCATCACTGGATCCCAGCACCAAGAACTGGGGTGAAACTTCAGTTTCTGCATCTGTACAGTGGGGCTCTTGGTCCTTGGTCAGCACTGTGTCCCTGGAAGCCTCTGAGCACTACAGAAATGGGAGGGGGTTACTGTCCTGGCTCCAGCTCTGTGGGGTCCCTACTCTAACCAGTACAGCAGGACCTGGAGGGGTCACATGATTGGGCTGCCCAGGGGCATCTTCTGAGCCCCCACGCTCATGTTCTGCTTGCGGAGCACCTGCCTGCCTCATCCTGGTGTCTGCTGGGAGAGCCGCCTGGCACCATTGGGGCAGGGAGCAGAGCCCCCTGTCTGGATCCTGCAGGCTGCCCCCGTCCCGACGGAGACAGGCACTGAATGTAGGTTTAGGGGGCTGGGTGTGGCTGTGCTTTGTAGGCCTCCTGATTTCCACTTTGCGTTTTATTTTGTTCCTCCCAGTGCAGTGACTCTTTTCTGCTATGTGTGTTTGTAGACTGGAGGCTTAGGAGACTGGGATGGGGGCCAGAGGCACTGGGGGTGTCCAGTACCCCCCCGCCATGATAGGGACAGCCCCTGAGGAAGGAGGGAGCCCCAGAGAGGAATGGGGCTTAGTAGAGAGCCCATTAACACTTCTGTCCCCTTTGGTTTCTCAGACCCTGTCAGAACCAGGACTGGATCCCCAGCAGATCCAGGCTTTCGACCAACTCTGCCACCTCTACCGGGGAACCTCTAGGGTAACGTACTGATTCCTTCCATGCTTATCTTTGATTTCCATTCTTTTGATTTATTGTTTTGGAAGCTTGAGTCCTGTCTCTGGCTGCCCGCCCAGCCTAGAGAATGCTGCAGGAAACCCAGCCACAAAAACATCCCCTGGCTTCCAACTCCAGCTCTCTGTGACCAAGACAAAGCAGATCCTCCTCCCCAAGCCTCAGTGTCCTTGTCTGCAAAGTGAGGGGGGTGGCAAGAGGCTTTCCTGGTGGAATCAGCAGCCCTGGGTGCAAATTCTGCCCCCACCACTTAACACCTGTGTGACCTCAGTCAAGTCACTTTTCTTCTTCTGGTTCTCAGTTTCCCTATTTTCAAAATGAGGGAAATGACCTTGAAGGTCCCCTCTGGCTCTGAACCTGATAAGACTCTCTGATGTAAGTGGGGGGATAGTAGTTCAGGCAGAGGGTAGCACTGTAAGGGTGGGGGGACTTCCTCAACCCATGAAGATGGCAGGGCTCACCAGGCGTGACTCATGAGCAGCCCTGACTCAGCTTTCCCTTTGGAAAAAAAGACTGTGGAAGTCCAGAGAGGGTAAAGAAATCCTGTCTTATTAGGGGAGGGGGGGTCAATCTAGATGGCCTCAAAGAGCTGTTTCTGCTGTGAGTTTGAGATCCTTTGATTTCCCCGCTCCTGTGGTCAGCCCTGGGAGGAAGGGGTAAGACCAATGACCTCGAGCCCTCCAGCTCAGTGGCACCCCCTGCAACCTCTGCTCCCGATGCCTGCTCCCTTCCTGGCCATTTGCACACATGGCTGTGGCTCAGTTGAAGGAGCTGGCTCAGCCCAGAGCTCAAGACCCCTCCTGATGAGCAGCAGCCAGCCCCCACTTCCCCAGCCCAGAGCAGGTGGGCAGGCAGGCCCTGCTAAGGACTTGGGGAAGCAGGAGAAGGGGATGGCAATAGTATCAGGAATGTGACCCCTGCCTCTGGCCACTTACCCTAGGCCGAGAATCTACCCCAGGGGGTCTCCTTTCTAAAGAGACAGGGCTTGATAAACATCTATGAGTAAGTGTGAAAAACTGGGACCCCCTTGAAGGTTCAGCCATTGAGCATCAGCTAGACAAGGTAAGTCCCGTCAGTGCCCTGGACAGCTGGGAGGCTGTTAGCAGTGACAAAACATTTTTAAATCTAAGAGCCGGGGACATGTGCCTGGGGTCCCTGCTCCTGGGGACGCTGCTGGTGGAGGAGCCAGGCAGGCGTAGGTTCAGCAGAGTGAGCCTGTGCCTAGGCAGCACAAGGAGCTGGTGATGCTCACTGGTTTCCAGTCATCTCCCAACTCCCTATGGCCCCATTTAGGGTTTTCTTGGCAGAGATTCTGGAGCGGCTTGCCATTTCCTTCTCCAGCACATTTTACAGATGAGGAAACTGAGGCAAACAGGATGAAGTGATATGCCCAGGGTCACACAGCTAGTAAGCATCTGAGGCCAGAGTTAAGCCCAGCCTTCCTGACTCCGCGCCTGGCGCTCTATGCACTATGGTGCCAGGTAGCTGTCCATGAGATAAGGTAGCCCAGTCTTTAAAAAAGAACTCAAGATCAAGAGATGATGGATGAAGAAAGAACAAGAAATGGTCAGAGGCAGGAGAGCTGACTGGGTTTCATACTGGATGAAGTTTTTTAGCCTAAAGAAGGGAAGGAGAAGGAAAGGGTAGAAGGAGACAGACAGACAGTGATGGAGAAGTTTGTTTGTTTTCCTTGGAAATTGTTCTGAATGTTTCATTTGGAGGGTGGGGGGAGGGAGACCCTCGGCCAAGATCCCTGTATTGAAGTCTGGGAACGAGTTCAAATCCTGGTTCTGTCACGTGGCAGTGTGACAGTTACTGTTGCTAAGCTGGGGCAAGTCCCTCAGCCTCCCTGGCCTTGCTCGAACTCAGCAGCCTCAGAGGTCCTTGCTGGCTCTAACTCCACTGATCCCGGCTGAAGCTGTCCAAAAAAAGGCCTGTCTCGGCTGTGGCTGCTCTGCAGCACCGTCCCACCCAGCTGGAGGCAAGGATGAGTTTGTATTTCTCTGTTCATCTCTTCTCCTTTGGTCAGACCCCTGCCAGCCTTCCCATCCACCCCCCACCCTGTCCCTCGCCTCAGTATCATCTTCCTTCTCACCCCAGGCACTCATCAGGTGTTCTGAGTCTCAGCAGCTCTTACATCCAAGTGCAAACTTCCCTCCTGCCCCAACTCCTTCCCCGCATGAGGCTCTTTCCCCTCTCCTCTGCTCTCCCCCAGCTGCCAGACACTCCCCTCCTCGATGAACTCCAGGGGTTCCCTGTTGCTTCTAAAATCAAAATGGCCCTATGTCTGGTCCCGGCCCAACCCCAGCCTGCTTTGGGGTCTTATTCCACTCTCCTGTCCTTTGCCTCTCTGAGATCCAGCCACATTGGCCTCCGTCCTGATCCTCATAAAAATACTTCATCTCCCAACTCCATGCATTTGCAGAGGCTCTGTCCCCTGTCTAGACAGCAGGTGCTCCTCACCTTCTCCTCAGAATCCCAGATTTCCTTCAAATTCAGCTCCAGAGCCATCATCCATAAGTTGTATGTACCTGTATGTCGTCTCCCCCATGGAGGCTCCCTGGGGGCAGGAGCTGCTTTAATTGTGTCTTTGTACCCCGGGAGCCTGGCACATAGGTGTTTGGGAAATATTAGTTGATTGACAGAAGGTTCCATCAACCAATAGACTTCCTTGGGGCCATGCTGGGAGAGAAGGCTGCTGATCTTTCCTGGTCCCCCTCCCAGAGCTTCCCTGTGCCACGCCCCATGCTGGGAGCTTGGGTCACCAGTATCCAAGGCAGCCATTCGCTGTCCTCAGGGGCTGGGATCCCAAAGGGGAGGGACTCAGCTGTACCAAGCATTCACTAGGCTGAGGGGACCCATTTCTCAGAGTCATTGTTGAGGCCTGGCGATCCTGAGTAAGTCTGCCCTCAGCTGGACCCCCTGCTCAAGGAAGCCCATCTGACCAGGGCCTTTTTGTCTTCCAGCTGGCACTCCTGACTGAGCTATCTCAGAACCAGAGCAGCGACAGTCACCGGCTCCTGGGGGTCTCCAAAAGTAGCCCCTCCCTCAACAGCATCTTCCAGAATGAGAGCTTCCAGCTGCACCTGACCCCTCCTCCCCTGAGCGAGGACTGAGGACCTCTACATCCCAGGCCAGCAGGAAAGCGTGGAAGGAGCCCCTGCCACCCCTGGTGACTGTGAGCCCTGGGCCCTTCAGAGACCTCCCCCAGCCCACCTGGTTCACCATTTCTCTCTCTCCCTGGTTCACTCACCATCACATGTCTCCCTCTGGATTCCTTGGGAATCAATGGATCATCTCAGAAACCCCAGCTCAGCTCAACATTCTCCTGCTCTTGATGGAGGGCAGAGCAATGGGTCCCCCACAATTCCCAAAGCTCTCATCAGAGGTTCCCTACCCCAAGTCTGGGATGGAGCATCTTATGTCCTCATGGAGGAGACCCAGGTGCATAGGGAGCAGCCAATCATCTGGGCATGGATGTCACCCTGAATGGGGTCCAAAAACCATGAAGAGGAGGGGGCTGGCATAGCCTGCAGCGGCCAGGAGGCTTAAAACTACCTTTGATTTTGGTTTCATCCCCTCTGGCTTCTGTCACAATAAATGTCCCTTTAACTCTGGACTGCCCCAATGTCTATCTGTAAAGGAGGGAAGGGTGCTCAGGGCCCAGGTAAACTCCAAAGGGAGCCACATCAGGCAGAGAAGGGCAAAGAAGGAGCTGGGTTCGGTTGCAGTCAAAGCCTCTGCCCTCCCGGTGGGTGGGAGTCCACTCCCCCCATCCCCAGGAGTCACCTGGTAATGTCTGGACCACAGTAGCAGCCACCCTGAGCACTGAGCATGTTGGTCATTGCTAGGGCTAGAGCTAATGAAGAGAATGCAGGATAAGGGCAGAGGACTGAGGCTCTCGTCCCATGCTGTCACTAGCTTGCTATGGGACCTGGCCATGTTAACCTCCCCCTCAAGCCTCCTGCTTCTCCCTTTCCGTGTAACAAGGACCTGATCCCTTCCTGCCAGGGGTAGATATCATGAGGATATAGCCAAGTAATCTGTAGAAAGAGAAACACATCAACTTCCTGCTAGGAAAGGCAAAAAAGAAGTCACTGTGATGGTAATTTGGGTCAGTATCCAAAAAAAAAAAAATGGGCCAGTCATTGGAGTGAGAGATTCACTGATGGGTGGGCAGCCCCCACACTATCAAAGAAACAGGAGGGACCTGTGGTGGCAAACCAATGGGAAGACAATGTCAAAGGGAAGGAGCAAGCCACACAGGTTGGGGGACCATGTGTGTCATGGGAGGGAGCATTGGCATGGCAATGGTAGGACATCAAAAAGACCCCCAAGAAATTCAAACTACCACCCAGCCCTCAACCATTAGGGCTTCCAGAACCTCAGTGACGGCTGGGAAGTCAGGGCTGGCCTAGGCCCACTTGAGCAAGGATCCCTTGGCCATATCTCCAACAACGGCTCCAAGAAGGGGGTGCCCGCTTCCTCTGATGTAAGCCCACCCCAGACTCCTTTCTGCCTCTGTGGAGGGCAGCGGGCCCTAACAAGCACAGTCCTCCTCAAGCGCCCAGGTTTTTCTTTGTCACATTTCTTAATTGGGACAGAGCCATCAGCACTTCCTGGATGAGCGAACTCCATGTTTCAAGAAAGTGTGAACAGTGGTGTTTTTGTCAGTTTGTGCATTTTGCTCCTTGTAAAGTTAGAACTAAGATCCCACCAGACTTAGAGCCAAAAGGTGCCTTAGAGGTCACCCAGGCCAAGCCCCTCCTCTTACAGAGGAGAAAGCAGGCCCAGAGTGCAAGCAACTGACCCAAGGCCACACCACTGTTAAACATCAGAGGCAGGATCAAACCCGAGTCTTCCAAGTCAGCCCTCTACCCAGCACACCAGAGGGGGCCAAACACAGCCCACAGCACTCCAGGGCATCCAAACCAGATCAGAAAGCACTGAATAAAACCGTCTGAAATACCAAACACCAGAGATACTGTTCCATTGGGGCTTTCCGAGTCAATACGTGAGCCATCCATTTCTGTTTGAGCCTGTCCCTCACCAGATCATAGTGATGGATCTTGTGGGCCTGAACGCCTCATCTGTAGCCTCGTGTGAAAGAGCTGGGGGCACAGACTCCATCCCTAAGCCCAGCCAGCCATGGGTGGCGCTTGTTTGGGACTGACGAGCCCAAGGGTGAGAGTGCCAGTGGATGAGGAGGGCATAGTGGTCACCATACTCTGCTGCTAGCACGGCCCCATTAGACCAGAAGCCTCTGGGACTAGGCAGCCCAGCTTGTTACAGGTCATTGGATGACTGTCACAGCAGTCATTTGTCAGGAAAGTGACCCAAAGAATTGGGATTAACAGTCCCTACTTCATGCTAACTCATGGTGTAAGCTGTGTGCCCCCCCCCATTGTGCAGTTTGCTTAGAGTGAAGTGGGGGTGCCAGTCCCAGGCAGAGGGTCCCATGCATTCTCACTGTGTAAGCAGGATGGAGCAAATGTCTCCTAGGAAAACCTATGCCAAAAAACCCACATGGGGATGACCCTGTGGAATTATCCAGTGGCAGTCATCACCATCCCTTCCTAGAAACTGCCCAGTGACATTTTTCTATCCAGAAGTGATTCCGTTCCCTCTGAGTCCCACGATTCACTGCCCTTTGGCATTCCTCACCCCTAGTCTCCGGGGTCCCATCCCTCATGCCTCAGACACATAGAGTTAATAAATGCATCTTGACTGTTTAGCAAAATACTCCCCTCATGAAATCAGGCCCATACATCCAACTGAGCCCAGGCCAAAGGTTCCTAGACACTTACCTGCCTTACCCAGTCATCCTGTCCATCCCAAGGAGATCCCCTTATCCAGGGAGTATAAGCTTTCTTGGTTCTTCCAGTCTCTGAATCTTGTACCTGTTTGTTTCTCCCTGACTTTTCAAAACTCTGTCTCTCACAAGACTCCTTACTCCCAGGTTTCCTGACTGTTGATTCATTTGCCCATATGGCACATAGCAGGTAGACTGTTTCTGTGCTGTGTAAGCAGGATAGTTATTTGTACAAGGGGTTGTTATAAGAAGGACACATTTCCATTCAAGGAGCAGATCTCACTGTGAAGAGTGGAGGGCAGCCCTGTGAATTCCTTCTGCCAGACTTAGACATATGTTTTCAAACACAACCAGTGGAGGACCCTGTTCAGGTTGACTATGCATATCTGTCAAAACAAGAGTGGCTTTGGAGTCTTGACCTGGGCAGGTCCTTTAACATGTCAGTGCCCCTTGGCAGGTCTGTAAGAAAAGGGCTTATAAGTGTGTTTGTGTCATGAACTCCATAGGCAGCAGACTGGAGAAGACTAGAAACCCCCTCTCACAATAATGCTGGAAAATTTATAAAATCCATTGGGCCACAAAGGAAGCGCAGAGGTCTGAAGCATAACCATTAACCATGGACTGTCCTGGGGATCCGTATCCCCCAGGAGAGGAACGTCTACCTAAAGATTCAGAGTTGCAGAGAAAATTGTATGTTATTATGATACTGTATTTTAATTTTGTTGTATTCATAAAGTCCCAGACAAAAGTGATATGCCAGTCATTATGAAAGAGCCATGAGGCATCTTCCACAAAGTGACTTAGTGAGAGAAGCAATTTCTGCCAAGATCATACTGTGTCACCCCTGGAGAGGCAGCCCAGAATAGGAGGATATCAGGGCCCTGGTGCACCCAGACCCCACCAGTGTTTCCGGGCTGTGTTTGGAATCATATCCAGCCTGATTGGGGCTCAGAGAATGGCGTGCATCCAAAGAGATGAGGGCCAGCCCCAAAAACACTGCACCTATCCATGCCTCTGGTGCAGAACTCTACCAAGGAGTTGCTCCTCAGGGGCTGGTGTCGACCCCAGCCTGCCCAGGGCGTCTCCAAACTCACCCTTCAGGGGAGGATCAAGACCACAGATTAAGAACCTTTTCTGTGTCACAAACTCTTTGGGTGATGGTTTGGTAAAGCCTATGGAACCCTTCTGAGAATAATGCAATGAAATAAAATATGTAGGATCACAAAGAAAACCAGTTATATTGAATCCCAGTGATCTCTGTGTGTGTGTGTGTGTGTGTGTGTGTGTGTGTGTGTGTGTGTGTGTGTGTGTGTGTAGAGATGGGGAGAGAGAATTTTAAAAACCAAGGTCAAAGACCCCAGACTAACCCTAATCCAGGATAATTTGATTTTAGAGACTGACACCTGAGGAAGGAGTCGCTCAAGGGCCAGGGTGATCTCCCTGCTCCAGTAAGACCTAGGATGTGTGTTGTAAGGTGTCTTGGGTTCCTCAGTCCCCAACATTGTTGTGGCTGGCACTGGATACCCTCTATCTGTGTGAATGAGGGTGCACAAGGACCCATTCCTTCTCACTGAGCTCCTGCCATTATAGGAAGATTTCCCCAAATGGGACTGAACAAGTCACTCTCTAATGGAAATTGATTCGATGTCCTGGTCCCCTCAGCATTGATCAGCGGATCCAAAGCTGAATTCGTTTGTCTTCCCTTCCCCTCCTTCCAAAAACCCATTTCTCTTGAGGGTGACATCATCTCCACAGGTTCCCACCCTTGGTATTCTCTCTCATTCACCTGATATAGCCCCTTAATTGCCTAATCTTGCCTGTCCTAATACTGTAGCTTCTTTCATATCTCAACCCTTCTCTTCACTCATAGACTACTCTAATGGGTCAACTCTAGTGGACCCTCACCCCTTCATTATTTAAATGCAATGGTTTCCTAATGGGCCTCCTTGCCTCAAGTCTCCCCCCCACTCTGACCCATCCTTGGCTCTTCTGCCAAAGGGATTTTCCCTAAGTTCATTAATCAGTAAACATTTATTAAGTGCCTACTGTTTGCCAGGCACTCTTCTAAGCACTGGGCATACAAAAAGAAGCAAAAGACAATGCCTGGCCTTGAGGAGTTCCCAGTCTAAGTGGGGAGAAAACTAGCAAGCAAATATAGACAAAACAAGAGGATATATAAGGAAATCATTAACGTCCTGGAATTAAGAAGGGTTGGGGACCTGACTCTGTGTCAGTCCTTTGCTCAGTGAACTCCAGAAGTTTCCCATTGACCCTAGAATCAAATATCAATTTCTTTGTTTGGCAGTTAAGACCCTGTACCACCTACCTGCCTAGCTTCATTACTCTCCTTCCTTAACATCCTAATTATGTGTTCCTTTGGTGAATATTAAAATGAGTTTGCCTTTCCAAGTGCAAGGGGATCTGAGCATGCTGGGAAACAGCGAAGAACTGCTTGGGGATTCATCAGTGCCCCTTGATCACTCACAAAGTGAACAATCACATGTTAGATGATATTTCGGTCACCAAGGTGAAGTGTGTTCCAGGAATGCCAAATGGTACTGGGATCAGGAAGATGGCCGACTCGTTCAGCACAAACTGCTTGGGCCATATCAACCAAGAAACAGTCATTAATTATGGACCTTGTGCCAAGCATTCTACCAGCCTCTGAGGATACAGAGACAAAATGAAGCAGCCTGCGAGCTTGGGGAGCTAGCATTCCATCAGGGGAAACATGCACACAAAGGAACACAAAATATACGAATTGATGAATGAATGAATGCTGAACACAACTGAAAACAGCTTCCATCAGCACCATACATGCAGAAAAAAAATTTCCCATGCAGTCTGTGAAACCAGACAATGCTCAAATAGTCTCTGTTTTCATGAGAAAAAAATGAAGAGCCCTTAGTTTGAGTTTTTGCTCAACCTTCCCCCAAGTGATCTCTCCCCTCCAAAAAAAGGTAAAGCCCTCTCTAATGGGCAGTCAGGTCTCTTCTCCATTTGCCTCCAGTCTTACCAGAATTCTTACACATTGCTTCCCTAGACATGATCTCTGGTTGACCCAAACTGGCCTGTTTGCTACTGCATGCACAGGACAGTCCATCTCCAATTTCCATGCCTTTATCCAGGATGTCCCCAGGGCCAGGAATGCAGCTACTTCCTCATTTCTGCCTTTTAGAATCCTTTATTTCCTTTAAAGCTCAGCTCTTAGATCGATCTTGTGTATGATTTGTACTTGCTTATATGTATCCACATTATCTCTCAATAAAAGGAAACTCCCTGAAGGCAGCAGCTATTTCATTTTTGTCTTTCTGTCTCCCAGATCTTGACAGACTAGAAGACTGGGCTGATGGAATCTAATAAGGATAAATATAAAGTCTTACAATTAGGGACAGTAAATCCAAGACAAGAGTTGTTCTGAAAAAGATCTGAAGGGTTTAATGGACTACAAGCTCAATGTGATTATCCTCCTAAAAAGTCAATGAAATCTTGAGCTGCATGAAACGATGATTAACTTCTAGCACCAGAGAAGTGGTAGTCCCAAGGAACTCTGCCCCATCAGACCTCATCTGGAGCTCAGTTCTAGGGAACACATAGTTAATGACAATATGGCAAAGATCTGGAGGCAGGCAACCAGAATGGTAAAGGATCTTGAGCCCATGTCACATGAAGTGTGAAGGAACTGAGGACGTCCAGCCTGGAAAAAAGAAGACTGGATGTGGGGGTGGGGAGGTGGGGCTTGATAGCTGTCTTCAAGTATTTGAAGTCATGTGAACAAGGGATCACATTTGTTTCTTTTGCTCTCATAGAGCAGAACTGATTGCAAAGGAGCCAATCTGTGCTTGATGTAAAGAAAAATTTCCTAACAATTAGAGCATCAAAAGATCTTCAAGCAGAAATTGGTCCCTGCCAGCCTTCAAATTCTGTGATTCTGCATCTATAAACCTTGGGGTTCATTCAGTCAGTCATGCCTGATTCTGAGATATTCCAGGTCATTATCTCATTCAAAAAAATCATTTTAGATGGCCATCTTCCTATAACACACTACATATTTCCTAGCCTGAGGATATGGAATATAATTTAATATCTTCTTGATACTAAGTGTCTTTGTTGTAAACATCAATTACCTTTATTGTGATGTCATGTAATAATGACCTCTGGGTCAATCAAGGTACATAGGACTATTTCCCCCACACTAAATAGCCCTAGAATGTTGTGCTCTCTGTTCTTATGTGTGCTTTTTATAGTTTTCCTATGCCATTAATGTCAGTTTGTCCAGTGGTCAGATTGGTTCTTCAGCTCTCCTCCAGTGGTTGCCTGGGAAGGGTGCCCATGAGCAATCTAGTTCTGTCCTTTCAGGAAAGTTCAAGCATCTCATCTCATTATGTTCTTTATGAGCAAAAGGGAATTGTTTTGTATTTATATATTTGTACTCAGCTAAGAACTTTCCCTAATACCATGTGTTTGTTAGTCCCTACTGAAGAGCTCTTGTTTTCTCCAACAGGATATCATTTATTTCACAGGTTCTGCCTGCTAAGCATCCTATTGTCCATTGTCAGAAAGGTCCTGGAGTTATAGAGAGCACTTGTCCTTACAGATTTGCGGTGTTGCAATCTTGTTAATAGATCCTTTGAGGGAAAGGGAGAAAAACCAGGACACATCTGAAAGCCCAGGCACTGAGATAACTATGAGACAGAGCCTTTACTCAAAATGCTGGTAATCTTAGCATGGCAGAGAAGTGATAGGGGAAGGAGCAAAGAGATAGCAGAGGCTGGAAGTTAGGAAAGCCTTCCTAGTAATCCAAGCTGCCAGAGCGGGGAGGGGCTGCCTCTTCTCAGGCATGTTATCCTGGGAATTTCTTCCTGGATGGTGGAATCAGAGAACCATTGAGGTCTCTTGTTGCTCCCAGACTCTGCAGTTTCATGATATATGTATAAATAACATATAAACTGTAAGAGATATGCCCATGAAAAGTGCAAAGAGGAATCTGAGGAGGACATTCCACTTTGGGGGGAAAGCAGGGAAAGCTTAAGAGAAGTGACCAGACCAGAGTTGGGTCCTGAGTTGGGTCCTGAAAGCAAGAAGGGGGGTGTTGCATGGAGATGATGATTCATGTTGGGGTTTTTGTTTTTTTAAGTAGACCGGTAATTTTATCAGTATAGGAAGCTAACTCCCAGGAAGGCATATCAACTTCTTGTCTGGGGCCCTGAGAGGTAATTTGCTGCCTCAGGTCTTTTTCACACCAACTCAATTCTCCAGCTAGACTTTCCTCCATCCAATATTTTTGCAATTGATTTCTTGAACCCTCACATAAGACTTTACATTTATTCCCATATAATGGACAGTGGTTGTATTCTTGGCCCACATCTCATTGATAGTAATGCCTTTGCATGACGGTCATATCCTGAGTTTTGCTTTTCTGATTAAATTTTAATCCCAGAAGTTGGCTTTCTTCACTCCTAGCTTTTCCACCTGAGAGAAGGGAGTTTGCCCCAGTATTGAGTCTCCACTTTGGTCAGTACCACCCACTGAAGAGTTCATCTTGAAACAGACACAAAGTATCAGAATTGACTATATTCCACTCCGTGGGAACCAATCTCAGTGAAAAAAGCCTGGATGGGACAGTATTTTCCCATCTGGCCTCTGAGGGGTGTTTAAGAAAAGCAAATAAACTCACTTTTCCCCAGAGAAAGTCAGGAAAGGTCTTTGAGTCACTTAGCCTTAGGGCAGGGTTGACCACCAGCACCTCCCTGGTTATGAATGGGTAGGATTGGCCAGATCCCCAGTAATCAGATACCCAGTTACTCCCTGGCTGCTGGTCCAGGGCCTATAGGGAGCCAATCTAGCCTTACTGAGCTCCTAGCAGACCTATGTTCCTGTGAATGTATCTCCGTACTATCCTTGTTCACTCTGTAATGTGTGCCTCCCAAAGAAGTAATCCTCTGCATCTGCTTGCCAAAAGTGGACGCTGATTGGCTTACCTGGGAGGTTCAATTTCACCTTCTTAGATCTGTCCCGTCTTAATAGTCTGCTGAGCACTTTTCTGCATCCTGACTTAGTCGTCCATCATAGCTCTCCCTCCTCTGTGTTGTCTAAATCTGCTGAGCATTCCATCCAGTCTTCTGTCCAAGTCACTGATAAAATCGTTCAATGGAACAGCACCAAGGACAGATCACTGAGGAACACCACAGGACCTTCCTCTAGGTTAGATACGAAGAAAATATTCAATGTCCGATACCACAGACAAAAGACAAAATTGACAGCAGCTGAATCACTGTAAGTTAGAGAGCAGAAGTGTCCTACCTTTCTCCTCCACACACAAACACTAGTGAAATCATTCCTCTGTACTCACATTGTACACCCTTCTCTCCTTTGCCTGTCGGAAGCCCTGACTTCCAGTTAAGGCTCCACTCCAGCAAGCTCCTATTAGTCTTTCCTGAGCCTGAGTTGTAGTGAGCTTCCCCTCTGCCTACGTGGCGCTGGGCTTAGAGTCAGAAAGAGCTGAGTTCAAATCCAGTCTCAGACGCTAGCTGTTTGTCATCAAAGTCACCTAACTTCTCTCTGCCTCATTTTCCTTCCCTGTAAAATGCGAATAATAAAAGCATCTACTTCCCAGGATTGATGCCGTAAGGGACCAGATGGCTATCAACCTGACACTCCAAGGCATGGGAGCTGTCTGAAGGGTACCTCCCACGGAGATGGATGGGCAACATGATACCTCACTTAAGGACACAGAGAAGGCTTCTATTTGGTCTCCAGTGACTAGCTCAGCCTTCAAGATGGTTGATGTCTCAGTGTACGTGTGTGTGTGTGTGTGTGTGTGTGTGTGTGTGTGTGAAAGTGTTACAAGAGCTGCCCCTCCATGGAGAATTAGCCAGTTTTTATCCCCCTCCTTCTCTTGCACAATCAGGTGGGAGAACAGTAATGGTAGGAAGAAGGGTGAGGGCCAGGGTTAGTTTCACATACACATACACATACCCCAGGAGTAGTAACAGGGAAGCAAGTAGCATTAGTATTCCAATGTTTGCATGTGACTGGAGAGGGTGTTCAAGGACACCATTCCCCCTGGGAAAGGGGGGATTTTCAATTTCCCAGGCAGCATAGTCTCAAAATTGAGTCAAAGAAGAAGGTTGTCCTGAGCAGTGCCCACTTTGATGTGGTCCCATGGGACTACCCCTCCCCAACCAAGGGATTACATAAAGGTAATCTCAATCCTAATTCAGTCCTGAATTCCAGTGCTCAATCACCTAACACCTAAAGGAAGATGTTACTAACTGTGAATTTCTGAAAGAAGGAAAGAATTGCTAATAAAGGATTTCTAGGCAGCTGAAAAATTAAATCCATTGGCGAGTTGGGACCATGTGAGGGGAAGTATTTGGGCAATTTCCACCAAAGTGTGTTTTCCTTCCCTTGTAGGGGCCTGATGGGCTATTTGAATGTTTCATTTATGGGTTCCTGAGAACCTTTGCATCATAGGCATTTTCTTTGGCAATGGCATAAAGCTTGTGCCATACCCAGTAATCATATTATATATTGAATGTATGAATGAAGTTGGGGCCTTTGTGGTTGTTATGTGGGTGAACCCTAGACCCAAACTGTAACTAAGCTTTATTCTAACTGGAGTAACACTCCAGGGTGGGGGCATTGAGACCAAGAGTGCAACTAGTCTTCATGATATCAGGCTCCCAAGATCAGGCCCAAGGTTTAGCCCAGTCTTTGGGCTACCCTGAACTACATATACTTATCTATTTATATGTCATATCCTCCTGAATAAAATATGTTCTTTGAGATTCAAGACTGTTTTTCTTTCCATCATTTTATCCCCTAACACGATACCTGCCAAACAATAGGTGCTTAATGCTTGGCTTTGGTCTTCCTTAGATTGTAAACAAGCCCCCCTAACAAGGGGTCTCTCAGTGCAAAGGTGTCTTTTGGCATTCCACTGACATTTTAGATCGAACCCAAATATCCTTGGAATTGGATTAAACTGTCTTCATTTCCAGAACTTTCAGCCCTCATCTGAAGGAACTCTCCACTACAGGACCCAATCTCCCACCCCTTTTCCATTTGGGAGGTGGTCTTCAGATTTAGAGGTCATCTAGTTCAACCCCTTCATTCTACAGAGGAGGTACCTGAGGCCCAGAAAGGTAAAATGACTTGCCCAAGGTCATACAGGTAAGAAGTGGTCTCTTGCTGTAGGGTTAAGAATGCTGGATTTGGAAGCAGGCACATGAGTTCAAATCCTGTCTCTGCCTCTTCCCCTCTCGGGAGCCTCAGTTTCTTCATCTACGAAGTGAGGAGGTGGGACTGGATGGTTCTAGGTCCCTTCCAGCTTTAAATCCTTTATCTTATGATTCTTTGACTTTGAATACACTGACTCATCTTCTACCCTCCTCCCTCCCCCCAATGACAAGTGTGTGCTCATGAAAAGAAGGAAAAAAAAGGTTTATTTTACAAGGCATTTACTTTCCTAAAGTAGAATACAGAAAGAAAACAGTTGAGCTAGCTGTAGGAAAACCAAATATAATTTTAGGAAAATACAGAAGTGAACCAGCCAACACTGTGCTCCTGACTCAGATGTTAGAAAAATAGCACAGGAATCGGCCATTACAAGTAGAGAAATAGCTTAGAAAAGTGGATACAGACACAGTAAGGGCTGGGAAGTCTTGCGGCACTAAGTCTTCTAACTGGATCGCCTTTCGAACTGTCTCGTCCACTCTGAGCGGGCAATGCTCCATGCTCCTGGTTCTGCAGGAAAAAGAACTCCTCGCCCCAGGAACTCTACTTTGCTTATCTGAGCTGTTGGGAAAAGTGGTTTGGATGATTCTCCAAATGGAGAATATTTTTAAAAAATCATCACTCCTTACATATGGCTTATTGGGGAATTCACAACAATTCCAATAAAATAATGGGGGGAGGGAAGAAACCCAACTGCTTTTTAATTGCAATTTTTAAAAAAGTTGTTCTGCTTTTCTATTTAGCTTAAGAACTCCCTGCTCACCCCAACCCCATCCCGCAGTCCATGGGCTGGCCCCTCTCTCTAAACTTGCTAGTTCGCACCTTCTTGGGGGACATTGGTAGCTAGTTTAAAAGGTTCTTTCTTTCCCCAACTCCTGCTGATGTGGAGTAAACGGAGCATTTATGAATAGTAGGGGATAGGACCAAAAGTAACATGTGGAAAGGCAAACAGCCTAGAATTCTATTTTACTCAGATATGATTTGATTTGGAAACGCATCTTAGTTATTTTTTTCTTTCTTAGTAGCACAAATCATGGATAGTTTGACAAGTGTTAAAATTATTTAGTTCCATCCTCCCTATGCTAAGGGGGAATTATCAAAAAGATTTGCGGGGGGCAGCAGTCAGATGCCAGGCTTTTGATGTTTCAAATAAAATGTGCCCTAAGAAGTGATGAGTGGAGGGAGAAGAGAGTGGTAACAGCCCTAAATTTATCTGGACTTAGCACTGCTGCTTCATTGGAGAGGGGAGGGGTTTGGATGTCTTTGTCCAATCTGAATCAATGGTTTAAGTCAGCATCCAGGTTCTCTCAAATTCTCATTTCAACAACAAAAATACCAGGTGTGGTTTCAAAGCATTATTATTATTGTTTATTATTCTACAAAAGTACTAACTATGTGCACATATTAGTAATACATGTGTACATATGAAGAAATAGGGGAGGTTTTTGGGTTTTGTCACTGTCTCTGTTGAAGATCTGTCCCTCCAAACCCCACCCACCCTCTTCTTTAAAGTTTCAACTCAAATACTGTCCCCTCTTAGTCGTTTCTCTCTCCCTCCCCCCAAGTAAAAAATTTCCCCACCCCACCCTCAAATTTCTCAAAGTGCTTTGCTTGGATCTCTCCAATGTATTATCCTTTTACTCAATTTCATTGGTATAGGGAGCCCCCAAATGAGGGAACTACCTTTGCACCTTTGCTGCAATTTATACTCAGTTTCCTGGGCTTCAGTGACTTCCCCAGGGTCCCACAGCCAGGCTGTTTCAGAGGCAAGACTGGAAGCTAGGTCTTCTTGACTCGAAAGTTGTCTCCAGTCTAGAGTTAAGGCTGGTCTGTACTATGGCAGCCCTGGCTCCAGTGAATCCAGTCTTAGCTCTAGCCCCACCCCCAGAACCGTCTCAGCATCACCTTTCAAACCAAAATGGTCTTTTGAATTGGGGAATGGGAAGAGGTAGGCTCTCTATCCATTATATCACCCTGACTCTGTATCTCTTTTGTATCATAGTCATGTTCCCAGGGAACCCCATTGTCCTTACCCTGTAAAGTCCTTGAGAGACGTGTACCGCTATCTCAATCTTAGATACCCAGTGCCTAAGATAGTGCCATACATATACAATAGATGCTTCATAAATGTCCCTGATGCCTCCTACAAGAGACCTTTCCTGACTTCTCCCCATCCCCAGTTGTTGGTGCATCCACCCATCCTCTAAAATTGTTTTGTATTCACTTTGAATTATTCTGTATTTATTTAGCTGTGTCTGTGTCCTTCCCCCGCAATAGATTGTAAACTCCTTGTGGGCAAGGAATACTTTGTCTTTGCATCCCCAGCCTAGCACAGTGCTTGGCACAGAATAGATAATCAATTCTTGGTGATTTGTGATGTATTAATCACTAGGAAAGAAATGATAACCCATTTCTCCATTATTATTTTCTCTTTAAAAAGCTATGAGCAAACTGTTCAGAAATTTAAAAACAAGCTGAAGTTGTGTAAAAAGTTAAAACTCACATCGTATTGCTTCTTCATAATCTCCCACAGGACAGCTTTAGTGGTAGCTTGGTGAAAGCAGGAGCCACAGCAAACAACCCATTCAGCCTCAGCCCTTTGCCTCTAGGTAAAAGCCTAGACTCCCACCCAAAGAACCCAAAGTGCTCAGCTCTCTGCTCTCCCCATGTAGCCTCGAGATCTAGAGTTGTGGTCAGTCCCTACAATCTAAACGTTTTCTAAAGTGCTGATAAATAGATTTATACAAATTAGCGCTATAGTATTAAGAGTACAGAGGTAAGGTTTCTTATACAATACAGAACAGAAAGGGCTTCGAATTGAGCCCTAAAATACCCACTTGGAGGTGGCCTCTGGAACTAGAGCCTCTTCTCCCCAACAGGCCCAACGCTCAGGAGAATTCTTAACACAGTGTTTGGACCCAGGGAAAATTATCTTGGTTGTGCTTATTTAGAAAGTGTATTTAGGACATTTGAGGACCTAGCTGTGTCTGACAACCAGGATCCCATGCTTTTTCTCCAAATTTATGTAAAGAGGAGAAATTGATCCCTGACCAATTATGCCTTTGTTTGTAAAAAGACTATGGGAATCTCAATGAACTTCGATGGGGTGCCGACATTTCATGTGACTCTTGGCCACTCCTATTCGAACCAAAAAAAATACAAAAAACAAAACCAGCCCGCATTGTCAAAAATGAGGTTGGTTTCTCTGGCAGTAAAAGTGTTTAAAACAGGGACTCAGGTATGGGTCTAGAATATTCCCAATCAAGGATAGGTCAGCTGCAGGGACTAACCTAGAGTCTATATATGACCCAGAACTGGTCACTCTGTGTGTGTGTTTGTGTATATTTCTTCTTTCTGTGCCAGCTGTATTCTGCCTTGTCAGGTGAAGGCTGGGTGGCTGACTTCTGTCTAGGGAACAGGTGGCTACTGACGGCCCAGGGTATGAGGCACTGGCTGGACAAGCTGACCTCTGAAGTCCCTTCTGGTAAAAGGAGGGGTGATGCCCACAATATTCCCATACCATTCATTGGGTGGGGCTGTGGACCCTAGCTCTTCAGTGGCTAGTAGGCAAGGTTACTCAGAGCTGAGTGGGGTTTTGCCCCAGAGCCCAGAAGTACCCCAGATGTGACTAGAGAGTTGCGAGGGAGGCAGGTGTGTGGCCAGCAGAAATGTGAATCAGGCTCCAGAGCCACACGAGGTCAGCTCTTGCTTGTTTCTGCAGGCAGCCAGCTCTAAGGGAGGAGACCCAATTGTCCAGAGAAATAATAGCTGACCTTACAGAGTACTTTAATGTCTGCAGAAATAATCTTATTTTTATTATCTCATTTAAACCTCACTACAATCCTGTGAGGTAGGTGCTTTTGGTGGTCTCATCCCTATTTTATAGATGGACAGACTGAAACTCAGAGAGGATAGTGACTTGCTCAGGGTTGCACAGCTGTAAGAACCAGAGGCAGACTTTGAATCCCGGTCTCCTTTGACTCCTGGTCTGCTTTTTCCACCAGGAGAGAGCCTGTCAGCTGCTTGGCTACCTCTCAGAGCCCGACTCTGGCCCTGACCCACCCTAGCACAAAATCTGCAGGATCCTTCCTTTCCTATGACCTGCTTCCAGACTGGAAACTGCAAACATCCAGACCACTGGACACAGCAGTGGGAGGTTTTGGCTGCATCCCTGATAGAACAGAGGAAGGTCTTTAATAATACTGATTTCAAAAGAAAACAACCTCTCTCTGTTCCTGCCCTGTTTTCCTCTCATACAAGGCTTTTGTGAGGATCAAAGCAGATTGGGTGAGAGCCCACCCCCTGTAATCAGGAAAGGAAAGAATCCAATTCTAAGCCTTGCTGAGACTTTGGTGCCTGAAGGACCTGGTGAATTTTTCCTTGGAATGGTGATGGTTGGCTTACAGAAAGAATTAGTGGTATTCATGAAACTCAGAAAGCAGAGTTCTGAAGGATATGGGAAAGTAGGAGAGGGGAGAGGGAGGGAAAAGGAGAGGGGAGAGGGCAAGGAGGTTTCAACCTCAATTTCTTCATCTGTAAAAGTGATGGGGTGGACTAGATGATCTCTAAGAAATCTTTGACTAGAAAAGAAGTTACAGGCTTCAGTTTCCTCATCAGTAAAACATGGGGGGAGGGGGTTACATTACTTGATATGTGAGATTCCTTTCGGGAAGAGAAAAGAAACTTAATGGAAAATAAAACCATTGTTGTTTTCTCATCGTTTAAAGTGGAAACTGCCATAAATTGAGAGAGAGAAGGAGAGAGACTTGAATATTGATGAATCCCCGCTCACCTGGTCCTAAACTGTCTGTTATATTAGGAGTTATATTACTCTAAGGATACGTGTTCTACTTGGTCAAGAAGACAAACATGGTCTTTGCTGGGACACTAGCAGTCCAGATAGGGCACCTAGGCCTCTCCCCACCCCATACTCCACATGAAACATGAGGTGGCATGTATGGAATGCAGCTAGGGAACCAGATCTTCTAGCCCAAATATCCCCCTTCTACTGCCTTGCTGGTCAGGACCTAGCTCAATGACCAGCTATGGCTGCTCTGTTCTATGGTAGGAAATAAAAAGCCAAAGATTGCTTGCCCACCATTGTCAATGGTGATCATCTATTCATCCATCCGTTCTCTGGCCACGGATGCCATATTAGAGATTTCTCCAATTCTTGACCAATATTTTCTATGAAAGGCTGGTAGGAAGAAACTTCAAAGTTTCTTTGAAGGAACAAAAGCTTAAAATAGAAATTCTCTTTGAACTCTCTGGCTATTCTTGTGGGGGGAGAAAGCATAAAGTGAATAATACTGTAGTGAAATAATTGAAAGAGTTCTTCATAAAATCTTTTCTCCTTAGTTTGGCATTTCAGGCCCTCCCACCATCTAGCTCTGGCCTCCCTCTTTAGTCTTCATTACATTTTACTCGCTTCTACTGACTGAATTCTAGTCAAATTCAACTTCGAACTGTTCTCAGTCTCATCCTGCTCATCCCAAATATCTTTACATTGCCATAGTCTATTCCCTGTGCCTGGAATATCACCCCTCCCAACTCTGCCTATCCAAATCTCCCTCCTAGGCAAATCCCTTTCCCTCTCTGAGTCTCAGTTTTTCCCTCTGGGAAATGAGGGGTTTAGACAAGTTGGTCTCTAAGTTCTCTGCTAGCGCTAACATTCTATGGTTTTCCTTCAGGGCTCAGCTCAGATACATCTCCTTGAAGCTTTCCTGGATCTTCCCTCCATACTTTCCCCCCTCCCCCCTCAAACATTCATAGATCACTTTGCCTCCCTCACACTTTACTCTGTATTACATTTACCTGTCTACATACGACATTCCCACCACCACCACCATCAGGGATCCAACGTGTTCAATGAAGGAAGGGACCATTGGTTTTCATCTGGTATCCCTGACATCTAACATTGTCTCACCCAGAGTGGGCACTTTAATATTTGCTCGACAGAATTGACTTAAACTGAATTCTCAGAATTTGCATTAAAATTCCATGTATTAAACTGCTTTGTCCTTATAATTTTGCCAAAGCTGTTTTCAGTCTTCCCATTATTATCCAATGAAGTAGGGTTAGATCAGCCCTCTGGGATTCATTCCTCACCTCCTCATGACAGTGCTCACTTAGGTTCATTCACTTTACATTTCAGAGATGAACTCTAATAAGGGGCAGAAGAAAGACCCTAGGATTAATTCTGCCATTAAATAGCTGTGACCTGGACTGGGCACTTTCCCAAAGCAGAGTCTCTCTTTCCTTATCTATCAAGCGCAGGAGGTTAGATTGGTGACTTCTAAGGCCCTTTAGACCTTGTCAATCATGAAAGCTAAGTTCATCTAAACAGCCTCCTAAAAATTCTTCCCAAGATTTTAAGGGGAAAGAAAAAAGAGGCCAAGATGATACCGGGCAGTCAAGCCCTTAGAGATATACAAAGATTTAAAATTCACCGTTGTTCACTTTCTCCAAAATTAGCAAAGACTAGGGCTATATTATTCTAAGGACATGTGTTCTACTTGGTCAAGAAGAGAAATGTGGTTTTTGCTGGGACACTAGAAGTCCAGACAGGGCACCCAGGCCTCTGCCCACCCCATATTCCACATGAAACATGAGGTGACATATATGTAATGCAGCCAGGAGACCAGATCTTCTAGCCCAAATATCCCCCTTCTACTGCCTCTTTTACATTTCTGTGAACTAGTCAGGACCTAGCTCAATGACCGGTTATGGTTGGTCTGTACTTTGGCAGTCATGGGGCTTGGCTCTAGGCCCCCAACATCATCTTGGTGCCACTTTAATGACTGGAGCAAAACAGGTTAGCTAGAATAGAACTAGCTTTGAGGATGAAGAGGGCAGGTCAAATGGCTATTTACTGGGATCACATCGTGGATAAGTAGCAAGATGAGGCCGGAAGGTTGACACTGTAAAGGATACACAGTGTCTCCTTCACCCTCAATTAGTTCTTATAAAAGTCTTCATGATGCTTTGCGATCATGACTAAATAAGAGAGGGCCACCACATGGAACACCAAATATAACTATAAAATAAGAAAACTAGAATGTGATTATAAGCTTCTGAGAGAGCACTCTGTCAGACAGAGAAGTGAACCAGGGGACCCACAGAGGTGTTACAAGTTCTCAGAGGTTAGGGACACAGGATAAAACATCCGCTGCAATGGAGGGAAGAAATGGTTCAGACATGGTGGCCAAAGCTTGTCCAGCAGCGATCTCTGGGCTACAATTCCCTGCCAGTGTCTCACACAGTGGTTTCTATTGTTTCGATGACTTCCAAGTCGGACTGGGATGGAGACAGAAGAGGGCATTCATCCGGCTCCCAGCTACTCTCTGGACTGTAATCTTCTTCCGAACTCAGCTCTGCCCCTTCCTCTGTGTCCTCATCACAGGATTCCATATAGTGAGCCCCAATTGCGTTGATCCCCGAGTCCTCAGAGCTTGAAGGAGAAGAGCAGTGATTTATTTTTGGTGTATTGCTCTCTTTTGAAATTAAGGCATCATGTGCAGAGACCTCCTCGGGGCCTGTAGGGTGGGGGTGGGACAGGGGCTGCTTCTGCACGTAGCACATCTTTCCATTGATGCACTTGACCTGATAGCTGTCGATGAAGAGGTCGGAAATTGTGCAGTACCTCGGGGAGTCACGGGGCAGGGGAGGCCGGAAGACGGATGCAAATTTCAAGAAGTGTTCCATAAGAGAGACAGAGATCTGAATGGTGTTGGTGGGCTCTCGGGGTCTGGCAGGAATCTCAGTGCTCGGAAGCTGTTCTACGGGGGTCATGGGCTGATATACATATTTACCTGTGGGGAACATAGAAATAACAGGTGAGAACACAAAGGGTCATAGGCTGCTGTGAGGGCTAGCCCCCCTAGTGTCTTGTCACCTATTTCAGGTGACTTGTAATCAAATCAAACTTGTAATGCGAAATTACTACAAATTTGTTTTTTAAAAAAACTAGGCAAAAATGTCTTAAAATATAATAGTAAGCAGCAACTTTTTCATTTAAGAAATTCCAACCCTTTACAGGACCTAATTCAGTCTTTTTTTTTTTTTTAGCAGTATTGTAAAATAGGAAGCTGTATGGGGCAGTGGAATATACACTAGCTCTTGAGATAAAGCATCTGCATCCAAAACCTGCCTCTGATGCTTAACTTGTCTGTGTGGACAAGTCGCTTTCATCTTTTTCAGTCTCAGTTTCCTACTCTGTAAAATGGGATCATTGTACTAGATGACTTCCACAGGTCATTTTGGAGCTCTCCAGCTCCTACCTACCTACCATGTTCCTACCTACCAGTCTTTAGACTCTCTTTTGGAAATAACCAACATGCCTTAGGGGACTTCAGTGATATTAGTTCATCAATCCCATTTTTAAGGTAGTTCAATCTATTTACATGCTTTCCATACTTCTTTCCTTTCCCTCTTCTGTAATATAGTCCTTAGGGGCAAGAAGCAGTAAGCATTTACTAAGCACCTACCATGCGCCATGCCCTGTGCCAGACACTAAAGATGCAAAGTCAGAAATGAAACAAGCACAGCTTTATGTGTACAAATGTAGGTATATACAAAACAAATTGGGGGGCATGGGAGCAGCATTCACAGAAGGGAGGAGCTCAAGAAAGCTTCGTTTACATGGTGGTCCATCAACTGAGCTTGGAAGGGAATTTTGAGCACTGAGTCACAATTCCAAATCAATCTTTCTTTTCTCTCCCCAAATTAAATGAGAACTGATGAAGATGCAATTTTATAACCACATTTTCCAGTTTGAGTCCAATAAAAACATTTTGATCACTTTTTCATAATAAAAAAAATTTACAGGAAAGTTCACTATATTGTGTCTTTAAAAAAAAAAATCTCTGATGTTCATAGTATGTCAGAGCTAAAAAAAGACCTTAGAGGTCATCCAATCCGAGCCCCTGATAAAATGGAGGCACAGAATGGTGCAGTGGGTAGGCCCAGGTCACATAGCTCTGTAAGTGACAAAGCTAAGAATGCACTCACTGTCATTCCAAATATGGAATTATTCTATCACTTATTTTATTACTCCCTCTTAGATTCCTTCAAAGCTCAACTCAAGGGCTGCCTCCTACAGAAAAGAGGATTTCCAGATTCCCTCCCCTCCCCCAGCTGCTACTGCTCTTGGTTCCAAAACAATTGCTTTCTATTAACTATACATATCTTTTCTAAATAGTTATCCGTGTACTTGTCAGTTCCCCCAGTAAAAGGTAAACTCTTGGGTCAATGTTTTTGTCTCTGTCTCCAGCACCTTGGAGAGCACTGGGAACACAGCAGGTTCTTACGCATCCATCATCCAACACCTACCACACCACCTAATTCTGTAGGGGAATCAGAAAACGATTTCACAAATATTGCAATAAAGCAACACTTTCCCACTACTTTCTGATCAAGAGGAAGAAATTCCTGGTGGGCCGTAGAATGATAGAACTGGAAAGGAGCTTAGAAGTCATATAGTCCAAGCTCTCCCTCAAAGCACAAGCCCCCTACAACATCCCTGGAAGCAGGTCATCTGATAGTTGCTTGAATACTTGTAGAGATGACCAAATCACTACCTCACCTGACAAGGCTCCTTGTTTCACAGCATTCCCAGTTAGAAAGTACTTACCAAAATGAGGCCAAGATCTGCCTCCTTTTATCCCCATTAAATTTCAGCTTTCTAGATCCGGTCCATGATCCCCCATTTTCGGAAACTGTACCTAAACTGTTCTCAGCTCTATTGTCTGAAGGCCCACAGAATAAGTCTGACCTTCCTTCCATATGACATCATTTCAAATATTTAGCTAAAAGCACCACAGCCCTGGTATTCTTTCTCTTCCCCAGGTTCAACATCCCTAATTCATTCAGTTGTTCCTAACGTATATGGTCTCCTAAAGCTTAACCATCCTAAATGGCCAGCTCATGAGCACATTTTTGTACATACATGTCCTTCTAAAGGTGTAGAACCCCCAACTGAACACACATATATGCTAGATGTGGTTTAACCAGGGAAGAGCACAAGAAGGCTGGGCTGTCTCTTCTCTTACTCTGGACATGATCCTTCCAATACTAACATCAGGAAACTGGGGGCAGGGTGCCCATCAACTGGAGAATGGTAGTACAAGTTATGGTGTATTATGGTGGTGGAATACCACTGTGCTGTAAGACATGATGAAAGGGATGGTTTCACTCGTTTTACAGATGAGGAAACTGGGAAGATCTGTAGGAACTGATGCAAAGTGAAATGAGCAGAACCAGAACAGTTTGTGCCAGAACAACGCTATCATAAAGATAATCAACTTTGAAAGACTTAGCAATTCTAATGAACACAATTCCCAACACATTCCAAAGGACTCATGTGGAAACATGGTATCCACCTCCAGATAGAGAACCGATAGGTTCAGAGTACAGTATTAAAGCTCTCCTCCTCCTCCTCCTCCTCCTTCTGTTTCTCCTTCTCCTTCTCCTTCTTCTCCTATTTCTTCTTCTCCTCTTTTTTCCTTTTTTTGTGGGAGGAATATGGTTAATGTGGGAATATGCTTTGCTTAATGATACATATTTGTAATGGATTTTGTTTTTCTTGTCTTCTCATTGATGTGGGAGGGGGAAAATTCTCAAATTAAAATAAAATTGAATGGAAAAAATACCGTTTAATATAACATCAGAGTTACTTCCAACTGTTATCCAGAGCTCACATTCTAAGAAAATCTCAAGTCTTTGTCATGTGCATAATGACTGTCAATCTCCTCTCTTCCAACGCATTTGAAATTAGTTTTGTGTTTTTTGGTTTGTTTTTTTTTTACTTAAGGGCAGGACTTTATTTATGGTTAACCCTTTTGAATTTCATCCATTTGATCTTGCCCATCTTTTCCTCCCAAATCTTTTTGTATCCTGATTTTGTCATTCAGAAAATTAGCTTTGCTTCTCACCTTGGCAATACCTCAAATTTTGATAAGCTGTGAATCTATTTCAAGAATTGCTCTTCTAATAATAGAATCACAGACTCCTCAGAGCTGGAAGAGACCTCAGACACCCTCTAGTCCAGGGATTCTTAACCTGGGGTCTGTGCCTTCCTTAACTTTAGAGCCTTTCTTCTAAGACTGCACTCGATATATCCATATAGAATTTGTCTGGACATAATCATTAGCATGTGGTCTTCCCCATTATTGGATTATGAGCTCCCTGAGAGCAGGGGCTGGTTTCTGTTTGTTTGGTTTTTTTTTTTTTCCTATTCTCAGTACTTAGCATAGTTCCATCACACATAATATTTGCTAAATTAATGGTAGTTGATGGATTGCATGGCTAATTTTAATATTTCAATATCATCAGTTTCCTCTGTAATCCCCCGTATTTTATGCATTTAAAACCATGATTGGGTGGAGGGTTCTATAGGCTTCATCAGAGGGATGGTTAAGAATCACACACACACACACACACACACACACACACACACACACACACTAGCCCAACGCTTACCTGGACAAAAATCCCTTCTAACTCGTACCTGGCAAATACTCATTCAGTCTTTGCTTGAAGACCTCAGTCATCAGGGAACCCACAACCTCCCCAAACTGCCCATCTTACTCACTCTGGGATAGCTCTATTCCACAGGCTAGATTTTCTAAATTAAATGTCATCTTTCCCAAATTTCATGCTTTATCCCAATACCAGAAACACTTTGACAATTTTACTTTGTGACTTTTTTTAAGGGCAGCATGTCCATCTTCATTACATTGAAAAAAAAAGTTTGCTGGTGTTGGTGACATTTGGAGCTGACACAGACTCCAGAGGCCACCAAGCTCAGCCCCCTCATGTTCTAGGTCCATAGGTGCAGTGACTTACCCAGAGTCACATGGTGAAGAGCAGAGCTGGCCAAACCCATGTCCTCTGACTAGCCCTTCTTTCTTCTCTACCACATTGCTCAGAGTCCTAAGTGACTGTTGACAAAGAGGTTACTTTTCTTTGACAACCCAGGAATTTCCTTATAAGGACTTTTATTCTAAGTAGGCTTATTTCCTATATAAGGATAAATTTAAGGGGAGGAAAATCAATGAAATTCTAGTATAATAAAATTGGTAGCCAATTTGTAATGCAGTCAGTCAACATTTATAAAGCACTTTTATCTACCAGACAGGGGGTAGCTAGGGGGCACCATAGTGCACAGAGCCCCAAGCCTGGAGTCAGGAGGACTCCTATCTTCTTGAGTTCAAATATGGCCTCAGACACTAGCTCTGTGACCCTGGGCAAGTCACTTAATCCTTTTTGCCTCCATTTCTTCATCTGTAAAGTGATCTGGAGCAGGAAATAACAAAGCGCTCCAGTATCTTTGCCAAGAAAACCCCAAATGGGGACATAGAGAATTGGACATAACTGGAAAAGACTGAATAATAGTAACCGCCATCCACCAGGCACTGTGCTAAGGACTGGTGATACAAAAAAGGATCCAAAGCAAAATACTCTCAAGGATCTTATACTCAAAGCAGAGAAACAACCTGAAAGGCCTTGAGCTCTTCAACCGATGAACGCCATTTCCTTGGGGTGGGTCCCCATCATCACAGAAGGGACTTCAGAGACCCTCTAGTCCAACCCCAACCTGAATCCTCAATGGATTCTATCACCATCTCCAACAAGGACAAACAACTCTAAGGAGAAGAAATCAATTCACTCTCTCCCAAGAAAGTCCCCTTTATTTTATAATATTTAATGTAATAGTAATATAACTAATATAATAATATCAATATATTATTATAATAACATCAAGGGATTTTTTCCTTAAGGTGAGTCAAAATTTGCTTCTATCTATTCATCCTCAATTTTGCCCTCTGGCAAAATCAATATAATTCCTCTTCTTTATGACAACCCTTCAGGTATTTTAAGACAGTAATTATACCTCCCTCTCCAAGTCTTCTCTATTTCAAAGAATAAATCAGTTTAACTTTTTCTTTATTCCATGTCAATTTAATGAAGTATTATCTGTTTGGAATGATAGAGCAAAGATGTCACAAAGGCTAGAAAGAAGTTCGGAAGACATTTGGTCCAAGTGCCTCATTTTACATACAAGGAAACTGAGACCCAGAGAGAGGAAGTGATTTGCTTAAGGTTACACAGGTATGATCATAGACCTAGAACTGAAGGACCTCAGATGTCCTCATTTTGCAGATGAGGATACTGAGGTGCACAGGACTAAAATGACTTCCCCAGGGTCATGTAGGAAGTGCAGAGCTGGCATTCAAACCTGACTCATAGGATCCTAGCTGTAGGGGCAGAAGGGACCTCAGAGGCCAGCTTGTCCAGCCCATTCATTTTGCCAGAGAAGAGCAGGGGTTTGCCCACCATCACACTGAGAGTAAGACATGAGAGGCAGGATCTGAACTCAGGGCCAATGCTCCTTTCACAATATCACACTGTTTGTCAATAGGGGCTGGTGGAAAGAGCTAAGAGCCTGGTCAAAGCCAAATCTCAGCTTGAGTTCCATCTCTACCTTACTAACTTAGGAACCATGAGACAGGCAAGTTCCAACCTCTTAGAGCCTCAGTTCTTTCATCTGTAAATGGAGGCAGTCATACCACCCTCTCTTACAGGGTTGTTGTGCAGTGGAGATGATCTTGTAACCTGGGAGCTATTATTACATATTCTTAAAATGCCTTTTCCCCTTAGAAAGACAGAAGAGGGAACTGGAAAGTCCTGGTTTCTGTCCTAAATTCAGTTTACTTGTTGGCAAGCTCACTGGTGATAGGTCATGGTCACTCCTCACCAGCAGGCAGAATTTCCATTGAATTTCCATTGGGTGGGTTTTCCCCAGAACCCCAACTCAGCACATTTCTATCCCAGCACACCAAGTAAATGATCTTCTCGTCTTGCCTTGTGTGCAGACGGCCTCCTGGTTGTCCTAACTATCCCACCATAGGTTTATAGAGCACCTGCTTCTATAACCAGAGATATCAGGAAGCTGACCTAGGAGTGGCAAGCTCAGGTTTTCACACCTGTATCTGGGCACTCCAAGGGGCAGGTCCAGATCTCTGAGCTTCACCTTCCACTTAACTGATTGGGTAGCCTATTGACCAGTGTTTACTGTATGCTGGGTCCTGTGATAGTCACTGGAGGTATGGAGACAAAAATGAAATGGTGCCTGCCCTCAAGGAGTTCACATTCAACATGTATGCTTATAATATACTAAATATATACAAAATAAATGAGTAACAAGTGTTTATTAAGTGCTTACCATGTTCCAGACCCTGTGCTATGCTCTGGGGATACTGAACAACAAGAAAAAATGAAGTCTCTTACCCTCAAGGAACTTATACTCCAGTGACTAAAGACAGCATGCAAAAGAAAGTGGAAAAATGGGAGGATAGAAAGGAGACCTGGGAGGAACTCTCCAATAAGGGAATGGGGGGAGGGGGGCAGGCAGGTTAGCAGCTGTGAGGATCAGGCATGAGTTGACAACTGAGCTGAACTTTATGAAAAACCAGAGGCTCTATCAAACAGAAGTGAGGAGGACAAGGTACATTTCAGTCCTGGAAACAAAGCTGGCAAAGGGCTGGAGGCAGGAGATGGAGGAAAGTGGAGGAGGAGCGTATGTTCCAACTTTTGGATTCAGACTTTCCAAGGTGCCATGCCATCTCAGAAAATATCTTTTCATTGAGCTAATTGTTTCGATTGGCTAACTACTCAAGCAGGACAACCCTTTGACTGTCTGGTGGAGTCAAGGTATTCCTTCTCAGAATCATGTTTTCAAATGTATAAAATAGTTTACTGTTGTTCAGTCACTTCAGTCACATCCAACTCTTCATGATCCTTTTTGAGGTTTTCTTAGCAGAGATTTTGGAGTGGTTTGCCATTTTCCTTCTCCAGTTCATTTTACAGATGAGGAAACTGAGGCAAAAAGGGTTAAGTAACTTGCCCAGGATAAGTGTCGGAAACCGGATTTGAACTCAGGTCTTCCTGAGAAGAGTCAGACACGACTGAAACAACTGAACAAGAGCGAAGCCAGAGGTCAATGGAATTCCTAAATGATCCTCCCACGCCCATCAAACAATGAAATCAGCTGCATTCTAATTATGTGAAAATGTCAGAGTTAGGCACTCTCCTCAGCTATCCAAAAGATGCCATGTTTCCTTCTTGAGGAATGGGACCCAGAGTGAAAAGGAAATGTTTTGAAATGAAGAAATTCTACTTGAGAGAAACCTCTCCCAGGTGGATGCCCTGGCCCCATCACCCAGGATTTAAATGAAATTCATGCAAGTCTAATGAGTCTCCTGCTGGAGACCCAAAAAAAATGTCCTATGTGGATCTCAGTGCTCCCTGAGGGGTTCAGAGGATAGGGGATTGTAGGAGTATTGTGGAAGGCTTCCAATTTGCCTCAGGCCAGAAAGGACAGTAGACTGCATTGTCAGGGGGTGGGAACAATGAAAAAATTAGAGATCAAGCAGAGCTTTCATGTGCTTAATGATTTTTGAAAATTATTTGCAACATTACTGTGAAATCTCTCCAGGCTGTACCTGGGTAATGTTCTTATACTATCAGTTACAGATGAATTGCTGATATGCCCTAGCAACATTCGCTGGCACACCAGGGAACTCCCTATACTCATGAAATCAGAGTTCCAGACTAAAATAATTTTGTTTGCAAGATTTTAGGCAAATCTTTCATCCAAGACCGATGACAGAATCACACTTGGAGACATATGGGAAAAAAATAATAAGCAGTGGAAAATAGGAACCTTATAGAGTGACTTCAGCTGAGAATTATGGGTGGGAGCATTCAAGGTAGCCTGACCAGGAGCAGCCCAGTGAGGAAACTCCCCCTGAGAAGGAGGTGATGTGTTCAGACCGCTGTTATTTTGGATACCCACCTCTGGGGCTCATCAGTTATACTAAAAACAATCAGGGCTTCCCAGAACACAGGGCAAGCAATGAGCTCAGGATGTTCTCAGTTATCATCTTGGAAGTTTAAAAAAAATGGCATTAATCAGGAACCAAATAGGATTTCTCTTTGTACAAACTTTGGGATTGAGATATTTGGCATAATCTTCTTGAGGCATGAGGTGACACAGTGGATAAAGAGCTGGACCTGAGTTCAAATGTAGCCTCAGACACTAGTTGCATGACCCTGAGCAAGTCACATAACCTCTGTATGCCTCAGTTTCCTAATCTATAAAATGGGAATAATATTAGCACTGACATCACAGGCATGTTGTGAAGATAAAAATCATAATTGTGAAGCATTTTGCAAAACTTAAAGTGCTATGTAAATACTATCTATGATGGTCGTGGTGGTGGCGGTGGTGGTCATGGTGGTGGTCATGGTGGTGGTCGTGGTGGTGGTGGTCATGGCGGTGGTGGTCATGGTGGTGGTGGTCGTGGTGGTGGTGGTCGTGGTGGTGGCGGTGGTAGTTGTGTTTCAGAACAAACAAGTGTTACAAACTTTCTTTGGTGAAATCCACAGACATGTTTGCTACATCTAACCATCTATGGGGCAAAAATAAATCTATGGAGAAAGATTCATATTCACATGAAGCAGAAAGGTCATTGATTTAGTTCATAACCATAATTATAATACAGAGTATTGCAAAAACTTGAAATTTTGCTAAGACTTTTGGGACACTCAATATATTTAAATATAATATACTGTACATTATAGTGTGTATATATATTCATGAATAATATGAGTAGATATACTGTATATGCATATATATGTTCTAATATATCTAGTATATACATTTAAGAGATGTATGCTCTCCAAAGACATTTGCTGCTGATAGAGAAAATCCAGCTGAGAGGATCAGGGTCAAGAAAAGAATTCTTCCCTATGGATGCTGAGATCTGATCCCCAAGACACTCCTGTTCGTAGATGATATGCTGATTGCAGTAAGCCCCGGGGCAGTGAAGAGCCTCATGAAAGAGATCTCTAATCACTCCAAAGAGTTTATAAACCCTGTCCATTCATACAGGAAAAACCAAGTGGATAAAGGATAGCTATTGAACATATTTCAGCATGCATTTGGCAAGTCATTCTATAGAGTTTGTCCAAAGAATATCCAAGACACACAGCAGAAATGGACAGTGAGCTGGGTCCAGAATGATAATGGAGCAGCAGAGTGGGTCCGGAAACTGAAAAAAGGTCCTTTACTTACCCCCAAGCTTTCCATGAAAGCAAAGGCCCATCTCTCGAATATGAACATTTTACCTTCGTTACTCTCCAGCAGTGAGACAGGGAACACCACTACCTCCAAAAAACAAAAGGTGAGCATTGCAGAGAAGGCAATGAGAAATGCATGGTGTGTGCAAGCAGACTGCCAGATAGAACCCTGAGGAGCTCCAGAGAAAAACAATGAACAACATTCATTGAGGAATGGCATGAAAGGAGGAGGTGATGGGCTGATCACATGCCAAGAGGGAGGGATGGCTCCACTGTATCCTCATGATATCAGAAGAAAGGCAGAATGACCTCCAATACACTGGGAGGAGCTCTCACGGGCAACTGTGAGGAGAAAAGGGACAGGAGAGCAGGAAGGAGATGGATATGGATGGTGTTCCTTCCATCACCGGAGGGAGCTCCTGAATCAATGAGATTGCAGGTCCATTGGGGGTTTTAAGTGTGTAAACATATATAATATATGTACACATGTGTGTGCATATCATATATACATACAACACATGTTTATGCATATACACATGTGTACATGTATGTATCTATGTCTACATGTGTGTGTTATCAGAAAACAGACGAATTGAGCAGACAAGATCATCATGAATTGCTTGTGGGAAACTATGTCTTGACTTCAATGATTCCAAACTACTCAGTAACACAAAAACCCATCCTTTAAAAGCAAATATCATCCTGGTGATAACAATATGGCTATAATTCATGGAACAATATAATCTTCAAAGAACCAAAACAGCAGGGGCCTCCAAAGGGCAGTGGAAAGACCTATGGTGGGCACCCATAACTGGACTTTAGCACATTGCTGACCAAGACCTGGGTGTGAAAATACTGTTACTCTTAGAAGAAGCCAAGGGAGGTGGATCTAGCAGGTTAGATAGATCCTCCTTGAAGCTATAGGAAAACATGGAGAAGAAGAGCTAGGACAAGAAAGCCTCTACAGAAGGTGCTGTAATCTATGACTGTGCAGAAAAATGAAATCACAGGTCAAAATTTCTTCTTTCTTTTTGTCTGGACCTGTGATTTTATGGATCAAAGGAACAGAGAATTCTGGGAGAAGTGAACAGTGCCTTTGATGTGCAAATTGACGAAGCTGCTAAAACTTAACACAGTAATCTAAAAAAAAAAAATTAAAGTAAAGAGTAAAGGATGACCCAGTGTTACCTTTACTGTAAGGAGGTGATGAGTCTTCTCCAAATTTCAAAGCACACCTAACATTAGAGTTACTGGGAAAACAAACAAAAGCTAACAATTTGGGGAAAGGATCCCTTCAGAAGCAAATAGATACACATGTATGTTACTATGTATTATGTAGCTATACTATCCCAGGTGTAATATGATATATGAAGGCATATGTCATGAAGCATGATTCACATCTTTTATTCAAAGATTAATTATTGAATAAAATAATGAATGAATGAATGAAAGTTATTAGCAGGAAGTAGCCAAAGGAGAGTAAGTGTAGAATTAACGGTAGAGCCAGTTTACAAAGAAACCATAAAGATCATGGCAATGTTGAAGGGCAGGCAGGTAGAGAGGGAAAAGTTCGGCAGTGGCAGGATTGCCTGGTCTCTGGGTGGATTAACAAGGAAATGGAGATAGGAAATGGAACATCATGAACAGGGAACAGTGATTATGCCAATTTGGCTGGAACAGAATGTGTGAGAGAGTAACATGAAATAAATAGGGAAGTGTGGGGTAGGGCAGGGTTGAGAAGGGCTGAAGAGTTTACATTCCATTTGAAAGGTGGTGGGAAGCCAGTGGAACTTCCTGAGCTAGAAGGTCATGGCCAGTCCTCTGTAATTTTAGTATCCATTTAGGATGAATTGGAGAGAGGAGAGCTTGGAAGTGAGGATACCAATTAAGAAACTATTGCAATAGTGCAGGTAAGATATGATGAGGGCCAGAACCAGCATGGTTGCAGAGTGGGGAAGAGGGTGTCAATAGAGAGAGAGGATGGGATTGAGGAATGTTGTGGATGTAGAGTAAACAAAATTTGGAAACTCATTGAATATAGAGGCAGGGGTTGAAGGGGGAAGTGTTGCAGATGGCTGTAACCCTAACTGGAAGGATGGTGGTTTCTCGACCGAAAACAGGACAGTTAAGATGCATGGAGAGTTTTAGGTGAATGATCATGACTTCTGTTTTGGGAGGGCTGAGTTTAAGAGGCCTAAGGGATATCCAGGGGGAAATATCCAATAGGCAGATGATGAAACTAATACTAGTCAACATTTATATAGAGCTTTAGGGTTTGCAAAGTACTTTACAGATAATCTCATTTTATCCTCACTAAAACCATGTAAGGTAGGTGCTACTATGATCCCCCTTTTACAGATAAGAAACCTGAGACTGAGAAAAAGTGACTTGCCCAGGGTCACCAAGCTATGTAACCACAATTTATCCTCACAACAATCCTGGATTCATCCTGATTATTAACCCTATTATCCCCACTTTACAAATGAGAAAACTGAGGCTCAGAGAGGTTAATGCAACTTGACCAAGGTCATATAGGTAATAAGCAACAGGGGCGAGATTTGAAGCCAGGTTCTCTAACTTCAAATGCAGCATTCTTTCTACCACACAAAGCCAAGAGGGAAACTACAGGCTCCATCATAAACAACCTGAGCCTCAAATGCAGATAGTAACGTCTCTCCAGAGCAAGGCACGTATGAGCCCTGCCTGGGCCAGGTGGGAGAATGGCTGCGTTCACCCACCTATGAGATTTCCCCACACTTAGCAGTGTTGTGATGGCGGCATCAGAAAACCACTGCTATTATTATCTACTACAGCAAATTTCATGGTCACTGAGTTTCTCTTGCTTTAGGGTCTGTCAAGTCATCACTTCCAATGTCAAAATCAATGCACTTTGCAGAATATTTAAATGTGAGGGCTCATCTGGTACCAGACATTCTTAAATGGTTGTGTTTCCTGAAACCCCTTTCCCAGAAAGTTCCAGTAAGAGGACAAGGTCTTTCCAATGTTTGGTATCAGCTCCAGGGGCAAGTTCTCAGCCAAGGAGCAAAGACCAAAGGTCAGTAATGATTCCAAAGAAGACGGTACATTTTGTATTTGATGTCAGCACTTTTCCTCTCAAAAGAATCTTGTGTTCTGTGTTCTTTTCCTTAATCAACCAGATGAGGTTATAGGGGATGGAGCTTTGGGGGCAACTCAAGGGCAGCTCCCCACAGAGTATGACCGTGTCTACTGATGCCTTGGTGAGAGGATTCAGAGAACTCAAAATGATTGGATGCTGGAAACTCAAAGCACTAATCCTGAAAGAACCAAGGAAAGCAAGCTTAGGAATCAGAATGACTCTCTTGAGATTCTCACTTGAGATATTTTTTATACCTTCTTGGTTCACAACATAGTTAACACTTGTTCAGTCATTTTCAGTCATGTCCAACTTTTCATGACCCATTTGGGGTTTTCTTGGCAAAGATACTGGTGTGGTTTTCCATGTCCTTCTCCAGCTCACTTTACAGATGAGGAAACTGAGGCAAATGGGATTAGGTGACTTGCCCAGGACTACCCAGCTCATGTTTGAGACTGGATATGAGCTCATAAAAATGAAACTTCCTGATTCCAAGCTCTATTCACTGTACCATGTAGCTGCCCTTACTGATTAATTTATTTTACCACTAATGTTCAGCTTTTCCTTCCTTCCTCCCTCCTGTTTTCTACCTTCCTTCCTCTTTCCCTTCTTCCTTCCTCATTACCTCCTTCCTCCTTCTTTACTCTCTTTCTTTTTCTTTCCTACCTCTTCTTTCCTTCCTCCCTCCTGTTTTCTACCTTCCTTCCTCCTTCCCTTCTTCCTTGCTCATTACCTCCTTCTTCCTTCCTTACTTTCTTTCTTTTAATGGCAATTTATGAAGTACTTATGACCCCAAACCACTACCAGCCATGAATGAAGTCTAAAAATATCTTTTCCCTAGAAACCCTTCTACTGAGGCAGTAATACTAATAACGACATGTATATTGTGCTTATTATGTATCACACATTGTGCTTTGGACTTTACAATTATTATCTCATTTGATTCTCACAATGACCTTGGGAGGCAGGTGCTGTTATTATTCCCAGTCTGCAGATGAGGCAAATAGAGGCTAAGTAATTTGTCAAGGGTCACACAGCCTCAAGTCTTCCTGATTCCAGGGTCAGCATGATATATGAAGTAATTTGACAATTTTGCATTGAAATAACAATAGCAGTTATTTTATTTTATTAATTTTAGCAATGATTTCAGTTCAACTTTGGTGCTCAGCAATTAGTCGAAGTCATTTTGGATTTCTTTTTTTTAATACAAGCAGCTTACAGCACTTTTGAGTGAGCGATTACGGGTATGTTCAGTGACAGATGCAATCAGCCCAATGTCATCTGCAAGGACATCACCATCTATTTTGAATCCCTCTTCCATTTGGCCTCTGTGCTAAATGTTGTCCCCATCTGTGGCCAATCCCTCTGCTGAGCACACAACTTCCTGTTTCACCTCTCAGCAGATATTAATTTCTTAAAGTACTGTGCTTGTGAATAATAGATATCATATTACTTGACTTCTCAATGGGTGGAAGGGAGCAGAGAATTTGGAACTCAAAATTTTAAAAAATGAATGTTAAAATTTTTTAATGTAATTGGGAAATATTTAACAAAATAAAAATATATTTTTTAAAAAAGTACTATACTCTCATTCTATGAAGAAATCCCCTAGGTTTAATACTTTCAGTTTTCACATGGGTTTGAGTAAGATGTACAATATAGTTGAAAACTTGCCAGAACTTTGTTTTTCTGATTTGATGGGCATTTAAATCACCTCATCAATAAAGTGCTCCTGTTTCATCCTTTTTTTCATTAAATCCCATTTCAAGAATGATTGAACATCAGAGGCAGGGGACTACAAAATGGATCTTATCACTATAGGATACTTTTGCTTAATTATTCTTCATCATAAAGGAGGATTCATTCTGTAGTGGGAATAGAAAAGACTGTGTTGTGGGAAAAAAGGCATTAATAAAAATGTATTTTAAAAATTATAGTGGAGATTGAGTGAACTCTCATGATCTTCTACTTACGGGTACAAGTTCTTTTCCAGTTAGAATATCCCTTTTTCTGAGACTTGACAGCTTTGTTTGCCAAGAATGCAAGAGAAGCAAAATAAAAATTGATTTGATGTCATTATATCAAAGTTTAATACATTTCCATTGGCAAGTCATTTCAAAGACCAATAACCCACACACAAATCAACAATCCCGAAGGAAAGTGAAGAAATGGTGAATCACAGAATCATAACTTTAGAGCTGGAAAAGACCTAAGAGACCATCTTCTCTTACTCCCTCATTTTATAAAGGAGGAAACTGAGGCCAAGAGATGTGAGTTGACTTGCCCAAGATGACACAAGAGGTGAGTATCAAAGACACAGTTTGAATCTAGGTCATCTGATTCCAAATATAGCATTCTTTTCCACTGTAACAAAAATGACAAAGACATGATATGGAGAAACAAACCTGGAGTCTGCCCTTTGCTGGAGTTAAGAAAACAGGGTAGGTTCAGAAAAAAAGGACTGATTCACTAGCGACATTGAATATCCTTCCCTAGAACAGAGACCTCAGCCCTAGGGCAGAATTCTATAATTCTAGGGGATAGTTTAGATGTAAGTGTTTATATAAGTGTAATATATTTGATGTTATATTTACCTGAATGCTACATGGGAGAACTAAGTATGGGCCAAATTCTAACGTTATAGGTGGAAACCATAGGTGGGAGCATAAGCCAAAAACAATATGACTACTGAGAAAGTCTCCAAACCCAAACACGGTGTTGTCACCGTCTGGATTAGATTCTTAGTGCTGCTTTGAATGTCATAGAAGAGGGTAGCAAGAGTCAGCAGTTTGCCAACCATAAGATAGGGAACAGAACAAGTTAGTTGGGGGTGGGGGAAGGTACCCTCTAGGGTTCTTTGATTACTGGGTTTGATTATGTGGGACTCTATCTGAATTTAAAGAAAGTGGAAACTGAAATTATAGTGATGGAATAGAGAAAAATGGAAATTATCGAATCTAGAGCAGAAATTAATTAAAAAGAAAACAAAAGAATAAGTGAATTGATTAAAAGAGCTGTTTTTTAAAAGACTGATATCATTGGAAAGCTAGTAAGTTTAATCAAAAAAGAGAGAAAACTCAAATGACTGAAATGAGAAAAAGACCATAACAAATGCAAAAGAAATTAAGATTATCAGACTAGTATGCATAGCTTTATGCTAATAAATTTGGGAACTTAAAAGGAACAGATACATATCTACAGAAATATAAAATACTAAAACTGAGAAAATGGGAAATGGATAACCTAAATCGATGGTATCAGTAGGAGAAATTGGTCAGGCTAATAATGTGCTGCCATGTTCAGGGATGGGGGCATGTGTGATGGGGGTGGGGGAGAACATCAGAAAAGAAAGACTCACAAAAAAACTCTTTCAAACTTTCACAAAGACAAACAATTCCTATATTATTCAAATTCTCTAGATACTGAGAAAGATGAAATCCTACAGTTCTTTCTATGAGGTCAAAGAGTCGATGCTAAATTCCAAATGGATATTGGTGAATTTTTATGGTGGGCAATCTGGATGTTATTAAAGGACTAAATACCATTAAACAGGGAAAAGTATCTAGTCATACAAAAGTATTCATTGCTCCTTTATCTGCAACAGAAAACAATGAAATGGTCATATGTATAACCATTGGGGAATGGTAGGACAACTGTGGTGTATTATTCTAATAGAACATTATTGTGCCATAAAATTACGAATACAGAGAATGTGAAAACTAATGGAAGGATTTTATAGGAAGTAATGAATAGCAAAGACAGCAAAATTAGAAGAAAAATATACATATTGGCTATAGTTATATCTTTAAAAGGAGAACAGCAGCAAAACTATAAATATGTAGATAGAAAAGAGATTGGAAGAAGGGGGACAATAGGCAAGAAAGTCATTGTGACATTTATTTTGTTAATTTTTTATGTGAATGGCTTGGAGGTTTTATTTTGTTTGTATATTAGGGAGTTTTCTTCCTCCCTTTGCTTATTTCCTTCACAACAATCCTTCCCCAGTGCTTCAGTTGCAGACAGTGATGACCTTGAGGTCCTTGCATTTCCAGTGCCTGACATGTAAGAAAGGCTTTCTGATTGACTGACTGATTGATTGATTAATGTGCACGTAGATTATTTTCAGCAAGATGCTGAAATAGGGATAATGGTCACTGGAATAGAAGAGGAACTTGACCTGTGATTTCACTGCCAATGGGAACTACCAGATGGGGAATCTACACCTCCAAACGATATAGACATAATAAATTGGAGATGATCAGAGGGAAGACACTATCAATGGGGTATATGGGAACAGGCTTCTTGTAAGAAGCAGGATTTTAGCTGGGAGGGCATTCTAGGCATGGGGACAGCTAGTGAAAATACCCAGAGGTGGAAGAAGTGTCCTGTTGAAGAAAAAGCTTAGTCCCTGACACATAGGAGGCACTTATTAAATATTTGTTGAATGACCAATTCCTGGTTTCGAGGCTGGCTCTCTTAACCATTAAGCAATGATGCCTAATGGTCCTAACAAAGGAAACTTACATGGCACTTTGGGAGATAGAAAAGTAGACCTAGTGGTCAGTAGTCATAGATATGTAACACCCCTTAGGGCTATCTCCTTCCCCACCCCTACCAGGCACTCCCAGCTTTGCAGGTTGGGTACCTTGATTGGGATACCAAATACCTTAGGGTATTTTATTTGACTTTTTGTAATCATTTACATTTCAGAAGACATTTTTCAGGCTGGTTACTATGAGAACATAAAGGGATGCACTGATAACAGCTGGATGACCTTGCATGGAGCTGTATCCATAGAAACAGAAACATCTGGACAAAACCAAAAGAATTCAGTTGGGCTCTATTTGGCATATCCAGATACTTGGATAACAAAGGGAATTTTTTTCAGTATTCACTCTGATGCCTGATATCATCTGGATCCAATCTGAGAGGGTCCCACTTGAGGGCAACAAATAGATATAATGCATTCATTTATCTACATTTATCACAAAACATAACTTCCAATCTCCCCCAAGATGCTGTAATTAATAAGACTTAAAGAATGCAGGTTGGCTTGCAGTGGGAATCTAGTAAAATATAAATTTCTTGTAAACAGGGACTGTCTTATTTTTGTACTTGAAGGCAGCTACGGTGGTGCAGTGGATAGAATGCAGGACATGGAGTCAGGAAGACCTGAGTTCGAATCTACCCTTAGACACTCACTCACTGTGTGACACTGAACAAATCACTTATCCTCTGTCTGCCTCAGGTTCCTCACCTATAACATGGGGAAAATAGTGGCACTTAGTCTCCTGGTTATTGTGGGGATAAAATGAGATCTTTCTAAACTACTTTGCAAACTTTAAAGCACCTATGTGCATGCTGGCTATTATTCCCTTTGTATCACTAGTGCTTGACATATATTAGGTGCTTAATAAATACCTGTTGAATGAACCAATAGATTATAAGCTCCTTGAGGGCAGGAGCTGGCGTTTTGGGGGGTCTTTTTTCTTTCTTTTTTGGTCTTAGGACCCCCAATACTTAACTTAGTGTCTAGCATAAAGTAGGTGCTTAATAAATGCATGTTAAATTGAACAGGGCTGAATTGAAGAGAGGTGAATGGCTAGCGTCGGTGGACCAGTTACACCCCTACTTAGTGTCCTTTTAAAACGAACAGTGGATAAAAATACAGGATTGGGGAGGAGGTCAGAAAAGCTGAATGTTGGTTCTGCCATTAACTCCACAAGTGTAATCGAAAGCAAGAGGTGACTGATGCCTCAGTGGTGAGAGTGCTAGGCCTGGAGTTAGGAGGATCCAAATTTAAATCTAATCTCAGATACTTCCTAGTAGTGTGACCCTGAGCAAGTCACATAATCTCTGTCTTCCTCAGTGTCCTCAATTGTAGAACAGGGATAATAATAGCACTTCCCAGGGTCACTGTCAGGATAATATTAATAATTAATTAAAAATTAATAAAATAAATAATAACATATAAAATTATAAAAATAATAAATAAAAATGTACCAAGGTACACTATACTACCCAGCTAGGTGCTTACTCTGAGCCCATTTCCTCGCCTGTAAAATAAAAGGGGAGGCCTCTACATAGGACTGTTAAGGTCTCACTGGTCATCCTCTCAAGCTCTAAAATTGCTGAAGCCTTTGAATCTATTCACTTCACTTTCCCTGACTGTTGTGACTTCTTGGATTTTCATCTACAGAAGGAAAAAGATGGAAGTGTTTGTGCTCTGGAAAAATCACAAAAATCAGTGTATCGTGTTATTACCCCAGTAAAAGGAAACACGACCCTTCCAACTCTCCCTTTCCTCATCTCCATGGCTTTACCCCATCACAACACAGAATGGCTTCTAGAGACTTCTCTTCAGTCCTGCAGGAGAGGAATTTCTGGGTCAAGCAGTTGATTTTTTTCTGAGAACTGGAATGTTTCTCAGGGGCTTTGGAAAGCATTAAGTGTTCCCCCACCCCATCTCCTTAATGGACAAAATTAAAACAGTAGAAGAATACAAGTTTTTGTGTTCTTTGTCCAGTTCTAAAATAGCCCCTCTAAAATTGCTCATCTGTTTTTGGAATTATTATTTCGTGTTAATCTCATGAGTCAGGAATGCCTCCAAATATTTCCCAGCAAAACACCTTAGACAGCAACCAAGTGACTAATCAAGTTTGTGGCTTATAACTTTATTTGAAATGCTATAAAAAGCGGGTTGGATTGTGTGCTTTAGCTGCCCATCTGTGCCATCAGTGGGGGGTGAGAGGAGGGGAGCATGCAGAAAAGAGTTACAAATAACAGCTTTGGAATGGACCTCAGAGGACATTGGCCCCAATTCTATGAGAATTCCCTTGATAAGATGCCCAATGAAAAAGCTTCTGCCAAAAAGCAGTCTCCTTCGAATGGGGACCACTTCCTCCCAGGGCAGCTCGTTCTATTTTGGGATGGTGCTAATTGTTAGGAAGATTTTGCTGGCATCAAGCCTAAATCTGCCTCTTAGCAAATCCCCCTACACCCCATTCCTTCTGGTTCTGCCCTCTAGGGGCATCCAGAACAAAACTAATCCTCCTTCCATGAGATAACCCTTCAAGTTGCCTAAGCCAGCTCTCCTGTTCCCCCTAGTATCCTCTCCAGGGCAATCTTGGAATACCGGAACTCACAAGAGGTCTTTACAAAGGACAGAGTCAATCAGTGCCCCTCTCACCATGAGTATGGATGCTTAGTTGACTTTTTTTTACCAAGGAATATTTTTATCTTTAGAGCAGAGTATATATGGTGGCTTTGAGTCAATCTTTCTTTGGCTTCCCTATGCTTAGCAGTGTCTAATACATGGATGTTGACTGAATGACTCAAAGAGCTGCCTCAGGAACTGAGAGAGTAAGTGATTGGCCTAGGGTCACCCAGGCAGTAAGTATCAGAGGACAGATTTGGTTCTAAAACCTTCTCTGTATCCACTGTGCCACACTGCTCTTCCTAAGTCATATCCAAAAAAATCTGAAAACAAAAGAATATACCTTTCACAACTATGACTAGGGGAACAATTTTCATATTAAAAGGGAGGGCTAGGTAATTCAGACAATTTTGATCATATAAAAATTAAGTTTCTGCACAAGAAAAAATAAATGAAGCTAGAATCAGATGAGATATAATTAATTGGAGAAAATCTTAGTAGATTGATTTCATAAACTTTAGAAACACAAATTAAAGAGCTGATAGAAATGTTGTGAGAATGAGAGTCATTCTTTAATAGATAAATGACCAAAGAATATAAACAGACAGTTCTTAAATGAAGAAAGCAAGGTACCAACAACCAAACAGAAATGTTCCCATTGACTGAGAAAAAGAGAAATGCCCATGAAAGCAACTGAGTACCACCTCATATCCATCACATTGGAAGAGATGACAAGGGGAAAAAGAGCAATTGTTCCAGGGGTGATTCTGATTGAGCTATGAATTGGTTCTACCATTATGAAATTTAATGTTATTATTCTTATAAATTATAAGCCATCCCCTTTCTCCCCCAACCCATTAAACATTTCCTCAAAAGAATGGAAGGAAACCTTTGTAACAAATATGCATAATCAATCAAAATAAGTTTGCACATGGACCATGTCCAAAAATATGTTTCATTCAGCCTGTGAAGTCCATCCCCTCTCTGGCAGGAGGTGGGTAACGTCCCCTGGTCATTTCATTGACCAGATTTCTAGAGTTTTTCCTAGTTGTTTTCCTGCATAATGCTGTTCTCATTGTATAAATTATTCTTCTAGTTCCTCTGTCTTCACTCTATATCAGTTCCTGTAGGTCTCCCCACTTTCTTCTGAAACTGTTCATTTTGCTATTTCTTATGGTGTGATAATATTCCATTGATAGTCACCTACCATAATTTGTTTAGCCGTTCCCTAATAGGGAGGAGTTTCCTTTTTGTTACTATGACTAGAAGAGCTGCTAGAAATATTTCTGTCCATATGGGTCTTTTTCTTCTTCCTTCTATCTTTGGGGTATAAAACTAGTAGTGGTATCACTGAGTCAAGGGGAATTGCTTTTGAGAAACAACTAGCTGCATCCCCAAAGTCATTATATACCCTTTGACTCAGCAATGCTGCTCTTAGGCATGAGCCCCAAGGAAGTCAAGGACTGAGGAAAAGGATGCATATGTACAAAAATATTTACAAAAGCACCTTAGGTTGTCTCAAGAAACTAGAAACAAAATAGGAGCCCATCAGTTGGGAAATGGCTGAACACATTGTGCTATATGAATTACTGGAGATTTAAGTCATAAGAAATGATGAATGTGACAGATTCAGAAAAATATGTAAAAATTTGTGCAAATGGATGCAAAATGAAATGAGCAGACCCAGGAGAATGTGCACTTGATGACCACAAGAATAATGTGAAAAGAAACATCTCTTTGAGAAGCCTCAGAACTCTGACTAAAGCAGAAGTCGATCATGACTTCCCAGTGATGAAATTTCCCTCCCATCTTTTGGGAGAGAGGAGCTAGGTTCAAGGAGCAGAATGACACGTGCAGTCTCAAACATGGCCAATCTGATCATTTGTTTTACTGGACTATATACATTTGTTTCAATGGAGGGATTCTATAGGGGAAAGGGAATTGGTGGGTAATAACATACATAAAGGATCATCAGTAAAACATTTTTGAATTCAGACAAAAAAGACATGCAGAAAAGGACACAAATAGGAAAATTTGTTACTACTTTATTCAAAAATAGATAGATAGATAGTTGGATGAGTAGATAGATAGTGTCCCCAAAGTCTTAGTGCATATTTAAGCTCTAACAACTTCAGATGCTACAAACTTACAAAAAGCAAAATTTGAAAGATTTATTTATATATTTCATATTGATATGTTTCTTATTAAAATACAGCCTAAGCATCATCCTGTGCTATCCATCTCTCTAATTGATTTCCAGTTCTTGTAAAAACCTTCATCAACTGTTACCCAGTGACTGAAAGTTCTGCTTTGTAATTCTACACTTAAGAACATACCAAGACTGAGGTTTTGAGATATACATGACAGTTTCGACAGTCCCACAAGAAAAAGTCTAATGGAAATAAATCAAGTGACCAACATGGCTAAACAAGAAGACATGTCCTACCGATCCACAGGTCTGAGAAAGCATTATCTAGAAACTGTCACACATGTATGTAGTGACAAGATGACCTCTCATTAACATTAAAATTTTATCATTTAAAAGTCACAAAACTAGATGTGGGTAAATGAAATATAAGCAATTAAATGTCTGAATTATAGATTCTATATCTGTAGCCTTTAGAGTTCTGGAGTTATTAAAGCTTAAAACTGCACTAAGATTTTTGGGACATTCTGTATATTTATTTCAAAAAGAAAACCATACATAACAGTTCACAGTTTCTCATAGAATTCTCTTCCATTTGCTTATTTATATCTGGTAATGTTTGTTTGCTTATGCTTGCTAAGTTCATTATTTAAAAAAAAAATTAAACCCACATATACAAGAAAAAAATTAAGCAAAACAAAGAATCAGCTATGTGCAGTGCCAATACAATTTTTTAAAATACTACAGAGCAACTGAAACATACTAATAACAGATATAAATAGAAAAGTAAGCTGCATAATATATTTTGATAGATCCTTAAGTGGATAAAAACACATGGAAAGAAATTGAGCAAGAATAAACACTGGTTTTAAGAAAATTACCCCAAAAAATCACAAGAATGAACAAACAAATGCCTTCAGAAAGCAGGGATGGGGATCACAGGAGGAATGGAAACCAGAATTCAAAGATGCTTTTAAAAAGGAATGAGAGAAAATAATTTTAATGAGCAATATTAAAAAATATAATAGAACTCAAAAAATCAGCACAATGGCCAAAAGGACATTTACTAGAGTGGAAAATAGCATTGCAGACAACTCTTGGCAATTGGAAAAACAAACTCAAAGACTGCTTGAAATACTGAAAGTTTTCACCCAAAAACTATGTATATTCAAGTGATAGATTTTGAAATTAAAATGCAGCTATCATAGGAACGAGTACTGACATATTAGAAATTTAGAAAAACCAAAGGATCTTCACTTATGTGACGAAACTGTTCAAGAAAAGTGTCTGTAATCATAAAAACAAGCTAAACTATATAAATAAAAGTCATCGGACTCCTACAGAGAAGAGCCCAATATTCAACATGCCAAGACACATAACTGAACTTCAATACTATAATGACAAAGGGAAAATTCTGTGAACCATGAGAAAGAAATAATATGCTGAGAAACATCATTTGCAACTACAGTGGACTCTTCAAAGAAGACAAGAGACAATCGACCACAACTGATACAAAATTGGGAAGCAAGTGCCATGAATGGAAAAGAATAAACATTAATATATCACCTACTATGTGCTAAGCACTGTGCTAAGTGTTTTTTACTCATCTGAACCTCACAACCCTGAGACACAAGTATCATTATTATCCTCATTTCATAGCTGAAGAAACTGAAGGACTGCCTGCCTCTAAATGAACCCAAAATTATCTCCACAGCAAAATTCAAAAACTTGTATGAAAGGGAGAGATGCACACTACAGAAGCATGTGCACTTTTGAGCAGGAATATCTGTATTTCATTCAAGTCTGAACAACTGAGCCATCAAGCCAAAAAGATAAGTATGTAATGCAACTGATGCTTTTCAAACCAAGATAAATCATAAAATATAAGATTCCTCAATGGATTGTTTGGCAAAAAATAATCATTAAATGTTTCAGAAGTGTTTCAAATAAATAAAAGAGGAAAGGGAAAAATAAGCGAGGGAAGGGCAATGATGATACTATTTTTGATGAAGTGAATGCCCAAGTTAAAAAAAAACAACTTATATGAAAACATACATAAGACAAAAGAATTCTGTATGGTAATGTTATTTGTATTATAGTTTCTATTAATTTTGTAAGTTTGAAGGGAAAAAGATAACATTTTATGTCCCTTCTGATCATTCAAAAACTTTTTTAAAAGAATGACAAAAGAAAAAGGAATCAATATAGGGCTAAATGTAAATAGACTTAACTCTCTCATAAAATAAAAAATTTACATAATGGATTAAAAACCGGAATCTAATCATATGTTACTTACAGGCAGCATACAACCTAGGATGATCTCAAGAGCTTAAACCAAAGCACTTAAATTAGAGCAATGTTTCAATTCTACCAAGTTAGCCCTAAATCATTAAAAGCAGAGAAAGCACTGACAATCATAGACTCACAGAGCCAGAAAAGTATCTCAGAGAAAATTGAATTCAAACCAGAAGGCTTTAAGAGAGATAAATAGGGTTGTTTTATTATACTAAAAGGTTCTATCTAAAATGAGAATATGTCCATTTAAAATATATATGTGCCTGAAAATTCTGTAGTAAAATTCATAAAAAGAAAATCTCATAGTTTCACAAAATGAAATAGCTAAAAAGTCAATAACAGCCAGAAACTTTAATAATCCACCATGAGAATATGACATGTCCAACTGAAATAGGAAAGACATCACAGAACTGAATGGGGGCATTAAAGAAACTCTATCTAATAGGCATAATAGAGAGAATTCAACCAAAAAGCTTCCTAAAAATACATTTTAAACCCACATAGAACATACACAAAAACTGATGAAGTACTGGTGACAAAGAAGATAAAGAGAAAATTTGAACCACTGAGATTTTATAAATTCCATTTCCAAATCTATATGTAATAAAGTTAACAATAAATAATGATACAATATATGAATGCATAGTTTCATGTTAAAACAAACAAAAAAAGAGACTTATTAAAGTTTAGTGGAATACAAAAGGAACAAATTGTACAGGATTAGAGGGATTTTAGCCTTGGATCCCCAGCTAAGGATATAGAGAAAAGGTCATTTATTAACCTTCTCTCCCTTTTCTTTTTGGATCTCCTTGGAACAGAATCTGACAGAATAATAATCTATGCACTTAGGGCCATGGATAAGGTAGTTACCTCTTTCTGGAATTTGGATAGGGCTCTTAAACAAGAGGGATATCAGTGGACCAGTGTATAGAGTGCTGGGCTTGGAGTCAGGAGACCTGAGCTGAAATCTGGCTTCATACACTTACTAGCTATATGACCCTGGGCAAGTTCCTTAACTTTTGTCTGCCTTAGTTTCCTCTATTGTAAAATAGGTATGATAATAATAGCACCTACTTTGCAAGTTTGTTGTGAGAATCAAATGAGATAATAATTGTAAAGTGCTTAGCACAGTACATGGCACATAATGTGTGTTTGTCCTTCGTTGCTGAAGAAGACCATGCCATCAGAGAAATAGTGACATGACTTGCACTTGACTTTGTTTTGAGTGAGGGAGGGCTGTGCAGGTCACCAGCCTCACTTCTCCTCCAGAGTCATCTGAATCCAATGACCAGATATTCATCAGGATGACTGGCGATGACCCAGGATGAGGTAATTGGGATTGAGTGACTTGTCCAAGGTCACCCAGCTAGTGAGTGTCAAGTGTCTGAGGTGAGATTTGAACTCAGGTCCTCCTGACTCCTGCACTAGTGCTCTTATCCACTGCACCACCTAGCTGCCCCTATGACACATAATAGGTGCTATATAAATGTTTGCTTTCATCATTACTATTATTTTCCCTTGTGAAAGATCAACGGCAACTAGTTGGAACCATAGTGGATAAAGAACCAAGGCCTGGACTCAGCAACACTTATCTTCATGAGTTCAAACCTGGCCACAGACACTTAATAGCTGTGTGACCCTGGGCAAGTCTGAGATTGGGTGATACGGAACATATTGGCAAAGGACTGCCCAGCATGATATGCCCACATAAAAAGAGGACTCTGTGCTCTATGAGCAAAGCAGAATTGCAGTTGTCTCAAAGAAACATGACATGTTCAAATTAATAGACATTTCCACTGCAAATGTACAAGTATGAAAAAGAAAGAAAGAAAGAAAGAAAGAAAGAAAGAAAGAAAGAAAGAGAAAGAAAGAAAGAGAAAGAAAGAAAGAAAGAGAGAGAAAGAGAGAAAGAAAGAAAGAAAGAAAGAAAGAAAGAAAGAAAGAAAGAAAGAAAGAAAGAAAGAAAGAAAGAAAGAAAGAAAGAAAGAAAGAGAAAGACAGACAGACAACCCTGGGCAAATCACTTCATCCTGTTTATCTCAGTTTCCTCATCTATAAAATAAGTTGGAGAGGAAAATGGCAAACCATTCCATTATCTCTGCCAAGAAGCCCTTGAACTTGAGGCAGCCTCCAACAAAATTCACTTCACCTGCCTAGGCCTCAGTCTGTCATCTATAAAATGAGTAGGTCAGATTAGAGTGTCTCTGAGGGACCCTCCCAGATCCAGAACAGTGATCAAGCACATAAAGAAAACAAGTTAATGTAGGATTTTCCTCTATTTTTGACCACACACCCCTGGCAATCTAAATTGACATGAATAACAGGAAACTGACTTAACCACTTTCACCAATCATTAGTGCCCTTTGTAAGCCAATGTATTTTATTTTATGCATCTGAAAACATTACTCTGGGAAGGGGTCCTATAGATTCACCTAATTGCTCCCAAAGGAATTCATAGAATAGAGAAAAATGAAACAAAAAGGCCACTTAGTTCAACCCTCCTCAGCGTAAAGACGATGAGGCAGTAAAGTGACTTGTCCAAGGTGTCACAGCTTATTTACAGAGTAGTTTTCTCAGGACAATGTTCACTGGAGAGAATGGAGCCCACGGGATGAAACGTGAATCTGCAAGGAAAGGAGCTGTCCAGAGGCTCTGAAAAGATCTAGGGCATCTTATTCAAAGTAAAAACAACTGAATAAGCCACCGCATTCATCCAGTTTTCTGGGTTTCACCACGTGCAGGTGAACCTGAGGCAAATAGGTAAAATAATTGATATGCACGCTGAAAGTTTACTGTAAATTCAACAGAAATCAGTAAGCCTTCACTAGGTGGGCTCAAGGTTGTGGATACAAAGACAGAAGCTAAATACCCTCCAGGAGTTTACAGACCATTTGTTCGTATTCAGTCCTTTTTTTCAGGCGTGTCAGCAGTGGCTTGCCATTTTCTTCTCCAGATCATTTGACAGATGAGGAAACTGAGGCACAAGATTAAATGACTTGCCCAGGGTCACATAACTAGTAAGTGTCTAAAGCTAGATTTGAACTTAAGAAGATGAGTCTTCTTAATTCCAGGTCCAATGCCCTGTACCACCTACATGCCCCTTACATTCCATTAAGGTAAAACAATCAGTACACTTGTAAGTGAATATGGCAGTTGCCAGTGCAGAGTCACGAAGACCTGAGGATCTAGCCTCAGACACATACCTGGGCAAGTCACTTAACCACTGACTCAGTTTCCTCCACTGCAAAACAGGGATAATAATAGCACCTACTACCCAGGGTTATTGAGATCAAATGTGATAATATTTGTAAAATGCTTTAGAAACCCAGTTGTTGTTATGTAGTAGGCGACTTCTCATCTTAAGATGATCACTCATTTTTCACCACTTTGCTAGCTGAATCCAACCTAATCATTCAACCGACACCTTGAACTTGCTTAATAAATGCTTATAGGTTGACTGGTCCTTTTAAAATGCTTGTTAAAGTTCTGATCGTTGCCCTTCATTCTCAAAAAGAACCAAAATGGCATCACTATATTGGGATCAAAGCACAATGTGTCTGACTGTGGCTGATCAGACCAATATGTGCCTGGAAGGCTCCACCACAGGTTGGGCACAAATAGTCCATAGGAATAGACATTAAAGTTCTACATAGTAGAGAACTATCATTTCATTAAAAAGCGTCTTTTTCTGTCCTTTGTATGAGGAAAACTTTAGCGTCAAAGTCTATCAAGTTGATAGCAGTAAAAAAAAAAAAGTTAAAAATAATTATCCCCCTAAAACATCAATAGATAAATAGAGCCTCATTGATGGACTCATCAATTGACTGGGAAAGTTCATCAGTCTTCACTAACAAGCACTTATGTGCAAGCACTATGCCAAGTACTAGGGACCAAGAGGAAGTCAGGTGCCTGCCCTCAAGGAGTCGACATGCAAACTATTGGGAACAAACTAGATACACACAGGATAAAACGGTTGTCTCAGAGGGAAGGTGCTAAGATTAAGGAGGACCAGGAAAGGCTTCTTTCAGAAGATAAGAGACTTGAAAGAAGTGGGGGAGCTAGAAGATGGGAAAGAAGGAGACAGAACATTCTAAAGATGACATGTAACCAGAGAAAGAGGCTAGTGTCATCGAACCATAGATTATGTGGAGATGAGTCAGGTCTAAGAAGACCAAAAAGGAAGGAGGCTCTAGGTTAAAACACAAACAGATTTTATATCTGACCCCAAAGGTAATAAGAAGCCACTGGAGTTCATTAAGACTATACCTAGGAACACTGGGGAATGTTGAAACTGACTGGGAACCAAGGGAAACTTTGGTAGCCAGGAGGGTTCCTTATATACAAGATGGTCATCTCATGGAACCTGAATTCTGCCCTCCTTTGTTGCCAATTTAGAAGGAAGGAATTTTATTGTATTACCAGATTTCCATCCCCACAAAATATTGATGTAATAATCATCTACCAAAGGACCTGCAACTTTGTGAGTGAGGAGCAGGCTCTCCAATGGGAACTGATGCCGTAAGGAATGTGCTAAGTCCGCACCAAGATGAACAGATTAGAGTAAGTGGGCTCCACAGCACTAGGACTAAGGAACCAGAGTGGAACACCCACAGATATTTTGGCTTTGGGATGAGCTCAAAGTGAACAGCTAAAATAGCTGCCTCCTCCAGTGTGCCTGGAGGAATGAAATCGAATCCCTCAATTAAGGCGCTGTGACGCAACCACATACTACACACCCAGCTTCTTCCTGCCCTTGGAAGGAACTGCTCAGGCAACCAGGCTCTTAGAGAGTTAAGGCTGAGAAGAAGGCTGGGGAAGGAAATTCACTTCTCCAAATGCAAAGTAGAGAAGGTTTCTTAAACTGTTGAACAATCTAACAATGGCAAAGTTAGGCGTTTCTATTACTAAACCAAACTAAAATAATTTATAGTATTACATTGAAGAAATTATAAATCACAATTCTATGAGCATCATGGAAGGCAATGTGGTACAAGGGAAAGAGCTCTGGGGTTCAAATTCTATCTCTGGATGTGACCTTGGGCAAGTCACTCTCTTGGGGACTCAGTTTCCTTATAAGTAAAATGAGAGGGTTGGACTAGATGAACTCTAAAGTCCACATCAGCACGACAGTCCTATCATCTTCAGATACGGTATAGGATCACATCTGGCCAAAAGTGTGTTCTTGTCAAAGACCACCTAATCTTTTTTGAAACATTTTAAGCTACCCAATTTAAGTAACAAGTGAAATGAAGCTATGGAGAGATTAGTGATTTCAGTGATACCATTTTTGCGGGGTGGAGATCAGGGTTAAGAGACTTGCCCAGGGTCACACAGCTAGTGAGTGACTGAGGTCACATTTGAACTCAAGTTCTCCTGACTCCAAGGCTGGTGCTCTATCCACTGTGCCACTTAGCTGCTCCAAATGGCACTATTTTTAGAAACTTCTAATCCAATAAGCATTGATGAGGTTCCTACTGGGTGTTTAGATATTCGAGTTTTGGGGTAACTACCTAGAAAGGGAGGTATAGTAGAATCTCACTGTGCTTTCTAAATTATCTTAAGTCCCTGTGGACTCACTTGGGCCTTCTGTTGGATATAAGAATGTTTTACTTCATTGAAAGGAGGCTGATAAATAAATTTTCCTCCCCCATGGAACAACTAGGTTGCACCTTCTAACCATCACAGCAAAAATGAAATACACTAAATACTGTAATCTAGATATGTGATTTTATAGGTGTAGGGAACTCTTAGAGTGGAAAGTCTCTCCACTGATGAAGACTGCAAATTATCTATAATTTATAGACTTAGAGTGGCCAAGAGAACTTTGAGGTTAAATGACTTGGCTGTGGTTGGTCAGCTAATAATACGTGTGAGACTTGGAGGCCCTAAGTCTTCTAGAGGTTAAAAAGGCACTAGAGATAAATAAAACTAAAATTAAAATCCCTCCCCTCAAAGAGTCTATATTCTGCTTGGGCTACGAGAGATACAGCTTCTAACCAGACATACATTTACATAATATTTCAAGAGTGAGCCTTGGGCAAGTCAGTCTATCTCCCTTGGAATCTAAAATGAGGGGGATTCTGAAATTCCCTCTAGATGTAGAACTAAAATAACTAGGTCATAAGCCCATGGCCTCTCTGAACCTGTTTCTTCCTCTGAAAAATGAGGGCATTGCACTCCAAAATCCCTTCTAGCTTAATCCAGAAGGTTCAGGAGAGTCTTCCCTTAGGAGGCAGCCCATGAGCTGAGGCTTAATGGAAGTCCAGCAGTCAAAGATCCAGAGGTGAGCAGGTGTGGAGAGCCTTCCAGGTGTGGAGCAGCCAGTCCGCATCCACAAGCACAAATGTACAAGATGGAACACCAAGTCCAACTAATAGTAAGTAAGCAATTTGGCTGGAGCATGGAACTTGCGGAGGGGAAGAATGAGAAAAACCCTGGAAAGGTAGGCTGGAGCCAGCTTAAATGCCAAGCAGAAGAGATAATTTAAGCTGTGCCCTTTACAACAACAGAACTTTTTTGATTAACCAGTTTTTATAGAGATGTTTTCTAAAATGTGGCATCTAATTACAGGTATTAAATAAAGTTTACTGCATATCATTTCAGTTCTCCTTAGCAGCTCAGGGGCACCCTTCTGAACACCACCAAGCTATTCACTTCCAGAGCATCTAACACAGTGCTGCTCTCGCAGACTATTGTACCACACTGGGCCTGTTTGCTCGGCCCCTAAATGGCCCCAGAATGCCATGCTGCTCCTTTCTCTGTATCTGCTTTCATTTTCCCCTTCTGTCTCTTCCCTTGCCATTCAGCTGTCACTTCTCAAACTATCAGATTCTCAGCTATTTCAGTGCCTGGATCTAGCATCCCCATCCCAAGTTTCCAACCTGCTCTTTCATTTTCTGCTTCTAATCAGCTGTGGACTGGGAAACCACATAACTAAATTTGTTATAACTATGTGTAAAGTAAGAGTCAGTAGTGAATAAGGGCCTGGAAAGGGGGCTTTCCTGTGGCAAAACAGATATGGAGTTTAGTGCATGAGTTTTCTTACAACTATCCCAGAACTTGAGGGCTTTTTCCCCCTCAGTATATTTTCACATGTTTAGCCTTATTCTGGATAGTAGAGGTCACTATCCATCAACCCATCCATCAAAAAATATTTGTCCAGCACCTACTATGTGCCAGTTACTGTGTTAAGCAACAGGGATAGAGAAAAATTACCATTAGGTATTACTATACTTACTTTATCATGTTAAGGATAATTAAATATATTGCAATTTAATTATACATATACTCCACCCCAACCTCCTTCCTGCCCCACCCCTAATAACTGAAGCAAGATTTCAGTACTATTCCCAAAGAGGGCATGTTTTTTAAGGTGGTAGATTTAGAGCTGAAAGGGACCACAGAGGCCATCGAATGCAATCCCCTCATTTTAGAGTTGAGGAAACTGAGACCTAGAAAGGGTTATGAGGTAACCCAGGCAATAAGTAGAAGAGCCATTATTCAAACCAGGGTCTAGTGTTGGGTCAAACTCAACCTAGCACTCTCCATGGTCCCAGGTGACATCCTTTGGATAACAATAAAGCCAGTAGGGAATAGGAGCAACAGAGGCAGCTATGTCTACATGGCACCATAGCTCAGAAAGAAGGGGGGAAATCTTGTCTAGTTTTGTTTTGTTACAGTGTCCAAGTACCAGTTGGGAGATTGTTTTCTGTGACTGTGACATCATATAAACACAGCTTGAATGGTGAACCTATTAGCATTGCTGGCAAGCTACACATATTATTCATTATAATCTTACATTGAGAGGGTGGATGGTGGAGTGGGTGGAAGGTTAACCTTGGAGCAAGGAAGGTCTGAGTTCAACCCTCCTTCTGCCACATTCTGCCTGTGACTCTTGCTATATGACTCTGGGGAAATGACTTACCTTCTCACGGGTCCCAAGATAAGATGTAGAGTGGGTGCTGATCTGTACAGGTAGAGAGACTTTCTTCATCTGGAGCTCCTCATCCCAATAAAATCACAGGTTTGATCTCTTTCCTTCTCCTTCTCCCACAAAATTAAAATTCTCCATTTTGAAAGAGCACTAACCTTAGAATCAATGGACTGAGGCTTGACAAAGGTTCCCCAAAGGTCTGGGTACTTGCCCAACATCACAGGAGGCAAACAATAGGGCCAAGATATAGACCCAGATTCTCTGGTTTCAAATGCATCCCCTTTTACTCTGCACCTCACAGCTCTGAAATCAAGAGCTGGGAGGGATCTTTGAGGACATCTCAAGCAACCTCATTTTACAGAGGAGAAAACTGAGGTCCAGAATGATGAAGTACTTGCTTAAGGTCACATAAGTAGTAAGTATCAGAAGCAGCATTTGAATCCAGATCCAGGGACTTCAAAGGCAGGTGGTGGTTGTCGTCATTGTTTGGTGTCCCATCTTCTCACTACCTCTCTCAGAAGACTGGTGGGAGGAAAGTTGTTTGTAAAACATGAAATACCATGTACCAGTGAGATTTCAGGATTATTCTTGACTATACTGCTAAACACCAGAAGTGTCTTTTGTCCAAAGAAGAGGATAGTCAATGAGAAGAAAGTGGCTTTCAAAGAGAAGTACAGTGAAGTCTTCTTGACCCAGAATTTCTGGTCCTTGATCCCTCAATTCTTGGATGGATATATTATGTCACTGATATAGGTACTCCCTACAACAATGCAGATTGCGATCCATTCATACCTGTCAACTGTGTGCAATCTCTGACAATGAAATCTCTGTAATTCTCCCACCAGGAGCCCATCCAACATGATAGGGGTCTTTTGCTAGATATCTTGACATTTTCTAGATACCAATGGGACATACAAGCTGTCCATTGTTTATCCTCTGACTGTGTGGAGCTCAGCTCTCTTTTCAGTCACCCAGCTCTATTCTATCTCATCCTTTGTAGATATTTCTCCTGCTGAATTTGTCATGTGCAGTATCCTAAATGAAATCCATAATCATTCAAAAACATTTAGCCTCACTATCCACAGAGGAAAAACTAAGTGGATGAAAAATGCCAATGGTTCAGTCTATGACATGAAGTTGAATGGACGATCCACAGAGTTGGCCTATCAGAATGCACCTTTGAGACATACCAAATAGGGACAAGGAGTCAGGACTCAAACTGAGATGAGGAGGTGGAAGGCTGGGAATGTCTGGATGATCACCCTTGGGGAACTACACAATGCTTTTAATGGCCTTGAGCCTCCCCCAGAATCAGAATAATCTTTTTAATGATGACTTCATGCAGTAGATAGAGAGCTGGCCTCAAAGCGGTGTTCAGCCTCTGACACCTGCTGGCTAGATGACCTGAACCAGTTATTTCACCTCTCAGTGCTCTAGGCAGTTTCTCTGTAAAGAAAACACAACAACCTGCATTGACAGGAAGAGCCTGCTCATCTATGTCAATGATGACATTCACTTCTTCTTCTTCTACTAGTGGGAGTGTTTCCCAGTAACATTATATGACTTCAAGTCATGGAATACGGCAATCTCCAAAGAATGAAAGCAGAGGGTCCCACCAGCAATGGAGAAGCTTGTAGCAAGTTTGAACAGGCAGCAATAGCTATTTGGTATTCATCATTACAAGGATGTGTATAATAATCAATCATCAAATATTTATTAGGCAACTACTGCATGCCAGGCATAGTGCTAATTGCTGGGGGTATTTTAAAAAAGTGAAAATACTTCCAGAAAGAGTGAAAATCGCTCCTGCCTTCAAGGAGCTCTATTTTCAATCAGGGAGAAAATGGATACATAAATGGGTATAGAGAAGAGAGATAAATAGTATCCAAAGTATATGCAGGTAATTTATAAGGGAAAGCATGATAAAACCTGATGTATCATCTGAATTCTCTTATAAATCATATTTTACATCCCTTTAGATTTGGCTGGAACTTCCAATTGGATGTAAGACTGTTTTGTTTCACCAAAAAAGAGGCTGATAAGTAAAGGTTTCTGCTCCCGTGGGACAACCAAGTTATACCTTCCAACAGCAGTGACCAAATGAAAGACAGTACTTTGCTCTGCTCAGAATTCGTCCCCACACACCCATACCAAGGTGCAGAGGGGCAGGGCTGAGGCTCCTCTCAGGAGCAGTCACAGAAAGGGAGTCTACTGAGTAAAACAACAACCATATTCCCCTATTGTACAGTGACCTATTTGCAATTCTAAATGGAATGGTTTCCTCAGTAAGACAAGAATGCAAAAAGATGCAAAGAAACATGGGAACACTTATACAAAGTGACGCAGAGGGAAGAAAGCAGAATCTAAACAACATACACACAGAGGTTACAATCATGATAAAAATAATACAATGTCAGCAGCAGCAAAGTCTGCAAAAATACAGAGAAGACGAATAGCTCAGAAATGGACAGAGATGAGAAGAAGATATTGGTTACTATTTTGTCCAAATTCATTCATTCACTCAACAAGTACTTATGAAGTGCTTAACCACTATCAAGGAAATACAAAATATCCACAAAGTAAAACAGGGGGGTCACTAACATCTGGGAAGATATTAGATCATGTGATTGTAAAGCTACAGCTGGAGAAGCCTTAAAAGCCACCCAGTTCAGCCCTCTTCTTTTACGGATGAGGAAAAGGAAGTCCAGGGATTTTTTTTTTTTAAGTGACTTGGCCATTACACAGATAGTGATCAAGAAAGGTAGGATTTGAACCCAGGTCCTTGGACCCCAGGAAAGACCTTGTATATGAGTTAACATTCAAACCAAGCTTAGAAGGAAGATGGAGATTCTTAGAGGCGGAGGGAAGAAGGGAGAATTTTCCAAGAATGAGAAACAGACTATGCAAAGTCATGGAGGCAGGAATTGTCCTTTAGCAGGAATGTCATGTATGTACTTTTTCCTCCAAAATCGAGTTTATAGTTTTATATCCAACTAATGTTTATTTTAATCTCTGTGTTTAAAATGTTTGTTTTGTTGTTGATAGAAATGTTTTGGTGAGATTACTAAGACTGGAGAAGGGGGAAGTAAGACAAGATAATAATATGGGCAGAGAATAGTCTTCTTACCTAGGTGAATGGAGGTGCTAATTATAAACCATTCTCTATGGTTTATAAAACAAGACCCCTAAGAAGGTACATGTTGTTAGCCTGGTAGAGAATGGTTTACAAATGTTGACTGACTGACTGATCTCCATGCAATAAGGGGAGTAGATTGGTCTCTGTCCATGGTAGAGTTAGATTATTTTTTTTTTCTTCCCAAGTCATTCTTTAGAAAAATAAAACAAAAAGACCCTAATGAGAGTGTATGTTGTTGACCTAGTGTGATTAATTTTGTGTTAGTAAATTAATCAATTTTATTATTAAAAAATAATTATTTAATTAGTTAAATTAATGAAACTACAATTCTATGGCAATTTTCTTTTGCATGATTAATGAGGCACTATAATATGAAGGATGACAATTCTGGCAACGGGAAAGAATTGTTCAAATGCCAGAACCATTTAGATGGCAATGTCAACCACTAAATAGATGAATACATGTAATTATAATCATCATAGCAGGATAGGTCAACCTTAGGATGTTGAAATTATGGAACTTCCAAATGGAAAAGTACCTCTGACCCACACATGACCAAGAATCCCTTCTAGGATATTCAACACTCATGATTGGCTCATGCCCATATAATCAAACCGACATTATCTTCCCAAATCAATTTGAAAATTTAGTACTATACCAATCAATCTACCAAGGGGATACTGTACAGAGCGAGATAAAAATAATAACAAAATTCATTTTGAAAGACCAAGAGATAGAATTTTAAGATAAATAATGAAAAAGGCAAGAATGAATACTTCTGGATCTCAAATTATATTATAAAGCACTCATCACAATTATATTATAAAGAACTCAGAACAACCATTTGGTACTATTTTAAAAATAGCAAAGTAGATGAATGAAAAAGAGTTGACAAGAATCAGAAGAAATCAATCACCCAGGTAGTGTTTGATGAACTCCACAGCATAAATTAACCTTGGAAAGAACTCCCTTTTTGACAAGAATTGGTGGGAAAACAGTCTGGCAGAAATAAGGTTTAGATAAACATCCTATATGACACATTTCACAATAAATTATAATAGTCATATGACCAGAATATTAAATATTGTACCCTATAAAAATTAGAAGAAAAGCAAATAATCTACTTTTCCCAACTCTGGATAGGGAATGAGTTCTTAACCAAATACAGAATACTGGCAGTTATAATAGGTAAAATAGATAATTTCCATTAAATGTAATTGAAAAGCTTTTTGCATAAGCAAAACTAATATAACTGGAACAAGAACAGAAGGAACTAACTGGAGAGAAAATACCTTTGTATACAATATCCCTATAATGATCTGATATCTAACATACTAACAGAAATGTACGAACAAAATCCACTCTCCAATAGTTAAGTGGTCTGACGTTATAAATATATGGTTCTCAAAAGAAATCAACAACATATGAAAGAATGCTCCAAATCACCAGTAAAATAGGAAATGTACATCAAAACAAACTTGAGGTTTTACCTCAAACCCAACTAACTGAAAACTCTGACAAGATCTGGGAAAAATGAATGTAGGGCAGGTTTCTGAAAGATGAGCACACTAATGCATTGTTTGTGGAGCTGTGTGAATTGCTTCAACCTTTCTGCAGCACAACTTGGAATTATACAAAGGGAGTGAATAAAATGCCTGAACTCTTTGAACAGAACTTCTACTGCTATGGAATATATCCCAAGGAAGTCAGTGACAAAGAGAAAGGTTCCATATATTCCAAAATATTTATAGCAGCACATTTTGTAATAGTAAAAAAAAATGGGAAACAAAGTCAGAAACTAAGAATGAGAGACAAAGAGGCGGAGGAGGAGGAGGAGAAAGAGAAGAAGAAGAAGAAGAAGAAGAAGAAGAAGAAGAAGAAGAAGAAGAAGAAGAAGAAGAAGAAGAAGAAGGGAAGGAAGGAAGGAAGGAAGGAAGGAAGGAAGGAAGGAAGGAAGGAAGGAAGGAAGGAAGGGAGGGAGGGAGGGAGAAAGGAAGGAAGGAAGGAAGGGAGAAAGGAAGGAAGGAAGAGAGGAAGAGAGAAAGAGAAGAAGAAGAGGAGATAGGGAGAGAGGGGGAGAAAGGGAGAGACAGAAGGACAGAGAGAGGTTTCCAGAATCTACAGCCATTCTGAATATGCTTCATGGTGGCTATATTGGACACCACTGTCACTGCCCTTAACAAAAATGGCCTCTAGCTCTTGTCCTATTCTAGGAATATAAAGGCATCATCACCAAGATCGTTATCATTATGACAGGTTAAATGAAATGGAAAGAGAGGTGACCAGCTGCTCCCGCAGCCCTCGTCTGTTGGCAGCTGAGCATCAGGAGGCTGACTGGAAGCCAGGTCCTCCAGCATACATGCTCTTCTGTAAGCTAGTCATAGGAAGGGGGGGCTGTGGTTTGGTTGTGGGAACTCCTCCCTCTCTCCATCTCTGGGGGAGTCTTGAGGTATTCCTTGGGTACAGTGAGCAAGCAGCTACAGGTGGACCAGTGATGCCAGGAGCCACTCTGGAATAATCACATCCCTTTAACCTCAATGTACCCTAGCTGTAGAATGGGCCAGAAGTCACCTGACATGCAACAGTGTGTTCACAGTGGACTCCCTAAGAACAAGCTGATGCTGGTCAGCCCAGTCCAAAGTGTTTCACACAAAGGGATGTGGCACCAAATAAAAAGGATGTTCTAAGCTCTGAAAGGGAACACAACTCACCAGAGAATCAAAACAATAAAAAGTGATGATGCACAAATGATGAAGAAAGGAAAGGAAGGGCAGGGTGAGGCAACATGATTCAGTGGAAAGCGTGCTAGGTGTGAAGTCAGAGCAGTCTTAGGTCATGGGTTCAGATCATACCTCCAAAACTATCTGTGTGACTTTTAGTAAGTCTCCTAACTACCCTGAGCCTCAGTTTCTTCATCTGTAAACTAAAAAAATTGGACTAAATAACCTCTAAAGTGCCTTCCAGCTCATCATTTATGTTCCTGTGATAATAAATCCTTTAAACTCCTTGGTCCTCAGTTTCTGCATCTATAAAAAGGGAGGGGGGGGCGGGGTATGAACATCTATGATCTCCCTCACTTACTTCCCAGGGGAATGTTGTAAGGATCATCAAATGAGAAATGATATGTAAAGCACTTGATAAATGTAAAGCACTATATAAATGCTAGCTATTAAAGTAATAACCTAGCAGGTCTCAGTTTCCCCCTCTGAAAAAAGAGGACGTTGGACTGGGGACTTCTCAGGTTCCTTCCAGTTGGAGATCTGGGAAGAAAGCCAGTGAGGCTTGTAAGGAACTCTGTGATGAGCCCAGCCTGTGATGAGTAGGTCTACAAAAGGAGAGCTGCTCACAGAGCTCAAACCCAAAGGGCCCTCAAAAGTCATCCACTTCATCCCCTTCTTCTGACAGATGAGGAAACTGAGGCCCACTTGTCCAAGATTCCCTGGGTAGGCAATAGTTGAGCTGATAAAACAGATGCAGCTCTCTCAAAGAGCATGTGACTCAACTGGAGATGAAGGAGAAACCCTGTAAGATCAGTGGCAGGAAGGTTAAAGCGTGAAGCCATCTGAGATTCCAGATAATGGTTCCGATGACAAAGAGGGCTTTAGAAAAAGCTGGTATTTGAAACAACGAGAACAAGGAACAATTTTAAATTTAAAAAACCAAAACAGAGGCAGAGATTTCCAGATTCACCAGTCATTCTGAATTATTCAGTTTCGGGATATAATTGTCCACATTCTGAACACAGCAGCCTGCAGCTCTAGTTCCCACAAGCACTGGACTGGAAATTGGGGACCTGGCTCTATTTCAGGAGCTCCCAACCTTTTCTATATCCCTCCCAGGTCCATCTGGCAGCAAGCTGGTGAAGCCCAAGGACCCTTTCTCAGAATCATGTTTTTAAATGCATACAAGAAAATGCATAGGATTAGAAATGAAGCCATCTATATTAAAATACGGGGATCAAAAAAGGCCACAGCTCCCAGGGTAAGAACCCTCACCCTGGTTCCCACTCCTCCATTTCCTAACTCTAGAGAATCAAATGAGACAATCTCTAAGAATCTAATTCACAGTCCAAGCATTCAACTCATATTTCACATTCATCTTCTAGAGAAGCGCCCACCAAGAAAGTACAGAACAAATGATAAAAATAGGAAATTGTTGCCAACATAGATGAGGAATTAGGGAGAGAGAATACAGTTGTTCTAAGTGATTTTATGTTACTGGACCCAGACAAACAGCATCCCAGGAATTCAAATTTTTAAAAAACCATACATTTATGTGTGAAATACTTCACTGGATGCCAAGAGAAACCAAAGATTAAAAGAAAAAGGCATGGTCTCTTCTGTCAAGAAGTGAGTTAACAAAATTCACTGGAAGCTTAAAGCCCATCTTGTCGGTCAACAAGCATTTGTTAATAAGCATTTACTGTGTGCCGTTGTACAGGCTGTCCCTCTCCTTCATCCCGTCCCATGCCTATAAGTCTCCCTCTTCACCTCTGCCTCAGGGAACCTCAATTTCCTCTCAAAAGTCAGTTTAAGTCCTACCTCCTTCAAGAAGTCTTTTCTGATTCCCCAGGTTGACAGTGTCCCACATCCCTACCCAAAAAAATAATCAATCAGTGTCTATTTTGTATATTTCTTATATTTACTTATCTATGAATAGGATGTGGAAAGGAAACTCCTTGAGAGCAGGGGCTAGCACATATTTTTATCCCTAACCCAGTGCCTGGTACACAGTAGGTGTTTAATAAATGGTTGTTGAATTGATTGATCACCAACAAATCTAAGAAATAATAAATAAAACACGGTAGACTCCTGAAGACAGGCAAACATTGCCCTTATGTTCAATGAAATGGAAAATGGTAGAGTCCAGAAACAGCAAACAGAAATAAAAACAACTTTGAAATTCAGACTATAGACCTTTGATCCATGCAATTCCAGAGAACTGAGGAAATAACACATCATTCATCTCTTACCAGAGATATGTGATAGACTTAAAATGCAGACAAAGACATCCATCTTTGAACATAGCCAATGTGGGAGTTTGTTTTGTTGGACTGTGCATATTTGTTATGAGAGAACTCAGTTTCAGAGAAGTCATCAGATGATAGATAGCCAACTGGAAACTTCAAATTCAACATTTCTCTTTTAAAATTGCTCCATAGAGAGTGAGTGAAAGGGAATGATAAGAAATGCTTGTAAAATGTATTCAGTTATATTTTAAGAGTAAAAGAAATGACTTCCCCAAGATCTCATGACTAATACTTGGTGAACCCAGCACTAGAACCCAGATGCATCCTTCCTCACTAATTCTGGAGACTTCGATCACAGCACTTCTTAGCCTTCATCTTTCTAGAGTGAAAAGTCCTAAACTGCCTTTCAGGCCATCTCCCTAAACACCTAGACAGTTTAGTTACTCCTCTCTAGCTTCATGACATCTTTCTTGGAAGATATCCAGTTTTACTATTCTTTCCAAGACTCCAGATGAGGCTGCACCACAGCTCTGGACAAGGAAAGAATAATCTATTAGGTTTTGTTCCCACTATTCTTCCAGTGACACCTTGTACTTTCTGCATTTAAAAAAAAAGTTAATAGCAACACACTAGACCAATACCTTCATGTCATTATCTACAGGACTTCCTGAAGGCACAAATGGATTGATCAGAGCCCATCACTTTGGAGCAAATCAGCTTTGGATTATGCTATGTTGCTCCACTTACCATCTTATTTCAGATCCTATCCCTGACCACCATTCTCCTATGGGTTGTCTCCCCATGACAATATAAATTTGTGAAGAGCTGGAATTATTCCACTTTTGTATTTGTAGCTTAATGTCTGGCACATAGTGTTTGATAAATGTTTTTTTTCATTCATTCCCTCGCTCACTCATTAACTTTCCTCAAACATATTCCTTCAAATTTGCTCATCCAGAAATTCCCATGCCAAATTTTCATTCAGTCTCCAATAATTCAAACCGTTCTTGTGGTTTTCCCAGCAGACCTGGCATTTGGCTACCTGGAAAAGCTTGATGTGATCTGCAACCTGGAGATTTCACTTCCTGTGAAATGCCTCTTCCAAGTTGTGTGTAACAATGGTAAATTAGGTAAGTCCCTGAGAGATTCCTCTGTTTATACTTTTCCAACCAGATCAATGGTTTCATCACTGGTGTGCATGTGTGTGTGCGTGTGTGTCTGTGTCCATGTCCGTGTCAGTGTCCATGTATCTGTGAATATAGCCATGTGCATGTATGGAATCCAAGCATGTATGGAATCCAGAAAGAGAATGGTGAAGGGGAAGGTGATGAGACAAAGATCACAAGGATGAAAGGCCATTAAGCTCAAATCTCTTCACTTTGCACAAGAAGAGACTGAAGCCCACAGACGTTAGTGACTTGCCTAAGGTCACATGGAAAGTGAATGGCAGAGTGAGGCTGTAAAGCTACTTCTCTGACTCCAAATCCAGCCCTTCTCTGGTAGACATGGACATGTAGCTTCTAGAACCCTAAACATACTAGGTCTTCACCTGCCTCCCTATGCCTGCTTCATAAGTAGACTCGTAAACATAGTTAAAATTTAAGCTCCCTGAGGGTGGAGACTGTTTTAATCATTAGCTCTGAGTCTCTACCACCAAGCACAATGCCTGAACCGTACTGGTAGACCCTCAATAAATGTTTGTTGGATGGGACTGACTAGATCTCTCTGAAGGAGGGCAGAGATGCTGTTCTGCAAGGTTCCTTTGTTTTCCAGGGGATGGGAAGGAGAGATGCCCTATCACTATCTCAGCAGACCAGTCTTTTAAGCAATGGACTCTCCAAAGGCATCCAATAGCATGGCAGTAACAAAGACAAGAAGTTATCCTGGTAATTACCACCAAAAGGCAGCAACATGGCACAGTAGAAACTGGGGTCAGAAGACCAGAGTTCAAACCTGGTTCAAACCCCACCTTGCCCCACACTAGCTGTGTGGCTTCCCAGAATTTGTTTCCTTATTGGTATGATGAAGAGGCAGCTAGGTGGTACAGTGGATAGAGCTCTGGGTCTGGAGCTAGGAAGACCTGAGTTCAAATACAGTCTCAGACACTACCTGGGTGACCCTGGGCAAGTCATTTAACATTCTCTACCTTAGTTTTTTCATCTGCGAAATGAGCTGGAGAAGGAAATGACAAAACCACTCCAGTACCTTTGCCAAGAAAAGTCCAGATGAGGTCCCAAAGAGTTAGACACAACTGAATGACAACCACAAATAATGAGGCACTAGATGATCTCTAAGGTCCCTTCCAGCTTTTAACTTATCATAGTAAGCATAAGGAAATCATTCACTCATCTAGGATGCTAACCAGCTTTTCTCCAAATATTCCAGACTGCTAACCAGCAATGCCTTGCATCATGACCCCTGATGAATAACACAACTGGTCCAACCCATCACTTTAGACTAGACACCCTAGGATCCTGATACTGGACCTTCCTGCTTATGTTACCACAGTCAACCACTTGGCAGGTATTTGGGGGAAAAGGTCTATGTGCCTAGTCATAATACTCACTTGCTAAAAGCTGAAAGAAGTCATTAGGAGTCATTTAGTCTGACCCTCTTTATTTCGCAGATTGCAGAACTGAGGCAGGCACAGAGATAATAACTTACCCAAGGTCATACTTATAGTCGCCATCAGATATGCATGTGGGTCCTCTATCTCTAGAGCTAGGGCTCCCTTTACCATCTCACACTGTAGACTGCTAAACCACAGGGCAGCTCTAAAAGCTCCCCTTCCTTCAAAAGCTCATTCTTCACCAAATTCCCTCTATTTCCATCCCTACCCCTGCATTTGGGCATCCTAACCTCCCCTCTATTTCCCTGGCTGATTGGGAACAACCTATGCCTGTGCTGTTTAATTGCTCTTTCCAGCTGTTGAAGAGAAGGGTGGTTAGGACTAGGAGGCACAGAAAAGAAATGACCATCCCCTCTAGGGATCTAGAATGTAGGACTTGTGCTCACCTTCAACTTGGCCTCTCTTGTATTTGCCAAACAAACGCCTCATAATTCAATTCATTAGTTCAATTAAAACATCTATTTCTGTTTAATAAAGAATGAAGATCTCATAACAATGTGCAGCCCTCAGCAAAGTTATTACTTAATTAAACAAAAATATTTCAAAATTTTGAAAACTGACAATTTCTAGAGTTTACTTTGTGGCAATAGAAGGCAAAGTTCCTATTGTCAAGACTACAATGGAAACGATCATTGGAATCTTTTTTTTAAATTTTACTTAATGATTCCAAAGATATGACCAAAAAATACAGGCCAAAAACCTCCAACAAAGGCGGAATTCTGATTAGACAGCTCATTAAGTTCATATCATTCCAAAATGATAGACCAGAGCAAAGTGAAAAAAGACCCCGGGCCATTTGGTCCCTTAAACCCAACCACAAACATTACAAATTTTCCAGATCCAATGAGTGTATACTGTATACAGTATTGTCTGGATTGGCTTCCTTACTTGCTTTCATTTTATAGTTTTAAAACATCTGTCTGTATGTGTGTGTGTGTGTGTGTGTGTGTGTGTGTGTATGTAACAACTAACAGCCTGGTATGGTACTTTATATACCCAGTCCAGTATATGTATTTGAGTACGTATGTATCCAACTCTATGTTTATAGACCCAAGGTTAGGTAAAAACAAATCTGCACATATACACACATACATGCAGATAGAATATAGATGTATGCATATATTTATATATGTGTGCATACATGTGTGTACATACATACACATGCATATACACATACATATAGGGATTGGACCCATGTAAGTCTGGGTGTATATGTTTATATATACATACAGATGTATACACATGTGTCTAAATACATAAACATATTGCATTGGCTATGAATACATAAGGATGTTTGCAGTTATATACACAGTATAACAAATGTGTGTATATATTTTATTTCCATATCTACATATATAGAAATATATGTACACACAGTTACCCTGATGAGCTAGTTATAAGTTCATGGATATACACATACATATATATTCACATATAAACATAGTAGGGTTGGATAGGTGCACATTTATGCATTTATAAATGCATAAACACAGTATACAGTTAGGTACGTATAAATACAAATACACATTTAAGGTCGATTATAAATACACATATGTGTGCGTTTTGGACACAGGTCCATAAACACATCTGTGATTTACACACATCTACCTATGTATCTATCTAGTCACACACACCCCTCTAGAGGCTTGGCTGTCGAAAGCATCCCCCCAAACTGCCAGCTGACTTCGGTACCCCTCCTCGCTGCTACCACACTTTTTTAGTTGTCTCTAAAAGCTTTGTCTGACAAACGAGACCCACAGCTCCATTCGTGGGTTCCCAAGGGTGGTTTGGAGAAGGGGGAGGGGGATAAGGAGAAGAGAGCGAGAGAGAGGAAAGGAAGGAGAGTGAGGGAAAAGAGGGAGAGAGGGAGAGGGAGGGGGGAGGGAGTGGGGGGAGAGAGAGAGAGAGAGAGAGAGAGAGAGAGAGAGAGAGAGAGAGAGAGAGAGAGAGAGAGAGAGAGAGAGAGATCGCCAGTGCACAGGGAAGGGACTGAGAAAAAACCCAAGAGCAGAGAGCACCAGACGCAGGCAAGCTTCCCTTCCAGCCTGAGAAGGAGGTCACCCCCTGCCAGCGGGGCAGTGGGCTCTGTTTTCAGCCAGGCTTGTCCTCGGGGGTGAGTAGCAGGGAGGGACTAAGCCCCAGGCTGCAACCTCAGTGGGAGGGAAGGAATGGGAAGGAGAGGCCGGCCCCGGGAAGGATGCCTCTGCCTTTGTAGCCGTCGGAGGTGGCACCACGGACTGGGCTAACCCTTGCTCAGGTTGGGGGAGGTGGAGAGTGTGTGGAGTGAGATCGCTGGCTCCTGGTCCCTGGGCTCAGCGCTGCGCTCGGATATCGCGGGTCCCGGGCAGGGGGAGGAGGGGTAGGGGCGCGGGCACTTACAGTGGCACCAGCCTAGGTGACAGCACCAGTGCAGCTTGAAGCACTTGCCATGGCTGTGGGTGGCGCAGATGGAGAGCCCGTCGCACGGCTGGAAGTCGGGTCTCCGCGCCGCGCAGCTCCGCGCCAGGGCCTGCGCTTCGTCCACTTTCTCGCTCTTGACACCCCTCTCGGGCCCCGGCGCCGCCTCGGCCGAGCTCATCTCCCCCTGCCCCCCGCCCCGGGCCCCTCTGCCTGTTGCCCGGGAGCAGCGTCCCCTCGGTTCCCGGCGGGCCCCGCAGGAAGCAGCCGCTGCAGCCCCGAGTGCGCTCCGGAGCCGAGCTGAGCAGAAGAGAGCGGAGCCCGGGAGAAGGAGGGGGAGGGTCTGTGGGCGGGGCCGGGGGCGGGGCCCTGGAGGGGGAGGGGTGCCCGGGGAGGGGAGGGGCCAGCTGGGCCGCGGGCCGGGGTCCGCCCTCCTCAGCCCAGCCTGGATCCCCGAGCCCGCCCGCGCTCCCCGGGCCTGCCTGCGTTCTCCCTCCTCCACAGCGGCCACGGCCAGGTCACCGAGAGGCGCCCCGCGCTAGGGCTCGCTCTTACACCCTCACAATCGCACACACCCTTCTCTCGGAGCTGCTGTCCCCTCCCTCCAGGCCCCTCACCCTAGGCGCGCGTGCCCACACGCGCGCGCGCACACACACGCAGTCTTTGGGGAACACAGGCCTTGTCTCAGCCACTGTCACACACCTAGCCCTCTAATATGAGGGTCTCTCTCATACATACACACATTCGCTCAGAGCTAGTGTAAGGACACCCCCACACACACTCCCCACCCAGGGCGCACACAAAGGCTGACCCACCCTCTGACGGCGAGCTCACCACCACCCCCCACGTGCCCACGCAGGGCGCCGGGAGGGAGGGGGCAGCACGGAGAGGGGGGGTTCTCCGATTCTCCCCTGATCTGACCCAGTCCTGTGGGGTCCCCTCTTCCCCTCTCCCCCAGCCCTGCAGCCTCCCGGCCGCGCCCTGAACCCAGCCCAGCTGGTACCAATCTAGCCTCCCCGAAGACCGCAGGCAGAGCCCCGGCCACTGCCACGGATGCAGTCCCAAGCCAGCCTTCCCCTCCCCGAACAGTACCGTCCTGTTCCACCCTGTCCTGTCCTTCCTCTCTCTTTTCCTTCCCTCTCCTTCCTCTTCCCCTTCCTAGGTTAGGAGGATTCCTTATTTGTCCTCTCTCCTAGGCTGTGGGGAGGGGAGCAGAGGGTAGAGGGTTGTAGTGTGGGTACGGGGAGGAGGGGGGTTCCTGTCTCTGTGCGTGTGTCCATGACCCCTGGAGCACAGGAACCTTGGGGGTGTGGAACCAGGACGCGAGGCTGCAGGCGGATATACGGACAGCAGACACCGACTGACTGACAAATTACAGGGTGACAGACAAAAAGACACACAGACTGACGGAGAGAAACGGAAAGATAGACCGAGTCAGAGAGTCAGAGAGCCGGACAAAGACTTGACAAGCTGAATTAGAAAGCTAGTCACATTGATAGAGACAGACAGACGGACAGTCTGATCTCCAGGGCCACGCTCTGCTGCTGGAAATCCCAGCCGGCTGCCCGCCCGCCTGCCAGTTCCTGGTTTGGATAAAAAACCGTTCCTTGACTCCCGGGAGGGACCCTTCGGAGCCCAGCCTGGAAGAGTCCGACGCTGAGCGCAGCAGGGGGTGGGACCAAAAAGCCCATCTAGATTGATGGTCTGAGGGAAAACGCGAGGCTCCAGCCGTTTCAGTCAATCGGCTAAGGCTGAAACAGCCTTTGCATCCAAGTCCTCATCCCTCTCTGCCTGGATTCCTCTCCTGTCTCGCTCTGATAGGAAACATTCTGGCCAGGAAAGAAAAGACTTCCTACTCGGGTACTTTGGCGGCTGCCAGGGGAGGTGGCAGACTTAACCTTGCATTTAACCTTGATGAGGGGGAAAAAGAGGGAGGGGGGGAGTTATACAGACACTTACATAGAGTCCCCCTCCCCCCGCGGCCCCCACCAAGTGAATTTATTTTTGGATCGGAGGAAGCAGGGATTCAAGGTTGTAATTTCTGTAGTTTCTCATCTAGAAAAGAGAGCCTAGTTCTGATGCATCAAGCATCACCCCCAACTTAGGGGGCAGCCACGAAAAGCCTCAAACATCCCTCCAGACCCTGTTGAGGAATATTTATTATGCCTCGTAGCAACTCTAAGGCAGTATAGTGCCAAACCTAACTACTGTCTGACAGTGAGAGAGAGAGAGAGAGAGAGAGAGAGAGACAGAGAGACAGAGAGACAGAGAGACAGAGACAGAGAGACAGAGAGAGACAGAGAGAGATAGAGAGAGAGAGAGTGTGTGTGTGTGTGTTTATTGGGGTGGGATCCTCAAAAATCCTAAAAATAAGACAATGGAAGAAAATGCTCATTCGTTGTTATTAATTCTGTGACCGCACACACCCCTTCCAACAATGGGTTCTTATTCGAAGGGGGTAAGCTGTCAGGGAATACAGGGGAGAAAGCACCTAAGTTCAGAGCATGCAGGCTCAAATGCTACTTCTAAAGGCTTACCACATATATGACACTTCACCTTTCTGTTCCTAGATTTCCTGATCTGTAAATTGCTGAGGTTGAACTTCGTGATTCCTTGGAGTTCTAGATCTATGTTCTTATGATCTTCTGTCTGTCTGCATTTGCTCCCCACCTCCCTCCTCCCATCAGGAGTGAGTAATGGGAATGATTTAGGGAAATGGAAGGGAATAGGCATCTACATGACACCAACCTACTACCTGCCAAGTATTTTACAAATATTCTTTCATTTGGACCTCACAACAATCCTTCAAAGTGGGTGCTTTTATTACATCCATGTTACAGTTGAAGAAACTGAGTCACATGGGTTCAGTGACTTGAACTCAGGTCTTCTTGACTCCAAGCCCAGTACTCTATCCTCTGAAACACCTAGCTGCCTTCCAATCCATCATTGTATTATCCTTAAGTTCCATGTCATGTGACTCCCTTTTCAGAGGGACAAGCATGGTGTGGAGGAAATTGTGCTGGAGAAAATCTAGATGAAAAGGTCTCTAGAGACCTAGATTTAGAAGACTAGTTCTGAAATTTACTAGCTGTGTGACCTTGAACAAGACACTTCCATCTCTCTAAACCCCAGTTTCCTCATCTGTAAAATTAAGCGGTTAACTAGTGGCCTCTAAGTCCCATAAACTCTGCAACTGTAATACTGTGTTGTGTAAAGTGGGAATATTAGTTGCACTATTTATACCACAGGGATATTGTAAAGAAAGCATTTTGTAAATGTTTAAAAGTTTTAGAAATGTGTTATTGTTGTAGATCTATAACTTAAAAGGATTACTGAGGTCTAGTCCAACCCCCTCATTTTAAAGATGAGGAAACACTGACAGAGGGGAAGGGACTTGTTTAGGGTCAGTCACAGGGGACAGCTGGGGTCCCAACTCTAGGCCCATGATTCCAAGCTCAGGGTTCCTTCCCTTTCCCCATTGTGGCCAGGCTTGACAGGCAAAAAGATAGGTTCAAAGGTGGACAAGTCATGTAAGCTCTTAGTTTCCAAGGATCAGCATCAGAGGGGAGTTTCCTCACAGTTTCTCCACAGTAAGCTCATCATTATTCTGGACCAAAAACATCTTATTTCCAGTGATTCCTCTTTGATTAAAATTGAGAACGTACTCACCCTCTTCCCCTTTGGATAAAGTTAAGAATATACTCATCCAGGACAGCTAGGAAGTGCAGTGGATAGCACTGGACCTGGAGTCAGGAGGACCTGAATTCAAATTTGAACTCAGACATGTACTAGCTGTGTGACCTTGGGCAAGTCACTCAAGCCCAATTGTCTCAGAAAAAAATAATATACTCATCCCCTTTGGATAAAATTGAAAACCATTCACCAGATTTCTACTCCATGGTAAACAATTTATGTTGAGGTTTCAGTGGGTACAAAATTGTACCTATCTTATGGTCATAAAGACCCAGGACAAAATAACAGCAGCTCATCAGCAAGGTCAATTATGCCCAACACTTAGTGATCCTGGCACTTCCCTTGAAGTTAGCTCCATGATGGGAAGCTGATAATGCCACTTTTCCAGGAAATGGCACTCCAAAATGGCTTGCTTAATTAGCTTCCCACTCCCTGGAATGCCATCAGTGGGGAGTGTGTGACCTTTTAAAGGAATACACATCTTCAAGGCTTTGTCCTACAGAATTTAGTTTTACATTTTTTTCATTTTTAATTGGGACTCGATCAAAGAAAAAAGGGGAGCTCCTTCACAAGGGCAGTGAAACCTCAGAACCATTCTCTTTTAAAAATTAATGCCTTTTGCTTTGGGGGTTTTTGTTGTGTTATGTTTCTTTTTTACAGCACAGTCATTACCTGGTATACCTCCTTCTTCCCCCTCCTCCACTGAATCCTCCCTTGTAACAAAGAAAAACAGTTAATGAGGAAAGCCAAAACATACCTGTCCTCCCCCACCTGTCTACCAAGGAGGGATGTGTTTCATCCTCTGTTCTGTGGAGGCAATTTTCTGCACTGCAGTTAATGAGTTTAGTCTCATGTCATTTTCTCTTACCTTACTACACTCATTGTGTACCTTTGAAATGGGACTGGAATCACAGCATTATAGACTCAGCCTGGGATGTCATTGAGTCCATCCCTCTCATCTAATAGATAGGGAAACTGAGGCCCAAAGAGGCTAAGTGACTTGTTCAGGGTCACACAGATCATTTTCAAGACAGGATTGCAAGTTACTCATGACTCTCTGAATTGCTCATATTCCAAATGTCCTATGATACAACAATTTTCCATCATGTTCCCATGAGAAGGAAGCAGGGTATCATTGAAAAAAAAAAAGCAGCCTCGGAGTCAAGAAGGCCTGGGTTCAAGGCCTGCCCTTGGCACTACTAGTTGTGTGGTACTAGGCAAGTCACCCTCAGTGCCCCAGGCAATCCTCCAAGACCACGTTAGAAAACAGCTATTATAAAATATGTTCTAAAACATTGTTAGAGTCCTTACATCAGTGAAAACCTTGGCACTTTCTCCAAAAGAAAGATTGACATTCATGTACCATGGTTTGTTTAGCTATTCCCTAACCAGCAGGTACCCACTTTCTTTCCAGTATTTTGCTACCGCATAGTGCCAGTAAAAATACTTTCTTAGGTAATGTATTTTTCTTTCTTTCATTGACCTCTGTGAAGTATATGCTGAGTATTGGGATCCCTGGGGCAAAGGGTATAAACAGCAAGATTGTCCTCTTATTAAAAATTTAGTGAACTAAATAAAAGGTTTAGGCAATTGTCACATTTACTTAAATGTATATCCATGATATTGATGCTGTAGGTACCTCCTCTGTGGGAATGGATTGCCATCCATCTCTACCCACTTCTGCTCTCTGACTCTTATTGTTGTAGATCCAAAGAGAATCTATTCTAGGCACTGGAGAGATCTTTTTCCTCTGGACCTTTTGACATTTCATGGATACCAGTGAGTGCAGCATTCAGGCTATGTTATTGATTCTATCTTCCTCTGGCCCACCTCCTTGTTCTTGATGATAGGACAGGGATAGGAAATGGACCCATGATCTCATTAACTTAGGGAACTCTCAGAAGAGGAAACTCTCTCTCTCCAAGCAAGTCAGCACTTTCTCTGCAACTGACATTCTTAGAGAGTTGCCAGGGTGATGCCTTTCAATTTAAATTTAATTTAATTTTTAAATTGCTTTTGCTCTTCTGTTTTTTTATTACATTACTCTTTCTTTCTAATCATATCCCACCACAAATCAAAGCTTCCCTTAAAACAAATAAGGACAGTCAAGCAAAATAAATGAACAAATGTATGTCTCATTCTGCACCTGGAGCCCACCACCTCTTGCCTGACAAGGTAGGGTCGGCTTTGATGGTGTCTTTTACTTTTTATATGTGTTACATATAATAATTACACTATATTATAAAATAATATAACATAATAGTACATTATATATTCTATTAATATGTATGTGTCATATAAGTATATAAAGATACATACATACATATAAATATATATCTATGTATACATAGATATATAGGTATACATATGTTGTGTGTGCTTGTCTATGTATACTTGCATTTATATGTATGTGTATATTTATATTATATGATATAATATGTTAATAGAATATACTTATATACTTATATAATATATTACTCATTATATATAATATAATAATATAAATTATGTTACATTTTGTCACTGTATATTATATGTAGCATATCATATATAGTATATTCTTACACATATTATATATACGTATAAACATGTGATTGTTTCTGTAGGCCAAAAGAGACAGCCATAGCACACCAAGTAGATACAGAGTTGGTCACAGAGTCACCAAGTTCAGTCCTAGATCTAATGTATGGTGACTGATTGGCCCTGGACAGATTTCTTCCCATTTTAGTGCTTTTAGGCAGCTCTCAAAGGCTAGAAAGTACTGACCTACATTCATGGAGGAATTTTCTTTGCTGCAAGTTCCCTACACAGAAGAAATTCTAGATCCTCTCCAAAGTCCACAAATGCCTGGTCAAAGAGTACAAGGAGGGAAAATGGCCTTCTTTGTACCCATACTACAATGCCAACACCCTCCCACTTAGAGCACAGGACCTTTGGTGGCAGTCTGGCTTCTCTTATTGGACAGCTTTCACACCTCTGCCTCCAGCCTTAACTGCTCCCTGAGTTTTGGGTCTGCATCACTAGCTGCCTACCATACAGATAGACAGATAGATAGATAGACACACAGACAGATAGCTTCACCTGGACATCTTGCAGGCACCTCAACCTTAATACATTCCAATCTGCATTCTTCATCTCTTTCCAAAACCTGTGCCTCCTCTTACCTTCCCTTTTATGGTAACATCCTCACCTTCTTCTCAGTCCCCCAGCCTCCATACCATATTGTGATACAATGGAAAGAGCTCTGATTCTGGAGAACCTGGGCTGAATCTCCTCTCTGATTCTTCCTACCTGCATGACTTTGGGCAAGTCACATCACTTCTTTGGGCTTCAATTTCCCCATCTGTAAAATGAGGAGGAACTAGATGACCTTTAACATCTCCTCCAGTGCTAGATCCATGATCCCATGAATCCTTGTCTTACTCTTGGGCAGCGAATAGCAGGGTGACAAAAATAATGAGTCTGTATCAGACAAACAGGGGCAGAATCCCCACTCTGTGGTTAGTTATCTATGATCTTGGGCAAGTCACTTCTCCTCTTCTGGGCCTCAGTTTCTTCATCTGTAAAAAAAAAAAAAAGATAAGGGGATTGGACTTGATGCTCCCTAAGGTTCCTTCCAGCTTGAATTCTCTTTCCAACCCTACCCAGAGGTTAAGTTTAGCTTTGAAGCTCAAATATACCAAATGACCTTCCAGTTGTGAGGTGACATGCAAATGGTGCCATTTCTTTTATAAAGTCATCTCTTTTTTTGCTCAATGATTAGCAATTATAATACTTTAGCTTTAATTAGCTCATTTCAATAAGTAGCTAGAGGCTAAAATGACAGGGGAAAACAATAGATGACTCAAGATTTGTAGATGAGACATCTGATTTTCTCATGAAGCCCATAAAAATGTGAAAATGAGATGAGTCTTAGCCCAGAGTCAGCTCCTGACTAATTCCAATTCAGGTCATCTGATTGCCAAACCCACAATGCTTTGCAACATGGCTACTACCTCTCTAGTCAACTCCATGCTTAGGTAGTACCCAGAGAGAGGAGAATCCTGGTGCTGAAGGAACGAGCTTTCACATATGTTGTTGTCATTTATCTTTCATTTTTGCAAAGAACCAAGGCATCAGGGATGGAAAAAATGCTGGAGGAGTCACAGGATAGGGATTCAAATCTTGGCTCTGCTATCACAAGCTATATGACCCTGGTCAAGTCAAATCTCTTCTTTGCATCTCCTCTTTAAAATGAGAAAAGGGTTCCCAAGGAGATCAATAGCAGCTTGAGCACACCATTTAATTTCTCTGAACCTTAGTTTCCTCATCTAGAAAATGAGAGGTTAGACAAGATGGCTCCAGAGGTCCTTTCCAGCTCTTAATCTATGATGTTTAAAGATATATGGTCCAAAAATAAATAAATAAATAAATGGATGGATGGATGGAGAGAGACAGAGACAGAGAAATGGTCTACACACAGAGACGTATCACAATATTCATAGCATCAATCCTTGTGCTAACAATAACAAAGAAAAAACTCTATACAAAACATGTGCCTATCAGCGTGGCACAGAGGAAAGGCTGGTGCATTTAAAGTCAGAAGAGCCGGAGGGCTGCAGACCCTGCTGTTTGCAATGCAATCTATCTGACCTTGGGGGCTCGATCCTCAAGCCTTTATTAAGCAGCTGCTCTGTTCCAGGCACCCCAGTGCTAGACAGCTGAGTATGCAAATACAAAGAACCAAATGATTTCTACCCTCAAGGAAAAACTGATTAATTTCTCTTGCCCCTTAGTTTCCTCATCCATAAAATGAAGGCTTTGAACTTAATGGCCTCAAAGATCCTCTCCTGCTTTCAGTATGTTATCCTGCTCAAACACGTGTGACAAAAATGAATGAATGAGCAGTTATTAAGTGCTGAATGAGGAGGAAATAAACAGAAAAGAAAGGGGCTTTTCTCCAGGGGCTCAATTGGAGACCCTCTGACCACTGTCCCTAACCCTGATCTCTTCTACCTTCCCTTTCTCCACCTGAATCCAGGCAGAGGTCTCCTGATCTCCATTGGAGCTGAAGTCAGTGGAAGCTAAAACAGCATCTCTCCTCCTCCCCAGCTGGCTTCCCCAGAGACATAGAGATGCTGGCCCTCTGCTCATTGTTTCCTGATATTTCCTTCCCCCACAGTCCCCAGGGAGAGCAGCTGATCAGCAGCAGCAGCCTCCAGGAGCCCCAGGAAAAGTCTACCTGGCTCCCTGGGGCTCCTCATGTCTCCATAGGGGCACCTGAGAGCGCATGACCAGGCAGAGTCTGGAACAGTAAATAGCTTTGGAAAGAGGAGGAAAGTGATGGAGCGGAAAAAAGGGTCAGGGAATGGAGTAGGAAAGTGTTGTGTGGAGTGAAGCTTAAAAGTCAAGAATTTCACAACCTCAGACAAGTCTTGTTGCTTTTTCTTTGTATCCCAGGGCTTAGCATGGTGCAAGAACACAGTAAGAACTTCATAAAAGCTCATTGATTAACTGATATCTAGGTTGAAAGGACGTCACAGTTGTAATATACCACACCAAGTCCAGCTTAGTGATGTTCAGGAGGGCACATCACCACATACGCCTGAGGGCAAGGGACTTTTTAGCCATGGTCTCCATTAGAGAGGCCAATATCAGAGCATCAAGAGATGGGAGGGAGCTTAGAGATGCATCATCTAGTCTGACTCCTTCATTTTACATGTAAAGAAACTGAGGTTTATAGAGAAGAGGTTGCTCAACATCACACAGGTTGTTAGAGATAGATTTAAGACTCAGACCATTTTCTCCTTTTGTTCTGATTCTTCTTTCACAACATGACTAACATGGAAATATGTTTAATATGATTGTACATATATAGCCTATATCAGATTGCATGCCATCTTGGGAAGAGGTGGAAATTTAGAACTCAAAATCTTATAAGAATGAATGCTGAAAACTAAAAAGTAATTCATTAACTAATAAAAATTCAGACCCTGGTTGTCCATTCCCAAATCCAGCAGCCCTCCCACTGTGCCACACTGCCCTCCCTAATTTTAAGAGCCCATTTCATCACAGAAGGAAGTTAAATGACTTGTCCAGGGTCACATAGCTAGTAAATGGCAAGACTCAGATTAAGACTCATGGCCTTTCATTCCAAATGAAGAGCTCTTTCCATAGCGCCACACTGCCTCTATTCTCTCATCCGATCTGCCTTTCAGAATCATTCTAAGCCACAAACTCCCATATAGGGGATAGCATGAGGTGGTAGTAAGTGTGTAGAATGTGAGGGCAGAGAAGCTGGGTTCAAATCCTTGTTCTCCTTCTTGTGCAACCTTGGGCAAATCACTTAGATTCTCTGGACCTCAGTTTCTTCATCTGTAAAATGAAAGCATGGAACTAGATGGCCTCTATAGTCCCTTCCAATTATAAAGCTATAATACTATCATCTTTGAACTTGTAATCCTCCTTCTGTCTCCTCCTTTTCATTCAATTCAGTTGCCAAACTGATTTTCCTAAAGTATGAACCTAACCAAGCTATCCCCTCCTCAGGAAACTCCAGTGGCTTCCTATTACTTTCAGGCTTAAAAGTAAAATCCTCCAATTTTTAAAGCCCTTCACAACCTAACCCCTTCTTACCTTCACAGTTTGCTGATGCTTTACTCCCTTCCTCATCCTCCACAATCCAGAGATTGCAATCTCCTTATCATTCTTCCATCTCTGACTCTGCATTTGCCGTGGCTGTCCTCCACATCTGGAACGTGTGGAACTATTGGCTTCCCTAGCTTTCTTCAAGGCTTAGCACAAATCTCCTTTGGTAGGAGGCTTTTCCCAGTCCTCATCACTAAAGACTGTGCCTTTCCTCTAAGACTGATGTATGTATCTTGGTAATGCATAGTTATTTGCCTGTTATCTCCTTTATGAGAATGAATTTGTGGAAGGCAAGGAACGTTTTGGGGGCCTTTCTTTTGTATTCCCATTATTTGGAACAGTGTCTGGCACACAGCAAAGGCTTAATAAATGCCTTTGGACTTAATGAAATTCAATAAGCATTTAGTAAGTACCTACTGTGCTCTTAGAGTTAGCAATACAAAGACAAAACTGAAATAATCTTTGCCCTCAATCAATTCACATCCTATTTGGAAGAAAAAAGCATGCACAGATGTAATAAAATACAAAATAAATGCTCATTGATTTGAAAGTGTGGAGTCACTTCCCATGGGAATCAGGAAAGATCTCTGACAGAAGTAGTAATCAAACTAAGTTGTGAAGGGAGCTAGGAGTTCCAAGATGTAGAGGTGAGAAGGAAATAATCATGGAGTACTACAGGTATGGAGGAAAGCCTGGCCAAAGGTATGAAAGTAGTAGATGCAATGCTGTGTACAGAGTCCAGAAAGTAAGCCAATGTGAAGAAAAAGTAGTTTGTGGAAAGGAGAGTAATGTAGAATCAGCCTAGAATATTAGGTTGGAACTTAAGGGCTTTGGATGCCAAATGGGGAGCAGCTTGATCAGAGTGACTGATAGATATCTGTCTTTGCCCTGAGGACATCACATTTCCTCACAACCCTCTCCACTGGTAGCTGATGTTGGCCATTTGGTGGCTTTTCTCATTCTTTCCCTTTTATGGAGCCAGAAGGAAAAACTGACTAATCACTTGCTCTCCGCTGGCATTTCCAGATCATCTATCTAAAATTCCTCACTAAGTTTTTTTAAAAGTCCATGTAATACATTTATACTATGCTCTCTCCCATTCTTGTTCCCCTTACCAACTCATCTCCAAGTCACTCTCTTAATTTCATGAAATTCCTTAGTACCTGGATCATAGTCCTTTTTGCCAATTCCATATCTGCTCTCATCCTCTGGAGCTATAATATTTATGGAGATGACATCTCCCCCCCCCCCAACGTCCATAAAATTCTTCCACTTCTCCACCTCTAACAACCTGCTGCTCCAACCCACTTCAGCCACCTATCAACACGGTCACAAAATAAGCTTCAATTCAATTAAACAAACATTTATTAAGCACTTACCATGTGCCAGGCACTTGCTAGGCAATGGAAGTAGAGGGGGAAAAGTGAAACAGTTCTTGTTGTCAAGATGTTGGTGGTCTCTTGGGACTTTACTAAACCATGGAAGAAACCTCTCCAAGGTTCTGAATTTCTACTCTGACCACAACCTTTCCCAAAGTTTTCCCTGCTCTCTGTCCCTATAGTAAATTACTGTTCCTCATCTAAGACCTTATCCAAACTCTATATCCCTTTGTATTTCAAATCTGACTCAAAATTTCACTACCACTTAAGGAAATCCCATAAGAAAATACCCTGTACCAGGTAGGTCAGTTCATTCTCAGAAAAAGAATTTTGCCCTCAGCAATGAGAGGTTAAGGGACCTGTCCAGAGTCCTATAGATAGTATGTCAGGAGCAGGGATATGAACTTAGATGTTCCTAATTTTGAGATTGTCTCTCTATCTACTATGCTGGGCTTCCTCTCAGTAATAAATAAAATATTTAAATAAAAACAAATTATTCAAAATATAAAACTTTAGCCCAACTAACTTAGTTGATAACCTGATGACCCTACCAAATCTTCTTTTTTCCAGGTTAAACATCCTTCTTTTTTGACTACTGCCATTTTTTCCTATCTCAGGGAAGAAGTTTGGTATGATGACCTAAGAATAGGATGCTTGGGTTCAGGATCTAGTTTCTGTGTGACTCTGGACCTCAGTCTACTTATCTCTAAAATGGGAGAGTCAACCCAATACTTCTAAGATCTCTTCCATCTCGAAATCAATGGGATAACTAATAGAATCACATAACATAGAATGCTAATGGGATAAATATAATGGGATCCAAAATCTGGAATACTACAGCTATAGAATTTGTTTGGACCTAAGTTTGCTCATCTGTAAAAGAGGGAATTGGATCTGATGACTGTAACTCTAAATCTGGGATCCTATGGACTTAAAATCTTATTTTGTAAACTGTTCAGCACCATAGGCATATGATCTATGGTTATTCTAACATTTTTGCATTCACATTGTTTCAGTTGTTCTGAGCCTCTGAATCACTTTTAGAATCCCTAGTTCTATATTCCCATCTCCTTACATTCCATTTACTCCATTCTATATTTCCATCTCCTTGGATTCTTATTACCTTTTTCCATACTCTCATCCCTTTCAATTCCACTTACCTCATCTCATACTCCCAATTCCTTGGATCCAAGTTATATGGTTCTGTACTCCCATACCCTAGGATTCCAATTACCCCAAATCCCTTTATCATCCTGACTTTCAAAATAATCAGTTTTATGTTTTCTAGATGCCTTTTGTCTCAGCCCACCCTCTGCCCCACAGAAGTTTCCTCCATCTCCCACTCCCATTTCCTTACCCCATCCATCTCTCCTCTCTTTGTGTCTCTGCTTTTCAGTCTCTCAGAGTGATTTAAAAATTATGTAAATCAATAGAGCTGATTAGGCAAGTAGTTATGCAAATACTGTACTTTTTCTTATCTCAATTCTACTAATATAAAAGATAAGTAGGAGAATGTGGCTCAAAGCTGAAAAGGCAGAGCTAAGTGCAAGGACTAATGAAACCTGAACAATTTAAACCCTCATGAGTGCTTATATCTATATTTTGGATGGTTGTTCTCAGAAGCCCTCTATGAGGGCATAGGTCAATCATATATATTGGACACATCTCAGCCAATGTAGTAGAGTGGTCTGCATGCACGATGGAATATCTCTTTTTGGACTCAATCTGTTACTCCATGACTGGAGCAAACTCCCAGCAGGAAAACCCCCTTCACCACTACAGATGCTATTGTAGGAGACTAATAAATGTTTATTAAATGGAATCCCATATTTAGTACAGAAAATATTTTCTTTCTACATGATGTAGAGGTGGGGTTTTAAGCAGCATCTCTAAACTTATGACTCCAAGTTCTCAATATCTAACCACATTCTCTCTTCTGGGCTTCTGTCCTATGGTAATAATTGCCTATTGAACTTCATCTCAAACTCAACATGACCAAAGAAAAATCCATTTTCTTCCCCCCAATTTACCCCCTTCTCGATTTCCCCATTACAGGGAAGGGTCCCACCACCCTTCTGGTCACCTAGACTCAAAACTCCTCACTTTCTCACCTACCTTGTTTCCATCTCCCCAAAATCTCTCACATCCATTTCCCCCTCTTTGCCCATACATCTACCCATGCCCCAGGTCAGGACTTCATTACCTTTTATCTGAACTATTCCAGGAGCCTCTTGCTTGGTTTCCTTGTATCAGGTTTTCCCTCTCTCTGATCTCACCTCCATAGCTGCCAAAAGGTGCAAATACTGACCATATCATTGTCCTCAATAAACTTCTGCTTTTCTTATCCCAATCCAGAAATAAATATGAATTCCTCTGCTTGATATTTAAAGTTCTTCGCAACTTGGCCCCACCTACATTTACAACCTTATTACATGTTCTTTCCCTTCTTTCACTCTAAAGTTCAGTCAGTCTGCCCTTTTATTTTTTTTACTGCTTCTCATCCATTTCTCATCTCTGTGTCTTGGCACTGTCAATTCCCTGTGCCTAGAATGTGTTCCACCTTCATTCCCACCTCTCTGAATTCCTAGTTTCTTTCAAGACTCACTTTCTGTGCAGCTCTTCTAGGTGGTGCAGTAGAGAAATTGCCAAGCCTAGAGTCAAATCTGGCCCCAGACACTTACCAATGGTGTGACCCTGGGCAAGTCACTTAACCCCTGTTTGCCTGTTTCCTCATCTGTAAAATGAAGGTAATAAGACAACAAGGGCACTCTCAAGATCTCTCTAAAGAACCTTGGGATTGACTGTGTGACATGGGAGACACTGGCACAGGACCACTCAGCATGGCATGCCCAAATCAGAAAGAGTGCTATGCTCTTTGAGCAAAGCAGAATTGAGACAGTACAAAGGAAACATAGGATGCACAAATGTGGAGTATCCACCCCAAATGTTCACATGGATTATCTGTGTAGAGCGTTCCAAGCTCGTATTGGTCTGATCAGCCACAGTCAGACACATTGAAACTTGACTTTATCATAGTGATGTCATTTTAGGTCTTCTTTGAGAGCAAAGGACAACAACCAACCAGCCATCTGTAAAATGGAGGTGATGATATCACCTTCCTCCCAGGGTTGTTGTGAAGTTCCAATGAGATGACTGCAAAGTGCTTAGCACAAGCACCTACCTGGCACATGGTAGGTGGCATGTAAAATGTTAGCTATTGTTATAATTAACCTTCCATAGGAAGCCTTCCCTGGTCCTCCTAGATTCTAGTACCGCCCCCCTCCAATTATATGGTATTGATTTTTTTTTGTCTTGTCATTTTCAGTTGCATTCATGGGCTGAGTTCAAATTTGGCCTTAGACTCTAGTTGGGTGACCCTAGACAAGTCACTTATCACTGTTTGCCTCAGTTTCCTTATCTGCAGAATGAGCTGAAGAAGAAATGATGGTCAAACACTCCAGTATCTTTGCCAAGAAAACCTCGAATGGGGTCACAAAGAGTGGGATGTGACTGAAACAAGGTGTGCCCTGTGGCTTGAGTCAGGAAGCACCCCCTTCTCTGAAGAGCCATGGGACAGGGCATCGAGGCGTTAATAGCAGTGGAAGGCTGTGTCACAGACCTCTTCAGAGGGAACCATGACTGGAAAAGGAGGCGAAGGCAACAACTGATAGACATCCAGCTCCCATTCTACATAGAATATTCCATGTTATCGGACTTTCTTTGGCTATGTTACTTATTCTTAGTGGCTGAGAATTACATTTTTCTCCTCTTTTTTTTTTTCTTTTCATTACAAGGGATGCACAGGGGAGGGGAGAAGAGTATATGGTACACAGTGTTGTATAAATGTTAGACATTATTATTGAATTCAGTCCAAACCACCTCCCACACTGGCCCTCTGTTTATGACCTCACAATTTCTGTAGCCCCTTCTGGCCTCCACCTCCATTCTGTTGTGCCTTTTTTGATAAAACTGTAAAAAACCAACAGATTAACAAATATATCCTTTCCATCATATTTTCTGATGTATGCTGGACTCCGTCTATTAATTTCCTAATTACACTTATTAAATTACTCATCCATTTTAGTCAGCATGAATAGGGCTAGTTGTTCATGAACTATGAAGTATGTGCGGGTAAGAATTACTGCCTTGTCTGTTCATTCCATAATGCTTGCTCATGTAAACATAAGAAGCAGAGATTTGGTTTAAATAATTACAGGCCTAAAGTATTAGTGGATTCAGTGTTGGTGATAATCACAAGGAATCTAATTATTCCTGTCCAGTATCCTCCACCAAGCATAAATGAAGTACCTAACATGTGCTAGGCACAAGTAAGTCACAAACATTTGTTAAGCACTTACTATATACCTGGTGGGCAGCTAAGTGTCTCAATGGATAGAGTGCCAGGCCTGGAGTCAGGAAGACCTGGTTCAAGTCTGCGCTCAGACACTTACCAGTGGTGTGATCCTGTTGGCCTCAGTTTCCTCATCTATAAAATGAGCTGGAGAAGGAAATGGCAAACCACTGCCAAGAAAACCCCAAATGGGGTCACAGAGAGTCAGACACAACTGAAAATGACTGAACAGCAAACAGCAAAATGTTCCAGGCTCTGTGCTAAATTGGGGATACAAAGAAAGACAAAAACTCCATCCATGTTCTCACGTTATAATGGGGGAGACCATTGTATGGACAAGACATAATGCATCATGGTAACCACAGAGGGGACACCTGAGCAGTGAGGGGCACAGGCACCAGCAGAAGGTGGTCCTTGAACTGAGTCTTGAGGGAAGCCAGGAGGTGAAAGGGAGGAAAAAGTACATTCCAAATCAGTACTGGACAACCAGTAAAAGTGCAGAGGCCTGGTGGGATAGTATACATCTGTAATCTTAGTTGAGGCTGGTGTCTCACTGGAGCCCAGGAATCCTGAACTACATGGGCTATAGATATTGGGCAGTGAGGCTAAATTTGGCATTAATGTGGTGGTCCCCAGGATCAGATACCACTAGGTTGACTAAGAAGGGTCAAATTTTTGACCTAGTTTGAAAATAGAGGCTTCCATTTTGACCAAAAAAACACTGGGCCCATAAAGAGCCCCTTCCAGCCTGGCTGAAATAGTGGGAAGAAAGAAAGAAAGAAAGAAGAAAGAAAGAAAGAAAGAAAGAAAGAAGAAAGAAAGAAAGAAAGAAAGAAAGAAAGAAGAAGAAAGAAAGAAAGAAAGAAAGAAAGAAAGAAAGAAAGAAAGAAAGAAAGAGAAAGAAAGAAAGAAAGAAAGCAAGAAAGAAAGAAAGAAAGAAAGAAAGAAAGAAAGAAAGAAAGAAAGAAAGAAAGAGAGAGAGAGAAAGAGAGAGAGAGAGAGAGAAAGAAAGAAGGGAGGGAGGGGAGGGAGGGAGGGAAGGAAGGAAGGAAGGAAGGAAGGAAGGAAGGAAGGAAGGGAGAAAGAAAGGAAGAAGGAAGGAGGGAAGGAAGGAAGGAAGGAAGGAAGGAAGGAAGGAAGGAAGGAGGGAAGGAAGGAAGGAAGGAAGGAAGGAAGGAAGGAAGGAAGGAAGGAAGGAAGGAAGGAAGGAAGGAAGGAAGGAAGGAAGAAGGAAGGAAGGAAGGAAGAAAGAAAGAAAGAAAGAAAAGAAAGAAAGAAAAGAAAGAAAGAGAAAGAAAGAAAGAAAGAAAGAAAGAAAGAAAGAAAGAAAGAAAGAAAGAAGGAAGGAAGGAAGGAAGGAGAAAGAAAGGGAGAGATAGAGAAAGGGAGGGAGGAAAATGAAGGAAGGGAGTGAAAGAGGGAGGGGAGGGAGAAAGAAAAGGAGGGAGAAAACTATGCAGAGTGGGAGATGGGGTGTCTCATGTAAGGAAAAATTAGGGGTCAGTATTACTGGATCATAGCATATTTTATATTTGATCCCCATGGTAAAGTAAGCCACTGGAGTTTATTCAGGAGGGGAGTGACATAGTCAGATGTTACCAAGATCTCTTTGGAAACTGAGTAGAAGATGGATGGAGTGGGTGAAAGAGTGTGGAGTTGAGGGTGACATTGAGCTGGTGAGCCTGGGTGTCGAGGAAGATGACAGTGCCCTCAATACTAATAGAGAAACTCAGAAGAGAAGAGGAGGAGGAGGGGAGGAAAAGAGAGGAAGGGAGGAGAGGGGAGGGGAAGGGAAGAAGCCTTGGAGGCCCCCAGGCTTAGTAAGCAGGACCTGGAGGAAACTACATCAAAGGACACTATGAGCCAGACACTGGACTAGATATTTTACAAATATCTTCTTTGACGGTGTTTCTCTGCAAGACATTGCAACAGCAGAAATGACAGCACTTGACCATTACAATGATAATTCCAGCCCAGTCATTTCTTGGTAGTGGAGCCTTCCTTACTTAGCACCACCTGGACTCTCCCTAGTCCTCTTCGCCTTCCGCCTTGACTCTGAGTCTACACGTGAACCACCCCTGAGGGTCTCCCTATTTCAGAGCCTCCATTTAAGTTAAGATATTGACAACAAAATCTGGGCTCAAATTTTCAGGCCCCTGCAATTTTAAACTGGAGTTGGTTTTTGGTTGCTGCTATTTTTAAACAAAACTGCACACTGTGTAACAATGATGACCGAGTCTAGCCTCTAAGAAGAGTGGAGAAATTGTATCTCCTTCCCTTCTTTGTAGAAGCAATAACATTTAGAGGGGAGAGAGTTTCTCAAACCAGAAAGACTGGGTCCTAGGGTCGCTTCTGATCCATATTGGCTGTGACCTGGGCGAGACAACTAATCTCTCAGTGCTGTAGGCAATTCTCCAGGTTTACTTATTAATTATTATAGTATATTATTAAGTAAATATTATGTAACAATATTTATAATAATATAATGCTTTAATTATATTATTAATATTAATTATATAATATAATACTTCTCTAAGTTACCCAAAACATGCCAACTTTCCCTGGTTAAAGCTTAATCCTCTGGGAGTTCCCTCTATAAGTGAAATCATGTTTAGTTTCAATCCCATCTTGGCAGGCAGAGGAAGGGGGAAGGGGGTACTATGGATGTAGAACAGACACCACTACTGTATTGGTAGTTTGCAGTATGATTCTCTCTTTTTTTTTTATTCTGTGTCACAAGGGAAAATTTATTGGGCAGAAGAAGGGAAGGATATATTTTGACATAAAGATAATTTTTGAAAAAGATAATCAGAATGTTACTGGAGTTTTTAGTGACATCTTCTCGTTTCATTTGTATGGTATGTCTAGGATAAGCCTTTTTCCTGGCTCTGTATTCAAGATTTTCTCTTACAAAATCATGGGGTATAAAACCCATTGAATGGTCTGATGGTCAACATCTTCAGCTCTGGGCTTGCAAAAGCCAGCGACTCCTGATCCCAATAGACATGTCATCTATTGGCTCCAAAGACTTGACATTCAATGTAAACTGGGTGAAGGCACTTTTCTGAGAAGCTAACTTAAGGCTGTCGGGGTCCCCTGCTCTCTGCTGAGGTAGCAATAAAGACATCGTGCTTAGAGACCCTAAAGGATGGATGACTGACACGTCTAGTTGGCTCAAGTAAGTCATTAGCAAAGTTGGATTTCAGTGAGTTCATAGCTGAATTGTCTTGTGTGCTGGTAGTACTAATGTTCTGGTTTGCTGATGAAAAAGGGATCAGTACACAAGGTGTTCCAAAAGCCCTGGTGTAGTTCTACTTTTAATTCCTTTTCAAAAGCTAAAACTGCATTAAAATTTTTGGAAGCCCCTGTATTTTATTTCTTCAGTGAATCTGTGATCTCATCCATGTGGGTGCTCTATCCAGTTGTATAGATCAGTACCGATTAAAATAGGATTGGGAAATATTTAACAAAATAAAGAAAAATACAATAGAAGAGGAATATTGTTAATAAATGGCTTTCTAAGTCAGTATGTGTCCTGCAGGAATCCTTATGTGCAGTTTAATGGCCCCTGTTTCTACTTAAGTATGACACCATTGATGTCAAACCCTCTAGACTTTCTTATCCAGTGAGATTTCTGTCCCTGCTCTCCCATAAATACCCCATAGGCTGACAAATAAGTGTACTTGTTTCTTTTACAACTCTTGATACTGAGCAGACTGTAATGGCAACTCTCATGGGGCAGGAGTGGGGGTGGGGGCAGGGGGGCAGGGTTACATATGAGGGGGATGGAGTGGGGGGTTTTGGGGAGAGGGGCAGGGTTACGTATGTATCAGAAAACAAAACATATGGGCCATAATCATAGTTGACATTCTGTTGTGAGATGTTTGGAGCCTAAAGTAGCTGCTTACCCACACGGAGGGTCAGTCCACTTCTACACAGAGGCAGATAATTGAATTCATCAGGTAGAGTCAAGACTTTCCTAAAGAAGATACCTAGAATCTGTTTGGGTATTTGTACTCAAATTCAACACCATGCATTTATTACTCATTTGGTGCCCAGAGTTCTGTGCCATATAAGAGAGAAGAAACTATTTTGAACTATTTTTTAAAAAAATTCATTGGTAATTTTTGTTTTCCACTGCTCTCATTTCCAGGCTGCTCATTGTCCAGTCTCAAGAGATGTTTAAGCACATAAAGATAAAGAACTTTTTTTCTCTTAAGTGATCAAGTTTACCTCATGTAGAGAAGATGCCCTGAAAAGAATACTTGAGAGATTTTTGTCATCCTGAGAGCTGAACGATGAAACTGTGCTTCCAGAACTGAAGAAGTCAGTAGTTGCCATTTTTAGCAGTGACTCTGGTTGGAATCTTTCTCACTATGATATATTTGTAGTTAGATAGTATTTCGCACACACTGTTGAGAAGTGAAGGGCTATGGGTAGAAGAATATAAAAAAGACCCTGCAACCCAAATCCTCTCCTCTGTCTCCTTCCTTCACCCCATTTTTCTTTCCTTGGCTTCTGGGCTCATTAAGATGTAATATGTAAACAGGTTGTTTAGCAGAGAATTCAGGTTTGATTATAAACTACCCCTCTGGTCTTTATTTCTCCCACCTATAACTTTGGGCTGATTTAAAGGATTGGTAGCCTGAAAGGGATGGTGGGCTAGAATTGTGGAATGCCTCTGACTCCCAACAGTCACTATTTCAACTCTCCAGGCTCATTCATATTTCTTCTTCATGCCCCAGGTAATAGAATTTCTTTCTTGACTGCCCTCAACCCTGCTCCACAGCACACTTAGCTTGTATGGAACTCAAGACCCTGCCTTTAGATCACCTTGGCTTCTAAGGGTCAAGAATAACCAATAAGTATTGGCACATTGACAGCCCAGTTTCCAATGTAAAGGTGACTAGGGAGAAGGAGTCAACTGGCCTCATACCTTGCCCCTTGCCCTGCCTCTAATGCTCTCCATCTTTCATGGACCGCCATACCTAACCTGCTTTCTCTCTTCTCTTGGGAAAACCCATGCATAAGCATGGTAATGTTGATGCCCATTTGTTTGTTCCAGCATTTCTTGATTCCCTGTTCTCACCCTGACAGGCTATTTTCAGTCAGAAGAAAGCTGGCCAATAAATATTGCATAAAGATGCTTGAATGTCTGCAGGCAAGACTTGAAAGGCCTGTCCACGTGTCTAAGTACTGACCTACGGTGTGTGCTGCTCTAAACATTAAGAACAGACTAGATGTGGGCTCATTCAAAGGCCTAGTCCCACTGGGCACGTCAATCTAAAGAGATCTTTTTTCTGCTATTGTCATCCTAATTTATTTTTTCATGGTGAAGCAAGATGCCTATGGCTGAACACTTACAAGAAACAGTCTCTGGCCTGTCCCTTTGAAACAGTTTCCTGGAAGGTAAATGACTTGTTCTCTACTCTCAAGCTAATCAGAGAAGAGATGGTTGGAGACCCTGTTACCAAGAGATAGTTGAAGGCTGCCTCCCTTAGCCTTTGTCTTTAGAATTATAAAAAGAATTTTTTGTTTTGTTTTGTTCTATTGACGTCTTTTATTTTTACATGTGGTTAATGTCTAAATATGCCTCTCTCCTCAATTCCTAGCCAGTGAGCCTTCCTTCCCAAAAAAGATTTTTTAAAAAAAGTAGTAGGCATTAGATGAAACCAATCCCATGGAGCATGCAGTAAACCAGTATATATGGTTAGCTGGAAGAATTCAGGATAGCTTAAGTTTTATACAGGACATATTTAATTTCAGTCTTTGCTATGTTGTTGACTTCCCATTATGGAAAAAGAGAGTTCCAATAAACTAACCGACATATAGACTAAGTAGGTAGAGCAATCTGTGTCCATAGCTCCTCACTTCTCCAATAAAAGTCTTGGGAATGTAGATCTAGAGACTGAAGGCCAACCCCCTCATTTTACAGAGGAGGAACCTGAAGCCCAAGGAGGGAAGGCCACTTGCCTTAAGATCACATAAGTAAGTGGAAGAGCCAGAATTGGAACCCAGTTTTGAAGAGAAGCAGGGATTCTAAGAATTGGAGGGGAGAAAGGAGAACATTCCACGCATCACAGGCGATGCAGAGGCGTGGAGATGGGAGATCACATCATAGATGAGTACCAAAGGGGCCGATTTGGCTGGACCGTAGTTTGAGTAAGAAGACTGGGAAGGCAGGAAGGTTGTGAGGACCTTTATTTTCTCAGTCATTTGGGAATCTCTAGGGTCTATTGAATGTGACATAATAAGACTTACTCTTTAGGAAATTCCCTTTGCTATCTGTATGGAAGACAGATTGGAGTGGGAAGAGGCGTGGAGCAGGGAGACTAATTATGAAGTTCTGGACAATAGTCCAGAAACAAGTGAATGAGGGCCTGAAGCAAGGTGGTAGCTGTGTGATCAGAGAGAAGGAGATGTGTGTTTGAGAGTTGTTGGGGAGATGGAAATGGCAGATTTGGCAACTGGTAACACACATGGCTGAATGAGAGTGAAGCATCAGGGCAGATAATGAGGTTACAAAGTTGGGAGGGGACAGTGTGTGTGTGTGTGTGTGTGTGTGTGTGTGTGTGTGTGTGTGTGTGTGTGTGTGTGTGTGTGTGCCCTTAAATGACTGACTCAAATGAAAGAATGGATTAATAAGCATTTTATTAAGCACTTACTGTATGCAAAGCACAGACGTTACAAATAAAAAGACAGACAGTTCCTGCTCTCCGGAAGCTCCCATTGCGATGCGGGAGACAATACACAGGGAAACTTTCGGCTGCAGATCAGGAAAAAGACCCCTGGTCTTCAGAGAGCAGCAGCAAAGAAGGCTTCTGCCTTAATACATTTGCAAAGATTCAATTTTCTCCATTTCTGACATTGAATCATTTGATAATGGCAAGAATTATTTTTAATGTATAAACAAAGTGTCTTAATATAGGTTTGATGCGAAGTGCAGTGTGTTTACTATTTCCTTTTTTGTTTTGAATATTTTTATTGATGTCTTTTGTTATATCACCAAAACTTCTCCTTGCAACCTTCTTCCTGCCTCTTCCCAGACCATCTTTACTTTTTTAACTTTTCATTTTAGTTGACTTTTTACATGTAAATTGTTAACTTTTTAAATTTTGAGTTCCAAATTCTCTGCCTCCTTCATCTCCCCCCTCCTTAAGAAGGCAAGCAATTTGATGTAGATTACACATGTGTAGTCATGCAAAATATTTCCATATTAGCCATGTTGCAAAAGAAAATGTTGACCAAGAAGAATTAAGAAAGGAAAAATGTCTGCTTCGATCTGCATCCAGATTCCATCAGTTCTTTCACTGGAGGTGCACAGCATTTTTCATCATAAGTCCTTGGGAATTGTCTTGGATCACTGTATTGTAAGAATAGCTAAGTTATTCACAGTTGACCATTGTTACATTGTTGCTGTTACCATGTACAACGTTCTCCTGGTTCTGCTCATTTCACTTTGCATCAGTTCATATAAGTCTTTCCAGGTTTCTCTGAAGTCCTCCTGCTCATCACTTCTTATAGCACAATAGTATTCCATCACAATTATATACTACAACTTGTTCAGCTGTTCCTCAAGTGATGGGCATCCCCTCAATTTCCAGTTCTTTAAATGGCATATATTAATAGTGAGGACTTTCTGCTCTGCCTTTTCAGGAGTTATGGTAGCAACATTGCAAATATCAGATAGCATCTTCACAGGGAATACTTTTTAGAATGATTACAGTGGACACTGAATTGGAAACAGTTTCCTTGATCTGGAAGGTGCTCCCTTGGCCAGAATTCCTGGGCTTACCAGCTCTAAGTGGCAGCTGGTGCTGGTAAGAAAGGCAGACAACTTTTCCATGATGATTGCTCCCCTCAAAAATGGCTGGAAGGGCAGGATTGGAAGAAGGTCCAGTGGCATAGGAGATACTGCTTTTTCCAAAGCTTTTGAGTTAAGGGTCTTGGACTGCCTCCATCAGGGTCTGAAAGGAGGAGTGAGTCAAGGCGGCACTGGTGGTTTGAGCTGCTTGGCACATGCCCCCTCCTTCCTGATCACCAAAGGAGTTAAACAAGGCTGTTTATGGTATTGAACCATTAGAATCACCCTACAGAAGCTGCCCCACAGAAAGGGTTACCATGCCCATGATTTCCCCCATAGATTTTGCTTTGCTCTGCTTTTGCTTTGAAAGCCTTTGATTGAGTTTTGATTTATTTCAACAATGTCTGCCAGAGATGGGTGAGTGGAAGGCCCCATCTGGGGAGCCTGAGTGAAATCACAGTTTGCTGCTCTGAAGACCTCCCAACCTCTGCCATTCCTGAAGAGGAGGGTTCCCCTGGGAGGCCAATTTCTTCAGAAGATTGCATGGTTCCAACTTGGGGATGTCCTGATTCTTCTGGTAATATTTCTGTAATTTCTCGACTATTGTAGGTAGTCCCACCACGGAGGCATAGAACATCGGTCCACCCTTGTGCCTTGGCCATCCATAACCATTATTGTAGATTACATCAATGTGTTCAGGACCAGCAGCTATGCCTTCTTCTAAGATACGAAAGCCTTCATTGATGAGAGAATACACTGTGCGCTCCACAATCTCATCTGACGTGATGACCCGTGGTTCAATATGGTGGCTCTGCCGGTACTCAGATAAGAATTTGGAAAGCCAGGGATCCGGCTTGGAAATCCTGCCCATTGGTTTGTCATATAGATACCAGCCTTTGCCAGTCTTCTGGCCAAATCTTCCATGTTCACACAGAATATCAGGAATTGGACAATACCGTCTACCATCACGTTGGCGCATAGGTGTTCCTGGGGCTATTGCAGGTCCTGTGAGGCCAAGATTCTTCCGTAAATTCCAACCCACATCCAATCCAGACAGATCTGATACGCGAAAAGGACCCATTCTGAAACCAAATTCTTCCAGAGCTTGATCAACTTCTGCTGGCTGGCTGCCATCTTCTATTAAGAAATTATTCTGTTCAGAGAAAGAATACAGCATTCGATTTCCAACAAATCCAAAGCAATTTCCAACAACAACGCCAACCTTACTCATGGCTTTTGCCAAGCTCATGACTGTGGCAATGGCAGTAGGGGATGAATAACGGCTAGGGATGACCTCCAATAAATTCATCAGGTGAGCAGGGGCAAAGAAGTGGGTGCCAATGACCTGCTGAGGATGACTTGTGGACAAAGCGATCTCATCGACATCCAGGGCCGAGGTATTTGTGCACAGAAAGGTTGAAGGCTTGCATTTAGCTGACAATTTGCCAAAGATCTGTTTCTTCAGTCCCATTTTCTCAAATACGGCCTCTATCACTAAATCCGCACCTGCTACTTCATCCAGGGAGGTGGTGAATTGGAGCCTTGGCGGTTTCCACTCCTGGCCACTTCTCTTCCTTTTGGAGACTTCTTGTTCTAAGATGGAGGTGATCATCTTTTTGGCCTGATCTAGCTGTTTCTCATTCTGCTCCATGGCGATAACCGGGATGTTGGCCTTCATCAGACAGATAACAATGCCTCTTCCCATTGTTCCCAAACCTAGAGACAAAAGAAGAGATTGGACCATGTGGGACAAGACCGAAATCAGGTCTGGACAACTGGATGGATGCTTCACACACACAAATGTTCCACAAAGTAAAGAGAAAGAGACTGTCCCTCACACAGTATGACACTGGGGGTTCTTTCCCTCTAGGCCCCCAAGCACTAGACTTTTCTTCATTCCCTGTGCTGCTGAAATCAGACATCTAGATGAAAAAAGCTTATTACTTATAATTATACAGGCAACTATGCGGAGTGGGCCAAAAGCTTGGACTCAGGATGACCTGGGTTCATTTGAATCCTGCCTCTGACACCGAACTAGTTATGTGACCATTTTGGCATGCTCAAACAGGCTGGAGACACCATCCTTTCCCGCTCACCCATCTTGGTTACCATAATTCTCTTCTCTAAGTACCATTCTCCTCTATCTCTCCCCATGGAAGTTTCTGGGGAGCAGGGACTGTTTTAGTTTTGTATTGGTAGGTACTAAATATTTAATCAATGCATCTTTTCATTTATTCATTCAATCTGGAGCCAGGCCTCAGCTGGGCCCTGCTGCTCACTCCCACAAGAAGTTTGGGTAGCTATTCCAGCCCTCAGGGACCTCGTTCTGGTTCCCTTGCAGCTTAGCCTGCCCAGACATGGGATAACTCCTCTCCACTCCAACTATGGCTGTCTCTGGATAAAGGTATCCAGGCCCAGGTAGCATCCAGGAGACCCCAGCAGGCCCCAGCCGCTGGGGTGGGGGTGACTTATGGCTTCCAAGGCAATAGGAGAGTTTTCCTACCAGGAGAGAATTCAGAGTTGGGTTCAGGACACATTACTTTGGCCCTTGGTCCCAAGGAAACAGTGGTGGGATAGACACTCCAGGGGCCATCTGGCCTGACTCCCTCACTTTATATATGAGAAAACTGAGGCACAGAGAGGGTCAGTGACTTAACAAGTACTTTATAGCAAAATCAGGATCCATAACTGTCTTCCCTTTTTCCAATCCTTTACTTATTATGGGTCAGGCAAATGTTAGGGATAGAAATACATGCAAAAAGAAAGATAGTCCCTGCCCTCAAGTAGAGGGGGCAATTCTAATTTCTAATAGTGAAAGAAATTCTAATATTGAAAGATAACACAGTGGCGCAACATCAAAGTCTAGAGAAGAAAGGATGGCCAGGCTGGCCCTTCCTCAAAATGGAGGTTCTGGGAAGAACTCCCCAGTGGGATAAGGGGGACAAGGGGCAGCAGGGAGCAAAAGTCATTCTGGCTGTGCCCCTTCTGACACTATTAGGTAGACATGGCACCAGAAAAAAAGGATGTTATGTCTCTCCTAATGGAATCTCAAGTTTCCATTAACTTTCTTGGATGCCATGACTCATATTGAACTTGTGATCCAATAAGACCCCCCAGATCTTTTTCAAACAAACTACTGCCTCACTGGGCCTCTCTGGTCTTGTATATGTGAAGTTGATTTTTGGATCCTCCAATTTAAGACTTTACATTTCCTTTCTATTAAGCTTAATCTTGTTCAGTTCAACTCAGTGCTTTCACTTGTCAAGATTTTTTTTGAAAAATGACCTTGTCATGACCTTCAAATTTAGCGAGGATGCTTTCTGTGGTTTTATGTAAGTCACTGATCAAAATGTTAAACAGCACAGGGTCAAGCTACCTAGGCTATGCACTTGGAGACCTCCCAAAACCTGATGCTGACATACTTTCTTCTTCTTCCTACTTGCCCTCTTCACCTTTAAAAAGTTATACTCTAAGAATATTAATCCCACCAAAAATAATTATTATTATATCACAATAGTTAGAGAGAACAGAAGAGAAAGTGCTTTTGTCCAGCACTCAAAAACATTATCTTTTTTGGCCAATCCCATAAATCAATTTGATTCCATGGGCAATTCCTTAAGTATCTGATATATGCCAATTACTGTGCTAAGAACTGATGGGAAAAGTACAAAAGGATGTACAGAAGAGATTCCTTAGAGACATATGGGTCCTTCCACTGCTCCAGTTTCCAAGTGATAGAATACTGATCTCATCAAGCTCCAGAAAAGTGTGGTCTCCTAAATGAGATCCATAATCATTCTCAAGAGTTGGGCTTAACTATCCACACAAGAAAAACCAAGTGGATGAAAAACGTCTGATACGCAATGATACTCAGTTAGATAGACTCCATCAGTGTATATAACTTGAACAGACACTGGACAGTGAACTGGGCCCAGAGATGAATAGGAAAGCAGATTGAACTGCCTTCAGGGAAACTGCCATGTTTTATAATCCCCTAGATTTTCTCCAAAATGATGGTCCATTTCTTAAACATTTTTTTCTATGGATGCTGCATGGTGGCCACACACAAAATATCAGTCTTCAAAGAATTAAAACTGTATCCAAAGGGAAACATGGCAGTCCATGGTAGGCATGAAGAGGCTGCCCCACATTACCTACCAAGAATTGCCCAAGAGAAGGAGAGTAAAAGATGTCATCAGAGAAACATGCAGCTGGAAAAGTAGATGACTTTATCACATGGCAAGAGTAAGCAATGACCCACATGTTCCACTAATTTGGATATCACATCAATGATGTCCAAAGAACCAGAAGAAGGCCCCCAACACTTTAGGTGGAGTATTCACCTGGGCTGAGAGAGCATGGGAGGGTTGAAATCTGTTGCCATCAATGGGGGAAATCAAAGAGTGAATAGTGTTGGACTTTATGTCAGAAAGACTTGGGTTCCAAACCCTTTCCGATACCTATGAGTTATATGACCGTAACCAAGTCACTTAACTTTAAACCTCAGTTTTCTTCATCTGTAAAATGGAGATACTAATACCCAGAATGCCTATATCCCAGGACTATGTGGCTTCCAATGCTTGGTCTAGCACATTTATGAGTGTTTACTGACTAACTGGATGGCTCAATTAAGATGGGCAGGCATGGATAGAAAAATATCTGAGCATTTTGGTGAATGAAAAACTTAGTATGTGTTAGTCATGAGACGCAGCAGCTAAAAAGATGGATATGATCCCTGGCTGTAGTGAGGGCCCTATCTTTTTGAAATAAGGACATGGTGGTCCTTCTGTACTCTGCCTTTGCTCAATTTCATCTGAAGAGACTTCAGTCTCTTGTTTGAGGAGCCACAATTAGGGTGGTCACTGATAGACACAGTGAGCATCCAGAAGAGGGCAGTGAGGATGGCAAGGGGCCCGGAGTCAATGTTAGAGGAGTATCACTTGAAGAAACTCAGGGCAGGTTTAACCTGGAGGAAAGACCAAGGAGGGCAGAAGACTAGATGTGTTCTGTTTGTCCCAGAGGATACAATAAGGAGCCTGTGGGGGAAGCTTCCAAGAACCCAACTGAGGTCCCTTCTACCACTCATGTTTAGCAATTCTGTGACTGCAAGAATAAGGAGAGTCACAGAACTATCAATGTTAACAACTCATGAAGGTCGTCTCCTAAACCATACAGGGATGATGCCTGTGTTTGTGAAAGGGTCACTGATTCTGAAGAGATTGGGCTTCTTTCCCTAGGACTGAAGCAAGTGTTTTCTCATGCTCTGGTATGGAAACTCTTGTTGATTTCTCACCCACAACCGCTGCAGAGGAGACAGACTGTGGAGAGGAGGTCTTCCATGATGCCCCAGAGTGGGTCAGCCACTTCCCCACAGATTTCTCAGCAAAGAAGGCATACTGCAGGGCTTTAGCTTGTCCTGTGCTCACAAGGTAAAGGAACATCTCTTTCTCTTTCTCTTTCCCTTCATCGTAGGGGTACTGGACAGAAGCCTGCACAGCTTTGACACAGGTCTCCCGAGAGATACACCCTGGGTACTGTCTCCTCATCTTGAGCAGGGCTTCCTGGAAAATCATGTCCATGTTTGGCAGTTTCTGAACCTGCCTCGTGGTGAGTCTCCGAGAGCCTATGGGCAGACCTGAAAGAAAACCAAACTGAATTTAGAACCTTCCAAAGGTTACCTGCAAGCACTCATCTCCAGAGAAGATAAATTAAAAAACACAAACAAGACTCATTTCACTAAGTAATTAATGTTGAGATTTTAATTATACTCATTAGGACAATCAGTAAGTTCCTAATAATAGCAGCTATGACATGTTCTCATTTTGCGCCTGTCCTTGCTAGCTAGTATTTTATCAACTCAAGGAAATTTTCCATTCCTTAATTCCATCATGAAAATGAGCATCCACCTACTGGTCCATCTACATCCAAGCTTCATTTGATACTACGGAAGAACTTGAATCCGTTCATGGGATTTTAAAGGAAAGTATTTAATTCAAAAGAATTTTCAGAGCATTATGGATGGACTTAATGCCAGGAAGATTTGGGTTTGATTCCCCCTTGAATGCTGTGAGGTTCAGTGACAAGCACTGACTTCAGACTCGGAGGTTATGCTTATCAAACTCCTATCTCTCTCTTTCTCAGTGACTTCTAAGGTACGTTCTAGCTCCAAGTTTAGGATGCTATATTCCTATGGTGGGTTCTAGGTGGCACCATAGTAGACAGAGTGCAGGGCCTGGAGTCTGGAAGACTCATGTTCCTGAGTTCAAATTCAGCTTCAGGGGATTATTAGCTGGGTGACCCTAGCAAAGTCACATATTCCTGCTTGCCTCAGTTTCCTCATCTGTAAAATGGGCTGGTAAAGGAAAATGGCAAACCATTCTGGTATCTTTGCCAAGAAAACTCCAAATGGGGTCATGGAAAATCGGACATGATTGCAATGAGTAAACGATAATATATTCCTATGATCCTATAGCTTCTGGTGGAACAAAAAGAACACTGACTTTGGAGTCAGAGGCCCTGGGTTCAGTCTAACTTTTCCACTTACTACCTGTGTAAGTTTGGACTAGACATTTTCTCTGAGTCTCAGTTTCCCCATTTGTAAAATGAGGGGGCTGGGCTAGACAGCTCCTGGAGCCTCTTCCAGCTACAGTTCTAGGATTCTCTGGACCCCAGAGCATCTTCAAGTATCTACTCTGGCAATGAATTATCCTTCTCTACTACATCCTAAAATTGCTAGATTTTCCCAGGTAAGATTCTTCAATATCTGAGTGCCCCCCAGTGGCCATATTTTGAAATGTTGGAAACTGAAAAAACCTTGGGAGCAGGAGGCTAGTTCATCTTCCTCTTCCGAGAATCCTTTCAAGCTGGAAGGAACCTCCAGAGGCATTCTTCTACAATATACTAGACAGGTGCTAGACTTGGAATCAGGAAGATTCAAGTCCAGATCCTACCTTGGACACTTTACTAGCCAAGTGACCCTGGAAAAGTCACTCAACCTCTGTTTGCCTCAGTTTTCTCATCTGTAAAATGGGGATCATAACAGCACCCACCTTCCCTAGTTGTTGTGAGGACCAAATGAGATAATATTTCTAAGATATTTTGTAAACCTTAAAGCTTTATATAAATGCTAGCTATTATTTTATCAGCCAGGCTCTTCCCCAAAACTTCATTTTTTCACTCTACCAGATGCCTCTAAATTCAGCCCTTCCTCATGTCTTGCTTGCACTATTATAACAGTCTCCTAATTGGTTTCCCAACCTCAAGTCTTTCTCCTCTGCTTCTCAGAACACTGGGCCTGGAATCAAGGAGACCTGGTCTTACTCTCTGTGTGACCCTGGGCAAGTCACTTAACCTCTGTCTGCCTCAGTTTGTTCAACCACAAAATGTGGATAATACAAGCACTTCCCTTGTAGGGTTGGTTGTTAGGATCAACTGAGACGAACGCATAAAATCCTTTGGGAACTCTAAAGCTCTATGTAAATGATTATTAATTATGTTGTTAAAGCATAAATCTGATCGTGTTATTCCCCTGCACAAGAGGCATTAACCTCTAGGAGAAAATGTAAGCTCCTCTTCCGGCATTTCTCTTCTTTCACAATCCTATTCCAGCAAGAAGCCTTTGCCAGGCTTTGATTTTTGTAAGTTCCCTCTGAGACAAGCCCTCCTCCATCCAGTCTGTCTTCTTTGCACACATTTGCTGGTGTGTTGTCTCCTCCATTAGACCGTGAACTCCTTGAGGGCAAGCAGAGTCTGTTTTTGCCTTTCTTTGTATCCACGGTGCATTGTTTGGCACATAGTAGGTGCTTAATAAATACTAGCTGGTCAACTGACTCTAGCCTACCCTTCCGTGCTTCTTAAAGAAACATCACTCCTCTTTACATAGTTTATATTCTAGCCAAAGTGACCTATTTGCTGCTTCTCGAGGATGACAGTCTATCTCACATCTATAAGCCTTTGCTCAATTCATTTCTGATGCCTAGGATGCCTTCCCTCCTCACTTTTACCTGTTAGAATCTCGGACTTCCTTCAAAACTCATCTCAAGCATCACCTCATATTAGAACTTGGTCATGCCAGCTGTACATCCCCCCATTTACTTTAAAAATATTTTGCATTTCCTGAGAAATTAATCAGATAATAAAAACATTTACTAAGTACCTACTATGTGCTAGGTGCAGTGCTAGGTACTGAGGATACAAATTCAGAAAATAATATAGTCCCTACTCTAAAGGGGCTCATTGGTGTAGAAACATTGGAGTGTAGGTTCCCTGAGGGCAAGGACGGTTTCACTTTTGTCTTCATACCACTAGCATATACCACCATCAAACACAGAGACTGAGCCAGGGGCGCTTGTGGATTAATTGCTTTCTTACACCTCTAGAAGATAGATCTCGGAGAATCTTAGACTTTGCCAAAGGAGCTTATGAGCCAAACCATGTTAGAATCCACCAGATTCTGGGTTATCAGGGCAACACTGAGGAACAAAAGATGACATTTTTCGCCTGCAGATCATGCTTCTTTAAAGCCATACTAACACTGAAAAGTTGGGTGCCCAGAGCATGACCACTTTGTCCCTTTGGAGCTCTTAGAGTAGCCCTGAAAGATCAGAAGGTGTCTTTCTAAAGCTATGACTCATGAGCCCCCACCGGTGTGCTTCTTACTATGATTACGAATACACAATCAGTCAGCTAAGGGACACAGTTTTGGATCTGGAGTCAGAAAGATCTGAGTTCAGCCTCAGACATTTAATTAGCTCTAATCCTAATTAACTTTGCTTCTTTTCCTCAGTCAATTCCTTCTCTAGGTTTTAGCTGGAACTAGCTCTCTGCTCCACTAGCTCAAATCTCAAAATCTCTTGGATTCTTATCTAGTATCTGTTCTTATGCAAGATCACTTCAGTTGAGTAAGGACCTCCTCTCCCTTTAATGAAAAGTCTCCCACTGATTTTATTCATCAGAAAAGTGTTCTCATCAAGTTATGTTATCAAGGCTTAGCATCTCAGCACCTTAAAAGGTACAGAATGAATTGATTTATTCAACCCTGCCCTTAAATTCCAAGACTTGTTTTTGCCTGCCTGCCTTCCTAAAAACTGGGCTGAGTAGCTTGAGAAATGTTCTCAAAGCAGTACCAACAATGCTTGTTCCTTACCTGAAACTTTTCTGGCCAAGTTGATGGCTTCCTCAATTGGATCAGAGTTCACAATTTTGTCCAGTATTCCCAATTTGAGTGCTTCAGGAGCCAGAATATGTCTCCCTGAAACAAAAAGATACTTGGAGGAAAGGGCAGTGAGCATGATAATACCACAACCCCAGAATTTCTGAGCTAGGAGCCAACTTGGTTGGCACAACGGAGGACTAGATTAGAGATATGATCTTGGAGCTATAAAGTCAGGGTCATCATGACAGTTTTAAACCTAGAAAGGACCTTAGAGTTCACTTGGTTGCCACCCATTCCTTTTATAGATGAGGAAACTCAGACTAAGAGAGAGGAAGTGACTTGAATGGGGTCATCCAAGTAGTGTGATGGTGGGAGAGCTAGGATTTGAACCTACGGCCTCTGATTTCAAATTTATAGGACACTGCTTCTCCCAGTCCAAATCTCAGATAGTTATTAGCTATGTGACTTGGGGCAGATCATTTTGCTACTCTGTGCCTGTTTCTCACCTATAAAATGAGGTGATTGGATTACATAGTCTGAGGCCACTTCCAGCTCTAGAGCAGTCAAATAATCCTCATCATGACCTAGGAAACAAGTGGTCATCCAGCCTTTGCTTGAAGATTTCCAAGTGATGGGGAAACACTTTGCTTTCCACTGTGGGACAGCTTTAATTATTGGGATTTTTTTATTGACATCCAACCCAAATCTGTCACTCTGAGACTTCTATCCACTATCTCAAGCTAGTCTGCCTTATGAGGCCAAGCAGGTTTTCCCATACAATAGTCTTTTCTCACACAAGAAATCTTATCCTTTCATCCACATCTTCTTTCCCCTCCTTTAAAGACCAGCTCAGATGCCACCCCCTCTAGGCAACCTTCCTCATGAAGCCAAATAAAATTGGGACTTTATTTGGGCATAGCCCTCCCAAGAGGTAGGCTGGACAGGTGTCATTATCCTCACCTTACAAAGCAAAAACCTGAGGGCCAGAGGGGCAAGGACCAGAGAAACTGGTGAGGTAGGGACATGCGCAGGCATAAAATGCATGCTTTCAGTGTTTGTGTATATATAATGAGAGACAACTGGATTTACCTGAGGTGATCAGGTCAAGGGAAGCAGGTACCCCTATGAGCCTGGGGAGAAGCTGGGTCCCTCTTGCACCAGGGAGAATTCCAAGGGTGACTTCTGGGAAACCAATTCGCGCCTATCAAATGTAGACACATACGCAGATTCAGTGAGTTATTCCGATAAAATCAGCAGAAGGGGCCATTCACAAAGAATCCGCTCAGGATCTCCCAGTTGGAAGCCATCCCGACCCACCAAGAGCTGAAATGGGATTCCCACCATCCCATTCCCAACAAGGGATGCCTCAGCCTCTGCTCAAAAGATACTTGGTGTTAAGGATAACTCCTTTCCCTGACGTCAAACCCAAATGGGTCACGGTACAAATTCTACTCCATCTCTCCCAGTTCTATCCTCTGGGGCCAAGCCTGAGCCTGACCCCTCTGTTACATGACTGACAGCCTTTCATAACTGCAAGCAGCCATCACAGCCCTTTGCATTTTCTCTTATTCAGGCTAAACAGGCTCTGCTCCTTCAACCAGCCATCCTGGGGTACAGCCTCCAGTCCCCACTGGACCAGTCTGGACACACTCTAACTATTCAAAGTCCTTTGTACACGACAGTGCTGAGAACTGGGGAGTAGAATTGGGAGTCTGCCACTTACAGGGTGCCCATGGGCAATTATGTGCTGAGCTTGTTCCTGTTTCTACAAAATGAGAAAATTGGACTAACTGTCATCAAAGGCCCCTTCCAGCACCGATCCTGTGAAGGATGCTTCATATGTGATATAATCATGATAGTACCTACTATACACCAAGTACTTTACAATTAGTATCTCATTTGCTCCTCACAACAATCCTGGGATGTAGGTGATATTATTATTTCCAATTTACAGATGAGGCAAACAGGCTCAAGTGACTTGCCCAAGGTCACACAGCTAGTACTCGTCTGAGGCCAGATTTAAACTCCAATCTTCCTCACTATAGACTGGCGCTCTGGACACTAGTGTCACCTAGCTGCCCTCTTCTTGGTTTAGAAAATGCTATTCCAGAATTGCTGTGCTTGTCCTCTATTCTTGAAGAAGACCAATGCCAGAATCACACTAAAAGGGGCATCACCATATCACCCCTGGCATGGCACTGTATCACAATTGCTGTTGGCTACTTCCAGAAATATCTTTTTATTAATGAGGGGGTCTACACCGAGTCTCATAGCTGTTGGTAATCCCAAGCTATCTTGTTATTTATTTGGCCCATAGTTGCATAGACACACAATGTCTCCTCTGAGAGACCATAAGATCATGTAAGAGGGCAGAAGCTATTTTCTGTTTATCTTTCCCAATGCCCAACATGGTGCCTGGAGTGTAGAAAACACTTAATTGATTTTTTTCTCAGTACCTAGAGTAGCAACTTGCATACAGTAGGAAGATAATAAATTCTTGGTAATTGATTATCGTAAGGTCACAGAGATAGAGTTCAAGGGGACCTCAGAGGCCACCTAGTCCAAACCCTTTATTTTACAAATGAGGAAACTGAGGCTCAGGGAAATGAAGTAGCCAAGGTCTCTTGGATAGGATCAGAGGAAAGACCTGAATGAAGGACCTTTGTCTCCAAAGTAAGGCGTTCTCCACCATGTTAGACTTTTTCTTTGGAGCTTCTATCTCCTCTTGGGTTCTAGGAACCTCTAAATACCAGAGAGCAGCAAAGAGTCTTGAGAGGAGCAACGTGACATGGCAAAGAGCGGACTGGATCCAGAACCAAAGGGGTTGGACTTGCCTCTCCATTCTGCTACTCCCAGCATCCAGACCTGGGCCAAGCCTGGAAGAGGCTTGGCCTAACTAGGGCTGCAGGGCATCCTTAACTGACATCGCCCAGTCCTGTCCAGCATTTCCAGGATGTGATTTCAGATGTTATATCCAAAGCCCTTTGCAATGACATTTTTCACATGCTTTCAGTTGGAAGGCACAGAGATCCTCAGAAAAGGGATTTAGAAAGCATGGGCCAACTAACATTTAGTCAATAAACATAGATTAAATAATCAATAGGTGCCAAGACTGTGCTAAACCAAGGTTACAAAGAAAGGGAAAAAGCAGTCCCTAACCTCAGGGAGCTCTTAGTTTAACAAAAGGGAGATAATGTACAAAATAACTAGGTATGTACAAGGAAGATATGGCCACAGTGGATGTAGTACTGTAAGACAGAAGGTAGCAGGCACAAAGGGCACCAGGAAAAGCCTCCTGCAGGAGGTGAGACTTGAGCTGAGTCTTGAAGGAAGCTGAGAGGCAGAGAGATGAGGAGGGAGGGCATGCTTAGCATGGGCACAGCCAGTGAAAAGGCCTAAAGCAGGAGTCCAGTTCCAGCAAGAAGGGCCTGCAAAATCTCTAATCTAACTTGAGCTAGAAGGACCTATGAGATCCCTTTTTTCAGAGCCATCAGAGCCATCCCTTAAGACATCATCCTGACCCTAGACATACTGCCCATGTGTCCTGGGGAAGCTCATTTCTTCTCCCTAGGACTCAGTTTCTTCATCTGTAGAAAAGCCAGGCAGGCAGGCCAGACCAGATTGCTTCCGGGGCTCCTTTCAACTCTGGGTCATTGTTTCATGACCCTCTCACGTTGAAATTTGGATGATCTCAGTTCCTGTTTTGCCCTCAGGTTTCCAAGGGTCCTACAGAGTTGGCTCTTCCTAATCAAATGGGATGAGATGTAGAAGGCTGCCACCACCCCAGGAAACAGATGCCCTTTGGACAGGCAGACCACCGCTGGGGGCTGCCCTTTCTGGGCCTGAATATTCAACCAGCATTGACTCTGGCCATTCACTTTGTGCCCAGCATTTTGAACCTCAAGAGACTCCATCAATCAGGGAACATTTGTTAAGTGGCTACTTTGGGTCAGGCACGTGCTGGGCCCTGAAGGGACAACGACCCAGGATCCTTGAAGAACATACATTTTACTGGGAAGAAGGAATAGCATATGCACAGATAATTAAAAGCAAACCATATACAGTCAATAGGAAGTAACATCTTATTTTCCTTAATATAATGTAAGTTCCTTGTGGGTGGGGTCCATTCTGTTCTGATTTTTGAATTCCCAACATACAGTGCCTGGCATGTAGTAGAAGCTCCATAAATGCTGGCCAATGGATTGACTCTCTTTGTATCTCCAGTGCCTATGGTAATACCTGGCACATAGGAGGAGCTCCATAAACACTGGCCAATGGATTGACTCTCTTTGTATCTCCAGTGCCTCTGGCAGTGCCTGGCACATAGTATGAGCTCCATAAATGCTTGCTGATTTTCCCTCTTTGCATCCTTAGTTACTGGCATACAGTAGAAGCTTAATAAATGCTTGCCAATTCATTGATTCTCTTAGTATCCCCAATGTCTAGCCCAGGTAAGTGCTTAATAAATACTTGCTGATTGAGTGACTGAACACAATGCAGAAAAGCACGGCTTCCATGAGGAAGCAGCTTTATTTCCCCTGTGCTGGGAAATACTCAGGTCCTGTCCCTGGGCAGACCAGGCTGCGACCCCTGAAAAAATAGCTCTCTGTAAGAATTTCTCCATGTAGCTGCTAAGTTCTCAGCCCAGGGTCAGTTAGGTAGTTCAGTGGATAGAGCACTGGGCCTGAAGTCAGGAAGACCTGAGTTCAAATCCAGCCTCAGACACTTACTAGCTAGGTGACCCTAGGCAAGTCACTTAACCACTGGAGAAGGAAATGGCAAACCCCTCGATTATCTTTGCCAGGAAAACCCCATGGACAGTCTAGTAGATAGGGTCATGAAGAGCTGGTCATGACTCCACAGAACAACTCAGCCTAGCCCCCAGTCATTGTCTCCTAGGTGAGATTGGTGTTGCCTTCTTAAACTTTTCAGCAATCATTTGGAGCAAGGTCTGAAGTTTAGTGTCAGAGAGATAGCCCAATGGTACCCCCAGGGCTGTTACCTTGGCATTAGCAATCCTGTAGTGACAACCAAGCGCCAATTCCAGGCCTCCTCCCAGAGCCAGGTCCTGGATAGCAGCCACCGAAGGCTTCTCCAAGTTCTGTATACTGTCAACTAGTGTGGCTAATGAACCGGCTGGCCTTTGGGGGTCACTAAAGCCTCGAATATCAGCACCTAAGGAAATAAAGAGAATAAAAGTGTTACTGGGGGAAAAAACCTGGTTCAGGATAAACTCAATAGACAGCTTTTGGGAGGCAGTCTGGTGTGATGGACAGAGCACAGGATTTAGAGTTGGGTATATATGGGTTCAAAGCCTACCTCTTGTGAGCTCTCTAGCCCTGGCTAATTTTATCTCTCTGACCCTCATTTTCCTTATCAATAAAATGGAGACATAAGAGTCAATCGAAAGGCAGAGATGAAGAGTGAGTGTATTCCAGGTATGGGAGCCAATCTACTTCTTCCCCAGGCAAGAGAAGTCACAGACTTCTCTCCATGATCAGATCACGGTCTGAGGGACTATCTTGCCTCATCATTTGTCCCCAAGTAGAAAATTAGACTGAGAATATATCAGGGAGGAATTTGAAAACCAGACTAAGATGTCTAAAATTTACCTTGTAGGCAATGGGGAGCCAGGAGTGCCACAAACATAACTACACATTAGGAAGTTTGGTGGGTTCTGAACTGGTGGACTGGATAGGCCTCAATAATGTCTGAAGAGGACACTATCCTCTTTGGGTTAATGTCTTTATCGATGACTCGGACAAAGGCAAATGTGTCAACTCTGCAGCTGACATGGAGCCATGAAGAATGTCAGTCAGTATACATTTATTAAGCACCAACTATATGGCAGGCACTGAACTAAGCACTGGGCTCTCTAGCCATGTCAGATGATAGAGTATGGCTCCAAAATTTGCTTTTTGCCAGGCTGGCAAAACCAGCCTTATCCCCTCTAATGGGCATGACTCTAAAATCTGCCAACTCGGACCAGAAATGCTATTGCTAATTTTCAATCATTTCCAACTTGGTGAGACCCCAGTTGGGGTTTTCTTGACCAAGACACTGGAGGGGTATGCAGAGGGCTGGTGAGAAGAAGTGGTTGGCCCAGTCACTCAGTCACCCAGAGTCAGATGATTTGAGACTGCCCTGGAGGGTTGCCTAGATGAGACGGGAAGGATGGGCCAGGGCTTGCCAGAGCTGCTTTGTTTGAGAAGTGAAGACTACCCCAAGGGAGCATTCCAAAGCCAACTGGATAATACTCATCTCTGCCCCTAAACCAGAGAGGAGATTAGCAGATGAGTATGTGGTGTAGTATCTGGTGAGAGGCAACCAGCCTGGGAAAAGGGCCTGCTCCAGGGAAACAGGGACAGAAGGCCTGGGAAGCAGGCCACTGCTAAGCAACATCAGTGTCCTGAGATCAGAGCCTTGGAGGGCTCTGAGACGGGGTGGCCAAGAGCTAGAACAGGGCCTTGATTGTGTCAGGGAAATATATTTCTTCCCTAAATGGAAAATGAGAGTGTGATTAGTTACTGCCTCGTAGAAAGAAACGGTACCCAGAGTTTACATTATTCTAAGATTTTCCAGCTTGGCATAAAAAGCTGGAGAGAAGGTACCCACTTTCTTCACTTCTCTGCTCAGCTTCAGTTTCCCTGTCTGCAAAACAAAGAGGTGCATGGCACCATAGATTTATAGCTAGAAGATACTTTAGAGGTCGAATCGAACCCTCTCATTTTACAGATGACAAAACTGAGGTCTAGAATATAGTGACTTGCCCAGGATCATACATCTAGCGAGAGCCTTGGAATAGCCGTGATCTCCAGGTCACTGACCTTGCTTCCAGACCGGGCATCACAGTCATTGTGGGAAGGAGGTCTACTTTCCTGACCAACCTCCCACAGGAAGCTAAGGCCAAGAGTCCTGGTCCAGCTCTCCTGGCCACTATCCCAAATACCCTATCCGGCCCCTCCCAAGTTGGGATCTGACAGCTGCTTCTGCAAGTGCCAAAGCCACTACAAAGACCCAGGAAAAAAGATCCTTGTTCCCCAAGTCCTTGGCATTGCCAAAGAGTTCAAAATCAGAAACTGATGTGAAATTATTGATGACGTAGCACCCTCCGCTTTGCTGTTGAGCCCTAAGGACCTTGGGACCTTTCTATCTCATTGAAGCTTCAACTTCCTGTGTGTTGTCTGCCCTGTTACAACAGGAGCTGCATGCAGAGGACCAGGACTGACCATTTTGGGGGACATATGTGTGATAATGATATTATCTGGGGGACAACTTCTCTTGGACAGTGATAGGCAAGATGGTTTGGCTAGATGATGTCTGACCTCCCTTTGAACTGACTTTCAATAATCTTCTAAATTTCTTTAACCAAGATCTCTTCCAGTCACCCTTTCAGGGAAATCCACTCCCGCCAAGATTGTTAGGTGAGGGTTGGCCACAGGCCCAGTTCTCTTTCCTACGGACCATATTGGAGGTCTCATGTTGGAGTGAATACCCACTGGGCTCCTCAGATGCAGGGGGCACCAATGAGGCCCAGGTGTTCAGGATTCCCAGTATCTAAGATGCAGAGTAGTCTGTCCTGTGGTGGCCATGACATCATTGGAGCAGAGGTCTAAAGTGGCCAGTCAGGACCCTCATGGAAGCCGAGCCCTACAAGGGACTGACTAAAACCTTTCCTTTTGGAGAAGGGGAAGTTTCCTTTATATTTCTCTTTCCTGCTGAAGAAAAAGTCTTCCACTGCTCTGGAGGACAAGCAGCACTGTCAAGTGGCTTGGTTGTGGCTTCACGGTGTGTTGTGAGGCAGACTACTTCTAATCCAAGTAGAGGCATTTATTGAGAATGACGCCCCTAGGTTCCAAGAAGAACCAGCAACTTTAGTGGAAGCATGATGGATTTTTATAGCATGAAGATGCAATGCCATAACAGAAATTATGAATATTAAAAAGGTAGGAGGGAGTTGTTAAGGGATTAGGTAATAGGGGAGGAGTCTCAGCTGTGGTGGAACTGTACATGCAATTACCCACAAGGCACACAAAAAAAACCCATGGGGGTGTGTGTGCGATGATATTATAGTAAGCCTCTCTACATCATAAGTTCACCTGAAGGATAACTTTTGCTATTACTGCACACATGCCTACTTAGTGAAAGTCCCTTCTATTGTTTCAGGGTCTACATCCTGCTCGGGCATCCTGGTGCTGCTGCTTTCTGTTTGGCTGTGTGTTGGGGTTCTGTCTGAGACTAGACAGATGTGGTTGTAGTTGAGGACATGGACATACCCACTGTTTCTGCAGGAAATATGAGGAATGGGCCTGGGAGCAGGGGCTAGCTAGAGGGAGTGGCCGGGATTCCATCACATGGACATGTCTGCTGTTTCTGGAAGAATTATGAGTTCGTGGGCACACCTGTTGTTCTAGTGAGCAGTGAGGCATACATATGGAAGTAAGGATATTGAGGGGAGAGTGGCTAGGTAGGGGCAGTGGGCCTGCTGTTCAGTGGGGCCTATGACTGAGTCTAGGGGCTTGTAGTTCTGTTAAATCAGGACATGCCCATAAGGAAGCTAGAATATTGGGGCTGCAGGCAGCTTTGTTAGGATTCCATCAGATAGACTGGTAGAGTTTCTTTCTCATCACTTTCTCACTTTCTTTCACTCTTGGCTTCCGTAAGCCTCAGCTCATTTTCTTTCTTTCCTACTCACTCTTCCTTCTTTTCTTTCTTTTTCTTCCTCCTTTTAATCTCCCTTCCTTCCCTCTTTTCTTTCCTTCTTTCCATCCTCCCTCTCTATTTGAACTTACTTCTCCAGTCTCATTTTCCTCATCTGTAAAATAAAGGGGTTGGCTTAAGTGACTTCTAAGAGCCCTCTAGCTCTAGACCTACAATCCTATGAATAAAATTGTCAGAAGCTTGATTTAAACCCAGGTTTTTCTGGCTGATGCCTGTTTTTATGTATAATACCACCACGACTCTCTAAAGCAAGACAGAAATGGGAGTTACTATCATACCCATCGCCCTGCCCAAAGCCATCTCCCACTGAGTCCCACAGTGCAGTAGAGGACAATGGAGCACCTGGGAGAATGAGTGGGGCGGGGCCCAGAAAGTCTTTACCTGCAGAGAACTTTCCATCTGCTCCACAGATGACGATGGCTTTCACAGCTGGGTCAGTCTCGGCTTTCCTCAAGCTCTCGAACAGGCCATCGACCACAGGCTTACTGGAAGAAACAGAAGAACAAAGTTCTGAAGCCATGGTTCCGCCATGATGGGATCCCCACTCCAATGATGGGAAAACATATACTTGCTCTCGTTGCCCTCTTTTCACCTCTTTTCCAACCTCGCCTTGCCCCACCTGGGGGTGATGTGTTAAGGTGGGCATTGTACCTGCTGGAGGCCTGCTCTCCCTTGACCTTCACATCTAATCATGAGTCTAGTCCATTCTCCCTCCACAACTACTCTGGAACCATCCCTTTATGTCTTCTCCCCTAGCTACTAGCTTAGAACAGACCTGCACCATCTCTTGTCTGAATGATCACAACAGCACCCTAATTAATTATTCTCCTCAGCTCCACTACTCCCATCAAACTATACAACTGTCAAAGCCCAGATCTGACCAGATCATTTCTCTGTTCCATAAACTCTAATGATTTTTTTTATTATTATTTTTGAGGCAATTGGAATTGAGTGACTTGTTCAGGATCACACAGCTAGTAAGCACATCTGAGGCTGGATTTGAACTCAGGTCCTCCTGCTTCCAGGGCCAATGCTCTAACCACTGCACCACCTAGCTGCCCCACTAATGACTCATAAGCTATTTTTCTTGCTCTAGTCTCTCTCCTGAGCTCTAATCAACAAATCAATGGATCAATAAGTATTTATTAAGTGCTTAATATGAGCTAAGCACTAGGGCTACAAAGAATATTAGAAAATGTAAGCTGCTTTCAAGGAGCTCACATCCTAATGGGGGAGATAATATATAAAAGAGAGTCCATTCAAGATATATGACCAACTGCCCATTGGACATTAAATCTGGAAGGTCCTATTGCCATCTCAGACTCCCATTCGTCTGTAAAATGGAGTTAATGACAGCACCAAGTTGGCATGAGGATGAAATGAGAAAATATCTATAAAGCACTTTGTAAATCTTTGTGTTATATAAATGCTATTATTTTTTTCTTAGGGGGCAACAAGAAGTGGATAGAGCACCTGGCCTGGAGTCAGGAAGAGCTAAGTTCAAATCCTGTCTCAGACACTTACTGTCGGTGTAACCCTGAACAAGTCACTTCACCTTGTTTGCCTCAGTTTCCTCATTTTTAAAAATGAGCTGGAGAAGGAAATGGCAAACCACTCCAATATCTTTGTCAAGAAAACTCCAAAAGAAACTGGACATAGACCAATGCCTGATATCGTACACAACAATGAAGTCCAAATGCATACATGATCGAGGCAAAAAGATTGAGACTATAAACAAATTAGGGGAGCAAGGAATAGTGTATTTGTCAGATTTATGGAGAATGCAGAAATTTTTGACCAAACAAGAGGTAGAGAATATTATGAAGTGCAAAATGGATAATTCTGATTACATTAAATTGAAAAGATTTTGCACAAACTCAATGCAACAAAGATTAGGAGGGAAGCAGAAAACTGGGAAAGAATTTTTGCCACTAGTGTCTGTGATAAAGGCCTCATTTCTAAAATATATAGAGAACTGAGTCAAATATACAAGAATGCAAGTCGTTCCCCAATTGATAAATGGTCAAAGGATACGAACAGGCAGTTTTCAGAGGCAGAAATTAATGCTATCTATAGTCATATGAAAAAATGCTCTAAATCACTATTGATTAGAAAGATGCAAATCAAAACAACTTTGAGGTACCACATCACACCCATCAGATTGACAAAACATGACAAAACAGGAAGATGATAAATGCTGGAGAAGATGTGGGAGAGTTGGAACACTAATTCATTGTTGGTGGAGCTGTGACTTGATCCAACCATTTGGAGGGCAATTTGAAACTATGCCCAAAGGGCTGCAAAAATGTGCATATTGCTTTGACCCAGCAATATTGTTTCTAGGACAAGATATCATAAAAATGGGAAAGGGTCCCACATGTACAAAAATATTTATAGCAGCTCTCTTTGTAGTGATCAAAAACTGTAAATCAAGGAAGGGGATGCCCATCAATTGGAGAATGGCTGAACAAGTTATGGCATATGAATGTAATGGAATACTATTGTGCTATGAGAAATGATGAACAGGAAGACTTCAGAGAGGCCTGCAAAGACAGATATGAATTGATGCTGAGTGAAAAAAAGAAGCACCAGAAGAACTTTGTACACAGCAACAACCACAATGTGCTAGGAATTTTTCTGGTAGACTTAGTACTTCATTGTAATGCAAGAACTTAAAAAATTCCCAATGGACTCACGGCAAAGCGCCTTCCACATCCAGAGAAAGAACTATGGAATTGGATCACAGAATGAAGCAGACCATTTTCTTTTGTATTGTTTTGTTTTGTTTTATGATTTCTCCCATTCATTTTAATGCTTCTATGCAACATGACTAAGGTGAAAAGGTACTTAATAGGAATGTATGTGTAGAACCTATATAAAATTGTATGCCATCTCAGGGAGGGAGTAGGAAGGGAGAAAGATGGAGGGGAAAAAAATCTAAGCTATATGGAAGTGATTGTGAACACTGAAAACAATAAAATAATAATAATGAAAAAGTTTTTATTAGAAACAGTATATATACAGTAGAGGGAGCAGTCAGAAATAGACTGAGAGAAAAGTGACTGTGAGTGGGCTAGGAGAACTTGTTTGTAGGGAGTCCTAACAGAAAGAGTATTTGTGATATTGAAGCCCTGTCTGTTGGTTTGTGTTGATTTCACAGACAGAAGCCCTATCGGTGTTTATGAGACTGAGATGATGGCACTGGTAATGGGTATAAATATTGTTATAGTCATGTTAAGCGTCATTTTCCTAGAGGAGTTTGGAACAGACAAGAAGCAGGTACAGAGGGCTGCCTGTGTGTGAAACCAGGCAAGAGCTGGGAGCAGTCAGTCCACAGAGGAGGAACCCACAGAGGAGGAGCCATGGGGTTTGGAAGTCAGCCTTGAGTAAAGATGAGAGAAGACTTTACTTGGACTCTGTAATGACTAAGAAGATTGTTCTTACAGTGACCTAGGGGTGGATGGTGTGGTATTTTGAAAGAGGACTTTACTTGGATGTTTGGTATTGATTAAGGATGTTTCTATTGTTGTGATTATGTGTGTGTGTATACATACTGAAGACCTCTAAGGAAAAGAACTCACCAGCTCTCAAGGAAGTCTATTCCATTAAAGGAGGAAGATTGATTAGGAGACAACAACATTTCCCAACCATGCTACTAAGACAATAATTCCTCATCAAATTGGAAATGCTGAAAATCAAAGGAGAGATTAATAAAATTGAAAGTTTTAAAAAAAGCATTAAACTAAACATATGAAAAAAAGCTCCTAAACCCTACTGATTAGAGAAATGCACATTAAAATAATTTTAAGGAACCATCTCACACCTATCAGATTGACTAATATGACAGAAAAGGAAAATGATAAATGTTGGAATGGAGGTAGGGAGCTGATCTAGAGAGCAATTTGGAAGCATATCCAAAGGACTATAAAACTTTGCATTACGCTTTGATCCAGCAATACCACTACTAGGTCTGTATCCCAGAGATTTAAAAAGAGGGAGGGAAGGATCTATTTATACAAAAATATTTATAGTAGCTCTTTTTGTGGTGGCAAAGAACTGGAAGGGGATGCCCAGCAATTGGGAAATGACTGAACAAGTTGTAATATGATTGTGACAAGATATGATGGTGATGTAATACTATTGTGCTATGAGAAACGATGAACAGTCCACATCCAGAGAAAGAACTATGGAGTTGGAATGCAGAATGCAGCAGACTATTTTCTCTTGTGTTATGTTTTGTTTTGGTTTGTTTTTGTTCATGCATTCTCCCATTAGTTTTAATTCTTCTATGCAACATGACTAAGGTGAAAATGTGTTTAATAAGATTTATGTGTATAATTGCACATTGTAAGACTGCACGTCGTCTTGGGGAGTGAGGAAAGAGAGAAGGAGAGAAAATTTAAGACTTAGGGAAGTGATTGTTGAAAACTGAAAACAAATAAAATAATTTTTAAAAAATTTACAAAAAAAACAATTGATGAGCAGGATGCTTTCAGAAAAACCTGGAAGACTTACATGAACTGATGTAAAGAGAAGTGAGCAGAACCAGGAAAATATCATATGATGACAAACTGAATGACTTAGCTATTCTCAGCAATTCAGTGATCCAAGACAGTTCCAAAAGACTTGCAATGAAAAGTGCTGTCCACCTCCAGAGAAAGAGTCAATGGAGTCGGAATGCAGATGAAAACAATTTTTTCACCTTATTCTTTTTTGCCTTTTTTTGTAACATGACTAATGTAGAAATATGATTCGGAAAATTTCAGATCCATAATTGATACCACATTTCTTGCCTTCTTAATGGATGAGGGAGGGGTAGAAGGGAGAAAACTTGGAACTCAAAAAAATTTTAAAGAATGTTAAAAATTATAATTATAAAAAAATTTAAGAATAAGTTCTCTTCTCCTTTTCCCCTTACCCTACCCCCATCATTTTGGAAGAAATATACCTGGGAATAATAGGGAGAAAGGTGATAGTAAATATAGTAGTTACCTTTCCCCTTCTTCCCTTTTACCTTAAAACCTAGAGTGAATGCTCACCTTTGACCATTTACTTAAGCACCAAATATGCTGCTTCTACAGACAGTCCATAATAGTTGCACAATAGTACGGAGTCCAAAAGTCATGTTTTTCCTAGATCCATGATAACCACAAGATTAATAGAGGATAGCATTTATTTTTAATTTAATTAAATTAAAACCAACACCCCCTGTCATATTGTTTTTGTTAATTTTGTAATCATCATTAACTGAGGCTGCTAGGAAGTGGGGGGGCATTAGAGACGGTTGGGAGGGAAGTCTAACTTTAACTAAGTTAGACACCCACTGGCTAAGGCAAACCACTTAAGCTCTCTCAGCCTCAGTTTCCTCATCTGCAAAATAAGGGGGATGACCTCTAAAGTCCCTCCAACTTCTATCCTATGGTCCAGAGGTTCAAATGAGACAAAGTAAGAAAAGTACAAGAGAAATGCAATGATTCTCATAGACCTTGCATGGGAACAACTGTAATTCTGGCTTGGCTGCTTCTTCAAAGTCCCATCCATCACCTTCCCCTCTTTTTTTTTCAGCCAGATTAAAGGACTGTACCTACATTACGTTATCAGTCTTTCAAACATCTCCAAGAAAAATGGCCTAGATGATTAAATAGGCAGGCTCCCTTTCTGCTCTACTCAAAGCACTTTTTTCTTCCTTCCAATGTCTTGCAAAAGCCAGGGTCAAACGGCATTCACAAAGAAGTTCCCTGTTTATCAAATAAAAGTAGACAAAATTGCACAGTAAGCTAACTCGTCAAAGAAGGCCACATCTAATCAGCTTTTAGCTGGTTCCAGGGATTAGAACTCTAGTTCAATAAAGCCCCAAAGTCTTTGGGTTAAGCTGCTTTAGGAAAAGAATAATTTTCATTTCCCTGACCAGTGTCCACTTCACCTTCAGCAGTAAAGGAGGCTGGAAGAGAATCCTTCCTTTAGTATTTTCCCTAACGACCAAGCAGATTACTTTCATAGGCCAAGTAAGATAAGGCTGGCTTCCAAGCTGGGGCTTCCCTTGAAAAAAGACTTTAGAAAATGGTGTTTCAAAGTCATTCTGTCTCTTTGGGCCTCAGTTTCCCTATCTGCAAAGTGAGGGCATTAGATTAGATTACCTCTAAAATACGTCCCACCTCTAAATATATAACAGATGGTAACAACTGGGAAAGGAAACTGAATGTAGTGGGAGGAATACAGGTTTGCAGTTGAAGGACTCGATCCCCTTGCCTGTAAAATTGAGGGAAGGCTAGAGCAGGAAGGGAATTCTGAGGCCCTGGAGATCTCCTGGAGCTATGGGAGGGGTGAAGAGCAGTGGTTTTATAGATGAGACTCCTAGGAGAAAGAAGAATGCTTTGGTGCAGATTGCTAAGGCATTGGATGCTGAGAGGCACAATGACCTCTAACCTATAGCTCTGGCTGGAGAAAGAATGTCTCAGGCCCTTTTTATTGGAGCTGGACTTCTATCTCAGGCCTTTGCACTGGCTGTACCCCATGCTAAGGGGCAGTTAGGTGGTACAGTGCATACAGCACCAGTGCAGGAGTCAGGACCTGAATTCAAATCTCACCTCAGACATTTGACACTCACTAGCTGTATGATCTTGGGCAAGTCACTAAACCCCAGCTGCCTCATCCTGGGTCATCTCCAGTCATCCTGATGAATATCTGATCACTGGATTCAGATGGCTCTGGAGGAGAAGTGAAGCTGCTGACCTGCACAGTCCTCCCTCACTCAAAACAAAGTCAAGTGCAAGTCATGTCATTATTTCTCTGATGGCATGGTCTTCTTCGGCAACGAAGGACAAGCACACACCCCCTATGCTAAGCATGCCCTCCCTCCTCATCTCTCTGCCTCCTAGCTTCCTTCAAGTCACCTTCTGCATGAGGCTTTTCCTGGCCCCCCTATCATCCAGTGCCTTCCTTCTCAGATTACTTTCCATCTATTCTACATGTGGACAGCTGGGTGATACAGTAGATAGAGTACTGGGTTTGCAGTCAGGAAGATTCACTTCCTGAGTTCAAATCTGGTCTTAGACACTTGCTAGTTGTGTGATCCTAAGCAAGTCACTTAACCCTGTTTGCCTCAGTGGCAAACTACTCCAGTATCTTTGTCAAGAAATTCCCAAATGGGGTCAAGAAGAGTTGGACATGACTGAAACTAATGAACAACTCTATACAAACCTTCCTTATAAAGTACCTAGTTCTTTTTCATGGTGTCTCCTCCATTAAGAGTTCCCTGAAGGCAGGGACTGTTTGTGCCTTTTCTTTGTAACCCTAGAGCTCATCACTGGCCTGTCGCCTTGAAAAAGTAAATCAGTGCTCATTGATTCAATATTTGTGGCTGATGACATCTAAATTCCTTCTGCTTCAATTTGGTGTCAAGAATCTCTGTTCCTTCCAGCTGAAAGTACATAATTCCTAAAAACAAAAATAGCAAATGGCTTTGGACATAACATCTGAAATCACATTGTGGAAATGCAACTGGAGTCTGGACTGGATGGTCTAAGGATGCTCCGTAGCCCTAATCTGACCACTGCCCTTCCAGGCTGGATTTGGCCAAGGTCTCTGGCAATGGGGAGTGGCAGAAGTGGAAGGTCATTGATAAAATAAAAAATATCAAATCACTAGAACAAAGGATCATATCTTACAAAATTTTATGTCACGGTTCCCTTTGGGAGCCTAGAAAGGCCTATAGATCACCTCCCAGAATAAAGTGTTTTAATGCACAAGATAAACTATGCACCAAAATAGATACTTTTTGAAGTTTACAGACTCCAACTTAGAGGAGGTTCCACAAGTCCCCTCCAGCTCATATCATGCTAGTGAAACAGGGAGTAGAGATTTGGGGTTCAAATCCTTCCTCTTCTCTTAATAACTAACCATTGGGAGCCTCATTTTCCTCTCCTGAAAAATAAATTTGAACTCATGTCTCCTAAAATCCGTCTGAGTTCTAAATCAACGATCTTGGAAGCTCCTTGGTCACGGGACAAGTAGGTTTTCATCTTAGTACGCCCAGAGCCCGGACCCATAGTTAGTAGGCACTTGATAAATCCTTGTGGCGTGTTTGCTTAATGTCTAGCTGATTTCCAAGCACAGATCACACACCAGGAAAGGCTGGCAGGAACCCGGAGGATCTCCCGCGACAGTCCTGGGTTAGGCTTTCCAAATTCCTCCCAGCTCTAAGAGGGGCGGGGAAGTGGTGTCTAAGATCTTTAAGAACGTCCTATGGGAATCTACAACGCGGACGGGCTGAGCCCTGAGCTCCCTCCCAGCTCTGCCAGTTCCTGATTTGCCAGTTCGGGGTTAGGGGCTCAGGGCTCCGCGGGCGAGCAGGCAGGCGGGCACAGTTGCGGCCGTGGCTGCAGCGTTGCGCCCCCTCCCTCTCACCTACCTAAAGGTGTTCAAAGGCGGGTTCCGGAAACGGATCACAGCCAGAGAGTTGTCCAAAAGCGTGTAGTGGGCCATGGCGCCTCGCAGTCACTGGCCGGGCACTCGAGATCAGACTTTAATGAAACCCAGCGAGGGGAGGACCCACCCCTGGCCAATGGGGTTCCGTGGCCCACCCCACCCTCTCACTGGGGATCCTCTCCCTCCCCAGCCTCCAGAGCCTGCACCACCCCTAGATCCACCCCTGGGAAACTTGAGCCTCCCGTCAGGCACTGTTCTTTGCCTCCCTGGCCCCCCCGCCAAGATCCCTACCGTCCCCCCTTCCTCCGCTGCCCTCCTGCCCAGGACTTCGCCCTCTTTTCTCCTCAGCTGCGCTCCCAGGTCCCAAACAAGGCCTTCCAACCTTCCCTCTCCCGGCTGGAGTTTTCCTCCATCTCAGGACCTCTCCCCTTCCAAGCTCTCCTTTCGTTCTTGCTCTCCTTCCCTCCTACACTACCCCCTCTTTTCCCTCCCCGCCCCCCCCCACCCCTTTACACTGACTGCCACAGAAACAGGAACCAGAGACAGTCCTGGCCTCACACAGTCAGCGTCAGGGGGATAGATTACTTGGACTCAGTTTTTTCTCGTCTTTCTTTTTCATTCTTTGCAACAATGGATGGTTTGCTGGGATGGGGATGGAGAGTGATACATTCAGAAGTGAAGGTAATATGAACACAGAAAGATAACAATAGGATTTGTAAAAAGGATATTATGTTACCCCCTTGCTCTAAAACAGCGGTGGGAAACCTGTGGCCTCGAGGCCACACGTGGACCTCTAGGTCTTCAAGTGCAGCCCTTTGACTCAGTCCAAACTTCACAGTTAATAAAAGGATTTGTTCTGTAAAACTTGGACTCAGTCAAAAGGCAGCACCGAAGACTCTAGGCCTAGAGGTCAAAGGTTCCCCACCCCTAATCTAGAAGGTTCTGTGACTCCCTATTGTCTATGGCAAAATTCAAACTCCTTTGTTACACAACTGAAATGTGGAGATTTTTCCAGTCTCAGTCTCAGTCTTACAGAAGCAGGAGTCCAAAGCAGAGGTCCTGTTTTCAAGGATCATGAAAGAGAAACTGAGGCAGCCAATCTAAGTGGCAGTGTTCAGTTATCCAGATTTCATTTCTTTGTTTTGTCACATGCCTTCTTGCTCACTGTAAGCATGTACTCCCAGAGGGGATCCCTTAGCTCTCTTTTTCCCTGAAGCATCCTCACCCCAGGGCTTTAAACAGAGGTGGAGGATAAGTCCTAAGAACTAAGAGGGCCTGGCCTAGGCACAGGTTATACAGAGAAATAGATGAGAGGCACAGACACAGAGATACAGAGGGGAGTTCAGCCAGAGAGAGGCTCACATATCCATGTTGCCTCTCCACGAAACCAGTGGGGGCTCAGGACTGGCATCCTAGGTACTTGTGGAAAGAGAGACAGAACCTTAACCAGAGTGACAAGTGGGAGAGAAGATGGAGTTGCCCAGCCTCTCTGCTATCCCCCTCCCCCAAGAGAGACCCAGAGGTCACAGTTTCTGCTTAGTCATCAAGGGAAGGAAAGATTGAGGGAGGAGGGAACCCCATCCATGAAGGAATAACTCTGTGGCATGAACCCTGTGGGCGTGGAAGTGTAACTCGAATAGGGTGACTAGACCTTTGTCTCAGATTTTCCTTTGGCACCTCTCACTGATAGTGATGGGATCTGGACCCCTAAAAAGGAAGTGACCATTTCTTTGAAAGCAGTCCTTGAACTTTCCCACATTTTTCCCAATCCCTGGCATTTTGCCTGAGGCATCCGGCCCAGCCCAGTTCACCTAGATATGTAATAATCCTTTTAACTGTCCTTTCACTGTGGCTTTCTGATCATTTAAATCCTTTCATTGTCTGCCCCTGGCCAACCTCAAGCTATTTACTGCTCCGTAATCCCATCTAGACTCTTTCTCGGTTGCCCCTAAACCACCTAGGCTATTTACCACTCATTAATCCCATCTAGATCTTCTCACTGTCTTATAAGTGTCACTATGTTATATATAACTATACTGTTTTATCCCCATCAAACAGCAAATTCTTAGAATCTCGGGGGCTTCTCTTGGAGTTCCAAATAAACCTCCATACTTTTGACTGAAAGGCTTGAGCGGTAGAATTCCTTCAAGGTAGACCCCATGCACCTTGCATTTCAGGGTTCCCAACAACCCAAACCACATCATCACCTTTCACCTAAATTTGCCCAAGGCATAGTTATTGCTCTTTAGGTTCGGAATGAAAATCAAAGAGACCAGATAGATAGCTTGATGTCCAAAAATGGGACATGAGGTTTCATGACAGTTGAGGGACTTCAGTACTGAGAGAAATTAACAACCAATGACTGGGAAGATTCAGAGTTCCCCCTTTTGTGTAGTATTCATTTCAAAGTTCAGTCTTTTGATTGAACTCATTGTTGAAAACAGATCGAATTAACTCTCCTCAATTTTGATCAGAGCAACCCAACGTTACAAGGAATTTAATCTAAAGTGGGGAAGCCCATTGTATTCTATTCAGGTTTGGATGGGGATAAATTCTTTCATTAGAGTGCCCAAAGCTAGGGGTAGTCTGGATCTCTCTTTGTCTAAGAGTGACATGATATCACTCTCAGTCTCTCATTGGAGTGAGCCCACTTCTCATTGTAATATTCATTCTCTCATTAATTGCTAACCAGAGTTGACTGCCTCACTCTAGAACGCCCACTTTTCCAAGGGCACTTAAGTCAGGAGCCTGCCCCCCATGAGGATCTTTGACATTCAAGAGTGCCACTGACCTCTTTTATTAAAATGCTAGCATTATTAGCAAAATTAGCAAAATCATTATCATTACCAGAAATGATGTCTCTTGAACTTTTTAAACATTAAACATAAATCTGTTCTACATTTTTGATTGATTTAAATAAAATCAGTCCAATATTCTCAGTTTGGTAGCAGAAGAGCCTTATGTGGGTCATTAAAGGACAAGGAACAGAATTCTGATGTTCTCAGGGGGATCAATGGTATAGAGATTTTGTGAGCTAGAAATATTAAAATGCAACTGATCTTTCAAATATATATATGTGTGTGTTTGTTGTATGTCTGTGTGTACACATATATATGTGTGTGTTCAGTCATTTTTCCATCATGTCTGAGTCTTCATGATCCCATTTAGTGTTTTCTTGGCAAAGATACTAGAGTGGTTTGGCATTTCTTTCTCCAGCTCATTTTACAGATGAGGAAACTGAGGCAAATAGGGTTAAGTGATTTACTTAGGGTCATACAGCTAGTAAGTGTCTGAGACCAGATTTGAACTAAGGAAAATGAGTCTTCATGACTCCAGGCCCAGCATTCTATCCACTGCTCCACCTAATTGCCCCAGCATATGGTGCTTGATAATGCTTGTAAACTATCAGACTGGTAAAGATGCCAAAAGTGGAAAATCACAATGTTGGAAGGGCTGAGAGAATTCCGGCACACTGATACACTGTTGGTGGAGCTATGATTTGGTCCGACCATTCAGAATGTATGGCTTCAAAGTCACTAAACTATGCCTGCCCTTTTGTGAAACTATTGTTATTTAATTAGTTATTAATAATGATGCCAATATTAGGCTTATGCTCCAATGAGAAGAAAGAGGAAGAGGACCCATACATACAAAAGTATCTACAGCAACTCTTCTTATTATGGCAACAAACTGGAAACCAAGGGAGTGTCCATCAACTGGAGAATAGCTGAAAAAATTATGGCAAATGAATCTAATGAAATATTATTGCACTGTTTTCTCTGTTGTTTGTCCTTTGTTCTCAAAGAGGACCATGAAATCAGGGAGGTGACACCATGACATGCAAGTGAACTGGAATTAAGTGAGGGATGACTGTGCAGAGTCACCAGTCGCACTTTCTCCTCTGGAACCGCTGGGTCCAGCAGGCGAGATATAGATCAGGATGACTGGAGATAGCCCTCTATTGCACTGTAAGAAATGGTGAAAAGGATGGCTTCAGAGAAACCTATGAGGATTTGTATGAACTGACACAGAGTAAAGGCATCAGAACCTGGAGAACAATTTCTACTTACAACACAATCAAGACAACTAACTTTGAAAGACTTGTAACTAATCAATACAGTGACTATCTGTAATTCCAGAAGGCAAATAATAAAGTTATTGATTTCATGAAATTAAAAATTTGAAAAAAATATTTTAATTGCTGATTGCAGTTCATTGAGGTAAGCCATAAATTTATGGCTTAATGTCAAAGTTCCATTCTTAGCAACATGCTGAAAATGTGATTAAAGTTAGATGTGGAGACAGAAAAAAAAATTGATGATTGATTAATTAAAGGAAACTTGGCCCCCCAAACACCAGACCAATTAATTCTCTTAATAAGATCTGGAAAACCACTGACTGTGAATTCAATTATCATGAGTCTGCAGATGAGCCAAAGTCAAAGTTTATGAGCAGATTTGATCTCTTCTCTAGACTGTTAACATATGTAGTCATTACATCACACCGACTCTTCTGCTTTCTCCAGCAAGAATATGGAAGTGCATTTTTTTTCTATTGGTTTTTTCCATCTTCCTGACTTTCTAAATGTTTGTTTCTTTTTCTGTTTCTTGTTGGCTTTGCAAAAAACATACCTGTATTTCTGTCATTCACAAGGCAAGGAAGTCATAGGTCTCTTTCTTTTAATGTATTATATCTTACATGCAGATCCTTGACTTTATCTCTTTTATCTAGGTAGCTATTTGTACAAAGATTTTTTGGAGGAAAGTCATTGAAAAATGGAAAGGTTATAGGTCAAGGTTTGGATGCTTTCCCAGCTTATCACTTACAGGTTTACAAGGTGGATCCCTAGGGGAATGACTACCTGTCTAAATTCTAAGCATTCTTCTGTGTCCACACTCCTAAAACTATATAGCTTGAGGGTTTCTACTGGTGTGTTTTCTTTTAAGAGTCAGCCAGTAGACATGATTAACTCAAAGAAAAAGTATTTGTTAAGATTGACTAGTATACTCTATAAACATTGTCGCCAAAAACCTGGGCTGCATTTTCCCACCAGTACCTCATTGGCATCTATTGGAGGCGTGAGCATAAACTGAAGGGACACTGGTAGCAAGACATACACCTGTGGGGAGGAAATACTTGGAGAAGAATCAAAGGTAATTAGTTTTAAAACTAGGGGACTGGAGAGATGGTGATGCCTTCTACAGACACAGGGTTCAAATCCCACCTCAGACCGACTGACACTTGGAAAGTCATTTCACTTTTCATAGCCTTTCCTCATCTGTAAAATGGGGAATATAACTAATTGAACTTCCCTCCCTGGTTATCATGAGGATCCCATGGAATAATGTATTTAAAGGGAAAGCTCTCAAGTTACTTTGCAATGCTAAAGGGATCCTGCTTTAGCAGGGACAGCCTTAAAAATACTCATCTCCCTGAGTTCAAATGTGACCTCAGCCACTAGCTGCATGACCTTGGGTAAGTCACTTCACTCTGTTTCCACATCTGTAAAATGAGCTGGACAAGGAAATGGCCAACCAGGATATTTGCCCAGAAAACCCCAAAGGGTGCCATGGAGAGTCAGATGTGACTGAACACGGACAAAGTGATCCCCCGGGCTGGGGAGCACAAGGCAGGGCAGGATGCAGGGACTTCTCAGGTGGCCAGACCTCTCTACTCGGCCCATAATGCTCATAGTGCCCCTAATTGTGAGGGTCGGAAGGGAACTGAGAGATTAGCTGGCCGGGTCTCCTCATTTTTATGGAGGGCATTTTAAAAATTAAATGAAATTACTTTTTAAAAGGATGTTTCCGGATTCCCTTCCAATTCTGCAGTCTTCGGGTTTGGTGATGGAGAGGTGCCTTGATTCTGGGTTAAGAAGACATCATCTGTTTCAGGGAGTCCACAGCCTTTATGAAGTGCCACCTGTATGCAGCGGGGGTGTGTGTGGGGGGACCCTACAGGGAGAAAGAAGCCCGAGGTCCCTGCCCTCAGGGCTGTTCGGCTACAAGGTCCATCGGCCACGTGCAAGTCACGTGTGAGGAAGGGCAGCGGGCGGGGGGCGGGGCAGGTCTGAGCAGGGCCCAGTCCCGGCTCTGGGCCGCAGCCTCTGGAGGTTCTGGCTTGATCCGGATGTTGGGGTTCTGTTCAGTTGTACGGGGGGGGGGGGGGGAACAACGCCCGGTATACAGTAGGTGCTGAATAGACTCAACTCCTTGGCATTTCCTTCTCCAGTTCATTTTACAGATGAGGAAACGGAGGCAGATAGGGGGAAGTGACCTTTCCGGAGTCATACCGCTAGGAAGTGCCTGGGGTTACATTTGAACCCAGGCCCAGCGCTGTATCCACTGCGCCCCCTAGCGGCCCCTACGGCCTGAAGGGACGGGGGCGGAAGGGGTGGAGCCAGTTAGACACGGGGCGGGGCCAGCAGGCTAGCGTGGCACGGCCCTCAGAAGCCCCTAACCCTAGGCCAATTGGCGCCTGGCGCATGCGCGATGTGTGCGACGCCACGGTGGAGGGCATTTGAGGACAGGCTGGAGGCGGGTCCGGAAGTGACGCATAGGACGTGACGCGCGCGGCGGCGGCAAAGGCGGCCGGGGGCGGGGCTCGTTCGGTCCAGCGCCCGGCCCGAGACGGGACGACTTGTGACAGGTAACGGCGGGGATCGCGGCAGCCCCGGCGAGGGGACCCGAGGGGAGGCTTGTGGACGCGGCCCTTTCGGCCAGGCCGCGGCTGGCGACGCTCGCGCAAGAGCCGTTAGTAGGCGCCTACTGTGTGCCCTGCGGGCTCGGGGAGGTCTGGGGAGGTCTGGGGAGGGGTTGGGGGCCGGGGAATCTACTCCCTCTCCCAACCTCATGCCCAGATGGGGAAACTGAGGCACGGAGCGGTAGGACAGAGGCTCGTTAGGGCAGTCTCCTCTTTGCACAGAAGAGGAAACTGAGGCACGAAGGGAGAAGGGAACCAAGAACTGGAGGGCCGAGGTCAGAGACCGTCTACATAGGAGGAAACTGAGGCATAGAGAGGCAGAGTGAGTCAAGCTAGAACTAGAGCAGGAGGAAATTAACCATTCACCCAGGGACAAACAGCAAAGGCAGGATTTGAACTCAGATCCCGTCGGTTTACAGGTGGGGAAACTGAGGCCCCACGTGGAAAAGCCCCTTCCCCCTGACTTCCCCCCCACCAGAGGCGTTCTAGCACCAGAGGCGTTCTAGCATCAGAGGGTGAGGAGGGAGCACGGGGTCTGGGAGACTCCAGTATGTGCCAGCCGGGACAAGTCACCTTGACTCGGTGCCCAGAGACTGAGGCAGCACTTCCTTGTGCCCCGTCCCATCCTGGTGGCTTCACACCTCTTAAACCCTATTCCACAGATAGGAAGCCTGACCCCGAGGTCCCACGTTCAGATCCTGGGCTCTGAGGAGGTCTGGGTCCCAGGTCCCCTCCAGGAGAGGAGACCCTTCGCTCAATTGAATAAAGAGGGTGCAAGGACTTGTGTCTCCCCTGCTCTACAAATGAGCTGTCCAGAGAGCAAACACAGGCCGGGCCAGCCTGCCCCCCTCTGTCGCCTCACTTTGACACTCTGGTTCGCCCCCTGTCCCAGCTTTTCCTAGCTGTTGATGTACAAGAAACAAGATGATAGATTTCACCCCATTGACTGATTGTACTTTTCCTGGGAAAACTTTCTGTGAGTGTCAGGAGAGAGCACAGGTATTTTATGCTTGTGCCCTGTGTTTAGTGACTGGCCCCTGTCCTCATTTGAGGACCATTTTCTTTCCTTCTTTTGAGGGCCTTTACATACATTTAATGAAATAGTGGGTCCTTCCTTTAGACCAAAGGTTCCTGAGCTTTTGTAAACATTGCTCCCGCTTCAGTTCAGTGTCTGCAAAGCAGGGCGCCCGTGAAAGGAGAGAGCCAGAGATGAGTTTCAGTTCATCAAGGCCCTTTTAAAGGATTTTCCCAGGTGCACTAAATATAAGCAGCCTGGTTTTGTTTTATTCTATCTTTTGACATCATGAAAAAATATAAAAAATTTTAAAAGAAGATGTTCTGGTTGCTCACAGAAAGCATAGAACACACTGGACTGAGTAATGAGGTCTGTATGAATCAGTAAGGGAACATCATCCAGGAAGGTGATTTCCGCATGGGTGTGATGTGGAGTGCTCTGCACCTTGTCTCATCCCTAGTTCTAAGAGAGTTCAGAGGCTTGTCATAAGATTGAAAATATAGGGGAAGGGAAACATGTATTTTCAATATGGAAGGAGCTGGCAAGCATCATTAGGGTTTTTTTTTTTTAATTTAGAATGTCAAATGTTGAAAATAGAACAAGAGGCAAAATATGGATCCCAGATTTCAGGTGTTTAAATTAAAAGTCTGTACACCCCTTATTCTCGTAGCCTCTTCTGGTGGTTTGCAGAAATTAGAAGAATGTCCCAAATCACGTCTCACTTTAGATTTGGGGAATCTTACTCAGCTTTGTGTGGTTCCCTGAGGTATTTCTCAGTCCCCTGAGCCTGGAGTTGCAGCAATCATGACCACTTTTAGAAGGTCGTGACAAGGGCTGGTAGCCTAGAAACCACAGACAAGGTACTCGAGGCCCTGCAGAACTCTTGAGCGTGACCAGCTGCTGGTGGGAGCAGAGCGGGGTTGGGGTCAAGTGCAGTGATTAAGGAGGTGGATCGCGGCAGGAGAGGGCAGGGTTTCCTGCAGCTGTTTTTTAACCATTCATGGTGCTGGGAAATGTTTGAGACATTGTCTGAGACAGAGACATTGAGGCTAGAAATACAAAGTGAGAAGAGGTCCCCAGACTTAGCACACCTTGTAATCCCTTCATTCATCTTTTGTATGTACTGAGACGACCCCCTCCCTCAACCCCCGCCCCCTGCACCCGCCTGTTTCTGTGTGGTGTCTGTATTACCTGGCACTCACTAGGTGCTTGAGGTTGACTACCCTCATTTTGCTGCCTGCTCCTACTGCATGATAGCCATGGCCCTCGTGCTAGTCTGCTGTGATGGCAGGAGACCATGTCAATAAAGCTCATTCACAGAAGTCAGCATGATCTCTGGGAGGGTACTGATGCTCTTGAGCTTTTCAGTTTTGCAGAGCTGGGGCCTGGAGCATGGATTTAATTTAGGAGCCTTATGAAATCCCTGAGACCAGCAAAAACATGAACCATTCCATCGGGGCCCTCCAACCCCAGCTCTTTCAGAAAGGTAGATGGTGGCTTCAGTGTAGAGCACGTGAGACATAGAGCAGCCCCAGGGGAGCCTTATCACTGTGTGGTCATCATTGGAAAAAGTCGGACTGCTCCCCTTGTGGAGTGGCAGGGCCTGATATCAAATCACTAGGATCTTGAGCAAGCCACTGAATTTCTCTGAGCCTCAGTTTCCTTGTTTGTCAAGTGAGGAGAGGGAATTGGAATAGAAAACCTCTCAGACACCTTCTAGCTCTAAACCTAATGATCCAGGAGAGATGTGACATGGGCTCATGCATGTGTATACACATCTGAGCTGTCTAAAGAAATGATCTTAGACAGGAAAGAGGTAGTCCTCAGCTCACTGAGTAAATATTGGTTAAGGACATACTGTGTGCTAGGCACCAGGGGAACAAAGAATCTGTAAGACCAGGGTGTTTATCATCTCCAGGCGGAGCGGGAAGCCAGTAGCTGTAATTTGAGGCAGAATGCTCTAAGTGCAGAGGAGGCAGGCATCCAGAGAAGGTTTTATCTGAAGCTTTAGGAGGGAGATGATGCTTCTAGCTTAGCTTGGTGGGGGAGGGAGGAAAGTCAAGGAAAGCTTCCTGGAAGAACAGACACCTGAGCTGTAGCTCAAAGAAAGGGGTTTTGTCAGGTAGAGATGGGCAGAAGGTGTCATGTAAACAGGCACAAATGGGGAAGAGAGTAAGATGAGAATGGGGTACAGTGTGCTGTTTATGTTGGGATACACCCTGGAGCCAGATTGCGGCTAAGGCATTTAGAACCTATTTGGCAGGCTCATGGTGCCAAAGGGAGACCTGACTGGACCATGGAACAAGGGTTATGATGATGGCAGCGGGTGAAGGATGTATTGGTTGGGGAGAGGTGAGAGGCAGGAAGAACAATGAAGAGCTTATAAGAATAGCCCGGAAGCACAAGGCTCTGAGGGGTTGCAGTGGCAGTGAAAGGATGGGACCAGTGAGACTCCCCAGCTAAGAGGATGTGGGGAGTGACAGTGCCTAGTGAAGGATGAGTGGGAGGTGATGGGGAGGGTGGTGTTCTTAGCAGCTCTAGAGACCTTGGAGTCATGAGAGGTTTGGGGCATGGGGAAGTTGGTTTGGGACACTCTTTGGCCTTGCTGAAGTGGAGGTGTCCCACCAGCAGTTATGGGAAGGGTGGGAACTGGAGCAGCAGACCTGAAAGATATCCCATTAGAAGTGGCAAAAGCAGTCATGACAGTGAGGAAGAGAGTGTAGACAGAGAAGAGGAGAATCAGGAACAGAGCTTGGGGAATGGGCAGGAGAAGGAGAAGAGACCTGCAAATAAGATAGAGACGGAGGAGGAGAATCAAGGGACAGAATGTCATGGGGGCCAAGGGAGAAGACAGTATCCAAAAGGAGAGGGGGCTCTGTTGGTGTCAGATGCTCCAGAGAGGCCATGCCATTGGATGTGGCGATAAGGAGACCCTTTAGTGGTCTTGGAGAGAGCAGTTTTGAAGGGATTGGTGGGATAGAGTCTACATGGCAAGGGGTCAAGGATTGAACATGTGCAGTCTCTTCTTACTGGAAATTAATGAGGTAAGGAGCTAGAGAGAAGGCAGATGGGTTAGAGGGAAAGAGCTTTATTAATGTGAGGACGTGAGAGCTCATGGCCAAGGGCAAAGAATCCCTGGAGAGAGATCAAAGATGACTGAGAGCAAGGAGATGATGAACAAAGCAGGGTCAGTGAGAAGACAGAGGGGATGATATCAAGAGCATTCATGGAGGGATTAGTCTTGATTGGGTCATGAGGCAGGACAGGAGGGGAGAGGACACAGAGGTTCAGAAAGCGTGAAATAAGGGGAGCCCAATAAATATTCAGTGAAGGTAAACGTTCAGCAAATATTTGTAGAGTTTGTATTGAGGGCAAACGGCTGTAGGCACATCTCTGGGTGTAGCCTAATAGAAGATAAGGTAGGATGTGAAAATGCCATAGCAGAAGGATTGACAAGTGGATCCCTGAGGACAGAGAGAGGCTTAGAGAAGCAGAAGAGGGGTGGAGGTAATTCCTTTTAGCCTTATGTGCTGGAAAGACCCTCATAGAGGCAGGGTCATGTGATGGGGAAAGGGGAAGCAGAGATGTTTAGAACAGCCACTGTAAAGAAGAGATGGGGAGTAAACAAGAAATGAATAAGAACCTGAAGGCCACACGGAGACCTCAGCTGAGAGGAGGGAGCAGAAATCTGTGGCATTCGGGTCAGAAGAGGTTTACAATTTTTCCTAGATGTGTTTGGCTGTTCTGGAGTGGGAGAGGAGAAGGTAGAGAGGAGAGTTGATAAGCTAAGCATGGCTAGGCCGGGTGGCTGGGGGTCAGGAAGGCTAGCTTATTGCTGAGATGGCCAGCTCTTTGGTCAAGACTTGATGGAGAAGATGGAGGCAAGGCAGAGTCGGGGGGGGGGCAGGGGTGGGATGACAGACTAAGAACAGGAAGGCTCCAATGGTCACACTGAAGGCCCAGGAGAGGAGTAAGAGAAGAGTGGGCCAGAGCAGTTGTGAGTGATTATGAAGTCTGAGGTGTGGCCATCTTGGGCAGGAGCTGCCTAAAGAAGGGCGATGGTGGCCATAGTGCTTTGCACATGGGGGACACTTCATGTTTATCGACTTAAATTCAAGGAACTCTAAAGAATATCTGAAGGTCCGTCAGTAGTAGTCTTGAGAGTGACAGGGTAGACCGACTCTGAGCCAAGCACAGAATAAGGTGAGGGAGAGAGGAGGAGGAGGGTGTCATCAGAGGCATGACCTGCCAAGGAGAGCCTGGGGAAGGAGGTAGCACAATTCGGGATGGGATGAGGGGCTGCAAGACTCTGCCTAGGAGCCTGTTGTGTTTATGGGATTTATGTTCTTCTTAAGTTTGGCATTTATGTTCTTTAAGGTAGCCTGAATGATGTTTTCATGTAAACTTACTTTTGAAGTAATTTCCTTGTAAATGCTGTTTTCCTTTTGTTTCTGAGAGAATGCTCAGGATGCTTCAGATGGCTCAGTCACAGCTGGCCTCAGTTGGACAAGCCAGAAAGACCAAGTCATCCCTTATGATCCTGAGATGTCCAGCACTGGACAGCTCATGAGGTTCTTTAATTCATTTGTTCCTCATAACAGTCCAGTGGAGTAGGCACAGGTATCATTATTCCCATCTGGTAGACCCATTCTGTAGGAATTTTACAGTGAATTGTTCAATTAGGATCATTGGGAACTTAGAAGTCACTTGAAACAGCCAGCAGCACCATGGACAGAGTACATGGCCTGGAGTCTGGAAGACCTAAGTTTAAATTTGGTCTCGGACACTGACTATCAGTGCCCAGACCCTGGGCAGGTCACTTAACTAACCTCTTTTTGCCTGTTTCCTCATCTGTAAAATGGGGACAATGATAGCACTTCCCTCAAACAGGTAATATTTGTAAAGTATTTAGTACAGTGTGGGGCATATAGTAGGTGCTTAATCAATGCTGCATCCCTCTGTCCATCTTCTTCTTGATACATACATTTCCTCTACAGTACTCCCAGCTGGTGATCATATCTCTTTATTAAACATGTGCACAGGTGAATGTCATTAAAGCTAATCCTTACTTTTGCTTCCGATCTGGGAGATAGAAATGCTTGTTGTGACCTTTCCCCAGCCATGTGACCCTGAGCAAGATACTTCACCCCCGTGAGCCTCAGTTTCCTTACCTGCAAAATGGGGGTAATAGTCCTTCCACTCTCTCCTGTGGAGGGTTTTGTGGCAACATGTTAGAGCTTAAAGTGATTCTTATTATTAGGCAGAGCCTTCTTGACACTCTGGCTGCCAGACTCCCCAAACTGAATCAAGAGTCACTGGGAAACAGCACAGATAATGTACATTTGTGGCTTTGTTCATTGTTTGATAGCACTGCCTGAGGTGATGGGCTTCATCCAGAAGGCACTGCCAGGCCCTCTTGTGCTGGGACAGGTGGGACAGCTTTAGTTTAGGATGTTCTTCTATTCAGCAAGAGTCTTGGCTCCAGTAGAGCTGGCCTGGGGCAGCCCAGTGCACAGAGCCAAGTTCAGGTCTTGCACTTGACTCCAAATTCCCTTGGGACCACAGGTAATTCATGAAGCCTTTCTGGGCCTCTTTTTCCCCACCTATAAAATGGGTATAGCCATTAGCCCTAGCTTTACAGCAAAGGGGGGCAGCATCAGTGAGCCTTTGCAGCCTTCCAGATGCCATCTCAGCTTAGGCTGCTGCTGCTCTTCTGTTTATCTTCCCTCATCTGTTTTCCAGGCTAAATACTCCCAGTTCCTTCATCTTTTCTTTGCAGGAGAGTTCGTAAGTTGACCCACCATCCATGGACCCCAAGATCATTTGAGTTAGAGCTAGAAGGAATTTGAGGAGGTCACATAGGTCAGATGAGGAAACTGAGGTTAGACCACATAAAGAGCCAGGATTTGCACCTAGTTCTTCTGACTGCAGATCTAGCACTTTCTCCTGCATTTGTGTGTATATAAGAACCAAAGAAAAGGGGTGACAGGTATTACTACCCTTTTATTGGGTTGCTCTGGGAACTTTTCTTGGCATAAATTCCAGTGCATTGTGGTTCCCAGGTACTCCAACTTTACATTGAGAAGCTTGCCCCTTCCTTTGGTCTGCTTCCAGTTTAAGACTACATTAGACCGACCTAGTGACTGACCCAGGAGAGGTCTTTAATGTAAGGCCTCTGGCTCCAAAGACAGAGGTCTTTCTACTGTCTCTTGTCACCCCTGTGTTGTCCTTGTGCGGCTGAATTTATGAGCCCCATTCTCGGAGGATTTGGAACTGGAAGCACCCTTGGTCTGGCCCTATTGTTTTACAGATGAGGGGAAGGTGATCCCTCGAGCAGAGCCTGGATTCCAGGCCAGGCTATCTCACCCCCAGCTCAGTGCTCCTTCTGTTCCTCCTCAGTGTGTCGCTCAGATGTAACGTGTGATTTTTGCATTTAATCTTGGTCGATTTGGCGATTCTGATTCAGTCATGCAGGGTGTTAGTGTTTCTTCTTAGCTTCTTGCTGCCTGAAGTGGAGAACAGAATATGACCGAGGAAAAAGCCTGGGGCATCCAAGGCCGCTTTATCAGGGTCGTTCATTCAACGAATATTTATTTAGGACCTGCTCTATGGAAGGTTCTTGGCTAAGCATGGAGAATGCAGAGAGAGATTTCACATGAGCCCTAGACTAAAGAGGAAGGACAGATACACAAATAAATAGGGAAAATGGGATAGTAAGAGAAGTGCAAAGGAGAGAGCCAGATCACAAAGAGAACCATGTAGTGAGAGGCTCCTACCTTTAAGGGGATAAAGGGCCATCCAGAGTCAGAGAGCAGAAAGAGATCCAGGAGAAAGCAGCATCCAGAGGACTCGGGAGGAGAAGGAGGAAAGCACATCAGGAGTAAGGGAGGAGGCAGAGGACGAAGACAGAAAAGACCCTCATCTTTGTCCATAAAGAGGTTGTTAGTCATGGTGGAGAGCAGTATCAGTGGGAAATAGAAATGGAAGCCAGACTGGGTTTGTAGATTGGGTGGGGAATGAGGACATTGAACATCATGAGTGTAGACTATTCTCTCTAGGAATTTAGTAGTGAAGGGGAGAAGAACTAGGAAGGCAGTGCAGTATGGTTGGGAGAAAGCTGGACTTTGAGTCAGGGTTCAGATCCTAGCTCTACCACCCTGTGACCTTGGGCAAATCACTTACCAGTTTCCTCATTTGTAAGCTTATCTCTAAGGTCTATTCATGCTGTACATGTGTGATCTTTTGATTCCATTTGGAACAGTTAGCCAGTGTTTTAGTGAAGGGGAGATCTATCAAGTTATTTATTGTGTGTGCTCGGTGTCAGATTCTAGACATCCAGACAGAAAGTGAGACAATCGCTGCCCAAGGGGTTTATGTTAAAAGGGAGCCATCAAGTACATGTATAAACAAGTGCAGACAAAATTAATACAAAGAGAATAGACACATAAATACATGGGAGTTGGGGGGAATGATAAAAAGCTTCATAAACAGTCATTTTAAACCTTTTTTGCATTACAGACCCCATCAGCAGTTTGGTGAAGCCTGTGGAGGAGAGCTCCATGGCTCAGTGGATAGAGTGTCTGGCCTGGAGTCAGGAAGATTTATCTTCCTGAGTTTAAAGTTTAAATCCAGCCTCAGACACTTAGTATGTGACCATGGGCAAGTCACTTCACCCTGTTTGCCTCAGTTTCCTCCTCTGTGAAATGAGCTGGAGAACCAAATGGCAAAACACTCCATTATCTTTGCCAAGAAAATCCCAGATGGGGTCAGGAAGAGTCGGATATGACTGAAACAACTGAACAGCGAAGCCTAGGTGACCTCAGAATATGTTTTTAACTGCATAGGATTACCAAAGAAATCAATTATATTGCAATACTGTAATAAAAGTATTTTAAAAGATTAGTTCATGTTATAGCAGCTCATTTCTGTAGTGGCAAAGAATTGGAAACGAGGGTGAGGGGAATGGTGGCCATCAATTGTGGAATGGCTGAACAAGTTAGGATATCTGTATGTGATAGAATACTGTGATGTTGCAGTATGATAAAGGAGATGGTTTTGAGAAATATATGAAGATCTGTCCAAGCTAATGCAGAGTGGAGTGAGCCGAACCAGGAGAACAATTTATGCAATAACAGCAATATGGTAGAGACAAGCAACTTTGAAACACTTAGAGACTTAAGAACTCTGATTTAACACAGTGACAGTTCCAGAAGACTTAAGGTGAAGCATGCTACCCCCTCTCCTGATAAACTCAGAGTACAGATAGGACTTTTTTCTTTTTGCATTCCCAAATTGGGAATTTGTTTGCTTGATAATTCATTTTTGTAATTTTGTAATGGTTTCATTTTTCTTGCTTTCTTGATTGAGGGAGGCAGAGTAGAGAATGTGATTTGAAAATAAAATTTAATTTAAAAAAAGTCAACTAGGCCACAGACCCTCGTTTAAGAACCTTTGATGTAAAAGGTAGTTGGGCAAGGGGAAAAGGGCAGTGTAGATGGAGAGGTTGATGATGTGTGAGAGAAGGGATGCAGGTCCTAGAGGAGGTGAGATTGAAGTTACAGGTAGATCCTTTAGCAAGACTGGAAGGAATGGAGGAGGGAGGATTTCTGGTCAAGATGGCCAAGCCAGGGAACTCAGCTCCTCCTGAAACATCACTCCAGTCTGTCCTCTTGGGACAAGAACCTCAGAGACTACATAGACTGCTGATGAGAACACGGAGACCCAGGAAGATGAAGTGATTTGTCCAGTGTTAACCTAGATCAGAAGTAGGATTTGAACCCAGAGCGCTAAGCATAATGGGGCTTCAAAGAAACAAGAAAAGATACACCACCGCCTCTAGTCAGTGGAATCACTTGGAGATAGGAGCTTTGTGGTCTGGTAGCCCTGGAGTGTGAGAGCCAACTCTAACTAGAATTTGGTGTGTAGATCCCATCACTCGACCCTGGACAAATCACTTCATCTCTATTTGCTTCACTTCCTTATCAGATCCCTTAGGGGGTCACACTGGAGAAGGAAATGGCAAGCCACTCTAGTATCTTTGCCAGGTCTATGGGGTCATGAAAAGTTGGACACAACTAAATGATTGAGCAATAAACCCTTCAGTACCCTATTCCATGCCTGACTGAGTTAGGGGGGATAGTGAGTTCAGGAGCCCTTTCCTAATCCCACCCAGCCACCCACTCCTCCAATCTAAGCTCATGAGATCTAGATATATGACTTACCTAAAGATAAGCCCAGATAGTAAGGACTGGGGAGTCTGACTTCCTGACCCTTTCACAGAACCAAGTCCTGGGAACTGCTTATTGCCCAAAGCCCAGGGAATTCCTGATCTGCCTTGCCCCACCTCATACAAGAGGGCTACTCGCCCTTCATCACCTTCCAAAATCATTCCACAGCCCGGGACTGTTCTCTCCAGTGATCAATCCCATGCCCTTCAGCAGTAGGCAAAAAGTGGAGCTTAAGTGCACCTGAGCCCTGCTGGGGTAGGTGAAGTGGGAGGCTTCATTGACATTTGAGATTGAGTCATCCCTCTCTTTGTTGGGAGCTCAGTCCAGTCCTTCCCCTGACCTGGGAAATTTTCCCCCTTCTTTGCTGTTCCTAAAGCTGAAGATTTCCTGTCTTCTCCATCCATTCTAACCAATCAGACCCCAAGGAGGATACAACCTTCCCATCCCAACCCAAGCCAGACCAAAGCCTTGTACCTGATGGAACAAGTCCAGTTCACATCTAGGGTACCTCACGGCTATCCTGGAAGAGAAAAATTCCACAGGAACCTAATAAGAAATGCATGGTACATTGTAGGAACTTAGTAAATGCCTGTTAACTGACATAACTAGGTTAAAATTAAGAGGGTAAATTAAGATTTCTTATGTAGCTACAAATTAAAAAAAACATCTATGATATCATTAGTGGTATTTGATAAAGTAAAATTAAAATTACAAAAAAAATTGGAGACAAGATGTTGCATAAAAGTAAATATATGGGTATATATAGACATCCATGTGTATATAAATACATGTGTATGGCAGTTCTCAATTTGTATTTGCCAAGCAATTCAGCAGTTTAAAATATATTAACGGTGGTATTGATGAGGTAGAAAAGAGTGCTTGAGGCAGATGGAGCAAGCAGGATGGGTGTTAGGAGGCAAGACCAGGATGTGACCAACCAGAAGAGTGATCAAGGAAGACAGTGACCCATATAGACATCATCATTCTGAAATCTCTATATAAGCATAACTCCCCCAAATACCGGAGCCTCACTTAGCTTTCTTACTAAGAGGCCCATGATGCTTTTTCACGTAAAATAAAAAGCTTCCATTGGCTAAAAGAGAAGGTCTACATGAATTCTTATACACCTGAACCAGCTCTCCCTACTCTAAACCTCAACAATATCAGAGGAAATAAGTCAAAACCTAGTAGCAATAGGAGCCTCAGTACTCCATGATAAGAATGGGATAAATATAAGAAACCCAGACTTGAGTGGCTCGTTTAATGAATAAGAATTAAGAGACATGAAGGGAACTACATGGGAAGAGCTGAAAATGCATATTCTTTTCAAGTTCCCATGGAACACTCACAACGAGGCATGCACTTGGTCTTAGAGAAGTTGTTTATTGTAAAGTCATAAATTTTTAAAAGGTAGAAAGTATACATACAAATAAGAATGCAATCTAAAAATTAAGTAACATGATCAGAAATTATAAAATTGTGTGAAACTCGAAAATAATGTATTAATGATTGGAACAGGAAAACAGCAGAATATTTAAAAGACAGTATTAGTAGCACATGTCAAATATGTCATATGCAGCCAGAGCTGTTCTTGGAAGCAAAGTTAATGTTGCTAAGTGTTTATACATCCATGAGAAAGAAAACCAAAAAATACTTGCATTAAGCTTGGACTTAAAACCCCTAGGAAATGAACAAAGTCGTTTTCGAAGGGAGTTGATTGTATGGATAAGAGCAGGACTCCATAGAGAATGAAAGAACAGTTGATAAATGAGAACCACGAGCTGTTTTTGTTTTGCAGAGAAATTATAAGGGGGGGAACACTGGTTGGCAAAATTACACATAATAAAAGGAGAAATCCTGCCACAAAAGAAGTAAAGAAAATTATTAGGAAATATTCCACACAGCTAGATTCTAAGAAATTCAAGAGTGTAAAGGAAATAAGTGATTATCTACAAAAGTGTAAATTGTCCAAACTGATACAGTAGAAATTTAATCATCTGATAGACCAATCTTGGAGGAAGAAATAAAACCAATCCTCACAGAATTATCGGAAAACCATCTGGTCCAGATGGATCCCTGGCAGAATTAGTTCAGACTTTTCAAGAATAAATAATCCTTGCTACATAGATTTTTCTCAAATATAATGACACATAGTAATATTATTTTAAAATTTATATTTAGTAAATTGAAGGCCTTATTAGGGACAAGATAGATGTGCTTGACTAGATAAAAAAAAGTACAACAAAATAATACAAAAAGAAATAACATTGTGGAAAATACAGCAAGTAAAAAAGCCTTGATCTACAGAGAAGTCATCTTGTCCATTTTCCTCATTTTATAGATGAAGAACCAGGGCCGAATGAGGTTATGTGTCTTCCCCATGGCCACACAAGGTCATACCTTTTGACCCACTAGATTCTCCTGAAATTGTTACAAAAACCAAAGAGCTATTGCTGTAATGCTTTGTTACTTGCAAAAATTGAAAATAATAGAAGTATCCAACAGTAAGGGAAAAGATAAATTGTGGTGTGCCTGCATAATGGAAAAGAAATCTGGAAGGTCATTTATGAGAGAATGGAGAACATACCAACTGCAACCATGTGAGAGGAGAAGTGAATTCGAATGAATGGATTAAGAATTTTAAGGATGATTTGAGGGAGGAAGTGAAAATTGTTCTGATATTTTTGCATTGAAATTAGTTACTAAGCAAATAGTCGGTTGTTTTGGTGTTCAGTGTTAACATTTTTAATGAAATATTTAATTTTTTTTAAAAAGAATAGGAATGAAAAGTTAGTTGAAGGGGGTAGAAGTGGAAGGATTAAAGATTGTAGTTAAGGAGGGTAATTTAATCTCTAATCTACCCTTTGGTCATGGGCCTTCAACCTGATGACTGCCTAACCGTACCATTTACCTAGCTAATAGTTTTCCACCTTGTCCACAAAAATATGAGTCTTTATCAGATGCCTTGCTGCAATCCAGTGATACTGCCTATGACATCCTCGTCAGAATTTTCTAGTCTAATAAATATATAATACATATAATATATAACATGTAATATAATAAAAATATCTAATAAATAAATCTAGTCTAATAAAAATATTGTCAAAAAATTGAAGTGAGGTTTGTCCAACATGGCTTTGTTCTCAGTGAATCTGCTCTGGCTCCTTGAGATCACCCCTTCTCTTTCTTCATGCTCACAAACCATCCATGTGGGCACTTCCTCCACTGATGACATGGAACATGATCTCCATGTCTTACTTGGATTGTCTTCATGAGCTGGTGTAGCCAAAAGAATTCATCACCTTATTGCGGACCTTTTAATAAGAATCAGAATCCACATACTAGAAGTTAGCTGATATTGAAAAGTTGATTGACTTCTCAAGAATTCAACATTTCTCTTTGAGCACGTTGGTACAAGGAGCCATGGTTTCTAGTATCCCGCTTGAGGGGTGTTGAAGCCATTGTTTTTTCCATGGTGATGCTGTGCATTGCAGAAAAGAGGAAGAGTCTGGAGCAGTGGTCCTTAACCCAGGGTCTGTGAATGTGCATATATGTTAATAACTGTTTCAATATAATTGGTCTCCTTTGCCACCCTAGGTATTTTATTTAATGTATTTTAAAGCATAACTTTGAGATGGCTCTAGGCTTCACTGGACTGCCTGCCCAAGGGGTCCAAAGCACTCCTGGTCTAGAGCTTGTTATTGTAGATTGCGTTTCCTTCATTCCATAGCAGGCTTCATCAAGGTCTGAGGCATTCTACACACCATATGTTACTTCAATGGTGCAGCAATCCTTGTGGTCAGCTGGAATTTCTGAGCGCATTGGTGCCTTGGGCAGTCTCTGCAGTCCTTTCTGTATCTCATCACTATTGTGGTACACCCGAGGTCTGTCTGCCAAGGTGCTAGTAATAATGACTTACCTGTATGTAGTGCTTACTCTGTGCCACTAAGCACTTACAATCATTATACCAGTTGTTTTGGAGGCAGTTATTTGTTATGTCATCTTCTTAATACAGCTTTTTATTCCTGGATTTCTTTCCTTGGGTGACTGGAGAAAGAGCTGTTTGATTAGGATTCAATAACTAAGAAAATACCTGATGTTTTGTTTTTAGAAAAATCTTACAAGGATCTATTATATTGGGGAAAGCAGAGAAAGGTGACCACTGTTTAACATAGATATCAAATGATTTGGAGAAGAATCCTTCTGTTTCTGGAAAAAAAAACCAAAAAAAACGACCAACCCTCCCCCCAAAAAACCCAAATATCCTTGTCTCTAAAGTGATTAAATTTTTATTAAGATCTGTGTTTAAGATAACTCAGAGGTCATCAGAGTATCTTTGAATTAATCCTATTCAAGTAGAAAGCTCCTTATACCCCTCGAAGGTGAGAGGATTGGTTAGGGATATGTCATCAAAGTGATCTTTAATACCATTGATAACATTAGGGGATCACAGATTTAGAGCTAAAAGGGACTTTCAACAGTCAGTAAACATTTGTTAAGCACCTGCTTTGTGCCAGGCACTGGAGATACAAATGTGACATGGAGGTGCAGAGCTCATGACTCTTCCAGCCATTGGGACTGAAGGTATTGATGAAGTGGAGTTCCGAGGCTGGTGGGATTTTACTAAGTCCAATACCCTCATTTTTTTAGAAGAAACAGACTCAGAGAAATCAGGTCGGGGCAGCGAGGTAGCAACTGTAGTGAGGCCTGGAGTCAGGAGGACCTGAGTTCAAGTGTAGCCTCAGACACTTAACTACCTGTATGACCCTGAGCAAGTCACTTAATCCAATTACCTCAAAAAAAAAAAAAAAATCAAATTACTTCCCCAGGGACAGTAAGTGTCTTCACATCTACCAGTAAGTACTACACCATCCTGCCTTTAGTTGTGGAGGATGTAGTCCGCTGCTCTCATAGCCATGGTGTCATTTAATGTGAAGGAACCATCTCCAGAACTTCCTGAATTTGTTACCCTTCGATGACACATTGAAGCCTTTGGTAGACGTGTATGTCATTGATGCTCACTGTCTACATCAGTGATTATTGTGAACATGTAAACTTATATGGAACCTTTGTGTCAGGTTCCTTTAGAACACAGAGTTCAAGTACATTCTGGCCTGTCTCTTGTTTCACTTGTAGCTGGATCCCAAGAACCCTGAGGAAACATATACTTGACTTCCCTTATTATATGATCAGCTCCCTATGTATCAGAGTAAAAGATATTGATTAGCTTGGGCAAGTCACTTAACTTTTGCCTTTCTTAGTTTTCTCTTCTGTAAAATGGAGAGTAGCACCTGCTTCTTAGGGTCATTGTGAAGGTCAAATAAGATAGTATTTATAAAGTGCTTTGAAAACCTTAAAACCCCATATAAATGCTATTTGTTAGTATAGCTAGAGAAAAGAAAAACAATATATTTTTTAAACTTTCCCACAGAACTATAATAGCTGACATCTACATAGTAATTTAAGGTTTGCAAAGTGCTTTTAAACACATTCTCATGTAATGCCCCCTCCCCCCCCCCCCCCAGCCACTGTCCTGGTTTTATGTCCACATTACAAATGAGGAAGCAGCCAAGAGAGGTTCAGAGACTCCCCTGTGGTCTCATCCTATGTGTTAGAGTCAGGTTACAAACCCAGATATTCCAGACTCCAAGAGCTAGAACATCATGAACATATATGAAGAAGGCCAGAAAAGGGATTAGATGAGACTGTGAACATATGACATGCAGCTTGATTTAAAATAGATGTACACACATGGCTGTATACTGACAAGATGACCCACTCCAGGCTCCCCCTATAAAAACGCCCTGGCCTTCAGTCAGTTGTCTCCAGCGGTAGTTCCCAGTCCTGCCGGCAGGTGTCACCAGGGTCACTCTTGTCATGGTTTCTCCTCCAGCGCCACACGGCTCCCTGCTGATGTCCACCCTGCATTGCTCTGGGCAGTGGCCTTTCCAGGGTTTCTCAGAGCAGTGGCCCAGTACCTGCTCTCCATCTTGGCTGTCCTGTTGTCTTTTGGTCACATATATTTCTGTTGAAATATGTACTGCCATAGAAAGTAGGGTTTTCCTTGCCAGCATCAGTCCTCTAAGCATCATAGCTTAATAATATGGTACCAGATCAGGGGCTTCCTCTCCTTGCCAAACACTGGCCTCCCAAGATCGGGCCCAGGTGGAAAGTTCTTGTGTTTCTTCAATGTCAAGAAAATCCCTGCCACGAACCCCAGGCTCACCAGTGATTACAAATGTGGATATCCTTCCTCATTCCAACTGGCAACCCCAAATTGTCGGTGACCCTGCCAATTATCAGCCCCACCCAAGTCAGAGAGCACAAGGGGCAGCCCGCCCAACCAAGGGTGGAGGTGAGGAGGCAGAGCATTCTAAGCATGAGGATATGTCATTAATACAAAGACATAGGCATGACCGCAGGGTGTGGTGAGAGCACTGTGAATGGGCCCAGAGATCTGGACAGAGTATGGAGAGGAGATGAAAGTATAGGAAGGGACTAGGTTGTTGTCCATGCAGTCTTGTCTGAGTCTTTGTGACCCCATTTGGAGTTTTCTTAGCAAAGATCCTGGAGTCATTTGCCATTTTCTTTTCCAGTTCATTTTACAGACTGAGGAAACTGAGGCAAATGGCGTTAAGTTGACTTGTCCAGGGTGACATAGCTCATAAGTGTTTGAGGTGCTTTAAATGAGAAGTAGAGAACTTTCATTTGGATTAAAGAAGTAGGTACCATTATCCCCATTGCAGAGATGAGCAGGAGTCAGAGAGGTTAGTACAAGTAACGCAGCAAGTAAATACCTGAGGTATGTTTCATTTTATTTTTAGTATTTTATTTTCTCCCAATTACATTAAATTTTTTCAATAATGGTTTTTAAAATTTGGAGTTCCAAATTCTCTCCATCCCTCTCATTGTGAAGGCAAGCAATTTGATATAGGTTATACGTATAGTCAAGCAAAACATATTTTCATATTAGTCGCGGTATAAAGAAAACATAGACCCCTCCTTCCTCCAAAAAAAAACCCAAGAAAAATAAAATTAAAAAATTATGCTTTGCTCTGTATTCAGACTCCAGTTCTTTATGCTGAGAATAGTCAAGTGGTTTGCAGCTGGTCATCTGACAGCATTGCTGTTACTGTGTACAATGTTCTGGTTCTGTTCACTTCACTTTGCGTCAGTTCGTGTAACCTTTCCAGGTTTTTATGAGGGCAACCTGCTCAACATGTAGTACAGTAGTATTCCATCACAATCATACACCCACAACTTGTTTAGCCATTCCCCAATTGATGGGCATCCCCTTAATTTCCGATTCTTTACCACCTGAAAAGAGCTGCTATGAATTTTTTTATATGTATAAGTCTCTTTCCTTTTTTTTTTTAAACCTCTTTTGGAATCCAGACCTAGTAGTGGTATTGCTAGGTCACTGAGGCATAATTTGAACTCAGGTTTTCTTGGCTCCAAATCCACTCAATTCACTCTGCCCCACCCTGCTAAAGTAGCCTTCCTCCTTGGCAAGGATAATGCTTCCACTTGATCTTGTCGCCATCTTGTTTCATTGGTCATCCCCACTCTGGGATGTATCTAAACCCTTTTTCTCTCTGCTGGGCCATTCCGCCACCTTCCTCACAGGCTGTTGTGCAGGCGCTCTCCTCACCTTTACAGCGAGACCTTTAGAAGGGGGCTTTTCTGGCTGCTGTCTGCATGCTCCTGAGTCCACCGCTTGATGCAGTCACTCAGCACTGTAAGGAAGTCAAGGTCACCAGTGACACTTCACACCCAAGTCTTTTTCAGGCCTTCTCCATTCTGGTTGTTCCACTGTGGACTCCCTCCCCCTCCCTCCCTTTCCTCCCTCAGTTTCAAGGACATCGCATTCTCCTGGCGGTTTGACCTCTCTCCTCACCTTTCATCTTAACCAGATCCTGTCATTGATCTTTTCTCTTTCTTGTCTACACTTTCTTTCTCAGGGATTTAATCATTTATTTTATTACATGTATTTAAAAGATTCTGAGAAGGCCTCTGCAGTCCCAACGGACGAAGGGTCCATATGTGAAAATGATTCCAATCTCCGGTTCTTACCTCTCCTCTTCCCATACAACCTCAACTAGCCCTTAACCAACTTTTATATTCCTTATTTTTTCTTCTCGGGGGGAAAGCTCTCAGTGACTACCTGTTGTCTAAACCAGGAGTGTCACACCTGTGCCCCCCCCAAGCCCCAAATGGGGAATCGGATTAAAGTAATTAGGACATGTTTGCCAAAAAATAAAAGCACACCACCACAGAGAAAGTTTAATTTGTGGTTCTTCTAAGTCAGCATATGACCTGCAAGGGTACTTTCTATTCGGGTTGATGCCTCTGGCCTGAAAGGTGGCATCTGCAGTCCTTAGCCCCGAATTCAAGGCCTCCCCAGCCCTGGCTCTAACATTTCTATATCGTAGCCTTGCTTCGTGGCGCTGAAGCTCTAGCCTGAATGGCTCCCCGTGACCCCTCTTCCATGAGACGGCCCTTTGCTGCTTGTGGAAACCTTTCTGGCCGCCGCAGCACTAGCTCCTCCTCCTCTAAGGCTGCTTTTCTTGTACTCACACTAAATTGTAAGTGTTTGTGGCCGTCTGAGCCCCTGCAATAAAAGCCTTGGGAATTGAGAGAAAAAGACTCAAACATGAACCCCTTCCAGAGGCCCCCATGAGGTGGAGTGAAGAGGACCCCTGGCTTGGAGGCCTACCTCAACCACTCGATGTAAGCACTTGCACATGGCCCCTCACTGGGGATCAGTTTCCTCACCTGTAAAATGAGGACATTGGGCCAAAGGGCTTCTAAGGTCTCTTCTAGCTCCAGCATTTGATGATCCAATGAATTGTGAGCAAAACAGTTTATAAAAATACATTCAGCAATGGTATTGATTACCTTTATTTGATAGATACTAAGAAATTAATCACCTTATTTTGTGCTATCTAGTGGGACTAAAGCTGAGGAATAGAGAGATGGATACCTAGAATTTTGCTCAACTATATAAAAGCCCTTAACTACCTACTCTACATGAGTAACAGTCCCTGCCCTCAAGGGACTTATATTCTTCTGGAGCATGGTATTGTCATTTCATCTACACGGATAAGTATAATACAAGGAAGTGGGTCATGAGAGGATAAATGAGAGATACCAGCAAAGTGCTCCAGGAAAATTTGAGGAGGCAAATCGAAAACCCATGAGCTCCAGAGGCATGGAAGGCTTTATGGAAGTGATGATATCTGAGCCCAGGATTCTGAAGGACAGAGAGGAGGAGGGTGGGCATGTAGGCACAGAAGACTGGCAAAGATTGGCATGTCATGTTTGGGCCTATTGAACTGGCCGAAAGGTAGGTCTTCTTAATTGGGGACAGTTCATATGTTTTGAAATAGAAGACAGGCTTAAATCATGAAAATAACAAAAATCCATATCCCCTTTTTTCCCAAAGTGGCTCTTCTGAGAATAATACCTTCAGAAATGCAAGAAAGAAAACAAAAACGATTGTCATAAAGATGCCAGCGCCCTCCAAATGTATGATTGCAGCACACTGGAAGCAAGGGATAGTCAATGGTTTAACAAACCCGATTTTTAATCACCATGGAAGAGCACACAGCAAATTAGAAGTCATGAACAAACGTGAAAAATGTGTGGAACTGTGGAACCCTTATTATGACATAATGAAAAATGGAGGCTTCAGGAGATGGTATGAAAACAATCCAGCTGTTCAGCATTTTTGGTCTCTTTACACTTAAAAGTAGCTTTAGGAAAAGGGTGATTATTTTTTTTTTAAGGAAGGGGGAGGAAAAAGAAAAGGAAAGAAAAATAAGGCTACATATACACACACACACACACACAAAGTATGAAAAAGATAGGGAGGAAGAAGAGTGTGGGAGATAATTTTATTATCTATATTTATATATAGATACACAAAACATTTTGCATACATTATCTTATCCTTACAATAACCCCTGAAAAGTTGCTGGTGCAAACATAACATCTTGATATTACAGAGCAGGAAACTGAGATTCCGAGAGATTCCTAGCACAGTAACACAACTAGTCTGTGGCAGACTGGAACTCAGAGTCCATGCTTTGAAGGTGTTTTTCTAAAGAGCATAAAAACAGACTCATAGGGACCGAAAAATAAACCAAAATGTGATTGGGGCATCCCTTGGGGACCTAAAGTCACAGGAATTTGAATAGACAGTGTTCAGAATTTGGAAGGAAATAAATAATCCAGAGGAAAAACTTCCATCCCTGCTCTCTGGGCTGGCTAGTGAGGAACAAGCCCCCTGACCTGCTATAATGCATAGGAGAGCTACCCAACAAAGGCTAGCAGGTCATTAAGAGCTGGGGGAACAGCTGGAGTGCTGCGGGAATTTGGATTTAAAAACAAGGGTCAGCCTGACAGAGGCTAAGAGATCTGGACTCAAAGTCAGTAAGATCTGGGTTCAGGTCCCACTTTGTGTGATCTTAGGCTATTCCCTGTACAATGCAAATCAGGTGGTGCCTCATGATTTTGGAGGGAGATTCCTCACCTGGAAATGGGAGTAGAGAGAAAGTAAGGGTGTGAGAGCTCCATCCATCCTTCAAAAGAAGCTTTTAATAGCTATTCCCCGCCCAGGCCATGTGCTCGGTCCTGGGGTACAAGTACAGAAAATGAAGCAATCCCTGCTCATGAGAAGTTTGCAGTTGAATAGGACAGGGTGAGGAGACAAGAAATCCATAGAAAATATGATGCATTGCAGAGATAGGCTCAATCAAACCTGATAATGGAGTAGGTGAGAAGTGAGGGAGGGGAGAGAATCAGGGTCTCATCTTGGGAGACCAGATGAGTGGGGGGAGGTGAGAATAGGAGGTGAACAGTGAGGCCTCGGTCACTGCTGCCTCTGATGCTTCCTACCTACCTTTGTGACTTTGGACATGACCCCCTCCCAGGGCCACAGTTTCTTCTTCTGTAAAATGGAGAATTGGACCAGATGATGTCTTAGGTCCCTTGGAGCCCTTGACCCCTTATCCTCTGAAGGATGATTAAATCATTTCTGGTTTGGATGTGCAGAGGTGGAGGTACTGGTGGTCCCTCCAGGTCATGTGGCCCCATATGCAACTGAAGGTCTGGAGATAGGTTTGGGACCCATCTGTTCCCTTCCATTCCCCACTCTGATTTCTCTTTTTTATCTCCCTAGACGTGTGTGTGTGTGTGTGTGTGTGTGTGTGTGTGTGTGTGTGGTTTCTCTGAGCAAGACTGTAAGCTCCCAGAGAGCAGGACATATCTCACTCTGCCTTTGTAACCCCAGGGCCTGGTATACAATAGGCACTTAGTAAATGCTTGTTGATTAATAAATCACCATTAAATTAAATTCCACAAACGTGAGGTGTCTACTGTGTGTAAGCTGAATTGTTGGGATTGACTGAGATGTCAAGGGAGAGAACGTAGAGAGAAAAGGACAAGGGGCAGCCCGAACTTGTTAGGGGAGCCCAATGCCCTTCATCTTTCTTTCTCTCGGGACAGAAAAGTCAAAGCACGTCAGGGTGGCATTGCCAAGTGGCTGGGATCCCCACTGTCCTCCTGGCTTGTTCTCCAATACCAGTGGGTGTGTATGTGGACACTGGAGTAACATGGCCTGAGTCTGGTCTGACACAATCTAAGATTAAACTTGGCCAACACTGGCAGGACCTCCCACACTCTGCCCTGCATTTAGGGGTCTTGTGGGTGCAGTGGCCAGAGTCAGGACAATCAAAGTTCAAGTCTGGCCTTAGACACCATGACCCCGGCCAAGTCATTTCACATCTGTTTAAAATGGGGATAGTAAGAGCACCTACCTCCCAGAGCCATCCTGAGAATAAAAGGAGACAAAACAGTCATGAAGCATTTACCATGCCCACAGTTGGCACGCTATAAATGTTAGCTGTTATATGATATCATCATCACACAGTCCACCTCTCCCTCCCGAAGCATCCTTGTTTTTGGAGATTAACAGAGATTTTTGGACTGAGCACCTGGCCCATGATGCCTTGCCCACAATAGATGTACAATTCTTTTTTTCCCCTTGACATCAATCCTAAGGTTACAGGCTTTAGGGCTGAGAGGGACCCCAGAGGCATCCATAGTGGGAGCTCCCTGTCACGTCCTCTGACTCCAAACTCAGGCATTACTAATGAGGATGGGAGCACCCCTAGACCGTACCATTACCCTACTTAGGTTTTTTTCCTCTTAGAAGATGACCAGCTGTGTACTGAGTTGAATATATATTTCTCTTCAATTATGTAATATTTTGCTAATACTTCATTTTGGTCTCTGGAATATTTTTGTTCTCACTTTGTATCTTTTCCCCAAATTCTGTTAAATGCATGTTTTATTGAATAACAAAAAATCAAAAGGAAAGGTCACCAGTAAACGAGGTCTGGAATCTTCCTTCCTTCCCCTTGAGCACAATGGAGGTGCTCCTTGGGGTTTGCTTCCCCTCACAGTGGAGAGCCTTCTGGTATAGCTTGCCCTCCTGTCCAGGAGTGATAATGATTTGGTCACTTTACATCAAAATCTTCCTGTTGTATAATATTTAGAAAGCCTTTGGAAGGCTATATACATGAACATTTTATCATTAGCTTTTCATTTAGGTTTATCAAGAAAAACATTGCCTAATACAGACCTTTTCAGATTTGGTTGGGAAAACCTTTTCTTTCTGATACTCCTTATTTTTTCCATCACCTCTCTGCTCTGATTTTTTTTCCATCTTGAAGGACCAAGTAGGGGAAAGGGAGAGAAGCATGTAAGTAATTAATGTATGTACTAGTCACTGCCACTAAGGAGAAAATAGGGCAGGATGATAAGTACGGATTATAGATTTCAATTTGGAACCTTCCATGTCAAAGCCAATCCTTTCATTTTACGGATGAGGAAACTGAGATGTAGAAAGGTTAAATGATTTGCCCAGGAACCCGCAGCTAGTGAGGCAGGATTTGAACCCAGCTTTTCCTGACTCCCATTTAGGAAATGCCCTAGAAGAGAGAAGAAAGACATGGAGATTGACTAGCCACTCTCTGGCCTTAGCTTCCTTTTATTGGATTGTGTACCAACATGGTGCCATGATGATGAGTTGAAAAAAATAATCATAAGAAAATGTCCAAGCCCCTTTATAATAATAATAGTTTATGCTCTATAATATGCTTTGTAGTTTTCAAAGTCCTTTCCTCGCAACAATATGAGGTTAGTAATACTGTTACAGTAATTACTGTTATAATTCCTACTTTTCAAACGATGAACTGAGGCTCAGGGATGTGAACCCTTGCTTAATATCCTATCTACAATGGAATATTTGGGTCTTTGCCTTGGAAAGACTGAGCCTTCTGGTTCCAAATCCCGGGCTCTTTGCAAAAGCCAGAACTCATACTCATTGACCCGGGCTTTGGCTCGGACTCACATTGGGAATGAGAGTCCTATCTAGTCAGCACTAGCTACCGGACTCACTTAGCCCTGTGACTACGGCCACACACAGGTTTAGCAGGGTGGAAAGTGGAGTTCGAAATTAAGATCAGCCAGTGAAGGCCTAGGCTGAGCACAGCCCCTTGACTTCTAAATTGGCCTTCTCCCTCCCTAGGCCTGTGTATCTCAGCCTTCCCTTCCTACCGTGCTCCGTGAAACCCTCCTCCGTTGGAGCAAACTCTTTACCTTAGATCCACTCTAACATTCCTTCCATCTTCTGGTGTGCACTGATAATGGACTCTCTTCTCCACATACCCCATCTCCTGGTGTTCTCTTGGAGCAGGCTGCCTGTTCCTCCCCTTGTGCCCCCAACACTAGGGACAGGAGGAGCTGATGCCATTTCCAGAGCCTTCCTTCGGCCATCATCATTCAGCAGCCAGGTGTGTGTCCCCCTTTGCAGTTCTCACCATCCTGCCATGATCTTTGTTGCTCTCCTCTGAGGAGCTTGAGGTCATGCCCCCTCCCCAGCTGCTTGACCCTAAGCCCAGCTTCTTCTGCACCCTGGTTTCACAGTTACTATCTCTTAACTCCATGACCTCTGTCTTACCTTGGCCACACCTGGGTGTAGTCCTTCTCTTCTTAGTCATCTGGGAGACGAGAGGTTCACCAGAGGAGTGGGATTGGGAGCCAGATCTCCAGAGTGGGGTGGGGAGGCAAGTAGGGCCTGATGTCTGGAAAGGGTTTGGTTTCTGAAGGGAGGGGGGGGAGTGGGAGAGGATAGCTGGAGGGAATGAAGGGTCTCTGTATAGAAGTCGGGAAGGCTGCATTTATTCAGTGCTTACTTCATTCTTAGCACCAAGCTAAGCCCCAGGGATATAAAGAAAAGTGACCATCCCTGCTCTCAGGAGCATACATCCTAATGGAGGAGACGAGTTGCATAAACTGGTGCAGACTAGGTACAGCTAGTGTAGACCTAAGGAGACGCTAGCCTTGGAGTCCAGAAAGGCCTTCTGCCCATTGACTGTGGAGCTGAGCCCAGAACGGAACCCCACCACCACCACCATTCTAAGAAGTGAAAGCAAAGAAGAAGAGCATTTCAGGCATAGGGGACAGTCCGGGCCCAGGTGCCTTGAGGAGAAATGGAGCAGGGGGTATGAGGAGCAGATTGATTATATTGGGTTCTAGAGCTAGATCATAGGATTTGGGGCTGCAAGAGAATGAAGGGCACACGGCCTGTTTGAGAATAAAATGGTAGGCACTAAATATTTGTTGAATGAATGAAAAGATGGAAGGGAGGGAGGGAGGAAGGAAGGAAGGAAGGGTCTGAGCTGAGGTGCCAGCAACTTCAAGAGGCCCATTCACATAACCCCTCCCTTCTTGCTCCCCCCCACAGACAGACCAGACACGTGTACACACACACACACACACACACACACACACACACACACACACACACACACACACACACACACACACCACCCTGATCTACACCAGGTAGCCACTCTATGGCTTTCACTTTGTTATGGGTAGTTTCATACCACACAGTACAGAATGGACAAATTATCTTTAAAGTTGGTTTGTTTGTTTTTTTAAATTCCATAAAACAAATTACTTCCTGTCTGTGAAAATGTTGAGAAATCTTGAACAATTGTTTAGTATGACAATTATGAAACCAAGATCCAGACTTTCCCTTCACACTTTTTTTTTGGCAATCATTTAAAGGTTTTGGGGAAGGATGTTTTTGTCTCATAATTTTATGCAAGTTTCAGGAAAGATATAAAGTCTGTGTAACTGACCTTAGGTCAATATTGGCTGAAGGATTACCGGAATGTCCTTTTCTCCAACGACGTGGGGGTGCTGGGAAGAATTCCTGCTCAGTGTAAAGTTTACTCTTTCCTCTGTGTCATAGCCAAAGTTCAAGGTCCAGGTACATCACTAGACACCACCTGGCATACCTTGGCCTTTTAACTGAAACTCCCTGATAGATACTGGGCACCTGATGGGGAATTCCAGCCAGGTCACTCCTTCAGCTTTTGTGAAAGGGGGAAAGAATGCCTGTGGGTAAACATTAACCCATTTTCTCTTAAGTAGATCCGAGATGAGGAGAGAAGGTTTCATTTCTCATTCAGATTGAGGATGAAAGTGTTTTCCTTACAGAGACTGGTGGGTGCCAGGCCCTGGAGCCTTCAAACTGTCCAGAATGTGCCATCTGTAAGCATGGCTTCCCACCTCCTGGGCAGAATGCACGCGAAACCTCACACACAGTACAGAGAGGAATTCTTAGCTCAAATTCACGATCAAAAAATCTGTTATGTGTGTCCTTAGCATTGTGTTATTCTGAGTCTGCTTGTATCAGATTAAACCGACCAGGTCCCTTCTCTTTCAGAACTGGAAACTGCAAACAGTATAGGGGAGCTCCCAACACAAACAGAACAGGCACACTGACTTTGTAAACATCGTTAAGCCTCCAGGTCACTTATTAAGCGCCTACTGTGTAAGATGGATGAAAGCATTGTGACACCGAGTAAACTTTGCTGCAAATGTTTTTTGTTTTGTTTGGCTTTTTTTTTTTTTTTGGTGGGGGGGAGGGTGGAAAGCCCAGAATGAGTTTGGGGAGACAGAAGGAAGCCTTCCTGCAAGCTGGCAGGCGGCCCTCTGGGGCTGATTCTGTTCCTCCAACAATTTCCTGGTTTCATTCACTGATTAACATTTGTACGTGTGTGCCTTCAGAAATCATGTTTTATGAAGTTGAGCTCTGATTTAAATTCTTATCCATCTGCCTTCCAAATCTCCTTTTCTGGTTGACTTTGTAAGACAGATGCAGTAGAAACCACGTACAATATACGTACCTGGCCTGGTCTAGACATCTCAGGTCTCTCTCCTACCTTTGAAAGACTCTTACCCACCCCACCCCCCTCCCACCTCATTCCGCCCAAGCATACAGCCTCAACCTTCCCCATCACTGGGGAACTCTTCCCCTAATACAAAGTCACTTGGTATTAATTTTTTTTCCTTTATGTCTTGGTCTCCACTGATGAAATTTAAACTCTGGGGGGGAGGGGGGAGGTCTTTTTTCCCTCAGTGTCTTGGGCACATAGTAGGTGCTTAGTTTGTGGAGTGATTGTTATTTTGTAGATGTTCAGTGAATATTTGTTAATAAGCAGGTTGGACCAAAGTAAGGACCTTGGTGGGGGGGGTTGTTTGTTTTTGGTTTTGTTTTCCTTTCTCTGTAATCTCGGCATTTAGCGCAGTGCCTGACAAATAGTAGTTGCTTAATAAATGCTTGTTCCTTTGACTTGTCATTCATATGCTGTATCCTTTCTTGGTGGTTGTGGGAAACCTTTCCTATAAACCCTTTCGTTGTCAATCTCGGTGGCGTTCTATTCTTGGTGACAGACACCCTGTGGGATTTTCTTGGCAAAGATACTGGAGTGGTTTGCCATTTCCTTCCCCACTGTGAACTCTAAGGAGTAGTTGTTCCCCCTGGCTTTTAGTGAGTAACCCATCCATCAGTCCACAAGCATTGGTTAAATACTTATTCTGTGCTGTTTGTGAACCAGTAAAGTCACAGAGTGATGTCTGATGTCCTGACTTACAGAGTCATTATCATCTTCCAGTGTCATTGAAGTCTGATGGCAGGCCAAAAGTCAAGATGACTGGAGATGGTCCTGGCATCTTCAAGGCCTCACCAAGGTCTAAGCGCTGCACAGCGCCTTCTTCAGCTGGCTTCATGGCCATTGGAACAAATTGTTCTCACCTGCCCTTTCTTCTAGGGAAGTCTTCACTTACTTAGGGTAAATATCCCCTTAACTCACCAACAGGTCTGAGGTCTGTCTTTTACCCCTGACCTGGTTTAGCCCATCTGCCCACATGGTTTGCCAGGGTGTGACAGCTGCACATGCTACAGCCTCTTGAGCCACAGGTACTAGTGGGGTGAAGGGGTGGACACCAGAGATGTTGGTCCTCCCTGCACACCCCATGCACCCCTGTTCTGTGCTAGGCACTGTGTAAAGCCTTGGGGATACAAAGAAAAAGTGGAAACATGATCTTCTCTCAGAGGGCTTACATTCTAAGGGGGGAAGGGGAGAGACACATGCAGGCTTGTAGGTATTCACAAAGTAGATAGAAGAGACCAAGGAAGAATGAGGTGGGGAAGCCGGTGGGTGGAGCAGGAACAGGAAAGCACCCTCCTGCCTGAGCTGAGTCTGGAAGGAAGCCAGGAATTCCACGAGGTCTAGTGAGGAGCATTGGGGGTGTCCAGCCTGGGGGACAGCCAGGTAGAGCTGGAGGTGGAGGGTGCTGGGGCACTCAAAGGAAGCACCCAGAAAATGGACCCAGGGCCAGAATGGGAAGGGTACTCAGTGCCAAGCAGTGAGTGTCTCATCCTAAATGAAGTAGGGAGGCCCTTCTCTGGACCACTGTCCTCCCCCCAGAGGCTGGCACTAGATCAAGCTCCTTTTGCTTAACTTCATGGCCTTAGAGTCAGGAGGAGCCTCTGAAGTCACCTAGTCCAACTCCAGCATCCCCCAATCAGCCCAAAAACCTTCCAAAAGAGTAAACTCCGACTCCTGAAGCCCACATCACAGCTTGGGACAACTCCAGCTGTTAGCAAGTCTTTTCTTATATCTCTGTGAAATCTGCCTTCTAGTGGTTTCCACCCACGGGTACAAGTTCTGCCTTTTGGAACCAAGCAGAACGAGCCTTCCAATGTTTGAACAGTCTTCCTGTCCTCCCCACCAAGTCTTCTCTAGACTCCTTCATTTCCTCCTCTTGTGATATGCCTTGGAGTCCCCTCCCCCATTCACTGCCCTCCCCTGACCACAGACACTTGTGCACAGAGGTGGTGGAGGTAGGGGTGGGGGTGGTTGTACTTAGTCTTCAAAGAGGACCAAAATGACATCACCATTGTAAAGTGAAATTGCAGTGTGCGTGGCTGATCAGACTAATACAAGCTCTGCCACAGGTTGGGGACAGATAGTCCGTGTGAATATTTGAGGTGGGTATCTCAAATTTTCGCATCCTGTGTTTAATTTGTGTTGTCTCAATTCTGCTTTGCTCAAACAGCACAGCACCTTTTCTTATGTGAGCACACCATGCTGAGGGGTCCTGTGCCAGTGTCTCCCATGTTGCACAGTCAAATCCAAAGTTCTTGAGAGAGACCTTGAGAGTGTCCTTGTATGGTTTCTTGTGGCCACCAGGTGATTGCCTGCCCCTTGCAAGTTGTCCATAAAATAGTCTTTTTGGCAAGCGTACGTTTTGCATTTGAACAACACGGCCAGCCCGTAGGAGTTGCACACCCTGAAGCATAGTTTGAATAACTGCTCCGAGGTGGAGCCCAGAAGACAAATTTGTATGAGCAAAACAGAGAGGAACAGGGTGCTTGCCTCTCATCTCCTGAACAGGCAGCCTAAGATTTCTTGGGTTCCTGGGGTATTCAGTCCTGGTGATCTATTTAAACTCCTTTCCCCACTTACTAAAATAGAGATGTTTACTTGAGTGATGACAGATGTTTGTTTTGCTGTTTCAATGAGAATTCAATAAAACTCATCTGTAAAGAATAAGATCTTTTTTAAAATCTCCCATACTACTTAGCATAATAAGTATTTATGATCCCATGAGATTTAATTTGAATTTCAATATTAGTAAATCAACTCATAGACTGAAGAAAGAAACCAAGTGTAAGCTTAAGGATTTCACTTTGGAGGAAACTGTTGTCAGGGCAGCCTCAGTTTGGGGCCCCTGTTCAGCCCTAGGGAGTTTCCTTTACAAACTTTTAATCAGTCTCCTAAACTGTATTTATCTGAGTACAGCCCTTCAATTCAAAGAAAATGACCAGTCTTCCTTTGGCATTGTGTAAACTGCATCTTAAAGACATATGCGTCAACTGAGATGTTCTGAACTCTCCAAATTCACTCATTTGAACAAGCATTTATTAGGCACCTGCTGTGTGCTCCTTCTATGTATACCTTTTGAGTTGCTGGAGGCAGAGACAAAAAAAAAACAGCCTCATCCCTCAAGGTACTTTTTTGTAGGGGAAACAACAGCTAAGTCAAAAGATACTCAAACACAGTACTTTGGGGGGTGGGGAAGGAGTAATTTGCAGCTTAGCATCAGAGAGTTCAGGAGAGACCTCATGTAACATGGAGCCAAGACCTAAAGGAAGCTGGGCATTCTCTGTTCTCTTTCCGATGTTTTCTATGGAGATTGTATTAAGGAAAATAGAAAGACTGGACGGGGTGTGTGTGTGTGTGTGTGTGTATGTGTGTGTGTGTGTGTGTGTGTGACACAAATGTGCCAAGAACTGAAAAAGGACAAGAAATGCTCTACCAGTATATGATAGCCCCAAAGAGTCAGTGCGGTACAATGAGAACAATGGGTTTGGAATCAGAGGTGTTGGGTTCAAATCCTACCACTGACTACCCTTGTGACCTTGGGAAAGTCTTCTCAGTTAGCAAGTCTATTTCTCAGCTTCTCCATGTGTAAAAGGAGAGGATTGGGTCAAATAGTTTCCAAGTCTATGATCCTGGCATATTCCATATGTCCATTCCATTGCCCAGTATTGTTCGTATGGCCACAGTGTCTCTCTCTCTTTCTACTATACTTCACTTCTCTTCCATTAAATAACTCCCCTCTGTCGTCCCTCTTAGACTTTATTCTTCTCCATACACTTACTCAGGTGCTCCTTAAATACAGTGTAGCCTCTACCGGTTTTGGGCCTTAGCACTGGCTCCTTGTGTCTGGAATGCTCTGATTGATTCCTTGTTTCTACTTCTAGGATTCTTGGTTTCCTTCAAGACTCGGCTTCCAAGCTTCCAGTTCTCCCACTTGCTACTGACTTCCCTTCTAAGGTTACCATCTATCGGCTCTCTATCCCATAGAATGTAAGCCCCCTTGAAGGCAAGCTTTTTTCTTTTTTTTTTTCTTAGGGGACTTGCCCAGGGTCATAACAGCTAGTAAGTGTCAAGTGTCAGAGGCCATGTTTGAATGCAGGTCCTCCTGACTCCAGGGCAGGTGCTCTATTCATTGCACCATCTAGCTGTCCCTAGTCCTTTTCATTTGTTTTTATATCCCCAGTGCCTAGTACCCTTACCCTAATACATAGGAAGTGCTTAATAAACACTTGTTAACTGGCTTTTTAACATGTAAAATTAAATTAAAATGGAAATTAAAATGTTAGATTCCCAGCACAAACTTTGTAGGTTATTGAAGCAAGAAGAAGCTTTAGAAGAGCATCTGGTTAGAAGGTCACAGGGCTGGTTGTCCTGTCAGGCCCCTCATTTTGTTGGGAAGGAACTGAGACCCAGGAGAAACCTTTCCCAGACATGACTTCATAGTGGCAGAGCCAGGACTAGCCTGATCCCAGCCCAGCTTCTTCCCATCCGCTATGTGGTCTTTCAGTTAACAGGCTGTGAAGATCCTGTTAAGCTTAGCCTCTTGTTGGGTCACTTCCTCAGAACTGCTGCCCATTCCTCGGCCCAGGCACAGGGGGAGCATTCATTAGCATTGGAATCAGGAGATCTTGACTTCTTACCAGCATGACCTTGGACAAGTGACTTAACCTCTCTGTGTCTTGGGCAGTTTGAAAATGTAAAATCTTTGAGTCAGAGGCAGCCAGAGACAGAAGAGAGAGAGCTAGCCTTGGAATCAGGAAGCCCTGAGTGCAAATCCTGACTCAAGACTATCGTAGCTGTGTGGCCTAGGACTGGTTGTTGAACTTCTCCATGCCCCAGGTTCTCCCACACTGAAAGTGGCTGGGCAGAGGTTGATCTGTGGAGGTAAAAGGAGTTTCTTCCTTCCCAGGTATCAAATACTAAGGCCCTCCTGAGCCCAACCAGATTTAAATGTAGCTGGGAAATAGTCAACAAAATAAATAAGAATATAATAGGATATAGATAACACTAATGTGTGGTTTTCTTATGCAGCCTTTTTAGTGGTCCAATTTCTATTTGATTTTGAGACGTTTGCTGTAAGGCAGTGAAATCAAAAGTGTGAATCAAAAGTAGCCCCCTTGAGGGGGAGAGAGAGAGAGGCCCCATCCCTAATTAACTTCCATTCACCCTTTTCGTTGCCCTCCTACTCCACTTTACCGTGGCCATCCTACTTTTCCCAAGAATGGCTCTTTTTATCCTCAGAAAATCCCCCAAGGAGGTTGGGATTTGTCCATCTGGGCCGCTGAAACTAAGACCATTTTGCCCAGTCTCAGCCTCATTCTTAGCAAATCAAGAAGTAATTACTGGCAGGTTTTTGTTCCATCCATGTCCTGAATCAATGAGTGGCTGCGGAAGTCTTCCTTCTCTTGACCCATAGCAAGAGAAAGGGAAAAAAAGACTTTAGAAAGTGTTACAGTTCTACTCCTCACCCAAAAAAGGAAGTCATTGTCTCTGACACTTAGTTCACTCCAGCATCTATGAAAGGCGCTTCCTTTTCATTGGGAAGGCTGCTTCTGTGGTCCAGAGAAGAGGACCTGATGGTGGCTGTGGGAGGGGGAGGGAGGGAATCCAATGCAAGGGCAGATGCTCCAATGGAATGAATAGGACTCAGCAAATGGTCAGACTTGGGGAGCAGGGGAGAGAGGGTCACAGGGGATGCTGAAATCGCACTATCCATCATGCGGTTCTGTTAACAGAAGGAGAGACAATGGGAGAGCAGCTGATCTGGGAGGAAAGACAGGAAGTCTGGTTTAGAGCATGTCAAGATTGAATGTAAAAGGACCACTCCATGCCTGTGTGTCTGGTTCTGTGCCTAGGATAACATGTCTTCTTTACAAATTTTAAATACAGGCAGTTCCTAACTCATAGAGGTGTTGTGCTCTTTATTAGGGGAGGAAAAAGGCAGTCAAAGAATATACAAGATCACTGCTTAGGACAGAAGGAAGGAATGGATGGATGAAAGGAAAGCATTTACTTAGTATTGGCTCTGTTCTAAGCACCAGGAATGAAGATTTCAAAGTGGGATGGTCCCTGCCTCATGAATAGCCTGATGGGGGCTTATCATCTATAGGAGAGTGAGGAGGTAAAGGGAGATACAGGGCCACTTTTTTTCAGAAGTGGTATGAGTATTGATCTGATTCTGGCCAGAGCAAGAGGTAAAATGGGGAATGGGGGAAAGAGTGGAGGGAAGGATTATACATATAGCACTGAGGGTAATGGCTGGAGGGGATGAAAGCCTGGTTTGGTCTGGGGCTGGCCATAATGGGCTGTAATTATACTAGCCAGCATTTCTGTATTACTCTAATACTATTAGCCAGCATTTCTATAGTACTTTAGTAATACTAGCCAGCATTTTCATGGTGCTTTATGGTTTGATTTACGTGTTACCTCAGTTGTTCCTCACAACAACCCTATGAAGTAGGTGTTAGTACCACCTTTTTGCGGACTATGAACCTGAGGCACAGAAAGGTTAAATATCTTGCCTAGAGATCCATAAATAATAAAAGGTTGAGACAGGATTCAAATGCAAGTCTTCAGGAAACCAAGCTCAACATTCTTCATCCTCACAAACTGGTCAAGACAGCCCAGCCCCAGGCTGGGAGTTTTGAAGGGAACTACTCTATGGATCATAGACGTCTCTGGAGGTGTAGCCAGGTCAGAGGGTATTGTTCTGTAAGCGGGCAGAAGCAGACATCAGCAGGGCAGATATCAGTATGGCCCAGAGGGCTCGTTAGATGGGATGTACAGGGACCATGAGGAACAGTAACCCATGGAAGGTGATAGTGCCAGGCTCTGGTGAGGATTCTTTTCTCTGCCAAGGACAATAATCTTTGGGCTGGAAAGAGACTAGAAGCCACATGGCCCAAAGGGAGTTGGTCCCCAAGATAAAGAGGGAGACAGTAAGAAAGCATCTCTGTGCCCTGCTGAGTTCATGTCCTCAGGCCAAGTGTCTCCATTCTCAGGTACCAAAAGAAGTGGTGGCTGTGGTTGTTAAGACCCTGTCAGTGATCTCTGAAAGATGAGGAAGAACGGGAGATGGGAGGTATGCAGAATCCTAGCATGGAATATTAAAGGGAGGGTGAGCCACCTCTAGAAAAGGAGGAGGGGATCCCAAGGACCTGATTGACTTCATCATGAACAGACCGTGACCAACCAACCCACAGAATTCCTAGATTGGGAGACAAAAGGAATAATATAGATAGAGTTTGCCTAGATTCTTAGCAAAATCCTTGACAAAACTCTTGCGGGAAAGCTGGAGAGAGATCTCCACCAGAGAATCATCCACTTAAGTGGCTTAATTACTAGTTGAGTGGTGATTCAAAAAAAACTTTTTGGCAGGAAAGAACCTCAGACTGAATTAAAGCCCAAAGATGATAACATGGTAGTAATAGTAGTAGTTGGTTCTCTGGTTGGTTGGTTACCAGTAGAAGTAGGAGGAAGAGAAAGAATGGGGTGGTGGTGGTGGTGGCAGCGGCGGTGGCGGCGGCGGTGGTGATGGCGATGGTGGTGGTGGTGGCGATGGTGGTGGCAATGGTGGTAGTGGTGGTGGTAGTGGTAGGAGGAGGAAGAGGAGGAGTAGGAGTATAGCGAAGTCCTAATAATTACTCCTGGGAAATACTTGTATTTCCCAGATTCTCACTGCATATTTCCAGTAGACTAAAATAATATTTTACATAATTATAAGTTCAAATAATGTGAACTTGAATATTCGCAATTATGTCAGAAGAAGGGAGGATCTGTTATTCTCACTAACCAGGACCTGGCTGTTATAGTTATTGATATTAATCTTTAGGGTATCTCATTTGAGCCTCACAACATTTCTGAGGGGCAGGTGCTGTTATTATCTTCATTTTACAGATGAGGAAACTGAGGCAGATGGAAGTTAAGTGACTTGTTCAGAGTAATAAGTACCTGAAGCCCCTGAGTTTAAAAAAAAATCAATTTTACAAGTATAAAATGGAGGCATGATTTTGTTTGAAATAGTAATTATCAAAATAATATAGCTAGGTTAACAGCATTTTGTTTGAAAAGATCAGGGAAGTTTTGGTGGGCTACAAGGGCACAAAAATAAAGTAATGGCTCCATTTAGACTCTGAATGTCCATTTTCAAGGCTCAGTATTCACAAGGAAGAAGGGGGCACTGCCCTCTGCCCTCCTCAGGGACAAGTTGGCGAGCTTCTAACTCAAAGGTCCTTAATGTGGGGTCTGCAACCCTGAAGGGGGCCATGGTTAGATCAGCCAAGTCATTCATTAGACATTTATTAAGCACCTGCTGTGTGTCAGACATTATGCTGAGGCTGGGGATACAGTAAGAGGTAAAATATCTTCCCTGCTTTGTAGGAACTCACAATCTAATGGGGGAGGTCATGTGCCAAATAAATATATACCAAGCAAGAAATGATGACCAGAGGGAAGGTGCTGGAATTAGGAGGGGTTGGAGAAGTCTTCCTGTAAGAGGAGGGATTTTTGTTGGGACCTAAAGGAAACCAGGAAGGTCAGTAGTCCTAGTCCTATGGTGCAAAGAGAGCTCCCTAGGCATGGGATGCCCGGAGGTGAGAGATGCAGGGTCTGGTTGATGGAACAACCAGCAGGCCTGTGTTACTGGATCCAAGAGGACACCTGGGAAGTGGGAGGGAGCTAGGTGATGAAGGGCTCCAATTTGATTTTAAGGCGTCTGTGAACTTATATGGGGAAAAAATTACACCTTTATTTTCTCTATCCTCCAAGTAAACTTTAACATTTCCTTCAGTTATGAATTTTAAAAACAACAACATTATATAACATAAAGCAGTCATCATCGCAATGGAAAGAGCACTGTGCCAGGAATCCTCGTCATGGGGTTTGCCACTTTGGGATCATGGACAATTCATTCCTTCTCAGGATCTGTCTTTCTAAGATGAGGGGGTGACAGAAAATTGGTGATCATGGTGCGCTGAAGGGTCTGAGAGAAGACAATTGCTGTGTTAGCGGAGTTGTGAATTTTTCCAGTAATCCTGAGATCCCACTGCTGCTTGTGTTCCCCAAGGAGGTCAGTGACAGAGAGTCTATCCACCAGGTAAACAGCTCAAAACTGGGGTGAGACTTCTGGGACACCCTGCGTATGAAAACATTCGACGCTGTACTTTTGTGGTTGATTGGGGAAATGGCTGAACAGATGGTGGTGTAGAGTAGGATGTTGTTTTGTGGTAAGAAGTGATGACTGTGAGGAATTCAGAGAAGGCTGGAAGCCTTGTATGAACTGATGCCGAAGGGAGGAAGTGAGCAGAACCCAATGAGAACAGTCATGTGAAGGAAGCAAAACTGACCTGGGAGTAAGTGTAAAGCCTAGAGAGGGGGAAGGAAGGAAGCATGCAGAGTGCTCCCGCTGTTCCCCAGCCTCTGTGGAGCAGCTCGTAATTATTCTATCTTTCAATCCTCAAATCAAAACAATCCTGGGAGAGAGGAACTGAGTGAAGTGGTGAAGTGATTCACCCAGGGCCACAGAGCTGGAGGGGTAAAGGTTGGATTTTATCTCTGGTCCTGTGTTCTAACCACTGCACAAATGCACTAGTGCCCCCATTGATTAAAAAAATAAAAACCCCATACCTTCCACCTCACCTCAAGGGACAAGCAGGACAGACTGTTCAGTTGTTTATAAGGAGGGATTGATTCTGTAGGTGTGGAATTAGGGGGAGTGAGACACCCTCAGAAATAGCCAGGTTTTTGAGACTGAGTGTGTAATCCAGGTGGTGGTCTAGTGAGAAGAGCTAATTAAACTCCTCCTCCCTCCCTCTCTCCCTCTCTCCCTCCTTCCTTTCCCTTCCTTTCCCTTCCTTCCTTCCTTCCTTCCTTCCTTCTTTCCTTCCTTCCTTCTTTCCTTCCTTTCCCTTCCTTCCTTCCTTCCTTCCTTCCTTCCTTCCTTCCTTCCTTCCTTCCTTCCTTCCTTCCTTTCCCTTCCTTCCTTCCTTCCTTCCTTCCTTCCTTCCTTCCTTCCTTCCTTCTTTCCTTCCTTCCTCTCTTCCTCCTCCTCCTCCTCTCCAGCATGCTGTAGATAAGAATGAGAACAGCCTTTTGCCTAGAAAAGGTAAATGGAATCACAACTTTTATTGGAATTGGCTTAATATAGCTGAAAGGACTTTGGCACTCCTTTGAAGACATGTTCAGCCTCACTCAGGCACTGTACGAAACACTTTTTATAAATATTTTCTCATCTGATCCTCACAGCATCTCTGAGAGGGAGAAACTTCTATCTTCCATTTGACAGATGAGGAGAGGAAGGCTAAGAGACTTGCCTGGAGTCATGCAGCTAGTAAGAGAGGCTGAATTTGAATTCAGGTTCTCACTCGATCCACCATGTCACCTAGCTGCAGGGTGCATAGTAGGTGCTTAATAAATATTGATTGATTGATCACCACCCCACCCCCAACCTAACCGCACTTGGGTCTTCCCTCTCAAATTCCTTCATAACCTTTCATCTCTGGATCTCCAGTACTTAGCATTAATAAAAACTTGTTTAAAATGTGTTTATAATTACTTTTCTGTATTTCCTGTATTATGTAGTTGGGTTCCCTACTGTGCTCCTTCCTTCCAGAATGAAAAATGTGTCTTCTTGGGAAGAATGCATGAATGAATGGCAGAGGGCTCGGGATTCAAACACAAAAGCTAAGAGCATCAGTCCCTGCCCTCAAACTGCTAACCTTGTAGAAGGCACAAAATATCTTAGGTGGGGGCCTGATGTGTTTGGGGAAAGTTCCTGGGATGGTCTGTTGAGCCTGTTCCTGCAGCCATGAAAGTATGGATTTGGCTGTGGTCCTAATACCCCAAAGGGAAGATCTGGGGAGCAGAGGGTACAGGCCCAATGTGGAAAGGCACCTGCTGAGAAGATGATTGGAGAGAAGGGATAAAGCGAATCATGGCTAGGGCCCTGCCAGGTGAGGCCCTCAACAATCGACAGGACAGAGAGACTGTATGTAACACCCAGACATATCTGCCCCTGACTTCCTCTCTCCTCCCTACTCCACGCAGCTGAAGGATGATGGGCAGTAGCTGTGACCGCAGAAGGTGTGTGGTAGCACAGATGTCTGAGCAGGAAGAATCAGATTCATTCAGCCAACATTAAGTACCTGCTATGTACAAGGCGATGGAAATGTCTAACCCCTCCAGTGTCTTTGCCAAGAAAACCCCAAATGGGTCACGGAGAGTCAGACTTCACTAATACACTAAACACTAACATGGACAAAGTACCAGGTGAGAAACCGTCCAGTATTGTGAATAGAGAGAGTACCAGCCTGAAACTCAGGAATTGCTGGCTTCAGGTCCTGTCCCTAACATATAGTCCATCAGCAAGCTGTCATGGCAGCCTAGTGGAAATGAATGGAGAAGACCCCGATTTGAGTCCTTCTGGAGGCACACACCAAGTGGAACACTGAACAAGCCACTGACCCTCTCAGTGCTCCAGGCAGACTGTAAAGATGGGGCAGCAGCGAGGTGGAACCATAGTGCACAGAGCACCACCTGAAGGCAAGAGGACCTGAGTTCAAATCCAACCTCAGACAACATCTAGCTGTGTGACCCTGGGCAAATCATTTGACCCCATTACCTCCAAAAAAGAAAAAAAAAAGATTATAGGGCAGTGTGAATCTATATTATTGGAGAGAGTTTCCTGTTTGGGAGTTCCCCAGGCCAACGAAATCTTTCATCCAGGAGGGAAAAATGTGTCAGAAACTCTTTCTAAGCCTTAGAGATACATGTAGTGGCTGCCTTCCTTTCCTGTGCCTGAGAGGAGATTCTGAGAGGTGTTTGATTCTTTCTTTGTTTCTGACAAAATTATTTTAAAGTATCTTTAAATTGGCTCATATATGTTAGTTAATGCCCAAATACTTAATTTGTTGCTATTATTTTAAATATTTCTCTTTTAGTCAATCAATCTTCATTTTTAAAATTTCTATCATACGGCAAACTCTACTAGGGGATTGGAGCTTATTATACCCACTTGGGGAATACACATGTTCACAGATAAGTAACTGAGGACAGATACAAAATAAGTAATCATTATTTTGGAGCTAGAGGGTTAGAAGACACACTGATAACGGAGAGACTGAATAAAGATCTCTTGAAGGACATGGTGCTCGAGCCTATCTTGGAAGGGGAATTAGGGATTTTAAATCACAGGATAGTATATAGGCATGAGGTATAGCTTGAGCAAAGACCTGGAGATGGGAGGTGGGTTGTCATTTGTGAAGAACAACAGACCAGTTTGGTTGAAATGTATGGTATGTAAAAGGCAAGGGTGTGTGTGTGTGTGTGTGTGTGTGTGTGTGTGTGTGTGTGCATGTATAGTGATTCCATACAGAGTCTGGAGTCAGATTACAGCTTTAAACATCACAGCTCCTTCCTAAAGGGACCTGCAAAATCTTCAACCTTAGGGACAACCTGGATAACTGCGTTCAGGGTGGCTTTTACTGGAGAAAGGCTGGAGATAAGGAAATGTTACACTGGTCTTGTTGAGAGATGAGGGACTGACCAGAGATGGTTTTGCTATCTGTTGAGAGAAGGGGCTGGATGTAAGAGACCTGAGGAGGGAGACTTGATCAAACTTGGTGGTTGGGGGCGCAGTAAGAACCATGGGTTGGAGGTGGCACCAAGGTTGTGAACCTAGATGACTGGAGGGATGGGGATGATGGCTAGAAGCACCGCAGTGCTCTTAACAGAAGGAGGAGAGCTGGGAGGGTGGAGGGGATGGAGGAGGGAATGAAGACTCCTTCAGACCCAAAGAGATCTCACAGCCGGTGAGAACCATCCCCCAGGCAGCTGGCGATTCCAGGGAGGCCTTTCACTTTTTCCTGATTTCCGTCAGCACCCTATGAGAATGCAGGCAACTCCTGTGGTTTTATCTTACAGCTGACTAGCTTGTAAAATGAATTTATTGCTTCAGGTTTTTTGTTGTTCACTTCGTCCTTTGTCAGCGGAGCTGTCTGATTCTCAGAATCTTCGGTTCTCACTCTTTTTGCACTTTCCTTTTCGGGCCTCCTTTCTGAATTCATCTAATAGAACTGGCCAAAGCGCTCAACTGGGGAGTAGTCACCGTTCTCCTCGTGACTGGGCCTATCCAAGGTGGTAGAAATGTCAGTATTTCTCACAGTGACTCATCTGATCCACCACGCCACATCCCTGCTGCCAAAGCTCCACCGGCTGCCTCTAACCTCTAATAAATATAGTCAGTCATTCCTCAGCTTGGGCAGTCAGGTCCCCACCTCCCTTTCCAGGCTAATGCTTGACTCTCCTTCATCCATTAGACTGGGAGTTCCCTGAGGGCAGGGCCTTTGTCTTTGCCTCCCTCCGCCTGACCCACAGTAAACACTAAGCTTGTTCACTGACCAAGCAACTGACTGATTTCTCCCACTCTGGCACCCAAACTGGCCAGCTCTCTGTCCTTCATATAGACACACAACTGTGTTTTCCCCATCCAAGATCTTTCTTTGCCTTGGGGGGTGGGGGTGTGGTGGGTCATGACTTGTCACTTGCATCTCAGAATCTGGAGCTCAGTTTTCTGCTCGTATGCCAGATGTTTGGTAAAGATGGGCAGCCTGGATCCAATCTTTCTCCCCTACCCTGGAAGCCTATATTCTGTAGTGGCATAAGCTCACAGAGCTGAAAAAGGAAGCCCTCTCATTTATTCCTTGAATTAGAGATCTTGTCACTGGAATATAGGGTGTGGGGAGACCTCCAACATTTTTCTGATCTTTTTCAGTTATGATTCACAAAATGGGGCTGCCAAAGTGGAGGCATGAACATCATTCACCTAGTCAATCAGCAAGCATTTATTCAGCACTTGCTAAGTGTTGGGCACAGACTGGATACAAAGAAAGGTTAAAAGGGGGTGGAGTGGAACGAGGTGGGGGTAGTGAGTTCCCTGGAGGTCTGCGGATCTCCCTTCTCTCTCCATCGCTTATTCCCAGGCTGCTCCTCCGAAACTCAAACCTGCTCCCAGGGATTATGCAATTTACAAGTTTCTCTGATATTTTTTTTCCCGGGTAAAGCTCTTTAAACACATGGAGCCTGACCTTTGAGAAGTCCCAGATAAGCCGATATCAGAGGAGTTAACTTGGACAAACCCGCCCCCGCCCACCTAGCTAAACTGGGGAGTAGTTCCCAAGGCCAGAGTCATTGTGTATCGGCAGGAACCCGATCCAGAAACTGCCGGGAAGGCACAAAGTTTAGTCCGTGAGGAAAGAGGCGTCTGTTGTTCTGTTGTGTGTTTGGGGCCGGTGGGCCAGACTCTGCCTTGCTGTGCCGTAAGTAGCCATTAAAATAATAATTATAACTGCATGAGGTTTTGCTCTGAAGTGACTGGGGATGGATGGCCCGGTTCGCCCGGGGGAAGGGCCGTCAGCTGGTGAGATGCCGAAGAAAGTTCCAAACTGTCATGTGCGGAGGGCGGACAAAGGCAAGAGTGGGTAGAATGGCAGTTTTCCAGTAAATGCTTCACTCCTGAAACAGGTGGTGCTGTCATGAAATTCCTTGTCAGGATTTCACTTTCAGGGGAAGGCCAAGAAACAGACAGAAGTCGGGCGCCATCTGACTGATTGCTAGTGGCCAGGCTCTCGTCCTCAATGGGCTTTTCAACTGTTTCTGTTCACGTGGCAGATGTAGACAGTCTCCAATGGGGGTTTCTGCTTTTCAAAAGGAGAAAACAAATGGAAAAAGGCCGGAGCAAGACCTCTAGGTGTTAGGTCCGATTTTGTTTTAGTTTTAGCTCTTTAAATGACTGATTTAAAGGTCTTCACCTCATTAATGAGCACCAAACCCTAGTGGTTTACCTACTTCCCAAATCCTTCTTTCCCGCAGGTGTAGGTTTTGGAACCTGAGTATCACAACTCTTTCGCTTTTGTTTTCCCTTCATATTATTTCATAAGCACTTTTCTGCGTGCTGTTATGGTTTTTTGGACTTTTTCACAGCCTCATCTTATTCCACGGGGTGATTATTATACGATAGCTGACTTTGCCGCTCTCTCCATTCCCTGGGGCAGCATTTGAAGTTTGTATTTTGGTAGGCTTTGATGAAAGGTGCTACTCTGTGGATCGTTGTGGAAATCCCTGGGGTGTTAGGTTTGGGGTTTTTTGGGGGGGTAATTCTTGCAGTATATAAGGATGTGTGTGTATATATGTACATATGTATGTATGTATGTGTGTGTGTGTGTATGGATAAATGGAATTACCAAGTCAAAGTGTATGCATGCTGTTGGACCTTGGATGGCCAGATTTCTCTTTAAAAAGGGTTAGTTTTGCCCCAGGAAACAGGGTTTCCGCACGGGGAACTTTTCCTTTCCTGAAAGCATAGGCATAGACCAAAAATACTTGACTACATCTCTCTCTTTTCTCTGGTGATCTCCCCTCTTTCCACAGTTGGGATACATAGATTTTTCTATTTTCCTCTAGTTCTTTTAAAAATAGATCCTTTTTCATATTTCTTTGCCACATTTAGAATTGGGTGCAGTTGCTTGGCTTGAAGCATGGCCCAGATTCTCCTCCACATTGACCTCCATTTGTCCCACCAAAATCCGTTGAATTCTTTTCCCATTCGTTGGGACAGCTCAGCTCCATCTGTGAGTTGCTGAGCAGGTGCTGCCAATTGGTGCAGCTAGCAGCAGCTCTGGGCCTGGGGCACTCCCTCCCAATGGGAATGGAATCAAGGGTTGGGCAAAAAAGGAAATGATTGTATTACTTCTAATTTATCAGAGAGGAGGGAGCATGGTACCATGGAGGAGAACTGAATATACACTCAGCATGTCTGTAAACTGTGTTCAAATCTCCACCCAGCCCCTTAGCAGCCATAGGAGAATGGCCAGTCACGTCATGCTCTGGCCTCCCTTGTTTTTATGGAATAACACAATGACATTTATGTGGTACTTAATATGTGCCTGGTCTCATGAAAAGCATTTGACAGTTATTATCTCACTTGATTCTCAAAACCACCCTGCAAAGTGGTTTCTATCACCCCCATTTTATAGAGGAGGATACTGAGGCAAAACAGAAGCTAAATGACTTGCCCAGAGACATACTCCTCCTTGGCCATTAGATCCTATTAGAACAGAGGCTCTTTGTGGGCAGGGACTATGGGTTTTTATCTCCAGCATTTGGCACAGTGCCTGACACAGAGGAAGGGTACTCTTCATCTATTCATAAGTTGCTTTAATAGTTCATACCCATTTCTGAAATATCTTTTCTAGTGATGCAAAAGTTTATATACAGTACCATATAGTTTTGATAATTGCCACTTTTTAACAGATGTTTAAATCTTGCACAGGAAATCCACCGTCATTCCTTTCCTCAGAAAGGCAATACAAGATCTCATTGGCTATTCTCTCCTTCCGTCCTTCTTTCACATGTATTCCACTGCGCTGTCACTGAGCTTAAAAACAGCAGCAACAGCGTGGACTTTGTGATAGCTATTGCCTTGCATTCATGTATTGATTTAGGGGGCTAACCAGCTTTTTAAGATTCAGTATTTTTAGCCAAGAATAAAGTGTCTCCAGTTCTCATAGTTTCCTTTATTTTGCTGTTACGGTTTTAAATTTTTTTCTCGGAAGAACATACTTCCATCCTAAGTCTTCTTCTAAGGCACAGGGAGGCCATGAACTCAGATATGACTCTCCTACATCTCATCTGCCCTTGTAGGGACCTCCACATTCTCCCCTCTCCCTCTTCTTCCAATCATTCACATACCCATCCTCACAATCCAGCCTCTGATGTCATCATTCCACCCAAATTACCCTCCTCAGATTCACCAATCATCTCTTAATTACCAAACCCAATGGCCTTTTGCCAGTCCTCATTCTTTTCTACCACCCTTGACGCTCGCTCATTACCAGTTTGACTTCGGGATGAGAAATCATGTCTCAGAGACCATTTACTCAAGGATTTGGGAGTCACAACCTGCATCAGAAAGAGGCATCTAGAAAGTCAGAAGACCTGGGTTCGAATATTTACTCTGCCCCACGCTACCAACAAATCTATGGATCCTTGAAGTACTAGAAGGAAAAGTAATAATCCAGCATTTAACATTTTTATCACTATGCCAAATGGTATTTTTCCCCCGATGTGTTTTCTGTCTCCATGTATAGGGATCCAGTATATTTTTGTGGAAAGATACTGGAGTGGTATGGCAACCATTCCTTCTCCAGCTCATTGTACAGATGAGGAAACTGAGGCAAACAGGGTAAAGTGACTTGCCCAAGCTAGTAAGTGTCTGATGCCAGATTTAAACTCAGGAAGATGAGTCTTCCTGACTCCAAGCCCAGTGCTCTATCTGCTGTGCCACCTTGTTGCCAATACCTATCACAGAGTAGACACTTAATATTTGTTGATCAATTCGTTAATTGATTCATTCCAGTTGGGACATTTTCCTATCCTTTCATCCTATCTCTATTTTTTTCCTTGTCTCCTTGGCGAACCTTTGAGAAAGGACAGGGAGGGTTTTACAGATGATTGTCTAGCCTTAGTGGGTGAGAGCTGTACAGAACCCGAGCTTTTGCTTCATCTATTTTTTGTTGATTACAAAAGACTCAAAGCAGCAAACAAATAGGAAGGCAAGATCATACGAGAGATTCCTTAAATCAGATGCTGCCACAGAGATAACTTTAAGGTCTTCATCGTTGTTCAGGATCAAAGCAATATTTGTCCAGAATGACAAACTGGTTAACCTTTCATCCTTTTCAGTATTTGGGAACAGTTTATATAAATACTACTTTTATACAGAAGCCTTGTCATGTGCTTCTGTACAAAGTGGCAAGCCACATTGCATAGAAGAAAGAGTGTTGAACTCTGGGGTTCCAGCCCCTCCTTTGACACTGTTTGAGACTGATTCCCCTCCTTGTTCGTTCCTCGGTTTGACCTCTGAGGCCCCTGTGCCTGATACACCATCATCGACCCTCTGCTCAAAACCCTCCATGAAGAGGAAGGTGACTGTCAGATGTGGCTCCTGCAGGTAGCCTTTCTTAGTTCCCCACCCTTCCTCCAGCTGCTCCCTCCCTTCCCCTTTCACTTTGGGAGTATTAGTACGTCTTTATGTTTATGTTTATCTCCACCACTTCTCCCCACCCCCACCCCTCCTTACTATGTAAGTTCTGTGAGGGCAGTGTCTGTTTGGACTTTGTCTTTGTGTCCCCATCACCTCAAACCCGTACTTCGAACCTAACAAGTCTTTCATAATTTAATAGACAAACGAATGGAAAAGTATCTGTTAATTAAGCACTTCTCAGGGCCAGGCCCTGTACTGATCTGTAGATCCTAAGCCCAGTTCTTCCAAACATGAGACAGACATTGAGACCCTACAGGCCTTGCTTTTGAATCTCACCCTCCTTTTTATAGGGGAGTTCAATCTCTTTTATAGTTTATGTTGCTCTGAATTATACTCTCCTTGATTGTTTTTATTGGGGTTTTTTTTCTGCTTTTGTTTCATTTTCTGGTTTCTCCTGTAGACTTTATTTCCTTCACACCAAATGGAAAACCTTATATGTACAACCAAGTTTTTGTTCTTTGATTTTTTAAAAATAGGCATCATTTGGGTGTTTTTCATTACATCATTGTTATCTCTTCTTCCTGCCCGCTTAAAACTGCTCCTTTCTAACAAAGATACTGAGTTCAGCAAACCAGATCCATGCAGTGATTACATCCAGTGGTGTATTTATCATGTGGCACCTTTAGCCCTGGGCATCTCTGATGGAAAGAGGCAGGTTCCGTGTGTCTGGCGATTGGCGTCTGCAGAGATCCGAGGTCCAAGCACTCCCTGTGGTCTTCCCTTTGACTTTGTTGTTTTACCGTTTAACATCAAAGCATTTTAAAGCACAAGTGCTTTTCTGCCATGAGGAAGGGACAGTCCCTTCAAAAATGTGCGCAGCTCTCGATCAGGGTGAAGGAGCCACCCCCAGTGCAGATGGAAGTTCAGCTAGTGGGGGCTCTCAGAGGTTCGCCTGGCCACCTCAGGCACGAAGCCTTAGGTACTTGAACCCAGACCTTCTTAACTTCAAGGCCTGGCCTCCACCCCCTGGGTCACGTGGGATTGTTGTTCATTAACGAAAATAAACCTTGAACTACCTGCCCAGGGTCATAGGGAGTCCAGCTCTGGCCTCAAGCTCCCTCCCCAGGGCTTTTCCTGTTTCAGCAACCTGAAACCCCTGATGCAAGTCTCTGTGTCTTGCTGTTCTCACAAGACTTTATCTCATTTACTTTGAGGTTTGATTTTTAACTGGACCCTGGTTAAATTGTTGCCTCTTTGATCGGCTCTTGGAGCTCCAGCTGTGAGACTTTGTTGACATATAGTTTCAAGTCCTTTTTTTCCAGAGGTGGGAGGAGATAATGGACAGTGACTTCATCCATGTGGGGAGCTGGCATGTGAGAGAGATGAGCACCCCCTCCACAGGCGGGGGAGCCTTTGCAGCCCCTAAGGGACACTTCCCCTTGAGATGCACAGCTCCTTGTGCTGATAGACACAGGGAATTTGGGATGATCCAGAGACAAGGAGGGTAGATCAGTTCTCATGGAGGCAAGGAGGGGGCCCAATCCTCTACACCCCTTCCCCCAGGTATCTAAAAGTGAGCTCTGCTGCTCTTGCCCTTGGACTTAGAGAAACTGGACCAGACCCTAACAGAGCAGTGCTGTCTGCTAAACAACTGGTGCTGGTCATGGAATAAAGGCAGGGGAAGCATAGGGAGAGAAAACTCTCTCCCCAACCTTGGCTCACTCACTCAACTAGGCTTTGGTGATAACTTCTAATTGTTGGGCTTGAGAGCTGCCATATTCCTTAGGTTCTAGTCCCTACCTCAGCCCCAGAGTCTGGGCTGCCTGCAAAATACAGGTGAGTTGGCCAACGTCACACTGTCAGTGCATTTCAGAGACAGGGCTTGAACCCAGGACTTCCTGGTACATAGTCATTTCTGGGCTCCAAAGTGGGCCCTCTTCCACCATGGCTTGCTGGGCACTGATGGGCTCTGGTCATCCTTGCCCCTCACTTCAGGTCTTCAGAAGCATTCTCATTTCATCAACAAAACAGCCTGAGTTTGATATGTGCATTCCCCACCTGGGCTCCTTCAGCCACTCCTAAAGAGTGCTGGAGGCACATGGGCAGACCATTTCAGAGGACACCCTAGAAACCTCTCTTCCCAAATGTGAGGAGCAGAATCTGATTTTCCCTGGACCATGTCCTGTATACCACTACTGCTAATGTAATGTAATGACCAAATCCTTATTATTTATTAATGAGAGCTGTCAGCTGGCGTTGGAGTCCCAGCTTCTGTGAATACTTTCTCCAATGGATTTGCTTGAATCCTTGGGAGCTACCATACTGGGTAACAGCCCAGCATTTGGGATGGATACTTGTGTGTTCTTTAAAGACGTTGCTTTTTAAGCTTTTCTTCTTGGTCTGTGCTGTTGTTCCTGATTACCAGTTGTCTGTTGTGCTTTTGGGAAGTGTTTCTAGATAGTAGATTACTCTGAGACCATTTCTCTTGGTCATCTTCCTAGATCAGTCTGAGACTTGAAATGAGAGGGCATTCTTCCAGAGAGAAGGGACATTGCATAATTGCTAAAGTGGAAGAAATCTCTTTGGGTTTTGATGTTGGAACTTGAATGTGTCAAGATTTCAGTGTATTTGTGATCTCATCCATATGGATCACAAGAGCTGGTCCTTGAATAACAAATAACATCCCATTGATTAAACTACTGGAGGGACTAAACCATAGATGCATTAACCATCTTATGTTTGCTTTCAGCTGACTTAGACATCATGGTCTCATTCATGATCACTTCCTCAGTGTGGTTTAGTCTAAATCTAGGCTTCAGCAACGAAGGACAAACACGCATGGATAAGCTAGAGAGTATACAGAGGAGGGTGACCAGAATGCTCATACCAGGTGAGCATGGATTGAATGACCTGGGGCTATTTAGAAATGACTAGACTCAGGGGGCACAGGATAGCTGTGCTCAGGTATTTTAAGAGCTATTATCAGATTTGCTCTGCTGGCCCCAGGAGACAGAATCAGAAGTAAAGAGGGGAAATAGCCAAGAGGCAAATTTAAACTTGATCTAAGAAAAAACTTCCGGACAATTGGAGTTCTCTGGAAGGCCTTGGGACCCACCTTCAGAGAGGTCTTTGAGCGACTGACTGGCTTTGAAGACCCTTCACTGCTGAGCTCCCAGTGCTCTTCTCAGTCTCCTCATACTTTCCCTGTCCTCTGTGCCGTGTGACCCAACTGGCCTTGTCCTTGTCCTTGGACTCCAACAAGATACTCCCTCAGCCTGGGAGTGCATGGGCTTGTGAATGGTCCAGCACTGTGCCTGGGCTGCATGCCTCCTCAAAGCCCCCAGCCCATCCCCCATCCCCCAGCTGCTGGTGCTGCCCTCTCTTATTGAAGCATCTTGTATCTATTTGGCATTTCTCCTATTTGCATTTGGGCATGTTGATATATGTGCACATTTGGGCTTATTTTTGTTTTTGCCTCTAGATCCTGGTGAGTCAGGGCAAGTCAGGTCATGTCAACAAGCACCTATTAGGTGCAGGCACTGTGCAAAGCCCTGGGGCTTTGAGAAGCTCAGAGTCTAGTGACACACAGTGGGTGTTCATAAATGTTTGGTGCTTGATGGAACAGGCTGTAGAAGAGAGCTGTGTTTAGGTCTGACCTCTGCAGGGCTTGGGGCCTGATACTACTGTATCTCAAGCCGCAAAGCTGAGGCCCTGCCGAAGTTTCTGCCCTGAAGATTTGACCCCCTGCCCAATCATTCTGCTTCTCAGAAGTTCAGGGGTTGGTTGCAGCCAGCATCAATATGGCTACTCAGTGTGTGCTTCAACACCTTTCCTGTACTTCCCCCTTTCCCAAGTAATCACCTGTCTCCAAGGGATTCCAGGCTTTCCAGGAGTGTCACCCAGCCTCCATCACTGCAGGAGGGGTGCAGTTCCCCTCTCTCCTGCTGGGGGTTTCAAATCCACAGAGATTTATTTCCTGTCACTGAATTATTAGCAGAAAAGGACAGAGCTTCCTGGGCTTCAGTTGGAGTGCTGGCAGATGCCTTTGATTTGAGAATGAAAATCTGGTGCTTAGAAATAAGGTGGACAATGGCAGAATGGAATCCACTGGGAAGGGGAGGAAAAGAAAGCCAGTAGCCTTAGCTGTGATGGTCACCTGCACCGCAGAGGTTACTCAGTGTGGGATTGATCTCCCAAGAATTTTCTGTGTTTAGTAAAGAAGAAAATCCCTAGTGAAGTAGTACCCATGATGCCCACTGTGCCCACAGGGATTAGTGTATGTGTATGGCTTCTGGGGTGCTTGTAGGAAAAATCACAGGGGCTGGAATTCATGAAGAAATTCATTCAGGTATTGGGAGGGGAGGAAAAGAGCATGGGATAGACAATCAGAGGGCTTGGGTTCAGTTCCAGATGGTTGCGAAAAGGTCTTGGAGCACGAGGGGAATGATCCCCAAAGGGGAATCAGGGATGCAGCCTCTGCTGACACCATGGCATAACCCAATCACCAGTCACATCCCAGTGGGCCTCCAGAAGCTTGGCAGCAGGACCATGCACCCGGGAGCTGTCCCTGCCCTCTCTTCAGGGGACTGCTCCCAGAAGGATCCAGCCACACTTAGACACAAAGAGAAAGATAACCCCCGAAAAGTTACGGTTGTGCTACAGCGAGATCCTCCTCCCCTTCCTCCCTCCGCTCCCTCTCCTCCTCCCTCTCTTCCCTCCATGGTGTGGGCAGAAGAGAGGCCAGGACTGTGGCTCACAGTTGCTTCCTTTCTGCCCTGTGACTCTCCGATGTGCTAATACCTGTCAGGCTACAGAATGCACACGAGGTATAGGATTGCAGATAACAGTGGCTAATGTTGTTCAGTCATGTCCAACTCTTCATGACCCCATATACGATTTTCTTGAAAAAGATAATTTTCTTGAAAAAGATAAACTTTTCTTGAAAAGGTTTATTAATTTCTTCTCCAGCTCATTTGGTGGATGAGGAAACTGAGGCAAACAGGATTAAGTGGCTTATCCAGGTTCACCCAGCTAGGCCAGATTTGAGCTCAGGGCTTCCAAACTCCAGGTCCCACACTTTATATACTGTGAGTGGCTGGTGCCTCCTTCTATTTTCTAGTTGTCATCTGCTCTCTCTCTTTTCTGAACCTGAGGACCCAGAACCCCTTTCTTAGCCTTTGGGAGAAGGGAGAGTTTTCCCTTCCATCTTTCCTTATTCTCTGAAAAAAACTTCTCTTCATTGTAACCGAAAAGCAGCCTGATGTCAGACTCCAAGAGAACAGACTCTTCTTCTGGTAGTTAGATTGGCTTAGAAAACCACAAATTAACATAATTTATGGGTGTATTTTTATTTTGTTAAACATTTTCCAACAACATTTTAATCTGGTTCAGATTCAAGCTCAGCTTCTGCCCCATCCTGTCTGTGTGACCCTGGGCAGGGCACCTCTCAATGGCCCAAGCAAAACCAGAAGTTTCCTATGGATTGTTGCTCTCTGTCATTAGAGGGAATTTTTATACCAGAAGTTCCTCCACTGATGAGATCACAAGTCTTCTGCCTGGTTTTCCCTTCCCCCTCAAGTTCTGTTACTAAGCACAACCAAGAAACCAACCATGTGAATAAAAATGACTAATAAGGAAAGGAAAGGGCTATTCAGAGGCATTTTACGAGACAATTTCCTTCTCTTCCCAGCTTGGGGAGTAGGCCCTGCCCTGTTATCTCCTCCCTGTTACATTGGGCTGACCTTTTCTGCACAGTGGTGTCCCTAAGGTCAGGCAGAGTGAACCTCCCTGTTAGATGAGACATTCCAGGAGTTCTCAGTGACCTGGCCACTCTTAGTGGTTGTCTTCCTGCCTTGGAAGGTGAGCTCCTTGAGGACAGGGCATGCAGTTCTTTAATGCTTAGCACAGTGTGTGCTGGCACATAATAGATGCTCAGTAAATGTGGATTGTTTGACTGACTAGTTGTGATGGTTCTGGCCCTGGCTGCTGGCTATTCCTTGCCCCCAGTCCAGCCTCTGATGAGCCCCAAGCTAATTCACTGACACTAGCAGGGATTGGTGTGTGTCTCCCAGGGATGCAGTTAGCATTTTTCTGTTCATAGCTCTCTGAGCCCTCTTGTCTGTGCTTAGTTCCACCCCATATCAGCACCTTCCTGCCTGTGTGTACCTTCAGAATCTCAAACTTAACAGGGCAAAGTGGAATTCATTATTCTCACAGAGGAAATGTGATGTCACAATAGAGGGCAAGCAATGGGTACATTGCCATGTGCCAGTTGTGAGGCCCCTGGAAAGTCCATTGGCCTCATTTGACTTCACAATCAATCAAGCAATAAAGATTTTGTTAAGCCTGCAGTCAGGAAGACCCATCTTTCTGAGTTTAAATCTGACCTCAGACACTTCCTAGCTGGGTGAACCTGGGTATGTCACTTCACCCTGTTTGCCTCAGTTTCCTGATCTGTAAAATGAACTGGAGAAGGAAATGGTGAACCACTCCAGTGTCTCTGCTACGAAAACTCCAAATGGAATCAGTAAGAGTCAGACAGGACTGGAAAACAACTGATCAACATGTGCCAAACACTGCTGAGTGCTTGGAATACAAAAAACAGGCCAAAGGCTCTGCCTTTAAGGAGCTTCCAATGTAATGGGGGAGACACCATGCCAACAGATATGTACCAACAAGCTGTCGCTGGATGAACAGGAAGTAATCAATGAAGGAAGGGCACTAGAACTAAGAGGTGTTGGGGAAGGTTTCCCATAGAAGGTGGGGTTTTAGTTAAAGGAAGCCATGAAGGTCAGTTGTTAGAGCAGAGAAGGGAGAGCATTTCAGGCTTGGGAGATGGACAGAGAGAATGCCTGGAGTCCAGAGATGGAGGGTCATGTTGGTTGAACAGCTACGAGGCTAGTGTCACTGGATCAGAGAGTATGTGGTAAGGAGTAAGGTGTAAGAAGACTGGAAATGTAGAAGGGAGCTAAGGTTATGAAGGGCTTTGAATGCTAAACAGAGCATTTTGTATTTGATCCTGGTAGCAATTGGGAGCCACTGTTTTATTGAGTATGGAGGGTGAGTAACATGATAGAACTTTCACTTTAGGAAAATCACTTTAGTGGCTGAATGGAGGAAAGATTGTAATGGGAAGGGACTTGAGGCTGAGGCTGGCAACTCCGAAGGGGAGGGGGCAGGAGGTATTGCAGTAGTCCAGAAATGAGGTGATGAGGGACTGCACCAGGGGGGTCAGAGAAGAGAAAGGGATGTATTTGAGAGTTGATGCAAAGGGGAGATCAACAGGCCTTGGCATCATATTGGATATGAGAAGTGAGAAAGAGGAATCCTGGATGACTCCTAGTTTGAGAACCTTAAGGGCCTGGAAGACAGATGGTGTTGCTTTCTACTGTAATAGGGAAGATAGGATGTAAGGGGAGGGTTTAGGGGGAAAGATAATGAGTTCTCTTTTTTTTAAAAATTTAATTTAATTTTTTTATTTAACTTTTTACATTCATTTTCACAAAATTTTGAGTTCCAAATTTTTCTCCCCATTTGTCCCCTCCCCCCACCCCAATACACTGAGCATTCTAATTTCCCCTATCACCAATATGCCCTCTCTTCTATCATCCCTCTCTTCCCTTGTCTCCATCTTCTCTTTTGTCCTGTAGGGTCAGATAGCTTTCTATTCCCCATTACCTGTATTTCTTATTTCCTAGTAGAAAGAACAATACTTGACAGTTGTTCCTAAAACTTTGAGTTCCAACTTTTCCCCATCCCTCCCTCCCCACCCATTCCATTTGGGAAGGCAGGCAATTCAATACAGGCCATATCTGTGTAGTTTTGCAAATGACTTCCATAATAGTCATGTTGTGTAAGACTAACTGTATTTCCCTCCATCCTATCCTGCCCCCCATTGCTTCTACTCTCTCTTTTCATCCTGTCCCTCCCCAAGAATGTTGATTTCAAATTGCTCCCTCCTCCCATTGCCCTCCCTTCCATCATCCCCCCCGCCCTGCTTATCCCTTTCTCCCCCACTTTCCTGTATTGTAAGATCGGTTTTCATATAAAATGAGTGTGCATTTTATTCCTTCCTTTAGTCAAATATGATGAGAGTAAACTTCATGTTTTTCTCTCAGCTCCCTTCTTTTTCCCTCCACTAAAAAGTCTCCTGCCTGCCTTTTCTATGAGAGATAATTTACCCCATTCCATTTCTCCCTCTGTCCTCCCAATACATTCCTCTCTCCTCGTTTAACTTCATTTTTTTAAGATATGATCCCATCCTATTCAATTCACTCTGTGCTCTCTCTCTCTGTGCACATGTGTATGTGTGTGTGTGTGTGTGTGTGTGTGTGTGTGTGTGTGTGTGTGTGTAATCCCACCAACTACCCAGATACTGAAAAGTTTTAAAGTTACAAATATTGTCTTTCCATGTAGGAATGTAAACAGTTCAACTTTAGTAAGACCCTTATGACTTCTCTTTGCTATTTACCTTTTCATGCTTCTCATTCTTGTGTTTGAAAGTCAAATTTTCTTTTCAGCTCTGGTCTTTTCATCAAGAATGCTTGAAAGTCCTCTATTTCATTGAAAGACCATATTTTCCCCTGAAGTATTATACTCAGTTTAGCTGGGTAGGTGATTCTTGGTTTGAGTCCTAGTTCCTTTGACTTCTGGAATATCCTATTCCATGCCCTTTGATCCCTTAATGTAGAAGCTGCTAGATCTAGTGTTATCCTGATTGTATTTTCACAATACTTGAATTGTTTCTTTCTAGCTGCTTGCAATATTTTCTCCTTGACCAGGGAACTCTGGAATTTGGCCACAATGTTCCTAAGAGTTTCTCTTTTTGGATCTCTTTCAGGCAGTGATGGGTGGATTCCTTCAATACTTATTTTGCCTCTGGTTCTAGGATATCAGGGTAGTTTTCCTTGATAATTTCATGAAAGATAATGTCTAGACTCTTTTTTTGACCATGGCTTTCAGGTAGTCCCATAATTTTTAAATTGTCTCTCCTGGATCTATTTTCCAGGTCAGTTGTTTTTCCCATGAGATATTTCACATTCTCTTCCATTTTTTCATTCTTTTGGTTTTGTTTGGTGATTTCTTGGTTTCTCAGAAAGTCATTAGACTCCATCTGTTCCATTCTAATTTTGAGAGAACTATTCTCTTCAGTGAGCTTTTGAACCTCTTTTTCCATTTGGCTAATTCTGCTTTTGAAAGCATTCTTCTCCTCATTGGCTTTTTGAACCTCTTTTGCCAATTGAGTGAGCCTATTTTTCAAGGTGTTATTTTCTTCAGCATTTTTTTGGGTCTTCTTTACCAAGGTATTGACCCATTTTTCATGCTTTTCTTGCATCTCTCTCATTTCTCTTCCCAGTTTTTCCTCCACCTGTCTAACTTGATTTTCAAAATCCTTTTTGAGCTCTTCCATGGCCTGAGCCCACCAGATATCAACCTCAGATGCCTGGGATACAGAGGCCCCGACCTCCACGTCTTTACCTGATGGCAAGCATTCTTCCTCCCCATCAGAAATGAAAGGACGAAACATCTGTTCCCCAAGAAAGTAGTTTTCTATGGTCTTATTTTTCTTCTCTTTTCTGGGCATTTGCCCAGCCAGTTACTTGACTTCTGAGATTCCTCTCCACCCCTGCCTAGATCCGCCCAGCTAGTGCTTGGGGCCTGAGGTTCAAATGCTGCTCCCCAGCCTCAGGGCTTTCAGCAGTGCAGGGCTGCTATTCAATGTGAGCTTAAGTTCTGATGCTCAGGTGGGGGCAGGGCCGCCTCCAAGGCTCAATTCTCTCAGGGGGTTTATGCGGAGATTTTCAGTAATGGAGCAGAGCTCCTGTCTGCTCTGGGAGCCCTTGGCCGCTGCTGCCTCTGCCGCTGACTCTTCCACTTCCTCCCAAGGGGGCCTGAGCCACAGAGACACCCAGCTCCCCTCTCGTCCAGCCCAGAAGTCTCTCTCACTGACCTGTAGTGCCTGTGGGTAGAGTGACCTTCCCAGTCGCAGGAGGTTCCGTCCCTGATGCCTGCTTGGATCTGCTGCTCTCGGGGCCATGCGGCCAGTGTAGGGCAGGGGTGGGCTCCGCTGTCCGGTGTGCAATGGACCTTTGGTGGTGGTTTTTCAGGGCTCTCTGGAACGGAAATCTCCTCCACTGCATACTGTGCAGCTTGCACTGCTCCAGAATTTGTGGGGTGTTCTTTTACAGAAAATTTATGGGCTGTGGGTTTGAAACTAGCATACGTGAGTCTTTCTACTCCACCATCTTGGCTCCTTTCCTGTTTCTAATTTTGAAAGAACTGTTTTCTTCAGTGAGCTTTTGAACCTCCTTTTCCATTTGGCTAATTCTGCTTTTTATAGCATTCTTCTCCTCTTTGGCTTTTTGAACCTCTTTTGCCAGTTGAGTTAGTCTATTTTTCAAGGTGTTGTTTTCTTCAGCATTTTTTTGGGTCTCCTTTAGCAAGGTGTTGACCTGCTTTTCATGCTTTTCTTGCATCTCTCTCATTTCTCTTCCCAGTTTTTCCTCCTCTCTCTAACTTCATTTTCAAAATCCTTTTTGAGCTCTTCCATGGCCTGAGCCCACTGAATATTTATTTTGGATGTTTGGATTACAGAAGCCTTGACCTCTATGTCTTTCCCTGATGGTAAGCATTGTTCTTCCTCATCAGAAAGGAAGGGAGGAGATATCTGTTCACCAAGAAATTAACCTTCCATGGTCTTATTTTTTACCCTTTTCTGGGCATTTTCCCAGCCAGTTACTTGACTTCTGAGATTCCTCTCCACCCACGCCTTGCCTCCAGATCCCCAGACCCCCCGGGCTAGTGCTTGGGGTCTGAGATTCAAATGCTGCTTCCTAGCCTCAGGGCTTTCGTGGGGGTGGGGATGCTATTCAGTGTGAGATTAAATTCAGGTGCTTAGGTGGGGGCAGGGCTGCCACCAGGGGCTCAGTTCCCTCAGGGGGTTTATGTGGAGACCTTAAACAATGGATCCAAGCTCTTGCATGCTTTGGGAGCTCCTGTCTGGTGCTGGCTCCACTGCTGCCTCCTGAGGAGGCCTGAGTTATGGAGATAACCCGCTCCCCTCTCGGCCAGCCAAAAAGACTCTGTACTGACCTTCGGTATCTGTGGGTGGAGGGACCTGCGCAGCCGCTGGAGATTCTACCCCTGAAGCCTGCTTGGATCTGTTCCTCTTGGTGCCGCGCGGCCAAGGCATGGCTGAGTTCTGCTTCAGTCCCAGTGTGCAATGGACCTTTGGTGTCAGTTTTTCAGGGCTCTCTGGAACAGAAATCCCTCCACTCCATTGCTGTGTGGCTTCTGCTACTCCAGAATTTGTTGGGAGTTCTTCTTTACAGGTATTTTATGGGCTGTGTGTTAGGAGCTAGCATATGTGTGTCTTTCTACTCCGCCATCTTGGCTCCTCCCAATAATGAGTTCTTTTTTGGACATAGTGAGTTTAGGATGTCTACTAGTCATTCACTTTGAGATGTATTAAAGGCAGTTGGAGATGCTTAGACTGGAGGTCAAGGGAGAGATTAGGGCTGGATAAATAGATCTGAGTTTTTTTGTTTAGATATGATCATTGGAACCATGGAATCTGATGGGATCACCAAGTGAAGTAGTGGTCCTGGGAAACCTATGACTGGAGGGAGTGATCTAGAAGAGAATCCAGCAAAGAAGACAGAGAAAGGAGGGGTCAGAGAGGGAGGAGGAGACCTAGAAGAAAGGCTGTCCAGAAAACAGTATCAAGGAGGAGAGAGTGATCCACAGTGTCAGAGGCTGCAGAGAGGTCAAGGAGAATGAGGGTTGAGAGAAGCCATTGGATTTGGCCTCTAAGAGATCATCATTCACTTTGGAGACGTTTTTGGTGGAATGATAAGTTAGGAAGCCAGGTTGTAAAGGGTTAAGAAGAGGGAAGAGAGCAAGTGGAGGCTGTAATTGTACACTGCCATTTGTAGGAGTTGAGCTACAAAGGGCAGAAGAGATATAGGATAGATAGAAGAATCAAGTGAGGGTTTTTTCAGGATGAGGGAGACATGGGCATGTTTATAGGCAGGAAGGAAGGAGCCAGTACACATGGAGGGATGGAAGCTAAGTGAGAAAGGAGGGATGACTGAGGGGGCAATATGTGGGAGGAGACAGGACTGTTTGAGCAGTAGAAGAATTGGCCTTGGTCTGCAGTAAAGCTACTTCACGTGAAACTGGGGTGAAGGAGGAGAGAGCCCCAAAGGCATCTGAGGAAGAGGGAACAAGGAGGCGTTCATGGCTAACAGCCTCAGTTTTGTCTGTAAAATACAAGGCAAGGTTCGCCATAGCACCTATGTACCCATTGTTAATTCTCAGCCTAGTCCTGTTAATTTGATCCCCACCCCCCAATTTCTGCTAATAATATTGCCCCATTGTGTAATTTTATTAAGAAACTTCTTTCTTTCTCTCCTTTTTGTCTTTCTGTTCCTAGTATCTATCAGTGTCTTGCACATATTTGTTATATAAATGTTTGCTGAATTGTCGAATATCACTTTGAGTTGGTTTAATTTGTATTTCTCTGGTTGTTAGGAAATTTGAGTAGTTTTCAATCATACTGACGATTTGTATTCTTTTGAGAACTCACTGTTCTTTGACCTGAGTTTCCATTGGGAAATAGGTATTATTCTTATTAATTTGTCAGTTCGATAGAAAATTTGGGTGTCAGTTTTATTAAAAATATTTCTGGCAAAGATTTTCCCCAACTTGTTTGGTCATAGAAACCTTCTTTATTTTTGTATGCTTACATCCATTTTGTTTCTTATCATTTCTTTTATTTGTTGAATTTAGGTAAGAATTCTTCTCCAGACTTATGAGGATAATATTATTCTGTTTTCTTCTCATCTTGAAAATACACTCTCCTTGGAATTTATTGAAGTAGCTATTGTGAAATGTGAATCAAATACTATCTTTCTCCATCCATACTGCTATCCAGTTTTCTCAACCATTTTTGAAGAATGAGGATTTCATTCCTCTATTTTTTTGTGATGTTGGATTAACCAAATAGTAATTTTTTTATATGCCTTTGGCTTTTAGTCTGGATTATCTATTCCATTCACCTATTTCCCTATTTGTTTGATGGAATATTAGATCATTTGGATAATTAAAGAAATTCAATCTAATTTGACTATTGGTAGCAAAACCCTCCTTCATATTCTCCATTTTTTCTTTTAAATAAATTGTGTCACCCCTTTTACCAAATTATGAAGTAGCCCATTGGCATTTTGATAAGTATAGAGTTAAATCTATGTATTTGGGTACTTTTCCCATCTTTATTATTTTACCTCAATATAGCCATATCCATTGGCTATCATTCCAATGTATTTTCCCCTTAAATCTCGTTAGAAGTATTTTATCATTGACTTTACACAAGCCTGTGTATATCTTTATGGATTATATTACAAGTATTTCCTAATCCTGTCCTTATTCTCATTTTTATTTCTCTTGCTGCTGATGTCTTTTTTTCTTTTTGGATTTTAGTGATATGCAGAAGTGATGATGTCTTTGTGGGTGTATATTGTCTCCTACTTAGACTATTTCTTACCTTGAAGTTTGTGGTTGTCTTTTGGGTTTTCTAAGTATACCTTAATATCATCTGTTAATAGGAATGTTTTTACCATTTTGTACCTATTATTCATTACTTATAAGGCTAACTCTTTATTTTGAATACTCTTCATAATGTTAAGGAAAAATTATTTCATTCCTATAATTATATTTCTCTAATTATAATTACAATTCCTATTAAAAACATACATGGATATTGTGCTTTGTCAAAGCCTTTCACTTGAATATGAATTACACATGTATGTAGATGAACCCAGACCTTGATCAATTATTTGATAACATTTGCCCTGAAAGGGGTAAGTGGTTCCATTTGTGTCCCTTTCAGATTTTGAATAGATAATTTGTAAAGGATGTGAAATTTTGAGGGGCTCATATTTTGAGAGATCTAGTCATAGATTCCAAAGGTAGGACAAAAGGGAGAGGTCCATTCACATTGTATGAAGAAAGTATAAGGAAGGAAGCGTTGGATCTTTAGGAAATATAAAATTCCACCATCAAATTAATGGAATAATAGGGTAGCTAGCCATTGGCTGGATGAAACATTAGCCACACCCTGAAGGTGTTGGGTTTGTTTTGGGGGCGGTTTTTAGGCAATAGAGGTTAAGTGACTTGCCCAGGGTCACACAGATAGTAAGTATCTGAAGTAGGATTTGAACTCAAGTGCTTCTGACTCCTGGGCCAGGGTTCTGTCCACTGCAACACCACCTCACTGCCCCTCATGAAGATCTTTTTAAAAAGTCACAAGAATTGGACCCTGCTGTGCCCTGCTAGAGAGGTAAGGAGCAGTGTCATCTGAACCCAAGACCATGTCAACCCACCAATTGGGGCAAGGAAAATGGGAAGTTGGATTGGCCTCCCTGCCAGGGTCCAAAGAAGAGGCTAAGAACTTGGCTTACCCTACAAAGTGAGAGGATACAGGTAATCTTATCGGGGTTGTTTGGGGGCCCATATTCTTCAGCAATGAAAAGCAAGCCACCTGAACCACAGCGTATAGACTAACCCATGTCCATGCACCAGGCAAAACATTCTGCAAACTTTCAACAGTTAACTTAGATATTTCGTTTTGGGTATTGCAAATAACCCAATTGAAAATATAATTCATTCCCCACCCCCATAACTAAAGAAATTATTGATGGGAGTTTTCAAACTGGAGGAAAAGCTCTTGTCCATGGAAATGGAGGAATTCCTGGAATTGCTGCCTTGATGATCACTCCTATATGGCAATATGTGGAGAAAATCTAAAGGAGCCTTTCCACAGTTTCAAGAAAGAAGATGGTTTATCCTAATGCTGGGAGTGTCCTCAACCTCATTCATCTAGAAAGATTAACAATGCAGATGCTGTGCCTGTTGCACCTGGAAAGATCATTATCCACCCAGTCTGTTAAACAGCGGGAATAAGCCCATGAAGAGGAAGAGGAATTGGAATCTGGAAACATAAATATGCAAGTGGCCATTGTCCGGAATGCATGACGATTCCTCAGCCCAGCAGTCCAGGCTTGGATTCCTGGGTGGGAAGGGCAAAAATTAGAAAAACACAAGTAGCTTTTTTTGAATTATGTATTGCTTCCAAATGACTTCTTCTTTGTAACTTGTTAAACAACATTGTAAGAAGATGACAGATTTCTGGAATAGCTGGTTATTGACTGTTGTATCTTCTCTACTCCCTTTTCTTTCTGTCACCCTTCCCCCCATCTTTCTCTCACACTCTCTCCTTTCTCTCTTTTCTCTCCCTCTTTCACACTTTAATTTTCTTATAAAACAAAGTTTGGGGCTTGCAAAATATTGCAATAAAGTACTTTTTATACTTGAAATATGTATTATTTGTGTGATTTATAACAATTTACTAGTGAAAAGTTTGTCAACCTTCTCCAAGGAGTTCTAGTTAGTTCAGTTAACAAGCATTTAGCAAACCCTTACTAGGGGATAAATATTGTGCTAAGTACTTGGGACATGTTAAGTTAAAGATACCTATAGAATATTCAATTGGAGATGTCCAAAGGTGGGAAAATTTGGGCTGTGTGTCTAGATGTGAGAATCATCTTCATATAAGTGACAGCTGAATTCACTGAAATCAATGAAATAACCATGCAAAGTAATATTCAGGGGCTATTAACTTTGAGGGACTTTGAACTTAAAAAAATACTTTGATTTGCATTTCACTGTATTTTGTGGGGAAATGACTACATGTCATCATTTCAAGTAGTTTTTCTTTTACATTCATCATGAGTCTTCTATCATTCGCAATTTTTAAATTTGATTTTCCTCATTTCCATTTTTTAAAATTGTTTAGTTCATTATCAAAAAATAAAAGTTGTTATACTGGATAAATAAATCTCATATCCAAATTTTACTTCTGCCACTTACTAACTTTGTGATTATGGACAAGAAGTTCACTTTTCTCAGCCTCCATTTCCTCATTTGTACTATGAAGATACTAATTCCCTGAAGTATCAAACTTCAGGGCTGCCTGGAGGATCCAAGAAAGTTATGTATATAAAGTATTTGGCAAGTCTTAACAAGCCATACAAATAGCTGTTCTTAGCACTTCATATTTACGGTTTTATCCTTTTATCTTCATAATTCCCTTTATCCTTGCTTTTGTTTTATTAGCTTCATTTTCTAATTTTTAGTTGCAACCTTATTAATTTCTTCTTGTTGCTTGTTAATAAAAGTACTCAGGGATAGTTGTCTCTGAGTACTGCTGCCTGCATCTCATACATTTTAATGTGTTGTATTTTTATTGCTGCTTTATTCATTACAATCTGTTACTGTTTCTATGATGTATTTTTTTACCTTAGCAACAAGTTATTTGTAGTTTCTGTGCAGCATTGCATCACTTGTTAATATTGTCTTTGTTTACTCTTTTTACAGATCACATTATAATCTGTAAATGTGTTTTAAAATTTCTGCCTTTCTGAATTTGTCTCAAGACTTTATCCTGATATATGATCAATTTTATGAGTATCCCATATGTATTTGAAAAAAATCTATTCTCTTCCAGTCATTTTCTTCATGTACCTAATTTCTTCTGTACTCCGTTTATGTCTTCACTATCTTCATGGTTATCTTTTCATTGGATTTATTATGTTCTGTTAGTGGGATGAATCTCTTACCACCACCACCATCATCATTATTCATCGTAACTCATTGTATTAGTTCGCTATTACTTTATAAATTTAGATTACGTACCGCTAAATACGAGAAGTGAAATATTGTTCCCTAGTTGTCAGTGGCCATCTTATAAGCTCGTTGAGGGCAGAGGCTATCTTTTACCACTTTTTTTATCCTGGTGCTTAACATTTATTGTTTTATTGTTTAGAAAGCACATTGAATTTTCCCGCTTGACTTGAGTTTTATCACTGCAATTCCAGGTTTTCCGCTGTGACTGGAATATGGTAAAATTTAGTTCATTTTATTATTTTTAATTTTATACATTTTTTTCAAAAAATATAAATTGCTTGTAGACAGAATATTTTGGGGGCATAGTCTTGGGATATGTTTTTCATCCACCCATTAATCTTTTTTCTTTCTCTTTTTTTTATTGTAGAGGAATTTAGTCAATTTACATTGAAGTTTGTAGTTAAGCTTTTCCAAGCCATTTATGTTTGCAAGGTTCCTCAGTTTGTAACATTACCCTTTTCCAAAACTATACACATATGCCCTAAACCCTAAGCCAGTTTCTCTGTTTATATATATTTTTTATGTGTGTTACCCCTTTTTAAGGCAGGACTGCCTCTCTACCCTCATTTCATAGCTTTTTTTTTTCTTTATCATACTTAAAATCAGCCAGTTGATCTCTTCTCTCCTCACTTTCCTCACTTCTAAATGTCAAGATTTGGCCTCAAAAATATATGAAAATATATAAATATGTTACATCAAACTGAATTTGCCCTCAGTATCTTACCTTTTGGTGTGCTGAATTCATGCTGCTATTTCTCATGTTTATAGAAAAATCTAGTGAAATTCTAATACGTGTTTGTTTTTCATAAGCCCAAATATTCTTAAGTTGGTTTTTCTTGCTATATTCTCCAAATCCCCCACTTTTGTCTATATTGTTTCCAAACATTTCCAGTTGAATAATTTTCATTGTGGAGAAAGAATGGAAGTGGGAAAAGGCTTGAGACAGGGAGATCAATTTGGAATCTATGCAACTGGCCATTTGAGAGAGGATGAAGTCTTGGTCTATGTTGTGTTCATCCTTTGTTTTCAAAGGAGACCATGACATCAGACACATGATGGCATGACATGACTTGCACTTGACTTTGTTTTGAGTGAGGAGGGCTGTGCAAGGTCACCAGCCTCACTTTCTCCTCCTGAGCCATCTGGATCCAGTGACCAGATATTCATCAGGATGACTGGAGATGGCCCAGGATGCAATGGGAGACCTTGGCCTTTTTAGGCTAGGTCTTTTGATGTACTATCTTTAAGGGAGGTAACACCCGTTGAGTGAATTGGCCTCTTTAAGAAGTAGTCGGGAAATGGTCCTTTTAATGAGCAAAAGAAAATAAGTAAATCAAACTGGGAGGGAAAGAGAAACTGTTACCATTAATAATCACTCTAAACCAGCCATTAAGTGGAGCTTGGGCAGGGACCTATTGTTGTCCAACCTATGGGCTTCAGAATGTAGGGAGACAAATATGAGAACACATGTGAAGACGGTGACAAGACATGGCCACACACTTAGAAGTGAGGAGCTGAGGATGACACCAAGTTTGCACACCTGCATGATCAGAAGAATGGTGATGCTCTAGACATTAATAAGGACGTTCTGAAGAGGATGCTTTTGTGGGAAAAGACTGAGCTATGTGATGGACATGTGGAATTGTGGTCAGAGCCTGCATTGGGATCTCCTCCTGCTTCAGAGACTTTCTCTGCCTTCACACCTGCCTAGAGCAAGCAACAGACACTCATTTTGCCTAGATATTTAAGGAGAAGGAAGCAGAATTTTCTGCCTCCTGGCTGGGGTAGCCTGTAAGTGAGAGACTTGCAGAACTGTAGACTCTGAGTTAGACTCTGACCACTCTCCCCTAACTCTGAAAAAAGTAGCTGATGTTGAATCATTGTAAGCAGAGAAGATAAAGAGGGGGAACCAGGAAAGGAACTGAGTCAGGGAGCCAGTGTGACTTGCTGCACTAGGCCTGATGGAACTAACACTAGTCATGTCCTTGCCAGAGGGCACTTAGGGCAAGGATCAGTCCTGTTAAAAGATTAATCTTTTCATATGATGGGAAGCTGAGGTAGACTATTACTGTTTACCACTAGAGGGAAAAGTGAGTGATGGGGGAAAATACTGAAAATCCAAGGATTTCAAGAGGAAGAGAATTCAAAAGCCAGAGTAACAAGTAGTTGTGTCAACAGAGAATCCTAAAATTAGAAGGAAGAATGAATATCAAACCTTCAAAGAAAGCACAAAGCTATCTCAAACGTTCCAAAACCAAAGTGAAGCAATACCTAATGAAATGTAGAATCCTTTGAAATTCCAAGAAGGTATTCAACAACAAAAAATTGCAAAATGGTTTAAAAAAATGAAATCTATAAGACAAGAAATTAGGACTGAATGTGTCAGAATTCATAGCTTCAACACAGAAATTAAAGAAAATAAAACTAAGCAGGTTAGAGAAAAATGAATCCTCGGTTATGAGTTTCTTCAAAGAATCAAAAGAGAAATGAACATAATTGGAATACAAAACTACTGAAATGGAGGAAAAACTGTCAGAAGAAAAGCAAAAAGCAATGATGTTAAGCACATCATTTCTATATTAATCAAAACCATTGCCTTACAGCAGCAGATTAAGCATCATGGGTCTCCCAGAAGAACCAATTAACTATAGGAAAAATCAAATTAACAAAATGAATGAAAGAGGTAAATAAAATAGATAACACAGTAAATGAAAAAGGTAAATCATAATGTAAGAAAAAGGAATTATTGGAACTTATAATACATAGTTGTGTGTGCAAACAAAAGTGACAATTCAGAACAGATAGATTATCTGAAAAATATAAGTTAAGCAAATTAACAGAACACAAATAAATATATTAAATAATAAAATCTCAAAAAACATTGGGCTATAATGGAACTGTCAAAGGAAAATCCATTTTAGATGGATTTACAGAAGAACCCTGTCAATTTTTAAATACCAATATTATTTTCAAATACTGAAGTGGAAAACACTCTCTGAGACTCTTATTTATGAAGGAAATAGAGTTATAATAATTAAACTATGGAATAACAAAGCAAATAAAATTAGTCATAACCATTAATGAATACTATTTCAAAAAATTTAAATAAAATCCTGAAAGATTAGAACAATTTATTCAGAAAACCATTCACTGTGATTAAGTTCGATTTATACCAAGGATCCAAAGGTGATTCAGCCTTAGGTAAAGTTACTATAATCATTAAAAACAAAATGTCAAAACCACATGATTATACAAATTATACAAGTATTTAGAAAAAGTTCATGACAAAATATAACATTCATTTATGCAAAAGAGAGGAGAGGCTACAAAGTATAAGCTTAGAGTGATCTTTTTTAGTGATAAAAAGGATCTATTTCTAACTATAAGCTAGCATTATATACAATAGAGAAACAGTAGAAGCTTTCCCTATAAATACATGAATAAAGTTACTCTGCTGTTGTCTGACATGATTATAGAAATACAGAATATAGAAATAGCCAGGCAAAGAGAAAGATATTAAAGTCATAAAGATACACAAAGAGGAAACAAAACTATTCTTATGATGACATGATGGTTTGATTAAGGAAAAAACAGAAAAATCATAATTAAAAAAACTGAGACAATTACTGTAGTGAGTTGCAGGCTACGTAATGAACCTACAAAAATCAAAAGTGCTTCCAAATAGTAATCGCTATATCCAGAAAGTGGAAGTCCCTATAAAATGCATAAACTATCTAGGAGTCAGTCTAACAAAGAATATTCAACAACTATGTAAGCATGATTACAAAAATCTTCTTAAGCAGAGGACAACTTAATAACTAGAGGAATATTTGCCATTGATGGCTAAGCTATGCCATAAATAAAAAGGACAGTATTGCTGAAGTTAATTTACAGATATGAATTAAATTACCAGAGCAATCCATACTTTCCAGAAACAGACAAAGTCACAAAATTCATCTGGAGGAACAGACCTAGTATGTCATGAGAAATAATGGCAGGGGGGTGGTGTAAAAATGAAGGGGGTCACTTCCAGATCTCAGACTGTCTTTAAAGCATCTGGCACTTAAAAACAGTTAGAAAATAAATCAAAGAAATGGACTAGACAAGGAAAAATGAAAATCATTGAATGCAACCTAGCAGTTGATAAAATGGAACCCATAAATTATCTAGGAAAGAACTCTTTGTTTGACAAGAGCAGCTGGAAAGTAGTCTGGCAGAAATTCAGTTTAGACCAACAGCTTATACCATGTACCACAATAAATTAAAAATTCATTTGGCTTGCTTTATAGATATCATACCATAAATAATGAGAAACAGATTGTTATCCTTCACAGCTAGGAGGTAGGGGCAGATTCTTAAACAAACAAAGGTCAGAGGTAATTACAAAAAATAAAAAAGATAATTTAGATTACATGTAATTGAAAAGCTTTTGCATGAATAAAATTAATGCAACTAGCATAAGAGAAGTAGTCAACTGGGAAAAAAATCTTTGTATCAAATATCTCCGATAAGGATCTGATGATCAAGATTTATAGACAACTAATAAATTATAAATAGTCCGAAAAGAATTATAAACTATGAAATGCCTTATATAAGAATAGTTTCAATAACTACTAATAAAAGGAATGAGTATAAGTCAAAACAACCTTGAGGTTTTACTTCACATCCAACAAACTGGCAAGGATGACAAAAGACAGGAATAATCAGTGTTGGGAGTGGTAGAAGGTAGTGAGCATACTAATGCATTATCAGTGGAGACACAAGTTAGTATAAACATTCTCAATTTGTGGATGTGAAAAGAATTACTAAAATGTCCATTCTCTTTGACCTAGAGGTTCTCCTGGTGAGCATATACCCTAAAGAGGTTAGTGATGAAAAGAAAAGCCCAATATACACCAAAATTTTTATGGCAGCGCTTTAATGTAGTATCATGGAGGAAATAACTGTTGATTTGGTAATAAAATTTTTAAAAAATGTACATTAATAGAAAAGATTGTTACCATGCTGTAAGAAACAATGAATATCATGAATATAGAGAAGCAGGAGAGACTTAATGAAATTAAGTTGAGTGATAAAGTAAAATAAGCAAAACCAAGAAAACAAAATACACAATAACTATAACCATGTAAGAGCCACTAATATAAAATCATCAAAACTAATTTGACCTGAAATAATAATGATAATAATTGATCGCAACAAAGAGAATACAGATGTGAGACACAATGGCTATGGAAAACTGCGTATAATCTCAGAATCTTTTGATGTTGATTAGTTTTTCTGCACTTCTTTTCATGAAGCACAGACTTTTTTCTTTTTTATAAAGTTCCAAATTCTCTGTCTTCCTCTACCTCCTCCATCATCCGATGAGAAGGTAAGAAAAATTAAACCTATTAAAAATATGTAAGGTCATTCACAACAAATTTCTTGTTCAGCCATATTCCCAAAAACAAGCACGAAAAAGAGTGAGGGAAAAAATTCTTCAATCTGCAATTTGAGTTCATCCGTTCTCTATCTGGAGGTGGATCATATGTTTGTTTCATAATGAATCCTTTGGAATTGTAGTGGGTCATTGTTTTAATAAGAGTTACTAAGTCTTTCAAAGTGGATTATATTTAAAATATTGCTGTTACTGTATAGATTGTTCTCCTAGTACTGATCACTTCACTTTGCATCAGTACATGTGTCTTCTCAGGATTTTCTCATTTTCTCCTTCATCACTTATTGTAGCACATTATTCTATCGCCTTCATACAGCCTAACTTGTTTAGCCATTCCCTAGTTGATGGGTATTCCCTTAGTTTTCAATTCTTTGACACCACAAAGAGAGCTGCTATAAATATTTTTTGGTATCTATGGGTCCTTTTCCTCTTTCTTTGATCTATTTAGAGTATAGAACTAGTAATGGTATTGCTAAACTAACAAGTATGCGTAGTTTGATACACCTTTTGGGCATCATTCCAAATTGTTCTCTGATATGGTTGGGCCAGGTCACAATTCTGCCAATAGTTCATTAGAACACCTGTTTCCCCACATCCCCTCCAGCATTTTTCCCTTTCCTTTAAAAAAAAATAGTCAATCTGATAAATATGAAGTGTGATCTCAGAGTTGTAATTTGCATTTCTTCAATTATTAGCAATTTAGAGCATTTTTCATATGACTATTGATAGCTTTGATTTCTTTTACTGACAACCGCCTGTTCAAATCTTTAGGTCATTTATCAGATGAGGAGTGATTCTTAATCTTGTAAATTTGACTCAGTTCATTATATATTTTCAAAATGAGACCTTTATCAGAGAAAGTTGCCCTAAAGATTTTTCCCAGTTTCCTGTTTTTCTTCTAATTTTAGCTTCATTGGTTTTGCAAAAGGTGCAAAAGCTTTTAAATTTTATATTGATTGATTGATTCTAATATGGGGAAAACATAATAGGGTATTGGTGGCTAGGGAAGAAAAGTTTGATTTGGCAAGTCCCAAGGATGTTGTGACAACTCAGACGTGACTCAGAACCATGACGTTGTTGATTACTAAGATCAGAGCAAGAAGTGGAAAGGGGGCCTCTCGAGAAACTTGGGATCTAGTTCAATAGCCCCATTCTGATAGATCCTGGCTTCTTTGAAGGAAAAGAACCTACAGTAGACGCTCTGAGGCAGAGTCCAGAAGCCATCCTCATGAGTCCAGTAACCAGGATCATTTTTACCCCATTTAGCCTTCCAAAAGGATGAATAATAACACAAAAAAACCCAACCCTATCATATTTTCATCAAACACAAAGACACATTTGACAGATTTGTCAGGAAGCATCAAATCAAACCCTCCCAAGAGCTACCTTGCACTAAGCAGCAGCACCAGTTATTCAGCCAGAGGAACAACCCTCCCAGGGAAGCTGAGGTCTAAAGGGTTTATGTTACGTGGAGCATGTTCCAGTTCTTCTGTTCCTCACAATTGCAGCCTGCCAGGGGGATATGGGAATTACCTGTATACTGGAGTCCTTCTTTCTCAGGGAGGATGCCTGTCAAGAGTGAATTGAGACCTGAAAATGCATGGGAAGGGGTCCTGTGATCCTGAAAAGAGCAACTGGAAACTTCATTGTTAATGACCTGGGACTGCACATTTACTGATGAGCAGAGTATAATCCCAGAGGATTAAAAACAGAACTATTAAACGGTATTAAAATCTAGAGGACTTTCAGGCATTCCTGATGATAAAAACAGAGCTGAGTGGAATCTTTCAAATTAGAGTAATAAATGTATTTGAGAATTGAGAAGGAGCTATATGATTATGAAGTGCTTACATTTTATTACAGGGAAAAGAGACAAGTTTCCTTTCAGAATTCCACTAGCTTCTACAGCCACAGAGGAATTAAAGAAAGACAAATATAGAATAGATTTATTCTGTTTTGTGGGTTTTAAGAGGGAAGGGGCAAAAAACCAACAAATCCAAAATTAGTCCCTGGACTTGGTAAATAAAGAAAGCAGGGCTAGATGAATTAGAACAAGTCAGATAAATTAAAAATTACTATTGTTGATTAGATTCCTTATCATCCATCTCTTCTTTGTGAAAGGAAGGCTAAGAGAAAAAGAGGAAAAAGTATAAGAGGGTATGATAGAGGGAATATTTAAATGTGAATGGACTAGACAGCAGAATACAACATGTTGTCTACAAGGAACACTCAAAGCAAAGATGCATGTAGAATTAAAATGAAATGAAGCAGAATTACTACATGTCAGGAAAACTCAAAAAACAAGGTTATCTCTGACAAGGCAATAATAAAAATAGAGATAAGCAGGAAAACTATAATGTATAAAGGTATGATAGATAATGAAATACTATTACCACTTATTGTATATGTATCAAATTGCATAGCATATAAGTCCTTAAAAGAAAATTTAATTTAAAACTGGGAGAAATATATAGGAAAATTATTGTAGCATGGAACTTCAGTGTATTCCTTTCAGACTTTGACAAATCTAACAGTCAGATAAGAAATGTTAAGGATCTGAATATTATTTTAGAAAAGATAGATACGATAGTTATGTGGTGATTACTGAATGGAAATAAAAAAGAATATATGTATTCTCACTTGTGTATGATACCTTTATAAAAAAAATCGACCATGTGCTAAGGAATAAAAACTGTATAAAAATGCAAAAAACCAGAAATATTCAACATAGATAGACTTTACTGACCAGACTACCAAACTGAAGGTCTACAAAGGTGTTGTGCTGACCTTATTGTTGTATGCCTGTGAAACTGGACAGTATACCAGCACCATGCCAGGAAACACCATTGCTTCCATTTGAGTATTTTGAATATTCCATTGGAATATTTTGAAGATCACCTGGCCCCTTTTCAAATTAAACTGCCAAGCATTTAAACATGAGAGCACAACTCCAATGGGCTAATGATGTTATTCAAATGCCAAACATATGCATGCCTAAAAGACTATTTTATGGAGAACTCACACAAAACAAAGCAAGTGCTCACATGCTGAAAAAGCAATACAAGAACACTCTCAAGGTCTCTGTTTTAAGAACTTTGGAACTGATTGTATGTCATAGGAGATACCAGCACAGGACTGCCCAGTATGGTGTGCCCTCATCAGAAAAGGTACTGTACTTTATGAGCAAAGCAGAACTGATGTAATAACTCAAAAGAAATGTGAGTTGCACAAATTTAGAGACTCTATCCCATATGTTCATATAAACTATTTGTGCCTAACCTGTGGTAAAGCATTCTGAGCCCATATTGGTTTGATCAGCCACAGCTGGACACACTGTAACTTGACTCTAATGTAATGATGTCATTTTGGTCCTCTTTGAAAACAAAGGACAACAACCAACTGACCACAATGCATTTGAAGAAAAAATCCAAACATAGATGGAGATAGTAACTGATCCTCAATATTGATGGGTCAAAGAACAATTCTTAGAAACAATAGCTATATGCCTTAAATAAATGACAGTGACAAAATAGACTAAAATTTTTGGGATACAGCCAAAGTAGCAAAAGAGTGTGTGTGTGTGTGTGTGTGTGTGTGTGTGTGTGTGTAAAATACACACATAAACACTTCTACATACATATGGATGTATATATACACATATTCATACACACTTTCATCAACAAAAGAGAGAACAAATCAATGAATTGGGCATAAAATTCTTTTTTGAAACTAGGACAGCAACAATTTTAAAAGGCTAATGTAACACAAAATTAGAAATTAGGAAAATCATAGAAAATAAAAATTGAGAAACAAAATATATTTAATTAATAAAAGTAGGGATTTTTTTAAGGGAAAAAAACAAACCATTATCTAATTTTTTTTTAATAAAAGCAGGGGAGGAACAAAATAGCCTACATCAAAAGAGAAGAGGAACTCATAACAGATGAAGAGGAAATAAAGAAAATTATTAGAAACTTTTGCTCAACTATATGCCAACAAAAATAAGAACTGCAATTGCAAAATAAAATACCCAGCTTAACAGAACAATACATAAGACATTTAAATAATCTAATCTTAGAAAAAGAAATTGAACAAAAGAATTCTAAAAATAAAAAAAAAGACCCAAGGGCCAGATAGATTTACAGTCTAATTCAATCAAACACTCAACGAATAAGTAACTTCTAATTTTATATCAATTTTTAAAAATCAGGACATAGCTTCCTATCAAATTCCTTCTCTAAGACAAATATGGTCCTTATACCTAAACCAGGTAGAAATAAGGGAAAGAAAGAAAAATTGGACCATATCTCTTATGATTATTGATATTAAATGAATATTGATGTTCAAAATAGAATAAAATATTATCAAAGAGCCTTTATCATGTTGGATTTATACCAGGGATGTAAGGTTGATTCATTATTAATTAAGGAAAACAATAGATCATGTTAATAACAAAAAAATCACATTATATCAGTAGATGCAGAAAAAGTTTTTAACAAAACATAATACCCTTTTATACTGGTTGATTGGTTGTTATCCTTCATCTTTGAAGAGTACCAAAATGATATCACCATGGTAAAGTGAAATTTCACATGTGGCTGATCAGACCAGTATGAGCTCAGAATGCTCTACCACAGGGTGATGTCTTTTGATTCATGGGTAAATTGGATTTAAGTGAGGCAGAGTTACACGAAGTCATCAACCTCACTCTCTTCTCCAGAGTCATCATAGTCCAGTGGCAGGACAGAGTCAAGATGACTGGCGATGACTCAGGATGCAGTGGATGACCTTGGCATCTTCAGTGTCTAACCAAGCTCTAAGCACTCCACATCGCCTGCTTCATCTGCCTTCATGGCCGTTGCAACAAATTGTTCTCATTTGCCCATTCCACCAGATAAAGTCTTCACATCCTTGGGGTAGATACCCCCTAACTCACCAGTGGGTTTGAGAACCATTGGTTACCCTCAACCTGGTTTGGTCTGTCCACCGAAATGGTTTACTGGGGTGCGGCCGCTGCACATGCTACAGCTTCTTGGAGTCATAGGTGAGAGTTAGGTGGAACAGGTGGACACCAAACTTGAGCCCCGAAAAGGGCTCAGCAGCCATCACACCAAAGGTCCTGATCCTCCCTGAACACACCCTATACCCTTTTATACTAAAAACACTAGAAAGTATGAGTGGACCTTTTCTTAATGCTAATGAGTATCTATCTAAAACTTAGAACTCCCAGTCTTTGTAATACAAAAAAATTAGAGGCATTAAAATTAAGTACTAAAGCAATGATGCTCGTTGTCACCACTGTCCTTTGATATAACTCTAGAAGCAAAAAAACAAAATGAGAGAATAAGTAAAGATGAATAAGAATCATGGTAATCACTTTTGTGTATAATGTAATGATTTGCCTAGAGATTGAACTAAAAAGTCATTAAAATAACTTCAATAAACAGGATATAAAATAAAACTGCAAAAATAATCAGCTTTTTGTACATTATCAACAAAGCATAGCAAAAAAAAATAAAAGATGGAAGACAAAATTGTATTCAAAATCAGAGCAGAATATATAAACCATAAGGGAGTGTACTTATCAAAACACACTGGAACGATATGAATACAATTACAAAATACTCTTTAGAAAACTAAAAGAAGACAAATAATCAGAGAGGAAATGATTGCCCATGACTGGGCCTTGCTAATATGATAAAAATGACAATACTTCCTAAATTAATTTAAAGATTTGGTACCATACTCAAACTACCAAAGGATTACTTTATAGGACTATGCAAAATCCTAACAGAATTCATCTGGAAGACTAAGGGTCAGGAATGTCAAGGGAAATCAACTGGGGAAAGGTGGGAAAATTGTGGTTTATAAATGTAATGTAATATTATTGTGCTATAAGAAATGTTAGGAGAAAGAGATTCAGAGAAACCTAGGAAGATTTGTGTGAAGTGATACAGAATAAAAAAATCAGAACCAGGGAAGGTATGTATGCAATGTCCACAGTATTTTAGTGCAAATAAGCTTTGAAAGAATTAAGAATTCTTATTAGTGCAATGAATAATCAGGACTCGAAAAAACTGATGAAAACCATGCCTCCCAACTCTCCTGGGAGATGGATGGTAAGTACAAAATAATTCATAGCCAGAAACAATCAATAAAACACATTTGTTTTGTTTGACTATACTTGTTTGTCACAAAGGAAAGCTTTTATTGGAGGGGGGAGATCAAAATTGTCAGAAGGGGATCATCATGGTGATTATTCCCCCCTGCACATAGGATGGACCCTAATTAGAACATTTTTTAAAAGACTCAGAAAATCTGAGTAAAAGGAAGCTCAGAAGGGAAAACAGAGGAACAGAAAGAACAATGTTGGTATTATCATGTTAAATTTTATATATATATAATATTATGTATATAATATTATATATATATATATTTATTTAAAACAAGTTGTCTATAACAAAAAAAGAAGTGGATTTAGGCTACTGGCCATCAGACAGGGTGGCACGGAGCTCTAGGAAGTCAAGAGGAGGGCCATGGCCAGTGGGACTTTTCAAGGATATCTACGGTTTCCCTCTTGTAGCTATAGACGGGAGGAGGTGCTGTGTTCTCTTCCTTCTTTCCCATTTTCCACTTGTAGAGTACTAATACCAGGATGGCCATTATGGCCATCAGGGTCAAGGCCACCAGCACACCTACTAGCAGGCTCCTGTCTTTTATGTTTTTTGGGAGTGGGAGCCCATGCCCTAAATTCATTCTCTCTTCAATTAGCAATCTTTCCTTGAACTCCGAGAGCTTCCTTTGGCAGTCGGGGGGGCCCAACCTGGGTCACAGTGGCACTCCTGCTTGTGGTTACAGACCCCTCCCTTGTGGCACTTACTGGAACAGTTATTGGCTCCATAGACGCTGAGGTCCTGGCAGCTCCTGCGGTAGCACACCTTCTTCTTGCCACACTTGGTGCCTGGGGCTACCATCTGGAAATGGTTGTGGTTCTCCCTGTTGGTAATAGCGAGGTCACAGCTTTCATCCTCCAGGAGGAAGCTGCACAAGTGCCTGGTAGATTTTTTGGTACTGGGATGGGAGCAAGACAAGAATCTGCACTTGTTGAGGCCCTTCCTAGAGGGATAGAAGGCTTCTGTGCATCCTTGGGGCAACTTGAGCAGGAAGCATTTGTCTGTGGACACATCTGCTCCCCTGCCCCAGAGTGCCTGGCACTGCTGCTTATAAGTGGGGCAGGCCCTTCCAGCACGGGGTGCCATTCTCTTTGTACACGTTCTCTGGACACTTGGGCTGTTTGCCCTCACAGTATTCAGTCAGGTCACAGGCATTCTGGGCCTCCCGGCAGACTTCCCCAGCTGGCATCACCTGGCATGCCTGGCAGCACACTGGCCTCAGTGCACTCAGCCCCCGGGGCCAGCTTGCAGCTCTTGGGGTTACAGCACTGGTTCTGACACTCCTCAGGAAGGCCACAATCGCACTCCTCCCCTCTTTCCAAAAACTTGTTCCCACACACGGGCCCTTGCTTCATCTTCTCCAGGGGTGGGAAGTTGTTCAGGCAGCTTGAGGAGAAGATGTACCCCTCAAGAAACTTCTGCAGGTTGTACTTGCTGCAGATGCTAAACTTCTTGGGGAGGATGGCGCCGAACATGGAGGTCATGATGCACCTGTTTTCCTGCTTGTTCCTCTCACACTGGCAGCCCAGGATGTTTTCATCGTGGTCCATGCCCAGGTTGTGGCTCATTTCGTGAGCCAATGTAGTTGCCACTCCAAAGGGGTTCCTGCTATAGTCATGGCTCACACCCCCTGAACTTTCTGTACACATGGAGGCCAGTCTGGCCAGGCCCACAATGGTCCCAAAACTCACCCCTGTGATCAGCTGGGCATTATCATGCTTCTTCTTTTTGATGAGGTCACTGTCCCGCCACTTGAGAAAGCTCGACAGGGTAGACTCTATGTCTGAGTCAATGGTGGCCTTGTTCTCTTTGTCCCATATTTCCAAACCAATTAGAACTACCCGGAAATTGATCTCCTGTTAAAGCCTGTCTACGTGATTGATGATCTCCTTCACCCGATGCCGCAACTTCTTTCGACTTATATACTTCTTATACTCCCTGTGGTCCACTACCACAAAGAGCTCCACATAGTGGGTGTCCTTTGGCATGGATCCAGGTATCCAGCTCTTGGGCATAGCGACAGCTGCCATCATTGTCTCCAGTTCTCCCTTCAAGCTGACCTTGCTGACACCACAAGTTCTACGTTTCTCCTTGAGATCTTCTTGCGTGTAGATGGCATGTTTCCCCTGGTCACTACTTTGTTTCTCCTCATCATTGATGTATCTCTCCTGGGTGGTATCATGTCTCTCCGGATGACTGACATGACTGCTCTGAGTGGTGCCATGTGTCTTCTGAATGCTATCATTTTGCTTCTCATCACTGCCATGTTTCTCCTGGGTGCTGCCATGTCTGCCCTGGGTAATGCCATATCTCTCATAGGTGCCTTCATGTTTTTCCTGGTTGCTGTCATATGTCTTGTTGGTGCTGCCATGTGTCACATGAGGACTGTCATATCTCTCTTGGGAGCTGCCATGTTTCTCCTGGGTGATGCCACGTCTCCTTTTGGTGTGGCCATGTCTTCCCTTGGTGTGGCCATGTCTCCCCTTGGTGCGGCCATGTCTCTTTTGGGGACTACCATGTTTCTGCTGGTCCAGGGGCTCAATCAGATGGATGGTGGAGCCAGTCTTGAAAAAGCCATGGATCCCTACACAGGTACTAATGCTGGCAACAGAATTCTGGTACCCTTCCACATGACCCTGATAGAAGCAGTGTCGCCCGACCTGTGGTTTCTCTGTTACTTCCGTGCCATTGGCCAAGGTGTAGGTCTCTGTATAGTCTGACCCCACCCGGTACCTGTTTCTGCGGAGGTGGAGAGTAAAGTTGTTGCCTTTCAGGCCTACGAGGTAGTGGATGGTCTCAGGATACAAAGTCGAGCTTGAAGAGAGTTCATTCAGAGCCCCTGAGATGGGTAACCGCAGAGGTTGGACTACTTCATACTGTTCCACATGGGGAAGGTGGCTCATTTGCAGTGGAAGGTGTGCCAAGAAGCCCTGACAGAGGAAGAGGAAACAGCCCCAGAAGCAGGGGCCACGGGGGCACATGCTGGAAAGTAGGCAATGTCTGCCACCTCTCCAGGGACCAGGTCCTTCAGTCAGGGCTGCCACACCACCTATTGGGGTGGGGATACAGCCAGGCAGGGCATGCTGTGCCCAGCTCCTGCCCCTCTGCCTGGGCCTGCAGACCTCATCCCCTTCCCCCTCCTGCAATGACTTCACAAAGGTTCTTACACCCAGCAGCCCTGTGAGGCAGGTGGTGCCATTAGCACCAGTACCCCTGCCCTCTTCTGCCCTTTTGCCACCATCTCCTCCAGTTCTGTGGCTCTCTCTGCAGTTGCTATCACTTTCCCCAGTACACAGAGTGGGACCTCAGTAAATATTTGTGGTATCAAGTGGATGCAGGTCCTAAGCTCTGTTGACATCTATGATGCCTCTTCAGGAATTCTGCTGCTGTTTGCCTCCCAGTGTCTTTGCTTGGCTTTCTCTCCGCAGGTAAACTCCTTCTGTACACCCTACGGACACTTCCAGGGAACCCCTCCCAGAAGGCCTTGGCTCAGGCTCAGTACCTATGGGGTGGTTTCACAAACCAGAGAGGGTCACCAGTTACAGGGTGAGAAGAACTCAGGGGATTCAATGGATGGCCAGTTCAGTGAGTGAACAGTATGATCCAGTCACCTCTAAGACAGCTCTCATGGGTCATCACTAACACTAACAGACAGTCTGTCAATGCAGAAAAAAACCCTTTTGTTTGGCTTGTTTCTCAAAGGGTTCCATGGCTTACCTGGAGACACCCAAGGGGAATAGGAGCAGGAATGATGTGGGAGGGGTTCTGGAACAGCCCCATCACACTAGGGCCAGTGCTGACACCTCTAGACTAGGGCAGTCTCTTGAGCCCCACACAGGTGGATTGGGGACCAGCCCCTCCAAACAAGGTAGCCTGACTCCCCTAACAGTGTGGTCAGTCCTGATGATGCTCCATAATGCTCTCGGATGCTTGGTTGAGTGTTTCAGTTTGACAGGTCTGTTCAGGTGTAAGGGTCATTCCAGATGTTCTGTAGGGATGGAAAAGGGGTCTGACTCAGGCAGATCTGGTTGGTTTTCCACTTCAGACATCACGAACAGAGGAGAGACCCCTCCACCAAGGAAGTGTCTAAAGGATTGCAGAGAAGGGGTCAGGTAGCAGGGAGGTGGGGAGCACCAGGTCAAAGGAGGGATGGGTTAGGGAATCTCAGACAAGAAGGACTAGGCCTGAGCAACTGGAGGTGTCCAGACTCTTGAGACGCTTTGGAAGAGAAGCGAGGTTCTCTTGCAGGGCCCTAGATCAGTCATTACACTTCTGAAGGTTTGTTCTGTTGAGGGAGACAGGTCAATAAGCTGGACCTCAGTGCATGTTCCATGGATTCATTGGCTGAAAGTTGGCTGAAGGAACACCAGCTAATTAACCAGGGAACCACCAGGAGGAGACATAAAGAAGTGAAGGCTTAGGGAAGCAGAACAGCTGGCTTTGAATGCTTGAAAGCCTTCATTCAGGTAGACAGAGGCTTAGGGTTATTCTCTATGACTCCAAAGGACAGAATTGGGAAGAGTAAAGGGATGTTATAGGGAAACAGGTCTCTTCTCAGTACAAGGAAGACTTTCTAACAATTAGAACTGAAAACTGGAGTAGATTGCTTTGTCAGGTAGTGAGTTCCCCATCACTAGAGATGTTCAAACAGAAGCCATCTTGTTGGTGATGGTAGAGAAAGGGATTTGTACTTCAGGCAGAAGTTCTACTACTCCATATATTGTCTTAAGTATGACTTAAAAAGAAAAGAATTCACACTAAGGCCTGAATGACCACCAGCTATCAGTACACTTACCTAAACCTCTCAGAGGTGCTAGACCCTTAAAAGCTTCCTTATCAGTTCAAAGGAATGAATCATGGTGGATGTTTAGGCAGTGGAATATAGGCAAGGGAATATTGGGAGATCAAGGGCCCTCTTGGAGACTCTCTATTCCCACAGTATAGGCAAGTGCCACTTTCCCCAGTTCTAGGAAGGACAGGCCTAACCAAAGGATGCTTGGGAAGGTCTTTCAATGCCTCCTCTTCATAATTTAGAGGGAGGGTTCACTGACCCATTTTCTAGGCCTCTTATCTGTGAGCACTTCCATTAAGAGGGACCAGGGGAAGATAGAGCTTCAGGAAAATTGAGATCACTTTTGCTCCTTGCTTACAACCTTGAAGAAATGTTTGATGGAACAAGAATGGAAGCCCTTGGCCAAAGCAAGGGTGAAACTCTCTTGTCAAGACCACTGTGCTCTGATACTGTGAATTGTTAAGCTAAGTCCAGCGCCATTCTTTCTGCCAGTCTTGGGCAGAATGGTTCCTTATGTCATTTTTTCACCAAATAACTGTAGCTTCTATGTGATGTGGTCCAGAAGTGAAAGCCCAGCATCTTAGCACCAGATCCTGAAACATATCTAGGAATGGAGAGAGGGTGGGGGGGTGGGAGGAGAAAGATGTCTAGGGTGGAGTTACACTGAGGCCTAGGGCTTTCCTCCTAGTACAGAACAGTCTCCAGGCCCCCTGTGATATGGGAGCAGCTTGAGAGCTAGTTCAGCCTTTGGTGGTGGTGGTGTGTGTGTGTGTGTGCGTGTGTGTGGTGTGTGGTATGTGTGTGGTGGGGGGGAGGCGTGTGTGCACATGTGTGGTATGTATGTGTGTGCATGTGTGTGATGTGTGCATGTGTGTGTGTGTGTGTGTGTGTGGTGTGGTGTGGTTTCTCCTTCGTTCTGGAAGAGTACCATGACATCAGAAAGACAACAAGGGGGTACCAGAGAAAAGAGAACCTTCCTCCCTCTGGTTCTAGCTTGTTCTCCATTGCCTTTCGTACTTTCTCTGGTTCCACCAGATGAATTGTGTCAAGGTTAGTCTAATGACCTCTTTGATTTTCTGTCCCAAGCATCTGAAGATCACTGGGTGATCTTGACTTATAGAAAGAGTATCATTTAAGAAATCTTGCTTACCTGTCCCTACACAGTCTGAACACACAGAATTTCAATGCAGAATTATTTAAGTGTGAGCCTCCTTCAGCTGCCAGATTTCCCTCTATTTATTTAATGCTGACATCAATCAAATGCTTTCAAGTTTACTAAGCAACTTATTTTTATTACCTCATCTGAGCCTCACAGACATTGTGGAAGGAATACAGTTACTATTATTCCCATTTTATAGGTGGGAGAACTGAGGTTCAGCTATCACTCCGCTAATGTGGGTGAGGTGAAGTCAAGTCTCCCCTGGCCCCAAGGTCCAGCTGACTTCCCTCCATGCCATGTAGCTTCTCTGATAATAGATCGAGACTTGGACCTCTGCAAGAGAACTCAAAATCCTGGAGAGGCCATGTGCCAGAGGATCCCCCAATTCGGAGATCAGAAGGCCCAGGTTTGAATTCCACCTCTGATACTTGCTGTATGCCTATCAACAGGTCACAACTTCCAACTCCTCATTTTATTTTATTTTTTTTTAATATTTATTCATTTTATTTATTTTTAATGTTCTATAATCACTACCATAAAACTTAGATTTTTTTTTCCCCTACCTACCCCACACCACTCTTCTCCCTCTCTAAGACAGCATACAATTCTATATAAAATCTACGTATAGATTCCTATTAAATACATTTTCACTATAGTCATGCTCCAACTCCTCATTTTAAAAAGAAAACTGACCCCCCCCACCTCCTATGGCTGTTGTGAGGCAGAGTGACACCAAATATAAAACACTTTATAAATTATAACATCCTTGGTGGAAGTTGTAATTAAGCCTCCGTCCTTTAGAAGCTTAAAAATCTGACTCAGACTCAGACTCCTTGGTAGCAAAGCAATCCCACTCTGACCCGTGGGAGCAGCATGGGGCCTACCTTGTCAGACTGGCCATGCTTTATCCCCCAGCTCCCTCTCCTTTGCTCCATTATGGAATGGTAATCAAATGAATCCTGCCCCTGAGCTTACAAAGTGCGATAGTCTCCTCCCCTGGGACTCCATTTAGCATTCCTGCCATTTGCCCAAGTCCCTCCCTGGCCTCCAGAGCACATATGAATTGTCATCTCCTAATGAGCAATCACAACTTCACAAAACCTACTTGAAAACTAAGTTTTTTGGGTTTTTTTGGTAAATGATTATTTTATTTTTTCCAATTACGTGTAAAGATAGTTTTCAGCATTCATTTTTACAAGATTTTGAGTTCCAAGATTTTTTTCGTCCCCTCTCCCTAAGATGACAAGCAATCTGATATAGGTTAAACATGTGCAATCATGAAAAGCTAGGTTTATTACAAGAGAAATGAATGCATGTGGAACCCAAAGAGTTCACAATCCATAGGGAAGTTGGCATTTTTATAACAACAGAACAGAAGAAGGACAAATTGCTAAGAATCTCCCCCTAAAGGGGTGTGACATGGGGAGGGGGGAGATGTAGTAAGGTGGTAAAAGAACAAAACCCCTCCTGAAGGTTGGACTCTTGGGAATGGCAGCGTAGTCCATGATGACAAGATGGTCTCTTTATCTACAAGGGTCCCAGCTGCAAAACGATCTCTCAGCCTAGGTAGACTGATAAGCACCTGTCTTGATTCCCAAGGACATACAGGGCATCCAGCTTGGGGTAAAAACAACAAATTATATCAGCTGGCTTTGTCCTTGACACCTTCAGGGCCCCTGTGTGCTCTGGGCCCAGTGTTTCTGGGAAATATGGCAACTCAAAAAGACAAGTTCAAGGGACCCCTTAACATTCCTTACCAAATGTAAACTTGAGGGCCTTTGTCTCTTCTTCTCTACTTGTGTTGTCAGAAAGCTGGCCCATAATAACTGTCTTTTCATTTGTTTCACCCATTCAGAACAATAATTAGAGGAAGTGCTTTCTACCCTCTCAGGCATCTCATACCATGGCTATGGAGATGACTCTTGCCAGATATATGGGATATGTGGAGTCAGAAAAGGATGTTTCCTTGCATTTCATTTTAAGGAAATCAGATTTTTTTGTAGTCTTAAGAACCAAGCTCCTTCCAGAGAAGGTGTCCCTGTCCACTTGGGGCTCCTTTGTTCAAATCTTTTTCTTCTTGGTGGTTTCAGAGAGAATACTCCTGGGCTCTTTCATGGGCAACTGCAAGACAGAGGCTCCGTTTGCCTGACCTGATGGAGAAGCACATGGAACATGGCATCGAAGGATGTGGGCTCTTCCTGTTTCTAGAAGCGATATCAGGTGCCTTTTTGTATTTATATTACACTTTCCCCCCAAAAGATTTATTAATTTGTTTTTGGAAATCACTTCCATAATTTCCAAATTTTCTCTCCCTCCCTCCCCAAGATGGCATGCCATGGGTTCTACACATGCATTCCTATTAAATACATTTTCACATTAGTCATGTTGCATAGAAGAATTAAAACAAATGGGAGAAACCAGGAGAAAAAGAAAACAAAGGAGAAAATTGTCTGCTTCATTCTGCGTTATGATTCCATAGTTCTTTCTCTGGATGTGGAAGGCATTTTGCATCATGAGTCCTTTGGGAATGTTTTAGGTCTTTGCATTGCTGAGAAGGGCTAAGCCTATCAGAAACAGTCCTTGAACACTGTGGCTGTTATTGTGTACAATGTTCTCCTGGCTCTGCTCACTTCACTCAGCGATTACACTGTTTTTCGAAAGTTTTTATTTGAAATGTCAATTTTACTTGAACTTCCATTGACGAGTATAGGTACTCCTAATATTTACAGTGGTGGTAATAATAGTAAGCACTTACATAGTGATTTAAGGTTTGAAAAGTGCTTTACAAATATCCCATTTCATCTTCAGAATAACCTGAGAGGTCGGTGCTACTATTATTCCTATTGAACAGATGAAGAAACTGAGGCAGAGCAGAGGTCATATGACTTGCCCAGGATCATACAACCAGTGAATGACTGAGGCCAGATTTAAACTCAGTCAGATGATCCTGACTTCAGGCCCAGTACTGTATCCACATACAGACAAGACACTGAGAAAAACTAGGGTGTTCACTGCAACCACCAATGGGTAGGAAAGCCACGAAGCTGTCGATCACACACAGTGGTAACTTCTGTTGTTCACTGAACATTAGCCCCACCCCTTTCTCCCATCCTCACTTGATCCAGCCATCCCACTGATTGTCATCCCCCAGCTCTTCTCCCTTTTGTGGCCAGACTCTTTGGGAAGGACATAGAGAAGAGGACCCAAGACTGAGCCCACCTTGAGTGGGCTGATCTGGAGGTAGATCTGGCCAAAGAGATGGGAGTGGTCGGAGAGGGAGGAGGAGAACCTCCACTGTGCAATCGGTGGTCCCAGCCTGTTGCTTCCTCCCCTTTTCCTCTGACACTGCCCCTACACTGGCATAGATCCTCATCATTTCACCTCTAAACTACAGCCATCACCTTGACTGGTCTCCTTATCTCAAGGCTCTACCCATGTCAGATTAACTTCCTAAAATGCAGATCTGACTGTATCACCTCCCCTTCCATTCAGCAAACTCCAGAACCAAACAGAGTCCTGCTTGGCATCCAAAGCCCTTTATAACCTGCACCCGCCTATATTTCCAGTCTTCTTATACCTTACTCCCTTGTCTCCAACGCGCACATACACACATGTGCACACACGTTCTTCCACTGAAGTTGGCCTCCTGCCTATTCCTCACACAAGATGCTCCATCTCCTGACTCTGGGTGCTAGCCCGGGCTGTCCTGCATACCTGGAACACACTCCTTCCTTACCTCTTGTCACCTGGCTTCCTTTTAAGTCCCAGCTAAAAATCCCATCTTCTACAGGAAGCCTTTACCAATTCAGGGACTATCTTTGTATCTCAGTCCTCAGCACAGTGCCAGGTACATAGCAGGTGCTTCATAAATACCAGCTGGCTACCAGATCTTTTTTACCACCATGCATAGAATATGAATTTGTTTTTAGCCACATGGTTATTGTCTGCTGGTATTTTGCTCTCTGACTCCAATTTTTTCTCTACCTGCCTTCTCTTCACCTTCTATTCCTTTGAATTATTCCTATTGGGGTCTGTTTTAATGGTTACGTAATAAAATAATATTGTCCCCTTCTTCAGTCCTCCATATAATAAAAGGGTTTCTGAAGTTGGGAGCAGGACAGAGGAGCCATCCTTCCCCTGGTCTCAGTACCAGTCTATGTACTCTGAGTACCTGATGCCATCCTAGCCCAAAGAGAATGGAGCCTACTTTTTTGGAGGTCTTCTGAGAAGGCACTTCTCCACCTCCTTTTCCCTCTTTGGGGTTCAGCAAACTGGTCTAGGGGTCCACTTGGCTACCACAGGCTAGGCCTCTCCTTGGATTCTTTTCCAAGGGAACCCAGTCCCACTGAATCTTCCATCTTGGTCATCTAACCAACACAAGGCTTTTGCTTTAAGGAATCCTTGCTAATGCTCCCAAGTCCCATAGTCCAGCCCACTGGGCTTCTAGGACACAAACAACAGATTCCTGGGCTGTGTAGTTAGCTATTAAAAGTTAATAGTGGATAGAGAGCAGGTCAGGAAGACCCAAATTCTGATCCCCCCTCAGACACTCACTACCTGTGCGACCCTATCAGAGTCCCCTGACCTCTCTCCACCTCAGTTTCCTCATCCATAAATTGGGGATAATAACAGCACCTACCTCCCAAGGTTATTGTGAGGAGATAGTACTTGTAAAAGCATTTTGCTAACCTTACAGGGCAGTGTCAGCACTATAAACATATACTGGAACGGAGCTTTGTAAATGGGCAGGTGCATAGTTGTCGTGGATGGCAGAAAGCAGAGATGAAGGGCCAGTGCCATTTCCGTGCGACACACATTCAGGGTGTCTGGGTTCTCCATGTGTGCCCCTTGGCTTCTCTCAGTAAACAGTGAGATCCTCAGGGTTGGGGATTATGTCTTAGATTCAGCTCAGTGAGCCTTTGTCAAGCGCCTCTTTGCAAGGCTCTGCACTAGCTGCTGGAGAGAGAAAGGAAAGAAGAGAAAAGTGTTCCTGCCTTCAAGGAGCTTAGTCTCCTGGGGAATGTCTGTGAAAGTAACTGAAGGAGGAGCTGGCACAAAGAACTTCAGGATCAGGAAGGGCTTCCCAGAACAGGTAGCCCTTATGTTGAGCCTTGAAGGAAGAGGCAGAGGCGAGAACGGAGGGACTGCCAGGTAAGGGGGCTAGGAAATGGGATTCCAGGGTCCGGGAACTGTAAGATGGCTGGTTTAGCTGCTGCAGAGGGTGCATGAAGGAAGGTAATAGGCTATTTAGAATGCCTGGTTAGAGCACAGATGGTTCCTCTCTTTATACTTGTGTCTCCAATGTCTGATACATAGTAAGTACTTCATAAAGGCCCACTGATTGGTTGATTAAAATATAAGAGGAAGCCATGTATGGCTTGAAATGTCTGCATTTTATCCTGGATGGATTAAAGAGCCCCTTGCTCCTGAAGGAGAATAGAGCCTGGCACATAGTAGGTACTTTTTAAATGGCTGTTGAGTCATTGATAGAATGTAAGCTTATTGAGAGCAGGGACCCTTTCACTTTTGTCTTCAGGACCCAGCACCATCTGAGGCACATAGTAGGTACTTAATAAATGCTTGGGGATTGATTGAATGATTGAAAGGTTTGTGGTCAGACCTATAGGAAGATTAGTTTTGTAATTATTAATTTATCATTGTATAATAGAAATATATAATATAACACAATTATGTAATTATTAATTAAGTTCATAACTTTGTGGAAGATAGATTGGCAAAGGCAGAAACCCAGAAGCAGAAATACCAGACTGTGAAACCCACATGTCTTTATAATTCATCATTTCTCTTCATGTCCACTAAATTTTTGCCAAATGGAATGCTGCTCCCTCCCGTGGCTTGGCCACCTTTACTATCCCCTCCATCAGAGTGTCCTGTCCCTTGTGATTCTTCAGGGCCCAGTCCATGGGCCACCTCTTCCATGAAGTCTTCCCTGAACACTCTCTGCAGGCTTTGCCTTTCTCCTGGGGCCTCTTGGGACCCATTGTATGCCTCCTTGGTGTGCCCTGACTTCAGTACTTCCCTCAAGCATCTCTGATTTCATGGGCATGTAGTCTTCCTCCACCATGCCTGCACAGGAGGTGGTCCTTCTTGTTTGTCCCCTCATGGTCAAACCTGAGGGAGGACACCCTTACTGTTGGCTTCTTCAGTGACAGACACATTACAGGGGCTGGTCCCTGCAACCTCTCCTCTGCTTCTAGAGATGGCACTTTGAGGATACACAGGGTCACAGGCACACCACAGTGAGGGCTTGGAGCCGTGTGCTCCAGCCTTCCTTCCTTCCTTCCTTCCTTCCTTCCTTATTTCCTTTCTTCCTTCCATTCTTCCTTCCTTCCTTCCTTATTTCCTTCCTTCCTTCCATTCTTCCTTCCTTCCTTATTTCCTTCCTTCCATTCTTTCTGCTTCTTACTTCTGTTCAGCACACTGTAACTTCCTGTTCACTGGTTCTCCCTATCTAGGATGTAAACTCCTAGAGGACAGGGGCCCCTTCCCTGGTGCCTGGTAGTTTTGACACGTGGTCCATTTGGTTCTTTTTTAAGTTGATTAAACACATCGCTTTGTGTGAGATAGCATGACCCTCCTTCCTCCCTCAAATTGACTGCTCAGAGGCATCTCAAAGTAAAAACAGAAAATCTCCTTTATTCGGTTATCGTGAGAAGCGCGGTCCCTTCACCAGTAAAGTTAGATTGGAGAGGTACTCGACAGAAGCAGAATGGCAATTTATATAGACCCTGATGCCGACGTCCCCCTCCCACTGCTGACCATTATTCTCATTGGCTGAGAAGCAAGGTCTTACATTCTGGGTGCGAAATCTTACCAAGATCTTTTGAACTGGTTCAAATTTCCCGCTCCCTGACCTGTACAAAGTCCGCGAAAATACATATCATTATATGCAAATTACGCACTGAAAACATATAGCTGACTCCTGCAAATTGGGCGTTGAGAACGTATGCAAATCAGGAGGACCAGAGTGAGGGCTTCAGACTGCCTGCGTATATATGCAAATTAGGTATTGAGGAGTGAGTGAACCATAGCCAATCATTGATCCTATTGCACTGTATAGCCTTGTATGGAAATCATCTGACCCTGGAGGAATCAAAACCTGGGCCTCAGGTCTCTTCTACTCTAGGGAAGAGTCTCATACCCCTGAGAAGCCTTCACTAAATCTGTTCCCATTCAGCTTTGTTCCTGTTTTGGCCAATGTGTAACAAAGAGCTGAGGGGAGACTATTGACATAACACCCAGAGACTTTGTAAAAAGCTTCCCTTAATCATTCGTAGCAATCACTCACAGTCAAAAGTCACTTTCTCCGTGACAACCCTGCCTGGGATTCCCACTGGCTCCATCCCCAGAAGTGAGTCACTGCCCACCTCATGGTCCCTGGCAATTCTCTTCCATTAGAAGCTGCTGAGCACCTGCATTAGTGGAGGGTTTCCTCACCTGGGAGTTCCCTATCCCTATGAAGTCACGGGTCCTGACTCAGAAGGACCAAGAAGGCCATAGAAGAAGTGGAATTATCTCCTTTCTGCAGAAGAGGACTTGTCTGACCAGGGGTGGGAGTCAGGAATGGAACCCAGTTCTTCTGAAAACAGAGCCTTGCTCCCTCCTTGACAACACTTTGTGTTTCTAAATGAGAAGTGTTTACGGAAGGTGAATTTGAATTGGTCTCTTTGCAGATGACCCTGCCAGTCCAAGACAGGCTTCCTCGAGCTCTGATGCCAAAGACCACATGCTTTTGTAGTGGCATCGGGATGGAGGCCAGCGGTGAGGCCTTGGGAAGAGCTACTTCTAGGCCTCCTTTTACCAGTGAACGACGCCTGGTGATCTGTTAAAATGTTCACGTATTCCATTCTATCGCCAAGTTATTCTAATTACATTACCCAGTTTGCAGCAGGTGGCAGCAGATGGCACTGTCTCATTTGGATCAAAATGGAACTAAATCTTTTAGGGAAACTTCCAAGTTTTTTCCCAGAAGAATTTGACCCAAATGGGAGGAGCTCTTTGGTAGGAAGGTCAGCATGACTGGAGCTCACCTTTACTAACAGAAATTGGAGCATGGAAAGAGATGTGTCAGGGTGTGTAAGAAGAACCAGCCAGACTGGGAGGGTTCAGATCCAGCTTCTGACCCCCACTGGCCACATGACCTAAGAGAGGCAAGAGAAATGTGCCGCCCTTCCCTGATTGGAGGCGTTTCCTCCTCTGAGAGGTCTCTTAACTCCTTCTCCATCCCAGAGAAGACATTTTCTGTCCACATCCCACTGGAGAGGGGACAACTCTGAAGTCTGAGGACACAGACTCTTAAGGCCTCAGTTTCCTTTTCTATAAAATGAGGGGCTGGAGGAAATGGCTTTCAAGGTCCCTTTTGGGTCAAGGTCTAGGATCCCATGAAAGAGAAGAATTATAAATATCCGAGCCTGTAAACTGACCCTCCAGGAAAGTGAGTTCCTATTTTTTAGGAGAACAGATTAGAATGTGTTTTGCTGTGATATCCTAGTTTTTCTCCTTATGTCTCTTTATGTTTTTTTGCATTGTTACTGGTTCAAGAAACCATTGCTGTTCTGCCCCCAACAGAGGCTCTCAGGTGGCCACTGAAAGAGGAACGTTAACCTTCCCAAAGTCTGGAATCCCTGCTAGGGAGAGTTCATTAGGTCATAGGATCCTAGAGGCAGAGTAGGGAGAGATCTTTCAGGTCACCTGCTTCAGCCCCCTCATTTTGCAGAAGAGGAAACTGAGGCCCAGAGAAGGCCAAGGCCATTGAGGTACAAAGCACTAGAGGCAGGATTTGAACCCAGCTCTTCTGACCCCAAATCATTCACCTTTCCCACAGTCTCCCACAAGGGCTTCCTTATCTTTATGTAAAAATTAAGAGAAGATTGGTGAACATCGTGTTTCTCAAGTATTTGCTTTTTAATTTTTGGTTCCATCATGGCCACTTGCAGTTCCCTTCCCTTTTCGCTTCTGTCTCTCTTGAAATACAGGGGACTCATTAGGAACCAAGGGGAAACCAACATCAGAATTTCTGAGGTATTTCTTACTCACTTAGCAGTTGCAGTGAAGGGGGGAAGTTCTCCAAAGAAGGCCTGGAACTCTACTGGCCCTCATTCAACTATATCTTGATTCCTTTGTGGGGAAAAGATGAAGCCAGTGGAGGGATGGGGGCCTTCACCCTCCCTCATTCTTTTCCTTAGTCCTTAGACAGTCATAGAATTTTGGCATTGGAAGGAACTTGAGATGCCACATGTAGCATACTTGTACCCTCCACCATGTTTGTGTCACGGGACTTGGACCTCAAGACCTGAAGTTAAAGGGACCCCATTGCTTCCAAAGGGACCCCATTTCACTCTCTCTAGCTCCAAATGTCAGGAAACATGTCTTTTTATCAGTCCTGGATTTGTCTCTTTAAAAACTGCCCTTGATACTCCTTGTTCTGCCTTGAGGCCAAATGGAACAGGTCTAATCTCCCTTCCATGGGACATGGCTTCACATCCTTGAGGGGAGCTAGTACGTCCCCAGGTATTAAGATGTAGATCACAGATTTTAGAACTAGAAGATCCCTGAGAGGTCTGGTATAATCTTCTTACTACCTGTGTGAGCTTGGGCAACTCGGAGCCTCAGTTTCCTCATATGTAAAATAATAATAGCACCTATCTCCCTGGGTTGTTGTAAAGATCAAATGAGATAATCATTGTAAAGTGAGTAACCCAGCGTTGGCACATAGTAGGTGCTTTTAGATGCTTCTTTCCTTCTCCCCTTCCTTATTAGTGTCTCTTGAGCCATGGCACCAGAATTAAACATCCTACTCCAGCCAGGACCTGATGGGGGGCAGAGGATGTTTTGACTCTGACCTCCTTTGTTTCATCATTGTGTGAGTCTTCATACAAATTGAAATTGCTGCAGCTGCAGAGTAGGCCCAACTTGGGTGAGAAGTCACCTTTCCCAGCCTTGGGAAGCTCCCAGTCAGGTGGCTGTGACCTTTAGCCACCTTATATGTGACCATGGACCCTAAGATTGAAAGAGACCATCACTTTACAGATGAAGCCACTGAGGCCTTGTGACTCCAAGCCAGCACTTCTCCCACTTCCCTAAATGCTATGGGGGCTGGGGATATTATCAATCAATACACATTCACTGAGTACCTACTATGAATCAGGTGCCAGGCACTGTGCTAAGTTCTGGGGCTACAAAGACAAAAGGGAAATAGACCCTGCTGTCTTGTATTCGAATGAGAGAGGCCACCTCTGCATGAATCAGTTATTACAAGATAAAAATGAGGATAGATGTAAGGTAGCAGTTAAAAGTCATCCAGCTATAATAGCAAAAACAACTGTGTGTGTGTATACAGTGATAGGACAAGGAGCTGGCTAGGCTCTGTGTGTGTGTGGTAGTTACTATTGGAGGCAGCTCAGTAGCTGATCCCCAAGCCAGGGATCCAAGGGGAAAGAGAGAAATGGGAATGAGTTGTGTGGCTCAGTGGTTCCAGCAAGGTCAGACACTTGGGACAGATGCTGTCAGGAATGTAGGGATGAGACAAAACATCTAAGGAAAATCAACCCAAGAGAGGAGTAGGATAAGGGCAGTGACCAACAGACATACATACCCCCACAGCTACTCTGGTCAGCATGGTGACCAGCCAGGAGTCTCAGACCCTGAGTTCCAATCTCAGTTCTGTCCCTGGAATGTGTGTGACCTTGGCCAAGGTGGCATCTCCTCTTTGAACCTTAGTGTCTTCCTCTAAATGGTTAGACTCAATGGCCTCATGTCCTGGGGGTCATCCCTCTACTTCTGAAGGTCCGTTGTTTCATCAGAAGATGAGGTTGAGGTGCCCCTTGGCCCTATTCAGAACTTCAGTGTCACTAAAGAGACTCCTCTGGTTTCTTTTGACCATTTCATTCATTTGCACAGGAATCACTGCACTTTTGGGTGAACAGTTTGAACCATTGTTGGCAAGCTCTCATAAACCTCCAAGAAGACAGCCCAACAACCACTGGCCACATCAGGGCTACTCAGAGCAAGGTCTCTCTCTTGGTTAACCTCACTGCTGTCATTTGTTTGATAGACATATGTTACCCTACTAAGGAGCTTTTCATATATGTGTCTAGTACCTGTCTAGGTCGCTTGGGGCAGAGTCTGTAGATGAGATTCCTTTGTGTCCTCACAGAGAAGGAGTAAAAAGAAATGCTTCTGGATTGAAAAAAAAAATTAATTTAAAAAGAAAGAAAATGAGGAGCTTTGTAGATTGGGAGTTGGTGACTTAGTCCTCTGGCTAGAAGCCCAGAGAGGTTAAGTACTTGCCTAAGGCCACACAGGGGGTGACTAACCATGGATTTGGATTTGATGGCAGGAACAGTTCTCTGAATCAGTGATGGAAGAATTGGTCCTAGAGAAGGAAGTAGGCTTGGGAATGGGACCAACTATTGTTTAAAAGCAAAATAAGGGGAAGTCACTTTCGGTCTGGCCTGGCCCCAGCTAAAGCCACGTTGGAGAGATCCTAACTTGCTCACTATTTTCCCATCTTAGAATGGAAGGTCCTTGAAAATAGATATGGTTTCTTTGGCAGGGAGGTGAGTCTTTGTATACCCAGTGTTTAGGACAGTGCTTTACTCATAATAAAAGTTTGATAAATATTGAATTGAACTAAAGGAGGGGGTATGGTTGCATGCATAATGGGGAGGGGGAATTGATTCATCTTTTGTCTTTGTCTCGTTAGCAGTTGGCATGGTACCTAGCACACAGTTGGTTGGTTGGTTATGGCACAGGCTAAGTTCTTTGATGGTTGGGACTCTACCAGGTTTGCCTTTATGTCCCCAGCAACTGACCCCAAGTAGGCACTTAATAAAATAATGCCTTTAGATTGATTGGTCAATGGCAGGTGATACTGGAACATGAGATCTGTTGGAGAGAGGAATCAGCAGGTGATTGACCACCTTTGGTTACATCAAGCTTAAGCTCCCTCAGTTCATTCCTCAGGCAATGACTAAAGTGCATGCCTTGGAAGCATCCAGTAAGTGTTTATCAGTGCAAAGATCACCAAGAGTTGAAAGGAATCAGCATTTCATAGTTGGCAGGGAACTTAGATAATTTAGTGTCCATCCCCCAGAGTCCTGGACTTGGAGGTGGAAGGGGCTGCGGAATCTAGCTCCCCCATTGTGCAGATAGAGAACTCAAGGTCCAGACAGGTTTTCCCCCATTGTGCAGATAGAGAATCCAAGATCCAGAACAGGTTTGTCCAAGGTCAACAATGGTAAAGGCAAGATTAGAACTTTCACCAAGCCTGGGGTCTTTCCACTGCTGAACTTGTATGTGAGAAAGCAGGAGAAGGCCCAGACATGATGCAGAAAGAGGGCAGCAAGGAGAGTTTGGGTAAACATGTGTCAATAAGGAAGAAGGGGCAGAAATTGGAGAAAACGGGGAGTGGCTGTAGGTGTTTGACCTGACAGTCTGTCTAGCTCATCATTGAAATGGCAAATACCCTTGGAGTTCATGGAGATAAGAAGTCAGCCATGGGGTTGGAGAAATGTGCCTGATGATTGATGGGACTGGGGAGCGTTAGCTCTTTGAGAGCCGGGATTGTTGCATCCTTTGAATCCCCAGCACTTCAAGAATGCTTACTTGTTTGGTTCATTTGACTGGACAGTAAAAACAAAGATTTGGGAAAAAATAAACTGGTGCTAAAACTCCTAGCCATGCCTATCGGTTACAAGGGATTTCCCAAATTGGCTCTGGGTTTGAAGGAGGGAGACTTGGGGTCTTACAAATCTAGGAATGAAAACAGTGACGGTACTGCAACCCCACTGACCCAGCAATGGAAATTCCACTGAGGCACTGGATTTGGAGTCCAAGGACTTGGGTTTGAATCTTGATTGTCTGTCATCTGCTATGTGACCTTGGTCAGTTAGCATTTGTTAAGTGACTACCATGTGCCAGGCACTGTGCTAAACGCAAGGAATACAAATACAGACAGAAAGAAAAACAGTCTGTGCTCTGGAGGAACTTCCATTCTAACAAGAGAACACAAAGTCAAATCTCTCAGGCTCTCTGCGTCTCAGTTTCCTCATCCATAAAATGGAGAGGTTGAAGTGAATCTGGAGCCCCTTCGGGCTCTTACCCTATGACTTTGCCAAGTGATCCAGGTGTTGACAAAGGAGGAGCCAGATTCTGCATGACCCCGATTCCACTTCCTTCCTCTTCTGCCCATCTTCCCTTTGAGCCCGTGGGGTCAGGGACCTGTGATGGCTCCTTTGTGTTGAGAGCATGAGCCACAAAGCAATAACAACTAGTATCTAGTGTCCAAGGGAAATTGGGCAAAGTGAACACTGAAAATCCAGAATTGAAAAGAGCAGAAAGTGCATTCCCAATGTTTTTGTTATAAATATCTAATTCATCCTGGGCCATCTCCAGTTATACTGATGAATATCTGGCCACTGAACCCAGCTGGCTCTGGAGGAGAAAGTGAGGCTGGTGACCTTGCATAGCCCTCCCTCACTCAAGTCAAAGTCAACTGCAAGTCATGTCATCATCTCCCTGAAATCAAGGTCGTCTTCAAGAATTAAGGACAAACACAGCAACAATCCCTAAAAAAAAAGAAAAGAAAAGAAAAGAAGAAAGATCCATGTGGAAAAATGAAAGGGGCCATGAAATGTCCTTTACGTCTTTGGAGGAAGAGGTAGGGTGTGTGTGTGTGTGTGTGTGTGTGTGTGTGTGTGTGTGTGCATGCATGTATCTGTGTGTATGTATGTCTGTGTATCTGTGTGTGTGTACGTGTGTGTGTGCATGCATGTATCTGTGTGTATGTATGTCTGTGTATCTGTGTGTGTGTACGTGTGTGTGTGTCTGTATGTATGTATGTCTGTATATCTGTGTGTGTGTTTAAAGCAATTCCAGCTAGTCTTTTCAATCCCTCAGAAGTTTGGCTCATAGTTTCCATCTGAAAGTAGATGTTAGAGAAAGAGGGATATTTGGGGGAAGTTGAATATTTTATTAACTTGAAGACCCATTTACTTTTGAATGGATCAGTGCATTAGCCATCTTCTTGAAAAGGAGGATGCAACCCTAAGCACTTACGATTTCTTTTCAGTAGCTTGTAACCAAGCACTCTGTTCCCTAGCGGACAAGACAGCTCATTCTCTTTAATAAAAATATTGGCCAAGTCAGCTTGTTAACAACTAGAAGTTTTCTTCATAGTCCCCAGGCTTTCCCCATCTTGAGAAGTACTCAGTGCAGAGCTGCTGGGATTTTTTTTTAATCACGAAGATCATTTTAAAGTTCTAAGAATCAATTGGTCGACAAGCATTTATTGAGCACCTGTTGGAGGCTCCAGAGAACCCTCTGCCCTCAAACAGCTTACTTCCCATTCGCTGGGTAAGACACGTCAATGTAGAACTGTATGCAAAATAAATGGAAGGTTGGACGTAGCTGGGGAGAGGGAAGGGTTGGGGGAGGGGCATCTAAAAGTAGAGAGAAGGGAAGGAGGAGCGCATTCTGGGCTTGGTACACAGTGCAGAGGTAAGAGACTGCAAGCATTTATGAAGCACTTATTGTGTGCTGAGAATGCAAATAGAAGCAGAAAGGCAGTCCCTGTCCTCAAGAAACTTACATTGTAATGGGGGGATGAAAGATGGCGGATGTAGGCAGGTGAGGCTGACTTGAAGAGTCCGGGATGTGGATAGGATCCGCTTGGGCAGGCTGTGGGTGCCGGGTCCTGGGAGGAGCTGGCCAGTCCTAGGAAGAGGGGCCTTCTCCAGTGTGAATTCCCTGGGCTGGAGAGAGCTTCTGGGAGGAGGAGACAAAGTCAGGATGGCAGCTCGGAGAGGAATGAAGGGGAAATGATGGAGTGCCCTAGGTGAAGACAGAAGGCCAGTCTGAATGGGTTAGTGAGTGAATGGATGAATGAAAAAGCAATTTGTTCGATGCTTACTATTAAAAGCTGAGGGTATAAATAGAAAAGCTAGACAGTTCTTGTTTTCAAGAAGCTCTCTTTCTAATTAGGAAAAACAACACCTTCACTGTAGGCAAATTGTGAACTTGGCAGATGGAAATGCCCTAAGAGTTCAGTGATGGGCTGATAGCAAGGGGTTCTCGAGAGGTACAGGTCAGATCGCACCCTCATTAGGGAGAGATCGAGGGCCTGAGAGTCTGAGTGGAGCCTGAGGGCCTTGCTGGGGGCAGCCAGGATGGGCCTGGGACCCCGTGGGGGCCTGGAAGGAAGGGATGTGAAATGAGTCAGCTAGGCCAGGTTGTCAAGGAATATAGTTAATCCTAGAGATGGTGGGGAGGTGTGAGAAAAGACCAAGAATGCTATTTGACAATATTTGTTTTTTGACCTGGTGGATTTTTTACCTTTCAGTGAAAATGGTTCTTGCCTCCCCAGCTAAGCCCACTGGCTTGTTTTTTCCCTTAAAGGCAAAGAGAATGTTTTCGTTCTGTGGAATACGTTTTTGTTTTTCTTGAAAATAATGGTCACTGTTCCTTTCTTACTCATATGCCACTGGACCCGAGGTCTCCTTGGTCTGGCTGTTTCCTTCCACAATGAAGACTGCAGCCTGCAGCCCACCCATGCCTGCGGCTCATCCTTTGTGACTTGCTCACAGCCTCCCTGGAGGTCACCACCTAGAGTCCTGTGGGAGCCCTTCTTTACTTTTCAGTGACATCCTACGGAAGCACTGTGGCTGTCCCCTCTGTCATCCCTTACCCTTGCCTCAGCCCATAAAACAGAAAATTCTTTTCTTAAAGATCTGGTTCATCTCAAGGCAAATGAGGTCTGGGCTGTTTCTTCATGGTGGGGGCTCCCAAGGCCCTGCAATTCACAGACTCATTCATCTAGGCATGGAGGAGGCTCTCACCGAAGTTTGAGGATTTGTGCCTTTGTTGAGGCCCCAGCTCAAATTTCCTTCCACTTCGATGGTAGTAGCCCTGAAGTTGCCTCCCTCTTCAGGTCACGGGTCTGTCTGTGCACATCTGTGCTGTTCTGTGTTTGACCTCACCGCATCTTCCTCTGATCCAGTCGGATCCATTGTCTCCTACTCATCCAACTTCTCCAATAAGGTGATCAATGGAAGAGCAGGCCAAAATGAATGAATGAATGAATAAATAAATAGAATTTCTTCCCTCTTCTACCTAACCCAGAGATTCCTTCCCAAGGGCTTGTCTTGAATTCATATCCTCCAAAATGGACCTTCCACAGGTCCATTGGACCACTGCTTAGTTATCAGTTTGCTGACTGTAGGTTCCCTTCTTGACCCAATAGGATAAGGGGTTCACAAGATGTAGACAGTCTTGTTTACACATGTTTTAAACTTAATCTGCCAATGAATTGATTGTTATATGGGGGAACCCCTCTCCCTTACATACAAATTAAGGAACTGAGGCCCAGAGACATGAAGGGATTGGCCCAGGGCTGCAAAGGGGACCATGACAAAGCTAAGGTTCAAGCCCAGCTTGGCCTCCAGAGCCAGCTTGCTCTTTCAGGATGAACTTTGGCTGGCAAAGGCAGATCCTGGCTCCCAGACATCATTTCTCTCCTTTGTACTGACACAATTAGAAGCCTGGTAGGTGAGCAGGCCCCTGGTGGAGGCAGGACAAGCGCCAGTGGCAGCCGGGCCTTCTGCTCCTGGAAGAAGTTGATGCGAGGCTGTCCAGTCATGACTGGCTGTTCTATCTTTGTTTGGGCAGACCCTCCCTCTCTCCTCCTGCACTGCCTTTTTTGGGCAGACCTGTGACTCTCTTAGTCCTGTGTAGAAACTTTCCTGAATGGGAGATAAACCATGCACATCAGAATTCTTTGGACACACACTGGACTGATGAAATCATCCTCTAGCTAATTTTTCTGGGGTGTTCACTTCACACACATCTCATGTGGGTATTATGCTCCCCACTTCACAACAACCCTGTAAAATGGGTCCTTATGGCTGTAGTTGATGAAGAAATGAGACTCACTCAGGTATGAGCCAGAATGCTCTGTCAGGGGCTGGATTTGAACCCAAGTCTTCCTGACTTCAAGGCCAGCCCTTTAGCCGTGACATATGCCTTCCTAATCCCCATTCCTTGTGATCATAATGGGACAGGTTTGAATTCTCCAGATGAAAAATTGTCCAATGAGGAGTTTTACAGCTTTCATAATCTTGATAGAAATGTCTCTCCCTATCAAATGGGGAGTTTTTGTCTGTTTAGTTGACAACTGTCCCATCCTACATTTAGTGATAGGATAGAAAGGGTTAGTGAGCAGCTGCAGCCTCTGGAGCCTTGCAGTGGGACAGTTCCCATGGTACACTGTGTCCATTGTGGGGTGAGCCATGGGGAATTGGATGTAATCCTAAGTGGATGTCCCGGAAAGCCCAAACTGGACAAGCTGGAGCTCATGCCTGAGGACAAGGCAGCCCCAAGGGGCACATCGAGAGGGCTGCTGAGACAAAGCTGAGAGCTGGCCTGAACTCAGCAGGGGCCACAAAAGCAGACCAGAGCCTCATAGGTATCCATGTCTAGCTTGCCTTTGCCAGGGCCTGCTGGGTGTGATTCAGGAACCAGGTAGGACCCGTTTTAGCAGCCCAGGATTTACACAAAACTGAAGAGGGACGGCTCCCAACCCCCACACCCCCAGAACAGGGAGGGCTCCTGAGCACAAGAACAATGGAGTGCAGCTTTTCTTCACCAATTGGCTGTGGCCAGAGGCTCCTCTTGCCCTAGGGGAGGAAGATTCCCAGTCTAGGGCACTGCTGGCCAGATCTGTTTCTTAATGACCACACCCACCCGGAAGTGGGCTGTGCCGAGTCAACCCTCCAGCCTCCAGGTAGGGTCTGATCCTGGTAATCTGATCTTTGCCTCAGATCCTCCCCCTCCCCCTTCCTTAGCATGCTGGGAAGTCTTGGCCTAGGGAAGACTTCTGGCACTAATCAAGTGAACTGCACACTCCTGAGGGCTTTCCGACCAGTCTGGACAGTGGCCCTTCAGCCAGGCCTCTGCAGGAGTCTGGATTCCCCACATGAAAGTGCTCCCAAGGAAGACTGATCTGGTCCTTTCTATTGTTTTCTTGTGTGACCTGAAGCAAGTCACTGGGCCTCAGTTTCCCCATCTGTTAAATGAGGGGTTGGACTTGGCTGCTAAGATGCCTTCTATGATCTTTATGTTCCCTGCAGCGGGGGCTTGCTGCCCAATACCTAAGAGCGGCAGGAGTAGGGGTGCTGGGGAGAGCTTGCCTGAAGTAACATTCACTGATGAAAAGGGACCGCAGTGACTCAGACTTGTGTCTGCACCCCCTCTTTCGAGCTGAGGGAGAACAGCAGTAGGGGCTCGATGGGGGTGGGGCATGGAGGCTTCCCTTCTTGCCCCATGGCCCTTTTTGCACTAGGGGAGGTGGGGAAGGATGGAATTAGGCCAGTCATTCACTTCCCTCTTTTTGTCCACAACAAATTAAAAGAAATTTTCTGAGGAAGCTCCTCTGCCGATGATAGCAAGCCAGCAGAGGCTGCCGTCTCCGCGTCTGACCTGTTATGAAACAAGAGAGGATGGGACAGGCAGTGTCCCCCACTTGACTTGGGTCCGACTGCTCCCACTTGACCTTCCATCTCCCATCCTCACCCTAGTTCTTACATTTGCAGGTTTCCTTCCAGACTTGGCTCAGACACTTGTACCAGAGACCTCTCTCCTGCTAGCCCCCAACCACTCCCTTCCCCCCAGCTGTGCCCCACCCCCACCCCTGCTAGCCCCCAACCACTCCCTTCCCCCCAGCTGTGCCCCACCCCCACCCCAGCTTCTCTATCTATTTATCTTGTATAAGCATCTAGGTGGCAAATGGATAGAGGGTTTCTCTTGGATATTTACTGGTCTGGTGATCCTGGGCAAGTCACTTAACTTTTATTTTCCTCCTTTCCTCTTTTATAAAATAATTCCTGCCTCCCAGGGTTGTTTGAGGAACTAATGAAATAATATTTGTAAAGCAATTTGCAGACCCTAAAACTATGTAAATGCTCACTATTCATCATTTACATACCCATTCTTGCCCCTTTAGAACAGAAGCTTCTTGAGGACCAGGGCTGTTTTTGCTATTTTTTCTATATTCCTCAAGGCTTGGTGATTGAGGGAGGCCTTTTACCTGTGGAAGAAAAATAGACTTGGCTTTTCGGATGTCTTTTTTATCTAAATTCAAAAAGACCAAAGTCCTTTCCGTCCCTAATTCTCAGATCTCACACTCTCTGTAATCTGACCCCAGCCCCTCAATATCCCTTTCCTTGAACAGAGAACAGTACTTTTCTCAAGAAGTATCTTCATGGGATGGAGGTTGGCTTGACCAAGTCTCATTTCCCTGTGAGCCAAGCTGTACACTGATGGACTTACTGAATTCAGGAGTAGGTGGCCAGCAACCATGTGTGTGATTCTTCCCCTCTCTTCTTCTTCCCTTCCTCCTTCCCTCGCTTTCTCCCTCTCCATCTTTCTCCCTGTTTCTGTGTGTGTGCGCGCGTGTGTGTGTGCACGCACGAAACAGTGCAGTTGACTAAGAGAAGGAGGAGGCCCTGATAGTCCTGACGAACACTTAACTTGCCTGCTGTCCTCTCTTTCTTTTACATGTGCCTGGCTTGCCAGGCCAAGTCCAGCTTGCAGGACGGTTTTTTAGGGTCAATACATCATGATACTCACTGAGTGAAATCTACTACACTTGTTGGTATGCCTGTCACCCACAAGGCTTCTGATGCAGCCCTAGACCTGCTTCAGGCTTTCTCAGCAGCACCTTTGGAGAGGGGTCCTTAAGCAGCCTGAAGTTAAACAAGTCAGATAAAAAGGCGATGTGAAGAATGTCTTAGGCTGTTGGGTTCTTCTGTGCCCATTCTGGATGGCACTTCCCATACAGCAGAAGAGGTGCTCACATGGCACCTTTGGAAGGACTGCTCTCTGCATTAATAGTTTTCCTGTCACCAAACATCATCTCCCCTCCACTTTTTTTTCCCACTGTTTAATTTGTAGGCTCATTAAGGATGCCTTTGGGTGTTACTTGCTAGACACCCTGTGGTACAGTTAAAAGAGCAATGAATTTGGAGCCACAGGATGTGAATAAGAATTCTGACTCTCCGGATTGTGACCCATGTGGCTTAGGGCGTCCTCATCATCATCACCATCATCATCATCCTCATCATCACTGCTAGCTTTTATATAGTGCTTTAAGATTTGCAAAGCTCTTTACATATGTTAACTCACTGGATCCTCACCCTTACTCTGGGAGGTAGGTGCTATTGTTATGTCCATTTTACCAATGGGGAAACCCAGCTAGTAAGCTGTCCAGGGCAGAATTTGTTTTTATTTTCAGTTCCAAATTCTTTCCCTCCCTTCACTCCCTATCTCACCCATTGCACCACCTAGCAGCCTTGATGAATTTAACTTCTTTGAGCCTCAGTTTCCTCCTCTAATGAAATGAAAGAGAATCATCTAGATGACCCCTAGGGTATTTTTTGAGCAGGACATCTAGGATGCTCCTCCTACCTTGGGTCTGCTTTGTCACTTTAGGGCAACTAGAAACTGACAGAAGTCATTCTAATGAGGGATAAAATGGTTTGGGAGATGTGTGTGTGTGTGTGTGTGTGTGTGTGTGTGTGTGTGTGTGTGTGTGTTTACTGCAGGGGAGAGAACTCTGGACTTGGAAGCAAATGAGTGGAATGTTGCCTTTGTCACATGTGTGATGGCCCTATCTGTAAAACCCGGGGATCCTCCTGGTACAATGGGAAGAATGTTGACTGCACTCAAGGAGTCTGGGTTCAAAGCTCACCTTGTGGCCTGCCTACCTGTGGGAACCTCCTTGGGGCTCAGTCTCGTCTGTAAAGTGAGGGGGAGTGTCGGACTAAATGGCTTCGGAGGTCCCTTTCGGCGCTGAACCTGCAAGGCTGGAGAGAGATAGACGTAGATGCAGACTCACAGATGATGGCTAGCATTGATTTTTTTCTACAGCTAAGTTATTATTATTATTGCCGCCTGATTCAGCAATGGTAACAAATGACTGCATGATCACCCTGGTTTTTCCTACCCCCTCCCATATACACACACACACTCACACACACACATTCGCACACACAAGCGCACGCAGGCGCGCGCGCGCACACGCACACACACACTCCTCTGCGAGCTGCCAGATTCTGTCATTGCCCTGTGTCAGAAGCCCTGTCGCACCAGCCTGATTGGCGGGCTTTGTTTATTCTGTACGCAGATTCCTTGTCCCGGCAGGCAGGCCATAGCAGAGGGCCGCTGATTGGCCGGTGCTCCTCGCGGACCCTCCCTCCCTCTTTCTCTCTCGCATGGCACACACCACAGCCAGGGCTGCGCGGAATCCTAAAGCAGCCCGATTTACATCCATTCATGAATCCGTGACGTCAGCCCCGGCTGGGGCTCCTTTGCAGCGGGCTGGCTATAGGACCGTGGGGGTGGAGGTCCCCGTTTTTGGCCTTCCACCCTGCTCTTCTAATGGCCTTCCATCTTCTTTCCAACCCGAAAATGGAGCAGCGCGTCTAGGAATCCTTGCTCGCCGTGAGTATTTCCTTGGGCTTATTGGCATCTGCCTTTATTTGGTGGGGCCAGATGGATGGATGGATGGTGTGTCCGCGACCTGCCAGGCTTGGGAGGCTGAGCGCAGGGAGAGGGGCTGGGGGAGAGAAGCCGCGCTCTCGGAGTCTGCCGACCTCGGAGGCTGCTGACAGCTGGTTTTCCTTTGCTCGTCTGCATACTCGGTGTGGACATTTTTCATTTACGATCCTGCACGTTATCCCTTGGTGCTGCCCCTGCTGTCCTGAAACGGGGATGAACTTTTCGAGCCCGTTCGGATCTGTGGAGGGCATCGGGGGCAAAGCCCCGGGCACCTCCAGCAGGGCCGGCTGCAGGGAGACGCCAGCCTTGAACCTGCGAGCCAATTGTCTTCCTTTCTTTCTCTTTCTCCTTCTTCCGCAAGCCTTCCTATCGTGAGCCGCTTGCTTTTTGGAAAGGATAAGGTGCAGGTTCAGTGAAATCGGCTTTCTTTCTCGGAGGCTAAAGAGGAATCCACTGTGATTTCTTTGCCTTGCTCCGGCTGTAGATTTTACTTAAATTTTTATGGAAAAAACTGGAAAGCTTAAAGTTCAATCAGAAAGCTTATGCCAAGGGTGGAGGTGGGGGTGGGGGGTAACCCTCTGAGTCATAACCAGTGCCCACTGACCCCGGGAAAAGCTAGCAAGGAAAGTGTGGATTCCAGTCCTGAATTGTTGCAAGTAGAAACGTTCCCGAAAGGTATGTTTATCCTTCCATAGGAGCTGCAATCCCCAAAGCAGTTTGGGCAACATGGATGTTCTCGGATTTGTTCATTTATTGGCGGCTCTCTGTGTGTTTCAGTTCAGAAGCTTTTTTCAGAGGATCTTAGGTGCCCGGAGCTATTTTAGCGCTCAGGAAGATCCAAAATGAAAACTGGCGTGGCAGAAGAAAGGGAAGTGGGGGCACACTCGGTGCAGGAGACTTATTTAAAGCCCAGTCATCAGATATGATAGCATACTTAACGCATGTGCTGGGCTCTTTCCCAAGAGAGTCTTCCTTATTTTCCAAATCGATCGCGTTTACAAAGGAGAGCAGGGGAAAGGATGTTCTCCAAAAAAGATGGGCTGGTCATTTAGTGGGAATGAGGGATGGCTGATGGACAGCCCACGGGACTTCACTGAGAGCCTCACAATGGCAGAGGAAGCAAGGGAAGCCTGCAGCACTTAGGGTGGCTCTCCTGTGGCAGACCTATGGGAGGGCACTGACTTGAGTCACCCAGGATGGTCAGGTATGGTGGGCTGCAATCTGGCGTTGGAGAGATGAGATCACACCCTCAGATGAAGTAATGAGAGTCAATCTTTACCTTAGATAATCAATTATTTAGTTTTTAAATGACCTCAGTCGGATGTTTCTGTCTTCCTAACACATTTCCATTATTTGGAGCTTATTTTTAAAGTTTTCAATTATGGCTACAAAAGCTAGCCTTTCAGATATTTGCCAGCATCTTCCAGCTGCATATTCAGAGCCAGTTTTGGTCAGCATCTGGAGGTATTTGAAATCAATTCAGCAAGACTTTTTTTCCCCAAAGCACCTACTATGTGCCAGGTACTATGCTAGATGCTGGGTATACAAAGACAAAAGCAAAGCTGTCTCCCACAGGCAACTGACATTCTGATGGAGGAGGCACAATTCACCCCAGACATACATAAGTAAACCGAAAGCCTGTAGAAAATAATACAAAGTGACTTCAAGAGATAGAGAACATTAACCATTAACTACTAGAGGAAGGAGAGGAGAGGAAAGGAGAAAAGGATAGGAAAGGAAAGGAGAAAAGGAGAGAAAAGGAGGGGAGAGGGGAGGAGAGGAGAGGAGAAGGGAGGGGAGGAAAGGAGAGGAAAGGAGAGGAGAGGAGAGGAGAGGAGAGGAGAGGAGAGGAGAGGAGAGGAGAGGAGAGGAGGCGGAGAGAGACAGGGAGAGAAAGAGAGACAGAGAGCAAGGAGGAAAAGACAAAGGAGGGGGGAGAGAGAAAAGAGAGACAAGGGGATAGACAGAGACAGGGAGAGATGGAGACAGAGAGTGAGTGCATGATGTGTTTATGTGCTAAGGCACTGTGCTAAATTCCAGGAAAACAACCAGAAGAAAACATGTATATATGTGTGTGTGTGTGTGTGTGTGTGTGTGTGTGTGTGTGTGTGTGTGTGTGTGTGTGTGTGTGTGTGTGTGTGTGTGTATATAGTCCTCAACATCAAGGAAAAGGTCACTCCCACAATTTTTAGAGTGTAGCTGCCAAGAGATGGTCATTCACTTTCTTTAATGCTGTTTCCACTGATAAAACCATACCCATTTCTAAGGTGGAACCATTTGATGGTATGAAGAACTTTGCTGGCAAGAATTTTTGATTCTGGATGTTCAGCAGTTGTAGTTTCTGAGGAAGAAGGGGCTAGAGCCCCTCCCAAGGCATTAGATGGGGGGCATCCCTCTCAAGGTCCTGGGGATGTTGGCTATGTGGGCCACACTGAACACAAGATTAGTGTTTTGGAGGTGAGGGCACCACCAGGGTTTCTTTGGGCTAAGATCTCTCTGAGTGGCTGTCGGTCATTAGTTGATATTGGTGGCAATGAAGAAAATGAGTCCTTCTTCCCCCATGATTGCTCCCCTTTCTTATAGATGTTGAGACCCAGCTAGGAGCAGGGCAGTTGGCCTCAAGGACACTGGTATCCCAATGCTCATGTGTTCAGGGTCCTGGGTCTCCATCAGTATCTGTGGGGAGGTGGTGGTCAAGTGACTGGTCAAGTGGCTGTGGGTAATTTGACTCACCTGGCACCTGCTATCTTCCGTCTCTCCCTCAGGGAATCTGAATGAAGCCCTATATTCTGGATCTCCATCCTTAATCCAGAAGTTTCTCTGGCTCTCCAGCATTTACTCTTTCCATAGTTTTTCAGGCTTTTATCACCATGTAGCTAGTCTCAGCTATTCCTTTGGTGTTTAAAATCCTTTTAAGCCTCAGGAAATGTTCTTAGTCACCTACTAGGTGTCGAATATGGTGAGAGGGGCTGGGGGAGGTACAGACACTCAACAAGACAGAGCTCTCACCCTGACAAAGCTTAGTCTGGCAGCAAGACATTCTGCATTTACAAACAGCATCCGTAATCCTTTGCGTTGACTGGACCAAACAACAAAAGCCATAAGGAACTTCTTAAAATACATACCTTTGGCAGCATCAACATCACAGAATAAATGGAGCCCAAGACCTAGAGTCAGGACATCTGGGTTCAGACCTTGCCTCAGGCATTTGGTAGCTATTTGATCCCAGAAACATCATGTCACTTCTCAGGCTCAGTTTCTTGACCTGAAACATTTTCCCTTTTGAGGTTGGGCAATACTTTGGGAAGGCCATGTGGAAATGGGAGTTGTCATTAACGCTACACATATTCTTGAGAGTGAGCATAGTGGTGCCATAGGCCATGTTTTTCAGTTGGAAGCCCTGGCTTTGAATCCTGTCCTCACTTAGTGCCTGGGTGATTGTGGACAAGTCGTTTAATTGCTCTGGGCCTCAGTTTCCTCACCTGTGAAATTAGGAGTTTATATCTGGTGGTCTCTAAGTTCCAGCTGTAAATCTATGATTATAATTTGTTTTTAAAAACTATCAGCATCTGTACATTCTCCCAGGAGACAGTTTTTTTTCTCATGAATGAAGTAAATATATCAGTGCATAGAGTGCTGGACCTCAAATCTGTCCTCATCCACTTACTGGTTATGTGATCCTAGGCAAGTCACTTTATCCAGTCTGCCTCTGTTTCCTCATCTGTATGTAAAATGAGTTGGAGAAGGAACTGGCCAACCCCTCCAGCATCTTTTCCAGGAAAACCCCAAATCGGGTCATGAGGAATAAAATAACATAAATTAAAAGCACAAAAACCATCCCTTGAAGACACAGCTTCTCCTTACTCTCCCCACCCCAGTGTTTCTATTTCGAGGACTTGTTTTGTTTTGGTAGAATGTAATCTTTAGGTCAAGCAGCTTTCATATCCCCAATGTCAAAACTATAGGTTCCTAAAAAATTTTTAAATTTAATTGAATTCAAGATATATTTATTTGCACATCTGTAGTGCTTATAGAAAAGCAAAGCATTAGACTGTAACTTTCAGCTGTTTAATATCAAACAATAAAATCCAGTGTAGCAGCAGCTCTCAATAGATATTCTGTTTAAAAAACAAACAAACAAAGAAAAAACTAAAGCTATTCCCCAAGTTGGAATTAACTGATTTTGTAAACAAACATAGTCAAGCCAAAGATGAATCCTAGAAAACTGTCAGGGGCGGGAATCCCTAAAGCCAGAAGTCAGTAAACATTAAACACCTACTATGTGTGAGGCTCAGGGCTAGGTGCTGGGGCTTGTTGTGTTTGTCCTTCGTTGCTGAAGAAGACCGTGCCATCAGAGAAATGATGACATGACTTGCACTGACTTTGTTTTGAGTGGGGGAGGGCTGTGCAGGTCACCAGCCTTACTTGTCCTCCAGAGCCATCTGTATCCAGTGACCAGATATTCATCAGGATGACTGGAGATGACCCACGATACATTGGGAGGCCTTGGGCCCTTTAGGCCAAGGTCTTTGCAGGTACTCACTTAGGTGAGGCAACACCCATTCATTGAATAGGCATGTTTAAGAAGTAGCCAGGTCATGTGGCCCCTTTAAATGAGGTCAAGAAAAAGAAAGACTTCTGGTGGAAACCAGCAACAGTTACTATTGATAATCATTCTAAAGCTAGGAGGGTCTAGAAGAGCCCTTAGGCTCATTGGAGACCCAGTTTCAGATGGCAGCGGGTTTAAGGTTTCAGGACAGGACAGAACAGACTTCCTTCCATCCTCAGGTCCTCAGATGTGTGAACTCAAGGTCCTTCTTCATGGTGAGGCTCTGACAGCCCTCTTGGTGTGTCATGGATCCTGGGCAGCCTGGTTTGGTGAACCCTACAGAGCTCTTACCACAGCAATGTTTTGTTTTTAAAATTCATAACTAAAGGAAATGCTAAACTTTACTTGGAGGGTAGAGAAAATAAAACTGTAATTTTTTTTCCCATTCAAGTTCACCAAAAAGGTGAAATCAGTCCTTACCCTCAAGGAGTCCCTACCTCTCATGGGCCATTCTATGACTAAAACAACTCTGGCAAGTCAGCCTAGTTGGGGGATAGAGTGCTCCGATTTCGCCTCAGATACCTGCAACCCTGGGCAAGGCAGTTAACTTCTTGGATCCTCAGTTTCTTTATATGTAAAATGGGCATAATGATACTTGCAGTACTTGCCTCTCATGTTTGCTTTGAGGCTTGATGTGGAGCTCTTTGAAACCATCAGGTACCTTATAAATCGGACTAAGTCGGACTAAGCTGGCCAGTTTGGTTCCCCCAGTCTGATGTCCTCGAGCACAATTACACCCATGTAATCATCAGGGCAGCCACATGTCTGGGACTGCATTTCTAGGACACTTAAAGGTTAACATAATCCTAGCAACAGCCCTATGAGTTTGGTAGTGCCAGGATTACCAGCCCTATTATATGCAGATGACAAAGGTGAGAGTCAGAGAGTGTGAGATTTTCCTAAGGTCACACAGCTGATACATGTCAGGAGCCAGATTTCAAAATCAGGTTCCTGATCCCAAGTCCAAGACTCCTGAGAAACAGACAATACTGCTTTTCACTTTGTGTGGACTCGAGAGGATTTTCTGAGCAAACACTGGCATTTGAAAAGTTGGAACCTCTTCTTCCTTTCCTTTTTCCTTCCTTTCTCCTTTCCTTTCTTTTTCTCTTCCTTCCTTCCTTTCTCTCTTCCTTCCTTCCTTCCTTCCTTCCTCACTTTCTTCTTTCTTTCCTCTCTCCCTTCCTTCCTTCCTTCTTTCTTTCTTTCCATCTTTCCATCTATCTTTCTTTCCTTCTTTCTCTCTCTCTTCCACTTCAGTTCAGCAAGCATTCGTTAAGCCCCTTACTGTTTGCACGGCACCAATCCAGCTGAGAACAGAAGATAGCAAAGATAAAAAGTGACTTTCCCTCTGCCCTCAGAGATCTTACAGTTATTTGGAGAGAGGACATGCACACAAATAAACGAGGTGATTGTGATCAAAGCAAAGAAAAAAATCAGATAAAATATTATAAAGAAATTGGAAGATAAGGTCCACGGTTGGGGGGGAGGGGTGGAGAAGAGAAAAAGGGACAGATCAGGGAAATCTTTGGGGAAGAAATGACTTGGAAGCTGAGCTTGAAGAGAGGGGACCACACCCTCTCCCTGATGAGTCAGATATTTCATGGCTCCAGGATAACTCTTACAGGTTTGCAGTGGTTTCCCAATGTCAGAACTTATTGATATCGGTCGGCCAGACTTCATTCACTTTTAGCAAGTGGTATGAACTTAACTGATAGAGAGATTAGAGGAGGGCACAGGCCATGCTCTCTCAAATCTGTGGTCCACTCTTCCTCCTTCAGACCCTCTGGTGTCAGGGGGAACTTAGACTATAGTTTAGACAGCTAATGAAGCCAAGGGGTAACCCACTGCTCCTGGAAGCACTCTGGCTGGAGCCCTTGAGATGTCCCTCTTAGGTGTGGGGCAACTTTTCTGCTGGACTCAGTTTTCCTCACCTCATCTAGTCTTTAGTTTGCTCTTGATGTAGACACTGTAGTCACATAGACGCTGCCAGAACCATTGAAGAGACTGAAGTCCAAACTATTTCTGTCCCTAAGAGTTCCCAAGGCCATCAAAGGAGATGTAGAAGGAGCGCAGACTCTTCTTCCCCTCCCCCCAAGGGCAGCTTTCTGTCCTCTCCCCTTCCAGATTCTGGAACCCCACAAGCTCTATGGTTTTATAAGGTTTCACCCAGAGATATGACGAAATCCCTCAGACAATCAGAATAGACCCTTCTGTTCACAGCTGAAGAGGTACCCAAGCTTTGTTCATACCTTGGTGGTTAGGAAACTAAGTCAAAGTTCTCACCTTGGTCCCTTGGACCTTAAATCTCTGATTCTTTCATTGCCTTTTAAAGGAAGAAACTAGCCCAGGCTACATGGAGTTGATGTTGCTTCTACCAGAAGACCAGGAGTAGAGAGATCAGCCTTGAGGAGGTCACCTCCACCTTTGTGACTAAGGGCAAAGAAAAGAGGACTAATATTGGAGGTGTGGAAAGGGAGAGATGAGACAGCCCAGGGCAGATAAGACTAGGTCTTCTCAGGGAAGTAAGAGTGAGGTCCTCTACTGAGAGAGAAGGTGATAGAAATGGAATCATATAGGCTTGAGGAGAGAAACAAAGGTCTGGAATAGTCAACAAGCATGTGCTGAGTAACTACTCTGTGCCTGGCACTTGGGATTCAGAGCAAGATGGAACTCCTCTCTCTGCCCTCAAGGAGCTCATGTTCTAAGGGGAAAGGAGAGCAACATGCAAGCAACATGCATGTACATACATGATATCTTCTGTGTAAATGAAGGGTGATCTCTTGCACTAGCAATGGGAGGGATGGAAAGATGGGTTTTGAGCTAAGCCGGGAAGTGGGGGTGAGGAGAAAGCATCCAGGCATGGGGGCCAGCCAGTTCATGGAGGAAGTAAAACAGAAGACTGGAAAGGGAGGGCTTTAAATGCCAAGCATAGAACTTTCTAGTTGATCCTGGAGGGTTGTTCAGAGGGAACCACTGAAGTTTATGCAGGGCTGGAGGGAGGCAGATTGGTGACATGGTCAAAATGTTTAGGAAAATTATGTTTGAAGTTTAGTGGAAAATCTACTGGAGTGGGGAGAGGCAGGGATCCCAGTTAGAAGGCAAGAGCACTACTCATCAGGCCCTGTACAAGTAGAGAGAAGGGGATGTCTACATAGAAGAGATTGTATCTAGGCAGAAGAGACAAGATTGTAGTAGGTGGTGTGAGTATGAGTGAGGACTCAAAGGTGACGGTGAGCCTGTGAGCCTGGGTGACTTGGAAGGACAGGTGTTCCCTCAGTAGTAAGAGGAAAGTGGGGAAAGGGAGGGTTTTGGAGGCAAAAGAGAATGAATTCTGTTTTGAATTTGTTGAGTTTCAGATGCCTATGGGACATCTAATTGGAGATGGGGATTTCCGAAAGGGCATCTAATGAAGCGTGCTAGAGAACTGATGGACTCAGAGGACAGATTGAGACATATTTTCTTCTCTGTCAATTTGCTATTCTTTTGTTTCTCTTTGGATGTGGTTAATGTGGAAATTTGTTTTGCATGACTATACATATTTGTAGAAGATTTTGTTTTTCTTGCCTATTCAACAGGTGGGGAGGGGAAGAATTTGGAACTGAAAATAAAACGGAACTTAAAAGTAAATAAAATATATTTTTTTAAAAAGCTTATTAAGTTTAATCTTCACAAAGGCTTTGGGTACACCCTGTACAGATCTGGGAGTCATCTGCATAGAAATGGTAATCTAACCCATGGGAGCTGAGGAGATCACCAAACAAAATGGTGTATAAGGAGAAGAGGAAAGGGTGGGAGGGACTATATAAAGATCCAGTAAAGGAGACCTAGTTGTGGTCAGACAAATAGGAGGAAAACCTAGAGAGGAAAGACTGTCCTGGATGGGAAAGAGATAGACAGTGTCAAAGGTCACAGAGAGGTTAAAAAGGATGAGGACTGAGTGAAGGCCATTAGACTTGGCCATTAAGGAACAGAGCCAGTGGGGAGAAGGATTGTCAGGGCTCCAGAGGGCTCACTTGAGTCCACAGTAGACCCAGGGAGCTGACCTGTCTCTACATCCTTTAAATAATCACATGATCTAAGGTGTCCTTAAAGATAAGCTTAGCAGGAAAATCAGTCCATCAATCCAGTACGTATTAAAGGTTTGTGCTAAACATTAGGCAAAAGATAATCCCTGCCCTCAAGGAGCTGACCCTCCAAAGGGGGAGGCTACTAGCAAACAAATATATACAAACAAGACTTATGCATGATAAATAGGAGATGTTTAACCGAGGGAAGGTACATGCATTCAAGAAGCTTGGGGAAGGCTTCTTGTAGAAAGTGAGATTTTAGGTGGGACTTAGTTGCTCAGTTGACTGAGCAGAGAACAAGTTGAGAGCTTCCAAGAGAAAGTCTGGAGCAGAGAGATAGAGTGTCTTGTCTTGGTACAGCTCGGAAGCCAGTGTCACTGGATGAAGTACATGTTGGGGAATAAGAGTCTGGAAAGATAGAAGGGGGCTACATTATGATGGTCTTTGAATGCCAAACACAGAATTTTGTATTTACTCCTGGGGGCAATAGGGAGCCAATGGAATTTGTTGAGTCTTAGAGCAACACGATCAGACCTGTGCTTTAGGAAAATCACTTTAGTGAATGGAGGATGAATTGAAGTAGGGAGAGACATGAGGCTGGCAGACCCCCTGGCACCTATTGCAAGAATCCAGGGATGAAGTGCAATCTCATCAGGGTGGCAACAGTGGTACTAGATGGTGCAGAGGTGAAATCAACAGGCCTTGGTGCCATATTGAATATGGGAGGATGAGAGAGAATAGAGAATCCAGGATGACTCCTAGGTTGGGAGCTGGAGGAAGAAGGAGTTCAATATATTATCTCATTTGTTATGAATGAACAAAAAACATTTATTAAGAGTTTGTGATGTACCCACACTGTGCTAAGTGCTAGGGATAAAAAACAAAATTAAAGTACTTCCTTCCAGGAGCTTCATATTCTGGGATTGACTATGTGCCCTGGCAAATCATTGAATTTCCCTGACATGCAGTAATTCTCTGTTTAATGGAAATCATGCCTCCTCCCAAGATTTCTGGATAGTCTATCTGACGTCAAATGTATGCAAAAGAGCTTTGAAGGCCATTTGAATGAGCCAAACTTTCTTGAATTCAAAGCTACTCCTTTCAGTCAGGAGTGAGTAGGATTTTTAAGTGGAAGCAAATAAGCCACTTTTGTCTTCCAACCATTGCCCTAGTATAAGATAAATTTAAAAAATTTCCTATTGACCTATCTATGCCTCAGTTTTCTCATCTGTAAAATGTTCTGGAAAGGCAATAGCAAAGTATTCCAATTTCTTTGCCAAGAAAACCCCTAGGGTCACAAAGACTTGGACGTGACTGAAGCAACAATTGCTCTATCAATTAAGAATATTGGGTGCCTACTGTGTGCAAGGCACTAATCCCACAATCCTGCAGGCTCAGAAGTGAGATTTTCAAGATCTATGAGGTCCAATCGGTATCCACTCCTAGACATTGTAGGGTGAACAGTGTTACATTTTGCTATTTCCTTTCTAATTCAGTTGTTGAATGTTGGTGAAAAGAGCACTGACCTCAGCATCATGAGGACCTTGGTCAAATCCCACCTCGCTTTCTAGCTGGGTGACCCTGGGCAAGCCATTTCACTTCTCTTTGCCCTAGTTTCCTTGATCATAAAATAAGTTCATACCTGTAGGACCCATCTCACATGTGAGGACCTCCCTAGCAGTATAGATTAGCACCCACTCTGCAATTTATAGACTTAAAGAGCTGCCTGACAGGGAGCAGGGTACTAAGTGATTAGTAGCTATCATATATAAATGATGCACTCGAAGGTGTGCAAAGCACTTGACAAACATCTCACTTGATCCTCACAGCAGTTCTGGGAAGCAGGTACTGTTATCCCCATTTTACAGTTGAGGAAACTGAAGCAGACAGTGGTTAAGTGACTTGTCCAAGTATCTTGGGGCTAATAAGTGTCTTGAGGCAGGATTTGATCTCAGGTCACTGGATCTCAAGCCCAATGCCCTATCCATTGTGCTACCTAGCTGCCTCTAATTAGGTCATTTGCCGAGGGTCACACCAGCTGGACATGTCAGAAGCAAGTATTCCCAACTCCCAGGACAAACTCCCTTTGCCACACTGCTTCTCCTTATGATGTTATTAGATGAATGCCATATATTATTATTATCATTCTTCCAGGGAACCTGAGATGGCTTTATTTAATCAGTAGCACTTTAGATCTGTCGAAGACTAGCTCTAGCCTGTGACGTCCATCCATCAGAGTGGCTAGAGTATGTATTCAATCCTCCCGGTATTCAAATACCTGCACTGAAAACTTCTTAATAGACTCATCCCTCTCATTTCCTAAGGACCTTGGGTCCTGAAGTCCACCTCCAACCCCCAGAATGATCCCCCTTCCAATGCTCACCCCTTCAGCCTCTAAGAGAATAATAATTCCTCCATCAGCAGGCTGTCACTCAATGAAGTTAGACCAGTGTTTATTGACACTTAATGTGTGCAGAGTGCTTGCCTAAATATTGGGAGACATGCAAAGTCTAGGTAAGGTATTTATTATATTGACCATATAAGATGTGTATACTCATATTTGAATTTTCCTCGAGGCAAGATTCCAGAGATAATCTATCCACACCTCTCAGGTGAATATGTATATCAAGTGCCCACTCCACCCCTTCCACTGGCACCATGTAGACAAATCATCTCTTCACCAATTAGGAGAGTCTTGGTCAAAGTGCTTCTGGCCTGTCTGGAAAGTAGCACTACTCTGGTTCTGTTGAGAGCCTGGACCAGGGTCTTATGAACAGAGAGAAGGAAGGGAGGAAATCTGAGTAATGTGGTAGAGACAGAAATGCCAAGATTGGCAGCTAGTTGGATAAATGAAGTGAGGTACAGTGAGGATGACACCAAGGTTGTAAACCCAGAGGGCTAGTAGAATGGGAATCCCTTGGACAGTAATAGAATGGTGATCTGATCTGATTCAGGGTCCTGGAATGTCTCAAAAACCTTGAATATCCCTGAGGCTCTTGGAGGAAAGGTACTTGGTGACTATGTGGAGGCTTCAACATATTCCCAAAGATTTCCATATGAGAAGTAGTGTAAAAGGGACCAGAAAAAGAGAAAGGGCTAGTGAGAGAGCGAGAGAGAGAAAGACAGAGAGACAGGGAGGGAGAGAGAGGAGGAGAGAGAATGAATAGACGGACATCCTAAGTAGATGTACAAAAAGATCATAAGGCCTCAAGAAAATGATCTCCTGTAGGTCCTTTATGGGAGATTTAAGGAACCTCGAATCAGAAAATCTAGAAGGAGTAGGGGCTGCACTTTTAGAGGGAGCAGACACACATCCAAGAACACTGATATACGCAATCAGTATGGTTGATTCCTTCCTAAAATTTGACAACAAAATATTGCCTTGACTGTTTTAGTAATAATAAAACTCAAAATACTGGGTTCTGAAACTGCCTTTACCTTCCTGATTATTAACTAAAATACAAACAAGATAAATTGTCCCACCATTTCAGTTCCCAAATTTAATATTTGTATGTTAGTCCAAAAGAAGAAAAAACATATTTAAGAAACCATTATTACTAAAAACTAAAATACCATTTTCCCTGGATGCACATACCTAAGTAATTTCTATTAACTCACTGGTACAATTTTCTTCAAAATATTGTCAGTAAATGTGATTCTTTTTTAAAATTTAATTATGAACTTGGCAGTAAAGCAAACAAAAAAGGGAAATTAAAAAACCCAGTATGACTATATAATCAGGACTATTTATCATAAAAATATAATTTAACCACCTAATAACAATAACAACCATTCAGTATCCTCTTGCTATCACTTTATTTGTCCATTTTCATCAGTTGACTGAGAACATTTGCAAACATGTATTTTTAAAAAATATTTTACCCTTAGCCTTGAAACTTAGGGTCAGTTATCACATGGGAACAATTGCTAGATTTCCACATCATGGTCACCTCCAGTTCTGCAACTGAGGATTGACCTATGTAATAAACATGTTGGCCTTAGTCTCAGCCTACACCTTAATTACCATGCAATATTTGCTCCTTTGGATGGATATGTATAAAATGTGAATACTACCTTGAAAGTAAAGCCGGCCTACAAACTATCAGCAAAGAAACAAAATGTCTCTTGATTTTTCTGATTCTGCCAAATGTTCATTTTGACCACTTCAGAGCACAATTTCTGCAGCACAAAGCTCTCTGCTGCAAAAACTGTGAGTTACAAGACACAACCAATCTGTAAAAAAATCTAAATTGCAGGTGACCCCAAAAACCACTACCAGGAACAGTATGGCTTCAGTTTTTTCTGAGCCCCAGAATTCGACTTTCTAGACTTTACAGGGAAGTTTAGCCCTTGTTCTAACAGGTGAGAATGAGGACTCCAGGCTCTTCCAATAGTCTCTTCCAATCTCCACCCATGTAAGTTTAGCTGTTCCAGGAGGCCTTTGTTTCTTGGCATGCTTATCACTGGATCCAAATGCTCTCTTTTCCCGGCTCTCTTCCTGGGATCACTAACTGCGCTGCTGGTGTGTGTGTGTCTCCAGATTCACACTGCACAGTTGGAGCGTAAATTGAGTCTCCCAGGTACAGTTGCTCAGACACTACAAGCCCTTCTGTCCCAGGATTGATTCCTAGCCCTACTTTGACACCACTGTAATTCAGAATGACTACGTTGTGACTTTCCCAGCTTCTCTACTGCCCACCATCCTGGGACAGATTTTTTTCAGTCTTTGCTATTTCCTGGACGTGTATGACCTTATTGAAAAGTTTGTCTTTCGGTATGCCCTGCCAAGTCTGCTACCACACTGCCACCCAGGCATGGGCAGGCCTTCAGGATGACCAAGGAGTCACTGGACCAGCCTCCCCACCACTACCACCCAGGGCTCATGGCTGACATTGGTAATGGGCATTTTTATGGCACTTTAAAATTTGCCAACCCCTTTACTTACATGATCTCATTAGGGCCTCACTGAAACTCTATAAGGGAGGGATGTATGCACCACAGGCATTTTTGATGTTGTGTTTAGTGCTTCTGTTGTGTCCAACTCCTTATGACCCCATTTGGGATTTTCTTGGCAGACACTGGAGTAGTTTGCCATTTCCTTCTCCAGCTCATTTTACAGATGAGGAAACTGAGGCAAACAGGGTGAAGTGACTTGCCCAAAGTCACTCAGCTAGGAAGTATCTGAGGTCAGATTTGAGCTCACAAAGATGAGTCTCCCTGAGACTAGGCCTGGTGCTCTGCGTTTCTCCCCATTTCACAGATGAGGAAATAGGTCAAACAGCAGCTGATAAATATTGGAGGTGGGACATACCCCCGAGGTCTCCGCTGACTCCATGCCCAGTACTCTGTCTCACACTAGCTGCTTATGGCTTTGCTTTAGTCCTTGACTATCCCTTCATGAGTCTTCTGCTAAGGTCAGAAGGCATGGATCCAATATATTTAAGCTCTTGAAAATACCCAGGATGTTTGAGGATCTTTCAGTGACCACCTTTGTGCTCTCCAGGACCCATTTTTCCTAGTTAGGAAACCATCTAAAAGACGATGAGTAGGGTAGGCTTATCTTTTAGTTGTATACATATTGCATCTGTTGTGTTATTCGCCGTTATTGATGGGTAGGTATTGATGGGTAGGTAGAGATAGTTTAAATATATCCATATATGTTTAATGTATTGTTTATAATACAGAACATACATATATGTAATATACTTAGTGTATGTTTAAACACAAAATGAACCATCACTAGGGAGATATGTGGTCATGAAAGAAGGCAGGTGAGTCATACCGAGAATGAAGAAGAACCAGAGGAACTGAGCTGCCCAGGGGTCCCCTTGGTGCCCGCTCCCTGGCAAGCCAGTGGACCCACCTACCCCAGAATATTTATGGAAGGACAGGGACAAGATGTTCCCTGGAGAGATGGTGGGCAGGATCCACTGGGGATGAGATCCTTCTTGGGGAACCTTGGAGCATCTTCCGGTGTCTCTGGTGATCTCTTTCAGTATTTCATGTGTTCGTTCGGCTCTGTCCGACATAGCTAGTGTCTGTCCCCTCCTACCAGAGCTGTCTGGTGACTTGGAAGCCTTGTTGTGGTGACCCACGTGGTCCGTCTGAAGAGCCCGAAGGCATTTCAGCCTGTGTGTGAGAGGCATTGTGTTTGCACAATTGTTTGCACTAGTCAGCACTGGCAACCTTGCCCAAGACAAACAGGCAGGTACTTTGTCTTTAGCTCAGTCTGCCATTTCCTTAGTGACCCCACTCAACGCATGCCCTGCTACAAAAGATGAGCTTTCTCCTTTGGCCAGAAAATGTAGGGATCTTCACCCTCTCTCCACAAGCTTGGTTGTTAAAACTGTTTCAGTCACTGATTGAATCAGTATTTCCATATAACTGCCTTGTTTGTAATCATCTGTATTTTATTTTCTGCATTTAAAAACATGATTCTGACCTTGCTCAGAGAGCTGCCCAAGGAGCATGATGCGCAAACAAGGCTAAGAACCCCTGCCATAAATCATTTTCATTTTGGAATCATTGTCTGGCCTCAGGAAATTCCCACCTCAAGAATCAGAAAATTCTTAAAAAAAATTTTTGTTTTGGCCCCAAAGACATATCCCAACATAAACAAAGACGCTTCACTAAATAATTACTCAGTCAACAAGTATTTATTAAGTGCCTGCTGTTTGCCCAGCATAGAGCTAGGTTCTGGGGTACCAGTCCAAAGAATGACTCATCCCTACTCCGCAGTAGCTGACGTTCTAAAGGGAAAGATTGTGATTACCTCTGGGAGGGGGAAGAGAATAGACATAAATATGCAAGGTAGTTAAATGTAAATTCGTCAGAGCCTGAGGGAATCACTGTCCTCTCTCTCTGAGTTCAGTCTCTGAGACCTCTCTGAAAATGAGCCCTTCTATGTTTATGGTTAGTCATCAATTCTCATCTGGTACGGTCAAATGAATTAGTTTTGTCCTATACTCATCGATTTCTTCCGACATCCATCTTTCCCCCAATATGAATTTAAAAGGTCTCCAGTTCTTCATATAAACTCAGTGAAGTGCACTGGTTTCTCCATTCACTCCTGTATTTTGTTTTCATATTCAAAGTGAGCAAATGCTGTCTCAGAACTCGATGGAAGACCAACAGCTTCCCCTGTAGCCTGAGCAGACCTATACGCCCCCACATGTCTCTGTCAAAACGGACTTGTCTCAGCAGCAGCTTTTCATTTGTATCTCAAACAAGTGAACAGTCACTCTGTTTTACCAGGCAGTTAGGGAGACTGAACGGTAACTGAGGGGGATCAGGAAAGGCTTTATGCAGAAGGGAATGCTTGAGGTGTGTCTCAAAGAAACAGAGGAATTCTGTGAGGACAAGAAGAGAAGAAAAGGTATTCTAGAGATGGGGGACAGGAAATGCACAGGCATTGAGACTGGAGATGGAGCACTGTGAGAACAGAGAAGGACCGTTTGGCTCCATCCAGCAGTGAGGAGGGGGAGGAATGTCCTGTGAGACTGGAAAGTGAAGTTGGAGTCAGTTTGTGAAAGACTTTCAGAGCTGAATGGAGGAGTGAGCATGTGTGGTTGGGGGTGGGAGACAGTTGGAGTAGAAGGGCTGGCCATCCAACTAATGCTTCAATGCCCACTAGCTCCAGAGAAGCCCAGGTGGTAACTGAGCAGCTCTAATTGCTATCAGATTTCCACAGAATTGTGTCTTTATAACTTTAAAGCTGGAAGGGAGGGACCTTAGAGGTTGTCTGATATAACTTCCCTCATCTCACCGATGTTACCCCCTACTTGGACATTTTACAGGGAAACTGAGGCCCAGGGAGTAACTTAAGTGAGTTGTCCCAATTTCTACAGTCAGTACCAGAGCCTGAATTCTGCCTTTTCTATATAGAGAGCTATTCAACCTAAACATTTTTATGTGTAGACACTTATTAGAAACTTTAAAAAATGTTGACGAATACTAATAATAACCATGCCTATATTTGTCCTTCCAAATGTCTCCAGATCCTTTGGCATAGCATATGGTTTTGATTCACTGTACGTGAAAACTGACCTGTTTTCCATATGGAAATTCTCATAAGTCTTGTTCTTTAGTAATGCAATAAGAATTCCTTAAAGTGATCCACTTATTTGGGGGGTTTGTATGGGTCTGGGGAAGTAGGGAAGAAAGAGCATACATGACGGAAAGAGCAAATGGAAGGTTTTTTCATTGATTCCATCCTGATCACATATATAGTCCTTCTAAGGTGTTGTCATTTACTTCATTTTGCAGTAATAGGAAATATATCAATGTACATTAGGAAAGGATATTAAAGCTAGTATTTTTAAGTCTCCCATATGGTCAGGAAAGCCTCCAGCGAGATTGTTCAGCCCAGGTGCCCCATTAGGACACTGATCACCGGGAGGATCTGAAGCGGGACATCATGCCATCCTTCTTTCATTCCTGTTCATTTTCAGGAGATCAAAAAGCAACGTGTGAAAGACATGGGTCTGAAAGAAAGGAGTCCTGTTGAGTTTGGAAAGGGTGGGAGGATTCCTGGGGGAGAATGTCAGAGAAGTGAGAGTGGGAAGGGATCCACATCACTCCGCTCACCAGGGGGATCCCAGCTGTCTGTTACCCAGCTGAGAGCACAAGCTAAATCAGGTTGTATTGGATGGGGACAGAACACTTCAGTGTGATATGGCCTGGGTTGGGAGACAAAGGGCCCAGGTGTGAATCCTGTCTGTGCCCTTTCTTGCCTGAGGGACTTTGGGAGACTTACTTGATTTCTCTGGTCCTTAGTTTCATCCTCTCTAAAATGAGGGAAATGGACCAGATAACCTCTAACCTTCTAACTACAAGACTGCGATGTGTAGGTCTTGGTTTCCTCCTCTGTAAAATGAGGGGATTTGACTACAGGCCCATCTGGTCCTACATCTGAACCTGTGCTACAGACTCCCTTTATAATGACCCTTTTACATGAGTCTTCTCTTTTAAGCGGTCCTGGATCCTAGGCCACATTACCTTGACTTCGCATCATGCACAATCCAATAGCTTCGCAGTGAGCTTTGAAGTATTTCCACTAATGCTTCTGTGGGCTTCCGTGGATGCAGGCATTTCTTGAACACAGAGAGCACTCATTTCTGAGACGCCGAGGCCCCACCCGAAGCTTCTGTCCCGTATCTCCAGCTGCCTCTTGGATATTTTGCACTGGATTTGTCTAACATGCTCAAAACAGAACCCATCTTTCCCTCCACCCCTACCCATCTCCCAGAGTTTCCTGTTTGTGTCCAGGGCACCACTGTCCTAGGGTCACCCAAATTCTCAAGCTTAGTCTTCCTTTCTGGTTCAAGGCCCAACCTCCACAGCCTCTTCCTTGCTGACTTACAGGCTGAAAGCTCTGGAGAAGGAGGGCTTTGTCATCTCTGCGCACAGTCTTAGTCCTCTTCTGCCTACTGTGGGTAGCTATTGGGAGGACTGAGGAGGCAATGTCTGTCTGAGTGTGAGAGATTCACAAAGGCGGTCCCTCTAAGCGTAGAAATTTTAAGCAGTTAAATAGCCTTGAATATCGGAAGCCCTGACTAACAAGCACATGGGGACTCTTGATGGGGCTTAAGGTGATAACAACAAGCTGATATTTATGTGGTGCTTTAAATTTGCAATGCATTTTACAAATATCTACTCATTTTATCGTCACAGCAATCCTGGGAGGGATGGTTTATTGTTATCCCCATTTTACAGATGAGAAAACCGAGGCAGACAGTAACTAAGTGACTTACCCAGGGTCACCCAACTAGGGAGTGTCTGATCCTGGATGTGAGTCCCATGTTCTATCCTCAGAGCCCACCTAGATACCTCAATTTGCCCCTTAAGTCAAGAGTGTCATCTGGCAAGAGAGTGGCTCTGTAGCTCCTTTAGGACCTTATTTAAAATCACCAAATAGATTTTGATGGGAAAAGTTTTCTAAAAAGGAAATAATAAATCTCTAAGTTAGCTTTCCTGATTTCTATCTTAAGTGGCCCTGCCACTTCCTCTGGACCGCTGCTCTCAAACCCAAATAGAAAGTGACTCCTTCCTGCCACACATTGACTTCGAAAACAACAAACCAACATAGGATCATAGGTCTAAAGGGGGAAGGAACCTTGGAGACCAACTAGTTCAACCCCCCCTTTGCAGATATGGAAACTGAGGCCCAGAGGGAGTAAATGACTCAAGGGCACAGATTTCAAGCAGGAAAGGATCCAGATGCTGTCTAGTCAGTCCTCTCATGTGAGGAGGAGGAAACTGAGGCACACTGACAGGAGTCTCAGTTGAAGTGTCTTGCCTTCCTGTTAGTGTTGGAGATGTCCCCATGTACAGGCATCAATTCCTGGATTCTTCTTCCCAGACTTCTGCTGATACTATTTCTGAAATGATCCTGGTCTGAGAAAATAATAGAAGAAAATTAGTCACTGTCTATAGTCAGAAAAAAAATAAACTGATAGATGGGGAAATGGGGCCCCAAGGGCCCACCTTTGTAAAAAGGAAAGTGGAAAAAATCCAGCTGCTTCCAGTTAGGTGGACTTCTCTGGGTGGGGATTAACTTTGAGTTTAGGATCTTTTTAAGCCATCTGTGCTGATGTTGGACAAAAGAGTGAGTCTTGATTCTTGTGGGACTGAATTTAAAAAAAATAATTCTCTATATAAGGAGAACATTCATACATATACTATAGGATCATATACAGAGACCTGGAAGGGACCACAGAGGAGCACTGAGTTCAAGGACTATGATTTACAGAGCAAGAAACTAGGGCTCCCACAGCCTGCCGTCCCTTCCTGCTCTAATATATGACTTCATGACCCTTGGGGATGTGCAGGCGAGACATCTTGTTGGAGGCAAGACTTTGAGGGGGCTTTGGCTTCCTTTAGTCTAATGCTGTTTTGTGACCAACAGACCCTGAGTAGAGCAGGACACCATATTCTCTATACCTTTCTGTCAGTTGTGTCGGAGTAAAGATGTATGACTTGGGAACATGGCTGTTCTCAGCTTATGTTTCCATCACATAAACCATTCTTATGAAGGTTTTCTAGAGATGATAAAGGAGTCTGTATTCCCAGTGTCTTCTTGGTCACTATTTGTGATCTTTTCCCATCATTTTGGTATCATCTCCTGTTTGAGATCTCCTAAAAGCCATTTCTTCATTGCCTATGGCATTGTTTTCCCTCGAGCAGAGACTGGCGGGGTGGCATTTGGTCCTGACTTCTATCATAAGCAGCCCTGCTACTTGTTCTAGACCACTGCTCTCCAATCCAAATAGAAAGGGACTCCTTTCTGCCACACAGTGACTTAGAAAACAACAAATTAGCATTATCTGTGTTGCATTGTATTTTTGTTTACCTTGTGAAACATTTCCCAACTATATTTTAATCTGGTTCTGGCTGTGACTTTGATGCTTCTATCCTAGAATACACAAGGCCCTGAGAACCACACAGAGTGTAGAATTAGAGCCACCAGGGTCCCCTGGGGCCATCTCCCCATACCCCTCATTTTACAGAGGAAGAAACTGAGGCCAGGGAGATGGAATGACTGCCTGAAGGCCGCAGGCAGTAAAAGACAGAGCTAGGATTATACTGGATTTCAGAAGCGCCACCCCACCCCCACCCCCCACCCCCCACAGCTGCTTTTCAGTCTACCTGTCACATTTTAGTCAGGCCATCAAGATAAAGCACTTAGTAATTGCCTACAATGGGCCAGATACCAGGCTGCCAGATTAATCTAAAGAACATCCCTTTCTTCATGTTACTGACCTGCTCAGTAGCCCTCTACAGCTCCCTGTGGCCTCTTGAGTAAGTCCCAATCCTTCAGCCTCATTTTCAGCTCTTTCCACCATCTAGCCCCATCCTACAGCTGCCCCCTTCCTCCTGATACAAGCCCTCCACTCCAGCCCAGCTTTTCTGATTGGCCTCTGACCCCACCCCCACCCCAACCCCTGCTCCTTCTCCTGCTCCTACCCACCCTCTGTAACTTTGCTCCCTGCCTTCCCCTCTCCCCAGCTAAAACCTACCCACTCTGTAGTCCCACCTGCCCCGGGAAGTCATTCTCTGTTACTGCAGCCCACGAGGATCTCTCTCCTCTCCCAGAACTCCCACAGGCTCATTGTCTATCTCACTAGTCGTGTGCTAGCTTGTCTCCTCTTTTCCAGCATTAGCTCTTGGTGGGCCAGGACCCCATCTTGGGAGCTTCGGCTCCACCCCCCCCCAGTCCAGGCCCAACCAAGGGCTCTGTGCTTAGTAGCTCCTCAGGACAATTGGCCAAAACAACTCCACTCTGACCTTTGGCCTCAGTCACCCCCCTGATCTTCTTGTCTGAGACGTTGGTCAGGTTTTCCATCAGGTATGGGTCAGACTAGACAATCTGATGTCCTCTCTGACCAATTTTTTTGGTGATTCTTAAAACTGGGGAAAATTCATTCAAGTCCTGATTACAAATATTATTGTTAATAACATGGTAATAGCATTTATATAACATTTGAAGGTTTGTGAACTGCCTTCTATTTGTTAGCTCATTCGTTCAAATGTAAGCTTTTTATTCTCAGCCCATAACCCAGTGACTGGCACAGTGGTTATTGATTGATCAGTATATGAATTTGAACCAAACTGGCCTAAAATACAAATAAATCTCTGGAACAGAGTATAGGATCACCTGATGTAAAAGACCTGGCAAGATGGACTCCCACTGCCCTTGTGTCCTGCTGGAGTCTGCTTGTCTTGGGGGCTAGTCCTGGACCTCAGCACAGAGGTCCCTAAGGATCAGCGATTAGTCCTTGACCTTGTAATTGCAGCAGGAGTCTACACTAAAACCACAGGCTACAGGTATTAATTTGAGAGAATACATCTTATTTTTTTTCCTTTTTTAAAAATCACTATCACTTTCCACTGGCTTCCTCTGTCCATAGTAGAACTGTGCTTGTAACTAGTTATTACAGTTCAGCAAAGCTAATCAAGCAAAGCCTTGTCTGAAAACACATGCCTCATTGCACCCTTGTAGTGTGCCTTAACTCTGGGTCTGAGGCTAGAGGCACTAGACATAGTTCACTCTCTGTTCCCCAAAGTACCGATTGGCCCCTGCATTGATAAGTGTTCCAGAATCTGCCTGTGTTGTTTCCTTTAGGTTACTGTTTTGATTCTCTGCCTCAGTTCGTATAAGTACTCTTCTCAGGTTTCTCTGAATTTTTCATACCCTCCATTTCTTACAATGCAAGAATATTCCTCTATTATATTACAATTTGTTTGATCATCTCCCACTAAGTGAGCACCCAATGTCCTTCTAGTTCTTTGCTGTTAAAAAAAGGGCTGCCATAAATATTTTGGTGTAGAAAGGACCTTCCCGTTGGTCTGTGTTTGACTTCCTTTGCAGTGGTATCACTTAATTATTTTCCTCCAACCACTAATAGAGTGTCTAAGTGGCTGATAGTCACTCTACTTAGAGTAACAAATATTGAAAGTGAGTGGGATGGCATTAGCCTGTGCTCTTGCTGTAGACTGCTAGACTTGGACTCTAAAAGACCTGGGTTCAGATCCTACCTCCAGTGGCTACATGACCACATGGTTACCTCACCTTTAAAGTGGAGCTTTTACTGACTTCATTTCCTCCCCTGTAAAATATAGAGGGATAATAATGACCATGGATTATTGTGAGGCATCAGTAAGATGAGGTATGGCGAGCACTTTGTAAACCTAAAAGAATTGTATACATGGCAGCTACTAATATTATTAATGTGAGCACTTGAGAAATACTAAGCCATTAATTACATAGTTTATTGATTCATAGACTTAGGTAAGGGACCTTGGAAGCCAGGCAGCCCGATGCAGTCATTTTATAGATGGGGAAACTGAGGACTAGAGAGGTTAAGTGGTTTCCTCAGATGTTAAGTACTGGGGGCAAGTTTTGAACCAGAGTCTGCTGCCTGGAAGCCCAGGACTCCATTGTACCCAGTTACCTTGAGATTAAAATTCATGGAGATGAGCTTGTCAGTCTCTTGTTTTTGGATGCTTTATATTCTGGGCTGAATGATGCCTGGAAATCTCTGGCTTTGCTGGCCCCCACGTGTGCACACATGTGTTCAAAGCAGACCCCAGATACGAGACAGGAAGAATTATCATTAGTGGAGATTCGATTTCTCTCTCCAGCTGGACAGTGAATTCCCGGGGCTTTCCCCAGGGAGGGTTATTAGGCTGCCTCAGCTGCTGTCCAATTCCCCTCTGGCTGAACTACTTATGCTAATGCTGTTAAGCAGCAGTTTGGGGAGCCTAATGCGGTGAGAAGTCACCTCTGTCTTCTTTGCACTAAGAGAAAAAGGCACCCTTGTCTGAGCACTGGCATCAAGATCCCCCCAACCGAAATGAGAAGACAATGTAGGGACAGAGAAATAATCTAGACCAAGCTGTAGATAAATGAGCTGGTGCTTTGGAAACTACTTAGTGGCCTGTGATACATCCCTGTTTCCTTTGGAGAATTGGAGTAATCTAATCAAAAGGTCTTAGGGCAATCAAGGAAGGACATCTGCCTTCAGATTGCATATTTGGTGAAGTCTAAGTAGATCAACTGCACACCCACCCCCACTTCTACTCCCTGGATCTGAACGCATGGCTGCAGCTGGTTGAGGTCCAGGATGGTGGTGGAGCCACACATGGCTCCAGGAAGGAGGGCATCACCTCCATCATCATTAGCCATCATCTCTAGGCTCCATGGTGTTTCCCCAAGGCCCACAAGAATGTGACACTGCAGAGTTAAAAAGAGACTTGGATTCTGTTGAGACAGACAATGACCACGTGCAAAAACATACACAACACTGTCTGGGGACAAACAGACTAAAAGGCAGCTGAACAAACAGGGATGAGCAATATCAATCCAGTTAATCTGCAGTTGGCCAAGACAGTTGGAACAGGTAATAGAGGGGACCGTATTTTAACTATAAACTTCCTCCTTGTCTTTCCTGTTTCTTGATTAGATCTGTTCTTCCTCCAAAGTCCACCTCTGATCCTTAAAGGGGGCAGGATGGTGATTCCAGCTTTAGGAAAGCTGTGCCAGCAGAGGCAAGGGGGTTTAATGGGTAGAGAGTTGGCCCTTAGCACCAGGAAGAATTGGTCCACTTCTACCTATCCTGGGGTAGAGGGCTTAAGATCCCCCGTTGGCACTGGCAGGTCCTGGAAGCCCTGAGAGCGGAATCAGCTCTCTGACTGGATGCCAAAATGGATCACGCTCAGTTTCTCTTTCTCACCTTGGCTATGCCTTCCTCCTTTCAAAAGAGGAATGTCCCTCCCCCATCAGGCTGCGGGCTCTTCAAGGCTCGAACTGCCTTTTGTCTATTTCTGTATCCCTAGCACTTAGTACAGCATCTGGTCCGTAGTATGGACTAATAAATGTTTATTGATTGACCAGTTGGTTGACTGAATGCACATAAAACAAAGAGGAAGAGGAGCAGAGGGTCTGGACCATCTAATTTGGAATAGTTTGGAATCTCCTTCTATATTCAACATTCCCCAGTTATGGCGTTAAACTTCCCAGTGATCTTAATAAACAAAGGGTCACAATGGGTAGAGCCCCTCACTTGGTGGGGGGGGGTGTGTTTATATTTATTTTAATATTTCAGTTAATATGCATTTTTCAAATTCTATCTCTTTCTCTTCCTCCTGCCCTCACTCCCAGTGAGCCAATAAAAAATAAATGAAGCCCTCAGTACATTGTCGCCATATAGTCCGGAAAACAAACTCAACCATTAGCCACATCTGAAAATATACAGGCATACCTCGGAATTATTGTGGGCTCAGTCCCCAGCCACTGCAATAAAGTGAATACTGTGCTAAAGTGGATCACACAAATTTTCTTGTTTCCCAGTGCATATGAAGTTATGTTTACATTTTCTGTAGCCTATTCAGTGTATTGCGTCTAAAAACAATGTATATACCTTAATTTTAAAATATTTTATTGCTTAAAAATGCTGTCATTTTGTGACTTTAGCAATCTTTTTGCTGGCTGATGGCTGCTGACTGGTCAGGGTGGCAGTTGCTGAAGCCTGGGGTGGCTGGGATTTCTTAAAATAAGATAGCAATGAAGCTTGCTTGTAGATCCTCTTCCTTCTTCTTGAACACTTAAAGGCCATTGTATGTTTATTAACTGGCCTAATTTCAATGTTGTTGCATCTCAGGGAATGGGGAAACAGGAGGAGAGAGAGAAAGATGGGAACTGTGGGTTGGTGAAGCAGTCAGAACACACACAACATACACCAATTAAATTCAGCCCTATATGGGCATGGATCATAGCGTCCCAAAACAATGACAGTAGTAACATCAAAGATCACTATATCAGATGTAGTAGTAATGAGAAAGTTTGAAATATTGTGAGAATTACCCAGAGGTGACAGAGAGAAGTGACATGAGCAAAAGCTGTTGGGAAAATGGCACTAGACTTACTCCATGCAGGGCAGCCATGAACCTTTATTTTGTTAACAAACATGGTATCTGGGAAGCGCAATAAAACAAGGTTTGCCTGTGTGTCTCTTTCTGCCAAGAGGTGATGGCTGTGTTTCGTCTCTCTGCTTTTAGACTTGGGTTGATTAGAGTTCTAAAATCTTTAATATTATCTTCCTTTCTCATAGTTTTGCCAGTGTGTGGCATGCTCACTTTGTCCTCCATCAGACCAAGGGAGTCTACTATGTGCCAAGTGTTGTCCTTAACCCTGATAAACTCGATAATACCTGCTCCCCAGATGTAGATAGAGGAGACACTGCAGAGTATCCATAAAGTGCAAGCATGTGCATGGAATATGCATGAGAGAGGTTCATCCATTCTCCCCCTCCTCTATCACTGAGTTCTCTTGGAAAAAAATAATGGGGAGCTAAGACTCAGCCATAATTGTATCAGACCCTTAACCCCTCATGATGCCTTGTCTGACTCTTCATCCTCTCTCATCTCTGCAGCATCTGACCCTGTGAGCCCCCCCTCTCATTGGTGATCCCATTAGGTCCCATGGGTTCATTGGTCATTCCATCAGTGGATAACCCGCAGATCTATGTATCTAGCCTGAGGCTCTCTCCTGAGTGCAGTCCTATACCTCCAACTAGCCCTGTCATCCTGGTGGTCCAGATCAGAACTCATCATCTTTCCCCCCACCCCTCCCTTCTTCCCAACTTCCCTATTTCTCTCTAGAGTACCTCTATCCTTCCAGCCTCCCAGGTTGACCATGTTAGTCTCTTTCTCAAATCGCACCCCCCTCAGCCCATAACATCTCTTTCCCCTTCCCTCTACTCACACAGCCTTCTTCACCATTAAGGCCCTGGTCATCTCTTGACTGTTCATGCTATTGGTTTAAAGGCAGATGCCCCCAAAGGGGTAGTGAGAGTCAGCTCATCACAGCCAGCACCTCCCTCCACACACTCCAGGACCTGTGCCTATTTTTCAAGAAAATTGTCAAAGACTGAAAGAAATTAGACCATATGGAAGAAAGAGAGCTTAGCAATCTCTTGGAAGGGACCCAACCCCAATCTTAGACCAATCAGGCTGCAAGAACCCAGGGTGCCTCCAACATGCAAAAGCAATGACAGATATGTAGGGTACGTTTCCCATCTGCGTCGACATTCCAGGTGATGGGGGCAATTCATGATGATGATAATAATAGCTAACATTCATATAGCACTTGGCGTGTGTGCTTATCACTATGTTAAGCACATTACAGTTAGTATCTCATTTGATTCCCACAATAACTCTGAGAGATAGGTTTTGTTATAATCCCCATTTTACAGATAAGGAAACTGAGGCAAGTAGAAGCTAGGTGATTTGTGTCTGAGGACAGATTTGAACTCAGGTCTTCAGGTTTCAGGCCCTGCTTTCTCACCTCCTGGCCACCTACTCCAATGATATTATGGCCAGAGAATTCCACTGCCACTCACCCCCATGGGGACAGCACAGAGTAGATGCACCTTGGGCCAGCTGTTTCCTGGCCAAGTAGAAGAACTCTTCCTTTCCTCACCAGAATAAGAGGCCCTGCTAACTTGGATTCAAATACAAAACATAATTTGTACATTTTCTTTAATTACTCATCTGAGTGCACACTATTTTCCCAGGTAAAATATAAGTTCCTTGAGGGCAGGAACTCTTGTTTTTGAGTCTCCAGGGCCCAACACAGCACCTTGCATGTAGTAAGTGCTTAATAGCTGCTTATAGAATTCAGCTGAACCAAGTCAGGGGTTCATGTATCCACTATGGGCTGAGGAGTGGAGACATTGTTTTCTTGGGCTGCTGGGACCCAGCACCCATACATAGAGGCTAATCAAGATGTTGCACATCTGTCCCAAAGAAGAGATGGGAGAATAGAACTCTGAGTCATTCTTTGTAGAGGTGGGAGGTGATGGGTGTAGATGTTATCTCTTCTGCTGGACTTGGTTGATATATTTTTTGAGTTTTGCTAGACTTATTTTATTCTTTAAAAAATTATTTATTGTAATGGAGAGGAACACATTTAGAAATTAAAGTGATATAAAAGCAAATGATATAAATAAAATGCTTCAGGAATCTCCTTCTGCCAAGATGCTAGATGCAATAACTTGGGAATTCCAGTGGCTCTATGTCTGATGAGAGCCTACACCTTGCCTTCTGGGAGGTGTCTCTGAGCAGAGGAGCCTGTGAAACACTTCATGTGGTCATACAGAAAAGCCCATGTGTCCACAGGGCACAGAGAGTGCCAAATTGGGCAAACTCATCTGGAAACTCAGATCATCCCCAGTGAGCAGAGGAACATTTGTATCTTGGTATCCTCATGATTGGCAGGGTGTTGGAGCCTTCAGAGGGCCCTGGCTTCAGAGCTAGAAGGGACCACAGAGCACACAGCTTCTCATACCTGCAGACCATGTATGTCTCTGCTCTTCCCTGGAATTCTTTGACTTTTGATCCTGATACCATCCTCTACCTCTGGTGCCACAAGCACAGGCACTGACTAGCGTTCAAGAGCTACCTAGAGTGAGGACCCCCCCCCCCCCACACACACACACCAAACTTGTCCTTTCCTCCACTGATAGTCTGAGCTCCAGCTCGTAGCTGGTCTGCCTCCAGGATCTGCAGAGGCAGGAAGAGCAGTGTCCTCAATCACGATCCTTCCCCTCCTTGGATTAATGTTTCCAGAGATATAGGCTGTATTTAGATATAAATGTCCCCTTACCCCCCAAAAAATGTTTTCCTCAGTGTGGCACTGATTATTATGAAGACCAGAGCTAAAAACATCCCCAAGGCAAGACAGACTTTGTCCCGAGGGTGCCATCATGATGCAGTCAGGCAGGGGTCATTCCTGTGGTGACCACCATCCTCAAACCATGCTATGGGGCCTCTATCGGCTCACAGCACTGTGCTATGTAATCACTGTCCCCAAGGTTCCCCTCAGTTTGATGAGGAAGGAAACCAGGGATTCCAAATGCCAGAGGTGAAGAGGAAGGGCATTCCAGGCATGGGGGTAACAGCATGTGCAAAAGTGTGGTGAAGGGAAATGATGGAGTATCATATGTGAGAAACAGCAAGAAGACTCATTTGACTAGGCTGCAGAGTTTGTGGAAGGGAATAATGTGTAACAAGGTGGGAAGAGTAGGATGGGGCCCTCCCTTCCCCATCCAGGACATTTCTGAGCTGACCCCTGAACCTTAGTCTCCCCGTTCCCCATCGGGTGCCTAGACTCCCCTCTAGGCTACCTCATAACCAGCAGAACTTGGCCTTCAGAGCAAGGGCATCCTGGAAGGGGTGATGAGTGCAGAGCTGTGTTTAGGATGATTGTTCTGGTGATTGTGTATGCGAAGGCTCGGAAGGGAGAGACATTCAGATGGCAGGGTGACCAGATGGCCCATTATTATGAGAGCACTAGACCAGCCCTGGAGATTTAGAGCCTCTGGGAAAAAAGAGGCCAAGACAGAGTGTGTCCACCATAACTGAGGAGAAGACAGGGCACCCAAAGCACTTGCCTCTAGGAGCACTCATTATCCCTCTGCAACCATGTCCTGCTGGTCATCTCCCCCTCCTCCCTCCTGCAAAGCCCTCGGCTGGGATTAAAGCTGGAGCCTAGAGACAGCTGGGAGGGGAGGGACCGAGCTGACCCCTTGGCCAAGGTCATCGGTTCACGTCCATGCTGCTTTTACTCCCAGACTCTGTCTGTTCAACAACAGTTAAGCAGCTACTCTGTGGTGCCCTGTGCTCAGGCGCCTGGGGGCAGGGGGATGAGCAGCGGAGATCACACATTGTATAAGGAGCCCAGGGGGTGCCCGGGGGACTTCTGGTGCAGTGGACAGACAGCTTTCCCTCCACGTGGCCCATTTTTCTCATTCCCAAAAGAGAGCTGCTATTAGCTGTACCCACGTGGAGGAGGTCCTCTGGGGAGGACCCCATGAGAATCCCTTCATAAAACATTATGTCACCTGTTATTGATGTTGAGAGTCAGTGGATTGTGCACAGTGAGGTGTACAGGGGACTAGTCTTGGGCTCAGGAAGACCCAGCCTCCCCTCTTGTTCAGACCTATGCTGGCCAATCACTTCTGACCTCTCAGGGCTCCAAATAGTTCTCGACAGCTCTAAGCTTCAGAGCTCTTGCTGATCAGCATTGGTAGATGGAATGTCCTCACTGGAAAGCACCTCGCCATTGAAGTCATAAGTCTAGTCCAAAAAGAAATATTGTCCCTCAAAATAGCAGGCTGATGGATAGGTTGCTAGGAAGCCCTGGGTTCAAATTCTGCCTCTTCTATTAACTGCATACACTTGGGCACATCCCTTTACCTCTGAATTCTTCGGGCAACTCTCTAGGATTCAATCTGCCAAGTCAGGGGCAGCCTCCAAACAGTTGGTTACACATCTGGATAAGTAAAATAAGGGTTAAGCACATATCTCCCATAGGTATATATTTACTTGTTTACGTATCATGTATGTGTACCACTGATCATAGACATTTAAAAAGCACAAGATAAACATGAAATAAAATTGGTTCAGTAGGGAGTTTGTTGAGTGAGTGCTTATCATGGTCAGATCTGAGCTTTGAGAGGATCAGTTTGACAGCTGAGTTGAGGGTGAGACTTGTGACAGGGAGATCCAGCAGCAACCTATTAAAATAGTCTAAGTGTGAGATGGTGGGGGTCTGCTCAAGGGTGGTGGCAGTGTCAGAAGAGAGAAGGGGGAGATAGGGAGGTGTGGAGGCAACCCAATGGATATAGGGGGCGGGGGGAGAGTGACCCCTAGGTTGTGAAACCTGCCAACTGGGAGGATGATGTGCCCTCCAAGGGAGGGGAGGGGGCAAGGAGAGGAAGTCAATGGTGTAAGATCAGCATTGAAAATCACATCCTATCCCTGCCTGCTAAAACTACTAGAAACCACTGAAGAGTTCAGAGTCCGCCTTCCCAAGGGGCCTGCTGTAGCCACCAGGCGATCTAGGATGTGTGTATGGGGGGAGGGGGTCTTCTGGGAGGAAGGAAGGGGCTAAGGTTGTGCCTACGCATGTAATGTCGATGGCCCTCAGGTCATAATTAGGGTCTGCCCTGAGTTGATTGGCTGTTGTCCTTCGCCTTCAAAGAGGACCAAAATAACATCACCATGATAAAGTGAAGTTTCAGCGTGTCCGACTGTGGCTGATCAGACCACTACGAGCTCGGAATGCTCTACCACAGGTTGGGCACAGATAGTCCGTGTGAATATTTGGGGTGGATATCCCAAATTTGCACATCCTGCATTTACTTTGTGCTATCTCAATTCTGCTTTGCTCAAAGAGCACAGCCCCTTTTCTGAGTACTTTCCAGGGATGTACACATTGACAATGAGGTTGATGCACGCATTGCCAGAGCTAGCTCAGTGTTTGGGAGGCTCCGAAGAAAAGTTTGGGAGAAAAGAGGTATTAGACTGACTACCAGACTGAAGGTCTACAGAGTCGTTGTGCTGATCTCATTGTTATATGCTTGTGAAACCTGGATAGTCTACCAGTGCCATGCCAGGAAACTGAATCACTTCCATTTGAACTGTCTTAGGAAGATTCTGAGGATTACCTGGCAGGATAAGTTACCAGACACTGAAGTCCTTGCTCAAGCTGAACTGCCAAGCATTCAAACTATGCTTCAGAGAGCGCAGCTCCGATGGGCTGGTCACATTGTTCAAATGTAAAATGTATGCTTGCCAAAAAGTCTGTTTCATGGAGAACTTGCATGGAGCAAGCGATCATGCGGTAGCCAGAAGAAATGATACAAGGACACTCTCAAGGTTTCTCTTAAGAACTTTGGGTTTGACTGTGCAACATGGAAGACACTGGCACAGGACTGCTCAGCATGATATGCCCACATCAACTCTCCTGAGAGAGAGAGATGCTGAAGGAAGAGTTTGAGAGCTTCCATAGAAGGAAGCAGTGGGAGGGTTTGCCCAGTGAAGGGTGGAGTGGGACAGTTGGGTGATGGTGATATGGTTGTGTTGGAGATAAGCCCCCATGATGTGGGGGAGGGGTCAGAGTTCATGCACCTTTCAACTCTCTAATTGCTTAATCACACACCCCTTGGGGCAGGTCCCTGGGTAGCTCCAACTCCTACTCTGGACACCACAGCTTTGTTTTGAGTTAAAGTCATAAAGCTGCCATTTGCATCAGTGAAGGGATTCTCCAAGCTGGCGAAAGCATGTCCCCGAAATCTGTTAATATCGTCATTGTTTTTGTTTTTTGTGCTTATTTATTTGTGAAGTTGCTGTCCCATCTCATTGGAGACCCACTAGCTCTGAGAAATGTGGTCAGAAATGAATTTTCAGGCTAAAAATCTCACCTGGTGCTAACCAAAGGAGACAAGCCAAGTCAGGTTCTTATGTAATAATGAAATTTAAAGGTTTAAAACCTGTTCTATATTTAGAGAAGAAATAGGCCCTCTAGTTGTTCCACTTGTCAGATACACTTTAGAGTGAACTGGAGGCAAAGGTGATCAGTTATCTAGAAAATCTATTAACCAGAAACAGTTCATCTGGCCAGGGTGGGAGAGAGAACAGAGCCAAACTGAAGGAGAAGGGGCCTTTGTCAGTCTATTTTGCTGTGCTCTTGAATCGAATTTAAGAAAGAGACTAAGCTTTAAATTCTCTCACTAATCTGGCAATGGTAACGTGTGTGTGTTCTGAAGCCTTAGCATGCTGTGCTAACAATCTTGGGCTTGTATGGTCATTCTCTATGTACAGATCCCATTCCCCTCCCTCCTGCCCTTCCCCTACAAGAAAGCTCCCTAAAGCTAGGGATTCTTTTTTTTTTGTCTTCCTTATCTCAAGGAACTTAGAAAATGTCCCCTGCATCCCTCCTTTTACAGATAAGCAAACTGAGACCAGGAAAGGGGAAAGTACTTGTCCAAGCTTCTGTAGGTAGGAAGTGGAACAACCAATATTCTAATCCAACAATGATTTATGAAGCTTCTGCTATGTGTCAGTCCCTGTGCATACAAAAAAATAAAAAATGAAAAACAGTCTTTGCCCTCAGGAAACTAACATAATCACTGGATTCATTCAAACACAGGGTCTTTAATTAAACATCCAGTACTCTTTCCATAACACATTTCAGTAAAATATAGCAGCTAGGGAACTATGCCCAAAGGGCTATAAAAACCTGCATACCCTTTGACCCAGCAATACTACTTCTAGGATTGTATCCCAAAGAGATCATAGAAATGGGGAAAGGACCCACATGTACAAAAATATTTATAATAGCTCTCCAAGAACTGGAAATCGAGTCCATGCCCATCCATTGGGGAATGACTGAATAAGTTGTGGTATATGAATGCAATGGAATACTATTGTGCTATAAGAAATGATGAATAGGAAGACTTCAGAGAGGCTTGGAAAGGCTTACATGAACTGATACTGAGTGAAAGGAGCAGAACCGGGAGAAATTTGTACACAGTAACAACCACAGTGTTCAGGGATTGTTTCTGATGTAAGGACCTAAAACATTTCCAAAGGACTCATGATGCAGAGTGCCATCCACATCTAGAGAAAGAACTATGGAGTCAGAACACAGAATAAAGCAACTATTTTCTCCTTTGTTATGTTTTGTTTCATTTTTCCCATGGTTTCTTCCATTCGTTTTAATTTTTCTATGCAAAATTATTAATGTGAAAATATGTTTAATAGGAATTTATGTATAGAACCTATATAAGATTGCATGCCATCTTGGGGAGGAAGGGGAAGAAAATTTGAAATTTATGGAAGTGATTGTTGAAAACTAAAAACAAAATAATAAATCTGAGGAAAAAATATAGCAACTAGGAGGCACAGTGGATAGACCTGGAGTCAGGAGACCTGAGTTCCAATCCACCTCAGATCCTTACTAGTTGAGTGATGAAAGCTAAGTCATTTAATTTCTACCTCAATTTCCTCATTAGTCAAAAGGAGATAATAATAGCACTTACATCCCAGGGCCATTGTGAGGATCAAATGAAATATTTGTAAAGTTTTTCACAAACCTTAAAACTATAAAGAAATGCTAGCTGTTACTATTTTCCTCTCACACATCTCCATCATAGAAACCATGATGTTTAATATCCCTCTGGGATAATAATCATGTTGCTTTAAAAATAAATAATTGACCCAGGTCACTGACTGGATTTCCCAGAAATTTGTTAATGGATTGATTTCCTCAGGTAGCCCAGCCTAGTCCTAAAGTGATTCAGTGACTCTCAGGCAAAAGCTTTTTACTGGGCAGGGTCTAAATTGGTTTACACCCCTCTGAGAGAGCTGGTCCAACTCCTTGCCCCACACAGATAATAAGTAAACTACCCCATCTCTCAAGGGACAGGCAATGGACTCAAGATGAAGACTGAGGCCTAAGTTTGCAGAATGTGGATATTTGTTTTCCTTGACTATGCACAGTAATTAAGAGAATTCTGATTTTCTTTCTTTAATCAGGTAGGTTTGTGGAGAAGGAGTAGCAGTAGGTCTGCCAAAAGAAAAGAGCATCATCAAAAAATGTCTCAATCAAATGTACAGAAATGAATGGAAGGAAGATTTGAAGGAAACACAGACTGGCTGGCTAGCTTTGAAAGTTACACATTGAATTTATGATATAGCTTTTTAAAAAAGCAAGCTATACAGAAGAAAAATTCACAGTTTTAACTTCATTCCCCCCTTTCCCTTTTTCTGTTCTATTTTGTATATGGAAATGCTCATTTTATTTGCTGCTTGTTAAAGTTCATTCAGCTCCTTCCTACCCCCCAACTCCCAAGTCTTTTTCATGGGAACTGCTGCTTGACCAGATCTCTGCTTTGACCTCTTGATATTTTTTTTAAACTCCTGGTAAAGTTTGGCTTAGTGTCCCAATCTAATTCTGTCATCCAAATATGTTGATTACCTGAATGACCAAAAAAGCCACTACATGCAGAGATGTGTGTTCTAAATGGGTCAGGGCCCTCTACATAGGGCCAGCACCAGATTTGCCATTGGTTTGACTGGGCTTGATTCCAGCTCTTCCCTTTACACCTGTGTGACCTTGGGGAAGGCTCTTTACCTGAATGACACTCAGTTTCCTGTAAAATGAGAATTTGGACTCTAAGGTCCTAGCTAGCTCTTAATCTATGAAATCAAGTTAAAAGAAATGGAGGGAGGGAGGCTTGAAAGGGAAAAGAAAAGATAGGCAAGTGCAAGAGGCAGCAGGGACTGTATTGGAATGAGGGGAGAGACACCCCTGAATGGGGTCCCCTCCTCACCCCCACACCCCCAGTGAAGACTCCCAGGAAGCAAAGACCACATCTGGCGGGGAGCTTCTCCATGAGTCTCCAGGAATTTTAGGACAAAAGTCCCTCAAATGATGATCTACATGCCCAGAAGATGCCCACAGAACAGAGGGCACAGATACAGAACTCCCCTGCCTACAGACAGCTCCCACGTCTTGGTGCTTCTCAGACGGGGCTCCCCTTCCCTCCTGCTCTCTTGCAAATTCATGCATCCATGGCTCAAGGTCAGAGGTCTTCTAGTCCAACCCTCTCATTTTACAGATGAGGAAACTGAGGTCAGAGGAGGGCAGGTGATTGTCCAAGGTCATACCATGTAGTAACAGTGGGGATTTGATTCCAGGTGCCCTGACTCCAAATCCAATGGTCTTTCTTCATGAGTCAAGAATCCTTCAGTGTCCATGTACCTGGTCCTGATGAAAATACTCTTCCTGGTAACGACTAAGCAAGGCTTGTTCAATCATTTTCAATCATGTCTGACACTCTGACCCCATGGAGGGTTTTCTTGGCAAAAGTACTGGAGTGGTTTGCCACATCCTTCTCCAGCTCATTTTACAGTCGAGAAAATGGAGGCAAACAGGGTGAAGTGACTTGTCCAAGGTCACCCAGCTAGGAAGTGGCTGAGGCTGGATTTGAACTCAGGGAGCGAGTCTTCCCACCTGGCCTGATGCTCTGTGTGCCATGGTACCCCCTGGTGGCAGTCACTGAGCAGGCACCATCATAGAAATATGCTGTGTGACCACCTCTCTGGGATTCAGTATCTTCATTTGTAGAAATGAAGTCATAGTGACGGAGGCAGCCACTTCACAGGATGGTTTGGTTTGGGGGATTTCCTGAGACTTTGTCTATAAAGCAGTTGACCAGTCCTTGTTTATTGTCACTTTTCTCCACTGGCTCTTGCTGTGGCATTCAGGTCATGTCCCCAGACCTTAGGGCCATCCCTAGAGTCATCCCTCAGCCTGGGCTCCTTTCTGGTCTGGGTGATGCCCAGTGGGAAGGAGCCTCAGGGACCATCTCTTTAACTTGGATCTGCCTGCCCCTCCCCTCATGACTGGATAAGCCTTCCCACTTAAAGGATCTGAACTGGAAGGAAGAAACAGGAAGGGGAGTGAGGAGCCAGTGGGATTCCCACCCAGAGCCTCTGACTGGCTCCTCTCCCACTCCAGCCCCAGCTTCCTCCTGCCTTGGTGGCTGCAGGTCATGGTGAGCTGATCATCTGATCTTTTTATAGCTAATCGGGAAGAAAGGAGCCGCCAGTGAAATCTCCGCCTCTGCAGATGACGCTGAACTCTCCTGGGCATGGGAGCACCAGACCGGGAACTTGCCGCAGGAAGGTAGGAAGCGTCTTGGCTCCTTGTCTTTTTGCAAGAACTTCTGTGTTCTGTCCTGCTTCTTCCCTGTACAATTAAAGCTCCTTGCGGTCTTCAAATTCTCAGTGTCCAACACAGCACCTGGCATGTAGTAGGTGCTTTAAATGTTGTGCAGAACAGGCTCTCAGTCACCATTCTTGGGCATAGCTGGCCCTTCTACAGCTGCCCACGAGAATGGGCAGAGACAATGACCATAGAGTCCTTGTCCAACCTCCTCACCTTACAGAGCAGGAAACTGAGGCTTACAGAGGGGAAGAGAGGGGAAGGGAGTGGAGGGGACTTAACCTGGGGCCTGAATCTCAGCTCTAGAAAGGACTTTAGGATTCATGTCTTCCAATCTTCCCATTTTATGGAGGAGGAAACTGAGGCCCAGAACAGCTAAGTGATTATCCGCAACTCACACAGCAAGAAGCCATGGAGCCAGCAGATCTCCAGCTCCAAATCTGGGGCCTTTGCTTTGCCCCATCGGCTTAAGGCCAAGGGGCAGCTCGTATTGTCCAGGGTGTAGAGGCTGTCACTTCAGAGAGGATCCTGGGACTTGCCAGGAGCTCTCTCTACAGAGACTGATAGCCTGCTGGTGCAGTGAGACCCTGGTGCAATGGCTACTGAGGGAGTGAGAGGGAGAATCAGGGTAAATGAGGCTAGTTAAGGAAATCAGACACAACCATGGCCCAGGTCTATCCTCCCTGCCCAGGGTCACTCAGTCTTCCCCTTGCTGCCCTGTGGCCCCAAAGAGATGAACTGAATTTAATCTGTTTACAAACTAATGCTGTTGGTGCTCATGGGAGAGGGCTTGGGAGAGAAACGACCAGTCTCTGCTATTTATTACCTAGGTAACCTTGGGTAACTCATTCCCCAACAGAGAGGAGTGGTAGGAGTCCTAGCACCCAAGTCAGACGACCCAAGATCGAATCCCGCCCCTGAGGTTCTCCAAACCCTCCTCCCCCCATGACTTTGGATGGTACAGTCACTCTTTGGGCCTCATCTATAAAATGAAAGGAATGCCCTCAGTGAACTTTGACCTGGGCTCCAAGGACCACCCAAAGGCTCCTTCTGGTCCCGCAAAAAAGGGGCAATGGGGCTGAGCAGGGAGCACTGAGAATATACACTTCCATGAGGATGGCTCTTCTCTTACTTGGACCAGCCCCAGGAAGTGACAGCTCCCATGACCTTGGCCATCATGGGCCCACAGCCCAAGGCTGCCTGCCTCCACTTTGTGCCACTTTTTGGTTGCAATTTGGGGAGGAGGTGGGGGTGCCAGACCCATGCTTTTATTGGGATGGGGGATCTCCCATTGTGCAAACTCCCTCCATCAAGAGTTGTCTGGGGGTTCTGAGACTTTAAATGAGAGTCACACAGCCAGTATGTATCAGAGGTAAGACTTGAACCCAGGTCTTCTTGACTCCTGAACTAACTCCCTATGCCACTAGACTCTTCCTATAGTCTCTTGACTACAGTTCACACTGTGAAGTCTTTCAGAGGGCCTCTTAAAGCATTTATTTTGTTTGAAATCTTCACTGAGCCCTTGAGATCAGACCCTTGGTCTTTGGGGCTCCCCTTTATCCTCTGGGAACCCCAGTTGGCAAGATGCTTTTTAGACACCTATTTACTATGTGCTGAAGATGTAGCTGAACTTAACTTTTCTAGAGGTGAGCAGCTCAATGGCCCTGTTCCTAGATCATCAGCTCTGGGACCAGAGACCCATGGTTCAAAGCCCATCTCTGATGCTTACTACCAGTGTGATTTTGAGCAAGGTGCTTCATCTCAGGGACCTCAGTTTCCTCATCTGTAAAACTCTTTATGAAGGCATTTGGGGTTATCTTGGCAAAGATCCTAGAGTAGTTTGCCATTTCCTTCTCCAGCTCATTTTACAGATAAGGAAACTGAGGCAAACAGGGTGAAGTGACTTGCCCAGGGTCACACAGCTAGTGTCTGAGGCCAGACTTGGCCTCAGGTCTTCCTGACTCCAGGCCTGTGCTCTCTCTCTCTTTCTGTCTCTCTCTCTGTCTCTCTCTCTCTCTGTCTCTCTCTGTCTCTCTGTCTCTCTCTCTCTGTCTCTCTCTGTCTCTCACCCTCACTTTAAGAGTCTTTCTCAAGCCCATTCCCAACAGAGCCTTGTGCACCAAAGGCATTTATTTACTATTAGCAAACAGAGACATGGTCTGAATACTTACTGATTGTTTCCCATCCTGCCTTTGCTTCCTACTGCTCAGACACTTCCCCTCCTTAGGCCCCAACTTATTCATCTATAAAATGAGGGGCCGGAGGCCAGTTGAGCCCTGAGGTTCCTTCCACCTCAAGATCTGAAATATGTTTTCTGTTTTGTTCATTCCTTGTTCCTTTTTTTCTTCCTCTCCTGGTAGAAGCTTAGGAAGTCTTTGGAAAATCATCTTTTCCCTCATTGTTTTAGAATGGTCCTCTTGGAGAACAAGGGATGGACACCAGCAATACTGGGAGAATCCTTTAGGAAACAAAAGCCAGAGAGGGCTCTTAGTGGTCCATCCACAGCCTGGAGCCAGGGAAACCTGAGCCAGCCCTCCCTGAATAATTTAGTGACTTGTATCAATTTCTCTCTGGTGCCCAGGGAAATGCACGTTCTAGGACAACGATGTGATCCAAGAGGGAAGGATTCATTTTCTCCAGGCAAAATCTCTGCTCAGCCCAAGTGCATGGTGTTCTTGTACACTTTCTGGCATCTCCTTGATTAAAATATCACCATGAAAATAATAAAACTCAGGAATACTTCTGTCAGCAGAAAAATATAGCAAAGCAGAAATAGAGCCTTGAAAGCAAACTCAGGACTTCCAGTCCTGCAAACAAAACAACCAACCAAAAAACAAAAACCCAAACCACCTTCTCTTACTCACTTTTGGTAGCCAGCTACAGCTACATCAGGTCTCTCTCCTCCTCAACACTGTGAATAGGGTGAAAAACTTGGAATCAAGTGACAAAGAATCAGAGCAGGGGAAAGGGGCTGAGGGGCATCTGCAGAAACAGAGACCCACAGACTTGAAGTGATTTTCACACTGCTAATAAGTGTTTCAGGCAGGATTTGAACCGAAGAGCTACCCTTGGCGTCACCCTTTTCCCCCTCTGTCTCATACATCTTGTTCACTCCCACAGCTTCCACTACCACTTTCCCACAGATACAGGCCTCCACCCCCATCTCTTTAGGGCTTCAGTCCTGACCTCTGTCCTGGGCTCCAGTCCAGCATCTCCACTGATTCACGGTCCTGTCTACCTTTGTGTCCCCCATGCACCAGGCTCTGAGTATGTCCCAATCCAAGCTCATTTTTCTTACCCCAAGGCCCTACCTCTCCTAACATTTTCCCTGCCTTTTATGGTAGACCCTGTCTACCCTGTTGACATTCTTACATTTACCCTTGGCTCCTACCTATCCCTTCCCTTTCTCAATCCAGTTAGTGGATTAGAACTCCCAAGCACCTCCAACCTTCGTTTCCTTCCTTCATTCATCATAATCTAAACTATGATGGTAGTTTTCAAATTGACCTTTCTACCCCCCTCCCCAGCTCATCATGCCTCTGTCACAACCAGGGTGACCTTAGGCAACTCATTGTACTTCAGTTTCCTCTGTAAAATAAGGGGGTTGACTTAGATGGGCTTTGAGGGTCCTTCCAGCCATAAAACAGGATCCTCTTAATTTTCCCTCTGCACAGAAATAGTTGTTTTAATCTGCTCAAAAATCAGAGGAACAGATCAAGATTTGAAGTCAAAAAGAACTGGGCTCAAATCTGGACTCTGCCATTTAATAACCCATTTGATCCAAAGGAAGTTCTTTTACCTCTCCTGGACCTCATTTTCTTTTTTTAAAAATTTATTTTTAGCTTTCTACATTCACTTCTATAAGATTTTGAGTTCTAAATTTTCTTCCCCTTTCCAAGATGGCATGCAGTCTGGTGTAAGCTATGCATGTACATTACTATATTAAAGATACATTCGCATTAGTCATGTTGTGAAAGAAGGATCAGAGCCAAAGTGAAAAAAAACAAGAGAAAGAAAAAAAGAGCAAATATTTTGCTTCAATCTGCATTCAGACTCCATAGTTCTTTCTCTGAATGTGGAGAGCATTTTCTGTTGATCTTTGCCTTACTGAGAAGAACTGAGTCTATCAAAGTTTGTCCTCACACACTGTGGCTGTTACTGTGTACAGTGTTCTCCTGGTTCTGCCCATTTCACTCAGCATCAGTTCATATAAGTCTTTCCAGGATTTTCTAAAGTCTTCCTGTTCATCATTTCTTATAGCAAAATAGTATTCCATTACCTTTATATACCACAATTTGTTTTGTCATTCCCCAGTTGATGGGCATACCCTCAATTTCCAATTCTTGGCCATCACAAAAAGAGCTGCCATAAATATTTTTGTACTTGTGGTGGATCTCACTTTCTTTATATGCATCTTGGACACTCTCCCTCCTCCCTTTTGCCTTTTGTAACCGTTCACCCATCTTCCTCCTTTAACGTCTCGGTTGCAACGTCATCTCCCTCAAGAAGACATTCCTTGATTCCCCCAGTTGTTAGTACCTCTCCAAGTCTGTAAAATGGGGACAATAATACCTGTTATTCCCTACCTCCTATTGTTGTTCTGCAGCTCAATGAAGATCATGTACATAAAGCACTCTGTAAATCTGAAAACATTGGACCAATGTCAGCTCTTAATTAATCATTCCCAGCAGTTCCTTTGGCTCCCACTCTCTGTCCTTTTGCTTCTCGGGGCTGGCTGTGTATACTGCATGGCCACATCGTGGGGGCAGCTGGACTGGGTTTCTTACAATGTTCAGCTAAAGCACTGAGTGTCTCTGGCAGGAGCGCATGTCCTCTTTGGTTTCTGGGAATTGCCGAACTTGTGTTCCTTCAGCTTGCAGCCTATTCAGTATAACTGGACTAGTCAGATTTTTTTCAACCTGGTAATTTGATCTCTAGTACAAAAATGGCAGGAACTCCCTTTTTTTAAAAAAAACCTTAACTATGGCCTTTTGTTTTTATACCAAAGTTGCTTCTCTTTCAGATAGGAAAAATAAACAAATGTACCTCATCTTTTACCCCTGCTTCTGGGGCCCTTGCTTTTTATTAACCTGCTATTTGTATGGCTACATCATCTCTGAACTAACTTGCTCCCATCAGGCTCAGTAGAGTTCAGTGTTTCTTGAGGGCCTCTTTGCTAGGCACCAGACACTGTCCTTGGTGCTGAGGGAGATGCAAAGATCCATTGAGATAGCTGTGTTACTTGAAGAGATAGAGGAATTCCAAGTGACATCGATGGCCGAGTCCTCAGGGCTCATGAGTAAGCAGTGCCAGGAAGGCTGGACCCAGGGATGCTTTGGTCCTGTAGTTTATTGGTCCTTCCTTCCTCTAGGAACAAACCACTTGGATGTGGCATTTAAAGGTCCCCAAAGAATGAACCTAAAGATCATTGAGTCCAACCTATTCCTTTTTCAGCTTCATTCATTCAGTCATCCATCCCCACAAACATTTTTATGGTCTGCTTTGTTTTGATCTTTGTCTTCTCTGTATCTGGGATGAAGGAGGTGTTAAATAAGTGTTTGAAGAGGCACCTATAGCATACTGCCTCTACCAGCAAAAAAGAGGAGTAGTATACATTGACAAAGACAAGGCTGGAGTAGCCTTCTAGTATTCAGTTGTTATTTTTTCTCAGTTGATTTGTTTTTTTAATTTTGACATTGGATCCAGAATTTGGAATTGTACCCATAAGTAAAAAAAAATGATTATTTTTCTAACAAGCATTTTAATAAAAATATTTCTAGCAGCTCTTTTTTTGTCATGGCCAAGAATTGGAAATTGAGGGGATGTCCATCAATTGGGGAATGGTTGAACAAATTGTGGTATTTGAAGGTAATGGAATACTATTGTTGATAAGAAATGATGAGCAGGCAGACTTCAGAAAAACCTGGAAAGACTAACATGAACTGATGCTGAGTTACATTAAATTATTAATTTGTGCCCCAGAAATTATTGTCAACATGGCCGAAGTTTCTGGTAGACTTCGTCACTCCTTTTATTTCTCTTCCCCAGATTCGTTTAGTACATTCTCTCATCTCTTCCATCCAAAAAACATTCATTAAATGTGTACTGTATGTGTTATGTTATGTTGGGCACGCACCAATGAGTCACACATGGTCTTTGCTCTGCAATCTGGTGGAAATAAAAAGAAATGTTTTCATGTATGTGTGTGTGTGTGTGTGTGTGTGAAAGAGAGAGACAGAGACAGAGAGAGAGACAGAAAGACAGAGAGAGAGACAGAGACAGGGAGAGAGATAGAGACAGGGAGAGAGATAGAGAGAGAGGTATAAAGTGCTTGGCACATAGTAAGAGTTTATTAATTGTTGATAGGTAAGTAGTATCTAAATTTTAAGTGCACCAGAGGGGTATAAAATGCTATGAGATCAAATGAATAACCAATCATAATGATCTGGAAAATCATGGGAGACCACAGTAGAGCTGAGCCTTGAAGGATGAATGGGGATGATGGGAGAGAATGTTACAAACAGAAGGAACTATAGACCCAGAGATAGAGAGTTGAAACAGTGCAGGATGGGTTCAAAGAATGATAGTGAAAGCAGCTGAGAGGACGTTAGAAAATTAACCGTCAAAGTTAGAAAAGTCGGATTATGTCACAGCTTCAAGGTCAGATAATGGACTCTCTTTTTTTTTAGCGGGCAGGAGGGAGATTTTCTGAGCCAAGGTAAGCCCTGAATTAGGGAGATTGGACCCAGAGAAAGTGAAGAGACTTGTCCATAGTCCCATTTAGTTAATGGTGGAGCTGGGACCATAGTATGTATCAGGCTGGCCATGGAGATAGAACCTCGTGGGTTCCAAACTGCTCCTTGAATCCTGACCACCAATTGTCATTTCAGCTGAATTATTTCACCTTCCTACCCCTCCTCTTCTGTACAATAAAGGAGTTGGATTAGATGGCCCTTGAAGTCCCTTCCGCCCTAGTTCCATGAACTTCTCCTGTAGAGGCCAAATATTGCATATATTGACACACACTAACACGGTATGAGTGGTTTTTGTGTAGCTTTATTCATTTTATTAATAAAGGCAGTGTTCAGTTCTGTAGGCTAGAGGGTAATTACCTAGAGAGGACTGAAATGCAAGAAACAGGACATTAACAAGAATTATATTTGATCAAGAAGAATTTCTAGAAGGTAAAGTTCTCTGAGCACTCAAAGAAACCCCAAAAAAGGAAATAAATAAAACCAAACAAATCTCTGGAGCAAGACCATTTGAGGTCACTTGCACTCAGCATTTTAGATTGTGGTGGGTATATTTTGTCCCTTCTGAAATTCAGGGTTTTCATCTGAGAAGTACTTCCTATAGAAGGGATGAGAATTCTTAGGAGAGTCCAAACTTGCTGGGACGTAACTGACTCCTGAGTGAGGCTCATGGGCAGCCGCCAGCCCTAGGAGACCTGAAATGGCCCAGGTCAGGTTCCCTGTCTTGGTATACTCATGATAGGGCAACTTGGAGGTCAACAGAGGAGCTCTGGAGTGAGCTTACAGCCCCCGGCCAAGGGAACATTGCCCCTACCCTTCTTTAATCTTTTTGTCCCCAGTAAAGCTTAAGGAAAACATCTTTAGCTTGCAACCCCCTGTCTCCACTTACTGTGAGCACCTGAAAGTCTCACAAGACTTTTGGTCATGTTCAACAGCTCTTCTAGCGTTGAGTGTTTTTATTCTAAATTTTTAAAATTTAGTACCTTTTTTTGCGATGTATGTGCTGTTTCTTAACCAGAATATTGGATTTACAAGGACTTCCTATTTACCCCTGCCTTGGTCAGCCCTTATCTGGTATGTTGTATTCATTTCTGGACTAGCAAGAACATCAGCTAGCTAAGGAGCGTCTAGAGGAAGGTGATGGTGGGGGAAGGTGGGGAGTTGGACGGTCGTGTCATGGCAGGGCTGTAAAGGAACTGGCCTGGGCATGTTTAACTTGGACAAGGGAGGCCTCAGGCACCCATTTTCATGTATGGCACTTATATGGAAAAAGCTCAAGGGAACGCAGATCTTTAGCTGGAAGGAATCTCTAGTTCAATCTCTAAATTCACAATTAAGGAAATTGAGGCAGACTGAAGTGATTTACCCATGATCTCACAGCTACTAAGTGTTTAAGGCTAAATTTGAACCCAGGTCTTCCTCACTCCAGGTCTAGTATTCTGTGCATTATGACATACCACTCAGGTTAGACATGTTCTCTTTGGTCCCAAGAGGAAAGGCTGAAAGTCACAAAGAGGCATCTTTAGGGTCAGGGTCAAGAGAAACTTCTTAATGATGAAAGGTTTCCCAGAGTGGAATAGACTGGTCACAGTAGAAGGTAGTGAGCTTCTCCTCTCAGGCAGTCTTCAAAGGAGAGTGGACATGAGATGGCCTCTGGGATGGAGGTGGGGAGTCCCTGTTTCTCAGTCCCTAATGCTACTGAGTAATAGCATTTTCGGTATTATTAGATGGAAAAAAGGATTTGCAGCATTAATTAAATCCTATTGCTAAGCATAAAATGGAAAGGATTCTGGGGCAAAGAGTTAGGATCTAGGGTTGAGAGCTCAGACGGACAGGAGAGGACAAGCAAGAGGAAGAAGCTGGTAGGGGATCACTGGGCTTGTGGCTGGGAGTCCTGGGCACTTTCTCAGCATACCTCCCAGTCACAGAGCGCTGTAGTAGACACTGGGGGAAAGTGTCAAGCTTAGATGATGATGATGATGATGATGATGATGATGATGATGATGATGATGATGATGATGGTAGTTGGATGGAGGAGAAGGCTGGTGATGTTGACAGTCATATTGATGAAACGATAGTGGCAGTGGTGATGTCCACAAATCCATCCATGATTCCTACTCTTGGAGTTTCCAGTCCAGGTGTTGGGAGCCCAACACAAACACAGGCAGATCCACAAATATACACAGATATACAAAATAGCATTCGGTAAGTACGCTGGAGATGTTCAAAGTGCTAGGCGCATTCCAAGAACAGAAAGCTCATTAGTGACTGGGGGAAATCAGGAAAGCTTCGTGGAGAAGGTGGCACAGATAAAGGGAGAGAGATTGAAGATCCACAAGAGAGGGAGGATATAGCCAGAGCAGGCCCTAGAGGAGGAGGGAGGACAGGAGAACAGAACTTGGGGGACTCTAAGAGCCCGAGGAGAAAGGAAGGTGTTCCTTTTAGCTGATCAGTGTAAGATCTGGGCTCAGCAGCTCTCACTGAGGGGTATAACATCCAGAGTGAGGGGGATGATCAGCCCTACTGCTACTTGCCAGATCATAGCTGGAGTGTTGTATCCACTCTGGGCATTGCATTTTGGGAAGGACATTGGAAAAGGGAAGTATGAATGGAGCAGAAGCATTGAAGATGGTGAAGGGTTGTAGACTGTGCTATGTGAACATCAGTTGCGAAACAGGGAAATTTTTAGTGTAAAGAAGTGAAAACCAAGACAGGGATAAGGAGAGCTGGTGTGTGAAAGAAGAATTAGCTTTGTTCTACTTGGCTTAGAGAAAAGAAGGAGAAGCAAAGGGTGGGGAGAAGGGGAGTGGCAATCGTAGAGAAGCAGACTTGGATTTGAATGTAAGAAAAACTTTTACTGCTTAGAAGTATCTCAAAGTGGAATGAGCTGCCCCAAGAAGTAATGAGGCCCCCCTCCCTGGAGATAGGCAAACATTGGAAGGCCATTAGCCACGTAGACCACAGAACAGATTCCTGTCCTGGCAGAGGTTAGACTAGCTGACCTTGGAGCTCTCCTCCAGCCCTGAGATTCTGTAATTCTGTGGCTGCTACTGAGGGGAGTAAGCTTGCCAAGCTGGAGCGATGCATCATGTGTTCAGAGAAGTCTTTGGCCCAGTTTCTGGGATGATCATACACAATTGTTTTAGTTGAGTTGTTGAATTTGGGGGTGGGGAAAGCCCACAAAGAGCTCTGGGTAAGTGGAAGTGCCAGTAAGGAAGGCCCTTTCCTCAGGTTTGGCTTAGAGCATTTAGGGAAAGCTCCTCAAAGCCCAGGGCATGCAATCTTTGGACTCCAGAAGGTCCTACTGGTTCCAAGCAAAGGATTGGGCCTTGGCTTGTGCCAGTAGTAGTGCATACCCAGATGGGTCTGCTGGGTCCTTTGGGAACTTGTTCACCTTGCTTTTGTGGAAGTCATCCAGCCCAGCACCAGCTGTTTGCATGCAGTCAAAATATCTCCAATTTTGGCCTCTGGAAGAGAGGGAAGGATGGAGAGTGAGTGAGGCCATATGACTCAAAATGCACTTAGACAATCTTTGTCTCCCTGCTTGTCTTAATGAATCCTTTGCTGTCTACATTTCTCTTCGATGTGTTTTCTTCTTTTTTGCTCAGTAGTCTGCTTTTGGGTATAGTTGGTACTGTACTAAGCCCTCTGAGGTTAGGGTCCGGGAATCATGAGAAACTGCCCTAAATATAGATAAGTTTGCCTGGTGATGGGACCTGGGGTTAAGCTGTGGGGTGGGTGCACAGTGATGTTGGAGTTGCCTGGATTACCTCCCTCCCAACACAATGGTTGATGGGGGAACTGAGGCCAAGACTGAGAGAGGCTAATGAAAGGGGTTTTGGGGATGGTGTGCCTTGAGGGACAGATTGAGTAAACATGTCCAGTGATGGGAAGGAAAGATTTTCCAGCTTTCTAAAGAAAGAATTTCTGTAAGGTCCTTTGGCATACATTCCTATTGTCCCCTTTGCCCCTAAGGCTGAGGAGCATTGACCCATTGTCCAGAAAAGCAAGCCAGAAGACACATTTTGCAAGCTGCCCACACTTTCACAGGGTAGCTGACAATGCCACCGTGTGTGTGTGTGTGTGTGTGTGTGTGTGTGTGTGTGTGAGAGAGAGAGAGAGAGAGAGAGAGAGAGAGACAGAGACAAATAGACAGAAAGCACTTGAATAGGCAGTGCTTCCAAGTACAAGTTCAGTCATTTAGAAAACTTTAGCAAGAATATTACTAGGGACAGTGAGCAAAGCAACTGTGTCATGGTGGCAAAGTGGTGGTGAACTTGAGCTCCTAAATTCAGAGCTAGACGGAACCTCAGAGGCCACTGAATGCAACACCCTCATTTTACACATAGAGAAAAATGTGGCCCAGGAAGGGTGAAGTGACTTGGGCCCACAGGTTTATTTAGAATTGTAAAGGCCTCAGAGACTGCCGAATCTAACCTTGTTATTTTATAGTTGAAGAAGCAACTGAAGCCAAAGGAGGTTAAGGGATTTGCCTAGGGTCATACAGTGGGTCAAAGAGGCAGGATTTGAATCCAGGTTCTTTGACTCCAAAACCAGAGTTTGTTTTACTTTATCGTATGTACATATATCATATCATATTATCATGTTCGTATAATATGTAGAGAGATAATTTACCCATCTTCTGACCTTCCGACTCTCACTCTTTCACTCCCACTGACCCTCTTCATTAAACTCATGAAACTAATCATGGACATTTATTAAACACCTATATGCACTTCCTACGACACTATGGGAGGTAACTGGGATATAGAAATAAAAACAAAACAGACTCTACCTTCAAGGAACTTATTTTCTATCAGGGCAAATGATGTGGGCATACCTGAGTAAATGCAGCATATATACCAACTAAAGGTCATTTACTAGGGAAGGGAAACACTAGCAGCTGGGGACATCAGAAAAAGGCCCATGTAGGAGTTAGCACTTGAGTTGATCTTTGAAGGAATCTAGGGTTTCCAGTAGACAGAGGTGAGGAGGTCATGCATTCCAGGCATAGAGGACAGAGAGTAATTCTACTTGGCAGAAGAGCAGAGAGCAGGAGATTGTAGAATGTTGTAGAGGGACTTGAATTTCAGAAAAAGGCCTTTGAAATCTATTCTGGAGCATTTTGCTTGACTGTACATGTGTAATCCATATCAAATTGCCTTCCCAAGGAGGGGGAGAGGAAAGGGAGAGAGAATTTAGAACACAGTTTTTAAAAAAAAAACTGTTAAAAGTTATCTTTACATGTAATTGAGGGAAAAATTTTTTATTTTTTAAAAACTGTTTTAAAGAAATTTATTCTGGAGGCAAAAAGAAACATTTCAAACTTTTTGGGCAGAAGGATGACATCATCAGCTCATCTTCATTAAAAGTTTATTCTGCCAGAATACAAAGAGTTGGGTGCCAGTTAGATATGTCACATTGTACCACATGTTCTGGACAACTTCCCTACCTGTTTCCAGGTTTAAGGGTTATCCTATGAAACTAGAAGCATAACTTAAGAGCCCCCTCCAGTGAGCTTCCCCTTAACAGTTACTCAGCTGACACAACTTTCATCTATAGCATTTATTAAAGTGGCAGAGGAAGAAAAGTAGCTGCAAAACATTCTCCCATAAACCCAGGGCACCCTCTCCCACAAATATACATAATATCCTTGTGAAGAATGATAGTGAAAGATACATGTGGCCAAGAGAATTCCTCACAGCCCCTTCTCTTACTCTTCTCCTGGGCTCCTCCCACAGTTTGCCTCTTGATTACCAGGGCTAGTTCCCCCTTGAGTCTGCAGTGGGCTCTCTTCTAGGCTGCCAGAGGTCACATTACTCAAAACTTACTCTTTCCATTAAGTTGCTAAAGAGTGTATACATATTTCTTCCCTTCTGGAAGCTGTCCACTGTGCCTCAAACTTGTTCAGATTTACTACTAAATAGAATGTCTACCACTGGGTGAATAGTTCAGCTGCTGCTACATACTATGACCAATAGCAACTGCCTAACTCTTGAACTGCTTAGCTGTCCTTTAAGAACCAACTTGGGGCCATTGTCAGTATTTTGCCCAGTCAAGGACTCCCCAATCAAGGGACTTTTTCCGCACTTCCTATGGAAATAAGGGGAAGCTAGGTGGTGCCATAATTCTTAGACCTGGAGTTGGGAAGACTCCAAATCTGGCCTCAGATCCTCACTGGCTATGTGACCCTGGGCAAGGCACTTCACCCTGTATGCCTCATTTTCTTCATCTTTAAAATGAGCTGGAGAAGGAAATGGCAAACCACTCCAGTATCTCTTCCAAGAAATTCCATATGGAATCACAAAGAGTTGGATACAACTAAAAACAACTGAACAGCAATGAAAGGGAATGAAGGGCATTAAATGGTCTTTACCCTTAACCTGATACCTTCTTATCTGCCCTTTACTTTCTGTAACTGCACTGATCTTGATGGAAATGGACTGAATAGATGGGAAGACGTTGACCAAAAGATCAACTACCCCCTACAATATTTACAGGGAAATCTACCATTGATTGATTCCTCAAAAAACATGACACCCATCAAATGATTTTTCTTTAAGGCATAGCTTCCCACCCTCCCTTTCCAGTGAAGCCTGCCTCAACTCTTTCAGCTGTTAATGCCTCATCTCCTTTCCATTTAACCTGGAAATGTACTTATTTGTGCTCATGTTGTGTCCCCTAGAAGTGTAGACACTTCCCAATGTCAAGAGCTGCTTCATTTTTGGTCTTTTTATCCTTACAGCTCCCGGTTCATAGCAGGCTACAATTCAGCACAACTGACCAATACATTTAAAAAAGTCTGAAAATATGAGCAATGTGCAATGTTTGTGGACTTCTTACCTCCTCAAAGGGGTGGGGTTGGAGTGTCTTTTCATATTTTTTTTAGTAATTTTGTAACATTTTGATTTGTGTGTATGGTTGGTGTTTCCATTTACAATTTTGTGTATATTAGACATTGTATAGACACATTGCTTTCTTGGCCCTGCTTGCTACATCTATATCAGTTCATGTAGATCTGTTCAGATTTTTCCGTATTCACTGCATTCATCATTTCTTACAGTACAAGAATTACACCATTGGCTTAGTCATTTCTCAGTTATTGGGCACCTACTTTGTTTCCAATTCTTTGCTAACACAAAAAATACTGCTGTAATATTTTGGTGTATATGAAGGCTTCATTCTTATCAATGGCTTCCTTCATGTGCTAGCCTAGTCATGGAGTCTCTGATTCAAAAGTTATTGACACAAGTTGGTTTATTTACATGATTCCAAATTGCTTTCCGAAAGGGTTGTCAGATTCGTAATTCCAGCAACCATGCACAAGTGTGCCTATCTTCCCATAGCTCTTCCAACCTTAGTTCCCATTTTTTTTTCCTGTTTGCTAATTTGCTGGGTAGGAGATGAAAATTCGTGGTTGTTTTGATTTCTACTTCTCTTCAGTATTAGGAATTTGGAGCATTCTTTTCACGTGCTTATTACTGGTTTGTAATTCTTTTGAGAACTGTTTATTCATATGCTTTAATCATTTGTCTATGGGTAGAATAGCTACCCAGTAGACTCTTTTTGTGTTTGTTGAATTGAATTGGGCCTTCCTCCAACCCCACCCCTTTGATAAAACAGACCAGAGTCCATCCAACCTTGCCAGCCTTCTCCAGGAAATTGAGTTCTTTGTGATTTCCCTTTCTTATATGTCCCAGCCCAAGGAACCTGAATGATCCTTTGAGCTCAATTCAGTTCCACAAATGTAATTCCACAAACAATGATCAAATGAATTCTGTGTCTAGAGCATTGTGCTAGGTGCTAGAGGGATGCAAATGGAACCCCATTGTCAGAGATTCTCCAGGCCCAGAGAATCTAGGAACACTCTTTGGAACTTTGCCCCTTCTTGGCTTATAGTGCCCTCCTAGGAAATCATCCGGTATGCACTATCCTGAGACTTGCTTAAAAGTCCAATGTGTGAATTTCAAGGGAAAAGCTTCTTTAAAAGGATTGTAAGACAGAGACCCCCTTGCTTAAGGGTCCATTAAATATGTAAATCCTTCAGGCCATTTGGAGTCTTGAGTTTGAGGTCTTCTGTAGTGAATTCCCACACCTCCAAGTCCTGTCTTGCCTTGTTCCTGCTGCTTAAAAAGAAGAGATTTAATGGCCTCTCTCTTTCTTTTTTTAACCTCCCTGGCTTTCCTCATGGCTCTGTAACATGGGCATCCAGTCTACCAGTTTCTCTGGCCTACAATTCTCCTAGAATTCTTTATTCTTTCTATCCCATTCCCATGTAAGTGGATTTTCTCCCAGTAACCCCTGTTCTCTGGCTCTCCCTTATCATTTCTAATCCCCCTCCCCACCTATACCCCTCTGGCCACGCAGACCTTCAGGCAAAAGCAGCATTCATTTAAAAGCAGGAAAAAGGGATGCAGTGCCATTTAGGCCATGCAAAGTTTAGAGAAAACATGGTCCCCTACTTCATGAAATGTATTGTGTGGTGGGCCAAAATTTATGTCAGCTCCTTGAGAGCAATGTGAAAAACAATTTTCTGACCAGCCTCTGCTGGGTCATGCATGTTTATTGTGCCTAGAAGCAAGCCTGGCCTAGCAAGGAGAAGCCACCTGCCTGCCTGCCTTAGAGACCTTGCCTTCCACAGGCCCTCCAGCAGTATTCCCTTGTCAGTTAAAGACAGAATCACCTCTCTTAGGCCAGAGAGTTCCAGTTATGTTTTAGAATTCCAAACAGACCAACTTCTTGCCTGCCAATTCTCCTAAGAGCCTTCTTCTGAGAAAAAGGAGGTGGGACAGAAATGCAAGACCTATCCAAGATTGGAGAGGTCTTAATCAGCAGGGTCTCCCTCATGGATAGCTAAGCTTCTTAACCTACTGGATCTCCCTTGAGGATAACTCAGCAATCAGATTGCCCAGTAAGCTTTTTTCAAATTTAAAATAAATTATTTTTTGTTATTTTGTACATGACTAACATCATCAACCATGAATACTACCATAAAAAGAATTATACATGAAACCACAGATTTCGAATACATTCAACTTGCATTTTTAAATTCAACATTTCAATGGTATCTTGCCTGTCTGTATCTCCTTTAGAATCTTCTTCTGTACTTTAAAAAAAATTCTGTAGTGACTCTTCTTCCTTGATCCCTTTCTTCCTTGCATATCTCTCCCTCATCAATTAAAAAAAAAAAAACTCATTTATGACAAATCTAGTTGGACAAAACAAATCCACATATCAGCCAAGTACTTCATTCTCCACTTCACACACTGGTGGCAGGTAATGTGCATTGTCCTAAGACCAAGTGATTGCTCATTGTTTTAATCAGAATTTTTAAGTCTTTTATGATTGTCTTTCATAACGTTGTAGTAGTGTATGAACTATTCTCCTAATTCTCCTCACTTTCCTCTGTATCAGTTTACTTTTTCTTTCCAGGTTTCTCTGAATACATCTTTTCATTTCTCATCTCACAATGATATTCTACTATATGCACAGACTAGTTTATTCAACCATTCCTCAGTTGATAGGCACTCATTTAGTTCTTAATTCTTTGCTATAATACAAGGTGCTGCCGTAACCCTAGACTTATGTGCCTTGGTCTCCTTAAATAATTCAGCAATCATTTTACCTTCCCGACCAGCTGGGTCTCCCTCTGGGATAACTCAGCAATCAGCTTGTCTGCTAAGCTTCTTATCATAGCATCCAATTTCCCATGTCCAGGGCAGCTTGTTAACTGTTGGCTGGCTCTGTCTTCTTGCCCTCCTGAGCCTGTTTTCCGGGTCTTTCTGATTCTTTAGATCACAATGTTTTAGGTTGGTTTCTCTTCCCAGAATGGATCTAAACTGCCTCAGTCTTTCTCTCTGGGTCCCTGACCATGCCTGATTACCTTGCATTTCCTGGGCTTCTAGAGGCCAGGAATGGTGTCTTATTTTTCTGCATGTAGCATAATTTCTACTTTACAGATAGTTCATTTGTACTATAGAATCAGGGAAATCAGAGCTGGTTCTTGCTTAAGAGATACTTATAGACTTCCTTTTACAGATGAAGAAACTGAGGCCCAAGGAGAGATTAAGAGACTTGGTCCAGGGTCACACAGGAGAAAATTAGCTGTCAGGACTGAACCCTGGGTCCTCTGACTCCAATCCCAGGCTCTTTTTTCTGAGTATGTTCTATTTGGTTGTTTCTTAGAATTAGGCACATTTGTTATTTGAAATATGCAGACAATATTTAACATTCTCATGATGTTCTTTTTCTCCTATTTGGGGAAAAAATCATGTTGGTTTTTCTCTAAACAAAGCTCAAATGGGATCTGGGTGGAAAATTCTCTCCCTGGGATGATCCGCTTATCATATGACCACAGACAAGAAACTTAGTTTTAAGATAATTTACATGGATAGATGACCAGAATAATATCTTGTTTTATTGTAGATATTTGAAATGCACATAATAAAGGTGGGTGGTGAGTTGTATTGCAGGAAGACATTCAAGCAGAAGAGACAAAGCCATTTGCGTATCTAAGCATTTGAAGCAGAGTACTCAGAAATCCATGTAAGATTTATTCACAAACTGCCAGGATGGGGTTCCAGAGAGAAAAATCCATGTGACAGAGCAGCATGGAAAAGGATACAAAGGATAATGCCAAGTTTCAGCTTTAAATCTCAGTAGAGTTAGATGAGAAGTTCCATTTGGGGTGGGGAGAGGGTCAAAATTGGCCAAGTATTTATTAATTTTATCAATATTTCTACTATACCCTCTGGAATCACAGCCATATCCCATGTTAGTGAACAGAGGAAATATGTATCATAAAATATCCTGGGTTCAAATGAAAATATGGACATTATAGGACATCTGGTGTCACCATATCCACTCCTCCCCCTCTCTGATTTTGGAGCATGGCCAAGATGGTTGCATGCCTTTGTGACCCAGGGAGAAGACAGCTGCTGTTCCCCTTCCTCGTTCCTCTTAACTCTGTTGAAGAATGGTCAGAAGTTAAGAGTACCTCAAAGGACCAAGCTGCACCAAATGACATATCTGAGAGGTAGTAGTATGGAAAGGTTTATTTCATAGTAAAAAAAAAAAAATATCTGTTTGTAATTGTTTGTATTTTTTAAAAAAGCATATTGGCACAGATGGGAGAAATTGTCATGAAATGATTTAAAGGCATTTTAAAGGTCAGTTGATTCAGTTGACATGCCTGATCCTTCTGTTAAATCTTTATTGGCTCATAGGATTCCTTGAGCTGGAAAGGACCTCAGAGACCATCTAATCCAAATTCTGCATTTTACAGGTGAGGGAACTGAGGCTCAGAAATGTTGACTGGCTGGACCATGTCACACAGGCAATAAGTGTGAGAAATGGAATGTGAACCCGTCTCTTCTGACTTGAATTGGCGGTCTTTCTTTTATAAAATTTTCTGACATACTCAACACCAAAAAATGAACCTTATATATAGTATAGAAGAGAAAGAGATGATCGGGACATCATATTTCTCTGTTTGTTGAGCTTACTTTCCCATATAAGTATGTAATGAATTCCATGTATCACTTCTGTTGCCAACCTTCAAGCAAGAACAAATGTTTCAAGTTTAATTTGCCTCATTTTACAGAAGAGGGCACAGGGACCTGAGAGCAAAGGGGCTCAGGATCATCAGACTTAGAGGCATAAGGACCCTTAAAAATGACCTAATCCAACCCCTCTCATTTTACAGATGAGAAGACTGAGGCCAAAGAAGCATATATGCCCCCAGTGATCATGCAGTTATTAAGTGTCAGGACCAGGATTTGAACCCAGCTCTTTTGCCTCCAAATCCAGTGCATGACCTTGATGATTCTTGTGCCAAATCTAGCTAGGGAGAAAAGAGTTCTGCCAGCCCAGAGTGAGTACACAGCCTTGATACAGCAACAACAAAGGTCCTGTTGAGTTGAGATGCAATAAGAGGGGCTTAGTGTCCAGAAAGAACAGGAGAAGTGTTCGTTCCACTCTTGGCTTCAGTTCCACTCAGAACTGAGGATCCGTAATTTAGGAAGGACATTGGTAGATGGGGGGTGTCCAGTCATGACAGTCAGGGTGGGGAAGGAAAGCCTCAGGGAGGGCAGGACAAGTACCCTCAAGCATTGGAAGGGCCTTCCATGGAAGAGAGAATCCACTGGTTTGGTTTGTCTACTAAGGAGAACAGAGGGTGGTGAGTGGTGGGGAAACTTCAAAGAGGCACGTTTAGGCTGAGATGGGTCCCCTTGTGGTCTCCAGGGTCACTCCTCCCTGGAGATCTGACAGCAAGTCTAGAGGACCATGTGTCCAGTGTGTCCTTTCAAGGATTCCTGCTGTAATATGTATTAAACAAGGTGGCCTCTGAGGTCTCACTGTGCCTGGGAAGGGGGAGCTGGCCAGGGTGCTGAAGTTTTCTCCTGCTTTCCTCCGCTTCAAGGACATGTTGGTGTGGGGACAAACATAAGTAGAAATTAGAGTTTTTCACCACCATCACCACCCTCCACAGATGTGAAAGTCAGCACCTGTCATATTTGACTGCAGAGCTGGGAGTCACTTTTTTCCTGATGCCTCTCAGGGGGCCAGAGCATGAGGGAAGCCAGTTTAGATATAGCAGCCTTTAGCTTCTCCCCTGGCTCAGCACTGGGAAGCCTTAACACAACTTCATAGCTGTTTTCATGCCCCTTACCTCCTGCCTACTTCCAGTCTGACTTTCTGATGGTGACCCCTCCATTCAATATGGCAAGCAGGGTGCAATGGGAAGAAGACTGGATATGGAGATAGGGACCTGGACTGGAATCCCACACTTGCCACTTGCTGCCAAGTTCTGTGGGACTCAGACTAAGGGATTCTTGAGGGGATCCTCCTTAGCTCCACACCTATGATCCCGTGAACTCATATATTCCTTGTTTGTTGTTCTGCCTAGGTCCTGAAGCTCTTTCTTGCGACGGAACTGTGCTCACCCAGTTCTCTGAACATCCTCCCCAGTTCTTATGCACACCCATGGCACAATGAGCAGCCCTCAGGAGCAGCTGAGCTGGTCTTCCTCACCCACCTTGACCTTGAGTGAGAACAGAGCCTTTGGTGGGTTTCATGAGGAGGGCACGTCCCCAAGGAGCCACCCTTCTCCCAAGCTCTTTGAGGATGTGGGAGAGAAGGCAGTGCTTCGAGCTGAGCTCACAGAGGGCTTGGGCAGCCCCATTGCCACAACTGCACTGACCAGTGTCAGTGAGGACTCCAGGGACCAGTTTGAGAACAGCGTTTTGCAGCTCAGGGAACAAGAGGAGTCGGAGCCGGCCACTTCTCAGGGTAATGGTCATGCAGGCGACGGAGAGAACACCAGCGGCACAGAGGACGTTAAGATCCAATTCAGCCGATCAGGCAGTGGCAGTGGTGGCTTCCTTGAAGGACTTTTTGGCTGCCTGAGGCCTGTGTGGAACATCATAGGCAAGGCCTACTCCACCGACTATAAGCTCCAGCAGCAAGGTATGTGCAGGGATGGGGGGGAATCCTTTTTCCTTCCTTCCCACTGGGATCACAGAGCTAGTGCTGGAAGAGCCCTCAGAGGCCAGCCCTCTTCTTGTACAGAGAGGGAAACTGAGGCCCAGAAGAGGGATATTATATTTTTAGAGCTGGGCAGTGCCTCAGAGGCCAACCTCTGTCGAGTCCAACCTCACATTTTAAAAATGAAGAAACCAGGCCTTAGCTTTCCTAAGGTCACACAGCAGCTAATGGGCAGAACAAGGATTTCATCCCTGGGGGCCACTGAGTTCAAACGCATCCCTTGTGCTGCTGCTACTGTTCTGAACTTCTGGAGGTAATATCACCTTTGGTCTTTTGGCAAGCTAATGAACTGAGGGCATATGAATGGGGTATACTTTGGGGTTCTGTCATTCTATGTAACCTAGAACAGGTGACTGGAACTCTCTATCCTCTTCTGTAAAGTGTCGATGGCTCCAAGATCCCCTTCAGCCAGAGATCTGTGATCCCATCTTCCTGTGAATGACTGAGTTAACACATTTACCTCTTTGTAGGGACAAGCCTACCTCCCAGATTTTCTGGGGCAGTGTTGAGTCTAAGAAAAGAAGGTTTATTTTTAAGACACTATCCTTTGTCAGAAAGCATGCCAACTTTTGGTTCAGCAAATATGTTCACTTTGCCTATTGCACCAAGTGGATATCTCTTAAGATATCTTGGTCCACAAAAAACTATAAAATAGTTATAAAATGCCTTAGCAACTATCTTCATAAGGCTGTCTCTTAAAAGTCACAACCTTCCGTGTCTCTTCAAGCTCTAAAGATCTGTGATTTGACCATTGACTCACCTTTCAACTGAGAGATAGACTTATCTATTTAATTCAACAAGGATTTATTAAGTTCCTACTAAGTGCCTGCCTAGGTGCTGGGTGCTAAGTATATGAGACAAAAATAAAGCAGTTTCTGCTCTCAAGGGTCTAACATTTCTACTGGAGGTATGCAAGATATGCACAGATAAATAGATGTTTTGATAGATAGAGAGATAGATAGATGGATGGATGGATGGATGGATAAGTAAATAGATATGTAAATACTGATAGATATGTATATACAGATATATTTTGTTGTTGTTGCTGCAGACCTGTGATTTCATCAGTACAGGAGACTCATAGGATCATAGATCCAGAGTTGGAAGGGACCTCAGAGGCTCTTGAATTCAATTCCCTTATTTTACAGATGAGAAAACTGAGGCTCATAGAGGTCACATGGCAATGAGTACTGAGGTAAAACTTGAACCCTGGTCTTATCGACTTCCAGACTCCAGCCAACAAGTCCTGCTGCTTCCTATAGTTCCCCTTTTTTTTTTAACCTGGACCCAAGATTTAATGGGTCAGAGAGCTCAGTACAAGGGAATTTCAGGAAGGAAAGAATATGGGCATGAAATCAAGCCCATACCCTCTGGTTCCAAATGCCGGGTTCTCATGACTCCACCAGGGCTTCAGAATCTTGTCTGTGAGTGTCCTGGACCGCTTGAGCAGCCCCGGTGAAACCTCAAGGTGCCCCTACCCCTCGCACCCCGCCACCTTCTTAGAATTGTGTTTTTAGATAAATGAAGAAAATGTGCAGTTTCAGTGAGAGGTCAGTGAAAATCAGGATAGAATTTTTTCCCATCCAAGTTTTCAGGCTCCCTGCAGTCTCTCTGTAGGTTTACAATGCTGGGCTCACTCCCTGGAGCTCTTCCCTGCTGGCCTTCCAGGTGTCCCCTGCCCTTCCACATCCTCTTGGGTCTCCCTGGGACCCTCCACCTGGCAGGAAGGCAGCTGGCAGCGTGGAATTCTGAAGAGATTTCCCTGTCAGGGCCCTCCCCCAATCCCTGCTTCTCTCCAAGTTGGGAGGACCTAGGTTTTAAACAGTTCCTCCTCCTCTTCTCATCCTACATAAACAGTCTTTTCAGTCATTTTTGAGTCACTCAGCATTTGCTTCGTCAAGTCAGATTATTTGGCTTATAAAGTTTTCGCTGGAGCTACCAGAACCTAGAATGCTCTCTGATAGCCCTGGCATCTCCCCCTGAGGCAATGCAGATTCTCACCTGTGCCTGCCCATCTCCTGTCCGTATATTCCTCAGTGTTTCCCAGGAGGATAGAGGCATCCACCGACAGTGAGAAGGAAGGCTTCTTTCTTTCCCCTGGTCCATGAGAATAATTAGAGAGGATTCAGCCTTTCACTTGGTGTGCCTTCCTCTAATCAAAGACCCAGGAATCCCCTTTCATTTTTTAGTCAGGCATTTCTTTCCTTCCCATAGCGTGTCCTGAAGAATTCCTTGTTTATAATGGGTGGCAGCCTACCCTACCCATGCCACCATGTTCCTCTCAATTGCCTAGTGATAATAATGACAGCATTTATCTAGTACCTACTGTGTGCCAGGCATTATACTAAACACTTTATTAACTTAATTAATCCTTACGACAACCCTGCAAAATTTTTGTTGCTGTGATTATCCCCACTCTACAGTTGAGGAAACTGAAGCAAACCAAGGTTAAGTGACTTATGGTCACTCATGGTCTCATAGGTAGCAAGTGTTTGGGGCTGGATTTCAACTTCCATCCTCCTGCCTCTAGGCTCTGGTGCTTTATCCACTGTGAGCCACGCCATAGCAAGACCTAAAGATCATCTAACCCAAGCCCCTTACGAGTCTTAAATTATAGGGAGGTGGGACCTGCATCAGCAGAGAAAGGTCTCTTACATGGAAACTACCCAAACCAAAGACATTGTAGATCCTATCCCTAACCCCTGGCCAGTTACTAACCTAAATTTAAAAACCCTCAACAAAAACAAATAGTAAGATGCACAAACAGGGGAACTGAAAGTGCACTACTATTCTTGAAGATTTCTTTAAAAAAGAAAAAGTACAGGTGTCTCCAGTAAATAAATGGCTAATGGATAGAAATAGGCAGTTTTCAAAGGAAGAATTCCAAACTATGAACAATCACATAGAAGACTGCTCCAAGTCTCTTGTGACAAGCAAAATCAGATCAGAACAACTCGAAGGTTTCCCCTCATACGCATCAGATCCACAAAGGTGACAAAAGACCAAAATGGAGTGTGCTGTAGGGGCTGACAGAAGACCAGCACTTCAATTAATTGTTCATGGGAATCAGTGCTCTTGAACAGTCACTGAATTGCTCATACCCTTGGACCCAATGATGCTTCTACTGGTCTCACAACCCAAGAAGTTCACAGACACATGGAAAGATCCCCTGTGGGAATCTTATGGATCACAAGTCTAAAGTCAGAGGGGATCCCTGAGGTTGGCCAGCTAGTGCAACCTCCTCATTTCATAAATGAGGAAGTTAGGGCCAAAGGGTTATCTGATGGGCCCGAATTCACCCAGATTGTGAGCACTGAGGTCTTGCTTTTTAAGAATCACCTGAAGGAAATGGGGAGCTTTAACCTGGAGCACAGGCCATACCAGCAGTGTCCAGTTTAAGTAGAAACAGTCCACAAAGCTTTACCCAAGGATCTGTGGGGGACACATTTTTTATTATTATCTATGTTTTTGTATATTTGTTCATTTTGTTAGATATCTCCTAGTTGCATCTGAATCTGGTTTGGGAGTGTTGTGGGCTACATTCCCCCCACCACACCCTCACCCCCAGCGCATATTTGGTACCATGAGAGTACATGAGTCTTCAAGTGTTTGAAGGCCTAATGCAGAGAAGAAGCATTATCTTTGTTCTGCCTCGTCCCTGAGAAGAAGGTAGAGAGAGACCACTTAGGCTCAAAAAAACTTCCTCATCAGTTAGTGCTGTCTGCATCATTATAATGTAGTGATTATATAAAATATCATCATATAAAATATAAAGTGGATGTTACTCTTTTCACGTGTGACCTTGTCCAAGTGGAAGTCTCAGTAAAATGAGGCCATTGGATGAGTTTCAATTCAATAAGATTGTAAAAATGGAAATGTTTTATTTTGACAGTCATCAGCCCTTCCCCCCAAAAAACAGTGTCTTCCCTTAAACAAAGTCAGCAAAACCGCCTCCTTGAGTGATCCCACCCGGCGTGCCTGTCACTCTCCATTTTTATCCTTTACGCTTTGTTAACAGAGAGGACAGACTTGGGCTTTCTCTTAGCATTTGGAACTAAAATTGGCCCTTGTGTTGAGCATCAGTTTTATGGCTTTTAGACCCATTTTCCTTTACCTTGTTACAGTTTGTACACTGTTATTTTGGTTCTGCTTTCTCCACATTTGCATCGTCAGTGGATATAAGTCTTCCCATCTGGCTCTGAATTATTCATGCTCATCATTCCATATAGTGAAGGAGCATCCCATTCCCTAATCAGTGGATGCAATTTGTTTTCAGGTTTTGGCCCTGACAAATAGTGCTGACATCTAATTAATTATATATGTGCATGTGACATGTGTATGGATACATGTATACATACACATGTGTTTGTATACCTGCATTGTAGATACAGATGTACATGTATATATACACATATACATATATACATATATAAACATACAGGCACACACACACATACATATATACATCCTGTGACCCTTTCCTTCTGACACTGACTTCCTTGCATACAAACGCAGTAGTGATTTAACAAAGAGCAGAAATAGATGAATCTCTTTTCTTACATGGTTGCAAAGAGTTTTCCAAAAGAGTTGGACTAATCCTTTAGTAGTGAATGAAAGAACCTGTCTATTCACAGCCCCTCCAGCATTGGTTTTTCCAATTTGTACCATTTTTGGCAGTCTGATTTAGTGTTCTTTGAATTTGCCTTTCTCTGACAATTGGGGTTCTTAAACATTGTGTTTAAGTGGTTGAAAATTTTCCTTTGAAAACTGCTCATATCCTTTGGTCAGATGAAGGACCTGAATTTATTAAAAGGCCTGCCCAGTGTTTAACATGGGCTACAAAGACAAAAAATGAAGTACTTCCTGCCCTCATGGAACTTATAGTCTGGCAAGGGGATATGATATGTACATAGATATAAGATACCCTACGAGATAGAGTGACAGAAGATAACATGCTTTTGAAATATTTGAGGAGAAAGAGAATCTGTCTTCTGGAGGAACTGGAGAAACTAGAGAATCTGCTCCTGGGTTACAAGGGGTTACAAGGGGCAAAGAGGTGCAGGCTACCCCAGAGCCATTGCCCCCAGTCTTCTACTTTCAGAGGGGGTTTCCTCCAAGGCATTTAGGGTTAGGGTTAAGGTCAAACTTCTCTGCCTTGCTCTTGATTCCTTCAGCTGCCTCTCTTGCCACGTTCGTGGTCCTTGGCCCTGCCACTAAAGAGTGTCCAGGGAAAATGAGTCGTGCTTTCACTGACTATTTCTGGGATTTGGGGCAGCGCTATAAAAGGCATGGGAAGCAGGAGGTAAAAATGATTGGTTAAATTTGGTTTTAAAAAATCTGCATATTCTCGTTTATTGCCAACCTTCCCAGAGTTGTGTGACAGACAAATGGGTCTGATGAACAAAGACATTGAGTTATCTGTCCAACCTCCTCCATATCACTCTGGGTTTCAGTATTGGTTCTAGTTCTGAGAGGTACGAAGCAATGTGTACAGCAGAGCCAAGCAACCCACCCTGCCTGAGATTTTGCACGTTGTCCCTGAGCGACCTGCTGAAGAGAGGGTCTAAGGAGTTTTACACTCAGGTAGACCTGGGAAGCTCAACACACAACAGTATAGCATTGGTAAACTCTAGCCACCTTCAAATAAATCAATCATAGGCAGATAAAATGAGGATAAACTGAGGGTTCGATATAATTACCTTGTTTTGAAGGTTGTAAAGGAATCCTAGCCATTCCAGCTATTTGAACCTACTGATCCACCTCCTCCTTCTGGGAAAGGAATCCAACCTAAACTGGCTGCATTTCTAAACATCATCAAGAATTGGCCCTCTGAGTCTATGGGTTAGTTGAGTGAGAACCTTGGGAGAACCACTCAGATGATATCTTTAGGTTTCGGTGTTTTCCACTGTAAAGTGAGAGGGTCAGACTATATGTCCTCCAAGGTACTGCCTTCAAACTCCAGATCTGTGGCATCAAGGATGGAGGTCTCTGGTTAATGCCAACATTTCCCTGCTCATCTTTCACCCACAGTTCATCCTTCACCGCTGCAGTGAGCAGTGAATCGGTTTCCTTTCAGAGATAAAACTGCACCTTCCCACTCAGTGAATCGAGGTGTTGTACTTTGAAAGAAAACCACTGGAGACAGGCAGATACTTTCACCCCCTTCAAAGTTCCACCCAGGCACCACCATCTGGCCCGGCTTTCTCCTTCAGATGGTTGTATATTGATATATCTGTCTACAGGGTCTGTCCCCTCAGGAGAACACAATTTCCTTGAGACCAGAACCTTTCTTTTTCCCATTTTTGTCTTTGTGTTCTCAGGATAAATAGGCACAGTGCCTTTTTTTGTTCTTTATGGGAGATGGAGAGGTGGGGGTGGAACACATGGGGGGCAGGGTCATGGATGTGAAAACAAAAGATCAATATAAATCTGGCACTGAGTCATTGATCCTCTGGTAACTTAGTCTGTTTTCGGTAATCATATATTGACCCCAAACCTGAATCTAAGGGGCAATGTTTGGTTCCCTCATCATGCCCAGAGGACAGCCAGTCTTGAGTAGGTCAGGCTGCTTGGAGAGGGGGATACCTCAGACAGATCCCTCTTTATGCTTGTCTCTCCCTTGTGTGCCCAGATACTTGGGAGGTCCCTTTGAGGAGATCTCAGAGCTGCAGTGGCTGGGCAGTGGAGCCCAGGGCGCCGTCTTCTTGGGTAAGTTCCGTGCAGAGGAGGTAGCCATCAAGAAAGTGAGGGAGCAGAATGAGACGGACATAAAGCACCTGCGGAAGCTGAAACACCCTAACATCATTGCCTTCAAGTGAGTAGGATGGGGGTGGGGTGGCCTTTGCCCAGTAGACCTTCCATCCCAAGGGGAGAAGAGGGAAATGGCAGCGGGCATGTCAGCATCCATCTGGAAGAGATTCTGTTCTCTGATCTCTGGCTGTTCAATGAGCATTTTGTGAGTGGAGGCCATGAGTGGGCAGCTGGGGGGCACCACAGTGCACAATGCACGAGACCCTGGTGTCAGGAAGACTTGAGTTCAAATCCAGCCTCAGACACTTAGCTGCAAGGCCCTGGGCAGGTTACTTAACTTTTGCTGGCCTCAGTTTCCTCATATTTAAAAAGTGAGACTAATTATAGTACCCACCTGCCAAGATAGTTGTAAGGATACAGAGTTTGGGTAATAATTGTAAAGCCAGCCCTTAGCACAGGGCCTAGCACCTAGTAAACACTATATATATGAGTTATTATCATTAGTTATTCTCATTACATGGTGGCTCTGACACAGAAGTGTGGCACTGGAGCAAGCCACCCACCCTGGCCTGGTCTGGTTCTCCTGCCGGGTGGTTCAGTCAACCAATAGGAAACTTTTGGTGCATGCTTATGGCTCATTCAGCGTGAGCATGAATGTGCATGGGATGTTGGAGGGAAAGGAAGCAAGTGCTCAGCTTATCCCCATTTCACAGATGAGGAAATGGGCTCATTGAGCCTCTCTGAGAGTCTGAGGGGTGGCTCGAACCCCAGTCTTCTCCAAGGCTGGCCCTCTCCACTGCCCCGGTTTGGCCCAGCTTTGTCCTTTGGTCCTCACCTGTAAAAGTATGGGAGAGGGTAGGGTAGATGACCTTGAAGGTCCCTCCTAGTGGTCTTTGAAGGGCAGATTCAGAGCTTGTCCAGAATGTTTATTTGGCACCCACTGGTGACAAAGCTACAGAGAACGATGAAGCTGAAGGTACCATGTCTATTAATTCTCAAGGAACCTAAGCAGAGTTAAACAAGGATGTTCACATCTTCAGGATCATTTTCTCTTCCCACCAATCCTGGGAGAGCAAGCATTATTAATCCAATTTTATAGGGGAGACAATAACATTTATATGAGAATTGTGAAATTTTCAGTCATGCCCAACTCTCTGTGACTCCATTTGGGGTTTTCTTGGCAGAGACACTGGAATGGTTTGCCCTTTCCTTCTCTAGTTCATTTTACAGATGAGGAAACTGAGGCAAACAGGGTGAAGTGACTTGCATAGATCACACAGCTAGAAAGTATCTGAGACTGAATTTGAACTCTGGAAAATCAATCATCCTGACTCCAGGCCTGGCGTTCTATACACTATGCCCCCATCTATGGCCATATTTCTACCCAGTGATTTTAATGATATCTCCCTCATTAGCCTGTGAACTTGAACTCCTTTACCTCTGAGGTAGAGGTGAGGAGGTGGGACATACCCAGGATGGGGTCCACAGCCAGGGCCAGGAGTGGTTTTGAGTGAGCACCAGTAAGCACCTTCTAGAGGGGTGGCAGTGCTTCTCTGGGCAGGGATAGAGCAGTTATCCCAGAGCTCCTCTGTGAGGGGGGCACACATGGAGAAGTGACCAATGTGAGGGGGATGTTGGCAGCCCACAGGGAGGGGGCTGAGGAGGCCTCATCTTGATGAAAGATGTGCCTGCTTGTATTGAGCTGGGAACCTCCTCCAAAGTCCATGTCCAAATCTGGCCTTGTACACACATGCACACATACAAACACACACACACACACACACATACACACACATCCATAGAATGGAAGGTTGAAGGCAGGCTGCTTCCATTTCCTCTTGATGTATACAGTACCCACGCTGGCACAGAGTAGGTGTTTAATCAAGGCTGTGGACTGATTGATTGACTGACTGATAAACTAGAAGGCCTTTGAGGGCAAGGACCACCCTTTCTCCAGGACACACTCAGCAGACACTCAGGAGATTCTCCTTGTTCATTTTTAGTGATAATAGTGTTTTTCAGATTCTCTGCCATTGAAAAGTGACCCTGTATTGACATCACTGGGGCTTTATTTTTTTTCTTGGAAGGGGTGTTTGTACCCAGGCCCCTTGTTACTGCATCATCATGGAATACTGTGCCCATGGACAGCTCTACGAGGTCTTGCGAGCTGGAAGAAAGATCACTCCCCGGCTGCTAGTGGACTGGTCTACAGGGATCGCCAGTGGCATGAATTACCTCCATCTACATAAGATCATCCATCGGGACCTTAAATCCCCCAAGTAAGTGGAACCATAAGGGAAGGAGGGAGGGAAGAGGGGAACACAGTGGCAGGTGGGGGTGGGGAGCAGGAAGGGCAGAGAAGATGCCCTGGAATTTTCCTTTGGTTGAAGTTGCCTCAAATCCTGCATTTGGAGCTGGAAAGAACGTTGGATGTCCTTTTGTCCACCTCCCTCCTGTGGGTGGGAGACAGAGGCCCAAGGAAGGGATGGGACTTTCCTGGAAGCCCAGGGACTTGGCCTCCCAACCCAGAATTTTTTGCATGTCATGTGGTTGCTGACTTTGGCTCAATTGGAGAGGATGAGTCCTTCCCTGGAAGGGCTCCTGGGACCCTGGGAAACTGTCGGCCAGATTCTCAACCCCAGTGGGGGACAGTTCTCCAGAATCTTTATTTCTCACTTTCCCTGCGTGGTTACACTGTGTACTCCTCTTATGCCCATGGATGGATTCTGAAGCCTTGGGGAGACAGTGGATGGTTCAGAAAGAGCACCCAAAGTGGAGTCACATGAGCTGGGCTCAAATCGATACTTGACCACTTGCTACCCTTGGGACCCTGAGCAATTCAATTCTGAGTGTCTTAGGCAGGATTTGAATTCACATCTTTCTCACTCAAGGTTCAGCACTCCATTCACTACATCCTCTAGTCCAGGGGTATGGAACCTGCACCTCCAGGACACATGTGGTCCTCTAGGTCCTCAAGTGTGACCCTTTGACTGAATTCAAACTTCGAGAACAAATCCCCTTAATAAAAGGATTTGTTCTATAACACTTGGACTCAGTCAAAAGGCTGAACGCAAGGACCTAGAGGGCCACATGTGACCTCCATGACACAGGTTCCCCACCCCTGTGGCCTGGTCCTTACTGTGCTAATGATGCGAAAGAATATTTGTAGAATGACATGGTTGGATGAGATGATGTCTAAGTCCCTTTCTAAACAAACCAATTATCCTACATATCATTGATAAATGGATGAAAAAACATTTATTACAGGTTTACTCTGTACTAAGCAGTAGGGATCAAATGCAAAAAGGATGTCTGTGCCTGGCCTCAGGGGGCATCATTCTTAGAGAAGAAAATAATATCTATGGAAGAGTGGTGACCAGAGGAATATTTTGGTTTGGAAAGTTACAGGGATGGTGTCTAGAGCTATAAGGGAGCAGATTAGCACACCCTTTGTAATAGCAGTGATAGTATTGATTTGATTATGGATCCAGAGCTGGAAAGGAAAGTGGGGGTGGGATTAGGGTATATGCACAGCTACAAAGGGGATGGAAAGATGATTGGGGTGGGAGGTGTAAAGGGAAACTAACTGGGGCCAGCCTGGATGTGAGCCGTGTGAGGCCCTCATTAATTAGGATACCAGGGCCTGGAGCATTAGAATAGATCATTGACTTGTTAGAGCAAAAATCAAAATTAACATCAGAGTGGGAAAAAGAATTAGGATGAGGAAAAAGTCCTGCCTGCAATTACAACAACTCCAACCCAACCTTTAAGCCTTGGTCTGAAAAAGTGGGAAATGGATAAAAGTAAAAATAATTTTAGGAGAATATTTAAATAATATGAAACAATTGTCATAGCAAGGAGACCCAAAGAGCCAAGAAGAGACTAACTAGCAAACTCTTCATCCCTTTGCCAAGAGAGACATGGTGGCTGAAGTCAAGGCTGGGTTAAAATACAAGCTCGTTTGGAAAACAAAATGGAGGACGGTGGTGGACGATCATAGCCAATATTCAATAATAAACAGCCACAGAAGGGAAAAAAAAACCCTGGAGAGCACTGGGAGGGAGACCCAACCACGCCAGTTCATCCCAGCATCATTAACAGATGCCAATGTCATTCCTCTCCTTTGATGACAATGAAGCTCCCACCTTGAGGGGTGGAGTCTTACCCTTCCGCACCCAGTGGGCTAGAATGAGGCAGGGAGAGTTGCCCTCCAGAAAGTACAATGGGAAGAAGAAGGACTGGACCCAACCAAGTCTACACAGAATAAACCTAAACTGGAAGAAACATCAGTTTTAAAGGCAGTCAAGGATCCATTTTCCCAAGTTCATCAGGAAGATTCTGATGCTGAAATAATGGGAAGTCACCTCATGTGTTGCCGTAAGAACATACCTGAGAACACACAGGTGTCTGCATCTTTCTGCTCATGCAAGCTCCCCTGGTATAGGTCAGGATCCCCTCCCATGTGGGACCACTTGGAATCTCTCCTCTCTGCTATCCAACTTCCAAACAGCAACTGATCCAAACAGCCAGATGATCCCTTTCCAACACTGAGGCTTCTGAAATTCTTTCCCAGTCTAGCCAGAACAGTTTTCCCATGTTTTAGATGCTCATAGAACAAAGCAGTCCTGAGCTTTGGTTGTGCCTGTCCTGGCTCAGATGCCCATCTGTGCTCTCCTGTCTCAACACTTAGGAATCCCCAGCCCTCCTCTCCCATCGCCAGTACATGTTCCTTTTCCCAGGGAGCCCTCCGAGTATTGTACCCCATAGCTAACGGGCCTCATTTGTTCCAGATTGTGAGAAGGATTTTTTTTTTCTTAGCAGCTAATTGTGGATTTACAAGTGTGCAGGAAGCTGTAAGACTGGCATTTGTGAGTCCCCAGGAGCACAGGTAACCACAGCCTGAACTCTGCAAAGGGGAGCAAGACAGAAACCCAGACTTTGAGCCATCATTGGTCATTCCAAGTGCAAAATCCTCCATGGGCTCATCTCCATGGTGCCCTGACTTCTCTGGGAGTCCATGCAGAGCTGACTGCACCATCCAGGCCACACAGCTTGAACTCCCAGTCCTTGAGAATCACCTCCAGCTCCTGAAACAGAGAAGGACAAAGAACACAAAACAGAAACAAACTCCCTAGGCTCATTTCTCAGAGCTGAGTAAAAGAGAGCAAAGGAAGGTTGCCCTTCCCTCAAAGACTCAGTTCATGACTCCATGCTACAGATGAATGGGGATCTTCTCCCCCTGGCCAGAGCAGAAGAGGAGAGGACTGGCTGGCTCAGGCTGGCCAGGTTAGAAGACAGCAGGGGATGCAGAGGCCTCCATGGGGGGGCCTCTCAGAGGCAATTGCCTGTTTGGCAGAGAGAGATGGCACTCAGCTTTTTGATCTGAGCATCTGAAGCAACCTGGCTTTCCAGGCTGTTTGCAAAGGACTCTTCCTCTGGAATGCTCTTGGATCTTCCCCATAATGTATCCTTTCCCACCTCTGTGCCTTTACCCAAGCATGTACTTTACCAGATCAATTCCTTCTTGGGATAAGCCCTCACCAGTACCTGAAATGCTCTCCCACTTCATGCTAGCTTCCCACAGGTACCATCTCCTGCAGAAGGCCAGGCCTAGGCCTGCCAGGTCTGAGAATACCCTCAGTTCCTATGTCCTAGTTCTGTGGAGACTGTAACTCCAATTCCACGCTCCTTCACAGTTGAATGTAAGGCCCTGAAGGACCTTGTTTGCCCAAGTGTGTGGCAGAACGTGTAGTCCTATGTGCTGTGTGGTGGACTATGCACAGCAGGTACTCAAGTTATGCCTGTTAAGCTGAATTAAGTGCCTGTCATCTTTTACCTCTGAGCTAACCCTGCAGACTTTCTGCCTATCTGTCTGTCTCTCTTTTAGCGTATTAGTCACTCATACGGATGCAGTCAAAATTTCTGACTTTGGCACCTCGAAAGAGCTCAGTGATAAAAGCACCAAAATGTCCTTTGCTGGCACCGTGGCGTGGATGGCGCCCGAGGTGATCCGAAATGAGCCGGTTTCAGAAAAAGTGGACATCTGGTGAGCAGCTGCCCCTCTGCTGGTTCCTGGGCGTTGTCTCTCTTGGAGCCCAGAAGCCTTCCCTGGTCCATTCCCCTCCAGAAGGACTACTGAATACCCTTTAAGGCCACTCCAGCTTGGAGAGCCTGGGATCACATGAGAATTAGCAGGACATGGGGGAGAAATGAGGTTGTGGCCTCCTGATAGCCCTGGAAAAGGCCTTTCATTGATCGGCAGCTCCTGGGGGCAAAACTATGTCCATTCTCTTATCTTCCTGTGGTTCTCCAAACCTACTTTGCACACAGTAGGCAGCCTGGTGGAGCAGGCAGAGAATACTGGAGTTGGAGTCTGTAAGTCCTGATTTCCAATCCGAACTAGCTGTGGAACTGTGGGCAAGTCACTTAACCTCTCTCTGCGCCTTAGTTTCTTCCTCTGTCAGATGGGGACAGTAGTACCTCCTCTACCTCCCAGGATTGTTGTGAGAATTAAATGAGACTAGCAAAGCACTTAATGCTTTCAAACCTTTTAGAAGGGGGGGACTGTGAGGTCATCGTTATCCTCAGCATTGTTAGGTGATTGATGAGTCTTTATTACGTTTAGTTTCTTTAAATGAATTAAAAACAAAACCACAGTTGGAAGTTGGAAGCCTCAAGTTTGATGCCACAGAGTCACTTCTCTAGTCACAGTGACCAGAGACCGGGAGACCCGTGTTCAGATCCTGTCTCAAGCATTCACTGGCAGTGTGACTGTCTGACTTCTTAGTGCCTTAGTTTCTTCAACTGTAAAAGGAGGGGGCCAGCAGCCGCTGGAATCTCCTCTGCCTCTGGGTCTTGGATCTTGTGACGGGTCAGGACGCCAGGTCCTTTCCCATGGTCTCTCCCAGAGCCCTCAGCTCTGGGGCTGAGAATGCCAGCTCTAAACGAGCAGCCGCCAGGACTGTAGCTGGCTTTAAGATGCAACCACCAGCAGGAAAGTGATCTTACAGGCACCAGTGACCTGGGCCACACCAGGAGAAGGCGGGGTTTATGTACCCCCTTTACATAGCCTCAGGGACAGAGAGCCAAACAGCTGAGCTTCCACCAGGGAGAAACCCACTGCCTTCCATCAAAAGCACAAATCCACTGATTTCTAGGCTGTAAGAGTGTACATAGCTCTAGGGACCTCAGAGGTTGTCATGTCTGATCCTCTTATCTTACAGATAAAGAAACTGAGGCATCACAGAGAATTTAAGCAGCTTGCCCACGGCCTTGCAGGCCAGTAAACATCTGAGATTCTTGTATTTCTTGTTCCCAGCAGTCACTGACTGTATCCCCACCCCCCAGATAAAGCCATTTTCCCTACTATGTGTGGTCTGAGAGATTGCTGGGTTTCTCTCTTTTTCAGGTCTTTTGGGGTGGTGCTGTGGGAGCTGCTGACAGGGGAGATCCCGTACAAAGATGTAGACTCATCGGCCATCATCTGGGGTGTGGGCAGCAACAGCCTGCACCTGCCCGTCCCCTCCACATGCCCCGATGGCTTCAAGATCCTCATGAAGCAGACCTGGTGAGATGCCCACCTGCCCAGAGCTCCCCAGGTGGCCAGGGCAGGAGAGGAGGCCAGAGAGGGAAGGCTTTGATTCCATGCCCTTCCTCCAACCCAAAGATCAGCATAGAGAAGAGGCAGCCTGTGGCAGGTGTACAGCTCTCACTGGAGATCTCTCCAGGTTCTGTGATGGGCAGCAGCTGTCAGATCTCAGAAAGGTTCTGAGACCCCTAGGCTGCAGTTTCTGCTTGGCCGAGAGGCATTGTGGTGCACTGCGTTGAGATTCTGACTCAGATAATTACTGGCTCTGTGACCTGGAGCACACATTCAGCTTCTCTGGGCCTCAGTTTCCCCATCTTTAAAATGAGATTGGACAGGGTAACCTCTAATGTATTTTCAGGCTCTAAACCTATGAGCCTTTGAAGGGAAAGAAGGAAGGAAACAAACAGACATTCTTAATGAACGTTAGTGCCTACTAAGTGAAAAGCACTTCACACCCATAATCCCACTAATCCTCACAAGCACCCTGTGAGGTAGTGACTGTTACCATCCCAGTTTTGCAGGTAAGAAAACTGAGGCAGGTGAAGGTGAATACTTGCCCCAGATTGCACAGCTCCTAAGTACCTGAGGCGGGATTTGAACTTGGGTCTTCCTGACTCCAGATGCCACCTGGACTGAGTTGAAAATGTTCATCATAAAACAGCAGCAGCCCCCTCCCCCACCTCAGTTTTGGAACCAAGCTCGCCAACTGTCTCTTCCTTAACTTTAGGCAGAGCAAACCCCGAAATAGGCCTTCTTTCCGCCAGACACTTCTACATCTGGACATCGCCTCTGCAGATGTGCTTGCCACACCTCAGGAGACCTACTTCAAATCTCAGGTGAGTGGGGAGATGCTGTGAACTGGTCCCCTCCCCTATGCATTCACAGTTCTCTTGGCAGCTCTCCAAGCCTGTCCCCACAGCTCCTCTTGCCATGAATCTCCTGGCTCCCTGTCACCTGCAGGACAAAATGCAGACTCCTCAGCCTGGCATTCAATGCCTTCTGTGTTGTGATTGCCATCCCACCCACAGTGCTCAGTGCTCCAGTCAAACTGGCTTCCAGGCCCTTACACCATCCCGTGTCCCATGCCTGGAATGCACCCCTTCCTCCCTCTCCCTCGAGGAGGATGCTTCCAGGCCACACATGGTGTGCCTTGCACAACGTCAGTGTTTGCTAAATGGAATCGAATCCAACTGAATCCCAAGCTCTTTTCAAGGCCGCATTCAGGGTTCTCCTTTCTCCAGGAAGCCTTTGCTGATCCCTCCTATTTGCTGATGCTCTTTCTCTCCTCAAACTACCTGATTTGGACTTATCCAAGTTGATACTGTATAGAACCTAAACTCCTCTAGTGCACGGATTGTCCATGTTGTGTCTTGGCGTCCCCTGTGCCCTCCAGAGTGCACAGAGTGGGTGCTTCATAGAGAACTGTCCAGTTACATTGAATGGTTCAGTCGGAGCTCTGCTTGACTGCCACATACTTTCTGGCTGGCAGCTCCTCACCATCCCTGATAAGAGTCTTGGTTACTGAACAGGAAACTCCTTTTTCTTCTGCATTTCAGGTGCATGTGCTAACACCTGAGGGTCGGCTTCTCAGCTTCTGTCCCTTCCCTAGGTCAGTTACCTAGTCAAACATTGCTTATCATTGCTGCTGAAGTTGTCCAGCACCTTTGCAGCCAGGAAACCAACCAGCAAACTTAGCACATGTTTCTCATCACTCACACATGCCTAAAGATAAAACCTGCCTCGAGTAGTTAAGTCAGGTCCCAACTGCTAAACAACCTTCCTCTCTTCCTTTGTGGGACAAGCTGTCACACCTTTGCACAGGCTGTACACCCTGCCTGGAATACTCTCCCTTTCTTCTTCCACCCCTTCTACCCCTGGTTTCCTGACATACTCAGCTCTTCCTAGAGGAAATCTTTCCTAATCTCCCATTCCCCAGTTTTTAGTGCTTCCCCCTTCAGATGACCTCATAGAAACTTAACTATAGGGAGAGCTTACCTGGGGTCCAGGAAGACCTGAGTTCAGGTCCCACTATGGACAAATACTGCTCTTGCAGCCCTGGACAGGTCCCTTTACTTGCCTGTGCAATGAGCCACCCTTGGGGAGAAGGCTGGTGCGTAGATGTACATTGATGGTGGAAACTTCCTCACTTTGGATTCCCCTTAGCCATGAAATCCCAGGTCCCATCCCTGTCCCTTAACTTATCCCCATACAGTACGATATCCCCACTGTGGAGGAGAAGCACCGGAAAGGCAGCAATTGTCTGTTTTGTCCTTGTATCCCCAGTGCCCAGAACACACCCTGCTCCAGGAGGGACTTAAACCATGCTTGTTGGATTGGCTGGATCTTGTACAAGCTCAAATAACCACAGAAGTCCCAGATATCCGGAGAGATTGTTCTAGAGAAAAACGCCTCCTCCCCCGTGGCAGGGGCCTCCCTCTGGCTCCCTAGAGTTGCCCCTGGGCAGCTACAGTGCTGATTGTGCCTTGGTTTCCCTTCTCACAGGCCGAGTGGAGGGAGGAAGTGAAAAGACACTTTGAGAAGATCAAAAGTGAGGGGACTTGCATACACCGGCTGGATGAGGAGCTCATTAGGCGCCGGAGAGAAGAGCTCAGGTCTCCTCCAGGGCTCCCCTCTTTATCTTCCCGTTCTTCTGCCCCCTCACCCTCATGCCTTTTAAGTCCTTTATTGGTCCTCAATAGAGCTTTTCCCTCCTTCTTTTCATGTCATGTCCCCAAAGTGGCACCCTGAAGGTGTCTGGCAACTTGGGGAGCTGTCACTTGCCCCCATCTCCTCCTGTGCTCCTAACACACAGCATCCTTCTGGTCATAGAGTCCAGGAAAATGGCATCCATCCATCTCCCCATTTGTTCATTCTTGGTTTTTCCTTTTAAAATGTTTGATGCTCTTTGCTTTTAAACACCATGATCGCATCCCATCCATGTCCCCAGCTTCTTGCCCGGACTCTAGCACAGACAAACACAGGTCAGCAGCACACTTTGCGGGTGGATGTCTCCTTGAACCTTTCATTTTTTCCTAGGCATGCACTAGATATTCGGGAGCATTATGAGCGAAAACTAGAGCGAGCCAACAACCTGTACATGGAGCTGAGCGCCATCATGCTGCAGCTGGAGGTCCGAGAGAAGGAGCTCATCAGGTGCGCAGCTGGCCTGGGTCTGGCCCCCAACTCCTCAGCTGCCTTTTGTGGGCCCTGGACAGGCCACCCCAGGAGCAGAAACAGCTCCTGACCTCAAAAAGCCCAGCCTTGACTCACCAAGGTCCTATAGGCACTCCATGGACGACACTGGATATTGAATGAAATAGGGACAGAGGGGCCTTGATAACACAGCAAAGAGATTGGGGGGATCCAGCTACCACTCTGGGCTTCCCTCTGGGGCTTTCAATGTGGTTTGGATACCAAGGTAGCATCTATAGTCTGGCACCAACTGGCCCATGCCCATGCCCATGAGGGCATTTTGGGCTCAGATCCTTGGTGGGAATCTGAAATGGCTTCTTTATGCCTGCCATGATAAGTCTCATTGTCCTGACAGAGCTTTTCCTTCTTTAATGGTGTGTCCTCTGGAGGGTGACCTGAGGGTTTCTTTTGGAGGGAAATAGAATTGGGTCCTCATGTACTTAGAGACTGACGTGCAGAATTCAGTTGAGTACCTTTGGAACTTTGAGTAACTTCCTCTTCCTCTGGATTACCCGGGTGGGCGCATCGTTTTCCAAGCCTATCAAGAGTGTTCTGACTCTGATAGCTCCAGCCAGACCTTGCCACAAATGAATAAACAGATGAAGAGCCTTTTTCTATCAGTCCCTTCCTTATGCCTTGGTTGAAACGGGCCATTTCATCTTCTTACACAGGCGTGAGCAAGCTGTAGAAAAGAAGTATCCGGGGACCTACAAACGGCACCCAGTGAGACCCATCATCCATCCCAACACAGTGGAGAAACTGATGAAGAGGAAAGGAGTGTCTCATAAACCGGGACTGCCAACAAAACGGTGAGTGGCCTCTGCCCACAGCCATTAGGTGTGCTTCTTGGGGAGCTCATCTATTCTACCCTCCTCTTAGTAGTAAGAAAACAGAGCCAGAGTTATGGGACTAGCCCAAAGTCAGGCAGGCTGTAAGTGGCCGAGGCCCCTGACTGTGTCCCAGTGTTGGGTCCCCTGTCCCCTCTGTCGGTGGGTCCTGAGCCCATGGCCACTTGTCAGGGATGCTGTGGAGGTAATTCCTGCTCTGGGATGATCTGCGCCCTTACTGCACACTGGATCTGACCTACAAAGAAAATGTGAAACAGTCGTCACCCCTCCTTGGCCTCCATAGGATTCCATTCTAAGGACCCTTATTGGGAAGGCAGCTGTGGGGTCCTGACGCATTCCCTGCCCCGCCAGTCGGTTCTCTGGCTTCTGGTTTGAGGACTCCATCTGATTCCACTTCTAAACACATGAAGACAGCTTTGCTTGTCTCCAGCCCTCTGGCACTTCTCCCATGATCTGAGTGTTTCCTGGTTATATGAACCACTAAACTAGCAATGGGCAAGTTAAGGGGCGCCGGCCAGCTCCTTTGGGGTTCTGGAGCCCTGAGGCCCCAAGTTTGAATTCTGCCTCCTGGGCTTCGGCATTGTATGGCTTTGGGCTTCACTCTTCCCTTTGTGCCACAAGCCCGAGTTTCCTTTTCTGTAAAATGGGAATAACGACGTCTCACCGTGTAACTGTTAGACTCGGATGAGAAAATCCTTGTTGTGTGCTTTGCCAACCGTCAGGAGGCCACTTGTCTTTGTCCTCTGTGGCCTCACCCTGGGAGGCAGCCAGGCGCTCGCTAGCCATCTTGCAGTTCTCTGTTCTCCATTTCATCCTCTCCTCCCTGGGCTGATGACTCCTTGCCCTCCTTTTTAGAGAAGCCAGAAGCACAATCTGGGCTAGGAATCCCCAGGGCCCAGGGGATTAGGCAGGATTCCCCTGCCATCCGCAAATCTGAGCCTCAGAGTCACCGCCTCAGGCTTTGAGGGGTCCAGGGCCAGGTGGGGTGACCCCAAACCTGGCCAGCTCCAAGGCCAGACAGCATCTCTGTGTGTCATTGGGGACAGGGCCAGAGCTGGAGCACCCTCCCACTATCGCTTTTTGGTGTGCAATGTCCATTATCATCCCTTGGCTTGAGTCTGGCCTCTCTAGGGTAACACCTGTCCTCTCTCCCAGGCCAGATCTCCTGCGCTCTGAAGGCATCCCCCCAATGGAGGCAGCTCCCCAGGCATCCCCGGTGTCAGGGAGCCCCAAAATATCAACCCCGGGCAGCAAAGGCCGATACCGCAGCAAGCCCCGCCACCGCCGCGCCAGTAGCAAAGGAAGCCATAGTGACTTTGTGGCCATCTTGAAAAACCAGCCAGGCCAGGAGGCCTCCCCCCAGGGTACCCCCCCTTGCCCACCTCCTGGCCCTCTCTATCCTCCCCATCATCCCAGCTCCCAGCCACAGCAGGACCCCCAACCCTCAAAGCCCTCGCCGCATGAGCACCACCCCAGGCTCCACCTGCACGGACAGGACATTGCTAGCTGTGCTAACAACCTGAGGTACTTTGGGCCCGCAGCAGCCCTCCGAAGCCCGCTTAGTAACCATGCTCAGAGACAGGTGTCCGGCTCCAGCCCTGACCTCATCTCCACAGCCATGGTGGCAGACTGTTGGAAGGGCTCGGAGCCCCCGGGAGGCCTGGCCAGTCCTTGGGCCTGTTGTCAGGCACACCCCTATGACCCTTGCCTCCAGTGCCAGCCAGAGCCCAGCCGGCCATGGGAAGCATCTTCAGAGCCAGAGGCCCAGAACTCCGGCCTCTGCCGGCCTACTTCCCCAACCCACCATGGCCTCCATGAAGCCGGGCAGGGCCCTGACGAGACGGAAGCATCCTCCTTCAACACCCCCCAGCACATGACCCCTCAGATGCTACCTCGAAAAACGAGACCCCTTCCCAAGGTAAGGCCCATAGCAGGGTCCACGGGGTGCTCTGTGGGGGCCCCTTAGCTGTCCTTAGGAATAGAAGCCCTCTTCATTGATTGTCAAGTGAATGATTGATGGCCGAGGCTCCCTCTGCCTGGCACCAGGGGTGTCTTCTGAGCCCTGCTGTCAGAGAAGGCTGGGGTGCTCAGAAAGGTAAGAAAGCCAGACTGGGGTCCCAGTTCTGCCACTAAGCACCTTGGATAAGTCACTACTTCTGGACCTCATTCCTCCTCTGAAAACGAGGAGGCGCAGCTCCATAATATACCCCAAGTTCCATCCAGGGCTGATGTTGCTGGGTTTAGAGCTGGAAGGAGCCTCAGATATGATGGGATCCCCCCTGCATCAGTTTATAGGGGCATCTTCCTATCCCTCAATTCTGTGATCATCTGGTATCAGTTCTCGCTGGTCCTCTAACACCTCCTAACCATGACTTATCACCAGGACATGCTCAAGGAATAATCAGAATAATCTTTGCCATGACTCCACACCCCCAGATATGCTTGCATGAGTGGGTATATTTCTCTCCACATGCCCACACTGAGATCCAGGTCTTTAGAGAGGGACCTTGGCCAGTCTAGCCGACTCTACCAACTGCCCATCTGCCCGTAGCACTGAATGAAGAGACAAACTTAGGGTTAGGTACTTGAAGTAGGAAACAAACACAATAAAACCTCCCAGGTGACTTCTGTGTTTTTTCACCTAGACATTTGCCAAGGTCACGTGTATTTTCCCAAACAAAAATTCTCTTTTTTCTAAGCGGATGGTTGTGGGACTAGGGAGAGGGAGCAGGGGGCAGACAGCAGCTGTGTGGGGAGTGGGGTCTGGTTTCCTAGGAGATAGTGCTCAGACAGTCCAGTGTATTAGATGGACAGGCTTTCGGCTTGGGAGTCAGAGGCCAAGGGTGTCATGGGCAAGGGTGAAGAGAGTGAGGGAGGGAGAGCGTTCCCCTCTCAGCTTCCTTGTCTCTAAAAGAGCCAGATGAACTTTCAGTCCCTTCCAGCCCTACAGCCAGGATCCTTAATCCTGTTAGCAACTACATTGATGTCAACATCTTTTCTGTAAAGCTCCAGTAAAACCCATTCTCCTTGTTTCTCAGAGTGGTGACGACTCCTCAGAAGAGGAAGGAGAAGTAGACAGTGAAGTTGAGTTTCCCCGAAGACAGAGGTAAAACACCACACATCCTCTCTTTATGAGGTGGCCCAAGGGGGAGCTCAAGCTTAGCTACCAGTGTCCTGGCAGCCACACTCACATTCCTTTTGCTGTAACAAATGTTCAACTTGACAAACATTTTTTAAGCTCCTACTATGTGACAGGTACCAGGATACAGAAATAAAAATGGAACCATCCCTGCCCTCAAGAAACCTAAATTGCACTGGCACTATTTTCTTAAGGCCCCAATAACCAAGGTATAAAAAATGACCACAGACCCTGAGGCTCTAATGACTTCATTGGTGAAACCCTGTGGTACCAGTCGAAATTGGAGAGTTGAAACAGGACCACAGTTGTCATCTAGTTTGGCCTCCCACTCAATTCAGGAGTCTTTTTACTCATTATGTACTAGCCTTGGCTGACTCAGCTGTGAGCATGTGGTGTTTCTCTGTGGCCCTTTGGACATGGCCTCCAACACAGAAGAGATGGCCTGAGGCCTCCAGCAGTTGGGAAAGGTCCCACCTTCTGCAGACTCAGAGATCTCAGGTCACCCCTAGACATCCTGGCCCACAAGGCCACTCGTCACTGATTCCTAGATGTGATCCCTCTAAAACCTGTCCTGAGGAGGGTGGCTGAGAAAGCTTGCAGACCATGGCGGGAAACCAGGGGATATGTAGCTTGAAGAAGGAAAGACTCATTGGAAAAGCAGCTGTGCAGGACTGGCTGGTCCATTTGGCAGCAGGGAGCAGAGCCAGGCCTAACTGGGGTGGCAGGGAGTGGGGAGAGAGAAGGGGAGAGAAGGCAGATCCTGGCTCATTTCTAGGCAGAGCTTTCTAAAGATCAGAGCTGTCCAGAAACTGGACTGAAAAAAGTGAGCTCCCTGGCCCTGGAAGTATTCCCATGGAGAGACCAATGACTTGTCGAGGATATTGCAGAACAGATTTACGGTCCTGGGGCCAAAGAGTGACTAGGTGACTCCTCCAAGGTCTCTAGGATCCTTTGTCCATGATGTCCCCACAGATAGATTCAATGACTCCTTGGGCTCTGTGGTGCTCTTCTATACCCTGGTTACTATGTCTTTTTTTTAAAATAGTATTTTACTTTTTTCTAATGACATGTAAAGACAATTTTTAAAATTCATTTTTTGGTTATTAAGTCTTGAGAAAAGTATTAGCAAATAAAATGACTTTCTGTCCTGTGCTCATTCAAACTAGCCTTAGAAGTAGCCACTTCCCTCCTTATGCTGTAAAGGAGCTGAGCACTTGCTGGCTGCCCCCACCCCCCACCCAGGCTTGGAATGCTCTGCCCCCTCATAGTTGCTTGCCCCTTAGAGTCCTTGCAAGCACAGGGCAGGGCTGCTCTGAGCAGCTTTCCCTCAGCTTTGAGCGCTTGCTCCATCCTCTGCTTCTCAGGTACACACTGTATCCCCCTCCCAGGGGAAGTCCAGTTTCGAGAGGAGGGGGCTTCTCTTCCATTTTTTGTCTGTAATCCTGGCTTATGGCACAGCGGGTACCCCTGGCAGGCCTTTGACAAGGGCCCCTTGGACCACACTGGCTTGGATTGGAAGGACAGTTTCCAAAGGTGACTGGACCAGAACAAAAAAAACCAGCTGCCATTCCCTGTGGGAGCAAACCCTCCAAAGTGAATATTGTCCAAAGCGGGTGGGTAGAAAAGCCCAGGCTGGGTTAGCCCTGCCTACTCACTGCTCTCTCAGATGACTCTTTCTTGGCTCAGGCCATTCTTACAGAGCTTTTCTCCCCACCGGACTGTGAGTTAGGGAATGGAAGCTTCATCGCCCATTGTACAGAAGAAGAAGCTGAGGCTAGGACAGATGGCACATGGGGGAGCCAGGATCTGAACACACTATGGTCCTTTTTTGAGGGAGTCTGTGACTGAGGGAAGGGAAGGGAAAAGCCAGGGGTTCAGGCCATGCCACTGACGGGACTCCTGGCTTTCAGGCCCCACCGCTGTATCAGCAGCTGCCAGTCCTACTCGACCTTCAGCTCAGAAAATTTCTCTGTGTCCGATGGGGAGGAGGGGAACACCAGTGATCACTCCAACAGCCCCGACGAGTTGGGCCACCGGCTGGAGGACCGCCTGGCTGAAAAACTGGAGGACCTGCTGTCCCAGACCCCGGAGATCCCCATTGAGATCTCCACCCAGTCCGATGGGCTCTCAGACAAGGAGTGTGCTGTGCGCCGGGTGAAGACTCAGATGTCCCTGGGCAAGCTTTGTGCTGAGGAGCATGGCTACGAGGTGGGTGGCACCTCCCCTCCTCTCCCCTTTTCTTCCCCTGCCCCACCTTTTTGGGGTTTCCTCGCCTTTCCCACCTTCCGACTTGCAGAGGAACAGGTAGAATAGGCTGGCTGGTCGGGTGGGAAGGCATGGGGAGCCTGCTCAGCCTTCTCAGGACAAGGCTGGACTCCCTTGTGAACTCTTGTTCCTTGGTTCTGCAGAATCCTGGGCTGCTGGGAGAATCGGACTGTGACTCGTCAGATGGGGAGTGCTCGGATGCCACAGTCCGGACCAACAAGCACTACAGCTCGGCCACGTGGTAATGACTGCCAGCCGAAGGTCACCTTGCTGTCCATCCCCGGGCCCCCTGGGCTGCCCCACCTTCTCCTCTCCACTGCTATCGGCAATAACAGGGACACGCAACATCTCTGGAGGGGCAAATGGTGTCCAAATGAAGTTAATTCTCACTGAGCATTTCAATCAAGAATGGCAGGGATCTTTTATGGACTCTTCTAGCTACTGTAACATGAATATTTATTTTTGTTTGCCATTTTAACACTTTGTACTGTAAAGAGTGAACTATATATGTTATATGTATATGTTATATATACATATAGAGAGAGACACAATAATTTGTTGCAAAAAAAAATTAAGAAGGAAATAGAATTTAGGAGCAACGTCCCTTGGAGTTTATGGGGCCAGGAGTTTGTGCTGCTGATTGAATAGGGGACCAGGCCCTCGGGCCATAGGAGTGATGGAAAAGGCAGAGCGAAAACCCATTGAAAAAAACAGGGAACAACAAAAAAAATTAATCCCAGCAATATCATGTAATTTGCAAACAGATCCCCCGAGCTGAGCTCCCAGCTGGAAGAGGGGCTCCGGACTCTCGAAGTCCAGGGACTAGAAGCGAACACACTCCCGTGGAGCGGCAAGAGGCTGATTTGATTCCTTTGATTTTTTTAAGCAACATCTGCCTGTCAGGTCCCCATGCAGTTCTCCTGCGAGTTCATGGCCTTCCCCCTGTGACCTGGATAGGCCAGCTGACCTCTTGCACAGTTCCAGAAGCCGTGGGGCATCTGATTGCAGCTTGTCTAGCTCTTCTCCACCTCCTGTCCACTCTGCCTAGAAAAGGAGCAAAGGCATCTGGGGCTGAGCTTAGCAGTGCAGCCAGGATGCAAACCCAGCTTTCCAACAGTGGGTCCAACCCCATCCCTTTAGTTTGTATTTATTAATTCTGTACTATTTAGAGAGCCTCGGGTACCTACCAGGTCAGCCGGTTAGGCTACATGAGCCAGATAACACAGGAAAATTCCCCATTCTACCCCCACCCCCACCCCCCTACCCTGAAACAGAATGTAAATGTATTATCCTTGGTCAGAGAACCATGGGTCCTGGAAGAAAATCCTGAGTACAGCTCTGGGCCCCTCCAGGGATGGAAGCCCACTCACCTTCACACTTGAGAACCCTTCCCAGAGGGACTTTAGTGCTTTGGCTAAAAAAGGAAGGAACAAATGAACTTCAGGGTAGACCAGTGTTAACCTGGGCCCCATCTTCTGGCCCCAGGCAGACTTTTATGTAGCCCGGCTCTCTCTTCCTCCTTACTTCTCTCTCTCTCTCTCTCTCTCTCTCTCTCTCTCTCTCTCTCTCTCTCTCTCTCTCTCTCCCTCTCCCTCTCCCTCCCCCTCCCCCCCTCCCCCCCCCCCCCCCCTCTCTCTCTCCCTCCCTCCCTCCCACTCCCCTTCCCTATCCCAGCCTAGGGAAGCCAGATGAAATTGGCCAGCACCCTGACTTCATAGATCAGGGCATAAAAATGGTTCCAGATCAAAGCAGTGTCACCCCCCCCAACATACACACATGCACGCACACATACACCACATACAAATATACACAGTCGCACACACTTCCCTCCTGTGGCTCTCACTGGCTCTCTCCCAGGGCAGGAGGGGACTTGGGGCCAGTTTCCTTTATTCATTGGGTGCATCTGTTTGTTTACACATAATGTTGAGACGTTGATTTTCATTTTGTGGCTATAATTGATAGCCCTTTGGTAGGATCAAGGACCAGGGGGTTTCCTCCGTAGAGCAGTATTGTACGAGCTAAATTATTCCATTTTATAAGATTTCTGTAGCTGGACTACATGAAAAATCTTAAGTTATGACATTTTTATTATTATTTTCTCATCATCGCCGTTGTCACGATCATTTTTCTGTCGATCAGAAGGTCTGGTTTACAGTGGCACACAAATGATTGAGTATTTATTGCTGACAGTGAACTGTGTGATTTTATAAAGGAACAAAAGCTACCTGGGTGCGCTACCTGATTGATCCTTGTGAGTGTGGCTGGTCTGAGACCTACAACAACAGTCCCCGGTGGCAGCAGATCGGGCCTGGCACTGATCAGGTCTGCCTAGGAGAGCTCCCACATTGGGAGACCAATGAAGGAGTGCTGGGCATAGGTGACTCAGAGAGAGCCACACCTGAGATGGTAGAACCTGTGTCCAACAAATAAGAAATGGCAATAAAACTCCTTCCCTCCTGACCCCCGATACACATGGCCTTCCTTATGTCTTGGCTGATACTGGGCAAGGGAGGGCGGTCAGAAGAAACCTGCAGCTGCAGCCCAGTTTCCCGTCAACCTACTAACCAGTGTGAGGGCTGCTATCAGGATGGCACTGTGCCTGGCACAGCTTGAACTTCCTGCTGCTATAAAGGGGAAGAGAGTGTTGGCTTCCTCATCTCTCCTCCCACCATTATTTTCTCACCTACCCTAAAACTTTGATAAGGCTGCATAGAACCCAGCCAGATAATCACTCCTAGAATGTCACAGATGGAAGGGACCTATGGAATCCGGTCTGCCCCCTTTGGAATGAAGATCTCCCTTTTATTTAATACATTTATAGCCCTTGTCTTTATATCATGAGAGGGGCAGGTTCAGGTTAATCCCTCCCTGGGACAAGTGAAAACAAGCAGACTATCAGACTGCAGCCCACAACATAGGCACCAAATTTCCATTTTCAGGTTGGATATTTTTTAAGGCATTTTCTTTTCAGCAGTAGCAGCAGCACCAGCAGCAAAGTCAGTCCTCAGCCTCTCTGCTTCTCCTCCATTCTCTCCCAGGGCCCACCTGAATCCCAAACTGACCCAAGGGATCTTGTAGTCAGTCACAAGCTGCCCCCTCTCCAGTGTCATCTCCCCGAAGGCGTCGTCACTGGGTGCCATTTTAGACATCTGCCAGAGTCAGTATCATTCCCTAGGCTTGTTTCACCACCTTGTCCTTGACCCTTTTTTTAAATTTTGTGAGCTCTCCTGAGCTCATCCTGAGTTCTTGAGTTGGCCTTAACTCATGTGGTGTTGGTCAGCACCACACTGGAGACCCCCTTCCGTACTATCTATCCTCATGGACCCCACGTGTGTGGCTGGGGCAGCTGCAGAAAGCTAGGCTGTCATCTCGGGTCCTTCCTATGTGCCTCGGCACATCCACGTAGCCTTTTCCATGAGATCTGCAATCAGTCAGGCAACAAGTATTTATTAAGCACCTACTGTGTGCCAGACACCATGCTAAGGACTGGGGAGACAACGAAAAGCAAAAGCCAACCTTGGCTTCAAGGACCTCACATTCTGAGAAAGGTAAGGATTGGGGCAGCTAGCTGTATGTATTGGGGAGCTATCAGCTGTAGCCTAGAGGACCAGACCCAAGTTCAAATTCAACCCCAAGTGCTTACTAGTAGTGACCCTGGGCAAGTCACTTAACCCCCTATTGCCTCCAAAAAAAAAAAAAGGAAGAAATTACTAGGCCTTCCAGTGAATTATAGACATTTTGTAATTCATATTGTGGGTCAGATATCCTTCCCAGCTAAAAAGCTGTTGGTTGGTTGCCCCTAACATAGTCCTAAGCAGTGTTAGCCAGGTACCAACACTGACCACTCTGCTTGTTCGCGTGCTCTTACTGGACAGTTCCCCGACACCCCACTGCAACCCCCATCCCCTGTGGAAGCAGCAAAGGTTTCCCAAGAATAATCCCAGTATGCATATTATCCTAAGTAGCTGAAAAGGATTCATGCCATCTGTGGAACAGGTTATGTGTCCCAGGTGTCCCCAGGGGCACCACCCTCACCCCTGAGAACCAGGCCCTTCAGTCAGTGTCAGCTGAGGCCCCAGGGGCATCCCGGCACCAGCTTGGCCCAGCCCAGGATCCTCCCCTCCAAGAGGCCCAGTGGAGGCATACATTCATTTCAGGGAAACCCAGTCAGGAGTCAGACCACATTTCCACCACAATTACCTTATTGTTTAAGTTGTCCCACTGTGATCCCTTGGAGCAATAATTATGCTCCTTGCAGTTCCAGTCCCCAGATTAATTCCCATCTGCCTTCTCCAGGGTCTCAGATCCTGATGCCAACCTCCCTTTTTGTACTGAATGATGTACAGCAACCAGCACCACAAGGACAATGGGAGCAAATGATTGCCTGGAATAAATTACGTGCACAGAGCCACTCTGGTCTTGTCTTTTCCTCGGGAGACCTGGGCTTGGGGGTGGGAGACCTGGGTTCAAATCCAGCCTCAGACTTCCTCGATGAGTAAACTGGAACTCAAATCCCTGGCCAGCCAGGCACTGGGCCCCTGGTGCGGATGTTTGGGAAAACCCTGGAATTGGAGAAATGGGGTTCTTTTTGGAGTGAGGCCATCATCTGCTGGGCTCACTGACCTCAGGAGTGACTCTGGGCAGTCAGGCCTCTCATCCCTCTTTGTTTCTCTTGCCAGCCATCTGTCAGAGGCCATCTGTCCCAATCTCCTGCTTTCACAGACAAGGAAACTGAGGCCCACAGAATTTGGCACTGGCCAAAGGCCAGGCAGGGTCCCTGGGAAAGCTGGGCTTTGGCCCAGGCCCACATACTTACTCTGAATTCAGTCTGCTCTTGTCTGGACCAAACTATCCTTGGGCAAAACTCAAACTCTACTTGGCTTGATACAGCAGCTTTGGTCAAAGGCTCACCAAGATATGGAGTAAAAATGCCCTTTTCCAGACTATCTGTGGTTTCAGCAATCCTTTAGGAGTGCTACTTGATTCCCATTAAGAACAGTAAGTCAATATGAGGTGGTAGATAGAGCTAGGCTTAAGCTTAAAGACCTGGGTTCAGATTCCTCCTTAGATGCTCTCCTCTGAGCCTCAGTTCCATCATCTGTAAAGTGGTGACAATGACAGCATCTACCAAATAGGGTTTTTGTGAGGCTCAAATGAAAAAACGTTTGAAAAATGGTTTGCAAGCCTTCACGTTCCACACAGACATAAGTCATTGTGGCTCAGAGTCAGTAATGTCTACGAACAAACATCAGAAAAAGAGAAACCCATTTTGTGTGGGAGGATTCTAGCAGGACCCTGCCTCGCCTGCTGACCTTGGACCAGAGGAATGGCTCTACCCCACAAGTCCCCTACAAAAGAAGAGGCCATCAGGCCTTGGGACCTCTCCCCCTCCCCTGGCTGTCCCGGCCTGGTCATGGTTCCACGTCAAACAAGGAAGCAAACATTTACTGAATGCCAGCTCAGGGCTAGGCACTGTGCTGGGAGACAAGAACACAACAGTCCCTGCCCCCCAGAGCTTATGATCCACTGGGAAACACAAGAAGTAAACAGAAAATACATCCAGAGCATGTTCTGGGCACAGAGGGGTCATAACAGTCCCCCAAGTCCATGGCACGGTAGGATGCCCACTGCCTCCAGATATGACCATTCCTTGGGCCTCCTGCACAGCCCAAGGGAGGGAGAAGAATGGCAGTAGACATCCGTGCATGTGGCCAAGCCAAACTGGACAGCAAGAGGCCCGCAGCCCTGAGGGCCTAATTTCCTAAGCATCGCCACCAGGGACTCCCTGTCCTGCAGTGTCACAGCGGCCTAGGGTCCCCGCTGAGCAAAATGTATTGGCCTGTGCTATTAAACACTGCATCTAACAGAGCCATTTAAATAAGAACAACAATAAAACATAACAGAACCTGTTTTGTCTGTATTAAAAAATAAACTCATTCCCAAAGTCATTAATGACAAACAACAAATGTCCCAAGTGTTCACTAAGAGAAGGTACCAACAGTTTGCTGAACCTCCAGCATATCAAGAGAGTGAGCAAGCCAGGGAGGGACAGAGGCATCAAAGCTGGGGAGAACCTCAGAAAACCCTGCGCTGGGCGGCGGGTTAGGGGAGGGACTCGAGGGCATTCCCTCCTACGCACCTGCAGCATTGCAGGATACATGGCGGGCCCCAGAGGGAAACCAGCCCTTCCCTCTCTCCCCAGCAGCTTGAGCACCAGGCTGTCCCCTTGCCTTGCCCAGGGCCTCGGTATTTGCTATAAATACCAGGAAAAAGCCCATCTTACATGCAGGCCCCGCTGTGGTCATTTAGTCCTTGTCTATGGAGTGCTAGCAGACTTCATTTCCCAGGTTCCACAGGAAAGGTGGTTGATCCACAAGATCAGAATATACTCTCTCAAGACAAGATTGACACCAACGAAGGCTGAAGAGGGATAGTTGGGGCCATAGGAGAAGACCTCGGGTCATCTAGTCTAACCCAGTAATTTTACGGACAGAAATGACATCAAGGCAAGGAAACAGGAAATCTCCGGGCTCCTGAGCCAAGGCTGCAAGAGGCTGGATGACTGTGGAAAGGCCAAGGAAAGGATTTAAGGGACCAAGAGTGAGCTGGGAGGGGAGCCGGCCCAACCCTCTCATTTAACGGATAAAAAACTGAGACCCAGAGAGCTGAAGGGACGGCCAGGCCCAGAATGGCAGGTACAGGTCTTGAACCTCGATGGTTTGGTTTTAACTGCTCAGTTCTCCCCACTGTCCCACCCTGCCTCTCCAGTCAGCAAATAAATCCAAACAACCAGCATGGAGGTCCCCGATCAGTCAAGGCTGTAATGAGCCTGGGCTGCCCACAGGCCAGGACGTGCTGCCCCCTGCTGCTGCTATACCAGGCCTGGCCAGCCCCCTCACAAGGGGATGCAGATATAAGGGAAAGTCTGGAAGGAGTCCACCTATGTGGCCCTATCATGTCCCCTTTTTATTGTTTCCCAGATGAATGCTGTTGGATTCTTCCAATCTCAGATGTTTCTGGCTGAACTGTTTGATGAGGGTCCCGGGGACTAACGCCACCAAAGCAATAGCCAGTAGCTTCAACACCATTCCCCAGGAGAAGATGTCGTCCAGGGAGGTGATGGTCGACAGGATGGAGCCAGTCTGGACGCAGATTAAGTTGTATGGGATCAGTCCTAGGAGAAGCAAAGTCCACAAGGTCTGTTATTGAGTAGTCCTGAGGGTTCCCCTCTAGGCATGTGGTGAGGCCCAGGAATCCTCAGGAAGCAAGGGGATATCTGCCCTCAGCTACAGGAGGGTTGAGGAGCGGCTTCAAGGTCAAGGTGGAGACAGATTTCTGGGTTCCCTCTGGCAGGGGTGGGAATGGGGGGAGGGCTCAGGTCCAGCCCGGAGGGGACAAGAAGGGAGTTATCAATACTGGCACAAAGGTGAGGAGTGGGCTTGGAGTGAGGAAGGGGAGAGAAGTCCTGCTTGGGCTTCCCAGGGGGCAATCGAATCAACAGGACAAATTCCATTCATTCCCCTCTATTTCCGGGAACATCCAATCCAGGGTTGTGCTTGGACATTTGATTAGCCTGAATGACCTTGAGAAGTATAACTTACAAACCCCCCTAAGAGGAGCCTGTCACCACCCCACCCACCACCCTCCCACACTGTCCCTCACAGGGGCTCAGTTCACGCCGAGGCACTAGGCCCAGGCCCAGTGGGTAGAGGACAGACACCTGTTCAACTTTCTCTGTCGCCAGCCAATCATTCTGGCCACCTTGAGCTTGGCCAATCAGGGTCATGACTCCAACAGGGCTGAGCCAGGCCCTGGGGACCCCTCCCTCACATACAGGACTCCACATTCTGTCCCAGTCTCAAAGGGAAGAATGTCCCACCTCTTTCTAAAGGACAAACTATCCCTTTAATCCCAGCTTCACCCCACATTAAGACTGTCCTCATCGCACCCCTTTTCTTCTGCCTATGAGTTTAGTCTAATTCGGGGGAAGATCTTCTCCCAGAACATCGAGAAGCAGCAGTGGACAGAACACTAGATGTGGAGTCAAGAAGACTGGGGCTCTGGGGCCCTCCTACAGCTCTGGGCCTGCTTCATCGTCCATGAAATGAGGGCATTAGACTCCCCGGGATCCAAGACCTCCAGCTCTCCATCTATGTAGATCCCACCCATCTACAAGGCAGAGGCCTACCCCTCACCTTTACACTCGACCAACAGGCATAGACTAAATGCTTACCAAGCCTAGCAAGGAAGTCAAAGAAAGAGTCAAACCAGCACCTGCCTGAGGGCTCCCATTCTAAAAGGGAGACTACACACCCCTAAGGAGCAGAGGATGGGGGTCTCAGCCAAGGCCTGAGGGAAGCATAGTGGAGGGAGGAGGGGACCTTCAGACCACCTCAGTGGCTGGGTGACCTTGGCAGATGCCATGGCCTCAAACGCCCCTTCAGTCTTGATGGAGAGAACAGGGGGCCACCTGCAAAGTCAGCAGAGGCCCGGAGAGGTGGGGGGAGTCTGGTACCACAGGCCTAGGGCTTTACAGCTAACACCACTCTGATGTAGTAGAGAATGCAAAGGTAATCTCATTTTAGGGATGAGAAAATCAAGGCTGATGATGGGATGACCCTCTGGGAGGGTGGAGCCAGGGCAGGGTGGGGCGGGATCTCTAAATACATATTCATCTGTTTTTCTTGCTTTGCGTATCACTCACTGCTCTAAGAACTTTGAGTGTGTTCCAGTCACTCCAAGGGCATCAAATCACCTCCCTTGCCAAGCACAGATCAGCCTCTGGGACCTGACCACCAGGGTCTCTTCAGCCTAATTACACATCACTCCCAGCTCCAGTCAAATTCAGCATCCTGCTGTTCTCCCCTCCATGCCATCTACCACTTCCAGGCATTTGCCCAGGATAGCCATGCTACTGATTAATTTTCACCATCAAAACACCTGCTTCTCCCACAACCATATTTTATCAGTAAGTCCAGGTTTTAGAGACCTTTCAAAAGATCCACCTAGCTTGGAAATGGCAGGCACCTCCTCCATGTGTGTTCCTGCTGGTCCTCACTTGAGGTGACCCAGGGCAGCTTCCCAGACCTGTTCTGTGCCTGGGCCTTTGTAAGCACCTCAGACTCTGGACCTGAGGAGCACAGGGAGACACACTGGGCATCTCCCACCCTGCTCAATCCTGCCACTCCTCAAGCCCATGAGCATGCTCCATCCCCATGTTTGTGTGCCCTATACTGGAGCAGCCTCTCTAGGGTGGGTTGATGCTCCTCCACAGCCCCAGCAAGGTGTGTCCCCAACCCTGGTCCCTTCTAGGCCCTCCAACTGCCCTCCCTGCCGAGGCTCACAGTGCCCAGGTCAGAGCTGGGTCCTCCTGCCTTTGCAGCCCCTGTAGTCCCCAGGGCCAGGCTCAGCGCACAGTTGGCACACATAGCACTGCCCCAACAAAGGCGCTCACCTATAAGAACTGAGAAGAAGAACTGAACAATGGGGATGTTCAGGATCGGGGACGACAAGTTCAAGAACCAGTTGGGTGTCATGGGGAAAAGTCTCAGGAAGAGCAAGAAGAAAAACAGACTGTTCCTGTTGTCTTCCACCTGCAGAGAGAGCAGAGGGAGAGAGTGAGCAGACAGGAGAACAGACGCAGGCTCGGGACTCTGGGGAGGCGGCACCAAGTGCGGGCACAAACAGGACCAGGGAGCGAGTGCCACGTGAATGTGTCCCTTGGACTAGAAGTCTCACCAAGTCTGGAGGGGCCAAAATGGTTACAAGGATCCCTGTGCCCGGCCTCGGCAGGGGCAGGCCCTTCACACGTGCATGCCATTAATGGATTTGGAGTCTGAGGGCTGGGTTCAAATCCCAGTTCTGCCTTGGTCTACCTGTGCGATCTGCAGCAAGTGGCCCAGCCTCTGTGGCTTCTGCTTCCTGATCAGAATGAAGAGAGGCCCGCAAGGAGCTATCCCAGCTCTAAAGCTCCAGACCTCAGCAAGTCAGTGTGGCTCAGAAAGCCTCAAGAAGGTGTTCAGAGGACAAAGGAGGGTGCATGCTCCCCCCTCCAGAAAGGAGGGGGATGGAGGACACACTCATTCGCAGAGGAAGGGGGGAGAATCAGTATTGTTACCAAAAGAAAGGAACTCAAGTCACAGAAGCATTCCAAAGAGCAAGAGAACCCAAGACGGTGCTGGGCCGTGTGGAATCCAGAGGTCCACTGTCCTTTATAACCAACCTTTTCTGTTCTGTGGTGCACATGGAAATGCCTGAAGGGCTGATGCTGCCTGGCCCAGTAAAAGGTTTGGGTCCAGAGGGGTGACCCTAAAATGCTGGAATGGCCCAGCTACTGGGGATGGGACTACTGCATTAGGCTTGACATCAGAGTGATGCCTGACAGGGTCTCCCAAAGTCCTCAGCACAATTGGCTCTTTAATCCAGAGAAGAGCCCCAAGAGGCCACAGAGGGGAATTCTCCCTCAGTCCTTTCCCTTAGCAGCTGCACAAATAACTCACAAGCCTCATGAGTCTTGCTTTTCCACCCTAAACATCCGGTTGTCCCAAGGATGATGCCCAAGCATCCCAAGCACTGACCTCCTCACCTTTTTTTGCAGCATGGCCACCTTATCAGGGAAATAGGAGACCACCAACTGTTTTCCAAAAGCACTGGAGAGCAGGTAACAGCAGGTGGCACCCACTGAGGCCAGCACACAGCACAGGATGAGTCCTAGCCATGGCCCAAATAAGGCTCCAGCCAATATGTTCTGCAGAGACAAGGCAAAGGGCAGTGAACCTGGGTGCACATCCCAGCCCTACTCTAGGCTGGTGGTAAGACCTGAGGAATATCATTTACCTTCTCTAGGCCTCAGGTTCATCATCTCTGAAAGGAAAGGGTTGGACTAAATGAACTCCAAGTCCCTTCCAGCTCTCACAATCATCTCAGGTTCTTTGGACAACCCATCAAAGTCTGCACCACTCCAGGGTAGGGGCAAGCCTGACCGACCCCACCTGGAAAACTCTTAGGGCTGGGCCTGCTAGAGGAGAAGGGCTGCCTTCCTTGGATTTCTGGGGAAGTCTCCATACCGCAGGGGCTACAGAATGAAAACAGAGCCAAACACAGACTCCTGGGAAATGGGACTGCTTCCATGTCACAGCAGGGGTATTCCTGAAAATGTGTTCCACTGGCTGACTGTGGAGGTTCATTCTGGAAGGGAGGGGTTCTCCTCTCTGTGATCCACAGACTATCTTGGCAGAAGTTAAGGTCTAGGATCCCAGACATCTTTGCTTTCCAGAGTAGCTATAACCTGAGGCCAAAAAGCGGGAGGTTTTTTCTCTTCTCTGTGTTTGTTCTCCCAGTACTAAGTCAGGGATGCTAGGAAGGGGCAGGGGCCTTTACCAGGAAGCTGGAGCCTGGGATAGCGAAGCATTGCTTATAGAGGTAAGCACTGCAGAACAGCAGCAGCACATAGGCCTGGTGCTCCCCCTTATAGTCCTGTAGAAAGTCCGAGAGCTCCCGGAGTTCTTCTAAGTCTGAAGGAAACTTGAGCACTCTGGGAGAAGATGAGGAGAAAGGAAACCAGAATGAGTTGAAGAGACAGCGTGATCAAGTGGCACAGAAGGGAAGGGTCAGGAGACCCAGGCCCTGGTCTGGGCACTGCCCGGGCAGTCCCTCACCGCTGGACCAAACTATGCTAGCTCCAACAGTCTAGGACTCTACATTCAACCAGGCCTGAGACTGCACTGATAAGGACTTTCCAGGAAGAAACTCCTTTATCAATGCTGACAGATACAGTTCTCCAACTTATAGTCTGACGGAGCTCCTGGGGGAAATGATTTCGATTTCATGGGGAAAATATACAGAACTGGAACTCTGCCTCTGACACATAGTGGCCCCAGGCCTAAAGAATGGGCGTTGGTGGAGGGGGCCTGCTCATGGGGGAGCACCCCCCCACCAAAGTCAGCACAGCTCTCCTCCCTATTGTGGTTCCTATCACCGTTAACGAGGTGTCACTGCTGAAGCTAACACCTTCCCCAGGGTTACCCAATCCTCGTGACATTAGCCAAATGGAGGTTAGACTCTGGACTCCAAGCAAGGTTTCAGGGCCAACACTTCACTGACTCCCCTGCCGGGGCAAGCTTTGGACCCACTGTCTAATCTCAGCAAAATCCTTCCTTCCCACAAAAAGCTTCCTGCCTCCTTTAAAGTCTTTTGAGCTTGGTACCAATTTCAAGCGAGTAAGGGGATGAAACACAAAGGAATAATAGACTTGTCCTTGTTTTATTCTGAGGTGACGCCACTCCCTCCATGGAGATGGGAAAGCTGGACCTGTGTCCAGCACAGAGAGGCAAAGGAGCTCTGTCCGGGGCCAAACAGCTAGGAAGGATCTTAGGCAAAACATAACCCTGGCTCTTCTTGACTCCGGGGGTGACTCTCTCAACCAGGGGATGATCTTTTAAATTAAATTAATCTTTTAAACATTATGGATGCCTTTGGTGGTCTAGTAAAACCTAGGGAGCCTTTCTCAGAAGAATGCTTTTAAATGCATAAAATAAAATACACAGGATTAGAAAGGAAAATAGTTATAAGGAGATTTTCTTTTAAAAAACAAGTTCTTGGACTCCAGGTTAAGGACCACGTATATATCATCCTTTAGGGGGACACTTTATCCAAAACACTTTGTAAACCTTAATTCACAATATAATTGTCAGCTATGATAATGATTACTGTGAGTTCCTTCGAATTCATGCCTATGGCCACACTGCCCTTTTGCCCCCAGCCCCCTATGAAGTTGGGCAGCATCAGAGCAGGGTGGGATTTAGAAGGGAGACTATCTGGGAAGATCTGGTGTTCGGTTGTTGGGTGAGGGAGCTGGGGTTTTGGGGAGAGGCAGTGTGGTACAATGTATAAGGCACTGGATTTGGTGTCAAGAAGACCTGGGATCAGATCCTACTTCAGGCACTTACTAGCTGTGATCCTGGGGAGCCACTCAACCCCTGTTTGCCTCAGCTGCCTCAACTATAGAATAATAAAAATAACACCCTCCTTTCCATGGGTGTTGTGAGGCTCAAATTAGATAAATCTGTACAGCGCTTGGCCCAGTGCCTGGCACACAGTAGGTGCTATATAAATGCTAGTTATTCCTGTCATCCTAGTACTATGTACTTGAAGGCAGCCACTGGGTTATTTGGGGGCCTCCATCCAACACAACTACCCAGGCCTGGCATCGGGGGCTTTCCTTTGTCAACGATCTTTACAAAAGGGGGGCCTAAACTGAATGATCCCCAAATACCTGAAAAGAGTGGGAAGCAGGAAGGGAGGGAAGTCACCTGGGGGGGACAGAGGAGCACAAAGCTGCCTTCACCCCCTCCCGAGGAAGCCCAGCTTCTCCGGGTCCTGGTGCCCTCCGCTAAAGGACCCCCCGGGGTGCGCCCCTCCTCTAGGCCGTGTCCCTTCCCCTCATCTGCCCAGTGGCTCCCTCCCGGACCATCATCCCGTGGAAATCTTGCTTTTCCCCTGAGAGCAGGCGCTCTCTTGCTTGGAAATTCCCATCTTCAGCCCTTGATTAGGCCAGGCATACAGCAAGTGCTTAATAAATGCTTTGTCAATCCCTCATCCCAACCCAGGCCCGGATTTCGCGGCAGAATCCGGGGGCATGGATTGTCCCCAGCCCATAGAGGGGACGTACTTGGACCCAGGTCCTCTAACTCATCAGAATGTGGGAGAGTGAGTGGGGGGGGCGGAAGACGGAGGATGGGGAGAAGGAGGGACCAGGACCACCGGAAGTGGAGGCGGGACTAAGCCCACCAGGAGGGGAGTGGGGAGTCACCGGAAGTGGAGACGGGTCGAGGACCCGCTCCCCCACCCCTTCCGTCCGCTCGGACCCCTCCGTGGCTCAGAGCCCCTTCCAGACCCCCCGGTGTCCCGACCACAGCCCGAGCCCGAGGCCTCGTGGTACCTGGGGCCTGGCTCCTGGTCCTCCGCCCCCTCCGCCTCCTCGCTAGGGCGAGTCTCGGGCCTCGGGCTCCGCGGGAGGTGTGCGGACAGCAGGTACAGGGAGAAAGTACAGACGGCGAAGACCAGGAGCAGGCCGAGCAGGGGCCGCATGGCCGGGCGCCAACCCCCGCGCACAGAGCCCGGCTTTCCGCACCTCTGCGTAGGCCGGGAGCGTGGACCTGGACTTGAGGGGACGGGGCGTAGCCGGCCCAAGGATGGCCCCGCCCCCGGCGCCCACCCAACGGCCGTCCGATCTAGGGCAGGCCCCACTTCATCTCTAGCCAATGGGAGATAAGGGAGGAGAGGGAAGGGGCGGAGCAAACTCGTGCCCTAACCTGATAAGGTTGGAGGTTATGTCTCCGCCCTCCGAACTAACGAATAGAAAGAGCAACTGGGAAAGAAGGGGCGGAGCTATGATCGGCTCTGACACGCTACTCCTCACTCTTCGCTTCTGCCAATCAGCGGGCTCCAGTCCTACCTGGAGAGGCGGGGTCAATTATAGCTCCGCCCCCTGACCCCGACCCCCCCAGGCTGAGTTGTTGATTGGTTGGTAGGTTGTTGTCTCTTCGAAATGGACCAAAATGACATCACCATGATAAAGTGAAGTTTCAGTGTGTCCTACTGTGGCTGATCAGACTGATAGGAGCTCAGAATACTCTAGCACAGTTTGGGCACAGATAGTTTGTGCTGGCCTCGTTGTATGCCTGTGAAAGAAACATGGACAGTCTACCAGCACCATGCCAGGAAACAGAATCGCTTCCATTTGAACTGTCTTAGGAAAATTGTGAGCATCACCTGGCAGGGTAAGGCACCAGACACAGAAGTCCTTGCCTGAGCTGGGCATTCAAACTATGCTTCAGAGAGCAGGACTCCAATGGGTTGGCCACATTGTTCTAATACCAAATGTATGCTTGCCAAAGAGACTATTTTATGGAAAATTTGCGTGGGGCAGGCGATCACATGTGGCCAGAAGAACCTATATAAGGACACTCTCAAGGTGTCTCTCAAGAACTTTGGATTTGACTGTGCAACATGGGAGACACTGGCATAGGACCGTTCAGCATGGTGTGCCCACCCCAGAAAGGGTGCTGTGCTCTATGAGCAAAGCAGAATTGAGACAGCTCAAAGGAAATGTAGGATATGCAAATTTGGAGTACCACACCCTAGAAAAAAATTCATGAGCTCATAGAGTCCCTGCCCCCCTGAGGGGGCGGAGCAAGGAGCAGGTGGCCTTTGGGAGCCTGGCCCTCCTCTTCCTCCTGTGCTCCTGTCCTAACTCATGAGGGCAGCTAGGTGGTGTGGTGGATAGAACACCAGTGCAGGAGTCTGGAGGACCTGAGTTCAAATGTCACCTCAGACACTTGATACTCACTAGGAGTGTGACCTTAGGAAGTCACTTAACCCCAACTTGACTGTTCCTGGGTCATCTCCAGTAATCCTGAGGAATATCTGGCCCCTGGATTCTATGGCTCTGGAGGAGCAGTGAGGCTGGTGACCAGCACAGCCCTCCCTCATTCAAAACAAAGTCAAGTGCAAGTCATACCATTATTTCTCTGATGGCATGGTTTTCTTTGGCAATGAAGGAAGATCACACCTCACACCTCACAATTAACTCATGGATCTAACAACTAACATGGGGAAGCAACTAGTCAGTGGGCAAGCCAGGGCTTCTGACTTGCAACCCAGTGGTCTGGGTTCAAATCCCACCCCAGGGAGTCACAGTCAGTTTCCTCATCTGTAAAACAAGGGGATTACCCATGACCTCCTTCCGAGGCCTGCCCATGCTTTTCACCTCACTTTCCTCCTCTCCATTCCAGGTCCTGCCCCATTCCAAGGTCAACCTCCCCCCCGATGCTCTGGGCCACTTCCTCATTTGCATGCTGATTTACATGAAGGTTCCAGCTGACTTCAGTGGGCACCAGTGCAAGATGGGATCGGTCCAGTAGGATGTCTTAGAACCCAAGGCATGGAGATGCAAGTCACAAGTTCAACTCTAGATTTTAGTATCAAGAACTCAGATAATTAAGTCCCTGATTGTTCCACAATTCGCTCCCTGTCCCTGGAGGGTTTAGAGTAACTAACGCAAGGTCTCCTAACCTGGCGTCTGAAGCCTTTATTTTTGAGGATCTTGGCTACTTTCTCAATATAATTGGTTTCCTCTCTGTTGTTCAGTCTTATCCCACTCTCCCCCGATCCCATTTTAGGCTTTTCTTGGCAAAGATGTTGGAGGGATTCACCAATTCCTCTTCCTGCTCATGTTACAGATGAGGAAACTGAGGCAAACAGGGTAGGGTCACATAGCTAGGAAGTGTCTGAGGCTGGATTTGAACTCAGGAAGAGGAGTCTTTCCCAGTGCCCTTAGCTCAGTGAGTGAGGATTTATGCATCTTGTTTTATGTGTATAAAAGCATGATTCTGAGGAGTTGGTAGGCTTCACTGTACAGCCAACAGGTTCAAGGGTGGAAAAAAGGCTAAGGACCCCTGATCTAGTGGGATTATTCTGCAAACACACTGATTCTTCAGGTAGAGCCATAAAAATCCTTCCATTGAATTCTGTTTTGTAAGCAGCACTATTACTCCTCTAAATTTATACTTGGTTAAGATTGTTTACCCATGGAGGGGCGGAGTCAAGATGGCAGAGTAGAAAGAATCATGTATGCGAGCTCCGAACCCACAGCCTATGGATTTAGTGTAAGAAGAGCTCCCCACAAGTTCTGGATCACTGCAGGGTGTGCAGAAACACAGTGGAAGAGATTTCCGTTCCAGAGAGCCCTGGAGAGCTGTCCCCAGGGTCCATCGCGCCCCGGAAAGCGGAGTCCACCCCAGCGCTGCCCTGGCCGAGGCCCCAGAGGAGCAGATCCAAGCAGGCTTCAGGGACGGAACCTCTGGCGACCGGGAAGGTCCCTCCGCCCACAGATGCTACACGTCAGTGAGAGACACGTCTGGGCCGGAGGAGAGGGGAGCGGGGTGTCTCTGTGACTCGGGCCCCCTCGGGAGGAAGTGGTGGAGACAGAGGCAGAGGCAGCAGCAGCGGCCCCCGGGACTCCCCAAGCAGGCAGGATCTTCATTACTGAAAGTCTCTGCATAAACCACCTGAAGGAGCTGAGCCTGGGAGACGGCCCTGCCCCCACCCCAGCACCAGAACTAAAGCTCACATTGAATAGCAGCTGCGCCTGCCGCGGAAAGCCCATTTGAATCTCAGACCTCAAGCACTAGCTGGGTGGATCTAGGCAGGGGTGGACAGGAATCTCAGAACTCAAGTAACTGGCTGGGAAAATGCCCAGAAAAGGGAAGAAAAATAAGACTATAGAGAGCTTTTTTGAGCAGATGCAAATGATCCCGCCTTTTGGATCTGATGATGAGGAAATATTCTTGCCATCAGGGAAAGATGTGGAGGGCGGGGCCTCTGTATCCCAGAAATCCCAGGGGGTTGTCGGGTGGGTTCAGGCCTTGGAAGAGCTCAAAAAGGATTTTGAAAAGCAAGTTAGACAGGTGGAGGAAAAACTGGGAAGAGAAATGAGAGAGATGAAAGAAAAGTATGAAAAACGGGTCAATACCTTGGTAAAGGAGACCCAAAAAAATGCTGAAGAAAATAACACCTTGAAAAATAGGCTCACTCAATTGGCAAAAGAGGTTCAAAAAGCCAATGAGGAGAAGAATGCTTTCAAAAGCAGAATTAGCCAAATGGAAAAAGAGGTTCCAAAGCTCACTGAAGATAATAGTTTTCTCAAAATTAGAATGGAACAGATAGAGGCTAATGACTTTCTGAGAAACCAAGAAATCACAAAACAAAACCAAAAGAATGAAAAAATGGAAGACAATGTGAAATATCTCATGGGAAAAACAACTGACCTGGAAAATAGATCCAGGAGAGACAATTTAAAAATTATGGGACTACCTGAAAGCCATGATCAAAAAAAGAGCCTAGACATCATCTTTCATGAAATTATCAAGGAAAACTACCCTGAGATTCTACAACCAGAGGGCAAAATAAGTTTTGAAGGAATCCATCGATCACCGCCTGAAAGAGATCCAAAAAGAGAAACTCCTAGGAACATTGTGGCCAAATTCCAGAATTCCCAGGTCAAGGAGAAAAGATTGCAAGCAGCTAGAAAGAAACAATTCCAGTATTGTGGAAATACAATCAGGATAACACAAGATCTAGCAGCTTCTACATTAAGGGATCGAAGAGAGTGGAATAGGATATTCCAGGAGTCAAAGGAACTAGGACTCAAACCAAGCATCACCTACCCAGCAAAACTGAGTATAATACTTCAGGGGAAAATATGGTCTTTCAATGAAACAGAGGACTTTCAAGCATTCTTGATGAAAAGACCAGAGCTGAAAAGAAAATTTGACTTTCAAACACAAGAATGAGAAGAAGCATGAAAAAGTAAACAGCAAAGAGAAGTCATAAGGGACTTACCAAAGATGAACTGTTTACATTCCTACATGGAAAGACAATATTTGTAACTCTTAAAACTTTTCAGTATCTGGGTAGTTGGTGGGACCACACACACATACACACATGCATGCACATACAGAGACAGAGAGCATAGAGTGAATTGAATAGGATGGGACCATATCTTAAAAGAAATTAAGGTAAATGGTGAGAGAGAAAGGTAGGGGGAGGAAAGAGGGTGAAATGGAATGGGGTAAATTATATATCATTTAAGAGGCAAGTAGAAGACTTTTTAGTGGAGGGAAAAAGAGGAGAGCTGAGAAAAAAAAAACAAAAAAAACAAGAAGTTTACCCTCATCACATTTGACTAAAGGAAGGAATAAAATACACACTCATTTTGGTATGAAAACCTATCTTACAGTACAGGAAAGTGGGGGAGAAGGAGATAAGCAAGGGTGGGGATGATGGAAGGGAGGGCAATGGGAAGAGGGAGCAATTTGAAGTCAACATTCGGGGAGGGACAGGATCAAAAGACAGAATAGAAATCATGAGGGGCAGGATAGGATGGAGGGTAATTCAGTTAGTCTTACACAACACGACTATCATGGAAGTCATTTGCAAAACTACACAGATAGGGCCTATATTGAATTGCCTGCCTTCCCAAAGGGAATGGGTGGGGAGGGAGGGATGGGGAGAATTTGGAACTCAAAGTTTTAGGAACAACTGTTTAGTATTGTTGTTGCTACTAGGAAATAAGAAATACAGTTAATGGGGAATAGAAAGTCATCTGGCCCTACAGGACAAAAGAGAAGATGGGGACAAGAGAAGGGAGGGATGATAGAGGAGAGGGTAGATTGGTGATAGGGAAAATTAGAATGCTCAGTGTATTGGGGTGGGGGGAAGGGAGAAAAGGGGAGAAAATTTGGAACCCAAAATTTTGTGAAAATGAATATAAAAAGTTAAATAAATTAAAAAAAAGATTGTTTACCCATAATATGCTCTATCTAGGGCAGTTATGTTTTCCTTACATCACTTTAAAATTGTCTCCCCTCACTGATGAAAATACCTTTAGGGAAACTAATTTCTGGTACCTTTTCTTTGCTGGTAACCACAAGGTGGAATGGATCACCCTACACCCAATCCTCTTCAGTAGAAGGATCCCTTTCCTTCCTCCCCGAGTAGTTTTACTCTGTGAAACGGGTGTGGAGGATGCACTAAGAAGGTAGTCCATCTGCTTTCCATGGATCTCAGAAAGTCCATGACTTTCTATCCTTTTTCTCTATGGGGCACCACCGTGACTTATTCTCCATACCAGGGTATGTGGATTTTTAAACTCACCTCCTCAGAAATCAGCTCTGAAACCCCCAGCCACTGATGACCCTACCTCATTCCAGTGATCTCTGTATAATGGAGTTAGCTCTCCATAGCTGTGAACAGACATGCATACAGGTGCTTTTATTCTTGATATAGGATCAATGAACAAATAAACAGGATGAAACAAGGCATAATAAACACCTGTCAAGGAGTTGCAGCTCCTTTTATTCTCTTGGACTCCAGTGGTGGGCCACCTCCACCCCTGCCCCCCAGGCAAGAAACTCAGGAGTTTTTGGAAACGTGCTGTTTGGACCTGGTTAGATACCCTTTGGAGGCAATAGAGTGCTAATCTTCCAGAAGGGCCACAGAATGAGATGAGGTGGTAGATATTCCAGAAGAACTCAAATCTGGATGGATTGAGAAGACTCTATCCGATTATAGGCTTATTATCATGGAAGGTACTTTATAGGTCACTTACTTCAAACCGCTGACCCCCTCCTCCTTTCTCAGAAGAGGAAACTGAGGCTCAGAGATCATGACTTGCCCTAAGTAGCAAGTGACAATGGCTGGACCCAACCCCAGGTCTTCCCATGTCTAGGTCCGGTCCCCTACCCACCACCCCACACTACATTCAGTAAGCCCCCATAACCAGTGTTGTTCTTGGTCCTGGCCATCCCACTGGTGCAGGGTTGGTGGTCTGAGCTCTGGTAAGGAGTCCTCTCTGGACTGCCCTCTGCCCCTACAGCTGTCTCTTAGCCCTTCAGAGGTTGGAGAGAGAGCTAGAGGGAGAAGAAGACTGGTTGCCTCTGCCCCTTTGCTGTTCCAGCCCATTATTCCTTTCTTTTTCATCCATTGCAGTAGCACCCCAGAGGTTCTCTCTGATACCTCTCCCCAACATATTCCCCACTTCAGAAAAGAATTAGCCCAGAGTACTGTTCTGTCTTTCTAAGAGTGGGTTGGAGTGGGCATCTGGGGAAGTAAGATTATAACACGTTGATTTATTCCACAAGCATTTATTAAGCATCTAATTTGTGCCAAGTAGCCAATGGAGATGCAAAAACAAGCAGTCCGTGCCCTCCACTTTGTTGGGCCATTTAGAATAAATAAGACATTCACATAGAACATATACAACATGTATGAAGATACATTTTAGCCTCCTATCTCAATCCCTTCACAGACTTAAGTCCTTCTCTTTCTCAGTATCCCTGAGAGGTAGATCAGCGTCTCTTCACAGACAGAAATTGAGGAAGAAATAGGCTAAAAACCCATAGTGAAAGCCACAGGCAAGTGAGATCAAAGTTAGATCCCCTGCCAACTCCTGGCTCTAGCCCCCTGACCACTTAAACCACTAGAAAAATATCTCAGATGGTCCCTGGATCCAGTGGGATCGTGAGCAGGAAGCTAAAGCTGCCAGCCCCCAACAAATACTGTCACCTCCCTGAAAAACTCCCCCGATCTTCGTTCACTCTCCATAATTATTTTATGGTCGTAAAACTGACATTTTGTGCTACAGTTTAAGACATCCGTAAAGATGTATGCGCATCTGGTCCATTCTCTGCCTTGATAGCAAAATGACAGCTTCCATGAGCTGCTGCCCAGTTTGAGTGTCTAGCAAAGGATGGGCTGAAAGGCTGTTTCTTTGTTTTCCATCAGGACGAGATCATATCTGCACATCTGTGGCCTGAGAAAAGGAAAAACACAATTCCATCATTCAACATGCATTTATCAAGCCTTTCCTAAGAGCCTGGCACTGAGGATACAAAGAAAAAATGAGAACAGCCCTGCCCTCAAAGGGCTTCCATTCCTTTGGGGAGATTCAACATGTAAATGTTGGGGAAATACACAACAACCCTTACTTGGTAAATAAGATGACCAGAAACAAAAAAGTAAAGCTGGGAGCAGGGCACAGAACTGTTCCTCAAGAACCTCAGCTAATTTAGGGTTAGGGTTTGGTCTGGTTGTTTCTGGTGAAAAGGCAGTGTGGTGCAGTGGATAGAGCTAGCCTTGGTGCCAGGAAGACCTTGGCTCCAGTGCTGCCTCTGGCATATACTTTAGGCCCTCAGTGTAACAGGCAAAAAGCATTTATTCAGCCTTTTCTGTATGCCAGGCCCTGTGCAAAGTCTCCAAGCAGAGGCAAGGCTGCCCTGTACTGGCAGAGGGAATTTCCTCACCTGGGAGTTCTCTATACCCATGAAATCATAGTGCATTCTCGGTCCCTTGCATAATCTTGTTTGAATTCCACAATAAACCTTATAGGAGTAACAAGAGCTTCATGTTACATTTTATCAAAGAAACAGGCTGCGATTAGTGAAAACACTTTCAAGGACAGGGTCGCATTTTAGCTTCCCGGAAACCTCACAAGGGAGGTGCTACAGGTAGGATAATGACGATGATGCCCATTTTCCAGATGAGGAAACTGAGGCCAAGGGGATAAGGGACACAGTCATTGAGGTGGAATCTGGGGCTACCTCACTCCAGGTCCAGCTCTGCCCACTGGGTCCTGCTCACAACTAGCTTCTGCCAAAGGATTCAGGAGGTGATCTCACTCTCCTCCTTATCCTGTCACAATGACCTCACCTTGTTTTGACCATCTCAAAGACCCTGCCAAAAATCAAGGCACCAAGGCACAGAGTGCCTTCATTTTCTACCTACCTGCCTTTTTAAAAAAGGTGCTCCATCTTAATAATAAAAAAAAAAAGCAACGACTCAAAACAAACTGTCTAATTCTGCAGCCTGGAATTCTGTGGAAGGAGCAGAGGGAGCCTCTGGCCTAGAAAGGATTTCAGGAAATACTGTCAATCATGGATGATTGACAATGACTATTGTTATTTTTGCTTTAGAACCATGACTTCATCCATGTAAGGAACTTCCAGCTAGGGAACCTCCTCACACTGATCCCAACTCATTTGGAGCTGATAGATTTTGTCCTCAGAGAGTCCAAGGTCCCACAGCCAGGACCTGAACCCAGGGCTCCCTAACCCAATGGCTAGGCTTCTGGCCCCTGTATCACACTGCCTTTCCTAGAAGAATTAAGACAAAAAGATAATAATTTTCTCAGCTCTTCTATCAGCTGAAAAAGCAAGATATGATGAGAAGAAGCCTAAGGAAGGGGGTAAGTACAAAAGCCTCAAGGCTGAAAAGGGTCCCAGAAGGATACCTTTGGCCCCAAAGTTTCCATCCTCCCTCCTCTGGCATTCCTCTTCCCATCCACACACAAACCTCCCCACCTGCCACCTGACCTTGCTATTTGGTGGATTACAAAAGTCCTAAATGGTTTTTCAATTCCCATCTGCCATTTTAGCTGGCTGGATGCGAGATAAGATGGAGAGAATGATAATAGCTAGCATTTATTCAGCCCTTCACATAGGCCTCTGATCCTCACAAGAACCCCCAAAAGAAGACATGATGCCATCCAGAACATAAACTCTTCGAGGCAAGCGCTGTTGTTTCATTCCACGTGTGTCCCCAGGGCTATGCATCTTAATACAAGGAGGGGCTTCAGAAACGTTTGCTGATTAATAGAAACACACGCTTCTTTCCCAGAATCCCGTGTGGGGAGGGATTTCTGTGCTGCCGAACACACGCTCATCTCCAGCATCATATCTCCTTGGCAAGCCAAAGGTGTGTTACACCTATAACATCTCTTCCAACTCTAAAATACTAATGTTACAAAGCTCCGAAGATGTAAAAGATATCTGGCCCAGTCCCATTTTACATATGAGGAAACTTATGTGAATTCACTCAGGTCACACAGTTATAGAAAATATGCACAGGTACAGCCAGGGCACCATCCCCTACCAGGCAAACATCAGCCACCAGTTTGCCTTAATATGCTGTTTTAAATTGTAAGCAACATGCTCACAAGCAAAGGGGATGCAGCTACCTATACAGTTCTTGGCTCCATTATTAAACTCTGCAAGCACTGGGATCTGCAGTATTCCCTCCTGAGGCCACTGGTCCTCCCCAGTCTAGTCAGTCTCTTGCTTTGGAAGCTCTCCCTCTGGCCCACAGAACTGACAGAGCTCTGCTGGAAGAGTCACTGGACCCATTCTAACCCTCATGTGGGAAGACCCATTGGGCAAACCATGGCGTAGCCCTGCTTACTTCTCAGGCCGTGTGATCGATCTCAGCTTTATCCAGATGATCCTGAGTTTGTACTTCGACCATATCACAGGCCCAGTAGAGAACCTCAAGGAGATACCCTTCACCTGGTCAATATCCTGAGGAAACCTGGCAAGAAGGCTCACTTGCTGAAACTTCTGAAATATAACAGGTTCACTAGAAGAGAGAGAGATGAGTTTTATAAAAGAGACATCTTCCCGTTAAATAAATCAACCTCAAGGAATGTGAAGATAAGGGTATAACACATACATGTACCTCCACATACATGTGTCCTATACATGTACCTCCGGATACATGTCTTGTCTGTATTCCTCTGTATGCCCATGTGCCTCCATAGACATGTCCTGCCTGTGTGCCTCCATACACATGTGTCCTGCCTGTGTGCCTCCATAGACATGTCCTGCCTGTGTGCCTCCATACACACGTGTCCTGCCCATGTGCCTCCATACACACATATCCTGCCCATGTGCTTCCACACACCCATTTCCCACAGAGGCCAGCACCCCACCATGCCCAGCCAAAGGCACCTGACTTTCTTTGCTTGTCATTTCTCCCTCCCTTCCTCTTCTCTTAATCTTCCACTCCTATCCTTCCTCTCAATCTGGCAAAGCTGATTTTGGTATAGACCTAGGTCACTCAGTAAACATCATAGGATGACAGATTTGGAGCTGGAAGGGACACTAATGACCAATCAGTCCAACCTACTCATTTTTTACAGATAAGGAAACTGAGGATCCAAGGGACAGATGTCCAATGTCCCAGAGCAGAAGTGTTGAGAACCAAACCTAGGTTCTGATTCTAGATGTAGTTTGGGGAGAAGGATTTAAGTCATAGAACATAAGCTTTTTGAGGGCAAGGACAGCTCCATTTTTGGCCATACCTCCTGGTGCCTGGCAAAATGTCTGTCACAAAACAGATACTTAACCAATCAGTCAATAACCAAGCATCTATTGAAGCAGTGCACTAGACACAAGGACAATAACGAAGCCATTTCTGTCCTCGAGGACTTCAGAATTAATTGGAAGCATTATTAACATTAACGTTGTTGTTCTGTCATGTCCAACTCTTTGTAACCCCATTTGGGGTGTTCTTGGCTGAGATACTGGAGTGGTTGGCCATTTCCTTCTCCAGTGCATTTGACCAATGAGGAAACTGAGACAAACAAAGTTAAATGACTTGCCTAAGGGTCTCACAGCTAATATGTGTCTTAGGCAAGATTTGAATTCATGAAGATGAGTCTTACTGAGTCCAAGTCCAGTGTTCTACCCATGGCACCACCTCACTGTTCTAGCTCTACACACTACACTATGCCAAGTCTCATAAGTTTCAAAATGAGTCAATTTCTATAAAAATTCAAGAGACGCATCTCTGAGGTAAGCAGGGAGAGGACAATAGTAAGTCTGTTTGGTGAAAGGCCAATGAGGCCCTCCATGATATACAATTGTCCCAGTGAGAAGATGCTCTGCAAATGAAAGAAAAGGGGAAGACGAAGGGTAGCAATGAAGAAAAATAATGAGTAGACACTAAAGGAATATTATGAGAGAGAAAGAAGGAAAGTCTGGTGGTTAGAAACTGAACTGAACAAGGAAGAAAGAAAGGGGGCCTAGAAACACTGACAGAGGTCATAGGACCATCGGTCTGGAAGAGGAAGAGACTTTGGAGGTGAGTCCAAGCCTCTCATGAGATGAGGAAACTGAGGCCCAGAAAAAGGACATAATTGGCTCAAGGATTTGAACCCAGGTTCTCTGACTCCAAAAGAGCTCTTTCCACTGAGAGACCTTGGCCTGGAGGCAGGAAAGATGGGGAAATTAAAGACAGGCCTTGTTAGTGTCCAAGCAGCTATCACAGATTGAGGCAGGACCACCCAGAAGGCGGCATGACCCTTCCTCGGCCAGCAAGGTCCTGTTCATCCAACCAAAGAGCATGGAATTCTAAGAGATTTCAGAGATCACTGAGTACAAGCCCCATGTCCTTCAGAAGAGGAATATCTTTAATATCTAATCTAAGATTTCTAAGGATCCAAACAAACTCAGATTTATACAGCTAATTCCTCTCCGCTAACAGGCTATACCTGCCACTTACTAAAGACAGCTAGCTAGGTAAGAGTTAATGAGCTGTGTGACTGCAGAGGACAAGGGCAAAGAGGAGAGTGCAGGAGGCAGCCTCTGGCAGCTGAACCAGAGATTCCATCCCTTCCACGCAGTGAGATGAGAGAGCTGCAATCCCCAGGGATCCCAGTATTTATCAAGAGAGCAAAGCATGGTGCCGATAGATGAATTGTTTGTACCCTTTAACGAGCTAGCCAAACACTTTCACACACACACACACACACACACATATACCACACATGCTTGAACAATCTCCAGCATCCAATTTAATCCCAACAACTTACTGGCTGATCTTGGACTCTGTCATATTTCCAGTCTGATCTGTTAACTTAATCGTAACATAACCTCTCCGTACGTTCTTGTTCCAAGTCATGATATCCACAAAGTAGTGATATACTGCAAACAGGCAGAGTCTGTGGTCAGCATCAGGCCAGCTTCATTTTATTTCTGCTCCAAGGGCTAATGAAGGAAACCCTCATCTCCCCGAGGTCCTTTCCTTTCTCTTCTTGCTCTTTAAATCCTGCCTAAGAACCCCGAGAAGAGACAGAGGACCTCCTTCTGTGAGACCCAGTGTCCCTGGACCCCATGTGGATTTGGGCCTGAGTTTTTCCTGTGTTCTTTTACTGGAGAAATAAAACCTGTTCAATGTTTGATGCCCACTGAGTCCTAGTACTTGTGGAGGAGAGAGGCTGCCCTTTGTCCTCAGGGTTACGCAGGTTACTCAGGCTCCCCTCTTCTCCAACACCTTCCCTGCCATGATGAGAGCAGGGGCCACATCTTTTTTATCTTGGATCTTAGTTAAATTCAAGAAGCTTTTATTAAGTGCCTACTATGTTCCCAGCAGTGTGCTAGGCACAGCAGATATAAAGACAAAAATGAAATAGCCTTTGTTCTCTAAAATCTTACATCTAACTGGATGGAAATAACATATTTAGTGACATCAATATAAATTATATTCAAACTCATTTGGGGAGTAGGCAGAGTGCTAACCACTGAAATGACTCAAGCAAGACCCTCATAATACTTCTGTAAGCCTTGAATGGATCCAAGATGTGGACTTGAGGAGGGAGAATCTTTTAGGCAAGGGGCCTGGCCTATGCAAAGGCATGAAGGTGGGAGAGATGTCAAGTAAAGGCAATAAATAATGAGTGGTCCAATGGAGCACATAAGGGATGGTGTTGGGAAAGGCAGACTGGAGCTGCAGGATGAAGGGTCATTGATTATCTCCAATGAATCCCACATCATTTCAGGACATGCCAATGCACCAACTTGAGAGAACAGGGCAGAATTTCACAAGTCCTGTACCAGGAACATAGCCTATTAAGTACCAATTTGTGGTTCCTGTTTTAATGCACCAATTCCAATGATTCAGAGAAAATCTGTTTTCTCTCAACTGCCTTTTCTCAATGGGGGGTAGAAAAGAAGTACATAAAACAGGAGGTGGCAGAGAGAGGAGTCTCAGTAATTATGACACAGAATCTGGGAAATAACAGGGGGATTGTTGGTAGGTAAAGGTGGGGCCTGAAGGCATGGCTGTCAGGTACCTGCTTCCAGGAAGGCAGTTTGGGGGCCGATGTCATTGGAAGCCTGGGGACTCCACAGTCAAAGCCTCGGGATTCTGGGTCAGGAGCAATGTGACACCTGGGTCAGTGACGGGATCACAGATTTAGCACTGGGAGGGGCCTTGGAGGTTATTCTCATTCAACTTGTGTTTTTAAGAGGAGCAGAGAGAAGTCCAGAGAGGGGCCAGTCACCCAAGGTCATCTGGGTAAAATACCCAGCTTCTGAAGGTGGATCACCTTGTCCAGGAGGCCTTTCCCAATCCCACAGGGCTTAGAGCCTTGAAGTCATTTAGGACTTACTCTCTATATATTTCATGCATTCTTCTCTGTGTTCATGTGGCTTGGTTTTCCTTAGTAGAATGTATGCTCTTTGAGTGCAGGTATGATTTCATCTTTGTCTTTATAGCTCTAGCACCTAGTACCTGACATTCAGTAAGTGCTTCATAAATGCTTATTGAATTGAAATGAATTACAGGGCTTGGTTGTCATGGGTTTTGCAGAACCCAAAGCCTGAGACTGAGGCCCAAGTTTTGTTGACTCAGTCCCAAGTCCTCAGTGGTCAGCCTGTCCCCTCATTGACCTTAACTAATGATTCACCATCAGATAACCAGATCTTAATCATGCTTTCTGAGGGACATTTAGGGGGAAAGAAAAGAACGCTGGTCACTCACTGCAGAATGGCTTTTCAGAAGCTGTATCAAAAAAAGCTTTTACCACAGGAGGATCCATTAGCTTTGAGTAGTTTTTCCACTGATCAGCATAGTAACCTATGAAGGAAATGAGAAATAGTGAATGTAACCTGAGTATAAGGGCAGCGAGGTGGCATAGTGGATAAAGTACTGAGCTTGGAATCTGGAAGACCTGAGTTCAAATCTAGCTTCAGACATTTACTAGCTATATGACCCTGGGCAAGTCAATTCATCCTGTTTGCCTCAGTTTCCTCATCTGTAAAATGAGCTGGAAGAGGAAATGGCAAATAATTCTAGTATCTTTGCCAAGAAAACCCCCCAAGAGGGGTCACAAACAGTTAGACACAACTGAATCAACAACATAACAGACCTGATGATACATAGTCAGTTCTTCCTGGAGATCTATGACTCAGTGGTTGTGGTTCTCCCTTCACTGAAGCAGATTGTGACCTTTCTATGCCTTCATCAATGTATGGGATGGCAAGATCGCCTACTAAAATTTACTACTCAGAGGCCTCTCAAAGTGGTGACAGAAAGTTTATTTTTTCAGTTCTCGAGAAGAGGGGCAATCCCTCCACCAGGTGGTCTGGAGCAGGGAAAGCTGAAGACAAAGACAAAGCAGTGATATATATATAGACCCTAATGCAAAACCCTCCTTCCACCACTGACCATTATTCTCATTAGCTGAGAAATATGATCTTACATTCTAGACACGAAATCTAGCCAATCCCCTTTGAAATGAAGGCATCGAAGTTATGTAAGTTTTATCCAATCACTGAGACCCTAATGCACTACATAGTCTATATCCTTATGTGGGAATTATTCCTCTCTGAAGGCATTGTAGCCTGACCCTCTCATTCTCCTTTACACCTGGGAGAATTACAATCTGAGAAGTCTTCACTGAATCTATTCCACTCAATCAATAATCTTTTAATTAATCAATAAACATTTACTAAACCCTCTGATATATGAGGAAGTCCTTGAGAATGTCTGCAGCTAAAAAGAGGCATCCCCCTGCAAACGAGCTGGGAATGAGCTACTGCAAGCTTAAGAGCTTGGTCTTTGAGAACTAGGTAACATTGTCACGCAAGGGCAAAAAGAAGTTATGAAGGGAAAGAACATTTATTTGGCACCAAGTGTTACAATGGTCACAGATGGGGAAATGGACACTTTGCACTGATCCTCCTACACACAGACCCCAAGGAACAGAGCAGGAAGCCCAAAAAGGGCTGGCTAAGTAGTCTTCCTGAACCTATTGTAACAACACTGTTATTTCTCATAAATTTGGAGCCAGAAAGGATCTTAGAAGAAGTCATTTAGTCTAAATCTTTCATTTTATAAACAAACAAAGTAGCAAGATTAAAGGCCAAAGGCAAAATTTGAACTCAGCTCCTCTGACTCCAAACTCAAGGCTCTTGGTACTACAACACATGGGTGCAAATGACAGGATTATTTAAGTAGAGCTGGAAGGAACTTTCAAAGGCATCAAATCCAACCCCCTCATTTTACAGATGAGGAAACTGAGGCCCAGAGAGACTGATACACTTGTGCAAGGTCACAAAGAATTCCCAAGAATGACTGACCATATTCTCCATAATTGTAACTTCTAATAGTCAGGATATGAGTACACAGGACTACTAGGGGGAAGAGGGGAGAAGAAGGGGGATATCCAGACCTCACTGTGTCTGTCTGGCACAATAGTTAAGGAACTCAACCTGGAGTAAAGGAGACCTGGGTTCAAGTTCCACTTCAAATACTTACTACATGAGTGATGCTGGAAAAATCACCTAACCTCTCCGTGTTTCAGTTTCTGCCTTCATAAACTGAGGGGGCTGGACATGAAAGCCTTTACAGTTTTAAATCCATGACCCTATAAACCATAATTCCTTTATCTTCTCACTAAGGTTTTTCTACTGTTGGAAAAATGAACTGTAAGAGGTCATACTCCCCTCTGAAAAGCAAAAAGTAGGTAGGTGGGGTTGAGTGTCAGGGGCCCAACTCATACTCTACTCCTTTTTATGCTCAAATTGTGAATTATCACAACACTTGTATGAGCAAATGTGGTAGAGTAGGAAGGGCACTAGTCCTGGAAAAAGAATGCTGTCACTGTAGGAGAGTCACATCCCCTTTCTGAGCTGTGGTTTTGGGATATTTCACTTAAAGGAAGAAATGTCAACACCTAAGTACAATCAGGTACCTATGTCACTAATCTTCACATTCTCAAAAATCATAGTTTGATCCAATCAGAGCTTGAGGAGGAGAATACATCACATTGATATTTTCTTGACTTCTCCAAGACCCAACCATAGCTCTTTTAGCAAACTCCACCAAATGTTAAGATAACCCAGTAGACTTTATTCTTCTGCAGGATCCAAGAGTCCTGGTTGCCACAGTCTAGCAGGTAACCATCATTCTTGCAACCAAGAAGTAGACTGTCTTTTATATAAAATGCTTTCTAAACCTTGTTCAAAGTACCCTTTGGAAAAGCAAAATGGGTATCCAGACTAATCACTAGCAGAACAAGAGAGAAAAGTGCTTACCCAGGACTGGACATGGCACTGATTGGTCACCTCCACAGCTGATGCATTTGCCATTCAGGTAATCTCGGTAGGACTCACAAGGGTAGGCAACAATGTCACAGTCTTTTCTGAGAGAAGATAGGTATAGGAAAACAGATCTCTGGTGGTCACATTTGAAGTATTCCATTCCTTCATTATAAAGAGAAGGTTAGGGTTATATTTAAGGACTGACATTCACTTTACAAGCAATGGATATTGTCACAGTTAGCACACATATAACAAGGCAGTGCCCTTCACAGATGATTTACAGCTTCTTCTCTATCTCATGGCAAAGAAAGGAAAATATGAGGGAAGAGTCTGGAGAAATTTAGTGAAGAATCTTGCTCAACCCAAGAGAACCAAGTATGAGTTCATGACAGAAGTGAGGCTAAATGTGACCTTAGCAGCCATCAAATGCAATCCCTTATTTTACAGATGAGGAAATTGAGGGACAGAAAGTCCCAGTGATTTGCCCAGAATCAGACAGCTAGTAATTGTCTGAGGTAGGAGTTGAACCCAGGGTTTTCTGACTCCAAGAAAGATCTTCCTGACTCCGAGTCCCCCATACTAGTCACTCTGTCATGCTGTCTCTCGAATAGTCTGAGTCAGAGTCTTGATTATGGTGGAGTGATTGGTGCTTTGCCATAAAATACCAAAATTTAGCTAGTAGAGATTCAGCAAAGCAACAGAACCTAGCACCTAATTGGCAAGACTAATTAAAGTAGCTACCAGATAGTGGTCCAGTTCCTCCTCTACTGGTGAGCACTTCCCCATCTTGGTCAATCCTGCTTCCCCCAAGTGGAAGCCTCTCCAGTAGTGACTTTGTAGTATCTTAAGGTCTCCACCTCCATAAGGAGGTAGATGGAAGGACGCAGGGTCCTAAGGGTTCTATTGGAGGGCAGAGGACAAAGCCTAGGGATTCTCAAGGCACATTGGCAAGCCAGATGACAATGCCTGGGAAGTCAAAAGACATAGAGAGAGGACAGACAGTAATGCCTAGAGGGCTTCATGACAGGGAAAAGGGAAAGACTGGGCAGCTACTTGGGGTGAGGGAAAGCAAAGTACTGTGGGTGACTTTGAAATTGCAAATATAAACAACTGGAATGAGGAAAGTACCCTTGACAGAAAGAAGGAAGTTTGGAAAAAGAGAGCATTTGGAGAGAAAGATAAGGAATGGAGTTGTGGAGGATATGGCAAGTTTGATATGTCCATAGGAAGGGCACCAGCTTCCAAATGTGCAGTGAGCAGTAGCTAAAGTGAGATTTCAACAAAGGAGAAAGAAAGGACAGGGTTGAACCTAGACTGGAAGTCATCTGCACACCAATGATAATTAATGAGGTCAGCAAGAAAGAAAATGTAAAAAGAAGAGAAAGAGGCTGGAACCTATGTGTGTATGCCCACACGTGATGTAGCTAATGATTCAGCAAAGAAGCCAAGAAAGAGCAGTCGGAGATAGAGGAAGAGAGCTAAGAGATCAACATTGCTACAAACCAGAGAAGGGAGGGAGAGTCCAAGGGAAGAGGTTGCTCAAAGGTGCTCAGTGAAAAGGTCAAGGAAACAAGGACTGAGAAAAGACCACTAGATTTGGCAACTAGGGAATGGTGGACACCTTTGCAAAGAGCAAGTTTCCATCTGCCTCAATGGAATGAGTGCCCACATCAATGACATCCCAGAATGTCTTAGTTATTGAAGAATGGCCCCGACTGGCCACGGGAAGTTCTATCTTGGATCCTGTTTATCTCTATATACATCATATTCCCTACCTTAGATGAGAAGCTCCTTGAGGGCAAGGACTGTATAATTTTTCATCCAGGAGGCTCTGGCAATGGTGTCATGGAACAGAAGCAAGTGCAAGTCCCCTCCCCGCCTGCAATGTCTATTATCATTGTGTAATTGCAAAGCATCCGTACTTACCACTAAATATTGTTTGGGGACAACCAGGTTGATCCAGTCCTCCATTTGGGTAGAAATCAATATTTCCTAATGATTCTTTGAAGCCCAGGACTGAAAAAATAAAGCAATCACCAAAATATGTTGAGTTTCTAGGCTGCCTTTAGCTTATTCAAGCTTTTAAACAAGTGATTTTATCTTCAGAATAAGGAGCAGGAAGGATAGTTATTAGAATTAGTATTTCTGTTAGGTATTGACATTCCTATTTTTCAAATAACAAAACTGAGGCTCAAGAATGTTCAATAACTTCCCTCAGACCACATAGAGCTACTTGAAGATGTGTGCACATAGCAAACTTAAAAGCTCCTCATTTTCTCCCACCCAAAGTTAATTGATACATCCACTAGTTGCTTACATTTCTTCAAATTTGAAAAATCCTCTAATATTCTGCAAGACATTTGATTAAAAATAGCCTACAACCTAGAAATAAAGAGAGGCATTCTTTCAGAATCTTTTCCAAAGACATGGGTTATGATTCCAATCCTGACATTGGGATCTCTCTCTCTTTCTATCTGTAAAATGAAAAGGTCAAACTAGTTCTTAACCTGGGGTTTGTGAACTTGTTTTTAAAAAATATTTTGACAAGTGCATTTCAATACAATTAGTTTTCTTTGTAACATGATACATCTTATTTTATGCATTTAAAAATGTTGTTCTGAGAAGGGTCCCCTAGCCTTCCAAAAAAGTCCAGGGCACAAAAATGGTTCAGAAGCCTTCAGACAATTGGTAAGGTCTTTTCACCTCTTACGTTCTATGAGTTCCTGAATATATACGCCAGCAATATAAAATAATTGAAAAGAAATAAAAAACTAGATCCAGTTTTGACATGCAGTTGACACATCTGCCTCTACTATAGCAAAACATGTCAATCTCAGTTTGGATTTGTTAGTTATTTTAAGAGACACACATCAGTCATGGAAAAGCCATCCTCTTTGGAATATAATGAATTGACTGAATAGATTGAGCTGCCTAACATTTCTCTCATAGGTCCTTAAGTCCATGAGCTTGGGATCTTGTCACTTACAATATTGCAAGTCATACAAGAAGATTTAGGCTAGCTTGCTCCAAGCTCCTCATCCATTCAGGCATTATATTAATTCTCTCCCTGTCCTTCCCTTCCTGAGCTTTCCAGCATCGGGGGTAAACAAAGACAAAAGCTGAGGCAGTACGTACGGTCAGTATCGGAATGAACAACATCGACAAACTGTGCATCGGTGTGATCCAGCCGCTCATTTGGGGGTTTTCCACTGAAGAGAGGTCCTGCAGGATCCAGACCTGGAACACAGTAAGAAGCCACTTGAGTGAGGATGCTCCCTTAGGGTTTGTTTGGGGACTGGCTTTCTCTGATGAAGCTCTCAATCCATTCAAGCCTCCTCGCTATGTCTATGTTTGACAGTGGCTCACAGATCATCTCAGAATGGTCCGCTGCATTGCTCACAGAGTGGGTGGGTACTTTGGAGAGATGACCCAAAGCCGAAGAATCTTCAGAGGATCTGAGATTGAGATCCCACAAACTTTGATCTAAAATTGGAGGGAATCTTGGTACTTATCCAATCCAAAGCCCTCTTTCTTTTCTTTTTTTCTTTCTAATTTATGGAATAAAACAAACATTTCCATGACATAGAACAATAAAAAAGATGATTGCACATGAAACTGCAAATCTATTATGTACAAGTTGCTGTTCCCTTCAAATATACAACAAATTCATCATATCATTTTCTTTTTTCCCTTTTTTCCTCTCTCCCCTCCCTAGAGATGACTATTATTAGATACAAATAGGAATATGTGTGTATCTATAATATATATGAAATACATACACACACACGTGTGTGTATACACATATGTGTGTGACCGTATGTTCAAGAAAGGAGACCAGAGGGCTTTGTCTCAGGACAAAATTGTTAAACGTATAATTAGAGGGAGGAGGAGGAGAACCACCAGCCTCAGGGCTTCCTCCAGGACAGCTTAGGCAAGAACCTTGTTTTTGACAAGGCTGCTAACAGGTAAGTCAGAGGAATGCTGTAGCTGCGGGCTGCACGGAGGCATTCGCTAACATTTCATGCAGCTCTTGGGGATGAGGTGGGGAAGTGTGGGATACATATAGTTCAATTGTGCTAGGTAGATTCAGAATTGTTTGAATACCCACAGATTCATCATTAATGCTTCCTGGTCACCTGGAAAATGAGCAAATTGAGGCACAGAGGTTAAGGGACTTGCCCAGGGTCAAACAGCTAGTCAGTGACTGAAGCTGGATTTGAACTCAGGTCTTCCTGACTACATGCCCAATGTCCAGTCCACTTTGTCTATGACTAGGATGACGCACCATTGTTCAGTGAGAAGAGAAAAATGGGGAATTCAAAGAAACTTGAGAAGATTTGTGTGAACTGATGCAGAATCAAGTAAATTCATACAGTAAAAACCATGCACAATAAGTCCCACAATGTAAATTTAAAGATCACCAAAAAGAAGCCAAACTCTGAGTGACTGATATGATTATGAAAAATGAGAGACAGAGATACTTTTAAGATCGGGAAAATCTGGGTTCAAGTCCCAAGGCTAATACATAAAGGTTGTGTGATCTTGAATAAGCCACCTAATAACCCACATCTTCCTAGCAACTCTCTAAACTGCAGAAGACATGCAAATCTGCGTGGGCAGAGGGAATTTTCTCCTGGAAACTCCAGAGTTCCCTGTATCAATGAAATCATAGGTCTGTTCCTATATCAATACAGATAGGTAGATATAGATATCTAGATAGATAGATATGTGTATAATATTTATGTTATATCACTCACACGCACACACACACACATTTAGTTAACAGTTGGCCTTGCAGAGAGTCCCAAAGTCCAAACAACATTAGGACATAATTGTCCATGAAATACAAAATAAGGTTGTGATCAAAGAAGGCCCCCCACCCACCCAGAAGCCTTACCTGTAATTCTTCCAAGTTTCCCATCATACATCTGTCCAACAAATCCAGCTATATGGGCCCCCAGACTGACTCCAATCATGTATATGTTGTCAAGAGATGCTCCACTGGCCTGTGATTCCAAGAGGGAGTTGCCATCAGTCAGGCAAATGGTAGCAACAAGGAAGATTTGGCAAAGCTACTTTTCCCCCATGTCTTAATCTCTAACCAGTCTATGGTTCTCTTAGAGAAAACAAACATAGACCTCTTTTAAACATGGTGTAGGCAGAGCAAAATCTTCCACACCAAAAAAAAAAAAAAATGCACTCACACTGATAGGTTGGCATTTGCTCATCTATTTACCTTATCAGAGCAATTCAATCCAACAAGCAAGTATTAAGCACCTACTATATGTTAGGCAGGGTGGAATAGTGGAGAAGAGTGCTGAACTTGAGCTCAAGAAGACCCTCTCTACCTGGAGGACCGTGGACATATCACCTAACCTTTGCCAGCTTCAGTTTCCTTATCTATAAAATGGGACTGATCATAGTCTTCATAGGGTTGTTGGGAGGATCTAATGATATGCATTGATGTTTCTGAAGATGACCAGTGACCACACAGGGGATGTCTTGAATTGCTCATGAGTTAGATTTAAGTGCGGCAGAGTTGCACAAAGTCAACAGCCTCACTCCTCCAGAATCTTGGGAGTCCATGACAAGACAACAGGCGATGACCTTGGAGTCAGTGGATGACCTTGGGTTCTTTTAAGACTGAGCAAGTTCTAAGGGCTCCACGCATGGCGCCTGCTTCAGCTGCCTTCATGGTCCTTGGAACAAATTGTTCTCATCCTCCTGTTGTGCCTGGGGGGACGTCTTCACATGGTTGGGGTAGACATCTCCCTAACTCAACAACAGGTCTGCCTAGGTTACTTTCAACCTAGTTTAGCCCATCTGCCAAGAGGTGCATATAAAGTATTTCGCACACCTTAAAGTGCTCATTATTATCATAATATAATTATAGTTATTATATTTATTATATTCTTAAATAATAATTTTTAAAAACCTAGTCTGGTAATTCTTGACCCCCTGTGCCACCACGGAAGTAGAAGGCTCTCAGGTTCCTTTTCTATTTTCCTTTGTTTTACAAGCTAACAGTGTTTTAATAAAAGAATTTGTCCTGTAAAATTTGGATTTGGTCAAACAGTCGCACTTAAGGACCTAGAAGGTGACCTCAAGGCTGTGAGTTCCCCACCCCTGCACTAACCAGTCACCAAAGAGATGGATGGTCCAAAAGAAGAAGGGTGGGTTACAGGCTGAAAGAGAGTGAGGGGGTAACGAGGGCTGCCCCTCTCCCACCCACATCCTCCCTGGAGCCCTCCAGACATCGGGAGAAGCCAAGTGCATGTACATGGGGTGGCCTCCCTGTGGCAAACTTGTGGTATGACATGGGTGAGAGCCCCATAAGGTAGATGGGCAAGGATGGTTCACAATAATGACAATAGCTGGTGTCTATACAGCATTTAAGGTTTGCAAAGCATTTCACACAACAACCCTTAAGTGCTCATCTTACACCTGTTTTAACAAAGGAGGACAAGAAAACTGAGGCAGTTAAGTGATTTACCCAGGGTCACCCAGCTAGTATCTGAGGCTGGATTTGAACTCAAGTCTTCCTGAGTCCAGGCCCAGCACCCTGTCCACTACACCTCATAACTGCCTCCAACAGGAGGAAACGCTGCCAAAAGGTCAGTAATTACAGTTAATACTTAAGTGATTTGCAAAGTCACACAGCTAATTAAGAACCTGAGGCAGGATTTGAATTCAGGACTTTCATAAGTCTAAGTTCAGCGCTCTGTCTCCAGGACACCAGGCTGTGTCAATGCAAATAACATCTACATCAATGAGACTACTGTCCCATACTGTGTCCGAGCGTGTGCTGGGGATTCAAAGGGAAAACAAAAAAGTCTCTGGCCTCAAGGAATATTTAGTCTACTAGGAGTAACAATTTAAGAGATCAGGAAAATGTTTCCTTAGGAAAGGACATGTGAGCTGAGCCTTGAAAGATTCAGTGAGGAAGTGGTGAGAAGGGAGGGCATTCCAGGCATGAGGAACAGCCTAGCAAAGGTGCAGAGATGGGAGAGGAACAAGTGTACCTGGAATATAAGGTGCATGAAAGGGAGTCAAATACACTAAGCATGCTAGACTGGGGCCAGATCTCAAGTCCTATAAAAGTGTAGGAGATTCCATCTTACCTAACAGCCAGGAGAGAGTCTTTCTTGAACAGAATGACACATTCTAGGAAGGATATTTTGACACTGTATAGAGGGTGGATCGGAAGCCAGGAGACTAATTAGAAAACTATTGGAATAGCACACAAATCCAAGAGGGGATGGAATCAGGGATAGAACAAGGAGTCAACTACAGAGGGCAGAGGGGAAAGGGACGCTGGCTCCTGAGGAGGGAGGAGGGATGGGGTAGAGCAACATCTTCGTACCTCAGGGTGGCTAGGGGGCGCCAGAGTGCATAGATCTCTGGGCCAAGTCAAGATGGCTCATCTGCCTAGTCTCCAACACTTTCTTGCTATGTGACCCTGGGCAAGTCACTTCACCCTATTTGCCTCAGTTTAAGCATCTCTAAAATGATCTGGAGAAGGAAAAAGTAAACTACTGTTTTTAAGCCAATATTTTGTATTAGTATTTTTACCAATTTTTTTTTTTTACCAATAAAACCCCAACTAGATGTTTTCTTTTTTTTGTAAACCAATGTTTTGGTTTTTTTAAACCAGTATTTTTACTAATGAAACCCCAGCTGGGGTCATGGTCAGCGACAACTGAAAAATGACTTAACAACAAATTTTCACCTTACTCCACAGGGAAGGAAAGGAGGGAGGGAAGTGGGAGTCAAGGGCCTTCCTCCACCCTCCCCCTGCCCCCAAAGACACTCTAAGACATGCCCTGCTATGTTCCTCAAACATCACCATCTCAGATCCGAACTTGTGACTATAGCTCAACTCACCCCCTATAAGATTATGAACTCCCCAAAAGCAGAAGCAATGCTGTTGTATCATAAACTGCACACTCTGAAGCAGAGACATCATTAGGAGGACCTAAGGTTAAATCCAGTCTCAGATACTTATTAGCTTGTGACCTTGGGCAAGTCACTTAATCCTGATTTGCTCAAAAAAAAAAAGGCACGTTATACATTTTTGCACTTAGGGATAGATTTTCTAGTGCTTCTTCACTCACATGAACAGCTTTCTTACCAGCATCTGGTCAATGGTTTTCTTTAAGGCTTTGGCCACCTGCCAGGTATGTCCAGAAGCAGTGCTATATATCAGATTTGTGGCACCTCTATTCCAGTCAACCACAATGACATTCATGTCTTCCACATGCATCAGGCCCTCGACCAGGTCAGGCAACCAGACTGGTTGGGAGCCTGTCGGTCTGTAGCCATGAATGATAAAAGTGGTTTTCTTGGTTGTGTTGAAACTCAGAGGAAAGGGAGACTCAAGGATCTTGGCACAAGTGAAATTGTCCGTATACAGCAGCAGCCTCACTCTGAGGTCTGTACCCACTATCGCGCTGTGAAAGCTGAGTGTGGTGAATGTGTGACATTCTTCATCTGTATCTGAAAGGCAGAAGAAAAGGAGAGATCAGAACAGCTCTGCCCCAGGGAGGTATGGCTGGCCCTGCTCCAGAGCCAAGAATGGACCTTGCAGGTCACATCCTCCAACTGCCTCACTGGACAGATTTGGAAACTGAGGCCCAGAGAGGTGAACGACAAATGCCAGAGGCAGGATTTGAACCCAGGTTCACTGAGTCTAACAATGTTCTTCCTATTTTACCCTGATGTTTCTTGGGCAAGTCATTTAATGGTCGCCTCACCTGAAAGAAGATCATTCTTATGATATCTACCAGAGTTTTTATAAAGAAAGTATTTGGCCAACTTAAAGTATACTGTAAATAAAAGTTATTATTTCTCTGAAAGATGGTCCTTCTACCTGGACCATTTTCTGTATAGTTACATTTTGAATTAAGCAGTGGCCTAGATTCATGAAAGAGCTGAGTTCAAATCCAATCTCAGATATTTACTAGTTATGTGACCCTGGGCAAGTCATTTCACCCTCTTTGTGTCAGTTTCCTTATCTGTACAATGATCTAGAGAAGGAAATGGCAAGGCACTCTTTGCCCAAAAAAATCAAAATAAGTCATAAAAAGTTGAACATGACTGAAAAACAACACAGGATAAGATCGTGAGGGAATGAAAAGGGCAAATGAAAGTTTTGTTCTTTTTTGGTTTTGTCTTTGTTAAAGAACGAGGGGATCCTGGGAGTGTTTATAGGCAGCCGAGAAAAAGCCAGTAAATAAGAGAGATAGAAGAGATGGGTAATTGGAGTGAAGTTAGCTGGAGATGCCAGGTTTCTCTGGTCCCCATGACACCTTTCCTACCGTCCTGTGCCCTGTGCAGGGCCTGTGATTTCCACTTTGAGAAGTATTGATCTCATTTCCCTCATTTGTTTGCAAAATAGTGCCCTTTTCCTGGTGAGGTGCCATCACTCCATGAACCGCCCTCCTTCATCCCAATGGCACTTCTTTCTTGGGTAGACAGTTGACAGCAGAGACTGGATGATTGATCCAACCCCCCCTCACCCTGCCCAAGAAGTCAAGGTCAACATGAGATATAAACCAGCCATAAGCCCGAGCTATTAGTAAAATCCTCAACCCTACTCTGAACATCAATAAAAAGCACTGCCTGAGGGAAAGGGAGAGGGAGAAGCAGCAGGTAGAATCAGAAAGAACCAGCTGAGCTAGTCCTGCCCCTGAAGTAAGTGAATGAAAAAGCATTTATTAAGTGCTTACTGTTTGCCAGGTCCTATGCTTAGTGCTACCACCAGAAATGCAGAGATGAAATTGCCCTGCCTTTGAGTTTCCATTCTAGGGGTGTGAGGGGAGAGTATAACACATATAGGGAGTGGTGGGGAGTGATGGTCTGAGGAGTCATAAGGGTGATGAATGAAACAAAATACATTAATGCCTGATATCTTCCTCATGGAGGGTTTGCAGGGCACTTTTGATGACACTTTTCCTACGTCATTTCATTTGAATCTCACAACAATCCCATGAGGTAGCATCTAAAAGGATCTTATTATGCCTTTTTCCATATGAGAAAACTGAGGCTCAGAGAGGCTAAATAAATAAAATTTTGTCCTTAGTTGTCTCAGAGGCTGGACCCAAGCTCCCGTCTTCCTGACTACAAGCCCAGTATTCTGGCCGGCATGCCAAGTTCCTTCTTCCCAGTACCTGTGTGATCGTGGGCAAATCATTTAACCTCTAAGTATCCCAGAAAAAAACCTGTCTCTGGTTCCCTGTGCTGATGAAATCCTGGGTGATCCCTGAAGAACATGAGATAATATAGTGCTGTGGAGGCTGAGAGAGAAAAGAGAATGTCAAGAAGGAAGTGGCTATCAAGAGGCAGTATAGTGCAATGGAAAGAGCACTGGGTTTGGAATCAGAGGATCTGGGTTCAAATCCTGCCTTTGTTACCACATTTTAGGGCCTTGGGTACATCATTTAACCCCATTCTGGGCCTCAGTTTCTTCATATGTAAAATGAGGACTTTTGACTAGATGATGTCCAAGGTCCCTTCTAGCTTGATGATCCTAACGTCCAATGCTAGAGCAAATTTAAGTGAGATGAGCACTTGGAAGACAACATCATCTTACTCAGTTCAGGCTGAGATTGCTGCTTATATTCTCTTCTCATTCTATTAATCTGCATATCCTACATGTATATTTTTTAAATCATGCGACTGTTTTCTTTATGTTGTTGGCTATATTGGCACATGTTGAGGATAAATAATAGTTTTGGCTAATTTCCTGTGTTTCCTCTTCGTCTCGGTAATTCTCCTTTTCTAATTTTTTATTTATTTTATTTATCTCTTCTATTATTTTTATTTTATTCTATTTATTTAGTTTTCCTCTTTTGTTTGTCAAAGTAGCTAATGGTTTTCTATTTACTTTATCTTTTTAAAAACAAGTCACTTTTACTTATCATTTTAACAAGGTTTCTTATTTTCAGTTTCATCTTTTGTTGTTTTTTAAAAAAGTTTCATGTTTAAGAAAAAACACTTTTAAAGCATCTCCACTACTTCTGCTCCTGCTCCTGAGTGGGAGGTTTCTTGGAACAAATTACAGGACCCTCACTCCCTGGCCCACAAAAAACTCATTCTGGCAGGCAGTGAATTAGAGCTTGCACACAGAGAGCTTTCTCCAATGGCTTTCTTGATAGGAAGGGTTGGAAATACACAGACAGAAATGTTTACTTGAGTACCCTGGGGTTGACTAAATCTTTGCTTGAATTCAACTAATTACACAGAGATCTAAGGCCTTCTTATTATGTGACTTGCAATATGCCTCTTACTGAGGGAGATACAAAAGAATCACACAGTCTCAAAGATAGAGTTCAATGATCCCATGAATTCAACAATCATCTCTACCCACTTCTAAATATCCAGTCCTAGTTTTTCTCCTGAGTGTCTGTTCTGAATCACCAGATGCCTAATATACACTTCCAGCTGACTATCCCATGGGCATATTAACCTTACCATGTCCAAACCAGAACACCTTCTCTTTTCCTCCAGACCCACTCTTCTTCCAAACTGCTCAATGGTTATTATGGTTGCCACCATCCTTCTGTCACACTGGTTCACAACCTGGTCTACCTATTCTTCCTGATATATGACATCACAACCCTCCCCCATCTCTGGTCCTTTATACAAGCTGGTCCCCCAGGGTTGGAATGCACTCTCTAGCTCTGTCTCTTTGAAACCCTCATGCCCTTCCAAGCCCTTCTCAAGTTTGAACACATGTTCTGACCCAATGCACAAAGGATGAAAAATAAATACTTGTTGAATTGAAATGAATTGAGTTGTGGAAAGAACAAAGAATAAATGCTTATTGGACTGAATGGAATAGACTTATGGGAAAAAATGGGGGACAAACATTTGTAGAACTGCAGCTAGAATGTATAATAAACGTGTTGATTGGATTGAATGGAAGACATTTTACATGCACAGACTTATAGACTGCAGTAGAAAGCGCCTCGCTCTGTGCATATCCTTGTATTGCTACCGTGGTCACCTACTCCATCTTCGAGTGTACAGCCTCTCTGCTTTGTAATCTAAAACTCACTAAGGTGCTGTTCTGGTCATATTGGGAAGGTGCGGCACAGGTGGATAAAACGTGCTAAACAGGTTTGCGGTTCACCGGAAGTTTATTTGGTACTTGGAGAGCTCATCTTTTTTTTACTCGGTCTCCATACCCCAGTTCCTTCTAGGTGCTACCTGCTGATCATAGGAAAAGTTAAGATTAAGACTCCGATTCTAAACCTGTCTAGTGGCATCTCCAGCTGTGGGTCTGGCTTCCTTGTTCGTGTTCAACATTTATGGAGCACCAGAAAGCTGAATGCTGTGCAGAACACACACATACACATATATGGAGCAATCAATCAATCAATATTTATTAGGCACTCTGCTAAGTGCTAGGGATACAAAAAGAGGCAAAAGACAGTCCCTGCCCTCAATGAGCATATAATCATGTAGCATGACACGTGTGTTTCATATAAGCTGACAAATCAGGAAAACACCTCACAGACTACTCCCTTTGATGACTGTGAATGAGATCTAAGCTTTGGTTAGTATTCCGATTTGTCATGTCTCTTATTTGGCCAAACTGATAAGAAAATCCTGGGGACTGGAGAAAGCCCAAGCTAGGGACTGGTTTACATTGGGTGAGGAGACTCACCCACCCTATGTAACAGTAATTTATACAGTGGGGCACAAACTGCTTGCCTCACACCAACCTAGAGAGATGGGTTGTGTTAGTGGAGTCACCCCCATTTTACAGGTGAGGAAACTGAGGCTCAGAGAACTAAAAGTCAGATAGCTAGTAAGTGCTTGGAGCCAGATCTTCTCTTTCCTAAGCCATATAGTCTTTCCCCTGCACCACAAAGCCACTCACATGTCTTGAAATTTTTCTGAGTAAGGAGGAGGCTATAGTGGGAGAATGTACTGCCTAACTCAATAGGACCCCAAATTCAGAGTTGTAAGGGACCTGAGGGGACATCTAATCCAAGCGCTTCATTTTATAGAAAACTGTGGCCCAAAGAGAAGATGTGACAGAATCATCAGATCACAGAGCTAGGTGTTCTTAGGGACCACCTGAATCAACTACCTCATTTACAAATGAGGAAACAGAACCAGAGAGGACTAGCCCAATGTTACACAGATAACAAGTGACTGAGTCAAGATTTTACCAGAATTCTGAGAATGGAATCTAGGGAAGAAGGAGAAAAGAAGAAAGAAGAAAAGAGAGATGGAGAAGGAAGAAAATCAGAGGGGGCTTTACAGTTCTTTGCTTCTATGAAAGAGAATGAGAGCAAAAAGAAACCTGGATCTGGGAGGTAGAAGCCCACAGTTTGAGTCCCAGAAATGCATAACATTCATAGCGTGGTTTTGTGAAATGGATCTCTTGAACATCCCTTATTACTGTTGTTTTAAATTTTTATTTTTAACATTCACTTCTTAAAATTTTGAGTTCCAAACTCTCTCCCTCCCTCCTGTCCCTCTCCCACTCATTGAGAAGGCAAGCATGTGATATCAGTTCTTCATGCGAAATCATGAAAAACATATTTCCATGTAAGTGATGCTCCCCCCCAAAGCAAGGAAAATAAAATTTAAAAAATTATGCTTCCCTCCGGTGTACTTTTGCAGAACAAATTAACGAAGCCACCAAGGTGTACCTGTGTTTAGTATTAATCGTTTAATTAATTTTTAGTATGATCGTTCCTAAATTGGGCTCACGACATCTGGGTGGCATATTTCCCCTTTCTTGTTACAGTTGAGGGTCCATTCCTATTCTTTTTCTGCATTGCATTGAAGCAAGATCCTACACCTGAAACTGAGTTCTGGCCTCGCAAGAGGAAGCTAGGCCATGACTCACCCTCCCCCATGCTCTGGAATTACCCACATCCTTATCTCACGGCTGCCGTGGCAATCAGAGCCACCTGGGCCACACCCAGGGCCTCCTTCCTGCAGGGAACCTGCCTCAGAACCTTTCTTTCCCCCTCCCTCAAATCCAAACGTGGGAAGGACTTCTCCTCCCCTCCCCCCTTCTCAGACTGCTAAAATCCTTGGTTTTCTTCTAGGTCTAATTCAAATGACTCCTGGGATATATCTACTCTCCTGTTTCATTATGGGCTCTTGGCCTTTATCTCATAATTCTGAGATTTCCTGCTCAGGACTAGGAGACATTTGGATCTGAAGTTCTTCCCAGTTCTAAATCTAAGTACCAAGCACTGTCTGAGTCCCAGTTTTGCAATGTCTTTTTCCATCTTGGGAATTCTCAGAATACAGCACAGTCCTTGGCACATTGTAGGGGCTTAATATTGCTGGTTTTGTTCAGTTGTTTTGAGTTGTATCCAACTCTTTGTGACCCCATTTGGAGTTTTCTTGGTAAAGATACTGGAGTTGCTTGCCATTTCCTTCTCCAGTTCATTTTACAGATAAGAAAACTGAGACAAACGGGGTGAAATGACTTGGCCAAGGTCACACAGCTAGTAAGTATCTGAGGACGGATTTCAATTCAGTTGTTCTTGACTCCAGGCCCAGCACTCTACCCACTGTACCACCCAGTTATCTGGGAGCAAATTCAAATATATTCAAATATGTATATATCCATACGTATCTAGACATATAGATATGCACATGTGTGTGTATGTATACACTTAAAATGCCTTGCAAACCTTAAAGCATATATACCTGCTGGCTTTTATTACTAATTATTACCATTTATAAATATTTGCTGAATTTACAGGATATAGAAAAGTGACTTTCATTCACATACTGTGCAGCCATGTGCTAGATTTTAAGCACTTACTGTGTGCCAGAAACTATGCCAGATGCCGAGGATAAAAAGATAAAATTTAAACAGCCCCTTCTGCCAGGAAGCCGATTAATTGGGAAGCTAATAAGTACATATAAAATGTTCTACAATAGAAACACAAAGTAATTTGGTGGGGAAAGGTGCTAGTGGGTTTGGGAGCATCAGGAAAGGTCTCCCCTAGAAGGTGACAGAAGCTGAGCTTTGAAGAAAACTAAAGGATTAGAAGTGAAAAGGGAGGAGGACATTTCAGGTCCTACCTGGTGCAAAGTTGTGGGGGTGGATGGAAAATTGAATGTCATATTTGAAGGGGACAGATAAGTATTTATTAAGCTCCTACTCTGCCCCAGGCACAGATATTAACCCATTTGACTCTCATAATAACCCTGTCCTTATAAGGTGGGGACTTTTATGTGTCCCATTTTACAACTGAGGCAACTGAGGCAGACAGAATCTAGGTAGGCAAAAGGTAAGCTTAGGACTACACAACTGATACGTTTCTGAAGCCAGATTTAAACTTGGGTTCTTCCTGAGTCCAGACCCAGGGCTTTGTCTAGTCCTTGTAAGGAGCAGTGAGAGGTTCAGTCAATTTGCTGTTGCCTGGCAATCAAACAGCTCCACTTTCTATCACATGATCATTTTTCCTTCCTACCCTCAGTTTCCTCCTTTGTTAAACAAGGGGTTTGGCATTGCTTTCTAAAGTCCCTTAGAAAGGTCTCTTAGAGCTCTAACTTTCTGAGATTCTCTAATCATTAAGTCTCCTAATATTTACTTATTCAGCTCTGGGAACTGTATCTTCAGCTCAGAACCCAAGCCCACACACTCCCCTTTACCAACTGTTGGTGGGCAAGGGGAGTAGTTTAAGAAAGAAAAGGGACTCACTGCAAAATATCTGGCTCTGACACCAACATAAAAAGGACTGTGAATACACACGGCCACCTCCCTTGGACACAACCTGGCTTTTTCATCTGCGTCTAAACCTGTTAACTGGGGATTCTCTATTAAGGCAGGGAAGGTTTCATTCTTTGTGTCCCCAGGGCCTGGCTCAGTACCTGGCATACAGCAGGCACTTAATAATGCTTGTCAATCATTGATCAAATGCTTGGCAATTTACATCTTTCCTGAGAGTTTCCCGTTAAAAATCCCATCAATGAGTCACATCTGAAGAATTTTGTGAATTTGACATAAACAGGGAGCATGGTTCTGAGGTGAGCAGGGCCCACCTGAAGGGATCTCAGAGAACTTCAGAACTGATACAACCTAACTCCTCAACCCCCAGCCATCCCAGGGGAGAAGAAAGAAGGGACTTGATAAGGGACACCTCATTCCCTCTGAGCTGGCTGCTTGGAGACTTCTCATGTGAATTACAAATGAGTCTCTTCCCCGCTCAGAATGACCATATTTTCTCTCTTTCCTAGTCCTTCATGTATGAGTAGGCAGGTTACATACACAATGATGCTCCATCATTCTCACAATCCCAAAGCAGAAAAGGGACAGAACTAATAAAAAAATAAAAAATTCGAAAACATTAGGACAAGATTATTTTGATTTCTTGTTGATTGTAATTGATTTCTGGTGAAACTTTCCCTTACTTTGTTTCATTCAAATGTATCAATGCGTATGAAGAGTAACTTGTGATATGAATTCTCTAAAGACAGATGGGGCTGTTGGAAACACTCCTATTCTATTTTATACAGAGACAGGAAAACAATGCTTAAAGAAATTCGAGGGCTCGGGATGAGCTAGAGTCAGGAAGACCTGAATTCAAATCCAGCCTCAGCTGTTTGATGGGCAAGTCACTTCACTTCTGTTAGCCTCTGTAAAATGGAGACAATTATAGCACTTACCTTACAGAATCATTCTTAGGATCAAAGAAGACATATGTGAAGTGCCTAGCACATAGTAGGGGCTACATAAATGGGAACTGTTACTATTGTTATTAACCAACCAAGTCAAATGTGCTGGAACCCTTTTGGGGCAGTTATCTCTGAATTCTGCATCTGAAACGATCTCATGAAATACCATTGCTTGTAGAAGGGTACACATATACAGCAACCTTGTAACTATCTTGGTAAACTTTTTTTCTTTTCTTTTTAACTGTATGTAATAGAAGTATATAATTTCTTATAAAAATACTGATGACAATACCTATGCAAAATTCCTCCAATGATATTCTCTGCTATCTCAAAGCATTTTCATTGGCTCTGTCCCAAGCTTGGAATTCCCTCTGGTCTCACTTCCGAGTCTGAGGTTTCGGTGACTCTGTCAGAGACTCAGTCCAAATTCCACTTCAACCAGGGGCTTTTCCTGGTCTTTCTCTCCTCCCTTCCTCTCCCCAAGCTGCTAGCACCTTTCCTCTGAAGTTACCTTCATTCTCCTCTGTATACTGTAAATCATTTTTTCTGTGTGTTTGCCTCCCCTATAAGGTTAATTTCTTGAGAGCAGGAACTGTTTTTGCCTTTTTAAAAAAAATCACTAGCACTCAGTACAATGACTGATAGAGAGTAAGCGCTTTTCAAAAATGCCTCTTGACATTTGTACTTTCAGCTGTAATGCACACCTGACTATCCCAGAAAATCCCAAACTCCTAGCCTGTCTCCTAAAAGGCAGGTGTTGAACTTCCATTAAAGTCTGCGTTGCACTAACATTCCAAGCAGCTTCTGAAATGAAGCAAGGAAAGTCCAGAAATCTTTATAAACAGATTGAACCTGTCAAGGAACTTAAACTTCATAATTTCAATATGTGTTTCAAACATAGAGAATGCTTGAATTTTTAGATGTTTTATTTTAAGATGAGATTCCCAAGGGCTTGGTTGCATGACAGAACACCCACTGCAGACTATTAAATTAAAACTTACAAAATTTCTTGGAATCTGGAAAGCTATGTGGATTTTAGCTATGAAAAGCAATCCTATTTTAAATGTTATATATGTGTGAAGGGGCCACAAGTCAGTCTATGGAAAGAAAAAAAAGAAATAATATAATTTTTTCTTTTTTTAAAAAAAACCTTCTTTGTTAATGGTATCACTTCACAAAGCTTCCCCAGCAGATGTTTAAGATACCAAAATACAACAGCATAACAATAATTTTTTTCTTCTAAAAATGAAATAAATACATATTTTTTAAAAACCCTTTAAGCAAAGAGCTTACCCGAATTCACCGACCACAACAGACAGATGATGAAGAAGTATCTCACCATGGGGAAAGGCAAAAGGTAGGACTAGGGGTCAGGAGGGGTGGCTTCCCTACTGTCTCCCCACTCGATTCTGAAGCTCCCTCAGTTTCAGCTTGGATTGTTAAATCAGAGGTGGAGTGACAACAGGAAGTTACCGAGCAGCGAGCAACCTTAGTGGTGAGGTTGGACCCATATACACCTGGGCAGGACTCTAACTCCTCCTCTTTTTAGAAAAAAGGTCATGTGGTTTCCACTCTCCTACCCCCAACCCCAGCCTGGTTCGTTCTTGGGCACATTTGAATCCAAGAATTCATGTTTGCAAAGTGATGAATTCTAAATAGTTTCAGGTCTATGTGGGTGGCTAACTGGTAGCTTGGCTTGGGGTGTGGAAATCAGAAATGACTTCAGTCTTGGGTTGTTTTTTTTTTTTTTTTTTGCTCTCATGCCAGGGAAAGAAATGAACAAGAGTAGGCAAAAGCCCACAGGCTGTGAATACATCCAAAATTACATTCAAAGCCGTCTCGAGACTCAAAGTCCAGGATGTCAGGCTTCAGGTGGAAAGATTCACCACAACCCCAATAACCACACTTCTCTTTGCAAAGTGCTTTTCAACTCATTTAAGGCTCTCAGCAGTCCTACAGAGGAGGCACTATTATTTACATTTTAAGAGCAAGAAACTGAGGCCAGTTGGGGCTAAGGAGCTTATCCATTGCCTCACAGATAGGGAATATGAGAAGCAGAATTTGAACCCCACTTCTGATGGGGCACAGACTCTGGGAATCCCCTTCAGCCGCTCCTTGAATCTTTCCACTTAATCTGACTTTTCATATCCAAATCTGTTACCCTTAACCTAGCCTGGCCCTCCATGGTCTGTTACCTCTGGATTGCTTCCAGCTGTTTCCCACCCTTGATCTTTTCAGAATCCCACTCTCTTGATTCTGACCTGTAATCACTCCAGCCCCATCAAGATCCTCCTAGGATTCCTCCTCTTCAAGACCCTCCCTAAACCCCGTCCTCCCATCATCCCAGACTATGAGACCACCCACAGATCCCTCCCACAGTCTTTCTATATATAAGTTCCATCTCGCCTCCACAAAGGTGCTCAGATTCCATCTGCCCTGTAAGCATTACAAATGGTAAGGCTTCTTGAGTCAACCCAACGTGGTGAATCTTTAATAAACTTTGTTTTACTTTGGCTGAAAGAAGGCTTGGGTCAAATTCATTCAGGCAGGACCTAGGGTGTCGGTATTTTGGGGTCCCAAGCACCTCTAACCTCGGCATATGGTTCCCTGACCTCAATACTTTCCCCTTTCCCCTCATTCTCTTCCTGTCTCCCTCCACTTGCCTCTATCACTCTACTTCTCTCTATATAGAATATCCTCTATATTGCATTCAGTTGCAAGAATGCACTTAGGTGAAGGGCTGTTTTTCATATTGAATGATAGTTCTTGCTTTTTTACTTATTATGTTATTTCAAAGACAAATGATTTTATAATTGAGTACTCCTTCCAAACCCATAGACTCCAACCTCCTCATGCCTTTGAAAATAGTTTATAGGTAGATGGCGGGGTAGGGAAAATCATCCTCTAGTGGCCAACTCTCTCTAAACGTATGTAGTCTGGGATATTATTCTAATTTTTCCACCTTGTCGAACATAAGCCCTTTATGTAGTTCAGTGACCTTGGGGGACTTTTTGAGAGATACAGCATAATCACAAATAAATTTCGTATAAATTATTCAGTCAATAAGCATTTATGAAGTGTCTACCATCTTTCCCTTCTTTGATGAGGTGGGGGACTATGGGTATGGAACCTTGCATATACTAGCAGACTCAGCTGATCTGTTGGTTAGTTTTGCTGAACTGCTTTTATTTCTTCTTATTCTTTCTTTTGTATTCTTTGTTACAAGGAATAGTTAGTTTTTGGTGCAAAAAGAAATCATTGTCTTTTAAAACAGAAATAAAGAGCGTAAGTTCCCCAAGGGCAGGAACAGTCATGTTTTTGTATTCGTATCCTTACAGCTTAGCATGTATTAGACACTTAATAAATGCTTGTGGATTAAATGGAAGCTATGGGACCTGGATTCTGTTGCTTTCTATCTGTAGGAGCTGGGGGAAGTCACTCGATCTCTCTGGGGCTGTTTCCTCACTTGCAAAATGAAGGAGTTGGACTAGCTGATGTCTGAGGTTCCCTTCCAGCTCTACCATGAGCCCATGGTCAAGGACCTATATGTCACTGATCAGTTAGAACTTGGGCTTCAGAAGCCTGGGCTTTGCAATGCTGTGGATTTTGTTGCTGTTCTTATTGTTTTGGAAAAAAGGAAATGAAATGCAAAAACTTAAATGAATCCCCAGTTGATAAATGGTCAAAGCATAAGAACAGGGAGTTTTCAGAAGAAGAAATTAAAGTTATCTATAATCATATGAAAAATGCTAATTATTGATTAGAGAAATGCAAATTAAAACAATGCTGAAGTACTACCTCACATGTATTGGATTGGCTAATATGACAGAAAAAGAAAATAACAAACATTGGAAGAGACGTGGGAAAAGTGAAACACTAATGCAATGTTGGTGGAGTTGTGAACCAACCAACCATTTTGGAGAGCAATTTGCAACTATGACCAAAGAGCGATAAAACTACATACCCAGTAATATGACTACTTGGTCTGTATCCCAAAAAGATCAAAGAAAAAGGAAAAGTTCCTGTGTTTATAGGAAAATATTTATAGCATCTCCTTTTTGTGCTGGCAAACAATTAGAAATTGAAGGGATGCCCATCAACTGGGGAATGACTGAACAAGTTGAGGTATATGATTGTGATAGAATATGACTGTGCTATAGGAATCATGAAGAGGATAGTTTTATATGACTTATATGAACTGATACAAAGTGAAGTGAGAAGAACCAGAAGAAAAATTAATAGCAAAATTGTGACAGTAATTAACTAGGAATGATTACAATAATCTAAGAAAATTGCAAAAGACTTGTGATGAAAAATGCTGTCTACCTCCAGAGAAAGAATTGATGGATTCTAAATACAAACTGAAGCTTTTTTTTTAACTTTCTTTCTTTTTCTATTTCTTTTTTTTTGTCTGTATTTTCTTAGCAACATGGATAATGTGGAAATATGTTTTGCATGACTGTACCTGTATAATCTATATCAAAGTGTTTGCCTTCTCAAAGAGGATGGAGGGGAGGGAATTTGAAATTAAAAAATTACAAAAAATAAATGTTAAAATTGTTTTTACATGTAATTGAAAAAATAAAATAAAAAAATTCTTTAAAAAAACAAGACAGAATCCTATTGTGGTATGTTGACAGAGGCATCATTAGGAATTGATAGTGTAAGAAAAAGAAAAGAGAATGGAGAAAAGATTTTTCAACAGAAAAAAAAGGTATATGAAGAATCCAAAATATGCCAGAGTTCACCAGAATCTGCATTGGCATGAACTCAAAGCCACATTTCAGGCTAAGGAAACTTCATCATGTGCTTTAGTCCCTGGTCCTCAAATAACTCCAGTACATCCAGCAGAGGATGAAATGAGCAAGACTGGAGAGAAATCAAGACTGTTCTGGAGGTAACAGTGACTACCTGGCACTTAAAAGCTCAGTAAAGTAAGGCAGTGTATAAACCAGCTACATTTGCCATGCTTCTCTTAGACTGCAGCAGTGGGCTTCCTAAATAAAACCAATTGCTCAGGCATAACCTGAACCTTTTTCCTCTTCCCAGAAGGCAGGTGCTATAATGTCAAAGATGAGGAATCATCTATGTAGGGCTTAACATAATGACTGAGTGGATGGATGTTTGACCAAAAATACATTTAAGTGCTAGAACATAGCATTTCATAAATGCTCGTTTTCTTGTTAATTCATATTAAACATATTTTTGATTATGTTGTATCTCCCCCCAAAAAAGAATGTAAGGCCCCAAAAGTCACTGAACCATGCATAATATTGAGAAAGTGATGGCACTACAAGCTTGTGTCCCTCTGTAAGGGTAAGCAAAGTAAGATCTTTTGCTGTTTGTATTTTAGTATAATCAAGTGCCTCTGACTGAATAGTATGATTAAAGATCTTCTCCACCTATTAATGGGTCTGGAAGGATTTGTAGGGAGGCACACACCTTTTGTTAAGTTTCTAATGAGGCACTGGATGCTCTCTGGCTCTAAAAAATGCATAAATACTCTGAGGGTGAGGTTTTACTTTGGGGCTTAATTATTGGAAGTGTTTGTTTGACCAAATGAGAATTTGGGAAGCAGATAAGGAGCCCCTTGGCTTTGAAAACACAGGTATTGGTGCTTCCCTGTTTGGTAACTATGCATGTATGTAATGATCAGAAAATTGGAAGCATGTCTGTTGATTCTGATTTCTCTGTATTTTCTCTAATGTTCAGGGTGCTGATTTTTTTCCCCTGAACCAAGTGAATGACACATGTACTTGATTAAAGTGATTGTTGACCCCTCAAAAGTTGCCTTTCCTCTTAGAAATGCAGATCAAAAGAACCTTCGATAACAGGTCCCCCTGTGAATGTTGGGATGCTTGCTTTTACATTATGGCATCGCAGATGGGGTCTACACAAATTAAAAGGAAAGTGTGTGGTTTTGTGGGACTGGGGTAATTGTCTGTTATTTCCCATTTGTGATGGCTATGGTTCTGTGGAGCCCCAGGAGGTGAGGATGGCCAGAACCAGAGCTCAGGTAGGTTAGCCCAGTTCCAGACTTTGCTGGAGGAGTGAAGACCCTGAAAGTATATTGTATTCAGAAACCAGACCAGAGCAGCAAGAGCTTGGAATGGAGCCCAGGAACTGAGCGGAAAACTGCCTTCATACTGACCCAATAGAAGTAGAGAACTGCCAGTGCGCCAGTCTTGGAGAAGTGAGCTGCTGAACAGGAGTGGAAGTTGGAGCAGAGAGCTTTCTGCACAGACCCAGGTGGGAGCTGGAAGCAGCTGGCTCCTGCTAGAGGAGAAGAACTTAAGAACTCAGAGTTTAGCCCTGGGGCAAGATGGGGTCTGCACAGCAAGACACTGAGTGTGCTTTTTTGCAGCATTCTCCTGGGACAGTTTGGGACCCAGGGGGTGGAGTTGCTCATAGTGGATAGGGGAAGTATATGGTACCCCCAAGGACTCCATCCTAATGGCTTTATTGCCCAGCTGCCCCTCAGGACTTGGAAGCAGGGGCTGGAGCATTGTTAAAACTGGTTCTTGGCTCATTAGAGCCTATACCTGAGAGCGCCTGCAAAGGTAGTGTGGGGAGGACACACTTCTAAGAGGACATTATTTGGACATTTTGTTTTGGATTGAGGAAGGAGGAGCTGGTTGTTCACTCCCCAAAGATTCACCCCCAAAGAATGTTGTTATGTTATGTATTCTGAAAATGTGAATTATGTTGTACTTATTTAAGAAATGCTTATACCTCTATTTGTTCCAGGATCCGTGGCCATTTAGATCATGAAGCCAAGGATCTTGGAAGGGTGGAGTGTAAGGGCAAGCAAAGTAGGATCTTTTGCTGTTTTTGTTTTACTACAATCAAGTACCTCTGATGGTTGTTTCTGAGTTCATCCTTTGTTTTCTAAGAAGACCACGCCATCAGAGAAATGATGCCATGACTTGTACTTGACCTTGTTTTGAGTGAAGGAGGGCTGTGCAAGGTCACTAGCCTCGCTTTCGCCTCCTGAGTCATCTGGATCCAGTGACCAGGTATTCATCTAGATGGCTTCTGATTGAAATATGTGACTAAAGAAGATCTTCCCCGTCCATTAATGCACCTGGGAAGATTTGTAGGAAGGTCCACACCTTTTGTTAAGTTTCCAATGAGGCACTGCTTCTCATGGGTTGTGATACCCTCTGGCTCTAAAAATTGCATAAATACTATGAGGGTAAGGTTTTACTTTGGGGCTTAGTTTTTGGAAGAAAGTTTGTGTGCCAGGTGAGACTCTGGGAAGCCACTAAGCAGCCCCCTGGCTTTGAAAACCCAGATGTTGGTGCTTCCTCTCTGGTAACTATGTATATATGTAATGGTCAGATAATTGGAAGCATGTCTGTTTATTTTAATTTTTCTTTATTTTCTCAGAAGTTTAGGATGCTGACTTTTTCCCTTGAACTAAGTGAATGATATATGTACTTGATTAAAGTGATTGTTGACCCCTCAAAAATTGCCAATTGACAATGGACCCTTTAACGAGCAAAAGAAAAAGTAAATCAGGCTGGAAGGGAAAGAACACCCAAACTTGAGAAAATACAGAAAAATCAAAATCAACAGACATGCTTCCAAATGTCTGTCACAAACAGTATATACATCATAGATTAACAGATAGATCTAAATGTCTGACCATAGTCACCAGAGAGGGAAGCACCAACATCTGAGTTTTCAAAGTCCGGGGGCTGCTTAGTGACTTCCCAGAGTCTGATCTGGCACATAACCCTTCTTCCCAAAACTAAGCCCCAAAGTATAATCTCACCCTCAGGGTATTTATACTTTTTTTTTTCTGAGCCAGAAGGCATCATTGGAAACTTAACAAAAAGTGTGGACCTTCCTACGAATCTTCCCAGGCCCATTAATGGATGGAGGTCTTCTTTAATCACATTTTTCAGTGAGAGGCACTTGATTATACTAAAACAAAAACAGCAAAAGATCCTACTTTGCTTACCATCACATTTTGGCAAATTACAACCTCTCTGGGCTTCAGTTTCCTTTTCTGTAAAGTGAAGGAGGGGTTGCACTAGAGTGCCTCTGAGATCCCTTCCAGATTCAAACTTATGGTCCTAATGACTTTGTTGATAAAAGCCAGTTCACAAGTGTACTGTCCTTTTTGGACCAACAATAAAAATATTATCTTCCTTCAAGAATGTTACATTCTTGGGGAGGGAGAAGGAAGACACATAGAGAAGTTGTTCATATTTCCTCTTTGTACTGTGGCTGATCAAACCAATACAAGTTCAGAAAGCTCTACCACAGGCAGGGCACAAATAGTCCATTTGAACATTTAGAATGAAAAGGACTCTAAGTCTGTACATCTCACATTTCTTTTGAGCTACTGCAATTCTGCTTTGATTATAGAGCACAACGCTTTCTTTGATGGGGGCATGCCATGTTGGGCGATCCTGGGCCAGTGTCTCCCATGTCTCATAATTCATTGCAAAGTTCTTCAGAGAGACCTTGAGAGTGCCTTTGTATCACTTCTGGCCTCAGTGTGAGCATTTGCCTTCTGTGAGTTTTTTGTAAAATTAGTCTTTTAGGCAAACATCCATTTGGTATTCAAACAAAGTGTCCAGCCTATCAGAATTGGGCTCTCTGCACTGGAGCTTGAATGTCTAGCAGTTTAACACAAGAAAGGACCTCAGTGTCTGGTACTTTATCTTTTCAGGTGATCTTCAGAACCTTCCTAAGACAATTAAAATGGAAGTGGTTCACTTTTCTAGCATGACACTGGTATACTGATCAGGTTTCACAGGTACACAGCAATGAGGTCAGTACAACAGTTCTGTAGACCTTCAATTTGATAAGCAGCCTAATACCTCTTTTCTCCCAGACTTTCATTCAGAGCATTCCAAACACTGAGCTAGCTCTGGTAATGTGTGCATCAACCTCGTTATCAATGCGTACATCCCTGGAAAGTATACTGCCAGGGTAAGTGAACTTATCTACAGCATTCAAAATTTCTCTACTTGCTATAATCAATGGTTCCACACATGGATGGTGTGGTATTGACTGATGGAGCCCATGTGTTTTTTTCGTGTTGATTGTCAGGCCAAGATTAGAACATGTGGCAAAGAATCCATACTTTGTTGCATCTCAGCCTCAGAGAGATACAGGACTTTTACCTCAGGAGGAAGGTGAACAAGAATCAATTTTATTCTGATAGTAACAATCCAAAGCATTTCAATGATGCCCTGAAGACAATTTATAGGCCAAAGACCTCTAGGGCTTCTCATGTACCCAACCCTGAAGGAATCACAATGATCAACATCAAGGACATGATGCTGGAAAGATGGGCTGAACACCTCCATTGAGTTCTCACCAGATTGTCATCAATTAATGCTGATGCCTTTGACCATATCCCTCATGTTGAAGTCAATCTCTCTCTAGCCAAATTTCCAACTGAAGATGAGTTTTTGCATGCCATTAGGCTCCTCTCACGTGGCAAAGTTTCTTGTATTTATTCTATTCCAGCTGAGATTTACAAGGTTCACTACTCATAGAAAATACCATAGCTGACATTTTTCACATTATATGGCAAGAGGAGATTATCCTCCAAGAATTCGAGGATGCCTCCATTGTCCATCTCTATAAAGGTAAAGGAAATAGATTGTCCTATGACAATCATGGGGGAGGGGTTGTTCCTCTCTCTAAGTCACTGCTGACAAGATTGTTGCAAGAGTTCTCCTTAATAAGCTGATCCTTCACTTGGAAGATGGTCATCTACCCAAGAGCCAGTGTAACTTCAGAAAGGGCCAAGGAATAATTGATACAGTATTTGCTGCCTGACAACTCCAGAAGTGCCTGTATACTCCAGAAGTATACAGAACAGAGGTCTGTATACAATGTTTGTTGATCTTTGATACTATCAGTTGTGAGGACTTTTGGAAAATCATGACAAAATTTGGCTGCCTGGAGAACTTCATCTATATTGCACTCCACTTTCATGATGGCATGCTTGCATGAGTTCTGAATGAAGGATCATACAGGGACACTCTACAGGTCTTTCTCTCATGCTCTCCCACCAGTAACCAATGGAGGGAAGCAGGGCTGGGTGCTTGCTCCCAAGCTTTTTAGCATGAGGTTTTCTATGATGTTGTCAGATGCCTTCAAGGAAGATGAAAATACTATCAAAGTCAGCTACTGCATGATGGTAAACTGTTTAACTTGAAAAGGCTACAAGCCAAGATCAAAGTGGAGGTAGATAAGAAAATGCAAATACAAACAGAATACAAAGTGATTTAGTTAGCAACACTAACTACTGGAAAAGAACCAGATGGGCCCCATCCAGGTGGTGGCTGGAACTAGTCGTGAAGGGAGCTAAGGATTCTAAAAGGAGGAGGAGAGAGAGCATTCCAGAGATGTGTTCGGGGACAAAACAGCAGGCTGATCTGGGTGGAGATGAAATAACTCTATCAATTTGTTCAACAGATGCTCAGGGACCATTCCCTACTGTGTGTTTAGCACTGTGGTAAGTGTTTATTACCTGAAGAGATGTACACAGAGAGAGGGGATGTACATTTTTGTGGTAAGTATCTACATAGTGGCAGCTAGGTGGTGCCATAGTGCACAGAACACTTGCCTTGGAGGCAGGAAGACTTGTCTTTCTGAGTTGAAATATGGCTTCAGACACTAGCTGTGTGACCCTGGGCAAGTCACTTCACCCTGTTTATCTCAGTTTCCTCATCTGTAAAATGATCTGGAGAAGGAAATGGCAAACTGCTCCAGTATCTTTCCCAAGAAAACCCCAATAGAGGTCACAAATAGTTGGACATGACTGAAATAATACCACAGCAGCATTGATAAAGCATGTCAAGGCCTGTAAAAAACTTTACATATCCTATCTCATTTGGTCCTCATAATAACCCCTGCGGCAGATGCTATTAATATCCCTGTTTTTCTGATGACAAAGAAACTGAAGTACTATAACTGATATGTTCAAGGTCACACAGCTAAGGAGTGTCTGAGGCAGAATTTGAACTCAGATCTGCCTTTCTCCAAGACTAACACACTATTTACTATACCTCCTAGCTTCCTACTATAGAATTAAGTAAGCAGACCCAGGAAAACTATGTACAAAATTGCTTTAAAAATGAAAATAGAAATAACAATAATAAACAAGCCATATGTAATTATAGTGAGCAAGTTTGTGTTGGGAGAAGAGATGAGAAATTGCATCTCTCTCCCTTCTTTGTAAACTTGGTACACTATGGGGGTACAACATTGCATATACTGTCAGAATTAGCCAATATACTTGTAAGTTTTACTGAACTACTTTTTAAAAATAATTTTTATTTTTTGTTATAATGGATAACTTTCTGGGCAAGGGAGGGGAAGGCATGTATTTAGAAATAAATTAATAGAGATAATAAATCAGTACAAATTTAACATTTTTTTATTTTAAAAAATTGTACTGCAGCAATTAAATTTAGGTTAGCTACAATAAACCAACTTTGTTCCTATTGAAGAAGTGATGAAATACACTTCCCTCCTCTCAGTGAAGGGCTGAAGAATGCACGTAAAATGTTGCACACTTGGGCAGATGCAATTGCATTGTGGCTCAATTTTACTTTACTTTGTTAGGAACACAGTCTAAGTCTCTCTCTCTCTCTCTCTGTATAATTATATGGAGAAATTATTCCTTTTTTTTTAAAGGCATCAGTAAAGTGGTACAGCTAGGTTCAGTGGATAGAGTGCTGGGCCTGGAGTCAGAAAGACTCAGCTTCCTGAATTCAAATCTGGCCTCTGATACTTACTAGTCGTGTGACCCTGGGCAAGTCACTTAACCTTTTTTGCCTCAATTTCCTCCTCAGTAAAATGAGCTAGAGAAGGAAATGTGAAGTCACTCTAGTATCTTTGCCAAGTGGGGGTCTGACAAAGAGTCAGACATAACTGAAAACAACTGAATTAAAATGTGTTAAGCATTTTATGATTAAGGTCTCAACTGGACCATCACAACAACCCTGAGAGGTAGGTACCATTATTATCGCTATTGTACAAAGGAGGAAGCTGGGTCAAACACAGGCCAAGTCACATTTCATGAAGAAGCGTCTGAGACTGGATTTGAACTCAGGTAATAATAATAGCAGTTAACATTTATATAGCACTTACTGCGTTAAGCACTTTACAATTACCATCTCACTTAATCCTTGTGACAATCCTAAGAGGTAGGTAGGTTCATTCACAAATGAGGAAATGGAGGCAGAGACGTGTCCAGGATCACACAAGTAGTAAATGTCTGAGGTCACATTTGAATTCAGGTCTTCCTGACTCCAGACTCTGTACTCTATCAACTACACCACCTCAGATATAATTTAAGAATCCTTGGATTCCTTGAAAATGATGATTTAAAAAAAAGCCTAGGCATCACATATTTCAAGAAATCATAACTCAGAACTTCCCAGATCAATCCCAAAAGTCAAAGCAAAGCTAGTAAACATCCACCAATCACCTCCTGAGAGGAACGCCAAAAGAAAAACCCCAAGAATGTCATTCCAAAATCCAGTGCTCCTGTGTGCAAATGTTCAGAAAGAATCATAACCAAATTCACACAAGAACTGGTAGCTTTTACCAAAAAGCAGAAGAAATCTTGGAATATCATATTTCAAAAGGCAAAAAAAAAAATTATTTTTCATAGTACAGCAATACAACCAAGAAGATTTACCCTGAAAAGCTGAGTATAATCCTACAGGGGCAGGGCGGGGGAGGGAAGAGATGTATCTTTAATGAAATAAAAGACTTTCAAGGATTTCTGACTACAAGAGCAGACCTGATTAGGAACTTGGAAAACTAAGAAGTTCAGGGAAAGATAAATTTATTTAAACAATTGCAAAAACTCATCAAATAATATAATGCTAATGTTCTAATAGAGGGAGAAGAAATAAGTGCCTCTTCAGACACTGTCTTTAAAAGGTATTGTTAAATAAGACAAACTGAGGTTCTAGGTTAGGATTCTATTTTGAGAATTTGAGGAGGGGAAAGAGAAAGAAGGGTAAATGGAGCAATATACTCATATATATAAAGGAAGAAAAGAGGAGGGGGAACGTGTTACTTCTTATAAGGTGCAAGAGAATAATACAGAAACATGAAGGAAGGGGGGGCGGAGAAGTGGGTCAGATGAACCTCACTCTTATCTGAAATACACAAAGGGTTGAATCCACAGCAGAATCTGGAGTAGAAATATATCAAACTTATTCCGAAAAGAAATGAGGATGGGGAGTGGGGAAGAGGGAAGATAATACTGGAGAAGGAGTAATCATAAACAAGACAAATTTCCTAATCTTGATGGGGGGGAGGTGGAAAAATGTACTAAAATCTCAGGGGGTGCCTTATACTATCTCTTACACAATTAAGGAAAATCCAAATAAATTGTATGCATGAATGTCATGGAATATTACTGCACTATAAGAAACGAAAGACAATTTTAGAGAATCCTGTATACTGAGACTGAATGGAGACTGAAAACAGCTCTGAGAGGCTTAAAAATTCTGATCAGTACAATGACCAAGTGTGTTTCCCCGTCTGTGATAAAGCGTGAGGATTCCTGCCTTCTGACAGATAAGGGACGACCAAACTACACAGACAAGACATTTTTGGACGCACCCATTGTAGGTTTTGCTTAATTGCACTTATTGTTACAAAGAATGTTTTTTTTTTTTGTTTTTTTTTTTAACTTTCTCTTCCTTAATTGGGGGAGAGGTGATGAGGGATTCTCCTCAAAAGAGGGTCATTGTAGCATCTTTTCAAATGCACAGAAGGGAACAGAGAGAAGTTTAGAAGGAAACAGAAATAAATAGAACCATTGTGAAAGGAATATATAGAGTTTATTATATACATTTTTTTTTAAAGCAAACTGTTAAATGAAGATTCACAGATTCATATAAAATTCTCTTTTTGTGTTCTGCTGAGTGATGGAAATGTTCTTTTTTTCTTGTTTTAAATTCAGAATAAAAAAAAAATTTTAAAGAAAGGAACATACTTAAGTAAACCCTTTATCCTCTGTCAGGATTACTAATATTTCCAGTTCACAAGACTTCATGTCTCCTCAGTTTTAAACTTTTCCCAGGCTAGTGTTCAATGAAAACAGTGGCTACCAGCCTTTTATACTCACTGCTGGGACTTTTGAAAATATTCTCTCACCCTGGAAAGGTAGAATGTCCAATGGGGAAGGGCCCATACTTCCAAGCAACTCGTTATTGTGGACAAGAATAACATCTAATGGAATATAAATAGCTTTATAGGACTCTACCGTGGGAGTCAGGAAAGGGGCCTCATTGTTCTGGACCCATGCAAGGCTGCTTGACTCAACGTTGCAGGCTCAGAGCAATGTCAAGTCTCTTGATGTGTGTTCATCCTATTTTCTTCCAAGCTTCCTCCATACCTTCCCTTACCTGCTGTACAGGAATGATAAGTCAAGTTGTTGCCTGATCCATTTCCTACAAGGAGTCAGTTTGGTAGGTCATTCATTTATTCCACCGAACTCTTCACTCTCACCCCAATATTCAGTCTGTTGCTAAAGTCTGTCAATTTTAACTTGGTAATGTCATCCCCTTCTCTCCTCTGACACTGCCCCCACCCTGGTGCAGATCCTCATCATCTCACACCTGGATTATTGCCACAGCCTGATGAAGCCCCACTGCAGTTCATCCTCTGTTCAGTAGGCAAAATGATCTTCATAAAATATAGGTCTGACTACCGTACTCGAAAAACTCCAGCAACTCCCTTTCACTTTCAGGGCCTAATATAAAAACAAAGGTTTGGTATTCAAACCAGTCTTCTTACAACTTTTCGTTAGGAATGCTTGAAAGTCCTCTATTTTATTAAATATCCATTTTTTCCCAATGAAGGATTATACTAAATAACCAAGAGAATACTTTTGGCTGTAATCCTTGCTCTTTTGCCTTCCAGAATATCATATTCCAAGGCACTCCTCCCTCAACATGCTAACTACTAAATTTTGTGTGACCCTGTCTTTAGCTCTACAGTATTTGAACAATCTCTTTCTGGCTCCTTGCAGTATTCTTTGACCTGTGAACTCCGGAATTTGGCTAACATATTCCTCGGGATTTCCATTTTGGGAACCTCTTTCAGGAGTTGATTTACAGATTCTTTCTTTTTCTTTTGAATTTAAAAAAAAATTTCGTTACATTGTGAGTTCCAAGTTGTCTCACTCCTTCTGTAACCCATGCTGGAGAAGACCACCAACATTTGATACAGGTATATATATGTGTCTGTGTATAGGTATATATATGTGTCTATGTATGTATATATGTATGTGTACATGTATATATGTGCGCATGTATGTGCATACATACATTATTACATGCACATTATATATACATATTATACATGTGTGTGGAATCATATAATACATACTTTCATATATCAATTCTTTCTCTGGAAGTAGATAGCATCTTCCTTCATAGATCCTTTGTAGTTAATTTCAATATTCATATTAGAATAACTTCGTCATTCATAGTTACTCTTCGAACAATATTGCTGTTAGTATATACAATGTACACTTGGTTCTGCTTATTTCACTCATTATTTCAAGTCTTTCCGTATTTTTCTAAAAATTGGCCTGCCCATCATTTCTTATAGCACAGTCTTGTTCCATCACAAGCCCTCCCTGACACACCTCTGGTGTGAAATCTTGCTGAGCCTTTTTCAGGGCTGCTTATCACCTTTAGGGTCCACCTGGCACCCAGTTCTCATCTGTCAATCCAAGATGCTGTAGCATGAGTAGGGACCAAAGGATAATTCATGAAATCCATGGGACGCCAATAAAACCACCTTGGCAGACAGGCAATTGACAGGCCTCAAACCTGTCAGTGAGTTGGGGGATGGGCAGATGAGGAGGATTTGTTCCAGTGGCCATGAAGGTGGCTGAAGCAGGTGCTGTGGAGCACTTAGAGCTTGGTCAGACATCAAAGATGTCAAGATCTTTCACGCATCCCAGGCTATTGCCACTCAGGTTGACTTTCATCTTGCCACTGGATTTCAATGACTCTGGAAGACAGAGGGTAATGACTGTGCAAATCTGCCTCACTTAAATCCAATTCATGTGCAAGTCAAGTCATCACCCCATGATGTCACTGATCTTCTTTGACAACAAAGGGTGAACACTAACATTGCTTCTCCCCTCCATTCAGTGATATTGGCCTCCTTGTTCCTTGAACAATATAGCGCATCCCCCAACAATGGGAATTTTCATTGACTGTCCCCTGTGTATGGAATGCTCTCCTTCCTGCTTGACAAGTTTTTTTTTTTGAGAAGTTAGACAACACTGTTTATTCAAAGTGTAAGGGCACTGGTATTTGAACCATTTAAAACACACACATACACACAGACACGCACACATGCCCTTCTAACAAAATAAAGCAAAAACTCTGACCCTAACGGGGATAGGAAAAAACCCAAATATGAAAGCTGAGCCAAACAAAAAACTACAGAAAACTGACATCTAACAAGATGCATTCTCAAGTGAAGAAGTAGAACCCAGTCAATCTGTCAAAGGGAAAGTGGTCACTACTGGGTCAAATAATGAAGACTATCTCCCCACTCCTGGCTTTCTTGGAATCCCAGTTAAGATATCACCTTCTACAGAAAGCATTTCCTTATCCCTCTCCATTCTAATGCCTCTCTCCTGTTGATTTTCTTTGTACCCTGTATATAGCTCTTCTATACAAAGTTATTTGCTTGTTGTTTTCGTTGGATTATGTGCTTCTTCAGAGAAAGGGCTGTCTTTGGCCTTTGTATTGCCTGAGCTTGGCACAATGCCTGGCACATAGTAGGCACTTTATTTTGAACTGATTGACTGACTTGGTGAAGTTAGAAATGAAATATATGACCAATTTTTTTGTTCTGTGTGTTTGGAAATGCTCCTATTTAACTTCAGAATAAAAAATAAAATGTTTAAAAAAGAATCCCTTACTACAATGAGGGCATAGTTCATGCAACATGAATTTGTAGCTAATCACCAGTCAGCATGCATTCTTTCAAAGATCTGACAGCAGAAATAACCCTGTTCAATGAGCCTCTATTATTAACCATCCAACCAGACGTCAGACAGGGAGATGTACGCTGGATGAAGATATTTGTCACCATAACGGAGGGGATTCAGTGCATAATCCAGGGTAAAGAAGGATTCTCCACAGATGGTGAGGTCCAGTCCTCCAAACTCTCCTGTTTATAGATGACATTATGCTGATTGCATCCCAAGATGCTGCGGAGTCTGCAAGAGATCTGTAATCACTGGAAGATGTTTGGTCCAGTCACTCACATAGGAAAGACCAACTAGATGAATGATTATCTATTGCTCAGACTTCAACATGCATCTGAAGAGAACCCTACAGACCCTGTTGGATAGTGTGTCTATCTGGGGTAGGCCTTTCAAGGGGATAGTGAACTGGGCCCAGAGCTGAAAAGGAGGAAGCGAATGGGCTGGATTGCTTTCAAGAAATTGCAGAGCTCTGTTACAGAACCTAAATTTCTCATTATAGTAAAGACTCATCTTTTCAATACCAAGATTTTCCTTGTGTTGTTCCATGGTAGAGAGCCGTGAAACAGAGGCCACTGTCTCTGAGAAACTAAAGATTGAGAATGATGAGAATACAGAGAAAAACTAAGAGGTACGTGATGGTACAAGCAGGCTGTAACATGTAACCAACAAGGAACAAAGAATAATTGCATACTTTAAATTAGATTGAATTAGTCAGTGTCTACTATTAGGCACTGAGCTAAATACCGGGGATAAAAAAAAGAGACAAAGGCCCTCAAAAAGCTCGTAATTTAATGGAAATAATGTCATTGTTATTATTAGGGCAGCTAGGTGGCCCGGTGAATCAGAGCACTGGGCCTGGAGTCAGGAAGCCCTGAGTTCAAATGTGACCTCAGACACTAGCTGACCTTGGGCAAGTCACTTAACCCTGTTTGCCTCAGTTTTCTCTTCTGTAAAACGAGCTGAAGGAAATGGAAAACCACTCTAGTATCTTTGCCAAGAAAACCCCAGACAGGGTTACAAAGAGTAGGATACATTTAAATAACAGTAACAAATTATTATTAGCGGTAGTAGCGAGTATTTGAGTAGACATCAAAGGGAAAGGTCAGTGCTGGCTGGACTAGTCAAGGAAGGTTAGAGATAGGGTTTTGGCCTGGTCCTGAAAAATGGTATAAGATTAGGAGAGTCAAAAGACTGAAGGACTCCAACCAAGTGAACATAAATGAAGTCATTGGGCACTCAAACCTCGAGTGAATTCATTTATCTCTTTGGGTCTTATTTTGAAGATGAGAGGGTTGGACTAAACAATTCCTACCTTCTGGTTCTAAATCTATTCGCTGAAAACCCAGTATCAACAAGATATATCTAGGGCACTGTGAGCACTAGCTTGGTAAGGATAGAGGCTGAAATTAAAAATGACTGAAGAATTGATTAGCGCATGAGCTTTCTAGTTTTTTGTCTCTCATGTTTTTTTTCTTTTTTGCATCAGAAAAAATAGCAGTATTTGTCAGTGTCCAATAAACACTAATAAAGTAATGCATTAGGGTTGTAGCTAGAATTTCGCTTGCTGAATTTATTAGTTTTGCCCTTCTTCCCTCATACTTTTTGTTTAAATTTTATTGAAATTTAAACATTTATTCCCCAGTTGATAAATGGTCAAAGGACATGAACAGGCAGTTTTCAGAGGAAGAAATTAAAGCTATCTATAGTCATAGGAAAAATGTTCTAAATCACTCATGATTAAGAGATGCAAATCAAAACAACTCTGAGGTGCCACATCAAACTATCAGATTGGCTAACATGACAGAACAGGAAGAGGATAAATGTTGGAGAAAATGTGGGAGAATTGGAACACTAATTCATTGTTGGTGGAGCTGTGAGCTAATCCAACCATTCTGGAGAGCAATTGGGAACTATGCCCAAAGGGCTACAAAAATGCATACTCTTTGACACAGCAATATCGTCTCTAGGACTGTATCCCCAAGAGATCATAGAAATGGGAAAGGGTCCCAACATGTACAAAAATATTTATAGCAGCTCTCTTTGTGGTGGCCAAAAACTGGAAATCAGGAGGATGCCCATCAATTGGAGAATGGCTGAGTAAATTGTGGTATACGAATGTAATGGAATGCTACTGTGCTATAAGAAATGATGACCAGGTAGACTTCAGAGAGGCCTGGAAGGACGTGTATGAACTGATACTGAGTGAAGGGAGAAGAACCAGGAGAACTTTGTGCACAGTAATGACCATAATGTTTTAGGAATTTTCCTGGTGAACTTAGCCCTGCACAGGAATGCAACAACCTAAAAAATTCCCAATGGACTCTTGAGGCAAAATGCCATCCACATCCAGAGAAAGAACTATGGAACTGGATCGCAGAATGAAGCAAATCATTTTCTCTTGCGTTGTTTTGTGGTTTTTCCCATTCATTTTAATTCTTATATGCAACATGACTAAGATGAAAATGCATTTAATAAGAATGTATGTGTAGAACCTAAATAGACTGCACACCATCTGGTGTGGGAGGGGGAAAATCTAAGATATAGGGAAGTGGTTGTATAAAACTGAAAACAAATAAAATAACTTAAAAAATTTAAATATTTAACTTAATTGAATAATTTTAATTTTTAATCGCTAGTGTTCCCTCTGCTTAGCTCCAGTTTATACTTGGTTGTTTGCATGGGGTCTCTCCCACTAGCCTGTGAGCTCCCTGGGGGCAAGGACTGCCTTTTGCCTTTCTTTATATAGCCTTCACTTAGAACAGAGAACAGAACCTAGTAATTACTTAATGTAACTGGCCTCTAAAAGCAGAATCCGACTTTTGACAAATATATATTTTTTATCAGTCTTATTTAAAAAAAATTGGAGAGGGAACAGTGGTAGTGATGGGATAGACCGCTATCTAAAAAAAAAGTGACAAACCCAGCATCTTTCAGCTATCAGCCATTGCTCTCTTAAAGTCCCGATGTGTAGACTGTATCAGGTAGTGGGGCTGCTCCCGGCAGCAGCGATCACCGCGGCAGGGGCTGGAGGAGCTTCCTAAAGGGGTGCCAGGGAGGGCTGTGCAGGTGACCTCGGGGGGATGGGCAGGGGGATGGGCAGGGAGGATGGGCAGGGAGCCCCCGCCTCCCTCGAGGGGTTCCAACCTGTGGGCACTCTGGGGGATCTGCCGCAGTGATGAAGCTTCATTCATCCATCCTAGGTCAGGTGACCTCTGAAGTGCCCACGGAGGGGTGGGCAGGCATCTCCGCGGCGCGGTAGTGAGACCTCCCCTCCCCGGAGGTATTTCAGCAGAGGATCGCTCCAGGGGAGGCCCGCACAGGCAATGGCGCATGCGCAGGCACAGCCCGCCCCAGACGCCTCTGCGAGGGGAGCCGGGCACGAACGGTCACGGGTCTTACGGCCAACGGCTCCGTGCGCAGCTCGCCGGGGCCTAACCGTGGCCCGCGCCCGCGCCCGCCAGGGCCCTCGGGCTCCCTTCTCCCGAAAGAGAGCGTTAGGGTGTGGCGCGGTGAGCGGTGTCGCGTTCCGTGCCTCGCGGCGCAGGATTGGCGGAAGGGCGGCGATAGCTCCGCCCCCGAACCAGCTTGGCCCGTCCGGGCCTGAGCTGCCGGGCAAAGCCGCGTTCGGAGGGTCGCCGTCGGGCTGGGGCGGGGCGGGACGGGGGCCTCTGCGCATGCGCCAGTGCACCCGGGCGGCGGCTGCGCGATTGGCGGAAGGGGGCGGTGACGTTAATGACCGGCGCCCGCGCCGTGGGGACGCGCTTCCGGTGGGCGCCGCGGCGGTGTCACAAGTCTGCGACGTTGCCGTGGTGGGGCTGCTCGCGTCTGAAGCTGAGACTGAGGCTGCGGCGGCGACGGCCTGGTCAGCAGCGGCGGCGGCGGCGGCGGCTGCGGGGGCTGCGGGGCCTGCGGGAGCTGCGGCGGGGCCCGTGGCAGTGGCGGCTGCGGCTGCGGTTCCGGGCGCCGGCTCTAGGCCCGTGTCGGCCTTCGCGGTTGCCGCGCCGGCCTGGTATGTACAGATGGCTGGTTAGTGTCCTCCACTCCATCTTCCGGAGGCCGCAAGATCGCCCCGGGCCCGCAGCGCAGCCCCAGCTCAAGAGGCGTCTCTCGGACAGGTGAGAAGGACGGGCGGGGCCGCGATCCACCGGGAGGCGCCTGCCGAGGGCGGGGCTCCGGCCTCCATTTATGCTTCTGCCCAGAGGGGCCTGGCTGGATGGGCTGCGGGGCCGCGGCGCGGCCGCTTGCTCCCCTTGTAAACGGGGCGTCGGGCTCGATGGAGCCGGGCCGGGACCGGGGGCGGGCCTTGTTGACAGGCCGATTCCGCAGCGGATACGCGGGCAGGCCCCGCGCCGCACTCGGCCCTCATTCGGTGCCTGGCAAATGGGGGCGTGCGACCAGCGAGCTTTGGCGCCCCGGCCGCCTCCATCTGGCGTTCTTAGAGGTTAGGTGCTTGAGCAGATCTGCAGATAGGGAGTAACGAGGGACAGGGGAGAGGAGAAAAACCGGGAGTCTTCGTGGAAACCCCTCCAGAGCCATGGGCTCCTCACTGTAGCTCGGGCCAGTGCGCTTAGTCGTTTTTCTTTGTTCTTTTGTAAAATGGACGCTGTATTTTGTACCGTGTTTCCCTTTTGAGGATACTGAGGATGTTAAAAAGTTAGTGATTTCCCCAAGGCCACGTTGTCAGAAATGTCAAAACTGAGATCATTTTGATTTCCCGTCAGCTGTTTGGAATTTACCCCTCAGCCTCTACTCAGAATGAGGTTATTGTCCACGGAGGGACTTGTCTAGCTAGAGGGGGACTAGTAGGGGTCCTGTCTGGGGAAGTGAGAGCTGAAGTGGAGCCCTCTTGGAGCCCTCTTCTTCCAAGGAAATCGTGTAGAAGGCACCATTTTATTTTAGATTTAGGGAGCAGAGGCTGCTCTTGGCCCAAGCTTGTGCTGCTTTCCGTTCCATTTCTCTTTCCGCTTCCCTCCGGCTTCTACTATGTTTATGCACTTACCATGAGACGTTTTGTAGTCATTTGTGTTATACCACCTGCATCTGTAGAGTAGTGGTTCTTGACATGGGGTCTGTGAACCAAATTGGCGGTGCTGGCAATGTTGTTATCATCAGTGTTGTTGTTTGGATGGCTGTGGTTCAGTATAGTTGGTTTCCTTTGTAAGCCTCCATGTTTTATTTTGTACATTTAAAAACAATATTCTGAAGAGGATTCCATAGGCTTCACTTGACTGCTGCTAGAGGCTTCTGGCGCATAGAACAAGTTAGGACCCTCCTGATGGTGATCCCCATGATGGGCCAGACAGCATAATTTAATGTTTGATCTCCACCATCTCCTTGCCTGGCTTTGTCTTTAGCATGCTTTCACTAAGTATGGATTACCCTAAAGCCCATGAACAGAGTGGGATGTTTATTCCGTGTCCAAAGTCCCTGTATTTTTATTGATGAAATCTTAAGATTGATTAGGGGGGAAAAGGAGGTTTGTAGGTGTTGAGCCTTCAGGGCATTCCTGATGTTATTTGTGGGCCTCACCTATGTCTTTAAAAGCCACAGGGAGAGGATTAATATTGCCCTCCTAAAATCTCATAAGTATCTGGTGTTGAGGCACTGACATGCTGCTCAAATGGGTGAGATTGTAAACCCCTGTTTGGTGAGCACGGTTCCATAAATATTTAGAGTATTTTAAGTGCTGAGATTTTCAACATAAATGAGCTTTTTTCAATATAAGCTGTTTTCCAAGGTAAAAGATCTGGTTGTTTAGTTAATTTTCTGTTGCATGTGATTATTTTCATTGTTATTGAAAACCTTTAATTGGCTCAGTTGTCTAAATTACAACGCAGTTTCCTGTATATGAACCGAAATGATTGATAATCTGTTGTTCTGTCTCAGAACATTTATTGGAACCCAACCAATAATAAAGTGGGAGTGGAGGAGTGATGGAATAATTTGGTGTATTTATACATAATGGAGCGTTTATGCCTGACAAGGTAATGATGGTGATTTTCTGGTTGTTTTTTTTTTCTCAGCACTCCAGCCACTGATGAAGTCCAAGCCAAAAGACCGCGATTAGGTACTAAACATTTATTTTAAATTCTCTGTGTGCTGTTGTCGTAGTTGACGTAGTAATAGTTGTTGTAGTACTTGCAGTAGTAGTAGTAGGTGTTGTTGTAGTACTAGTAGAAGAAGAAATAGAAGGAAAGACAGAAGGAAGAGAAAAGAAGAAAGAAAAGAAACTTGTTGTGTAGGAGAAAATGTGGTAAGCTACACCAATAACTGAGTGTTGTGGATTGTTTGGAGGCTGAAGTCCCCCTCCAGATCCTTTCCTCAAGCTCAGGGAGGTCTCACAAGCTATAAAGGCTTGTGAGTCCTCACCTGACCCAACATTGGGGGAGTAGTTACTAGTTAATGGTTCGATACTTGTTTGGCCATAGATGTTCGTTCATGAAACCATCTATATAATATGAAGGGATAAGAGGTCCCTTTGGTGCAGAGAGCACCCATATCATATATGTGTGGATCTTTAGTGTTGGCCCCCATTTCTCTTTGTCCCAGAGAGCATTACAGACAGATGTCTTTAAATGGAAAATGTTACAACGTAAGCCTCACTGAGATAGGCAACTTGGTATAATAGGCAGGGCTGGGGAACCTGCAGCCTTAAGGCCACAAATCCTTTTATTAAAAGTAAATTTCTGTGAAATTTGACCTTTGAAAAGACCCGTCATGTGTGGTCTCAAGATTGCAGGTTCCCCACCTCTGGTATGGTGGATAGAGAAATTTCCTCAGAGTCAAAAAGATCTGGAGTCAGATCCCACTGTTGACATTTACTAGCTGTGTGACCTTGGGCAAACCAACTCTAAGACTAGTGACACAGCAGTGCTCAGGTGGCTTCTTGAGGAGTTATCAAGTTCTCAACAAAAACCCCACGTATTCACTAATACTTGAGAAGTTTGTGGTGCTTCTGAGGTGTAGGAGCCCCCACTGCCAAGACTGCTCCACTTCCCATCCTGTGTGACTCTTGTCTGTGGCCTGTGTCAATCCTCAGGCAGCTCAGACTCACTCTTTCCAGGTGAGAACTCACTTTCCCCTCCAGACTCATCCCTGAGTCTCTGCCCTCATCTCAACTCTCAGGCCTTGTGGAATCTGTTCCCTCCTTTGTACTCACACCATGTCGTTCACTTTTCTGTGGGATAAAGGGGAAAGGGACTGGAGAAGAAAGGAGAGAGTGGGACCGGTGGATTCACCAGAGGGTTTCTACGAGCCGAGATGCTACAGGGCAGGGGGGTGTGGCCCTGGGAGGGCATGATCAAGATCTGAGATGGGGAAAAGGAGAGGACGAGAGGCAGTGGAGGAAGGAACAGTCATTGTGATCACATGGCATTCTACTTCCCTTTTTTTGTTGGCATTTATGTTGTGCATTATCATTGTTTTTTCCTAGTTGTGCTGACTTTTTACTGTATCAGCTTACATTTGTTTCCTTGCTACTTATTACACAATAACATCTCATTACATTCATGTGCCCTGGTCTCTTTAGCCAGGCCTCGGGCAGTGCGCATCTGCTTTGTTTCTAGTTCTTTAGGGTTGGGCAAAAGTCCGTCTTTAATACTTTGGTGTATGTGGGTCCTTTTGAAATCTCTATCCTTGACCTCTTTCTGATGTGTATGACCTCTGGAACAAAGGGTATGGGCATTTCAGTCCCTTTTTTTTTTAAACGTAATTTCAAATTGGTGTTTGTAGTGGTCAGCCCATTCTAGAGCTTCAGCAGCGGGATATGAACTTGACTGCCTTTGTGCAGCTTCTCCAGTGCTGACCAGTCCATCTTTTGTCATTTTGGCCCATTTGCTGGATTGAGGTGAAAGCCCAGGATGATTTTAATTTGTGATTTGAAGCAATCTTTCATAAGAGTTGTGAACTGTTTGCAATCCTTCTTTGAGAACTGTTTGTTAGCATCCTTCGAATATTTTCTTTTTGGGGTGTGTGTGTGTGTGTGTGTGTGTGTGTGTATAGTTCTCCATATATCTTAGATTTAAGAACCTTTTCAGATATGTTTGGAGAGATTTTTTTTAGGGTTTTAGTTAGGTTATGGTTTAGATTTGGTTAGGGTTTTGATCACAGATCCTAGATCTAGGGCTGGAAGATTTTTTTTCCCCCATTTGACACCTTGCCTTCTTACCCTAGCCTTCTTAGTTTTATTCAAGCAAAAGCTTTGCTGTTTCATGTAATGGAATATTTGGTTTAGAACTCTTCCCAATAGCCTTACTGAAAGATTACCTGGGCTGGTTCCCTTTTGATTTTTGTTTTAATGGTGTGAACTCACATAGTCAGGTTGAGTATCCATTTGGAGCTTATTGTGGTATAAGATGTTAATCTAAAGGACTTTTCTATTAAACTGCTTTGGGAAGAGATTTTTCAGTGCTTTGCAGTGCTTTGAGGAATAGAAAGCTATCTGTGCTACTCTGTACTTGGGTGCCCTCTTAGACTGTAAGATTTAAGTGGGCAAAAGAGCCATTTTTAGCATGTATTGACTGTAGTGGACAGGCAGGGTGGTATGTGTATGTGTGTGCAGGGGAGGAGGGTTGATGTTAGAGGAAGGGAAGGGAGGGGAATGAGCAAAGGTCCCAGGACTTTCCCGATTTGTACCCTCTGGTGATGGTAGCTCAAAGTCAGTCCAGGATGCATCAGGACGATGGGCTGGGAGCAGAGCCAGCGCAGATTGTGGCACTGTGTGGCCCAAGATTCACAGGGGCTTCTTGCTTGCCCCACTGGACTCAAGCAGTGCTAACTGAGCCATGGAATCTATTCAGTGAGGCCTGACATTGTGGCAGAGCTCAGTTGGAAGGAAGGGACTGATACAGTGCCTAAAGCTGGCTCACTGGCACCTTGGGGGCCTCATCTCTCTGGCCTGCCTATGTGTGAAGGTTGGGGGTGGGGGTGGGGGCGGCAGTGGTTGTTTTTGCAACACTGTTTGGTGTTTTCCAAAGCTGCTGCACTCTGATGAGGAAAGCAGGAAACCTCGCGGTTTCACTTGAACAAGTTTCTAGAAAAGAAGCATTTCTAGTTTCTTTCCTAACTCTTCATTCAGCAGATTTGTGAAGGCCTATCTCAAATGTGCTAGGCGTTGGTAGATGCCTCATCTTCTCTAAGTCAGGGTTTTGATGACAGGTCCTAGATCTAGGGCTGGAAGAGATCCACCACCTTCATTTTACAGAGGAGGAAACTGGTCACCCAGGCAGTATCAGAGGTGCATTTTGAACCTAGGTCCTCGGACCCCAGAGCCCTTGTCTTTCTAGTTTATGTAAGTACATTTCCATATGCTGTAACGGTCAAATTTTCTTCTTGTGCTTCCTGGTTTTGTAGATTGCTTGATTCACCGAGTCAAGAAGAGCATCTGGGACATCACCAACTTCTTTGGCACCCCGGACCTCAGCCCGAGGTTCCTGGAGGCCAGTGATTGCAATGGCTCGAACACCAAGGGCTCTCCCAAAGAGGTCAGTGAGAATGAAAGCTGGACCGGACTTGTTGGGGCCATTCATTGTCCTTGTCTTTGTCTTTAAAATTACAAAAGATGGAAAAATTGTTTTCTAAATTTAAGAGCTTGTGTAAGTGGGATAATTACTAACATTTTAATGGGAGAAACTGACATATTCAGCACCTCTGATTTCCATTTTACATTATTGTAAAAGGTTTTAAAAATTAAAATTTGGACATTTTTGAAGAAAGTCAAATTTTATGCACTAGGATGATTTTGATAGATGAAGTTTATTTTTTTTTAAAGATGAATTCTCTAACCATAATGGTTTCTTTCTTTTTTTTTGTCTTTTTTCCCCTACTTAATAGTATTTTATTTTCTCAAGTTATATTTCTTTTTCGTTTTTAAGGTATTTCCCAAACATTCATCTAATAAATTGACAAAATCTGGACCCTGGAGAGATGTGCTCACATCGGGTGAGAGATATACCAGATGATTCTTTTTTCTTTTTCTAATTTTCAGTGTATGAAAGGGAACCATTCTAACTAGGTTGGAGTTGTAGTGGGGGAGAGGAATGATATAAACCTCCCTTTAATTAGGGTTTCTGTTGAGTGGAGCCACCTGCTCATCACCCTGACTGAGCTTGTGGCCAGTTTATCTCAGGGCCAAACATGGGGACTGCAGCCTCTCTCCTTCTCTCCATATCATCCTGGGGCTAGACTCAGCTAGGTGGTGTAGCAAATAGAGCACCAGTGCAGGAGTCAGGAGGACCTGAGTTCAAGTTTCACCTCAGACACTTGCACTTACTAGCTGTGTGATCTTGGGCAAGTCACTTAACCCCAATTGCCTCATCCTGGGTCATCTCCAGTCATCCTGATGAATACCTGGTCACTGGATTCAGATGGCTGTGGAGGAGAAGTGAGGCTGGTGACCTGCATAGCCTTCCTTCTCTCAAAACAAAGTCAAGTGTCATCATTTCATCATGTCATCATTTCTCTGATGGCATGGTCTTCTTTGGCAATGAAGGACGAACATACATACACATCATCCTGGGGCCAGGGACTTTGAAGGCTAACTTCCATAGTCTGTCTTCCCCTCTAGGAGATGGGATAATTTGTGGGGAGGTGAGATGCAGGGCAGAGAAGACCTGGAATTTGGAAGAAGGTTTGGACTCAGGTTTATCTTTCCTCCAGCCTGCAGCACTCTTCCAGCTGCTGGGCCCTGGCCACCCCTCTAGTCCTTCTATGATGGCCTGTGGCAGTAAGATTGAGCTGGGCCTATTTCAGGGCATTGGACTAGCCCCGTGCCAGTGACTTGGAGCTGTCCTTGTCTAGACAGCCACTTCTGATGACAATTAGAATAATTCTCTTAGAATTGTTTTGCATTCCAAGCATCACAGGATGACAGCCCAGGAAAAGTCCTTGTGCCAAGAGACTGCTTCCAAGGTGTTAAGTGTTCAGAATCCTATGTTGGATGCTCTCTGCTATAGGAGAAAAGAAGCTGAAGTTTCCATGGGAGAGCCCATGAGGGTCCTCTTTGGATTTGTTTGTTTGTATATTTCCCCAAAGCTTATTGGATGTGTCAGAGCAGAGCATACCTAATTGCTGTCACCTCTCAGCGATTTTGGGGCCTGTCAGGTTTTCATCTTTGGAGAGGGGGAGGAAAGTTGCTGGATGCAGTGATTTAGTTGAGAAAGCCAGAATACTTAGTCTGTTTTTCAGATACAAACTAGTTAAACTCCAGTTTCCTCCCCATCTCCCACACTTACTAATATGCTTTTGTTTGCAGATAAAAAACTACGTAATGGAGCAAGCAAACATTCAAATAAAGTGAGTCGACATCACCCACATCATCCACGCCAAGTTATGCCTTCCTTTAGGTAATTGTTACCTTCTGATAATTTTGCTTTTCTGAGTATAGAAATTTAACAGCTTAATTGCAGCACATTATAAGGACCTCTTAAGGTGCTTTCATTTTCTTGTTTCTCTTTTCTGATTGTTTAGGATGCTTAAGGCATCTGATAAAATCTTTAAAAAGACAGCAGACGAAAAGATCTTGCCTCATAGTCTTAGCTGGCAGATAAAAGACAAGTGTTAGGAATGAGAAGGGTACCCTCCCGGTGTGACCCCATGGCACTGCACCACCAGCCCTGGAGAATCTCAGGAAGGCCCTCAGAGATAGACAGTGCTTTCAAGAAAGAGAAGAGGCAGCTGCCTAGCTCTTTGCTAGCCATGACAGAAAGTCCCCTAATTTAGTATCAGCTTGAATCCTTAAGTTAACTGTCTAAAAAAATATATTCTGGGTGTTGTTTTAATTGATGTCTCTGGTCTCAAGCTATCCCCCAAAAGTCCATCTTTGTTTTGGCTAAAATAATTGTAATGGTATACTTATGTGAACACATCTGAGCCTTGAATTCCAAGTCCCCCCAAGTTCTGGATCCAGTGGAATGGGTGAGAAAATGCGCATGGGTTCTTACAACTGGTCAGCCCCACCAGACTCCAGTGGCCAGGATGGGGAGCCTCTGGCTTTGGAGAAGGTTGCTGCCAGTGTGGGGTGGGCATGCAGTGGGGCTGTGGCAAGACTTGGAAAGCTAGGAAGACCTAGGTTGGAGCCCCAGCTCTGCCATGCTCTGTTTGTGATCTGGACCTCTGCTTGTGAAGATCTGCAAAGTAGCCTTCTGTGATGATTGTGTGAAGGGCTAGTGTGTATTTGGGGCACTGATACCTCAGGACTGCCTCTACCCAGTCTGTCTCTGGGGCCTGCTTGTCTTGGAGCTTTCATACGAAGACCACGAGTGTTTCAGTCTTGCTGACCATTTCTGTTCTATCCAATAGTTTTCCTCGTAACCAGGAAGTTTATAACAAAAGAATGAGTGGCCGCCACTATGTCAAGTCTCCCCCAGATAATTCTCTGGCCTGGAAACAGCCAGTTCAGGACCGGAACCGTTCAGAGGGACACCCTGCAGAAACTGGCAGGGTTCTGAGGAGAGCACGCTGTACTGTGGAAGAGGCAAGTCCCAGGGATCACTTTGGGTCTCTCTTTGCTAGTGTTGGGGCAGCGAGGACCTGGAAGGTAAACCATGCCTGCCTTCTTGTTGGACGCCTGGACATTTCTGATAGCTCCTGTGTGTGTTTGCATTTGGCCAGGGTACTGGTATGTAGCCCATGTCAGAGGACGGAGGGGACCCTTCTTCACTTCCCTCTGACCTTTCTACACTAGGTATTCCTTCCACTGAGGAAATCACCTCCCACCCTCCTGCACACACACCCCCTTCCAGGGCCAGTAGTGCTAGCTTTGCCCTTGCTCTGTTCTCATGCCTCTACAGGCCTTCTTTGGAAGTCACAATCACAGGATCTTAGAGTAGGGGAGGGGCCTTAGGAGTCATTCAGTCTAATCCTCTCATCTTACAGGGGAGGCCTGGAGAGGGTCCATGAATTGCTGTAGCACACACAAGCAGGAAGGAGCAGAGCTGGGACTCAAACCCAGGCCCTTCGACCTCAAGGTCTTCCCAGGCCCTCTTGAGACTGCATGCACATTGGTGCTGCCTCCTCCCCATCTTGACCTCTTTCCTGCTCACCCTGTTTTCTTAGGTTCAGCAGCGCCGTACCTTGTGCTCTTTCCCTCCCTGCAGTCCCACCATGATCTTTAGCGGCTGTGGGATGAGTGTCAGGGGCCTTTCTGACATTTGGACTGCATAGTTGCTCCATTCCCAGGACCTCTTTAAATCCAGTGTGGGCACACTGTTTCAAAGATCTGTCTGCCCTTCATGCCCCTGTGCTTAGTGTCTTTGCTGATTGCTGCCTCTTAACGTGTTCCCATCTTTACTTCCTTCAGTCCTGCTTTTGAATCTTTCTATCTCTTGGGCCTTTCTTGGGCTTCTGGTTTATGGCCCAGCTTTGAATTAACTTGCCTCTTTAGTTACTCCTTGACTTTGTGATGCCAGCGTGATTTTCCCATTCCTGGCTTGTCCGCCCCTGGGCCCTTCCAGCAGATCCTTAGCTCTGGCAGTTCCTGCTGCCTGATAAGAACCACCTTTCTTCTCCCAAGGTTCTGAGAATGGCAGCAAGCCATTCCTTTGAGGGGAAAGAAAAAGAACTTGAGTGAAGCTAATCCGGCATGTTGGAAGAAATCTGATGTTACATGCAGTATTGTGTGGGGGAAGGAAGGCAGCACTTGGTCCTTGTTTAAGAGCTCTCTGGTGGCGGCTACTGTTCTTTCCATGTGATGGTGTTGGTTCTGTTTCTTTAGAGTGCCTGCATCTATGCCATTTTGCATCAGTTCACACAAGTCTTCCCATGATTCTCTGCACTCTTCATTTCTTACAGCATAATAGTCCCCATTACAGTCTGTACCACAACTCATTTAACCATTTCTCAAGTCAGTGGGTATCTCTTGAATGTTGGGCCTTTTTTTTGTCATTGATCTCCTTGGGACACAGGCCTAGCAGTGGAAGCTAGAGTCTACTCTAAGGTTTTTCTGATTTGTTAAATCCCAAAGTGATTGTCCACCAACACTTAGGAGAGATGGCTTAACCTCCCCTCTTCCTGAGAAAATTTAAATGGGAACTTCCTAAGTTCCTCTTTTCTTTTCATCAGAACTTAACAATCATGCTTAGCACTTGTCCTCTCTTCCTGCCTCACCACTCTTGACGTAGCTTCTGGAACACCATTGCTGTCCTCAGCTTTACCTTTCCAAAGACGCTGTTGAGTCCCTAATTAAGTTAACTGGTACTTTTTAGGTTCCGACCCTTCCTTGTCCTCTGTAACATTTGAGAAACTTGACTCATTCCCCTCTTTCTGAATTCCCTTTCTCCCTTGACTTTTGAGAGATCACATACTCCTTATTTACTTCTTATTTCTCTAGTTCCTTCTTTCTTACTGGGTTCTCATCCTGTTCCCACCCTTTAATGGTGGTTTGTTCCCTGAGGTTTTGTCCCTCAGCAACCTCATTTCTTGGCTGTGGCATCAACTAGTACCTTGATGCTGGTGACTCCCAGTCTTCAGTCTCCAGACCAGACTGCTGTTCTGAATCCAGCTGCCTCTGGACTCTAGCTATCTGGATGGCAATGACTCTTATAACACAGTCTTTCCTTCAGTACCTGGTGCTAATTCTATTCTAGCTGAGATTTACAGGGTAGGGGGATCTGTTGCCCATACAAAAGCTGACTGAAATTTTCCAGGATATATGGAGAGAAGAGGTTAATTCAGGGATGTCTCCATTGTCCGTTTCTGTAAAGATAAAGGGAATAGATTGTCCAGTGACAATCACAGGCAAAAAAAGCTCTCTTATTCACTACTGGTAAAATTCTTGCCAGAGTCCTCCTTGTACGCTGATCCTTCACCTGGAAGATGGTCATCTACATGAGAGCCAGTGTGGCTTCAGACAGGGCAGAGAAATGGTCGATAGGGTGTTTGCTGCCTGATAGCTCCAGGAGAAATGTCAGGAGCAGAACAGATATCAGTACACAACATTTGTCAATCTAACCAAGTCCTTCTGTGCTGTCATTCGTGAGGGCTGATGGAAAACTATGTCAAAATTTGGTACCTGGAGAAGTTCAGTGTTGTGTATCAATTTCATGATGGCATCGTTGCCTGAATTCTGGATAATGGTTGATGCTTTTGCGCTTTCCTAGTCACCAGTGGAGTGAAACAAAGCTGTGTGCTTGCTCCCATGCTGTTCAGCTTGATGTTCTCAGCATTGTTATCAGATGTCTTCAATGAGGATTGATTCTCTCCAGTTTGTGCTACTTTTGGCCTAACCACTAACACCAAGAAATCACAGGTGCTCCACCAGCCAACACCGAACCATCCATATGTGGAAACAGTGGTTACAATAAATGGGAAAGTTTTGAATGCTGTGAATAGGGTCACTTATCTTGGTAGTGTACTTTCCAGGGATGTACACACTGACAGTGAGGTTGATGTATGCATTGCCAGAGCTAGCTCCGTGTTTGGGAGAGAAGAGGTATCAGACTGACTACCAAACTGAAGGTCCGCAGAGCCATTGTGCTGACCTCATTGTTGTATGCCTGTGAAACATGGACAGTCTGCCAGCGTCAAGCCAGGAAACTGAATCGCTTCCATTTGAACTGTCTGAAGATTACCTGTCAGGGTAAGGTACCAGACACTGAGCTCCTTGCTCAAACCAAACTGCCAAGCATCAAACTCTGCTGCAGAGAACAGAGTGCTGAGGGGCTGGCCATGTTGTTCAAATGCCAAATGTGTGTAGGCCTAAAACATCATTTACAGAGAACTCCCACAAGGCAAGTGCCCATCTGAAGGTCAGAAGAAGCCATACAAGGACAACTTAAGGTCACTTTGAAGAACTTTGGAATTGATTGTGTGCCATGGCACACAGACCACTGGCACAGACCTGGTCAGCCTGGCGTGCCCACAGAGACCTTTGCTAGAGTATTCTGAGCTTGTATTGGTGTAATCAGCCACAGGCAAGCACATTGCATCTTGACTCTAACATGGTGATGTTATTTTGGTCCTCTTTGAGAAGGAAGGCCAACCACTGAGCCACACTCAGCTTCTCCCAAATCGAGTTCATTACATTTCTCTTTACAACCTGGTTCTGATTTCCCTACCTTTCAACTGTATCACAATTTACTTGTTGTGTTCAACATGTTATATTCTCTCTCCCTCCCCTTTTATATTCATTTTATTCCCAAATCTTGTCAGTTCCGTCTCTGCTGCATTTCTCTAAACTGTCCCCTTTTCTTTCTTCCCATTGCTGCCCATCCTCAAGTTCAGACCTGCCTTGGCTGTTCCAGTGCCACCCCCCCAGGTCTTCTCACGCCCTCTTCTCTCCTCTCTAGTCCCTCTTTCAAATAGCTTTTCCATGAATATTCCTTAGGGTACAGATCTGTTTTTTTGGTCTTTCTCTTCTACTTCCCTCCATGAACCTCTAGGCTGTGGTCACACCAGACTCCTTTCTGCCTTTCTTTGTTCCTGTTGTCATCTGGGTTGGGAGTGGCCTTCTTCTCTCACCACTTTTAAAGTCCAATTATGTCACCTCCCTGACATTTTCTGTCCTGTCCCCTACTCTTTCAAACCTCGCATGCCACTTTGAAACTGTCCAGAGCACTGACTCTTATATTATTGGATTTTAATTCATTTATGTTTGTCATCTTCCAGTTAGACACTCTTCATATTAGTCAGTCAACAAGCATTTTTTAAGCACCTGTCACATGCTAGACCCCAAGGGATACAAGGTACAATGATCTCTGCTTTTACGCAGCTTTTTACGCAGCTTTTGCGGACGAGGAGTCCATAAAGTCAGGGCCTAGGTCTCAGTCCCTAGAATGGTGGGCATTCAGCTTTAACTTGGTGCTTAGTTAACGTTCATTTTCATTTAAAGCCTTTACAGTGGCTTTGGACAGTGACTTGGACAATGGCTGTGTAGGCCCAGAACAACTCAGGAGCCGCTGCCTACTAGGCACAGTAGCCAGGTCCTTGCCATGGATTGATTTTCTGCATGTAGGCCAGGCATTTCTCTGTTGGATTTTGTCAGTGTTTCCTTCCTTTTCCCAGGGTTTTCAGAGAGAGGAGAGAGAGAAGTATCAAAGGCTGTTGCAGCGACTTAAAGAAGGATGCCATGGAAACTGTCTCCCTCCTGTCACTGGAAACCATCATGGGTAATGACAGACTGGTGGGTTGGTGGGGCTGTAAGAGGGAGGCAGCCAGGTGGGATTGGGTGGGGAAATGCCTGAGGAGAGGCTGCATCACAGGGCGAATCCGCTGTCCCTGTCCAGGTGCTCACAGACTCAAGTCTTTCCTGTTAGGTTTGGCTCTATACCCAGAATTCTTTGCTCCCACCTAGTCTCAGAGCTCATTTTCTGATGTTCTGGTTGCGAATGCTCTGGGTGCTGAGTTCCAGTGCTGCTTCAAGTTGTCACAAAGCTGGGTGACCATGGGCAAATCACTTAGCCTTTCTGAGCCTAAAGTTTCCTTAACCACAAAATGCAGTTAGTAATATTAGTGTGCATCTCTCAAGGCAGTGCTTAGAATCTGACAGACTGAGGTATGGAAAGTACTTGACAAATATGAGCTGGTACTCCCTTCATCAGTGCCAACAACAGTCTGAAAACAGTTTCTGGTTATAATTTATCCTATTGTAATAGGATGTGCCAAGATAATGAGTAACAGACATGGGATTTTTAGAATTTGTTAAATTTCAAAACATTTTGGGGATTTGGTAAGATTACTTAATTTCTTTAAATGGGGGATTGTGAAGTTTATTGGAGTGTCCAGAGAAATCTAGCAGTTTCTCAAATTCCAGCCTTAATCTTTTTTTGGTTATTTTTCTCTCCCTTTGGGGTTAGTTAACAGGCATTTATTAAATGCCCACTATGTGCCAGGCACTGTACTAGGTATCCTCATGGAGCATGGCCCCCATTCTCTTTGGGAGAGCACAGGGCACAACAAATACATTGAAGAGTTTGTACAAAGTTCTGAGAGTTATCAGGAGAATCTTCATGAAAGGGATGATGACTGAGCTGAATTCTGAAGCAAGGTGGAGTCCTGAGGCTGAGCGTAGGAGGGAGGGCAGGACAAGCTTTGCAGTGGCACAGGGAGGGGAGAAGGGAGCAGTGTGTGAAGTGGGGATGGGGTATGTGAGGTGGGTGGAAAGGTGAGTTGGAGTCAGTGTGTGAAGGGCTGGGGTTGACCTTGAAGTGGACCATGGTTAGCATTATGCTTATCACTTTGCAAGCTGAAGAGAGACTAACTTAGAGGGGCAGGGAAACCAGTGAAGGGACAGTTGGCAGTGGTCCAGGAGAGAGATGGTGAGGTGGCCATTTGAGTAGAGAGAAGTGGGGGGAATAGACAGAAGGGCAGCTGACTGGATGGGCTGAGGGCAAGTGAAGGGTGTACACTAGTGTGATTGGAAGACTGATGGAACCTCATGAGAAATAGGGAAGGTAGACAAGTTTTGGAGAAGTGATAAGGAGTTCTGATTTGAACATCTGGATCAAAATGTTAAGCAGTTGGTGGTGAGTTGTAATTGGCTGTATATCGAAATCTTGGAGAAGTCTGTCTAGATGATCACTGAACCCATTGGAGATGGTGAGGGGTCGTTGAGAGGAGAGAGAGAAGAGAAAACCCTGGACAGAACCTGGCAGGATATGGCAGACAGTCCTACAAAGGAGACTGAGAAGTAGAGATCAGGAGGAGAACTAAGAGATGATTGGGTCACAAAATCCCAGAGAATGATCTAAGAAGAGAGAGTGGCCAGTAGTGTTGGAAAGGTCAGTAATGATGGGGATTAGGAAAAGACCATCAGATATGGCAATTAAAGATTATTAATGATTAAAATGACTAATGAGTTTGGAGGGAGCAGTTTCAATTAAGTGATACATTTGGAATTCGGACTGCAAGAGTTTGCAAAGTGAATGATGAGAGGGAAGGAAGAGGTAGCTGTTGGTTCTTGGGAGCTTGAGTGTGAAAGGGAGGAGAGATAGATAACACAGGTAGGGGTAAGGGAAGATTTCTTAAGAATAGGGGAGACCTGGCTAATCAAGTAGAGAGGGAGTAAGAGTAAAGATAGGAGGAGGGGGTAATGGGGGCTGGGGGTGGGGGAAGGGCAACATGTTGGGTAACACAGGGAATTGGATCAAGGGTATAAGTAGAAGGGTTACCATCGAAGAGAAAAAGGAAAGAATGGGGAGGGGGGTAAGGTCAGTAGGTTGTGAGACATGGAGTAAGTGGAGAAGAGGGAGCTCTTTTCTCCATAAAGTGTTGGGACCATGTTTGATGAGAAGGGGGGAAGTTGAGAAAAAAGATTTGGAGCAGCTGTTGTGAGGAGTGGTATAAAGATTCCGTCTGGGAGGATTGAAAGGATTGCCTTGCTGCAGTGAAGGCCCTGTAGAGGTTGTAAGGTCTACATTTGTCATGCACCCAGTCAGTATGGCTGTGTAACTTCTGTTAGTTGTGTTTAGCAGCACAGGAATGGCAATGGAGTGGGCAGATGGTTGAGTTTCTCAAGGACAAGTGACGAGGGATGTTGGAGAAGAGGATAGTGTATAGAAGGGAGGAAAGTAAAACCTGAGCAAAGGGGATGTTGGAGTCCTGGTGGGGAAAGGGTATCAGTGCTGGAGAAGAAGACTGTGTGAGCCTAGGCTTGAGAAAAGAGGAATGAAGATCTTGAGGCTGATAGGTAACTGCCACCAGTAAAGAACTTGGGTAGCTAGGATGACCTCCAAAGGAGTAGAGTTTGCTGAGGGCCAGGGTGCTAGAAGTAGCTGTGGGGAAGGTGCTCACTCCTCCCTCTAGGGGGGAGTAGGTACAGCCAGGCAGATACTGTCATGGGGGGTGCTAGAAGGAGTACCAGAGGAGGAACTCAGTTAATGATAGAAGGATCCCAAACAAATTCAAGCAGAGCTGGGCATGGGAGGGGTAGGGCCCAGATGGTTGAGGGAGGCGGGGGCAGGGATGTAGAAGCTGTCTAGATAGGACGTGACCTCTTTGACTCTTGAGTGAGGTGGAAGAGCTGTGGGGATGTAGAACGTGATTATTAAGGGAGACATTAATTTCTGATTGATCTGATGATGGTTCCCCTGAGAGGCTGAAAAGTATGGAAATGACACATGTCATTGTCAGTGGGAGGGAATGAGCTTTCCAGGTACTGCGAGGCAGCTGCACATTGAATTGGAAGCTTGGGCATTCCCCTTTGTGTGCTTTCCCTTCTCTGTGGGGTCCTTTCTGTTTTTAGTTCTGAGAATTCAGAATAAGAATGTTTCTCCCTAAGGTTCTATCCCAGAAATTTGCAGCTTCCCTGCATGGAGCAAGCCAAGGAGAGAACTACGACTTGTCTGTCCTAGTGATGACCAGAAAAATTCTTCTCTTGACCTTTTTTCCCAGCCAGGAAGAGAAATAGAAAGTTTAGAAGCCTTGCGATCTTCGTTGGAGAAGTGAAGGGGTGGAAGCTGGGGCCCAGAGGCCTGGGGAGGGCCGGGGGGTGCTGAGAGCGGGGTCTGTGAATGCCGCTGCAGGTGTTAGTGCAGCCGATTCAACTGTAGAGCTCCTGTGGGTGTGAAATGGAATACGCAGTTTGAAATTGTGGCCAGACAAGCTGCTTTCTTACGGGGATTCTGCTTGTGACCTGCGCAGCTAGCAGGACAGTTTTCTTAAGCTCCATTTTGGTTATTTTAGAATGTTCCGTAGTCTAACCAGAAATCGGAGAGTTACCTACGAGTTTGACAAAATTTCATGACCTGCTCTAGGTGCTGTTGAAAAGAGAAGAGCCAGTCAATGGGTTATGGAGTCTGATGTAACAAGAATTCCTTTGGTACCTAGCACACTTAGCCCAAATTTCTCAACCACTTCTCTTTGTGTAGTAAAAGACAAGATATTTTGAAGTATGCTATAATTCATTTTTAGTAGGATAACTCTGACATTTTATGCTAAATCACTAAGTTCTATTAAATTTTTAGGTTGTGTAAAAGGCCTTTAAAAAAATTTTGTTTTAATTGTGTTTTTGTGAGGCAGTTGGGGTTGAGTGACTTGCCCAGGATCTCACAGCTAGTAAGTGTCAAGTGTCTGAGGCCAGATTTGAACTCAGGTCCTCCTGACTCCAGGGCTGGTGTTCTATCCCCTGCAGCCCCTAGCTACCCCAAGACCTTTTTTAAATAATATTTATTTTAAAGTATTTTGTTCCATGACATTTTTATGTTACCAGTATTATCCAGGTTTTATAGTTACAGTAAGACTAAGAGATTGACTTGCCCACAGTCACCAGTGTCAAAACTAGGGCTTGAAATTAGTCCTTCTGTTGCCATAGCTTGCTTTGACCATTAGCCTGGGCTGTGTGACTTCTTCTGTTCCCTTCTATGTCCCTGGGACATTTTGTAATACCTGTTTAGAGAAATTTGCTGAGCAGGAAATGAATGAGTGTCATGGCCCTTTCTTGTGTTTCTGATGTTCTGAAATTTTACTGTTCCTAAGTTCTCAACGATGTCGTGTGGAAGCAGTAAGGAATGGTGGCTGGGGGGAAGACCAACACCTCGAGATGAGAGCAGGTCAGCTTGTTCCAAAGCAATGTGAGTCCCTGTTTGTGGCCTGGTTTTACTATCATCTACTTAGTTCATATTAGGAGTTCACATTTCCTATTTCGTAGAGTCTTAATTTGAAAAATTACATATTGTGAAGGGCAGAGGACAATGTTTTGAAACATTAAAGTATTTAGAAAGAGGTGATGGGGTGGGGGAGGAGGAAGGGGGAGAAGGTGCCTCTTTGTTACCATCCCCCAAATAACTTTTGGAGATTTTCAAATTGTCCACCTTTCACCAAATGGCATGGTTTCTGTTCACAGTGAAGATCGTGGGTAACAAATGAAGGCCTTTATTATTAGGTACCTTGTGTTGTGAGAATTGACTTCATAGTCATTTGAAATGCTGCTCTCAGCCTTTCCTGAGAATCAGCAGCTTTACTTTAGCAGCCCTCTCAGCTGAAAAGGGGGGGAGGGGGGGAGAGAGAGAGAGAGAGAGAGAGTGTGTGTGTGTGTGTGTGTGTGTATTTCAGTTTGGATCAAGTTTAATCTTTGCCTCATCTTTTTTTCCTTACAGACAGAGTTACTGAGTCATTGGGTCCTGTTCGTGTCATGAGAAATGAGAAGAGGTAATTGGCTGGTGGCTTCTGGGTGCTTTCAAGAAGTGTTTTTTTGTAGTGGTTCTATTTAAGAATGTGGCATTCTCTAGAATCTTGAGACTTCCTTGGATGAAAGAATGAACGATGTGCTTGGGCACCTCTCTTGGCAGAAAGTCTAAGCTCATCATTCAGCGTCAGTTTGACAGAAACTGGCGAATGTTGTTTCCTTGAACTTACCCTGCCATTGGTCATCTCCACTCCTGCCTGTGTTTGGAATCGCTACAGGATCTCCCATCCCTCATGCAGGTTTACATGACCACATCTCAGCCCGTGCGGGTGGTTTGTGCCCCTCTCATGGCATTGGTTCTGTTCTCCTGAGCTCTGCCTCTTTGATGGAGCCTTCCCCATTCTCTTCCATTTCTCACAGAAACTCCAGTGGGCACATGAGCTCCTACGGTGGCCTCCTGCCTCCCGTGTGCGGCCCGCTTTCCATGCGCTCAGCTTTCCACAGTCTCTGAAGGCTGCCTCTTGGTCTGCATTTTGGGGAGCCCGTGGGCTCTCTGTCCCGTTTGTTCCCTGGCCGACCTCCTTTTTCAGCGCTTTTGTCTTTCTGAGAGGCCACTTTTAACGTGTTCTTGACTGTGTTCTTGCAGCCTTCTGATGTGCGTGTTGTGTCTCTATTGTCCTCTTGGTTACCTGCAATCTTGATTCTTGTGAGACTTTGGTGTTCCATATTTGCAGCCATGTGGTGTCACTGGGAGAATATTGTAATTCATATGAGATGAATTTTCCATTAAGGGCAACTTGAGGTCGTTAAAAGTGCCATGTAATTTCCCAAATGAATCCCTTGGCTCTCATCTCTCTTCTGGTCCTGGCTATTTCCCTACCTGTGGTGTGTGGCCATGGTCTTGGTACTGCTGGTCTGGCTCATTGGACTTTGTGTCCATTTGCATGTCATAATATAGACAATAGGCATCTTTTTGCCTTTGGATTGTGACACATCTCTAGAATGACCGAGTCTCATTGAGGAGGTCTTGTTCTGGGACAGTGTGCTCAGTAATATGTCACCCACAAATAGGAACCTAGGGAGGACTATACTCTTGATGCCCAGGGAAGCCTTGTAGTTAGACTTGATTTATGCCAAGACTTCCTCTGGCATTTTGCTAGCAAACATCTCATTCTTTTACATCTTCCTTGATGTTAATATTCACAATTTTAAATATGCTGGGAAAAGTAAGACAGATACAGGGATTTTTGTTTGTTTCTCCTTTTTTGGTGGGAAAATTCCACTCTCAGTGGCAAGGATCCCAAGGCAAGCTCTGGCAAGTTCTGCTTATTTGGAAGGGCTTTCCCTTGTGGCTCCAAAGCGACCTGTCCGCCCATGATCCGAGATCCAGTCTGGCCAAATCTGGAGAGGCTTGTCATGCACAAGGCTGCAGGGTGATGGGGTGGTCAGACTTCTACTTTCTGTATTGCCAAAGGGAAAACTCATCTCTGAATCATAGACCCTTGAAGTCAGGGAATTAACAAGATTATATAAAATGAAGCTATTTTGAGCACCTGGGATTATAGATTGAGCATTGGGAGGAATCCAATTCCCTCATCGCCATAGAGAGGAAACAGTTTACACTGTGTGCCCAAGGTCCCATAGGGAAGTGGTGGCATTGCCAGGCTTTGAACTCCAAATGCCTGTTCTTTCTGTTGTACCATTTCTCCCATTTAAAAAAAAAATGCTTTCTTTTTATTTTTCGCACCTAATTCATTTGACGATCTCCCTACTTCACTCCTCCCAACCTAAATTTACTCATGACAGAACAAAACCAACTGACCAGATGATTGAGATGGATTGGGATGTGGGTTCTGTGACAGTCACCCTGGGGTCTGTTGACTCAGTAACCAGAGGAGGGAGATGCTCCATCACTTCTCCAGAACTTCTCTAGAGTTGAGTTATTGCCATCCATTTGTGTTTAGCTGCTTTCTTGAAAGTTTTCATTCACATTATAGTAACTGTTTATTCTCCTTGTTCTGCTTGAACCAAGGAAAGAGCCTGAACTTAGAGTCAGGAAGACCTTGAGTTTAAATCTAGCCTCAGACACCTGCTACTTGATCCTTGGCAAGTCGCTTAACCCTGTTTGCCTCAGTTCCTGAACTGTAAAATGAGGCATATGCCCAGGAGTGGGATTGCTTGGTTAAAGGGTATGGACATTGTAGTCTCTGAAAAAAATTCTTTTCCCCCAGATTGTCATCCAGAACAGCAGGGTCAATTAACCATTTCCCCAGCAGTTTATTCATGTGCCTGTCTTACCACAGCCCGGACAGCATTGACTTATTTTTGTCTTCAACCATTTCTGCCATTTTCCTGGGTTGGGGGTGAAACCTCAAAAGTTCATTTAGTTTTCATTAATTAGTCATTTTTTCACATTGTTATTGATAATTTGTTTTTATAATCTCCTCTCCTTGTTTGGTTAGGAATTTTCCCCCAACCATAGTTTTGAAAAGTATCACCTTTCATACTTCTTCTCCTACATGATTTAAGTCTTCTAAAAAGGTTAAAAATTGTAGAAGGGTGTATTATCAATAAAGTTGATGCTTTCTATTTTCAGGTATTCTAAGGCAAAAGTTCCAGAACCTGAAAAGACAAATGGACAGAGATTAGAAAATGAAAGTGTAAGTATGGAACTATTTTAATTTTTTTATTTGAAAAATATTAGCTTTTTGGTTCCGACCAAAAAAGACCCCAGAAAATTGTAATACTTTGTAATGCTTCAAAATGGGTTCTCTGAGTCCAAGGTTTACTTTTTAATATCATCCATAATTGCATTGTTCCCATTGTGTTCTTTTGGTCACAGAGGAGAGAAAACCCTCTTCATCATGCTTTGAGATTCTCCTCTTGCTGATTTGGTTGCCTGGAATTCAGTGGTGAAGCAGGCATGAGTGAGCATCTCCTCTGCCCATCCTCCCAGGGTTATTGGCCATTTCACTTCTGGGGAAGGAGACGAGTTGCACCCCCAGAGGAGATGTGGCATGTCCTCAGAGGAGGCCCCGGTGGACTTTGCTTTGGGAGCTAAGGTTTCTGACCTGCTTCAGGATGTTAGTATTCTGAGGCTTCTCTGAACAGTACATTTGGTTGGTAAGCAGTGTCCTAAGTAATTAGGAAAAGTGAATTCTTTGTGTCCAAATGAGCTCAAGAGACTCAGCAAACACTAATGATTTCAGCAAAATATTTTGTAAAATTAAGGAGGAGGAGACCGAGATGACCTTAAGTGTCAGGACATGGGGAAAAAAGTTCCTAAATTCCTTTCCTAACTCCTTGCTCCTTGAGGAGAGGGGCTATCTGACCTTTCTACTGTCACTAGTGCTTGGCATAGACTTTTGTTTATTAGAAATCCAGGTCTTGGTCACCATGGGCTCAGGGAGCCTTGACTCTGATTGGTCAGTGATAGTTCTTTTGATCACTCTTGGTTTGGTCATATCAACCTTCCTTACTCCCCCCAGACGTTGCTAGGAGGAGTTTGGATCACCAATTACCCCCCCCCCCTCCCCACCACCCCCCCCATCCCTGTTGAAGTGCATTCCTTTGCTATTAGCCATTAGCCATACTCACCTGGTGAGTATACTCCACAGTGCAGATAAAAGGTAAATTTGTGTGACCACAGTTCAGTACCCTCCTGAAGCTGTTGGCTGTTGTTTAATATCGGAACAGGAGCAACCAACTGGGCATCACTTCTTGCAGCTCAGGTAACCTGTGGGTGACTGGTGGCTCTGTAGGAGATGGCAGTTGAACACCTAGAGGCCTGGTGGAAGGTGACCTGCCCACCACACTTACTCATGCTGCTCCCTAAGGAGAAGAGAAGCATTTATTTATCTTTGTGAAATTCCTTATTTAACATAATGGATCTAGTATGTGGCCCAGCAAGCTGATTTGGCCCTTCTGCAGAAGTGGACATTGGCACGGTTGGCAGGGCTGCATGGGCCTCATAGTGATAGGTGAGCCCATGAATGGGGAGGAGGACAGAGCTACAGGATGGGCTGGTTTGGCTTGCTCTCCTGCTTCTGTACTGCTTTATGTTTCAGAGAAATCCCTTGTTGTATGTGAACAAGAGCTGCAAGTCTCTTCTTGAAAATAGTAAAACTGTCGAGCAATTTTCTTTGAACAGAAGAGGGAGCAGCAGCCAGAGCCTGATCTTTCAGAGGAAGTGTCATCCAGACTTCGTTTGGGCAATGGGAATACCGCCGTGTTCAAGCGGAGACACTCTGGGCTCGAGATGAAAGAACAGCAGTGCTCAGGCAAAGAGAAGGAAAAGAGCCCAGAGGAGCCCCCCGAGCTCACCGAGGTACTGGCTGTGGCCAGCTCACCTGTCCGCTGCCGTCAGGGTATTGGAAGTCCCTCTGATTGGTCAGGCTTTTCGGGCAAGGTTGCTTTGAATGTCTTTTAGTTGGTAAAGTTAGACGAGATTTGTCTGAGGGAGACACTGGGCAGTCACTTGAACCACGGAAATCAGGAGGGATTGTGGGGATGACTTTGATGATTAGGGCCGGTGTCACTAGCTTTTGTGTGGCCACAGCTGTTAACTCTGGGGGGACAAGTGGGCCTCAGCTTTTAGAGGTTAACTTGTGTTGCTTATCATCTTTTTGGTGTTCAGATTGAATGCACTGTGGCCTTTTAGATGAGTGTGGTTTATAAACATAAGTATGAAAATCATAAAAATAAGCTGAAGTTGAAGCTATGAGCCTAAAGAAAACTCTCTTCTTAGACTCATCTAAAGCAGTCTCCGAGTGCTGGTGGTGACACACCCCCTCAGATTTCCTCTCCTTCCCAGAATCCTAGGCCAGGTAGTGTCCTCTCTGCTCTTAATCCGTCGCTGACTCCTTTTGTTCTTCCCTTTGAAACAGCCGTGAGGCTCACTCTTCTCCATTTGCACAGCCTCTAAAAAGCCCAGATCTTCTCAGCTGAGTTGGTTCCTCCTCGGCCCCTACTGCGGACAGTACTGTCAGATGGCTGTTTTTTCCTAAAATATCATTTTTATCACATCTGTCCCTTTGAACATACACTTTTCAGCCTGGTCTTCAGAGCTCTTCATCACAGGCCAAGCCTCTCCCCTCTCCAGTCTGATTTCCCACCATGTACCCTCTCTAGCATGGAGGCTTGTTTCCTTCTCTACCCATGTGGACTCTGCTGTCCTAGTGCCTTTGCTTGTGATGGCCCTTGTCTGGGATCCTGCCTGTCCTTCAAGGACTAACTGCATGCAGGGTTCCCCAGTTAGCTTAGCCCATGCTGTTCTGTCCTCTGACCTCCTCTGGCACTTGGGTCCTGGAATCATAGGGCTAGAAGAGGCCCCACAGGCCATGTGGAGGCTTAGACAGGTAAGGAGACTTACTCCAGGTAACAGATCAGAGAGATGGGTGGGAGAGAACCAGGACTCCCTGCCTGCCCTACCTCAGCAGCCTCTGGACCGGGAGGAGAACATCATACATGGAGAGTCTATCACTAAGGGCTCCTGCAGGGTTTCCTAGGGTAGCTTTATGGTAAGATGCCCACCATGCCCTTGGGGACCCGGGCCTGTTGCTAGACCCAGGGGAGACATCAGTCAGTACTGGTGGAACCGCTGCGTCATGTAATGATAGAAGATGTCAAAGAAAGAAAATAGACTGGGAAAAGGATCAACTTTGAAGTTGTTGGTTATTGTGCTCAGTTCCAGAACTTAGCTCCTTGTTATCTGTGCAGTGGGAGGAGGCACCAGCAGAGAAAATCAAGATTTATTTCCTTGGGCTTCCTGGTGCATTTTGGTAGCTTCTGTCAGCTAGGAATACACATCCTGTCCAAAAATCCAGGCCCCCCAGATCAGGACCCCTGCCTGGGTTTTCACTTCTTTCTTTAATCCTGCTTACATTCTACTCACTTTCTCCATGCCTAGAGTGCACAGCAAAGTTCCACTGGAAACAATTGCAGTCCATCTTTTTCCCATTAGGGTCCAAGGTAGGGAAATCATTAAGGGTTTAAAGGCATTTCCTGGTACCTGACCCTTATTGTAGGCCAAAAACCTCAAATCTTTATCTCTTTCAATTCCTAAAGGGCTTCTTGTAGAGAATGGGTGAACACAAAACATTGGTTTGTCAGTAAATTAGTTGAGTTGCTTTGGGGGGGGGGGGGGGGCGGGGGTGGATTAGTTGAAGCTAGACCATATGCATATATTCTACTGACATATTGTAGCCAGAAGTCAAATAATCGAACATATTTTCTCATCCAGTGGTAATACTGCCTAATACTCTGGGTAAAAAGATTCAGATCTTATTTTTTTCCCCACTTAAATCAATAGTCAATATGTGTATTCTATTAAACATGTGTTCCTGAGAGTTAATTACAATGAGTTTGCCTAATTTATGTGATAATTCAGTGTTGCTAACATTGTAAACTATGGCCTTTATATTTCAGGATATGGAAAAAGAAATTAATAGCGCCCTGGGCTGTGGCCCCCAAGATGAGATCCTGAGCAGTGCTTTCAAATTAAGAATCACCCGTGGGGACATACAAACCTTGAAGAATTGTCACTGGCTCAATGATGAGGTCAGGTTCTTCCCCCACCCCCTTTTGCCTGTCATAATGCTATAGTAGTTTTGAAATACAGATTTTTAAATTTTATTAAGAAAAAAAAGCCCCCAAACCAAAGAATCCTCTCATTTTACCTGATTGAATATAAACACTATGCCTGCAGGCCTGCATAGCCACCAGGCTTGGAGGAGCCACTTTGGGTCAGAGAATTCAGGAATGGTGACGGGTGCTGGTGCAGCTGCCACTGTCAGGCTTCCTCTTCAGTTGCTCCTTGCTGTCCCTTTCAGCTTCCCTTTTCACCCCCACACTGCTCATCTTTCTTTGTCCTTTTCCAGCCGCACTTGTCCACTGTTTCTCCTTTTTTTTTTAAATATAAATTTATTTATTTAACTTTTTACATTCATTTTCACAAAATTTTGGGTTCCAGATTTTCTCCCCATTTATCCCCTCCCCCCACCCCAATACACTGAGCATTCTAATTTTCCCTATCACCAATCTGCCCTCTCCTCTATCATCCCTCCCTTCTCTTGTCCCCATCTTCTCTTTTGTCCTGTATGGCCAGATGACTAACTGTATTTCTTATTTCCTAGTAGCAAGAACAGTACTAAACAGTTGTTCCTAAAACTTTGAGTTCCAGATTCTCCCCATCCCTCCCTCCCCACCCATTCCCTTTGGGAAGGCAGGCAATTCAATATAGGCCATATCTGTGTAGTTTTGCAAATGACTTCCATAATAGTCATGTTGTATAAGACTAACTGTATTTCCCTCCATCCTATCCTGCCCCCCATTGTTTCTTTTCTGTCTTTTGATCCTGTCTCTCCACAAGTGTTGACTTCAAATTGCTCCCTCCTCCCATTGCCCTCCCTTCCATCATCCCCCCCACCCTGCTTATGTCCTTCTCCCCCACTTTCCTGTATTGTAAGATAGGTTTTCATACCAAAATGAGTGTGCATTTTATTCCTTCCTTTAGTTGAATATGATGAGGGTAAACTTCATGTTTTCTTCTCAGCTCTCCTCTTTTTCCCTCCACTAAAAAGTTTCTTACTTGCCTCTTGAATGAGAGATAATTTACCCCATTCCATTTCACCCTCTCTCCTCCCACTACATTTCTCTCTCACCATTTACCTTAATTTCTTTTAAGATATGGTCCCATCCTATTCAATTCACTCTGTGCTCTGTCTCTGTATGTGCGTGCATGTGTGTATGTGTGTGCGCGCACCAACTACCCAGATACTGAAAAGTTTTAAGAGTTACAAATATTGTCTTTCCATGTAGGAATGTAAACAGTTCACCTTTGGTAAATCCCTTATGACTTGTCTTTGCTGTTTACTTTTTCATGTTTCTTCTCATTCTTGTGTTTGAAAGTCAAATTTTCTTTTCAGCTCTGGTCTTTTCATCAAGAATGCTTGAAAGTCCTCTGTTTCATTGAACGACCATATTTTCCCCTGAAGTATTATACTCAGTTTTGCTGGGTAGGTGATTCTTGGTTTGAGTCCTAGTTCCTTTGACTCCTGGAATATCCTATTCCACTCCCTTCGATCCCTTAATGTAGAAGCTGCTAGATCTTGTGTTATCCTGATTGTATTTCCACAATACTGGAATTGTTTCTTTCTAGCTGCTTGCAATCTTTTCTCCTTGACCTGGGAATTCTGGAATTTGGCCACAATGTTCCTAGGAGTTTCTCTTTTTGGATCTCTTTCAGGCGGTGATCGATGGATTCCTTCAAAACTTATTTTGCCCTCTGGTTGTAGAATCTCAGGGCAGTTTTCCTTGATAATTTCATGAAAGATGATGTCTAGGCTCTTTTTTTGATCATGGCTTTCAGGTAGTCCCATAATTTTTAAATTGTCTCTCCTGGATCTATTTTCCAGGTCAGTTATTTTTCCAGTGAGATATTTCACATTGTCCTCCATTTTTTCATTCTTTTGGTTTTGTTTTATGATTTCTTGGTTTCTCAGAAAGTCATTAGCCTCTATCTGTTCCATTCTAATTTTGAGAGAACTATTTTCTTCAGTGATCTTTTGAATCTCTTTTTCCATTTGGCTAATTCTGCTTTTGAAAGCATTCTTCTCCTCATTGGCTTTTTGAACCTCTTTTGCCAATTGAGTGAGCCTATTTTTCAAGGTGTTATTTTCTTCAGCATTTTTTTGGGTCTCCTTTACCAAGGTATTGACCTGTTTTTCATGCTTTTCTTGCATCTCTCTCATTTCTCTTCCCAGTTTTTCCTCCACCTGTCTAACTTGCTTTTTAAAATCCTTTTTGAGCTCTTCTGTGGCCTGAGCCAACCGGACATCCACCTCGGATGTCTGGGATACAGAGGCCCCGACCTCCACGTCTTTACCTGATGGCAAGCATTGTTCCTCCCCATCAGAAATGAAAGAAGGAAACATCATCTGTACCCCAAGAAAGTAGCTTTCTGTGGTCTTATTTTTCTTCCCTTTTCTGGGCATTTTCCCAGCCACTTACTTGACTTCTGAGATTCCTCTTCCCCCCCCCACCCCCCCCTCCTCCAAAGATCTGCCCAGCTAGTGCTTGGGATCTGAGATTCAAATGCTGCTCCCCAGCCTCAGGGCTTTCCATGGTTGGCGCGGCTGCTATTCAATGTGAGCTTAAGTTCTGGTGCTCAGGTGGGGGCAGGGCCGCCTCCCAGGCTCAGTTCCCTCAGGGGGTTTATGCAGAGACCTTCAGTAATGGAGCAGAGCTCCTGTCTGCTCCAGGAGTGCCTGGCCGCTGCAGCCTCTGCCACTGCCTCCTGAGGGGGCCTGAGTTATGGAGACACCCCGCTCCCCTCTGGGGCGGCCCAGAAGTCTCTCTTACTGACCTGTAGCACCTGTGGGTAGAGGGATGTTTGCGGCCACCAGAGATTCCGTCCCTGAAGCCTGCTCGGATCTGCTCCTCTGGGGCCGCGGGGCCAGGGCAGCGCAGGGGTGGGCTCCGCTGTCCGGTGCACGATGGACCTTTGGGGTCGATTTTTCAGGGCTCTCTGGAACGGAAATCTCTTCCACTGTGTTTCTGTGCGGCTTGCACTGCTCCAGAATTTGTGGGGAGTTCTTTTTACAGAAAATTTATGGGCTGTGGGTTCGGAGCTAGCATATGTGAGTCTTTGTACTCCGCCATCTTGGCTCCTCCCCAGAAGTAGTGCTGTTTCTCCTTTTTGACTCGTGCCCTTTTCCATCTGGCTAGTAACCAGACCAGTTTGCCTAAACTGGTAGACTGACCAGTTTCCAGGGATCACAGGTGGAGAAAGGGACCTCAGGGCTCATCTGGTTGGAGCCTTCTTTTTTAGATGAGGGCGTGGTAAATGGACCTGCCCTGGGCCAGGTGCTTCTCCAGTACTTTGTGCCTGTCCCTCCTGGGCTCTTTTGCTGGGTCACTGTCCTCCTCTGTGAGTGAGGCTGGTTCCCATTTAGTAGCCCCAGTCACTGTTGAAGTGCTGCTTCTCTTTGGGGTTCATTGTCCAGGTGTGCAGCTCATACCTACATGTCTAGGTAATGATCTTGCTTCTGAATCCCAGACCTACAGAAATGAACGATCAAGCAAGAATTTACTAAACGATGACTGTGTGCCAAGCTCTGGGGATAAAATAGCAATGCAAAACAGTCCTGCTGCCCAGGAGCCCTGCTTTTAATGGGTGGACACCCCATGGAGGAGGTTTCAGCTGGAAGTCGTGGCAAGAGCAGTTGATTTTTGAAGTCATCCACATTGAGGAAACGATACCTGTTTCTGATGTCAAACAATTGGCTAGTCCAGGGATTTTGTTGGCATCATCTGCTGGTTATTTGTGTATCTTGAATGCATCCCAAATTAACAGATCAGAAACACCTTGTTACCTACCCTCTGACCCTGCCCCTTTTCCAGACTTGCCTCTATCTATTGAGGGCACCGACATTCCTTCTGTTAAATAGATTTACAAATGTCTGTCATCCTGGACTCCTGGTCCCTTCACCTCCACAGCATGTTTCCCCTTTTCCCACACGCACAGCCCCCCTGGCCTGGCCTGGCCACCTTGGTCTTGCCTCTAGCCTTGCTCTGTCAAGGTGATCTGACACAGAACCTCTTCAGCCTGGCCTCAGACATCCCCTTGCTGTCACTTCCTACTCCACACTGGCCTCTAGCTGTTGCTTGCCTAGGCTCTCCTGGATCATGTGCTTTCTCCATTTTGGTGCCTGCAGGTGCTGTGTCCCCGCTTGATTTTCCCACTGCTCCATGCCCCTCTTTGCACTTCAGACTTGTTTGGGTCTGCTCCATGGGAATGCCTTGGCCTGGCTCCTACCTCTCTCTCTAATCCCTCTGCCCAACACTAGACCTTGGCCTTGGGGCTTTGGCTTTGTGGGCCGGACTCCTAGCACAGAGAATGTAGGGCCTGTAATGAATTGAATTAACCTGAACTTTCTATGTAACTTCTTCCCATTCTAGAAAATCTAGATGGATTCAGAGAGTACAAAGGAACAGTTTGTGATTTTTTTCTCCTCTTATCTTTTTCCCAACACTTTTTCTATCACATTTGTCCTCTTTCCTCTTTCACATTTGGATGCATGCCTTTTCTGTATCTCTTGCCTCCTGTCTGCCCCTTTCTGTGAAGACCTTTCTTCCCCTGCCCTGTCATTTACTCCCATTTCTGATTCTCTTTCCTTTCGGATCCCTGTTCCTTCACACCTTTCTCCCTTTCCTGAGTGGGCCTTAGTCAAGGCTGAAGGCTTTTGTGGGGCATGGCCACATGTGACATGCCAGGCTTGGCCCTGGGCTTTCACGTTGTGGTGGGAAGAGCCTTTCTCCAGTTTAAGCTTTTCCTGATCTCCCTTTTTGGTGTTTTATAGATCATTAATTTTTACATGAATCTTCTGGTGGAGAGAAATAAAAAGCAAGGCTTGCCAACACTTCATGCCTTCAGCACGTTCTTCTACCCCAAGCTGAGTACTGGTGGTTACCAGGCAGTGAGGAGATGGACCAAAGGGGTGGACCTCTTTGAACAAGAGCTTATTCTGGTGCCCATTCACCGCAGGGTACACTGGAGCTTGGTGGTGAGTTGAATTTATTTTTAAAAGTACTTTGAAAGCGTTCCCTTAGCTGCTTTGGTCTTAATGTATCATGTATGATAGAAACCATTTCCAGACATTGGAGGCCAGAACTATGTGCTGTCTACCTGCAGAAGAGATGCTTGCTATAGAAAGTAAACGGTGACCACTGCCACTGCCAGAGACACACATTCTCTCTTTCCTCCTGTGTCATAATTCATTTTATTCTGCTTTCTTAAGCTTTGGCCAAGTAGAAAATGTAATCCTTGCTTGTGAGAAACTTAGCTGAAAAGGAGGCAGGATTTTTAATATTCTTGAGGGGTTTTAAGTTTTCTTTATTCCTTCAGAATTGAGTGAAGATTTCCACTTCAGGTATGAGTAGGACCAGGTGGTTTCTTGTTTTTGATGTGTGTATTTTTCCATTCCAGGTCATAGATATGAGGAAAAAGACTATTAGGTACCTGGATTCCATGGGACAAAAGAACCACCGAATCTGTAACCTGATGCTGTAAGTAAAAACAGGCTGCCTGCCTTCCGGGCCAGAAGGGTGAGGATGCCCATTTTTTAATAACAGTGATCTCTTTACCAGTTCAGGTGTCTTCAAGCCTTCTAGATGAAAAATTACTGAATGTTTAGTTTCTACTTAAATCTCAGAAACATTGCCAAATACTGGTTTATCTTGTGTTGTGTGATAACTCTAACCCATCCCCAAAACTCATCAGACCTGAATTAAATATCTTTAGAATTACAAAGTACAACGTTCTGACTGTGGAAGAACTCCTGCTGGAGGTTTAACCAGGACATAGTCAGGTCAGTGCTTTCTTCAACTTCCTGATAAATTGACTGTGTCACTCAGGCTTCAACCAAGTCCTTAGCAGTGTTCAGATCAGCTTTTTTTTCTCAGAAGAGACATGTCTTGTTTAAGGCAGTGTCCTCCTATGGAATACATAGTTGAAAACAGTGTAGGTAAGCAGGTATCACTGCCAGTAGCTGTGGAAATCAGCTGGCATAATGTGTCTTTCTGAAACAGGATTAATTGTCTTGATGATCACCTTGGTGGGCTCTTGATAAGCACATCAGGAACAATGACCTTGGAGAGCACCTCTCCCTGCTTGCACCCAGCTGTGCTTCTCCTCTGGTTTTCCTCAGGGCTAGGTGTAGAGATGTCCTTTTTTTAAAAAAAAAATTTACTTAGTATTTTATTTTTCCCTAGTTACATAGAAAAACAATTTTTAACATTCATTTTTAAAACTTTGAGTTTCAAATTCTCTCCCTTCTTCCCTCCCCACCTACCTCCATTGAGAAGGCAAGCAATTTGATAGAGGTTTACATGTGTAATCATGCAAAACACATTCATAATAGTCACATTGTAAAAGAAAACATAGACCAAAAAACTTCAAGAAAAATAAAGTAAAAAACCGTCTGTTTCAGTCTGTATTTAGACACCATCAGTTCTTTCTCTGGGGATGGATAGCATTTTTCATCCTAAGTCCTTCAGAGTTGTCTTGGATCATTGTATCATTGAGTTATTCACAGCTGATCATCTTACAATTTGTTATTACTTTGTATACAGCACATTTCATTTTGCATCAGCTCATGCAAGTGAGAAATGTCCCTCTTACAGATGCTTGGGGATCTTGGCTCTGGGCCACATGCTGTCTGGGCCACACACCTGAGTGAGTAAAGACAAGAGTCACCAAAACGATGCTTTTTCATTTCCTTCTCTGCTCTGACCCTTGAGCCATCAGAAAGTGGAAAGAGCATGAGAGAGTACCCTGCTGTCTTCCTTCTGTCATGGCTGCCAGTGCCAGGCGACCTTGACTTGAATGGTCACAAGACAGGGATGTAGCATTTCCCATTTTTCGACAGCTGACTCTCAGAACACATGAAGAAATTGTCAGAAAAGAAATGCAGCTTGCCCCAGGGCCCATGGCTGGTGGTTCTTTATCTGGGCCCCTCACCAATACACCAGGCTGCTTCCCTGATCATTATTTGACATACCATCTGGTGTAGCTCTACATTATACCTCCTGGAATCCCTGCTCTGTGGTTAACAGACTGCCTTTCACATTAGAGCTAGGGCTTCCCTCCAGAAATCCCTTTGTGTGGATTTTGTATTTTGTAGATAAATATGTATGAGACATTCCTCTTCCCTGGCTTCCCCTTCACACACACATCCACCTTTTTCCTGAGAGTTGATCAACAAGGCAGGACCTTGGCCTAGGGGGGACTTTAGAAGGAATACTGTTGTAGGTCCCTGATGTCATTTACGTGTAACATTTAGTGAACATTTATGAAACATCAGCCATGTTCGGCATGCTCTCAGGGTCCAAGATGGAGCCTGAAATAAAAGCAGCGGGCCAGTCTGGATAGTGGGAGATAGACAGGTCATGGATTTCTGGCTCTAGAGCTAGCAGGTGTTGGCTGAAAACATGCCCCCACCCTCAGGTTCTCCCATTTTAGTCCATTGACAGGCATTCATTGAGTTTCTGTTCTCTGCCAGGCATTGGTTGGGCAAAGCCTCTGAGCGTGACCACAAAGAAGGAATTGAAAAACACCTTGCCCTTTAAAAAGTTTATCTTTGGTTGGCTTAGAGATAAGGTAACTGACGCCCAGGGAGGTTGGGAGATGCTCATAGGCATTAGAGTTGAGATTTGAATCCAGCTCCTCCAGCTTTGGAGCTGCTGCTCTTTCACTATTCCACATTGGCTTACTCAGTGACTTTTGGCCTTGGAGAGAGCAGCTGTACTTGTGTGGGCCTGGCACAGCTGGTTCTGGGGCATTGAAAGGCAGGAAGCATTGAACATTTGACTTGTTCTGGAATATTTCTCTTGAAGAGTGATGGTCTTGGTGCATTCTGTTGATAGGCTGTATTTATTTGTGGGCCCTTGGCTTTATGGAGATGGATCCATTGCCAATGAATGCTTCCTCTTAGAATATGAAACACAGGTCTCCACCCACGGGGGTGTCTTTTCCTGCTTGCCTTTGGCAGTGAGTGAGCAGAGCCCAGGGGACCCAAGGTCCAAGCCCCCTTAGTAGCTACATAGTTACAGGAGTGACTTTGTGAGTCATTTGACACCCCAGATTCCAAATGGGTGAAATGAAGGTGAAATACAGGAGTGGCTCCTGTATGTTATATAAGAATAAAATCAAAGATTTTTTACTCTGCCTACTCATGGTGAGCTCTGCAGTGACTTGGAAGTAGAGAGACATGGATTCAAAGCCCATTTCTGATGCTGTGACTACAGTCAGACCACTTAATCTGTGCTTCATCTCTGCAGCTGGGAGCAGTAATGCAGAGATGAGATGATGCAGTAAGGATCTTTGTGAATCAGCATCCTGCCAGGTGCCTCATGCAGAGTAAGGCCTTGATGAATTCTTGCTGGCTTGGATAGTTTTATATTTTGGTTCACCTCTTAATGTGCCAAGTGCTTCCATCAGGCTGTAAGCTTCATGAGGAGAGGAACTGTGTTTTATTTTGACTTTGTTTCTCCCCTTTGGCATTCATTCAGCCCCTATGGTTTTGTATTCCATAGATCTATAATGAATCGGTTTTGGTTGAACTTAATACAGTTGACTCAGATTGACATTAGATCAAGGGAAGGAAATGATATGCATTTTGACCCTTTTAATCTATGTTGTAGGAAAATATATCTTGAGGACCAAGGGATCCTTATTTGCCAGTATCTTTTGTTTCCTGTTTTTTCAAGTTGTGCCCAGTAACATCTCAGACCTGCCCTTTTCCTAAGGCTTGAGCAGGGAATGGTCTGGTTAAGGATTTCACAAAGACAGCAGGTTTCTGCTGACGTAGTTGTCCTACACACAGGCTGGTAGCACCTAGGATTGAGGATCCTACTGCAAGGGGAGTGTCTGCTGGCCATTTGTGGTTACTGTGGTTCTCTGGATTTCTCCAAGTCATGTATCAGTGTAAATTACTTTCAGGTTACTCTGGTTATGTGCACGTATCCACCTGCTTTCAGACTGTTAGTTCTAAATTAGTTCATCCTTTTGTTATCTTGGCTTTCTTTCAAGACAGAGCGAAGGTTCAGCCCCTAGGTGCCATCTTCAGTCCCCTCCTCCCCTTAATGTCCAGCAGCATCTTAGCTTTAGGGCTGGACAAGGACTGAGAGGCAACAGACAAATCAGTGTTGGCTTGGTTTTCCCCCTAGAGATTTGGACCAAATTCATCAGTGGCAGAAAAACCATTCCTTAGTGGTATGTGCACTGGGTCATGTTTTCTCCTTCCTTTCAGGGTATTTTGTATTCGATGAAGGTTTTCTTCTTTCTAGCTCACAGCACCATGTAAAATTCCCTTTGCAAGTTGGTGATGAGGAATCGGCTTGAAGAAGAAGCACTTGTGCGCAATCCTTGGACCTCTGGGTGCTGTTGGGATTGATTATCGTCTCTTTGTTCTTGTTTTCAGCCATTATCTACAAGAAGAAAGCAAGACCAAAAGAAGCAGAGAGCTGGTTCCTGGGGAGTGGACGCTGGAAAGCGCCAAGCCCTACGTAAGTGAGCAGGCCGTGGGCTGTTGACCAGAGCTTTCCAGCCTCCCCAGCTTTTCTTCTCTGTGACTCCAAGTGATGAAAGTAAAGAGCCGCACCTGACGGGACTGTCTTTTCTCCTTGCATCTCTAGAGTGCTTTTGCATTCCTTCCTTCCATCATGCCTCCATAGTCAGCATACTTGGCTCCCTTCATTCATGGTTCTGTTCACACTAATATCCTTTTCCACATGAGCCAACTCTTGATTATTCATAGGAGAATTAACCAAGTCCATTTGCTTTTATTTCCTTTTGAAGGTCCATTTTCACTTCCTTATAGTCCTGTTCAGTAAGTTGAAGGGAAGATGACCAGCTGATTTGAGTAGCAGCTGTCTCCTTTTGAGCATGAGAAGTTTTCCTGAGGCTGGAGGCTGGATCTTTTGAGGGCAAACAGACTGTATGGACCTGTGGATTTCACGTATTTGTTCTTTTTCCTGGCCCCCATGCCCACAGATCATTATGAGTTAACTGTAATGTTTCTTGTTCTACCTCCTGCTTTGCCAGCTTTGACCGTGATGCTGTGTCTTAGTGACCACATTCTATTTCTGCTGAGTGATAATAAGCCCAAACCCCAGCCCTTTTAGGCTAGATCAGGACTACAGAATGAGATAGAACTTACATAGAATGGTTCTTCACATTTGAGTTGGCAAGTAGGAAAATGAAGCTTTGAGATTTTCTGCTCTCCCTAGGAGAGTGAGCCTGGGATGGACATTTAGAATGAGTAATGTGCCCAGGGAGTCATGGAGGGTGAGCACTGGAGAAAGGCTTTAGATTGGGGAGCAAGCTGGGGGATGGAAAGGGTACTGGATTTGGAGTCAGAAGAGCTAAGTTTGAATTTCCCCATGTATCTGGCCACAGTTTAGTGACTTCCTTGGGTATTGAATCTCTATCCTTTGATTCATTAGCATCCTCGTAGCACTGTCACTCTCTGGTAGGTTGAACCAGTTGAGCATTATTAATATAATTGGGTAAAGCTTAGCAAGGATCTTCCCTTGTCCCCAGTCCCCCACTTTCCCTGCATTGGGAAAGGGGTTTCACACTTATATTTCTTCAATCCTGAGTTGTCCTGTTGTGACATGGGGGTTTCTAATAAACCACCTTGGACCTCAGTAAGATTGTTGATATAGCCTTACTGCCATCCCTGTTTTCTAGTGCTATTCTAAAGCTAGAGTGATGGGAGGTTTCAAGTTTGTTCATAAACTAATATCCAGCAACCTCTGAAAAGGGTGTCTTATGCTACTGGAATGTAAGCCGATGTTATCTTTACCTGATTTTATTGCATATCCACACTTATTTGGATAATGTTGTTTTATCCCTTTACTTTGTTTTTAGGAGATTCCTCAGCAATCGAATGGAAGTGATTGTGGAATGTTTACTTGTAAATATGCAGATTATCTCTCTCAGGACAAGCCCATCACCTTTACACAGGTTTGTGAAGCCTCGGACCTTCCTGCGCTTGGTTGCCCTTCACCTCTGTGTCCTATCTCTTGTCTGTGTAGCTGTGGGTCACAGGGTCTGTCTGTCCCCAGGTTTTTTTTGGGCTTGGTCACCAGCAGAAAGATTTCATAGAACTCAGCTGTATACAAGAAGGTTCTTCTTTTCCTACTACTATTCATTTTTTAAAATGAGGTTTTCTTGATGTTTCCTGTTTCTTACATTACCATAATATCCCATGCATCATTCCCCTTCCCCAAGACACATCCTGTAGGATAAATAGGATTTTTTTTTTAAAGAGAGTATTAAAAAAAATCATTGCTATTCATGCTTAGCCTGAGAGAAGGCATGTGGGTAAGCACACATGGTGGCTGGAAAGAATTTCTGCTTGGTCGAAGAATTCTGAGAACTAGGTAACAAACCCAAAATACTGCCAGAAGTTCACTCTTCTTTTTCTTTAATTTGGTTAGGACTTAAAACTGGGACCTTAGAAACCATTGCATTCAGCCTCCCTCATTTTACGGATCAGAAGACTGAGGCAGAGAGGCAGACATAGGCTTGAAGTAAGGTTAAGTTTCCTCACAGAGTGAAAGGGAAAGGGGTTGCCCTATGGTGGTTGTGACCTCCCCCTCACTGGACACAAATCAGTTGTCAGATATGAGGTAGAGAGAGTGTGAGCTGGTGGTCTTTGTTCCGTTTCATCTCTTAAAGCCCTGGGATTCTCAGGTCCAGAGATAAATGACTTTCCCAGAAGTGGCAGGAGCTAGCATTTCAGCTCATGTCTTCTGACACTTGATCCAGTCCTCTCCTCTGCTCTGTGGAGTTGGGAAATAGTTGCTTTGCAGGAGGGGACTTTGGGATGGCATGTTGTGGCAGGTACAGTTGGCATTGGTCTCAGTCCATCTCATTCTGCCAGTCAGTGATGTGGATTTTTAGATGTGGCTAGTATCAATTCAGCCACATTTTGGATTAGCAGGAACACTTCACTCTCCAACTTTTCCAAATAACCCAAAGCTTAATCTTCTCCAGGCCTGGGGAATTTATGATGGATTAATAGGAGAGATCCTCTAGGGGAAGAGGTTAGCACCGGATAATGCAATTTTCTTTAGAATTATTTCCAGAATGGTATAAAGGACCCAACTATCTTATCGATAAAGTAATAGCGGTTTTCCCACTTTTGTGAGATCCTGTGTAACATCTCGGGTGATTCCTTGCAGAATCAGATGCCTCACTTCCGGAAGAGGATGGTGTGGGAAATCCTTCATCAACAGCTGCTCTGAGAACCCCCCCTTTTGTTCCCTGCAGCTGCTTGGGATGCTCCCCAGATGGTTCCATTGACCTCATGCCTCATGAGTTAGAAAGTCCCAGCATCGATTCTACTGATTGGCAGGTACCGAGTTGCAAGGCCTGCATGGAGGCATCTGGAGCCTCAACCTGGGGATACAGGAAGACTGAGCTCCCGCCTGTAACTCTGTGCCCTCCTGCAGGATCCTCTGCTGGGCAGTCCCTATGAAAACAAACACTAATTTAATGTGTGGTTAAAGGACATTTTTTTTCTTCAAGAATGTAGGAAATGCAGGGTTTACTCTGTGTGTATGTGTCTATGTGTGTGTATATATATCTATATATAGAGAGTGTGTGTGCGTGTGCGTGTGTGTATTTGTGTTCACGAACTGGGCAGAGGCCATGCCTGCCCCCTCAAATGAAACTCTAGATTTACTTCTATGGATATTTATTTCTGAAAGGACTATTCATTGAGCCACTCCCTCTAGCTGGGTTCTGAGGTAATAACCATAGGAGAGGGGAGGGGTAGAAGTTTTAACTTATATAACAATGGCTGCTACCTTGGAGCTGGAGGGAGCTGTCTTTGGGAGGCTCAAAAGAGATAGACAGATGGACAGATGTACTTGGGTTCCAGCCTCTGCCTCACCCCGAACCCCGGGGGCTTCTGGGCTGACATGCAGGGAGGCGGGTCCCTCTCGCCAGAGCCAAGTGTGATTTCAGCTGCTCTGTCTGTCCATCTCATCCCTTCCCATCCCAGAACTCCTACCTGCATTGTCACTCCCTTTCAGAACACTGACTTGATTTTATTATGGAGACTTTGTTTCCCTTTTCTGGAAAGGAAGAGACTTGGCTTAGCTCCTGTAACTGGATTTGTAATTACTGTGAACCCAAGATTGTCACTACTATCTTTCAGCTGATTGGGGGAAAGTCCCCAAGTTATAAGAGATGACAGGAATTGTTTATTTCAAGAGAGACTATCCAAGGTAAAGCTATTTTTCTCAAAGTTTCTTTTTTTCTATATAAAACTAAAATTAAGTTTTGTACTTATTTGGATCTTTTTTTTTTTCCTGAGCTGAAATCTGTGAAAGAGCCTATTACAAGGCTGAGGTTGTTGCTGAATAATCTATTTTACATATGGAAGTTTGTATTTAACTTGTTTTTTTAAAATTTAAAAGCATCCAGATGTGCTGTTTCTACTTTCTGAAGAACTGAAGGAGTATTTGTTGGTATAAGGAAAGATCAAAACGCATTTTGCATTATCTAGTGCCTGGTATGTGTCTTTCCCCATGTAATAAAAGGTTGCCTGGCCAAGAGTCCTGGGAGATCTGTGCCGAAATGTTGTTTAAATTTCCAGAGCAGCTTGCTTTGGTTCGTAGAGACAGATAGATGGTGCCCCGGTGACAGTGTGGCGTCTGGTGTGAACTAGGGATGAGATCATAGCTCAGCTGCCTCTCCATTGGGCACTCGCTGGTTGTGGTCTCTTCCTTGTGCCCTCCGGATGTCAGTGCAGACACACAGAGCTTCTGGGGAAAGAGAGGCCCAGCCGCAGTGTACAGCTGGCACCTTCTCAGTCTGCACGAGCTCTAGTCAGAGTGTTTTCTGGGTCTCCCATTTCTCTAGGCACAGACTGGGGACATTTCCCCGATTTGGTGTTTTCTTAAGTGTTGGACCTATCAAACTCATCAGCTCCAGGTCTCAACTACTCAAACCCTTTCAGCCCCATTCTAAGTACAAGTGGGCTCTTAAAATTTTTCTCCTAAATATATTTTTAAATACTAAATTTTATTGATGCTATTTGTTCTATCACAGCTATTTCTGGAAACAACCCCTACCCCCAAAGAATACAAACAGCTCTAAGCAAAGCCAACTCAGTGCCTGCATCTGATAGTGTAGATACCATTGTGTACCTGTATCCCCTCCCCCTCCACCGAAAGGGCAGGAGGAGCATCTCTGCATCTGCTCTCTGGAACAGAATGGAATGCAGAGCGAGTGCCGCTACTCAGCATCGGACTTTGTATCCCTTCCCTTACTCTATTGTTGTATTTGTGTCTGTTGTTTGGTTTCTGCTATTTTGTGATGTCTTGGTTTGCAATGAATTCTTTAACATCTACTTTTCTTGTGCCGTAAGTTTCTGTTTGTTGAACTATTCCCTGCCATTTGGCACACTCTTTTTTTCCAGTTTTTTGCTAACAAAAAAAGTGTTGCTGTGAGCCATTTGGTCAATGATGGGCTTTTTTTTTTTTTTTTTTTTTTTTTTTTTAAACTATTCTCAACCTACAGGGATCTCAGTGCTGGCATCCCTGGATCAGCAGGTATGAGTAGTGACTTAGAATTCCAAATTATTTCCCCGAAGCATTGGACCAGTTCACAGCGTGCCTGTCTCCCCTAGAACTGCCAGCATCAGTTATTTCTGTATTTTGTCATCTCTGATAATTTACTGGGTTGGAGATGAAGCTTCACGAGTTGTTTTGCTTGGCATTTCTTGTTTTAGTGACTTTGCTGTAGTGTTGAAGATTTTCTCAGCTCTGCGGGTTTCTTACTTCTCTTCACCATCCCAAGTTTCTCAAAAGATTTGTTGATGCCCTTTACAAACATGCACCTGGCCTCCTTTGTAACAAAGGGTTTATTGCAGGCAGCATGTGTTCCATTCCACACCCATAGGCTCCCCCACTTCTTGCGGGGGGGGGTTCTCATTTCTATAGTCAACCTTGATCATTACGTTTACAGTGTTCATTTAATTTTAATGTTCTTCCCATTCATATTGTCACAGAAATTGATTTCTTCCTCAGTTCATAGAAACCTTTCCCTGTTTTTCTGAATGCTTCTGTTTGCATTTTCCTATGGTGCAATGATGTGCCATTGCATTGATGCATCAGTTTCACCATTTCCCAGCTGATGCCCAGCCTTTCGTTCCCCATCCCCTGGCATCACAGAGATGAGACCCTCCTTTGTCTTGGACCTCCTTGATCTCCCAGTCAGGGTTGTGTGTACATTTTTGTCACTTCCCCCCCTATAGTTCCCCATTGTTTTTCTTAATTGTTGGACCAATTCTCATACCCATTAGCTTCTGAAGGGAGATATTGATGGCCCTGGGAGGTCCCTCCCAGGAGACCCCGCTTCTCTTCCCTGCCTCCTACCTCATCTTTGCAGACTTTGGTTCCCAGGGCCCTCACTTCCCTTCTCCAGTGTGCGCTTCTGCCCCTTCACCTGAGCCCTTCCCACCTCTCTGTAGGGAAGCAGCCATGTCAGAGAGATGGTCATCGGTGGAGGTTGTCATGGGGATGGCAGTGGGACTAGGTGGAAAAGATAGTCTACTTCAGTTTAAGCAGAGGCCCCTGTCTGCACCAGTGAAACCCCAGGTGAAGTGTTACTAAACCAGACAAGTCTGAAAGCAGCTTTTGTGAGCTGGTCTGGGAACCTTGCCTCCCCTCATAGTGTCATCCCCATGGGAAGAGCACGTTCTGACGGCCCACTGAGCTTTTGGGGAACAAGGTATCTGTGGTTTGTGGGCACTGTGCCCCTTTTTTCATGTAAGACCTATGAGGAAAAGAATGGTGGATTTGGACCTGTTGAACAGTGGTGTCATCGCTGCCTTGTCCAGTGTGGGAAGGTGTAGATCTGTAGACAGGAGCAAATTGGTAAGACCCCAAAGTGTTTGGGCAATAGCAGGACCTTATGTTTTAAAACCTCTTTGTTTTCAAATCACCTTCATTTCCCTTCCCTGCTTCCCCCTCCCCCTCCCCCAGCCATCCTGTAAAGCTAAGAATAAAACAAGAAGGGGAAAAAGCCCAGAGAAATGTGTATACTCATTGAAAGGAGGCTGGTGGGAGAAGCTGTGAGCTACTGAGAAGAGGCCTCTTCCTTTGGGCTTTTCCCCCATTACTTAAATCAGTTTCACGCTACACTGATTTTCAGCTACAGATCTTGACTACTCTTCAGAACTTTTATTAGCAAATACCATTTAAAAATCTATAGGCTTAAAAATCTGTTTTATACCTGGCTCGGTACCTGTCTCTGACCCTTGGTGATCATGGCCAAGTCTGTCTGAACCAGCAGGTTCCCCATCTGTGAAAGTCGCTTGTCACACCTACCTTGCAGGGTTGTTGTGAGGCTAATGATATAGGTGGAGCTTGGACAAGATCACATCCACTGTGGAGATCAGTATTGTCAGAAGGTTCCGTATTGAATATTAATGGCATTGTTGCCATTTCTTTGGGCAGTATGAAAGTACAGTGGAAATATGGCTAGTGCTGAAGTCAGGGCCTGCATTCAAATCCTGGCTTCACTGCTTACTCTTCCAGTGACCTTATTGAACTTCTCTCTGGGGCCTCGTGTCCTCATATATGTAATGGGAGATTATCATTGGACTAGACAGTCCTGGAAGTTCTTCCAGCCCTTTATCCAGATTCTGTGGCCTTCCTCCACAACTTCAGCTCGGGGTCACAGTGGATAGACGGCTGGACCAGGCTGATAACTTGTACCTACCTCACAGGACTGTTGTGAGGTTTAAATGAAAGGAAGTGTGTCGGCTATTTGACTAACATAAAGCATTATCTCCAGTGAGCCATATCCATGGTTGTGGCCTTCCGAGAAGCCAGCCTCTCCATTTGCCTATCTCCACCAACCATGAGAAATAGGAGTGTGAGCTTGTCCCCTCTTCCTGCCCTACAGTCATCCAGTATCCATTTTTAGCAGTTCACCCTCACACCCTCCGTGCCCTGCTGGCTGTCCCTGTGTCCCTCCTGTTGCTCCTCTCCTTTTGCTGCCGGCAGCCCTTTCTTCTGAGATTCATGCCGAAGCTTCTTACAGTGCCTCCTCAGAGTACTCAGGCCCCCTTCTCTCCTCTGACACTACCAGACCTTCATCACCTCCCGCCTACACCATTGCTGGTTGGTCTGCCTGCCTATCCCCACACTAGCCTTCATTTGGCTGTCAAAGTGAACTTCATAAAGGTCCAGACTGATCCGGTCTCCCCACCATTTAGAAATTCGTGGCTCCATTTTGTCTTCAGAAGCCAATGCTCTTTTTGGCCTTTCATAACTTAATTTCCTCCCACCTTGTTACCCTATATAAATTCTTGAGTCCAGTGACCCTGGCCTCCTCCATCTTTTGGCTCTGGGCATTTTCTCTGGCTATCCCCCATGCCTGGAACACTCTCCCTCTTCCCCTCTGACCTCTCTGTTCTCCTTTAAGTCTCAGCTGAAATCTCCTTCTACAGGAAGCCTTCCCTAACTGCTCGGAATTCTAGTGCCTTCTCTGTTAATTTTCTTCTCTTTATCATGTAAGCTTCTTGAGGGCAGGGACTGTCTTTTGCTACTTTTTATATCCCTGGTGCTTAGCACAGAACCTGGCACATAGTAGGCGCTTATTCGTAGTTGATTGACTTTTCTCAATGAGTAGCTGTTTGTCAGGAACTGAGAGATGTATCTTGATCTATCCACTTGATTCCACCCACTGTCTCCTTTTCTCATGATTTGGCGCACCCTCACTTGACCCCTCATTCTCATCCCTTGCATCTTCTCAGGGATTTTGATCATTTCCACCTCTAAACTTCAGTCTCTTTCCCTCTAAGGGGCTCCTTCTGCTTACATGCTCAGGAATCTCCCACCCTGTGGGGTTAAAATCCATCCCAAACCTTTGTCAGCTGTTCCATGTTCTTGTCTTTAGAAAAATCGTTTCCAACTGTATTTGTGGCTTCTATTTCCTCACTGCCAATTTCCCAACCTCTTGCAACCCGACTTCTCTTTCCTCCCTTGAAACTTTCTTCCAAAGTCTCCCATTACCCAATGCAGGCTTCTTTTTCCCTGCCCCAAATTTTCTTCCATCATTTGTAACTCAACTGTCCCTTCATTATTGTTCTCCCTCACTTTGACTCCTTTGCCACAACATCCAGAGACTGTTCCTCGGAAGACATAATCTACTCAACCTTGGAACTCCCTGGAAGGGCTGAGTAGCCCAGAGTGAAGGAGCAGGCAAAGAGTAGATTAGGAATCTCAGAGCCCATCCACCTCGCCCATTTGGCCATCTCCACTGCTGCTACCTGTGTCACTCACCGCCCATCTCCATGACTTCAGTCACCTTCTGACTCTTCTCTCTTTTCCTTTTCCAACTGCACCCAAGCTGGTGCAAGATGCACGCCTCTGACCCTCCTCTCCTCTACCCTCCCAGGGCCACCACTGCTGTAATAATCTGCACTACTACAATAATCCTGACAAATCTTCACAGTTGCCAGAAGTCTTTCTAATGCACATCATCCTGCTCAAGTGCCTTTTTCACATTGCCTCTAGGATAAACACTTATAAACCCCCTTAGCCTGCCACCATGACCCACATTGTCTGACTCCAGTCTACCTCTCTAGCTTGGTTTTGCTTTCTCCCCTCTCCCACACACAGCCTGTGCCCACCGCCTCCTTTTTGCTCCTACTTGTGCCGATGGAGCCAGAAATGCTGATTGGGGCCACTATAAAATGATGCTAGCTAGCCATCCTCAACTGGGCACTCACTACTGTAGTTCTAGACCTTTTTTCCGTGACACTTTCCCCAGCCTCTCTGTTGAGGGCCCTCCTCTCCTACTTTGCCGACAGCGTTGAAGCTGTTGGCCCCCCATCTCCTCTACTCCAGTCTCTGATGACTTGTTTCTTCCCATCCACCTATGCCCTTGGTCCCATTCCCCACTCCCACCATCTTATCCCTGCTCTGATCTTCAGTGTACTGCCTAAAATCATGCCCTCCCCTGCCTGCCAGCCACTGTTGGAGAAGCTGTCTACCATCGGTGTTCCACTGTCTCCTCCCTTTCTAAACTCTGCAGTCTGCTTTCCCACCTCTTACATCATCAGCGACAGTCTTAATTGCCCACCAGGCCCCCTTCCTGCAGCCTTGGACATTGCTGATCATTTCCTGTCTCTTAGTTCTTTTCCTTTCTGCTCTCTGTCATGTTGCTGGATCTTCATCCAGGTCAAGCTCACTAACTGTGGCTCTGTTCTGGGCCCTCACCCTTCCCTCTCTAATCTCCCATTTGGTGAGCTCGTCAGCTCCTGTGAGCTCACTTGTCATCCCTGCAGATGACTCCCAGATCCAGCCCATCATCACCAACTTCCCTGTAGACATTCTGACCTGTCCAGAAGGCATCTCAAGCTCATGTACAGAACAGGACTCACGCCTCCAAAATGCACCCCTCTTTTCTGTCACCCATGCTTACCGCCTCTCATCCCATTTGTCTCATCGGTTGTCAGACGTTGTAGCTGCTTCCTTTATAGCAATTTAGCATTTCTCCTCAGACACTAGCCTGTATCAGGCCCTTCTCCCTTCTCCCTTCCAGCTGGTCTGCCTCACGTTTCTCAGCTGTCAAGATGATTTTCCTGAAGCCTAGGTCTGACCATGTCACCCTGTGCTCAGTAAACTCTAGTGGCTCCCTATCATGCATTCCATCAATCACGTCCGACTCTTTGTGACCCTGTGGCCTATCTGTCCAGTGGGGTCTTCTTGGCAAAGATACTGGAGAGGTTTACCATTCCCTTCTCCAGTGGATCCAGTAGATCCTTTTGTCAGGCAATCAGAGGTTAAATGATTTGCCTGGACTTGCCAACCTCAGATACTCCTAGGAAGTGTCTCGGATCTTTCTGACTCCAGGCTCAGTGCTCTATCCACGGAGCCACCAGCTGCCTCCCTAATACCTCCAGGATCAAATGATGTTCTTTGTTTCACAGTTTGCCCTGGCCTACTTTTCCATTCATGTACTCTACAACGCACACACTGGCTTATCTGCAGCTCCTCTGGTCTCCATGTCTTTGCATTGGCTGTTCCCCATGGTTGGAATCCTAACCCTTTCATCTCGTACAATTCCTGGCATTAAGACTCCACCTAAGTACCGCCGCTGCCAGGAGGCCTTGACCTCCCAGCTGTTGATGTCATCCCCTCAAAGGCTGGTTTCTGTCCTCGTCTGCTGTTTTATCTCGTGTGTTCTGATTGATATGGCTGTCTTCCCCATCAGGATGTGAGCTCCTTGAGGGCAGGGACTGTTGGTTTTCCTTTGTCTTCCCAGCGCCTCCTATGAGTGCCTGGCACATAGTGAGCACTTAATAAATGAATGACTGTTGACTAACTGATCTGTTTCTTGCTTCAACCAAACGACACCGTTCACCATACCTGGACATATACGTCCTCCCCATTTTTACCTGAACTCTAGGTGCCACTTACCCTATGAAGGCTTGCCTGTTCATCACTAATTCACTGAGTCACAATTTAATGTCACAACAGTCCTGTGGGCAGGCTGCCTATCCAGGCCCATACATCTGAGGTGTACTGTAGACATTCCCTTCTGTTGGGTATGTGGGCATCAGTTCATTCCCACTTTCCCAACAGCCTCCCTGCTGTGACTGGTACTCTTGCGCTACTCCCAGTTTTGGAAACATAATCCAATTAACTCTGCTGCGTTTTCCTAGATCTCCTCAGGTTCTGCACTAGAGGGATGAGAGGAGAGAATGCTGCAAAGGTGAAATGGACTGGCCTTGGCAACAGATGTTGGAAAGGCGGTAGGAGATTGGGGCAGGACAGGTAGAATTGAGAATCATCAGCACAGAGATGGTAATTAAATGAGAGCTGAGGAAATCACCAAATGAGGGTGGATGAGAGCTGTTTTTCCATGGGTCTGTTATTGTCACAACTGGAGTACTGCTCCGGGGGGGAGAGGACCTGTGTTCTACACTCCTGAGTCCCACAGACTGTGCTGTCCACACAACCTATTGATCTTCAGCTAGCATTTGTTCAATGAAAGATCACACTTGAGAGATGATTCTTCCTGGGTTGTTACTCCTAAAAGTCAATGTTATTTTGTTTGCTCCCCAGCAACAACCCCATCCCACTATGTCCCTCCACCCCATGCACTCCCCCAGCTCTTCCTCCCAAGGTTCCCTGGGGTCTAGACACTGTGACCTCCATCCTGGGAGTAGCTCATCCCCACAGATCGTCTGGGAAGTATCCCTTGGCTGAAGCCAGGCTGAAAATAAATGAGATCATGACTAAGTCAGGCTCTTGTTAGCTGGATATATTTCTTTTTTTTTTTTTTTTGCTTGCTTTTTGTTATTATTTTTTTTGTGTTTTTGTTTTTTCACAGAACACTGTTTGCAGTAGAGGAAACTGGCATTGCAGTCTGTTGGCACATTGGCAATTTCACATAAACCAGTAACATGTTCATCCTTTAGCGCAGAAAACCCTAATGGCACATACCCTATTAACGCACTCAGGACATTGCTAATCCTTTCTTTCCCTGGATTTTTTCTTTGAATCGTTTTTTTTCAATAAACATTTTCAAGGTCTGCCCTAAAGAAGGCCATCGGCTCTCAGCTAGCCAAGGACAGTTGAGAATGGTTGGCGCACACCTGGATGTCACCTCCTAGATGGCGGCTATTTTTTTTTTCCAACTTGATTTTATTAAAAAAATAAAAAAAATGCTCCAACTCTCAGTTTACAAGGCATACAAAATCTCTAAAAGGGAAACATGAGATCAAGGTGCTGAGGTACAAAAACACCTGAGGTAGTTTTTTTCCTTTAAATTTTTTGTTTCTGTTTTTTCAATTTGCAATTTTGATGCCCTGGGCCAACAACCTCTGGTAATTTTCTTTTTTTGTTTTGTTTGTAAGAAAAAAAATTACTTCCTCTTACATTGATGGCTGTGTCCTAAATAAACAGATGTAAAAAAGACAAAAATTGTTCCTTTTTTCTGAATGGGATTATGTTTTTCCTTTCCTTTGAAGATTGCTGGGTTGAGTACCATTGAGATTGTTTCCTTTCCTATTCAATCACCTAAATGGAAGTTGTGGCTGTTTGATTTTTTTTTCCTTCGGTGATGTGTTACTCTGAGCACTGCTTTGCCTGGGGGTGTGGAGAGAGAAGGAGAGAAGGGAGAGAGACTGGGGAGAGAGGGGAGGAGAGCAAGAAAAACTAGAGCACAGAGAGGGAGGGACACAATTATATGGCTGTATGCAAAACCAGTTTAGAACCTGTGAAGCAAAAAAAAAGGAAAGGATACGTGAGCGGTATACAGATGAAGGGAGACAGACGGTATCCCTTCTGTTGGCACACACAGGTGATCCCCAACTGCAAGGTGCTGTTAGTACCTTCCTAAGCCCCCTCCCCCCTCCCTTCCCCTCCGAGATTTTTGTGCTGGCCTTTCTAAAGCTGCTTCTACCCCTTTAGCTCTCCCAGTGGGACTTTAAACTCTAGAAAAGCCTGCTTTCTCTTCCAAAGGAAATAAAAAAATTAATAATTTGTTTTTAAATTGGAGTTAGTCGAGTTATTGATATATCATTTCTACAATATATTAATGCTGTACGCATGGCCTGGTATGCCTGGTAGCACGTGATGTAACTTCTTGACCCCTTGTACGTGTACATATACATGTGTGTGCAGAACCAATTTTGTTTTTCTTCCAAAAACTGGGTGAGAATTTAGCTTTGTTTTGAACACGTCCACCTATGTTAGTCCAACTTAAGGGATAGAGTCATGGGGGTTAGACTGTATGGGTAATGGGGGTGTTATAGAAGCCTGCAGAAACCCTGGGGGCAGATGGTCCAGGTCCCTGCCTGGTATGTGTGTGTTTGCGTGTACGTGTGCGGAGGGGGGCAGAGGGGATGCTCAGGCACACCTGGTCCAGCTGCTGGATGATCGTGTGCTCCTGATCCCACCTTATCCCCAGGGCCCCCTAGCCACGGGCTGCAGGCTTTATCAAGGTTTCTGCAGAGTCCCAGCCTCGGGTAGCCTCCTTATTTCTCAGGATGTCTTTGGTTTGCTCCCCGATCTGTCTTTGCGTGTTTGGTCTCGTTCTGTCTGGCATGGGAAGGGCTACATTCATCTGTTGTGACTTTGCTGGCTTGCACCCGGAGCAGCCTCTCACTTGGTGCGCTGCTGCTGCGGCTGCTGCTGCTGCTGCGCTGGCGAGGGCCCGGCTCCCTGAGGATGCTTCTGTTCCTGCTGCTTCATCTGCTGGACAATCTCCCTGATCTTGCGCTGGGCCGTCTGCAGCCAGGGAGAGACACAGAGAGAGAGGCAGGGACCAAGGCAGGGGAGGGAGATACACCCATGGAGAGGGACCGTGAAGACAGAGGGAGAGGCAGACCAGAGATGGGATGGGGAAGGAAAGAGATGCAGAGAGATGAGAGGGAGAGGTAGGGTCTCAGAGACAGAGAAGAGAAGAGAAAAAAGGGAAAGGAAAAGGAGAAGGGGAACAAGAGATGCATGGGGGAAGTTAACAGGAACGTAGGCCAGAAAAAGGAAGTCAAGAAAGGGCGTGTGATGGGAAGGAGGAAGCAGCAAGGACAGGAGATTTAAGGAGTGAGCAAGGAACAGACCACAAATGAAGAGGGGGTTGGAAAGGAGGGAAAGAGAGCAGGAGATGGAGAGGGAGAGAAAGAAACAAAGGGAGAGGGGAACCAGACTTTGAGTCCATTTGTAGCTGGAGCCCCAACAGCAGCATCTGTGACTCCCTCGAGAGCTGAGGCAAGGATGGGGTGGGAGGTTGGGGACACCCCAGGCAGACTTGGGGCATTGACTGAGGCACCAACTGAGAAAGGATAAAGGGGTGGGCTCCCTAGCCTGCCACACTTCCCCTTCTTGGGACCTTCTATGTAGGGAGTAAGGAGACCCACGGCCAAGGGGCAGGGCCCAGCAGCAGCTGGGGAAGGCCCAGTGCCCGCAGGGAGCTTAGGACTGGGGAGGCCAGTGAGCAGCACAGGCTTTTGAGCTGAGCCAGGCACAACAGTGGGACAGAAGGGATGAATGAGGGCTGCGGTCATTTCACTCTCCAGTTTGGTTGTCTTCCCAAAACTGCTTCTACCCCATCTAAGGAGCTGAGGCCTAGCAAAGGAGAGGAGTTCCTCGGGGTCCACAAGATCTGAGACTAGAAGTTAATAAGTCCCTCGCAGGCCATCTGATCCAATGCTCTCATTTTGCAGAGGAGGAAACTGAGGTTCCAGTAAGAAAGTACTTTGCAAGATGATACGGATATCAAGTAACAGGCAAGAGAGGAGAAACAGAGAGCTCAGGGGGCATTCGATCCCATCTCCGCATACACTGACGCCGCCTCTGCCTGCCTGCCCAGTGCTATCTGGGAGGGCCAGGGGCTGTCATACACTTTGATGCCTGCGGGGAGCTAAGCCCAAGTAAGGCTGGAGGAGGAGGAGGATGGGGCTGGGGGGACATGCAGGGAAGGGGTATTAAATCCCAGAATGTCCAGTGACCTCTGGTTCCCTCTTTTCTGAAGCCCAGAGAGGTTCCCAGAGGCAGGCTCAATGACGGAGCATTCATTAAACACCTGCTTCCCAGAGATGAGAAAGCCAAGAATTTCTCCTCTCTGGCTGCTCACCGTGAGACTTGCCTTGCATGGCCTAGAGGCATGATAAGAGCAGCCCGATTTGGGATCTGGGATCTCAGAGGTCCAGAGATGAAGAAACTGGGGTCCAAGGGGCAGGGAGTGACTTTCCAAGGACCACACGGGTATCAAGTGGGATGTGAGCCAAGGTGGGCTGAGTGCAAGAGGCCTAGACTTGCAAGCAGTTGGGCAGGCTAGTCCCCAGGCTTCTGTAGGCCCTGATCTCCCCATGGGTCCTGACAGCTGCACAAGGTGGGAACTCACATGAGATGGATGCCTGGTGAGGGATGTTGAAGGGACCAGGGGGCACTGCCCACCCTGAGCACTAAGGAGAAACAAGACCAGCAGGAAACCTTGACAAATCAGTCAAGCAAACAGAGAGAGAACGTCCAGCAGATTTGGGGCATCTGTAGGCAAGAGGCCTCCAGGTCCCAATGACGACCACAGTTAGATGACTCAGAGCTTGGACAGTTACAGGAATGGGGAAAACCAAAGCCCAGGTACCTGACTGGCAAAGAAGTGGCCAATGATCCTGACTATCACTTCTTCATTCTCATCGGGTGTCTGGTCACGGGGCACGATGACCTCTGCACTTGTTAAGTTTTGCAGTTCATTCACCTGTGTGAGATGGGGAGGAGGGGGTAGAGGGAGTAGAAAGTGAAAAAAAAAAAAAGCATTTCTTTAAATTAGAAGAGAGCCGGAGTTGTCTTTTCTAGCAAGGGGCTGGGAGGGGTGGTGGCTGGAGGGATGAGAGTGGAAAGAGGAGGAGATGGTAGAGAGAGAATGTTCTCCTCTTCCACCAGCCCATCCTTCGCCACACGGCAGCCACTTGTGGATTTCAGACCTGCAAAAGTTGGAAGGGGCTAGAGATACTGAATGCAACTTTTTCATTTTATAGACTAGCACCCTGAGGCTTAGAGGCAAAGAGGCTTATCCAAGGTCATACAGCTAGTGATAGAGCCAGGATTAAAATCTGTCTTCCCTCCAATAACTTTTGTTTTGGCAAATAAATCATGTTCCTTCCTTGAAGGATCTGGCTAGATGCCCGGGAGAAGAGATGGCATTCTTGGTGTCATCCCTGAGGAGTAGGGGAGGGGTGCCCTTACCTCTCAAGTCAGACTTCACTTAGCTGCCTCTGGGAGTGGCTCTGAATCCTTAGGGCCCCACCAGGTAAGAGAAGTAAAGCTCTCTCTGCCCATATTCCAGGTGATACCTCATATTCTGGGTCACTGACCTGTGACTTTATGATCCCAAATCATTTCCCTTCTCTGAGCCTCAGTTTCCTCTTCTGTAAAACATAGGGACTGAATAAGAGGATTTCTGGCTCTAAAGCCATGACTCTACAAGCCCCTGAAATATTTTGATCTGGACGTCCATCCCACTGGGCCCATGCTCTTGGTCTCCGCTACAATTTACCCAAAGACCACCTCCTCAGTGGAGTACCAGAGGTCCAAGATGGACCCATTACTGGCTTACATTTCCAGCCTCAGAGGCTTTTCAAGTGTGGCACAGAACCTGGGCAGTCACAGGCTTCAGCGTACATTTTGTTCTCCATTGACAACTGCTCCGCTACCCTCAAGCCAATGATCAAGCCAGACCAATCTGGAGAAGTCAACTGAAAATAGAAGACGCTTCTTCTGATCCCCCAGACTTGGATCCTCACACCTCTCAGCTTCCTTATCCAGTCTGGTGCCGAATCTTGTCCTTTTTCCCTTGGTAACATCTGTCCAACACCTCTCTCCACTGACTTTGCCCTCACCCTGGTGCACCTGCAACCCTAGACTATTGTGATAGTTCCTGGGGATGGCGGGGAGGCCTCCTGCCTGCCTCAAGTCCCTCCTCTCTCCAATCCATCCTCCATTCAGCCACCAAAGCGCTCCAGGTCCAACCATGTGTCTCCCTTGCTCTGAACTGTTAGCTGCATTTCAGCTGCCAGTTTCCACAGGATAGAAAGAGGATGGGGACTCTGGAGTCCCCCAGTTCCTTCCAGGAGCTGTAGGCAACTGAGGGATAACAGGACAGAACATGGGGAGGGAGAGGAAGGCCCCAGTAAAACGGCCCCAGCCGAGGCAGACTCACTGTTTTGCCGCCTTTTCCAATCACGCGGCCAGCGGCTGAGGAGGGGACTCGAATGTGAGCCTTGAGCTTCACTTCTTCTTTGGGGTTAAAGAAGTTCTCTTCCTTCAGTTTCCCGAAGATCCGCCCTTGGGCCTGAGAAAGGGAGTGCCCATAAAAAGGAGTCAGTTCAGCTCACTGCTGCTTAGCTAGGAGGGGGTCAACACTGGGACCCAGGGCAGGAGGAGGGCCTCAAACCTCCCCGTAGCTTCTGTGGCTTCTCCACCTGAGGTCAACACTCCCCTGAGTGGGTGTGCCCCACAAGACAAACTCAAGCCTGAAGGCCTGGCATGGATGTGGCACTGACCTTAAACTGAGCTTCAGGGGGTCCGGTGATAATGACCATCCTCTCGCTAACATCCGGGCCTTCTGCAGGAGCGATCTGCAAATGTACAATGAGAGTCAATTGATCTGTAAGCATTTATTAAGCACCTACTATGTGCCAAGGACAGAGAATAAAATCATCTCTCACTCGCAAGGAGCTCATACAGAAAGAGGACATCCAGAGCAGAGCAGTTAAATGCAAGGAGCTTGGGGAAGGGGTGGGCGGTACCAGCAGCTGGGGGGCCCTGGAAAGATTCCATGCAGAGGACAGTGCCCTGGGGTGTCTGAAAGGATGAGCAGGACTGCAGGCAGCAGAGGCAAGGAGGAGGGAAGACATTCCAGGCCTGGACACAGCCAGCCCAGGGCACAAATGCTTTCTGGCCATGTCTGTCTTCTCCAAATTCTTTCTTTGGGAAACGCACAGCTTCCAGGCCTGTCCCATTCAAATCTCTTATTTCCCACCAGAAATAACTACCCAACTCAAATATTAAATTAAGTTCAACAAACATTTACTTTTTCACTTAAAAAAATGTCATTCGTATTGCCATGTAATAAATTTAACGTTATTTTTAAGTGAATACTTTAAAAAATTATCCATTTTAATTGCTCACAGAGTAAATATTGATAAACAGAACCCACATAAACAGAGGCTCTTCAGGGGCCTTAGCAATTTTCAGTCCTGAGACCAAACAATTTGATTACTGTTGGTCTATGGTCTATTGGAGCTAAGAGCCCATCCTTCCCCTCCTCCCAACTTGTCCCCTGCACCCACAGCCTCCAGGCCCTTGTTGGGGAGGCAATGCAGCAACATTCCCCTTAGGCAGCCACTGCTACTATTAGAAGAGAGGAGGGAGGGGATCAATGGCCACCCAACTGGAGAGAACCTCCTCTTTCACCTCCTGCCATGCTGGCCCTGACTGGTATCCCTGCCTCAGTTTTTCTCCTTTCCAACGCACCGTCCACACAACTGCCAGACTGACCCTCCTAAAACATTGTCTGGTCCTCCCTCTCTCCCACGCCCCAAGTTCTGGCAGCTCTCTCCTGCCCCTCAATAAAAGGCACACCTCTCTTCTGCTGGCCATTTCTAAGTCAAATGCTTCCACATCACTGCCCCATGGGCACCAGTTATGCTGACCTCCCACCTCCAAGCCCATGCCTGGCAAGCTTCCCCTCAAGTCCTCACCCTCTTCAACCGCTCAGGTGCCATCTTGGTTGTACTCGAACTCTAGAAATACTTTGTATTTACTCTGCATAGATTTGTATCTATTGATTTGCACATATTATCTTCCTGAGTGGTGGCTCTTTGAGGATATGGACTGTTTCTTCTGTGGCACCAAGTCCAGGGTTGCAGACCGCCTGGTGTGGTCAAGGTCCAGAGACCACATTCTAGCCCTCACTATCTAGAAAGACATTTCATAACTTCATCTCTGGCCTCCAGGGCTTTGCATGACCTGTCCCCTCTGTGTAGAGTGCTCTCTCTCCTTTGCTCTGATTCAGAATCCCTGGCTTCCTTCAAGGCTCAGCTTCAGGAGGCCTTAAGGGGTCTCCCAAGCCCCGCCCCCTCCTTCCTTAGTAAGGACTTGGCGTTTACACCTGCTGGGTCTCTCCAATAGGTTGCGTTTGCCTTTCGTTTTCAAAGGGGACCGTGACATCAGGGAAATGATGACGTGACTTGCACTTGACTGTCTCTCCACTAGCCTGTTAGTACGAAGCTGGTCTTTTGTTTCTCTGTATCCTCAGTGCTTAGGCACAGTGCCAGGCACACAGCAGGGGCTTAATTAATGCTGGCTGTTGTTTGGTTGCTAAAGGTCTAGCTCTGTCCTCTCATTCCCTCTCTTAGCAAAGGTGTGCTGCCTGTGCATCAGGGAGCTGACCACACCTTTCTCTCTCCTGAGGGGCCACAAGGTGTGGGGGAGGCCTGGCCTGGAGTCCTGACCCTGCAGTGAACTTTGAGACCCTGAAGTTCTTCCTCTGCAGGATGAATTGGCACTGCCTACCCCCTGGGCTTGACTGAGGTACTACCTTCCTGGGTACCTCCATACCAGACCCTGGGCACTCACACGCCAGGGATTCTTAACCTTTGTGACCAGGTCCTTGGCAGTGAGCTGGGAAATATGATGGAGCCCTTCGCAGAAGCATGCTTTTAAATAATTACATGTCAGTTAGAAGTTACTGAAAATTTATGGACCCCCTACCATCTACCCATGGATTCATGGATCCAAGGTTAAGAAGTCCTGGTCTAAAATTATAAGAGATGTAAGAAACATGAGCCGCCGCCATTACCAGAGTGCCAGGGAGTCGGGAGTCAGAGGACCTGGTGCTTTTGTCACTTCTTACCTCCGGCCCTTGAAATCACTTTGCTTCACTGAGCCTCAGTTTCCTTATCTGTAAAATGAGGGGGTTGGGCTGGATGGCCTCAGAGGTCCCTTCCTACTTAAGGAGAACTAATCCTGGAGTCCTGAGACCTCAGTTCAAATTCCAGCTCTGCCACTTGTGCAAGTCACCTTGTGTGGTAAGTAGTAGTATTATCCCCATTTTACAGATAAGGAAACAGGCAGACAGACTTCCCAGTCCCACAACCAGTAAGTGTATGGGGCCTGACTTGAACTCCAGGTCTTTGAGGGTACAATTAGAGCTCCCCATTTTAGAGAAGATGGACCTGAGGGCCATTCTGCCCCAGACCAGACAGTAAATAGCAGACTCCAGACTGGAACTTGGGTCCTCGGACTCCAAATCCAGCCGTCTTTCCAATGCTCCATTCTGGGTGTTAGTCTGGGCCCTGCCACTAACTTTCTGTGCCACCTGGGCCAAATCCCTCTCTACCCTTTTAGGCCCCAGGTTCATCTTCTCCAAAACAGGGGGGTGAGGGGGAGAGAGGGAAAAGAATGTTGATTCAATGGCTTTGTTTTGATGGGAGGCAAACCCCTTCATGCCCCAACCCAGATGCTCCTCCTTCTGCATCTTTCAGAGTATTATCTCCTCCAGCATGCCTGCTGCCATCCCAGCTCTGGAGAAGTGCCCACCTTCGTCACTCTTCCAAGTCACAAGACACCCCTTCTCCGGAACTCTCCGCAAGTCCAGGCTGTATCATGGCAGCCCATCCTCTTCTTTAACAACTGAAGCTCTGTCTGCCAGGCTGGCCAAGGAGGCAGCAGGAGACGTGCTTGGCATTCCAGCCAGGGGCCAAGAGCCTTTGCCTCTCAGCTCTTCTGATGACTCGGCCCATTTTAAGGGATTAAGCAGGATGTGGAGACCAGACTACATGGAAGTGGTCTCCTTCTCGGGCTCAAAAGAGACTTCTTTCTCAAGCCTCTCTGGCCAATCCAAGGACTTCAGCTGCGCCTGCATCACTGAGCTAGGCTTCTCCCCAACCCCCTTCCCCATTTGGGACATTCATCCCTTTCAAAGAGCCCTTTGTTAAAATGCTTTCCTGAGAGTGAAGGATCTTCCCTGGTGGTCCCAGCAGCAGTGCAGGTTGGAAGTGCAGTGTTCACGGCTTAGCTGGTCACTCCTTCCAGTCTGCACGTGCTGGGACCTGCCCAAGAAAAATGGCAGGGAATATTTCACTGCTGACCTTGGGTCTCCAGCACCTCTTCCATGAAGATACAATGAAAGAATTCACAGAGCAGAGGCTTCATGAGGGCAGGGACTGTTTGCTTTTGTCTTTGGGTCTCAGGCACCCAGCCCAATGGCAGGCCCACAGTGGGTACTTAATGAGTGCATGTGGAATGAGCCTGCGAGATCCTTACCTTGATGGAGGCCCCGGCAAATCTGGCCAGCTGCTTGATGTGGTGGCCCTTCTTACCGATGATGGCTCCCACAGCCTGTGTGGGGATGAAGAGGTAGACCACTTCCTGCTCAGGCACCTGAGGGGGGTGAGGAGAGACAGAATGGTCACTTCAAAGGAAGGCTTGATGTCAGCCAGAGCTAGGTAAGTCCTTGGAGGCTTTAGGGGCCTTCACCTCCAGCACCCGCCCTATGCCTCCAATTTAAAGCTAAGGAACCTGGAGCTCACAGAGGCCTTTTGGGACCTTCCCCCCTCCCCCGCAAAGGGACCCAGAGGATACAGAAGGAGGGCCATTTAGTCTGGCTGCCTTAGTTGATGTTTCAAGAAGTTTCATAAAGCTTGACATCTGGAGTGAGAAGGGGCCTCAGATGCTATTTTTCCCTCCCATTCCACCAGCCCATTTCAGAAAAGAGGAAACCAAGGCCTAGGGAGGTGAAATGTACTAAGGGTCACATAGATAAATTAACATGGGGGGTGAGGAGGATTTGAACCAGGTCCCCTGATTCCACAGCCAGTGCTCTGTCCTCTAGACCATGTGACGGAGGGATGTTAGATACCAGAGGACTAGTCATTAGAAGAAGGTTAGAGTCCTGTTTAAGAAGCAGCTGGACCAGTCCTTGCAGAATCCTGTGGCCACAGCAAGCTCTTGCCCTGCTTGTGCCCTGGGAGACCTGACAGGAGGTAGTCAGGAGGACGGTCGCTGTCCGGCTGATGTGGAGAGAAGAAGGGAGGGAGGGAGAGAGAAATGGAGACAGAAAGGGAGGACAGGAGGGTCTTGGTGGGCTCCCAAGAAAACAAGAGTTACAGAATGGGACGGGAAGAGAGGGACGAGGCACTGGAATCAGCAGACCAGAAGACGATCTCTTCCCAACCCTCCCCAGTAGGAAGGCTTGGCCAATATGTCCTCCTTCCAGCAGAGGAAAGGGAGATCTCCACTGATCTCAGACCAGCCTGCAAATGGTAAGGAGCAAGAGGCATTGGGAGTGAGGCACAGACACCAAGAAGCTGCCAGCCCAAGCTGCCTGCACTGGTCACCCACAAAATCGGGAGACACCTTGTCTAGACCTGGGATCTCATCATCACAAGCAGCTCCCAGACAAGGAAACTCCCTTTCCCACTGAAGCCTTTGAGACTTGCCCAGATGCAATGACTTGGGAGTTTCTCATCCAGGATCACATGGCCATGATGTGCCAGGGGTGGGACTGGACTCAGGTCTTGTTGGCTCCAAGGCCGGTTCCCAACCATTGGCAGCCGCAGAGGAAGGCCTCCAGCCTCTCCCAAGGCTTCATGGATGGAGATGGACAGTGTGGTCAACATCTGCTGCCATGTGGCTCTCCTCGTTCTGTGTTTTTGCTGGGGAGGAGAGGTTTTCAACCCAACCCAGGTTCTGAGGCTGCCAACAAACTGACCATGCCAGTTGATTTTTGGTGGTTTCTCCCCCAGCAAGGCGACTTTGAACACGAATGAGGCAGAGCCAGGACATGTGATCTAAATGTCCAGCCATCTGTCTGACCAGTAAGTGTCACCAAAAATGCTGAGTATCCCAAGAACTGCCAGCCATCTTGGAGCCAAAGCAATTAGACATAGAGCTAGTCTCAGTTTCCTCATTCATCAAATAGGGATGATAGCACCTACTTTCCAAAGGATCAAATGAGAGTAAGGACCCATATAAATATGAGTAATTATTACCACTGTTGTTAACAAAATAACATCTTGCCCTTGACACTAGCTTTGTGACCATGGGTGACTCATTTCCACCCTCAGCTTCTGTTATCTGCGGAATGGAGCTGCTACCTAAAGGGCCCTCTACAGGTCTGGTCACAGGATGATGCCTTAGCCCTGGAAGGGACCCGACAGGTCCAGCCCTCTCATTTTACAGAGGAGTCAGTGGGGCTCAGAAAGGGGAAGTCATTCACCCAAGGTCACCCGGCTACTTCACTGATAGAGCCAGGATTTGAATATCTGAGTTCTGGGACTCTCCAGCCACTGCTCCTTCTGTGCTCTGTTCTGCCCACTGTCATAAAGATCCATGAGATCTGGAGCCAGAAAGGAGCTTGGCTGTCATCAAATCCAACCTCGTTCATTTTACAGATGAGGAAGCTCAGACCCAGAAAGGATTATGTGATTTGCCTAAGATCTCACAGCCTGTATGAGCCCAAAGCAGCAGGATTTGAACCCAGGACTTCTTGTGCTGAAGTCTCATGCCCTACACAGCGCTTCATGCTGCCTCTCATAATAAGCGACACACAGTTCTTTGCAATATTAAAAGCACTGGAAAAACACGAGCCTCTATTTTCAGAGAAAGAAAGAAGGCTAAGAGCAGCGTGGGGAGAGGGGAGGGTCACTCACAGGGTGCTGATGTGGGAATACGCCGATCTGGGGGGCTCCGTACAGGCCTGAGAGGTATGCGGAGTGACTCTGGCGGGAGAGAACAGAACCGTTACTGGGAGGTGCCTGGGAAGGGGAGCCCGCTGCAGGATGCACACCAGCCCGCGTGCGTGCCCGCTGGAGCCCTCCTCCGCCACCAGCACGCCTTCTTGCTGCCGGCCTTTCCAGAGCGCTTCCTTCCATGCCATGGGTGTCGGTGAAGCCCGGGATCCTAATACGCCCGCCTAACGCACGATGGGGTGTGGCTCTCGCGGACGCTGGAGAGGTCGGAGCATCCGCAGAGAGTATTCTGAGTACAGCAGGTGGACGGAAAAAACTGTTTGGGGGGGTGCATCATTGATAAGCCAGCGCCCACGCCCTGACAGATTTCTCTGCCCACAGCTGCCTGGATGTCTTTGACCCTCTGCCTCTTCCCTTGCTCCCAATTCTTCTGGCAAGAGAGAATGCTTGGCCCTGTGGGTCTCAAAGTTTCTATCCATGATTGCGGCGCCCCTCCCCTCAATACACCCCAATTCCAGCCCAGGCTCAGCTAGGCTTTCCCTGGCAGTACAAGTCAAATCAACTAGAAGCCCAAATAGACAACTCCTGAGGCCTGGAGGAATGGAGCCCCCAGCCTCCTGACCGCGTGCACAGTCACGCCCAGCTTGGATTAGGACTTTCTTTTTTTTAACTGGGGGAGGAAAAGGGGAGCTAGCAACAGAGATGCCCCCCACCCCTCTCCAAAGGAAAAGAAATAAAAGCAGGTCCTTGAGAGATTTTTACATGTACAGAAGAGAGCTTGAAAGGAAAGACAGACAAGCAGGACAACTTTGAAATTACACGTGGAATTGATTACATATCACCTTGTAAAAAGGGAGGTGTACAGAATCAGACAATTTCACAGCGTGGCGATGTTCCCCCCTACTTTTTTTGGTGTTTCTTAAATTCAGAATTTATAAAAAAGATCCATTACAATAGATATATTCTCAAGGTCCCCTGGGTGACTTTGTCAACCTGTAATTCTGCCACCCTGATGCTCCCTGGCCAAGGATAGGGATCTCTGGGTCAAGTAAGCAACAGAGGACAGGATGTGGACTCTGATCCTCAGATGCCAAAGTCAGGCCTGGAGGCTCACTGAAACCTAGGGGATGATGGGGGGGCTTCCCACGCCCAGCTTTTCGAACATAAAATCTCTAAAGTTCCAGCAGCTCCTGATCAAAGAATTGCCAAGATCTGTAGTCCAGATTGTGCTCCTAGATGGGGAGGGATTATACATTTTTCTAATTAATAATCTTGGGGCATGATAAGGAAGGAGAATCTTTTCTCCTGGGGTGATCTTGGGCCCCCATGTTCCAGTTGTTCTCTATATTACTTGACGCCTGTAAGCGACACAGTGCAGCAAGGAAAGAACACTGAATCTGGGCTCATCCATGACTCCAATGAATGCTACATGTTGAGATTTCTAAGGCAGAAAACTTTGCCCAGGGTTGACAACACCACTGACCTCCTGAAGAAACTTCAATGCCTCCCAGCTGCCCCTTGAACCAAATCCACCTTCCTCTGCTTGGTTCTGCTCTAGTATTCTGTGAGCATTGCCTGTTGTTTCCCTGTTCACATATTCTACAATCCAGCTAACATCCACCTGCCCGGTGCCTCCTCAGAGTCCTTTTATGTTGGGCTTATGCTGCCCGCTCCGCTCCTTCTGGAAATGACTTTCTGTCTACTCTGCATACGTTCATGTACATGGTCTTTCTCTCTGGGCAGAGTTATGTTCTCACCAGCCCTGGCCTTCAGTCAAGCCAGCCCTGCTGACCTGCTGTCCCAGAGGGAGATGGTGGCTTGGCCTGATTTCACCTTTGAAAATGGTGTCAAGTTGGGGAAGCCACGACAGCCCTGTTAGCTGTGCTGGTCAGGCCTGCGCACACAGAGAGGGTTTCCTCCATAGATTAGAGATTTCAAGCCACAAGGATCCATGATGTGACCCTTTGTTTTACAAAAGAGGGAACCGAGGCCCAGGGAAGAAAACCCCGTTCCTTTGACACCCAAGTCAGGGCTCTTTCCACTGTCCTACAGGGATGTCAAGAACATAAAGAAAGGCCATCCATCAATTAATAGCAAGTATCTACTGGGGAAACAGAGTCAAGAGAACTAGGCCCTGCTCTCAAGCTTACATTCTAAGAGACAGACCAGAGACACAGAGGAGGAAACAAAGAAAACCCAGATGCTTTGGCTGAGGCATCAGCAGATGGAGGAGCAGAGAGCTATGGAAACGCACTGGCTACAAAACCCAAGAGGCTCCTTGTGCCCCTTAAACTGGGGCAGAGGCAGAAGGCAGCACCCATTAATAGCAAAAAGCCTTCTCCTTCAACAAAGTGTCAGTGACCTATGCCTTGCAAAGGCCAAGAAAAGCAGGGCAGTCCCTGAGAGGACCAGGCAGGTCCTCCCATTCCTAAGGGAAGTCACATACCCAGACTATAGCCCAAACATTTCTCTTGGATTAAGACTCGGGTGGGGAAACATCCCAGATGCCAGACAACAGGAGCATTCTCACCCAGAAACAGAAGTAAAGTCAAGGCATCAGATTAGAGGGAGTCAAACCAAGACAGAAGGAGGCAGCGTGGTGGAGGCCAAGGCTTAAGGAGATACAAGGCAGAGGAAAGATCAGACAAGCAGTCCCCAGACCTCTGAGGAGGGAATGGCAATCTTGGAGGGCTGCCCAGAGGAGAAGGCCCCTCAAGGTAAGCCCTGAAAGCAAGTAAAGATTCTGAAAGGCAAAGATTTAGAGGAAACGGAGGCAAAGAGAGATTAAAATGACTTGTCCAAGGTTACACTCATACCCTGCCAGGCGGTGCAGTGGTTAGAGTGCCCAGCCTGAAGTCAGGAAGACCTGAGTTCAAATCTGGACTCAGATGCTGTGGGAGCCTTGGCAAGTCATTTAACCTCAGTTTGCCTCAGTTTTCTCAACTGTAAAATGGGGATAATAACAAGACCTTCCTCCCGGCATCAAATGATATCAGATCTATAAAGTGCTTGGCATACAGCTGGTGCTAGATAAATGCCTATTACCTTCCCTTCCCTTCTCCCATCTGGAGTCAGAGGATCAACTATTTCTAACTGAGACACAGATAATTTAAGTGACATGCCCAGGGTCACACAGCTACCCGGTCCATGAGCCAGGAATCCAACCCCAGCTCTTAGCTTCCCTCCCTGGCAACACATGCCAAGGTTGTATTCTAGGAAATTTTCTGAGGACCTCTCCAAGGTCTGCCCCTAGTGGGTGAGAAGCCCCCAGGCAGCTTGAGGCGGATTTGCTGAGTGTCCTCAGGTATACTCTTAACATCTATACCAGAGGAAGGTAGGCAGACACGGCCCCCTCCACAACATCCCACCCCCCCAACAAACACAGAGAAAAGCCAGGTCAGCCTCAAAGTCACTTACAGCAAACGCATTGTAGGAGGCGGTAGCGGCTCCCCGGGGCCCAGTTGCAGAAGGGAGCATGGACAGACCTGTCGAAAAGATGCCGAGGGCACTGAGGTTCAGTCCTGGGATCAGAGTGCCTTGTTGCTAGGAGCCGAGAGGGAAGGAAGAAAGGAGAGGGAAAATGGCTCAGTTTCCTCATGTCCACTTAACGCAAATAGAAAGAGGGGCCAGCAGCCTCCCCGAGACGCACCAGCTCAGGCTGGGCTCAGCACCTGCTCAAGCTGAAAACTAAGGAGGAATTCCTGCATGGGATACCAGGGATGGGCGACCATGGGGGCTGGAGGAGCTTTGGGGGATGCCTGATCTAACCTACTTTGTTTTACGGAGAAGGAAATAGATGGAAAGTCACCTGCACTTGCCTAAGGCCTCGCAGGTCGTAAGAGGGAGACTGCAAATTAGAAACCAGGTCCTTGGGCCCCAAAATGGGATCCAACACAATAATGTTCATGAAATAGGGCTTAGCCCAGTGCCTGGCACTGGTGCCAATTCCCTTCCCCTCCCTTCGGCTGGTAGGGGCAGCTCAGGAAGCCAGTAACATCTATAAAGCCTCTGCTGTCCCATCACCACATGAGGGCCAGACAGAGGTGCCGGAACCTTCCTCCTGACTTTGGAGTTTCATTTATTTTGTGGCCAAAGGGCTGATCACTGGCCACACACAGTTCAGAGGGTAGGAAGGACCTCAAAGGTTCACTGGGTTCACCTGTGCCTGCAGGAGCCCCCTGGTAACATCCTCTCAAGGCAGGGCCTGGACACTGGTTTTTAAAGATATTTTTACTGCTAGATTTCAATGGAACTGGTTTCCTTTGGAATCCTATGTATTTTGTGGTATGCATTTAGAAATATGATTTGAAGGAAGGTGGGAAAGAAAGGAGGAAAGAGAGAGGGAGAGATGGAAGGTGGGATGGTGGGATGGAAGGAGAAAAGAAGAGGGAGCGAGGGAGGGAAGAGGCTTAGGTTCATGGGTTTCACTAGACTGACTGCCAAAGGGGTCCAGGACCCAGAAACAAGGTTAAGAAGCCCTGATTGAAGTCACCTTGATTCTGCCTGAAGAACTCTGGTGATGGGGAGCTCATTACTTCATGGGGTAGCTCAAATCTACTTAATATTATGAAGTTTTTCCTTATAACAGACAACCAAAACCTGTTTCTCTGCACAGCTTTGTCTACTACTCCTGATTTTTCCCTCTGTGATCAAGGAGCATAAGTCCACCCCTCTTTTACTGGACAGCCAGGCCTTCTAGTTGAACGGGGTCCTCCCCTCAGTCTCTTCTCCACACTAACTGTGTCCTTCCCTGCATGGCATGACCATCAGCCCTCCCACTGTCCTGGCTGTCTTTCTGCGGATAGGCCCTCCTCTTAACATCTTCCCTAGACCATGGAGTCCAAATTCATACCCAATACTACTCAGAGATGGCCTCAGTAGGGCAGAGGGGCTCAAAGGTGCCTGATTTGGGACACCACATATGTGGGCCATCATTTGCCACCGCATTTTAACTAAACTTCTCATGCTCTCCCTGGTACCTCTCCTCAGGCCAGTGTCCTGACCGAGGATTCCCTGGAGAGGGGGGACAGGTGCAGGCCACATGGGGCACTTACGTTCACTGTTACCATGTCGTTCTCATAGGCCTCTCGGAGTTTCCTCATGATCTCCACCTCAGCGGAGGAGCAGGCCTCAATCGTACCTTTGACTGTGATGGTTCTCTCCGGGTTGTAAATGGTCAAGTCCTGCAGACTAGGAGATCACAAAGAAAGAAAAACCTCAGGCTTCCCAAGAACCCACAGTGATCCAACGTGAGGCAGACATAAGCTCCCGCACATCCCCACGGCTGCCACGGCACCAGGGCCACATCTCCCCACCCACTGGCCGCCCTCTGTGCCAGGGACAGCATTTCCTCAGCTGCCAGACTGACCTGAAGCTCAGATCTCGCCACAGCATCCCTAGTGACTCCCTATCACCTCCAGGAAACTGCTCAGTTTGGCATTCAAAGTCTCTACACCCTGGCCTCCACTTCCCTTTCTTGACTTCATCCACACTGTTCTCTTTCATGTAGTCTTTGTAGTTGCTGTTTGTGGGGAGTCATTTCAATCGTGTCTGACTCTCCATGACCCCATTTGGGGTTTCCTTGGCAGACATACTGGAGTGGTTTACTATGTCCTTCTCCAGTCTATTTGACAGATGAGGAAACTGAGGCAAACAGAGTGAAGTGACTTGCCCAGGGTCACCCAGCTAGGAGGTGTCTGAGACTGGATTTGAATTCAGGTCTTCCTCACTCTGGGCACTGCACTCTATTCATTGGAGCCATGCAGCTGCCCTTCTGGTCTTTTTCCAAAACTTGATATGCCATCTCCCACCACCATGTCTTTGCACTAGGTACCCCCCATGCCTGGAATGCCTTCTCGCCTCACCTCTGCCTGTTTAAGATTGTTCCCCAGTGTGACCGGCTTCCTCTGTGAAGGCTTTTTTCCTGAGTCACTACATCATCTCCCCCACCCTCCCCAGATGATCTCACGCTCACTGATCCAAGTGCTTGGTGCATCCTCCCAACCTCCAACAGAAGGGAAGCTCTTTGAGGGCAGAGCCTGTCTTGATTGGGCCCAGCACAGTGGGAGGCACATGGTAGGGCCTTAACAGATGCCCATGGGATGGAAAGCTGCAGGAGCTGGATGAGAGTGAACGTGAGTCTGGCCCCAAGGGGCCTCTGGGCCAGCTTACGGAGAAATGGTGATCTTGGAGCCTGTCTCCTGCTCAATCTTCTTCAGGTTCCGCCCTTCCTTGCCGATCAGTCTCCCGACCAAACTATTGTGGGCCAGTATCTTCAAAGGAACCTCCTCCGCCCTGAAAGAAAGGGAAGGCCCTTCAGTGAGCCCTGGGAAAATCCAACCCAGGGGATACATGTGGTCCTTGTCCCTGAAGCTCCTGGGACTCAGTTTCCTCATCTAAGAAATGAAGGGGGGTAGGTTCAGGAGTCCTTTCAAGTTCTAATGAGTCTGGCCTCTCCCGCCACCCCACACCCCTGAATTCTCAAACCCTCATACAATCAAAGGATCACAGTTCTAGACAGGGACCTCAGAGGCCAACCACCTTATTTTACAGATGGGGAAACTGAGGCCCAGGGTCAAAATTATTGAGTGGAAGGGCCAGGATTTGAACTCAGATCCCATGGTTGCCAGGCTAGCGCTCTGTATGTCATCTTAGGGCTTTGCTAGGGCAAAGACAAGATACTCTGGGACATTGAACTTACGACTTGGTCTCATCTGCTTCTTTCTGCATGATTTCGAGGATCATCCGACAAGCTTCGCTGGCCCCCTCGGGGCTGGCATGGATGGTCACAGGCTTCTCAGATGCCCCTGCATTCTCCTTCCTGTGGATGTCTACCCTGCAGTGGGAGAGTGAGAAAGCACATGCACCCTCACACTGTTACCAACAGCAGCAGCAGCTGCTGGAAGGCTTAGCAGGGCATGAGAGGGTACACCATCCCTGCCCACTTTCTACCAATGGCAGGAACAGTGAAACGGTCAGAACACCCTCACAAAGCAGGGCTTCTCTCACAAGGAAAGGGGATGTCCACCCTGAGGGCAAACACATAGGGAGTCACTGCCCACCAACTAGCCTAAAGCACTGATGGTGTGCCAGGAAAGGAAACCACCAACTGATCTGCCTCCTACTGGTTCCTCTGCCCTCTATCACTCAGCCAAGTGAAGAGATCAATGGAAAAATCAAAGGGAGGGAGGAAGGAAAGGAGGAAGGAAGGGGAAAAGGGAGGGAGGAAGGTTTCTCCTTCACCCACTTTCCCTCACCACCATCTACCTACTCACCACCATCCCTCTGCAGGTCATGGCTACCTGTTACCTGTCCCTCTCATGAAGTGCACCTTCCCCGCTCCCAGGTCAGAAGTTGGCCAGGCTTAGGCTTTTCCAGGCCAACAAGTCAGCCCCTAGAGGAGGCAACCCTCAGGAAGTCTTTCTTAATGCCATCAGTAAACATTGGCATTCAGGGCCACAAAGCTGAAAAGCCCCCTCAGATAATCTGATTCTACTTCCTCCCTTTATAAAGCAGGAAACTGAGGCTTCCAGGTAGAGCGATGTGGCTCCAGATTACACAGAGCTCTAAAGTAGCTGTGCCCCGGTACACAGCAGTTGTTTAATAGATGCTCATTGACTGATTAGAAGGGACCCCCAGAGGCATCGAGTCCTCACATTATTTGTCCAGTGTCACATGGTGTGTAAGCGGCAGTCAGGATTCAAACTCAGGTCCTGCATTTCAAGTTTAGCTCTTTCCAATCCTCGTGCTGAGGGATGACATTGACTAGTTGCCCAACAAGAGGGTGGACTCAGAAAGCCTTGAGTCAAAATAGATCTGGTCAGTGCAGGAGGCCAAGTTCATAGCCAGGACACTGCTGGCATCTGTGCCATCCTGCTCTCCACTCAGTGACTACTCTTGACCCCTTAGCACTGCTGATCCAAACAGGTCGTTGGAGGGCAGATCTACAGCCGGCCACTTGTCCATGCGCACCATTCTATAGAGCCAGAAAACCTGCCACTGAGCTTGCCCAAGGTTCCCATGCCTGACACCGAAGGGCCATGATGGACTCAAGAAACGTGACTCTGCTAATCCATGCCCTGCCCCTTGACCACCGAGATGGAAAGCTGGCATAGTGCTCTTGAAGGAGGCCACGAGGTCTGAGCACTTACTTAGATTGGGTTTGCTTTGTAAGGTTCTTGATGGTCAAGCCCTCCTTCCCTATGATGGCGCCAACAAACTGGGTAGGGACAAGGATCCGGAGCGGAAAGTCCAGCTGCTTGGCCTGGGCCGAGCCCCCTGGGGAGCGACCATGCTCCCTGGAAGAGTAGTCCCCTCGGCGGGATCTTGGAGGGGCATTGCCGTCTTCATCGGGGATGTAGGAAATCCTGAAGGAGTAGTTCTCAAACTGATGACCACTGAGCTTCTCGATGGCTCTGCAGGAGATGGGAGCACAGGGTTAGAATGGGATGGGATTGTCTGGTGTGGAGGTTAGACCTGGCCCTGGGATTGGGCCTCAGAGAGCTGTGCATGTGTGTGTGTGTGTATGTGTATGTGCACGTGTGTGAATAGGTATGTATGCATGCATGTGTGCACATGTGATTTTCATGTTTTCTATTGTATACTTTATTTTGAACATCCCTCATGTAAATTGGAAATTAGGAAGCAGGCATCCTGTGGAATAATAGCCACCAGGTGCTCCTCAGGAAGAGCAGCATGAAGAAACAGTGCTTGAGAGCCTACTATGGACTGTGACGTATGGCAAGGGAGGGCTACTAGGGAGTAAAGGTGGCCTGGGTTCAAGTCTTGCCTGTGAGAGGCTCTGGTGGTGTGACCCTTGGCCAGTCTCTTAGTGACCAGGCAGGCTACCCTGGAAGCCCCAGTTATGGCAGAGTGCCCTCACCAGACACTCCCCACAGCAGTGAAGTCCCAAGTATGTACACATTAGTACACAGGCTAATACTGTGCTAGGCTGGAGTCACAAAGTCCCTGCCCTCAGGGGACTTACATCTGACTGGGGAACAGCCCTAAAATAGCAGGTCTCTTCCCTGAGAGTTACCAGGCTCACTCCATACACCACCGAAGAGTCAGTGTCTTCTTCAGCAGAAGGGGCACAATGAGATGACAACATCTACTTTGCTAACAAAGACCCTTGTTTTTCCAAGGCATGTCTCTAAAAGTGCATCAGAAGAAATGGAGTGTCCTGCTCATGTGGCCCTGAGTAAAGCACTTCACTTTACCTAGGGGGCTGGGCTGGAGGGGCCCTTCCAACTCAAAGTCAAGGCTCCCAACCTGATCTCCTGCAGGATTTGGGAGCACCTTAGGCTACACGCTTGGGGAAAGGAAGCCCATGGTCTGCTCCCCTGAGTGCCCCTGGCCAGGGCCCAGCAGTCAGAACTGGCCTGGGCTAGGTGTTGTTCCCAGCAGCCCCCTAGCTCAGTGTGGCTCAGAGACCTTGGATGTCTGCAGGCAGCAGACGAGTCCCATGGGGTTGGCTAAACCAGCGTAGTTCTCCACTTCTATGAGGACAATTTTCTACCAGAGGCAAGTGAACCAACGATACTAGCCCTATGCCCTGCATAACAGCCCTCAGGAAGCGCCACTGAATTCCACAGGCTTACAGGCATCTGTCTCTGGAAAAGGCCTGGAAATGCCAAACAATGTGCATTTCAAAGATTAAACCAATACAAAGTACAAGTGTAATTGAGTCCCAGTGCACTTACCCTCGGGCCTCTTCCCGGGTGGCGTAGGTGACATTGACCACGGCAGCCTCGGTGTCTGTGTTGACTACGGAGAAAGCAAAAAGAATCCATGAGTTTCAAAGGAAGCAGAGATGCCACCCCTGTGTCCCTCACTAGGTCATGGGACACAGAAGCAGCGACCCTTACCAGAGGGCAGGCAGCTCTGGCCAGCTTGGGGCAGTGGGATGCCAGTTTGAAAAAGTCTAATACTGGCTGCCAAATGGAGAACCTCAGCCATGAAGAGACCTCAGTGGCCAGCTAGTCACCCTCCAACCAAGTCAAGTCCCTTGAGGTGGCTCACTCCACTTCGGGATTACTCTAATGGGTCAGATACTTCTCCTGATAGTGAGCCTACAGTTGTCTCCATGTAGCTGCTACCCCCAGTGCTACTGGTTCTGCCCCCTGGGTCCAAGTGGAACAGGTCTAACCCTCCATTCAAGTATGAGCTCTTCCAATGTTGACAAACGGGTATGACATCCTGCCTGAGTCTTCTCCTGAACATGCACCTACCCTCACGTACTATGGCCACTGGGTCCTTTCCCACCCTGGCTGCCCGCTTAAGGAACATTTAATAACCAGCCTTATTTTGCTCTGGGACGTAAATATCAGAAACACTCTGCAGAGCAGGTTAAGCAAATCCTGAATGCAAGTTGGCAAGCCAAGACCCAGAGGACTTTGATGAGCTGGTAAAAATGACTCAAGCAAACTATAACTTTTATGTCTGTTTCAAACTCTCTTCTTGTTTGTATTTAATTTTTCTTTAAAAAAAAAAAAGCCTTTATTTTGAGGGGATGCCCATCGATTGGGAAATGGCTGAACAAGCTGTGGTATATGAATACTATTACACTGTAAGAAAGGACAAGGGGAATGAGTTCAGAAAAACCTGATGCAAAGTGAAGCCAGCGGAATCAGAACATTATATACAATATAACAGTAACATTGTAACATCGATCAATTGTAACAGACTCAGTTACTTAGATCAAGACAATGATACAAGACAATTCCAAAAGTTCCATCACTGAAAAATGCTATACACCTTCAGAGAGAACTGACAAGAGTCTGAGTACAGACAATTTCATTTTCTTTTTCGTTTCTTACTTTTTGTTTTTCAACATGGCTAATACGGAAATACGTTTTATATGGTTTCACATGTACAACTGATATATTGCTTGCCTTCTCAAGGGGTGAGGGAGGGTAAGTATGAGAGAATTTGGAACTTAAAATTAAAAAAAAAAAGAATGTGAAAAATTGATTGATTAAAACAAATCTGATCACTGCTCTTTAAAAAAAAAAAATCACTGTCACTTCCCAGTACCTCCCGCTGCCAAAGAAGCCTCCCTTTTTAACAAATAAGAACAAAAAAATCACCATGTTAGACAGGGCTCAAAATGTATGCCTCCTTCTCTGCTAAAAGGAGAGAGGCAAGCCTCGAAATCAATCATCTAGAGTACTAGAGTACATCTAGAGTTAGGTTACTAACATTGGTCAGGTTTTTGAGGATTCTTTTTTGTTTTAAATGAAATGTTTCATTGGAGTTTTCATTTTTACTTCATTTTAGAATGTCCCTCTCTCCCTCCGTCCACCTTGAGAAGCTTCCCTCATAATCCAGAACAAAAAGTGACAGCAGGTAAACAAATAACCAGCAAAGTTCCCTCCCTGTCTGTCAGCCTGCCCCCTGTGAAGTAACGAGTGAGGGAGAAAGTCTCAGACCTTCAGAGGCAAGTGAGACTTTTGTAATTCCACAACCTTGGAGTTGCGGGAACTTTCTCCTTCATGGTTCTACATCATCAGTTCATGCAAGTCTTCCCAGACTTCTCTGTGCCCCCCCAAATTTTACATTCCAATCCATCTGATTAGTTATGTCCATGACAGCTGCCAAAGGGGTTCACAATCTTTCCCTTGCTAATGCCATTAGCACGAAGCTTCCTCAAGGTAGCTTTACAACATTTGCAACTTGCTACATAATTCCCTGAAGAGCAGGGGTCAAAAGCCAGAGCCTTCTGGGGAGGAAATTCCCCCTACTAATTCAGGATGACATTTTCTATGCAACTAAAAAGTTATACAGAGCTTCTTGGGACACTGAGAGGATGCGGAAGACGGACACAAGAACCCAGAGCGCCTCATGTTCCTCATGTTAGCAGAACCGGAGTCGTTTCCCTGGTCATGGAAGAGGGGTGAGAGATGCATTTGGTTGACTGACACAAACAGCACCGTCTCGCCCCCCTCCCATACCCACAAAGAGCTTCGACTCGCTTCTCAGTGAGTTGGGCTAACAACGCCATTTCTCCCTGGTATAGATTTAGCTTAGGCACAAGAGTCAGTGAATGCCCTCTCTAACTACAACAAGCACGAGCCTCAGTTTATTACCTTGTTCTACGTTCTCTACTGTCCCATACTGAGCCAAGAGTCCATCGAAAACCTGAAAGACAATGTCCAGAATGTTAGGGGGAGGCGGGGGGGGTGCAGGTCACACAAGACCAAAAAAACCACTCCTAGGATGGCAGACGACAAAGGGGACCAGATGGCCGGGTGTGCCCAACCCTGTGTACCCACCCCAGGTGGGGGCCACTTAAATCCTAACATTCCAAGGGATCTGGGGGCTTATCCATGTGGAAGCTCCCTCTCACAGCGCAGACTGCAGCCCCTCCTGAGCCAGTCACCACGAGGCGGCCACACACTGTCCTGCTGTCCTTCCTCTAAACTAATGGTAGAAATCAGGCAATTAAATTGAAAAAAATCAGATCTGTTTGCCAGGGAGGTTGGCTAGACCTGGGCCCCGGTGAAGACGGCCCTGGGTCTGGCTCTGCTTCCCCCACAGGCACACACAAGGCTGTGCTCCTGGGTGCCTTAGCACATGGGGGAGGATTCTCTGTAGCAGAATCCCAGAGTTCAGAGTCAGGGCCAACGTCTGAAATAAGAGTTGGGACTTCTGCAGGATTTCACACACTGTCACATTTGATTCTCTTTTCATCCTTTTTTTGGGTGATAGTAGGGTGAAGGTCATACAGTTAGTAAGTATCAGGCTGGATTTGAACTCAGGTCCTCCCGACTCCATCCACTGCACCATCTAGCACAATGGATTCTCCTCATAATCCTGGGAGGTAGGTGCAATTAATATTCTCATTGCGCAGATGAGAAAACTGAGGCAAACGGTCGAGAGGTTCGTCCAGGGTCAGACGGCTGAGTGCATCATTTGTCCAACCAGCTCTTTTTACTGAGCACAAGACCACAGATCTAGGAGCCAGCTTCTAATCAGACCCCTACATTGTAGAGAAGAGGAAAGGGAGGAAAACCTGGGTTCAGGCTGTCTCCATACTCACGAGGTGTATGACCCCTCAGAAACCTCTCTGTGCCAGGGGAGACTCACCTCTAGAGCAGGACAGCTGGACTCAAGGACCTCTCAGGACCCGGCTCTAGACTGATGCACCAAGAGCTAGGCCCCGCCTCAGAATGACACACATCCAAAGAGCTGACCAGGAAAGAATTCCCACCGCTGTGGACCTGAGCAGGGGTCAGCGAGCTTCTCTTTGAGGACCCCCAGGGAGAGCCCCCAACCCATGAGCTCCGGAGGCAGCCAGGTCTGCTATGGAACAGGTTGCTTACAAGGAACCAGCAAGCTGATCCTGGCCTCTTGTACCTTCTGAGAGAGACAGAGACAGAGAGACATAGAGGAGAGATAAAGACAGAGATATGAGGAGAGACAGAGAGATATAGATGGAGAGACAAGCCAAGCCAAAAGAAACAGAGAAAGGGATAGAAAAAGAGGAGAGAGAAGGAAGAGAGAGAGAAAGGGGTAGAGAAGGGGAGATAGAGAAGATAAAGGCAGAAGAAAAGACAGAGACAAAGAGACAGAAGGAGAAAGAGATGGAGACTGAGAGAACACGAAATGAGACAGAGACAGGCAAAGGGATGGGGACAGGGAGAGAAAGAGAGAAGGAGAGAAAGACAGAAATAAGGAGAGGAGGAGGAGAGAGGGAGATGGAAAGAAGGAAAAACAGAAACAGAGAGAGAGACAAAGAGAGACAGAGAGAAAAACAGAGAAAAGGAGAAAGAGAGAGAAGAGACAGAAAGATGGAGAAAGGGATGGGAGGAGGGGAAAGAGGAAGAGAGGCTAAGAAAGGAATGGAAAGAGGGGGACAAAAGAAAGGGAGGAAGGAAGGATGGAGGAGGAATGAGAAAGGAAGAGAGAGAGAAGAAAGGGAAGGATGGAGAAAAAGAGAAGGGAAGAGAGGAAAGGAGGTGTAGAAATACAGAGAGGAAGAAACATAGGAGGGAGAAGGGAGTAGAGAGAGCAAGTGATGCAGAAAGAGAGAAACAAGGAGAAAGAAGGAAAAAGAAAGAAAAGGACAGAGAGAAGAGAATAGAGGAGGGGAGAGAGTGAGAAAGGGAGGACAGGGAAGGCAGGAGAGAGGGAAAGTAACAAAGAGAAAGGGAGGAAGGGAGATGAAAGAATAAAGGAGGGAAAAGAAAGAGAAGGGGAGGAAGAGACTGGGAGAAACAGAAAGAGAGAGGGAGTAAAGAAGGGAGAGGGAAAAAGGGAGAGAAGAGGGAGAGAGAAGGGAAAGGGGGAGGAAGAGAGAAGAGAAAGAAGCAGAAGGGAGGAGAAAGAAGGTGGAAAGGAGAGACAGAAAAAGAAATAGAGAGAATAAGTGAGGCCAGGGAGGGGAAAGAGAGACAAAGAGATGGAGAAAATGTGGAAGGGGAAAGAAAAAGAGGGAGGAGAAAAAAGAAGTGAGAAAGAAATGGAGAGGAGAGAGGAGGGAAAGAAAGAAGAGAGAGAGAGGCCAGAGAGAGACAGGGAAAGAGAGACAGATGAAGGGAGGGAGTAATACAGGGAGGAGAGAAAAGGGAGAGAGGGAAGGAGAGAGAAAGAGAGACAAAGACAGAGAAGGAGGGAATAAGGGAAAGCAGAGGGAAGGAGAGAGGGAGAGACACAGAGACATGGAAAGGAGATGGAGGGAGGGAGACAGGAGAGACAAAAGGATGGAGGGAGAAAGAGGAGAGAAATAAAGAAAAAAAGGAGGGGATGGGGAGGAAAGAAATGAGAGAACAGAGAGGGAAGAGAAAGAGACAGATTCAGAAGAGGAAAAAAGGGAAGGGAAGATGCGGGAAGGCTGGAAAGACAGAGGGAAAAAGAGAAAGAGAAAGTGGAGAGAAAATAAGAGAGAGACAGAGAAAGGGAGGGAGGAGAAGAAAGAAGAAAGAAAAAAGATAAAGGAGAGAGAGAGAGGGAAGGTGAACAGGGAAGGATGGAGGACAAAGAGAAAAAGGAAGAAGGAGAAGGAATGGGAAAAAGAGAGAGGGGGAGGGGAGGAAGGAGGAAAACAAAGGTAAGAGCAGAGAAGGGGAGAGAGAAGAGGGAGGGAAAGAGGAAAAGAAAGAGGGAGCAAAGGAGAGAGAGAAAAGGTAGGAGAGAGGGAGAGGAAGAGAAAATGGAAGGGAGATGGAGAAAGGGGAGAATGAAGAGAGGAAGAGCAAGAGAAAGGAAAGGAGTGGTGGAGAGAAAGGAGGCAACAGATAGGAGAGAGAGGAGAGGGAGGCTGAGAGGAGGGAGAAGAGGTATGGGGAGAGACCAGAGAGACGGAGTGGAGAGAACATAGGGAGAGATATAAGGAGATAAAGGGAGAGAGAAAAGAGAGGAGAGGGGAAAGAGGAAGGGATGGAGAATGAGAGACTGAAAGAGCAGAGGGACAGGTGGGGAGGGGTAGGGAAAGAGGGAGAAGAATGGGAAGAGAGAGAGAAAGAGAGGGGCAAAGAGAGAGGAGGGATAGAGGGAAGAGAAAGGAGGAGAGAAGAGGAACATAGAGAAAAAAGAGGTGGAGAGGGAGGAGAGAGGGATGAAAGGGAGACAAAGAGGGAGGGAAAGATGAAGAAAGAGGTGGGGGGAGAAGGGAGGAGGGAAAGGAAGAGAAATGAGAGAAGGGAAGGGAGAAAGAAGGAAAGAAGGGGGAGAGAGGGCAAGGGAGAAGTCAGGAGATAGGGAGATGGAGGGAAGGATAAAGGGTAGGTAAAGGAAGGGAGAGAAATGGAGGAGGGAAGAGAGGGGGAAGAAGGGAGATACACAAAGGAAAACAGAGAAAGGGAAAGTAAGGAAGAGAGGGAAAGAGAGGAGGACGTGTGAGGGAAGGAGAGAATAAAAGGGAGGTATGGATAGAGAGAGACAGAGAAGAGGGAGAGAGATTGAGAGAGACAGAGAGAAAAAGGAGGGAGCGAGGGAGGAGAGAAGAAAAAGGAAAGCCAGAGGTGGGGGAATGGAAAAGGGGGAGGGATGGGAAAAAGGGGAGGGAAGGAAGAGATGAGAGGAGGGAGAAAAGAGAAAGAGACCTGGAAGGATGGAGAGATGGGAGGGAGAAAGAAGAAGAAAGGAAAGGGAGAAAAAGAGAGATAGCAAGACAGAGGGAAGGAGATAGGGAGAGAGAAGGGAGAGAGTGAGAGAGAGTAAAGGAGGAGGAGGAAGAGAAAGAGGAGGACAGTGAAAGAGAGAGGAGAGACAAAGAGATGTATAGGGAGAAACAAGGGGGTAAAATTGAGGGAGAGAGAGAAGGGGGAGGGAGAAAAGAGAAGGGAGAAAGAAGGGAAAAGCAGACAGAAGGAGGGAGGAAACCAAGAGAGAAGGAGGAACAGAGAGAGGGAGAGAGAAAGGAAAGCAGAAAGAGGGAGAGGGAGGGAGCAAAAAAGACTGGGATGGAGAGGAGGCAAAGAGATGGAGGGGAAAGAGAGAAAAAGAAAGGAGGGTGGGAGAAAGAAAATGAGAGAAAGAGAGGAATGGAGAGAGGGAAGAGGAAAGGGAGAGAGGAGAGAGAGAAGAGATGGAGGAAAGGATAGAGAATGACAAAAGGAGAAAAAGGGAAGGGAGAAAAAAGAAAGGAGGCAGAAGGATAAGAAGAAAAGAAAGAGAATGAGTGAGGGGGAGAGACAGGGATAGATAGAGGTAGGGATAGATAGGGTGAGGGGAAGACCAGAGACTGGCAGGGGAGGTAGGGACAGGAGGGAGAGGAGGAGAGAAGAGAAATAGAGAGAGGGAGTGAGGGACGAATAAGGGGGAGAGAGAGAGAGGGAGGCAGAGATAAGGATGGAGGAGGAGAGCGTGAGAGGAGGAGGGGAGAGGGAGAGGAAAGATGAATGATGAAAAGAGAGATAGAGAGGGAAATGGAGACAGGGATAGACAGGGTAGAGGTAGGGAATGTTGGCAGAGAGGAAGGGAGAGGGAGGAGAGGAGAATGAGAGAAAGAAGGGGCAGGAGTGAGGGAGAAAGGAGAAGGGGACAGAAATAGAGAAAGGAAAAGGAGGGAAGGAGAGAGGGAATGAGGGAGAAAAACGAAGAGAGAAAAGAGGAGAGGGAGGAACAGTGGGGGAGAGCAAAGAAGATGGGGAGGAGGAGGAAGTAAGAGGGAGTGACCAATGAAGGGGGAGCTAGGGAGAAAAAGAAGATATGACCGGAAGGAGGGAGGGAGAGGAGCAGAAGGGGGTGGGGATGGAAGGGGAAGCAAAAGAGTGAAAGAAAAACAGAATGAGAAAGTGAAAATCAAGGAGAGGGAGAGGGAGGAAGACAGGAGAAGAAGGAGAAAGGGAGGAATGGAAGGAGAGAAGGTAGGAAAGGGAAGGCTGAGAGAGCAAGAGAGGGGAGGGAGGAAATATGAGTGAGAAAGATGTAAAAGGGGGAGAGAGGGAAGAATGTAAAGATGGAGGAAAGGAGGGGGAAGAAAGAGAAAGAGGGAAAGATAGAAGGGAAGGGGGAAAGCAGGGAAGAGAGAGAAAGAGAGGAGGGGGAGAAAGAGAGAATGAGGATGGAGAGAGGGGGAGAGAAAAAATGAGAGGAATGGATGGAGAGAAGAGAGAAAGAAAGGGGTAGAGAGAGACAGAGGGACAGAGAGATAGAAATGGAAAAAGAGGAGAGAGAGTGTGAGAGGTGAGAAAGGAGAGAGGGAGGGAAGAGAGAGACAAAGATAGGGAGAGGAGAGAGGGAAGAAACAGGAAGAAAAGGGGGAGAGAGAGAAGAGAGGAGGGGAGAGAGATACAGAGAGAGGGAGAGGGGGAGAGAGAATGAAAGAAAGGGTCAGGAAATAAAGAAGGAGGGAGAGAAAGGTGAAAGAAAGATAGGGAGGGTGGGAAAGGGGGATGGAGGAGGGGAAAAGAGTGAGATGGGGGAGGGACAGAGAAAGGGATTCAGTGCTCGAGAGAGGGGGAGAGAAAGAAGAGATGGAGGAATGAAAGAGGAAGAAAGAGGGGAGGGAGGAAGGAAGGAGAGAGGCAGAGAGGGAGAAAGAAAACAGAGGAGGGAGAGAGAGAGGAGAAAGTGAAGGGAAAGACACAGTGACAGAGAGATGGAGATAGACGAGAGAACAAGGGAGGAAAGAGGAGGGGAGACGGGGAGAGAGACAGAAAGACAGCAGGTCTGGAAGGAGGGAGGGGGAGAAAGAAAGGCAAGCAGGAGAGAGATGCACACGGGGAAGTGGGGGAAAGAGTAACAGCAAGGGACGGGCAGAAGAGGGATGCAGGGAAAGAGGGAAATGAGGGAAATAAAAAGGAGAGACGGAATAGGAGGGAAGCATAGAAAAAGAGACAGAGAGAGGGGGAGGAAGGAGGAAAAGAGGGGGAAAGGGGAAAGAAAGGAGAGAGATGAAATGATGGAGAAATACAGGGAAAGGAAGGGAGGAAAATGGAGAAGGGGAGATGAGAGGAAGGAGAAAAAAGAGGCAAGGAGGAGGGGAGGAAGAAGGGCAAATAGGGAGGGGGAGACAGAACGAGGGAGGGAGGGTAAGAGAAAAGGAAAGGAGGACAGAAAGAAGGAGGAGAGAGAAGAAAAGGAGAGAGGGAGGAAGTGAGAAAGGCTGAGAGAAAGAGGGGAGAAAGGAGAGAGGGAAAAGAAGGAAAGAAATGGAGGAAGGGAGGAGAGGGGAAGGGGAGAGAAAGTGGAGAGTGGGGGTGAGGAAAAAGGGAAAGGGAGAGGAAGACAGAGAGCAGGAAAGAGAACAAGTGAGAGGAGGAGGAATGAAGAGAGAGGGGAGAGACAGGAAGAGGAAAGAGAAGAGACACAGGAAGGAAAGGAGTAGAAGAAAGTGTGAGGGAAGGGGAAAAGGAGAGGGAGAGAGAGAGAAATAAAGAGAGGGGGGAGAGGGAGATGAAGAGACAGGGAGGGACAGAGAGTAAAGGGCAAGAAGGAAGAGAGAAGGAAGGAGAAAGGGAAGTGAGACAGAACAAGTGAGAAGGGTGAGGGAAAGAGAAACAAAAAGAGGGAGAAGGGGTAAACAGGAGGGGAAATGGAAAGAAGGAAAGAGGAACAGGGAAGGAGAGAGAGAGAAGAGGGGGAGGAAAGAGGGGTGAAAGAGAATGAGAGTGGGAGGGAGAGGGAGGCAGGAAAAGGGAGAGAGACGGGGGAACAGAGACAAAGATAGGGAGGAAAAGGAAGGATGAGAGAGAGGAAAGACAGAGGGGGCAAAGGACGGGAGAAGGGGAGAAAGGAGGGAAAGGGAAAGAGGGAGAGAGAGGATGGAGGGAAGGAAGGAGAGAGAAAGAAACAGAAAAGAGACAGAGGTAGGAAGAGAGGGAAAGACGGACAGGGAGGGTGAGGGGAAACAGTAAAGGAGGGAGGGAAGGAGAAAGAAAAAAAGAGACAGAGGCAGGGGCAGGGTGACAGAGGGTGAAAGGGGGGAGAGAAAGACAGAAAAACAAAGATAGGGAAGGGAGAGGAGGGAGAAAGGGAGAAGAGGTAAAGAGACAGGGGGGCACAGAGGGAGAGGGAGAACAGGGCGGGGAAGGAGGAAGAGGGAAAAATGAGGACTGGGAGAGAGAGAGGAGGGACAGATGGACAGGGAAAGGTAGAGAAGGAAGGGGAGAAGAGAGGAAGGGAGAGAGGGAGATATGGAAGAAAGGAGGAATGAGAGGGAGGAAGAGACAGAGAGGAAAGAAAGGGAAAGAGGAAGAGGGAAAGACGAGGAGAGGGGGAGGGACAGGGAGAAGAGAGAATGAGTGAATCAGAAGGGAAGAGAGGGAGGGTTAGAGCAGGGGAGAGGGATGGAAAGAGAAAGGAGGGAGTGGAAGAGAGAATACAAATAGATGAAGGGAGGGAGGGAGAGATAGGGGAAGAACTGAAGAAGAGAGTAGGAGAGGGAAAGAGGTAGGGAAGGAGAGAGGTGGGGGTGGGGAAATGGAGATGAGAGAGAGAGATGGAAAATGTGGGAGAGAAATAAGACAGAAGTAGGGAGCAAGCGAGAGTGGGAGAGAGACGATGAAGAAAGGCAGAGAGGGAAGGAGGCAGAAAGAGCAAAGGGGGAGGAGAAAGAAGGGGAGAAAGGGAGGAATTGAAGAGTGAAGGGAAAACAGGGAGAAAGAAGGAGAGAGAAGGGAGGGAAAGGAGGAAGAAAATAGACTAAGAAAGAGGGGAGAGAGAATAATATTGGGGAGACAGAGAGAGAAAGGGAAGGAGAGGGATAGATGAAAAGAGGGAAAGAGGGAGAGAAGGAGAGGAGGGAGAAAAGGAGGGATGAATGGGGAAAAGAGGAAGAAAAAAGAGGGAAAGACAGGAGTGAGTGAATAAGAGGGAGGAAGGACAGAGAGGAGGAGAAAGAGAAAGGAGAAAGGGAAGGGCAGGGAGGGAAAGAGAGAAAGGAGGAGAGGAAGAAGAGGGAAGAGAAAGAAGAAAACAGGAGAGGGAGTAAAAGGGAAGAAGACCCAAGAGAGGAGAGAGGGAGGGAAGAAAAGGGAAGGAGAGACAAGGAGTGGAAGAATGGAAGGAAGAGGAAGGGAGGAAATCGAGGAAGAAGAGAGGGAGGGAGCAATAGTGGGGGAGAGTAAAAGAGGAAAAGAAAGAGGACTGAGAGGGAAGATAGATGGAGGAAGAAAGAGACAGACAGAGAGGGAGAGGAGAAAGACACTGCGGGGAAGAAAGACAGAGAGGGAAGGAGAGAAAAGGAGGGAGGGAGGAAAAGAGAGAGAATGAGAGGTGGAGTACAGGGAGAAAGAGAAAAGGAGGAAGTGAGGGACAGAGGAGAGAAAAGGGGAGACAAGCGTGGGGGGAAGGAGAGACAGAGAGAGGCGGAGATTGAATTATGAAGACAGAGAGAGAACACGACGAACGTGGAAACGTGTCTGAGACGATGGCACGGCCACAGCCTGGAGCGGACTGCACGCTCGTGGGGAGGGAGGAATTCAAAACCTTATAACAGTGAATTAAGTGGTGGAGGGGAGATAGAGTGAGAAAGGTAGGGAAGGAGAGAGATGGGGAGGGAGAAAGGGAAAGAAAGAGGGAGAAAGGGAAAGAAAGAGAGAGAAGGAAGGAGAGATAGAGGAGGAAGTGAGGGAGAGGGAGGACAGAGGGGGAAGGGAGAATGAATGGGGAGAGAGAAGGATAGAGGGAGAGATGGGGAGGGAGGGAGAGAAGGAGGAGAGAGGGGGAGGAGAAGGAGAAAGTAAGAGGGAGGACAAAGTGAAAGAGAGGATGGGGAAGAGGAGAAAGGGAGAGAGAGAAAAGGAAGGGGAGAAAGGAAGGAGAGAGGAGACAGAGGGATGGAGGGAGAGAAAGAGATCGAAAATGAGGAGAGAGATACAGAGAGAGGGAAAGGAGAAACAGGCGGCAGGGAAGGGGGAAGTGGAGGAAAGGGAGGGAGACAAAGGGAGTGAGAGAGATGACAGAAAAGAGTGAGAGAGGGACAGAATGAGGGGAGGGCAGGGAGAGACAGAGAGGCCCTGAGGAAGGAGGGGAGATAGAGGGGGGCGGACAGACGGCAGGAAGAAAGGCAGGTAGAAAGGCAGGTAGACAGACAGACAGAGTAGCCATGCCTGGCGCAGGGGCCTGGCACTCATGCGGGGATCATGCTCAGGGATGCTGGCGTGGCAGTCAGAACCAGAGGCTCCTCAATCTAAAACTTCAAGGGACTGAAGAGACCACACTAAGTACCACCCTCCCCCTTGTTTCACAAAAAAAGGAAACCGAGGCAGAGGCAGTTGAAAGAACTTGAATCAAGTCACACAGGGAGTAAGCTGTCAGAGGTGAGTGCAGGGAGGTTCTCTGCCCCCGCAAACAGTGCTCTGTCCATGGTGGCCCTCTGTATGGAAATGATAACGGAACCCTGAATTCGGAGCACATTAGCCTCCCAAGAGGGGAGGCCTGGAGAGAGTAAAGGGGAGAGGAGGGCAGATGCCAGAGCCTCCCAACCTGGGTCAGGCCTTAAAAAGAGTTCACTAAAGCTGCTGGGGCCCCCGTGAGTGGAAATCCCCAAGGGCAGCCCCCCCCCCCTTTAAAGCATCTCTAGCCTCAGGAAAACTGAGAGGAAAAGGCAGAGGGAGTGGAAGGTGTGAGAAGGGAATTGTTATTTTCAATGCCTTGGAAAGAAAGGGAGGGCCTGTATCAGGAGCCTGGGGTGGGGGATGGCCTGGTTCTCTGAAGCTTATTCAGGGGGCAGCAGGGACAGAGCTGAGGTCAGAGCCTCTGGTTCCAGTGACCCATGAGAATCCCAAATGGAAAAGAAAATGAGTCATCCCTTCCACATCACCACTTTCCCCAATGCAGTCTATAGAAGAAATTAAATGAGAATTTGGGGGGCGGGGTTGCAGAAACCACAGGTGACACACAAGGCCCAGCAGATGACACAGAACCTTTGACCAAATACTTAACCCAAATTTTACAGTAAGGTTCTCTAAATGCCCCAAGAAAGGAAAAGAAAAACTTCAGACTTCTCTGGTGTGAAGGGAGGTCCAAAGCATTTTATGCAGATTTTCCAGATCCCAGACCGAACCCTGAGATGTGGAGGGAATAACTGTAAAAAGACAAAGGACTTGGTGGGGCCATAAAGCTAATTCTTAAGTAACAAAACAGTGAAAGAAGGGCCTGAGAATCATAGACAGGGTCCTTAGAAGCTAGACAGGACAACTGGTCATTGTGACAGACGAGGAATTGAGGGTCAAAGAAGTCAGGTTATCTGATCAAATGCTCATTTTACAGATGAGGAAACTGAGGCACCGAGAAGTTAAACCACAGGGTACAAAGTGGCCAAACCTGCTTTTAAATCAGTTGGCTCCAAAACCAACATTCCTCCCTACTGTGCTCTGCCACCTTAACTGGGGGGTGTGGGGTGGGGGAGGTTTACAAGGTGAATGGCCTACTTACCTCCCACTGCAAATGAGGGGGGATATTCCGAATCTGGAGCTTCCTGCTCCTGCAAAAAAAAAAAAAGAGACTGTGACAGTGTTTTTCCAGGTGCCCGGTGTGGCGGTGCCCCCAGCACTGTTACAGCCTGGCTAGGAGAGGCATGTCTGTCACCCTCAGCCTGTTTCAACACTGAACTTTCAATGCTGTCCAGCAGGTCTGTGGGCCCTTGTTCTTGCCGCATGTATGTATAGAGGCTGAAGGAATCCTAACCCCGCCCTCACCCTAGTTTCATAGCTGAATAAACCACCACAACCACCCCCCAAAAAAAGAAAGAAAAATGAAACTTTGGGCCCAATTATCAAGAAATAGAGGATTTGAGAGGTTAATTGACCTGTTCACAGTTATAAGACCAGCACATCTGAGGTAAAATTTGAACTCCGGTCTCCCTGATGCCCTAGTTCAAGTTCACTTTCTCTTTCTACACCCCCCCCCCCATATTAACAATCAGGCACCATCCTGCTCCTTGTGTCCACCAAACAAATCACCTGTCCCTCGGTGTCAGCTGCTCAAACCGACAAGACAACATAAAAGAACATTTCCTGGAAGTCGGACTTAAAAGAAGGCGCAACCTGGACACATATTAGCTTCTCCCTCGGGTCAAAGCCTGGGGAACGACACTGCCCATCAGCTCGGTCAACATCACCAGCCTGCCCCGCAATGGCGGAAGGCCACACTTTCCCAAATCCACTGTGGCGGACTCACTCCATCAAAGATGCCTGCACTGCAGACAAAAGAGAAGAAGAGAAAGAGATGGACAGAGACAGAGACAGGAGAGAAATGGGTGGGGGAGACAGAGAGAGAGAGAGAGAGAGAGAGAGAAGGGAGGGAAAGAGGGGAAGGGAAGAGGAGGGACAGAAGAGGGGGAAGAGGGAGAGAGGGAAAGAGGGAGAGAGGGAAAGAGGGAGAGAGGAAAAAAAGGGTGAAAGGGAAGGGAAGGGAGAGAGAGGGAAGGGGGAGGGACAGAGAGAAGGAGAAGAAGGGAGGGAGGGAGGGAAGGAGGGGATGGAGGAGAGGAGAGTAGGGAGAGAGAAAGAGAAGGAAGGGAAGGAGAGAGAGGGAAAGAGGGAGGAGGATCCAGAGAGGATGGAAAGGAGAGGGAGGAAGAGGGGAGGGGAGGGGAGGGAAGGGAGAGAAGGGAGGGGGAGGGGAGAGGGAGAAGGTGGGAGGGAGAGTCAAGTAGTAAGTGGAAGAGTTCATTACCTGAATGGAAGGGCAGACAGAAAATCAATTTACTTCTATACTTCTGACTTTTCAAAAACAGAGATGGGTCCTATTGGCCTTGATGTGGACCTGCAAGGGCTTCCTGCTTCTCTCTAAGGCACAAAACTGGTTTGGAAAACAGCAGAGCTGGAAGGAAAGAATGGCAACCAAACCTTCTCTGGTGAAACAGTCTGGCTCAAGCCCTGCCCCCATTGCTGGGGTATGTGGCCGCCCAGCAGCTCCATCTCCTCTCAGACAACAGTAATCCCAAACAGTTTCTTCTACTACATTTTCATTTAAGAAACCTGAACCCTGAGCACGAGTCTCAAAAACCCACCTTCTGTCCACTACACCCAAAGTTTTGTTAAGCACAAGAGACACAAACAAGGATTATTTTCCTGAATAGCGAGAATACCTTTTATAACAATTTCACAATCAAACCAGAAAACAAAGGACGCAAAGAGAGAACGAACAATGACTTTGGCATTGACAAACCCTGAAAGCAAATCCCAGCTCTGCCACTTGGCATCTGTGGTACCTTGGGCATGTCACTTAATTTCTGTGGGACTCAGTTTCTCCCTCTATAAAATGAGGAGGTTGGATGACCTCCAGCCTGACATCTTCCTATAAGTCAATTACACCGCCCAGGCCACGCTTTCACTGATTTCCATAGAATGCCAGAGGATTAAAAGGTCTCCCGGATCAGAGCTGGGGTCCATCAAGGACCTGGCCCAGCACCTTTGGAAACCACCACTGCGAGTTCTGTCTGGATGATCTAACTATGAAAGAGGCCCAGTGAGGCCGTCTCATCCCCAGTGCCCCACTGGAGTCCTGTGAGGAACAGGAAAATGGTCTGTCCTTGGTGGGGCTATTTGGGGCTGGTCGATGATGAGACAGAAAGAAAAAATTGTGTCTCTCTCTTGACGCTTTTGCCAAAAGAACAAAATAGAGACAAAAATCTCTTTGCCATGTCTGGGAACGTGCTAAGCCCAGCCCTGTCCAGGTTCCCTGGGTTTACACCACAGGCACTTCAGGGTTTGATTACTTGGTAAGAAATATGAATTCCTTGCTACACAGAACCTACTTGAAGTTCCTTTATTAATTAAATGAATTGTATTAATGAAATAATTCATCATTCATTATAGCCTGCTATTTCCATGACAATGTTGGGCCAATGTGTGATTGAAGAAGACCTAGAGTAAGTCTCCCTTCTGATCCATGCTGGCTGTATGACCCTGAGTCACTTCCCTTCTCAGGAATCTGGACAGGCTCTTCTAAGGCTCTAGCTTGCCAAGATGGAGCTCATCCATTTCGACCCATCAGTAAAGGAAGTTCCCTCTGGCAATGAAATAACAGTTTTGGGCCTATTTTATCCCAAGTTTCTAATGAGAAGAAGCCCCATGGAGCTCTGAGTAGAGGGCTGGTTGCAGTTAGAAAGCCCTGCCTATGACATGAGCTGGTGGGGCAACCCCAAAGCCAGTTACCCTAATCCCTATTGGTGGAGGGAGACTCCTCATTGGGAGTTCTCTAGACTGATGAAATCCCAGGTCTGGGGACCCAGGACTCTTCCCCAAACCCTCCCCATGAATTTAGAATGACCTGGGAGGTCACACAGTCTAAGCCCCTTTGTACCTGGGCTTTCACCTGGTACAGGACATTCCTGGAAGCTCAGTTCCCTCCACTAATACAGGTCAGAGCTTCCTCTGTCCAGTACATTCCTCCTGGGTCTTGGTCAGCCAGCAGGACCCCCAGGTAGGCCACCTTTCTCTCCCTCACCCCTGGGGCTTCTCTCCTTTATTTCCAAGATGATCAAAGTGAGATCCAGGGAGTAAGCCTGTGATTAAGTGCCCGAAGTCCCACATTGTACATGGCAGAGCTGGAATCTGAACCTCCCAATCTCACACTCTTTCCATCAGACCTCCCTGAGCACTCTCCCCCTTGACTTGAGGGAATTGAGGCCCTGGGGACATGCCCTAAGACCCCTTGAGCATCCGTCCTCTTCCTCTTTTCCTCTTCACTCTCCTTGGTGAGCGCTGGGACATCGGCGACTATTGTTGGCCTTGGCTGGGGAACTGTGCGGTCCAATACTCCGTCATCAATGAGCAAATGCACACACCACAGCTCCCAATCCATCGGTCAGAATTTATTTAGCAGCTACTGGATGCCAAGTCTTTGTCCGGCGCTGGGGATGCAGAGAGAAGAATGAAGCCTGTACCTGCCTGCGGGAAGCTTACATCCTTAGGAAAGAGAATTCATACACAGAGATACAAGACACATACACAGTAGAAATGAGCGAATTGAGGTTAGAGGAGGCGCTAGCTGCCAGGGACTCAGGAGATGGCGCACGAGCTGACCTTTGTCAGAAGCCAGAAAGAGAGGAAGAGCAAGGGGATTCTAGGCAATTCTCTGTGCCAGGCACTGTACTAGACTCTGGAGCTACCAACAGGCCCTGCCCTCAAGGAGCTTACATTCTGGGAGGAGAGCTAGGGAGGAACACCTGGGTCAAGTCCTAAGAGGTAGAAGGAAAGTAGGCAGGAAAGTCGGGCATTTTAGGCATAAGGGACCATCTGTGCAAAGGCGTGGAGACAGGAGATGACATCATGCATAACATGATTCACTCTCTCCAACGGCTGGTGCAGCAGAAACAATACTGGCTAGAGAGTCAGAAGGTCTAGATGTGAGACCTATCTCAGCCCTCTACCAGCTGTGTGACTGTGGGCAAGTCACTTGCCCTTCTCCACGGGGAAAAGGAGGGGGTTGGACCAGATGACCTCTGGAGTTCCTGCCAGCTCTGATATTCTAGTAGGCACCAAGAACCTCAGGATCTGGCAAGTGCCCCAGGGCGCCATCCCTGCTGGCTCCCCTGGCTCCCGCCTGGCCTGAGTGCCACCTCCAGGTGCCACCAGCTGGTGCCACTTTAAAAAAAATTGGAAATGAATTCTAATACAGAGAATGAAAACAACATTTTATAAATGTAGAGCTCAGAGGGAGCGTTTTGAAATGCTTATCCAAATTTAAAAATGAAAGTCACCAATAGAATGCAGGTGGGGGAAACCAAAGGGCTCCGAAGGGGCCCACGTGTTTAAAAGGCCCCCTACCTCTCCTGGGTGCCCTTCTGGGAGAGTTCCCATTTGCTTTCTCCAGTAGCTGCTGCAAGGAGGCTCTAACTAGTTAACAGGGCTGCCAGTCACCTGAATACCAACCAACCCAACTCTCCTCAACTGGGGCAAAGCTCATGCTTATGACTTTTCAAGGCTTAGTCAAGCTCTATTATCATCAAGAGTCTGGATATAAGAGGAAACAAGTAGGTCTTCACTGAAGGTTAGGAAATCTTTTTGATCTGCTGAGATTTGTCCTAATTGTTACCGGCAGTGTCATCATACTAGTAAGATGCCTCACACCCTCCTCCCCAACCCACCAGCCAACCAAACTACCCAGTGATCTTTAGGTGGGGGAGTCTGAAAACAGACAATTGTGGTGTAGCACCTAGCTAAACAGGCATAGAACCCCATGGCTACCCAGCCTGGAAGACCGTATTGGGGGTCGAGGTTGAGAGCCATCCTGGGGGTCCATTCTGGATTCTGAACAGACTCTAGAGTCTAGAAGGTCCCCTCACAATGTCTGATGCCCAGGCACTTAGTGGGGAAATAGATCTCTGTGAGCCAACTGTCTCTGTGTTCAGTGAGGGATTCCATACAATGGAGCCCAACAGGTTTCCCCAGACCTGACTCCCAGGTTCCTGGCCACCATGGACAGAAAGGCACTTCATTAACTCAGGGGTGGAAGCATGTTATCTGTGCCCTTCATTAATTTTGAAATCCACCTCCAATTCTTCTGGACATAACGTGAGGATGGAGGTACCACTCCAAGTGAGGACATGGGACTACTCTGGAGAACTACTTGACATTATCGAGGATGTCAAACTCTGTTTCCTTACCCAACCCTTCTTTAAAATTTACAGAAACCAGGAGGCACCAGGATGATAAAGTGCAACACAATACAACACAACACATCTTTGCTGAGATACAAAACTGAGGTGGTAGAAAAGCTGTGATGGCCAAGTCACTCCCAAAGGCTATTAAAGTCTGCAAAGACCTGAGTTTCTTAGCTGAGGGAGCTCACTCCCAGGGACCAAGAACTGATCTCCTGTTGCCACTTTTATCCAGGTATCTGGATAAAATGGAGGGGGGACAACTCAAGCAGAAAAAGGAAGCAATTCAGCCCCTCAAATTATGATAAAAACTGAGCAGTTGGATCAAAGGCTGGAAGGGACACCTGAGGTCAGCTAGTCTAATCTCCTCATTTTTTAATAAGGGAAACTGAGTTCCACAGAGCTTAAAGGCTTGGGCCAAGGTCACATGGGAAATAAGGGTCAGAGGGGGATTGGAACCCAGATGCCCTTACTCCAAACCTCTTAACAGAGGTACCAGGACGCCACTCAAGATGGGGAACGTTTCCAACACCACCTGTCTAGATGGCATGAGAGATTTCATGCTGTCTTGAGGGGTGGCTGACTTCCACCAAGGCTGGTATCAACCAGCTAACAAATTTTGCTTCCATCAGCCAAGGAAGAGCCCTGAGGAGAAGTACAAAGGGCTGCCCCCTCAACGTGTCAAAGAGGAGTCTGGATGACCCACTTCTGGGACATTGTCTAGGGGAATCCACCTCCAGGTCTCTTCCAACTCTCAACAGTCCTGGATAATCAAGAAGTGGGAGACACAAACATGCACAAAGCATGAAGGATGGTGCCCCTGACTATCAGAGCTGGCCCCAACCGGAGCCTCTGCCCACAGCTGAACTCCCCACCAAAAGCCATTTGCCAATCTGCTGACTTCCTTCCTTTGGGGGCATTACCAAGAAAGCATTAGGAAGAATGGGGAGAGAAGAGACAGAGACAGACAGAAACAGAGATAGGCAAAAATAGAGAGACAGACATCAGAGAGGCCAAGAGTGACAGAGTGGAGTGAGTCCCTCAGCAAGGTTCTCTACCTGGAGAAGTGGTCGGCAGGATTATCTAGGCAGATTAGCCTCCATCGGGGCCTGTTGGCCTTCATTTCTAACCTCTGTCTGCCTTTTAAACCTACCCCAAATTAAATATTCCCTCCTAACATTAAAAAAAAAAATCACAACAGCTAATGGTTAGGCCAGCCTCGGACAGACAGTCCTCAACAATGAGCAGGAGGAGGAAAAACCCGGTAAACCAATCCCTAGAAGTCCAGTAGAAAGACTTGTGCCAAAACTGAGTGGTACGTTAGGAACAGAGCACAAAGCATTACAAGGAATTTCCACGGCTATGGGGTTTTTTCCGCACATTTCAGAACATACATAGAAAATGGAGTCCTTTGAACAGTCACTGGGAGAGGCTGTACAGAGTAAGCTAACAGCGGTGGCTTCTTCTATGAACAGACAACAGTCACAACACAGCACGAAGGTAGAGAGGCAGAGGAGAGAAAGGACCAATCAATCTGGGAGTCAGAGGACCTGGGTTCAAGCCCCGCCTCAACCACATCACGTAATTTCCCCAGGCAACTCTTAGTGAAAGTAAATTTCAGAGCAGGTGCCCTTCTACATTAGTAAAGGAAGTTCCCTCCATCACATTCACAGGGCCTATCCCTGTGAATACCGTAGTAAGAGCTAACATGTAGCGGGTTTTTTTCCCCCAGATTTACAAAGCACTTTACAAACAGTTCATTTCGTCCTCACAACACCCCTGTGAGGTAGGTGTTGTCATGACCATCCCCATTTGACAGATGAGGAAAACTGAGGCTCAGAGAGGTTAAGTGACTTGCCCAGAGTTACATAGCTAATAAGTGGCCAGAGGTGGGATTTGAGCCCAGGTCCTCCTGATTTCAAGTCCATCACTCTTATCCTGAGGCTGTCAGAGGAAACCATGTTACCAGGGGCCCTTAGTTTCATGATAAGCTTGGCAGGCATCAAATAACTGATGTAATATTGTTACAGCAGGCCCAGTGGAATTAGTGGGGAGTCAGATTTACGTGTGTGTGTGCGTGTGTGTGAGTGTGCGAGTGTGTGTGTGTGTGTGTAAGAGAGTGTGTGTGTGTGTGTATGTATGTGTGTGTGGGTGTGTGTTGCCCACTGAACGGGGAGCCAGCCAGTCAGGAAGACTTGGGTCCAAATCCTGCCTCGGCCACATACCTACTGTGTGAGCCTGGACAAGTCACTTGACCTCTCAGTGACCCAGGCAACTCTCCTAAGCCTGTCAGATGCAGAGCAGGGTGCCGATCTGCATTGGTAGAGGGAGTTTCCTTATTGGGAGTTCCCTATCCCAAAGAAATCACAGGAACAGTCCAAAAAGAAAATCCCCAGCACCCAGCACGGTAACCTGGCGCATAGGCGGCGCTTACCTCGCTACGCTGTGGGCATCTCATTCATCATGGAGCAGCTTCTTTCATCTGAAAAGGAAGAGAAGGCCACCTCCCCAAGAATGCAACTGAGGAAAAGACCAAACTCATTCATGAGAAGCAAGGCCTTTGAAACCCAACAGACGCAGAACGGTACAGAAACCCCTCAGTGTGTCAACTTAACTTGCAGCCACCTGGCTAGGTGCTCCCGGTTTAAGAGACTGAGCAGCCTTCGCCCTCCCCTCCCACCCAGACCTCTCCCTTGACTCTGGGCAGGTAGAGCATCATTGCTGCGGACCCTTCCGTAGCTTAACTGTGGCCAAGGGAGTGTCGGAACTGCCACATCCCAAAACAGACCAGGAGAATCAAGAAATTCACATCCCTGAGCTCTGGAGGGGTGGGGTCCCAAGCCAAAGTAAAGTGGCTCCTGGAAAGACTTGGGTATTTCCCAGAGGCCCTTGGCAGGAAGAGCAGCCCTCAGAGACCCCCCTGAAGCAGCAGTGGGGCTGGGGAGGCTGCCAGATTCCCAGAAAGACACATGTCAGGTTCTAGGACACTTCAAAGCCAAGGGAGTGATTATCTGCCAATAGGGAGTTGTCAGCAATAAGTGACAATAGCATCGCCAAAAGAGAATATCTTTTTACAAATGAGAAATGCCTTTTTAATTTTAAACCACTAAAGAAAATCAATCATCAGTGAGTTCCAAAGAGCCCAGATTCAAATCCTGACATTACCATTTTTTTTAACCTGTGTGACATTGGGAAGTCACTTGACATCCCTAGGTTTCCATTTTCTCAGCTGTACAATGAAGGAATAGGCTTAGATGAGTGTTAAGGTCCCTTCTTACTCTCAATATGTGATTCGCAATCTATTTTTTCCCTTTTTGACATTAATATAAACATAGGAAAACTTCTCTAATTCCAATGAATTATGGGAAGATACAAAAAAAGAGGCAAAGAACAGTCCTTGCTCTCAAGGAGCGCACAATCTGGCAAGGGAGACAACAAGCAAACGTGCGGAAATACAGAGCAAGCTCTATTCAGGCTAACAGGAAATCGTGAACAAAGAGAAAGCACCGGAATCATGAGAACCTAGGGAAGAGATTTGAGCTGGGCCTTAGGAAGACAGCAGGGTCAGTAGTCTGAGCAGAGGAGAGAGCGTTCCAGGCAAGGCAGCTTAAGGGGCAGAGCTGGTACTGAAACTGCGATTCAGCGCTCTTTCCAGTGTCCAGGATTACTGGTCCCATTTTACAGATGCAGAGATAAAAGGTTTGCCCAGGGCTCAGACGGGGAGAAGCTTAGACTCCCAGCCCGACTCAGGGCTTATTTCTAAATGCTCCTTCCATTTCTTGGGGTGCTCTCTGAGCCTGCCTGGACTTCCCAATCGGGAATCAAAGGCGCCAGCACCCACCGGTCACCTCGGCAAAGCCGGAGGAGGTGCCAGTGGACACCGGGATTGGCATTTCCCCCTCGATGGTGCCACGGGCACAAGTTCCTCCTCCTCACACTGTGGACATCACGGGCCCGTTAGAAGGACGCCGTGACTCGGGAGAAAGCGCTTCCTCACACCCCGTGAGGAGCGCGGGAGCATCCACGCTGAGCGGAGTATACAGCACCTGGCACATAGTAAGCGCTTAATAAATCAACCAATAAACACTTATTAAGTGTCTACTACGTGCCAGCCACTGTGCTAAGAGCTGAGGATAGAAAAAGAGGCAAAAGACAGTCCCTGCCCCGGAGAAGCTCACAATCTAACAGAGGCAACAGGCAGACAAACAGATACAGCGCCAGCGTATGCAGGGAAAGAGCAGTCCACGGGAGGAAGGCGCCGCAGCTAAGGGCAGCTCAGGAAGGTTTCCTGTAGGAAAGAGAGTTTTAGTGGGGGGGTTAAATGAAGCCAGGGAGGTCCGGAGGTGGAGCAGAGCAGGGAGAACCCACGTAAGGATGGGGTACAGGCAGAGCTGAGAGGCAGAGTCTGGCTCATGGACCGGCTGGGGAGAGGGTGTGAGATCGGAAAATGGCGGGGGGGGTGGGGGGGACTGGGTTACGAAGGGCTTTGAATGCCAAACACAGAATTTTGTATTTGCTCCTGGATGTGAAAGGGAACCACTTGAGGGGAAGTGACCCACTAAGATAATCTCTTTGATGGCTTAAGTGATTTTATTCAAAAGTTTTTCTTAACATATAACCGTGGATGGAAGATGGACTGGAGTGGGGAGAGACTTGAGGGTAAAGTGATGAGGATCTGCATGTCCCAGTATGAAGGCAGAGTCCAAGGGGAGAAGGGAGAGAATTGGAGAGGTGTTGGAGAGTTGAAATTGGCAGACCTTGGACAAGGAGTGAGGGGTGGGGGGAAGGTAACTAGGTATCCAAGATGACTCCTAGGTTGTGAGCCCAAGAGACTGGGGGCCCTCTACAGAAATAGGGAAGGTAAGAGAAGGGGTTCTATTTTGGACATCTTGAGTTTAAGAGGTCTACTGGACAGACGTCCAGCTGGAGAAGCGCGACTGGAGGTCAGCAGAGAAAATGAGGCAGGACAGGCAGACTTAAGAATCACCAGCTAAGGGGACAACTAAATCCTTTTGACTTGGCTGTCATCCCCATTTAACAAAGAAACTGAGGCTCGTGCCCAGCTGCAGGACCTTGGCCAAAGTCCTACAGCTATCTCTGTACATGGATTGGGAGTAAACTCGATGAATTCTGAGCTCCCTTCCGGCCCTGGGCCTGTCCTAGGATATTCTGATTCAGTGGGGCAGAGATAGGGTTTGAAATCAGGGCAATGAAGGGACTCGCGCAGGGTGCCACAGTGGTGAGTGAGGGAGACCGAATCACAGCCTACTCCTGCATTGGACAGCTTGCTCAAAACAAGTTAAGAGGAAAGAGTAAAGGGAACATGAAGGAGAGACTGGAAAAGATGCCTGGAAAAGGGAGTTTGCTGGAGTTCTTTCTTTTGCCACAAGAGGGGGCACATTTCCCAAATAATATAGCAGAACCAAAGAAAGCTTGCCAAGAGTGAACTGGTCACCACAGTGGATCCCTGACCATCGCTGGAACAGAAGGGAGCTCAGAACTCATCTAGTCCAAGTCCATCATCTTACAGATGAGGAAAGTGAGGCACCAAAGGCACCCAGAACTGGAGCTGGAAGGGTCTTTCAAGATCACTTGGTCCAACCCCTTCACTTGGCCCAAGGAGTGGAAATGACTTGATCAACATCACATTGGTAAAAAGTGACACAACCAGGATCTGCAACCAGGTGCTATGTGTGCCCCCTAAGCCAACACTCTTATCCCTGTGCCACGCTTCTTGTCCCAGGAGGTCGAGTCTGTAGACATAGATCCAAAGTTCCAAGGCCACCATTTTAGGGAGAGTAAAAGAATCTGTGTGTTGTATAGTGCAGAAGGGGACGGATTGGAATCCTGTTTGAGACCTTTAATCTCTCACAGCCTTGGTTTTCTCATCTGTAAAGTGACGGGATTGGAACAGATGACCTTCAAGGTCCTTTCCTGCTCGAGACCTATGACTCTAGTGACTTGTCCAAGTCACTTAACCCCCATGTGCCCAGACAACTTTCTAAGCTATGATTGACTTGTCCAAGGTCATGAAATTCCTCTAGACTTCTCCATTTCCAAGTCTGCCTCATTAGCTCTTACATGTCAATAATCTTGCACTTCCCAAATCTCCATTTGCACAACTCTCTGACTCTATTTGGTCCCATATTTACCTGCTCACCTGTCAGATCTTCCTTTTCCCTCCCCCTATATGGAACTAAAGGGTGAAGCACAGGCCCATGTGCTATGAAAACTCTGTATCCCCAGCACTGAGAGTGTTACTTTATTCACAGAAGGTGCTTAATAAATGTTTCTGAATAAACAAATCTACTCTCTTGGTGTCCAACCAATCAATAAGCATTAAAAATATATTGGTATTTTTGGTTGTTTTTATATTACCTTTTATATATCCCTCTTTCCATCCTTTACTCATATTCTCTTGTAACAACAAAAAATTTTTAAAGGAAAAAAACATTCAGCAAAGCTAAACCAACATGTAAACTGAGTCCAAGCAGATCTCTAACATTCTCTCTTACCCCCACCCCTTCTCTTCAAAGAAGGGAAGGAAGTACATTTTCTCATTCATTATTTGAGGAAAGCCTGGTCATTATCATCACATAGCATTCGTTTCCTTTTCAGGGGTTCTTCTCATTTACTCAGGAGTTCTGTCATGTCTATGGTTTTTCTGGTTCTAATCACTTCACTTCGCACCAGTTCACATTCATCTTCCCAAGATTCTCTGTATTCTCAACATTCACTATTCTTTCATCACATTGGTATACGCGTTTAGCCACTCTCCAATCAGTGGCCAACTACTGTACTTCCAACTATGATTTGGAGGTGTGTTTTAGAATAAAATTGGCTCTGATGGGGGAAATCTCAGGTCTCTGAAATATGGTGGCACTCCTCTCACTCCCTGCCTTCCCCCACATGCTCTAACTTCTCCATGCCTAGAATGTACATCCATCCTTCTCACCCTCATCTATCGGAATCCCACTTTCTTCAAGATGCAGGTCCAATGCCCTCTCTGCTTACATGCAACCCTTGCTTGCCCTGAGAAATTACCCTGGATTGACCCTGTCTCTGCTACTCTGTGTCCACGTCACCTCTGTGAGCATGTAGACTATTTGAAGGAGGCTCTGTTTCGGTCTTGGGATGGCCAGCATTCTTTCATTTTTTATCAGATTTGTAATTTCACTCAAACAATCAACATTTACTAAACACCAGCTCAGTCCAGCACTGTCCTAGGGGATGGAGACAATCATAGTCTTAGAAAGTTGTCCAGGCACACTGAGGGCTAAGTGACTTGCCCAGGGCCACATTGCCAGCATGCATACATCAGAGGCAAGACTTCTACTGTAGTCTGTCTGACTCTCCACGTGGCTCAATGTCAGGTCACCTTTCCAAAGGCACAAAAGGGCCAGGTCTTCTGGGAGGGTCTGCAGGACAAATGCCGCACCCAGTCTCATAAGCAATTTTCCTGACATGCAGGCCTGCTGTGTGGCTGCTCCTAGGCTCCAATTCTCATAATGGGGCTGCCTGCCTGTGTATTTAAAGCAAACCTCAAATACTTTCTGGAAATCACCAGATCAAGCATACCCGCTACAGAGGGTTCCTAGAAAATGTGTGATGGAGACTTGTGTAATCAGTCTAGGTGTCCATAAAGAGGAGGCCTCCTTGTATTGCTGAAGGCTCACAGGGACCTGAGGTTTATGCTAACAAACATGTCTGCTCAGTTACACCATCTCACTTGACCACACACTCACCAAGCCAGGACTCATCGTCTAGTAGTTATCCCTCCGCCATCGGGGGAGACAGTCCAATGGGGGCTACCACAGCAAAAGCAAAATAAATCGAGGGCGGCCTCTGGGACCTGAGGCATTCTTAGAAACTACATCATAAAGCAGATTATTGTCAACAGAGCAGGGCAAGTTTTCCCGTTAAGAACATTCTATTTAGGGTTTGTTTCTGACAAGAATTTGGCAACAAATAAAGAGAATGAGTAATAATTGGTCATTAGAGGCCAAGGTACAGAAATTATAAGCCTCTGGAATAAGTTAAAGTAGTTAAGTCGTGTTTGAAATTCTAGGAAATGGACATGAGTAGTCTGTACACAGTTCTGTTAACTGGTGAAGCGCTTACTCTGTATGTGCTAGACCTCCAAAGAATGGGAGTTCCTTGAGGATAGACTGCTTGTCGACATATCCCCAGTGTTTAGCACAGTGCCTGGCACATAGAGAGCACCTCCAAATGCTCACTGACTTGACCTGACTCTGGAGTACAATAATGGCCATCTTCAGTGTTGTACAGTGGGAGTTGGAGCGAGGTAAACCTGGGTTCAAATCGCACCCCTAACACTAGCTACCTACAAGTCACTTAAACCCTCAGGGCCTCAGTTTCCTTATCAGTAAAATGAAGCAGTTGAACTCAGTGACCTCTAAGGCCTTATCTAGCTCTAAATCAATTACCCTATGATTGAATCATACTAGGAGATACCAGCACCTAATACGTGTCTAAGAAGCATTGGAAGGACTAGAATGTGCTTTATATACACTAGAAACACTATATACACTTATATACACTTATTATACACTAGAGGTAGAATCTAAAGCAAGTCCTTCTTTATTTTGGGTCCAACACAACATCCTATCTAAGACTCTGCCTTCATCAATTCCTCATCACAAATAGGTTTCTTGTTTTTCCATTTAAAGAACTTTTGTGCCATCATTTAAACTATCCACAAGTTCTTCTCCATATGAGACACCTCTAAATTTTTTGGCAGAGCTGAAATAAGCAGGCGGGCAAGTCTGGAACTCAATGATTGCTTCTCCCTTTCTTGAATCTCTTAAACCGACCACAACACTTCCCCAAGATGGGCTTGATAACTCCACCCCTCAGCAGAAGCACCTTGAGGGCAAGCACTGTCTCACTTTTGTCTTTGACGACTCAAGGCCTAGAGTACGGACTTAATATACGCTGGCTGACTTATATTGTCTCTAACATTTGTGGCCAAGTCGGGCCTGCTGTGAGTTCTAAAAAAAACAATTACTTGAAGCAGTTACTCTCTCACATAAGCTACTGGAATTGGGGAAGTATGGCCAACCGAAGTGTTGATTGCTATTTGGGGAAATATAATTGATCTGATCATAGACAAAAGATCAGAATTTGATTGCAAATCAAAGTGGGGATAGCTGGAAAAGATTATCATGTGACTGAACCGAGAGAGTTCAAAGAAAAGAAAAAGGGAGTGGTCAGAGGACAGATTTCAGAACTGATGCTCAGTTGTTGAGAAGTCTAGTTAAGCAGAGGAACTGATTGGAAGCAGAGAATTATAGAAATTATTCAGGGATAAATTAATTGGGCTACTATGCCGTGCCTAGTTAGTCAAGTACGGTGTCAGTCAACCAGGCTTAGCCGTGGACGCATCTGTTCAATACCAAGGCTACATTCAGTAAAACACTTTTATGAATAGTTCCTCAGACAGAGAGAAGTCACCAGAGTTAGAGTTAGCAGGTATCTCCATGCCCATGTGAGAGGTGCGAGGTGAATTAATATTATCTTCTTGAGTTCAAATCTGGCCTCAGACACTCACTAGCTGTATGACCGAGCTAGAGTAGGAAATGGCAAACCGCTCCAATATTTTTGCCAAGAAAACTCCAAATGGGGTCACCGAGAGTCAGACGTGACTGAAAACGACTTTCCTCTGCCTCTGAAAGGACAGCTCCTTATAGGTAAAGAGTTTCATTTTGTCTTCACACTCCCCAGTCCCTAGGATATTACCTGGGACACAGTAAACAATAAATGCTTGCCAGTTGCACTGGACTGGAGGAGTCCAGTCCTCCCAGGCACTCTTCCTAGCTCAGGCAAATGACTTTGCTTTCTAGAATTTTCTCTCTCTCACATCAGGTCTAACAGTCAAAACTAACTTACAGAGAAGAAACAGAAAATGACAATTGCTACCAAGCGGACAAGCAAACTCACTGCCTAGCAACGAAATGACCATTTCTAGCTGCATTCCAAAGCCAAGGGTTTTAATTTTCCCCTGCACATGGCCAGAAGCCTGCCCTCAAAGGCTCAGTAATGTGGTTAATTGATGTGTTCTTTTGTGTTCTGGAATTCCAATCTTGGATTCCATAACTGGGAGTGGATCAATCATAGCCACAAGTAGGAGAGGTTTATCAGCTCAACCTGTGAGTCAGATGAAGGGAAATCTTTTGGAAAGGATTATTTTAAATACCTGCCACAGAGGGAAGGAGGTGGAAGCACAAGAAGGAAAGTGACCTTAAGGAATCTTCTTAGATGAAATTTACTTCCAAAGTATAAGAAGTAAATGTGGAGGCATGGAACGGGTGCTGGACCTGGGTTCCCATACTGACTGCTGCTTAACCACTGGTGAGACCTTGGTCAAGTCCCTTAACTCCAATTCTGAGTTTCCTTTTTTCCCCCCAACTCTCATCTTTAAAATGAGTTAGATGGGTAAAGCAGGAAAAGAACATGGACTTTGGAATCCCTGGACCTGGATTCAAATGTTGCCTGTCACTACCTATATGACCCTGGGCAAATAATTTAACCCTACCTAAATTACTTATCTATGTGACCTTAAGCAAGTCAATTCACCTCTCCCAGCCTCAGTTTCCTCAATTGTGAGGTGATGGGGTTGGGCCCATTATCTAACCTCTAAGGTCCCTCCCAACTCTTAATGGGATCCTATCATTCTAAGTCTTGTTATTAACCTCCCTGGGCCTTACCTGTAAAAGAGATTGGATCAAATGGCTTCTAAGGTCCCCTCTGGATCTAGAAACTGGGTTTATTTAGTGAGAAGGATTGTGTTGTTTTCTATCAATGAGAATGATTTCCCCCCTATCTGGAAACCACATCGGGTGTGAGGTCTTATGTCATAAAGTGCTTCACAAAAATGTCATTAACTCTCTTCTGAATGGGTCAGTTTCCTTTTGGATTTATCACATTTTCACTTTAAAAAAAATCAGAAGAGTTTGGCAGCTCTCTCCGAAAAGTTTCTGAAAATATCTTTGGCTAGGCTGTCCCCTGGAGCTGGAATGATATTCCCCTGGGATCGCCAGCATCCTCCAAGATTTAGCTCAAACGCCATCTCTTAAAAGAGGTCTTTTCGAACTTTCCAGCTGTTAAGGACCTGACAAATTATTTGGATATATTAACTCCTTGAGAGATGGGGTTGTTCTTTTTTGTCAGTGGGCCCCCAGAAACTAGGATAGTGCCTGGCACATAGCAGTGGGTACTTAGTAAATCAGTGAACAAATAGAAATTTTCTATTTCCTTATCTATGCATGTGTTGAGTTTAGGGCAAAGGAACTCCCCAACACCTAGCATAATGCCTGGCGCATAGTAGGTACTTAAGATGTTGAGCATGACCTCAGTCACAGTGCAGGAAGCTAGCTGCTGCTCTCTTGTTTTTTTGTCCCAGGCTGTACCTATCCCTGAATCTGTCTAGACGGGCCATCCCTGGAGTGTCACATGATGAGTGGACTTTGGGAGCAGCTTTCAGTCTTGGAGGCTCTGATGCTCTCTGTCAAGCCACTGAACCTCTCTGGGCCTCAGCACCATCATCTGTAAAAGGTAGCAGCTCTTCCAGCCTTAGATCTAGGATTCTTTCTGTCATTCTTTTTTCTAGGACTCCCTTTCCTGGCCCTTTCCCAAATCTATCAATTGACAGAGGTTAAGGCTCCTGGAGTCCATTCCTTCTCTGGATTAAATCCTGTCTCTCAAATCCTGAGTCCACATTTCCTCTTATGGAAAATAAAGGCTCTGGATTTAGCCTGGTTTCTGAGACTCCACCAAGTTCTATGCCTGTGAGCCTATAATCCTATCTCTTCCTTCTCTCTGTCTCAGTTTCCTTATCCATAAAACAAGGTGTACTCAGGTCCCTCCTGGTATCTGGGCTGGGCCTTCTAACAGGCTTCTACTACAGAAGCCTCCTTCTCCCTTTCTCCTTCTGAAGTCAGAACCCTGTCACAAGCATAGGCTGGTCAAGGCATGAGCTCATCCACAGGACACATGTGCAAAAAATGGTGCAACAGGAAAAATGTCTGAGGAACCCCAACATAGGCAGCGGTGTCCATACTGGCCAGGGTTCTCTGTTTTTTACTAACATCACCAAGAACCAGGATTGGTTGGGATACACATTTGGCAAAGAGACAAGGACATACATAAAATGCCAATGTATCAGGTGAAAAATGTTCAGCAAAGTTTTCAAAACATCAATGGGTCTCCTGATTCACCAACACCAACACCTTCCCCTGGAAGGCATTTAATGAGATTTGACAAGAGCACATCTGCCAGAGGATGGCCAGTCTTCGCCAGGCCATCATGCAATGCCCTGAAAACCACTTTGCCAGTTTCTCTATCATTTTAATTCACTGATCACACCCATCAGTTCATTCGTCTCCTTGTCCTCAGTTCTTCAGAAGGTAAACAGAAATCTCCCTGACAGGGGTCAGAAGAAAGGGAAACCTCATGCAGAAAGGGAGCAGAAGGAAGCTGACTCATGCCTAGTGGTCTTCTCCCAACTGGGGTGGGCTCTGAGGATAGGGAGGTGCCTAAGGCTGAGGTGACCCTGGGTTAGCTATCACTTTCCCAATGATGCCTCAAGAGCCAGGATTCATGAAATTCAGCCACAGGGAGGGCCAGTGCTCTGGCTTAAAAAATAAATAAGAAATTGTTATTGGTTTTTTAAAAAGTCAGTGTACCAAGGTTAGGTTCTCCACTCCCCAAATTGTAAACTAAGAAGAAGGAAATCGGCAACAACTTTTTAAAAAGTATTTTGGGACAAATGGTTAAACGCACACTTCTAACTGCAAAAGAATTAAGTAAATGCAGTAATAATGAATGGGGACCGGGAGATGCTTGTGGGGGCAGGAAGGGGCTCCAAGAGCATTAGGGCAAGGAGATTTCTTTCTCGCAATCTCTTTAACCTATTCTTGGTCTCCCACTGCTTCAGCAGCCTAACTGCTGGATTGAATGTGTTCCAGTTTGCCAATGTCTTCTGCCAGGGGAGGAATGCCATGACAAGAGAGGCAGTCTGATCAGAGTGGACAGTGCTGGCTTGGGAGTCAGAACAACCTGGACTCAAGACCCCATCTTCCTCCCCTACTGGCTGGCTTACCCTGGACAAGTCATTCATCTCTTGGGGCTCTAGAGAACTTTCCAAGTCTGTAAGTTACAACACAATGCAGCCAATCTACATTAGCAGAGGAAGTTTCCTCACTGGAGAGCTCCTTAGACCAATGAAATCACAAATCTCAACATGAAAAAAAGAATGAAGCCCAGGATGGCTTTCTTCTCCTTGGCTACCATGTCACTATGAGCCCTACTGAACCTGGGCCATTAAAACTCTCAGGTATTTAAGCACCAAGAGTCAAGCTGTGGGATGACTGATGATGACATAGTCATTCTATGTTCATTAAAGTTTACAAAGCATTTGTACCTTAACGCATCTGAACCTCACAAACACAGGCAGGTAGGTGCTATTATTATCTCCCTTTTTCATATTAAAAAGAAAAAAATAAAACAACACAACACCTGAGATACAGAGAGTTTAAGTGACTTGCCCAGGGCCACACAGTTACTAAGGCTGAACTGAACTTAGATCTTCCTATGGTCCACCAGGAAAACTGATCATCCTGCAAGAGTCCTTCATATCACCTCATCAGAACCTTCTATCCCTCTAAAGAATTCCTCCCAAAGCCTCTACTTCATGAGGGTTCCCAGGTCAATCAATTCTTCATTTCCCACAACCTATACTCCCTGGGTCCCTCCCCTACTTCTCAGCTTCCTTTGGAATGACTATCCACTTAGTAAGGTCCAGAGTCATGGGGAACTCCTAGCACCTGCGTATCCCCCCCTCCTGATTTGTCAGGGAAGAGGACCCAAAGAGAGAACACAAGTCCAAAGTCAAACGAGGTAGTAAGAAGCTGAGTCCTCCCTTTGACTGATTCCCCTCCTCCCAAGTACTCTTGAAATTCTTGCCTGCCTTCTTTTCCATGTGAATTTTGTTTTGGCTTAATTGAATTATATAAAATAGTCCCCTGGTATTCTGATTAGTACTGAAGTAAATCTAAAAATTAATTTGGGAATTCATTTGTGTATAAAAGATTAGTGTTTAATAAATCTATTTTCACCATTAGTCAGTTTGACCTAACACTGGCAGAGGAATGCCTTCCAACTATTTAGTTTTTCCATTCATTTCTGTCCAATTAATTTAAAGCTCTGTGTTATGCTGAGTTAATACTTTGTGGTCATTGAAAATGGTATTATCAGTTTTATTTGCTGCTAAGGGGAAAAATAGTTTAGTAGGAAGGAATGTGGATTATTTTTGAAGGGTTTATTTATGATCTTTTCAAAGTCACATTACTTCACAGCTCATTTTTGCTTTGTCTTTTATATTTTCTGTACATGATGTCATTAGCAAAGGTATAATATTTTTATTGACATATCTATTTAATGGGAATTGATTAGCTAGGCATGGTTGCCTCATACTGGGCTTGGGAAGTTGATGTTTGTGTTTTTTTTTTCAAATACAGTGGGAGATTTCACATTTGATCCCATAAAATCTCACTATACCTCATTCTACAGAAAGCAAAAGCTTCCCACCCACTCTCACCTTGAATCCAACTGGGTACTTTTAACAAATAGAACCATTCACTGCCCCTAGCATGTTGTTACTTTTAAGGATATGTTACCATTTCTTTACTTTCCTATTTTAATGTTGTATTTTCTTTATATTTAAAAAAAAAACACCTGTTGCTTTTCAGGTACAAATCCCACAAGGGTATAAATATCTAATGTGTGGCATCTTTGGCCACATGCCACTTGCCAGTGTTTTTGCATTGACATGTTCCCTGAATTCCCCCTCAGATAACCTTGCATATGTCTTGTATTAACTTATCTGTGTACAAATTGTTTTCATCGTCCCCTCTCCCTAGTACAGAATGTAAGCTGCTGACGGCTATTCATTTTTGTCTCTGTAACCCTGGCTGGAAGTCATATCTGCATTTAATGCCTAGAAAATAGTTAGGGCCACAATCTTTATTCAGGGTCCCTAAAGTCTTAGTGTACTTCCCTCTGCTTTGATCCTTCTCCAGATCACACCCTCTAACCGCAGGGATCCCTCAGAGTTCTGTCCTGGGCCCTCTTCTCTTCTCCCTCTATCCTATACCACTTGGTTTTCTCATTAGTTCCCACAGATTTAATTACCATTTCTATGCTGATGATTCTCAGATCTACCTATCCTGCCTCAACCTTCAGTTTTCCTCCAATCTTGCATCTCCAACTGGCTTTCAGACACCTTGAACTGGACATCTTAGGCAAAACATGTCTAAGACAAAACTCATTATCTTTCCCCCTAAACATTTCCTGTCTCCTACCTTCCCTATTATCATAGAAGGCAACACCATCCTCCCAGTCTCTCAGGCTCCCAAACCTAAGAGTCATCCTGGATTCCTCATCTCTCTCAAGCCCCCATATTCAATATGATACAAAAGTCTGGCAATTTCACCTTTGCGGAATCTCTTGAATATGTCCCCTTCTCTCCTCTGACACCATCCCCTTAGTACAGGACCTTATCACCTCATGCCTAGACTAGTGCAGTAGCTAACTGGGGGAGTGTCTCTCTGCCTCAAGTCTCTCCCCACTCCAGTTCATCCTCCATTCAGCCACCAAAATGATTTTCCTAAAGTGCAGCTCCAACCATGTCACTCCTCTACTCAATAACTTCCAGTGGGCAGTTCTCCAGCAAAATACAGAAGTGAGACTCTTCCTCTCCTTAAGTAGCTTACTTACATTCTATCGAATGGAATGAAAGAAAAAAAAGAAAAAAGACGTCCTCTAACAGACACTCCCTTTCTCCTACTCCTCCCCCATCCAAGATGAGTGATCCTGCCAACTCACGGCCAAGGGTAGCTTCAGGATACCATATCCTGCATAGCAGTCACACATAGCTGGGCTGACAGATAAAACAGCACCTTTCCTATCCCTCTTTACTGTCAATCTAGAACTTGGTTCCTGGAACAAATATTTACTACAAAGTGCTGGGAAGGAAACAGCTAAGGTACAAGACTGCAAGGGACAAGGTTAGCTGGGAGGATCCACAAATATTTACCCAACAAACCCCTGCATGTCTACTGGTAGAAAGAAAATTTAGCTGACTTTCCCTTTCCTCTACCCCTTGGGGTGACAAATGGGTATGAAAATGCTGCCCCACTGAGATGGCCCAACAGTCAGGAAGAATGCTGAGATGATTTCGAAAATGAGTCAAACGAACTTCTCAAAGCTTGGCAGAAAACCAAAGGAGGGAAGACACTCAAAAACCAACAGAAAGATGGGATCCCCAAATTCGGGCCTCCAGCAGTTGGCCACAACTATTTTCAACTCAGTCTACACTGGCTTTGATTTTTCAACAAGTGAAACTGCTACCAGCCCACAAGAACCCTAGAAATGTCTGAGAAGGTATGGGGGGTCTTTTCTGAATAAGGGGGGAAGGGTAGGCCAGCACAACCAGCCCAACCTAGTCCAAAGCTGCTGTTACATATGATATACTCTGCTATTTATAGAGCATGGAGGAGGACAGAAAACAGAGGCCGAAAAGCTCTCAGAGACCTTTTACAAATGAAAAAAACTGAGGCCCTCCCGCAGAGGAAAATGGATTTCCTCCAGATCACTGAAAGGAATAGGGCCAGGATTCAAACCCAGGCTCTCAGACTCCAAATCCAGTGCTCTTTCCCCATCACCATGCAAAGCATCAGGCTGCCAGACTTGTGAAGTCTGATAGCTGGACTGATTGTCCCCTGAGGCTCTCTTCTGGATAACTTCTCCTTAGGAAGCATAAGCACCTCTCTGACATCTATTCATTGTCCTCCTGAGACAAACAGGCCTAGTCTCTTTTCCACATACCAGTCCTTTATACACTTCCTAGAAAGCTAGCACATCCCTTTTCTCTTGAAGCTAAACTTTTCCAGTACCTTAGAACTGAACACAAAACAACAGATGGGGCCCGATCACACTACATCCTCTCCTCCTATCCTGTACTAGGGAAACTGAGGTTGTTTAATACAAGTGCCACACTTTACATTTATCCATTACTAAATTTAATCTCAAGAGTTTTATTAGGCTTGGGCTTAGGCTAGGTCTCTTTGGGTCATGACACTGTTGTACAAAGTTAGCTACCCCTCCCAGTTTTGTGGTAACTACAGATACTAAATATGCCATTTAGGCCACTGAAAAAAATGTTGGGCCAGGACAAAGCTGGGTGGCCATTATAAAGCATAAAAGAGAAGTAAACAAGTAACATGGCTTCCAACATGGCTTTTTGAATTCAGAACTCAAATAGAAAGAATACAGGTCAAATGTTGCCATCAACTCCAAGAGTGGCCAGATTTTTCCAGAACTTTAGATGAGCCAGAGATGGACCCAAAGGTCATGAAATGCAACCTTTCCTTTTCCAAGTAGGAATCCTTTCTACTCTATACCTGGTAAGCCTCTTGCCTCTGCTTAAACACTTCCAGTGACGGGAAACTCCCTATCTCAAAAGGTTCCCTTCCCCTTCCACTTTTAACTCTAATTGCTAAGACCTTTTCCTTTCTGTTGAGCTGGGTTTCAACCTGTTTTCCTGTATTGCAGTGAGTTACAGCATTCAGAAGCTACCACACCTCCCCTATGAAGTTACTCCTGATTCCCTACCACCCACCCCCAGTCAGTAAATTTTCCCCCTTAGATCTCAAAGAGGACTCTGCCTCATAGTGGATTCCAAGCCATGTTGGAAGCCATGTTACTTGTTTACTTCTCTTTTATGCTTTAATGCTCTAATACACTTACAATAAATGTAACACAATGTATCACAGATGCATTGATACCTTACCCAAAACAAACCCCCCTGCTTGGTCCCCTAGCTCCTCTTTATTCTCTGCTTTAGTGAGCCTTCTTGCTCTTCCCTATCCATGACATTCTTTCTCTCACCTCCATGCTTAGGCTACGCCTGGAATGCACTCCCTCCTTAACTCTACCTCTTAAAATCCCTGATCTCTTTCAAAGTTCAGCTCAAGCACCACCCCATACATATGGTCTTTCTCGATCCTCCCAGCTAGTGCCCACAATGTCATCAAATAACCTTTCATGCTTCCCTTTCTCCACGTAAGGTGGACCCACTGCCCAAGGAGTCAGATGGGCAGGGTTCAAGTTCTAGTTTTGCTATTCTAAATTCACTATGCTAGGGTAGTCATTGCTTCTTTCTGGGTCTCAGTTTTCTCATCTGTAAAATGAGAGAATTGGACTTATTCCCTCCTGGCCCTGAAACTTTGTGATTCTATGAAGCCATTTAAAAATCAGCCAGCGGGTAGGAGGCTCTGTAGACCATCTGCCATCACTGAGGGAGACCATAGCTCAGAGGCAAATGGCAAGGAAACTCTAGGAGGGTGTAGGGGTTGTTTGTTCATGTGAAATAGCCCCAACCAAGCAGACCAAACACAGTTACTTACCATCCATCCACAAAGCAAACTTTTGTCTGGCCAAGGAGGGTCACTGTGGAAAGATGTGTCTAAGCACCCAAGATTACCATGTATACAGAAACATTAACACTGAATTCTTACCTCAGTCTGGAAAACAAGCATTACCATTAACTTTTTAAATGCAAACCAAAGAAACAAAGCTCATTCCCTGAATGGTGATACAGAAGCCTCAAGTTTCCTCATCTGGCCAACAGGGCCCCAGAGGTTCCTTCTAGCTCTAATTCTGAAATCCAGCACCAAAGAACCAGCACCAGCATAAGAAAAAGATCCCAAGATCTGGAGTCTGAGGACCCAGCTTCAAATTCAGGCTCTGGTATTTACTACCTGTGTATAACTTTAGGGGAAGTCACTTTCTCTGGGTTCCAGAGGCCCCTGAGTTCAATTCCTTCATTTTACACATGAGGAAACTGAGGCCCAGAGAAAGGGAAGTGCTTTGCCAAGATGACACAAGTGTAGCTGAGCCAGGATTGGAGCCCAGGTGCTCTGGTTCTAGATCTGGCTCCCTGCTCTAATCAGGCTTCTGAGAGGGTTTTGTCTTTGTTCAAGGCTCACTATGAGAAGAGTTCAAAGATGCACATGAGTGCATGCAACTGCAGATAAATCAGGTATAAGCCAAGTCGTACAGCAGCAGGTGACCAAAGTTTCCCTTGCTCCTGCGCATACCTACTAATCATTCAACTGACCATCAAACCACCAGCATTTTTTTGCTGGTAACCACAGAAGATAACCTTGAGAATGATGATGCTATAGTGGTGTGCTCTGGTGGTCCAGGGCAGCCCAGGAGCCTTAAAAATAGGACTCAGTTTCCCAAATATGCAGCAGCCTGCCCTCTTCCCCCTATTCAACTCTGGATCAAACGCATTTGCCTTGGCTTTATTTGTCAACAGAAAAAAAATACCTTATAGCAAAGAAAGTTAAAAACCCCCAAATGAAAACCTCTCCAGGGCAGGAATTCAGAGCATCTACATTTTTTAACTTTATGTACCCAATCTCCAAGGGCATTTTTATCATTAGCTCATGAGACATCCATTTCAATGCAGCTCGAATATGTATCATCATTGATCAATCAGCAAGCATTTGTTAAGGACCATGGGAGGCACCAGACGCACAAAGACATTAAAAATGAAACTGTTCCTGACCTCGGAATGCTTATATTCTATTAGCGGCAAAGCAAATATACAAAATAATACCATGTAATGGCAAGGGAGGAGGGCATCAGGAAAAATGTCACCCAGAAAGTGGAGTCTCAGACCAACTTTAAAGAAAAACAAGTGTATCTAAGAGGTGGAGGCGAGGAGGGGGTCATTTCAATTAATAGTCAATAAGCATTTATTAAGTGCCTACTGTGTGCTGAGCTCAGAATATAAAGAAAGGTAAAAGACAGTCCTTGCCCTCAAGTTCACAACCTACACAAAGGCATGGAAATGGGAGATGGAGTATTATAGGTCAAGAACAGCAAGATCAGTCTGCCTGGACTAACCCTGGCAATGAGTACAATGGAATTGAGGGCTGATCTGCACTTAAATCTAGACTCTTTCATGGGCTTCCTGTGACTTTGAGCAAGTGTCTCAGTATTCTCCTACTTAAAATGAGGGGATGGGAAGAGATAGCACCTCATGCGCCTTCGACCACTAGACTGAGAGTGCTAGCAATATCTAGGACACACCTCATGGGGTTGTAGAGATAATAAATACACATTTCTAAGTGCTACATGAATCTCAGTTATTCAGTTAATGGAACGAACATTTGTTAAGGGTCTACTCAGAAGCTAAGGGAAGGTGCTGAGGAGACAAAGGCAAGACCACAAACTCCATCCTCAAGGAGCTTGTTTTACTGAAGAAAGAAAGAATTAGTTTCAAAAGAACCTTTGGAAAGAAGCAGCCAGGATGAGCCCTGGACAGAGCTAAGAACCAGAGTGTGCTAGATAGAAGGGACATTAGGAGCTGAGACACCTGGAAATTTATGGAGAAAAACCCAACAAAGGAGACAGGACTAACATTTGTGGCCTCAAAACTACCTGCATCTACATGGAAATGCCCAGAATTTAGGCAACATACAAGAGGAGACATCAAGGAACCAAGAAAAAGGGGAAAATGAGTTCCTAGGAGTCACTGAATCTTTGTGAGATGAAACCCAGCTGCTCTGCATAGGGAGATCTTATTCAGAAGAAACAAGGCAGGCAAAAGGGGGCAAGGCAGAATAGTATTATACACTATAATACACTCATATAAGGAAATCAAAGAAGCATGGAAGAAAGCATTTGGGTGAAGGTCAATGGAGGGGAAAACAAAAGTTACTTTATCAATGGAGTGGACTACAGACCACCTGGCCAGAAAGAGGATATGGATGAGGAGTCTGGTAAATACCAAAAGCCTGGAGCAGGAACATGATAAAGAAGTAATGGAGGACTTCAATTATCCAGAAACAATTTTGTTCAAAGAATAGAGAAGCACTCAGAATAAAGTGGAAACAATGGAAAAAAAGGTATGAGAGAGGTGAGAGGGACAGAGGGATGGAGAGAAAGAGAAGAGAGGGGAAAGAGGATGGGAGAAATACAGGAGGAGAGAATGGGGTGAGAGGGAGTAGAGAAGACAGGGGCATTGGAAGGAGGGAGAAAAAGAGAAAGAAGAGAGGGAAGAAAGGAGAGGGGGGAGGGAAGGGGGGAGGAAGGGGAGAGGAGGGAAGAGAGCGTGGGGTACTGGGGAAGGAGAGAAGGAGAGGGGGATGAAAGGAGGGGAAGTGAAGGGGAATAGAAGGAGAGGGAGGGAGGGAGAAAGAAAGAGAAGGAAAGAGGGGAGAGAAAGAGGGGTACAGAGTGAGGAAAAGGGAAAACTAGGGACAGTGGAAATAAGAGAGAAAAGGGGGAGATACAGAACAGAAGAGGGGGAGAGGGAGATATCAGAAAGGGAAGAAAGGGGGAGGGATAGAGAAAAGCAAAGGAATGGCAAAAAGGGAGAGGGGGAAGAGATGAGGGAAAGAGGCAGAAGGAGAGGAAAGAAAGGAGTGGGAAAGGAGGGAGAGGGGAGAGAAAGAAAAAAAAAGGAGACAAAGGGAGAGGAAGAAAGGGAAAGAGAGAGAGAAAAAGGGAAAGAGGGAGAAAGAGAAAAGGGGAGAAGGGATGGGGGAAAGGGAAAGGAAAAAAGGGGGAGAAAGAGAAAGAGGGAAAAGGAGGCAGGGGGGAGGGAGAAAGCGAAGGAAAAGTGGACAGAGGTGAAGGAAACAGGATGGGGGAAGGAGAGGGAAAGAAAAAGAAGAGAGGAGAAGGAGGAGAAAGGTGAAGGGGAGAGGGAAAGAAGAGAGAGAAAAAACAGAGGGGAGAAAGAAAGTGGGGTGCAGGGGCAGGAAACACAGAGAGAGACAGGAAGAGGTAGAAGGAAAGAGAGGATGAATACAGAGGAGAGGAGAAATGGAGGGAGGAGAGAAGGGGAGAAAAGGGGAGAAAGAGGGAGAGAAGAGGGAGAAAGTGGTGACAGAAAGGGAGTGGAAAAGAAGGTCAGAGAAAAGAGAGACAACAGAGAGGGGTACAGAGAGAGGGAGAGGAGTAGAGAGAAGGGGGAGAAAGGGAGAGGGGGGAAGAGAAGACAGAAAGGGGGAATAGAGGAAGGTAGAGAGATGAGAGTGAGGAAAAGAAGAGGGAAGAGAGGGGAGAGAAAAAGGGGGAGATGAGAGAGATAGAGGGGGAAAGAGGAGGAAAGAGAAGAGATAAAGAGAAGGGGGAGAGGGATGGGAAGAGATGAGGGAGGAAGAGGGAGGAAGGGGAGAGGGAAAAAGAGTGAGCAAAGAGAAGAGAGACCAAAGAGAGGAAGAGAGAGGGATGAGAGAGAAGCAGAGAAGGGGAAGATGAGGAGACAGAAAGAGGGAGATAAAGAGGTGAGAGGAAGGAGAGGAAAAGAAAAAGGGAAGAGACAAAAGAGAGGGTAATGGAAGGGGGGAGATGGAGAGAGAGAAGGAAGAAAAAAGAGAAAGAGGAGTCAGAGGAAAGAGCTCTTTCCATCTTTCTTCCTCTTTTCTGTCTCCTCTTTCTTCTCTCCCACCTCTCTCCCCTTAGGTCCACCTCCCTCCCCATCTTGTTTCTCTCCTCTTTCCTCTCTCCCTCTCCCATCTTCCTTTTCCTTCTCCCTGCACTCTCCCCTTCCAGCCATTGGCCATCTCCCACTGAGAGGGAGGACAGAGGAGAAAAGATAAAGGAACACAGGGAAAAGGAGGGGGTGAGGGAGGGAGAGGAGAGAGAGGGAGACAGAGGAAGAGAAAAGGGAAAGAGAAACGAGAGGGGAGAGAGATGAAAGAGGGGGAGAGAGAGAGAGAAGGAAGAAAAAGAGAGAGAGGAGAAGAAGAGGAGTCAGAGGAAAGAGACAAAGAAGAGGGCGAGAGGGAGGGGAAAGGTGAGAGCTGGGGAGTGAAAGGGGAAGAGAAGGGAAAGGAGAGGAGAGGAGAAAGAGGGAGACAGAGCAGGGACAGAGAAAGGAGGAGGCAAGGAAGGGAGAAAGAAGGGATGGAGGGAGAGAGAAGGAAAAGGGGAAAAAGAGGGGAAGAGAAGGAAGAGGGAGAAGGAGGAAGAGAGAAAGACAGGGAGGAGGGCGAGGGGGGAGAGGAGGGGAAGAAGAAAGAAGACAGAGGAGCAGGGGAGGAGATGAGACAGGAGAAGGAAAGGGGACAGAAATGGGAGAGAAAAGAAAAAGGAAGAGAGAGGAAAGAGAGGGAGAGGAAGGGAGAACAGGAAGAGATGAGGATGTAAGGGAGCAGAGAGATGAGATGGGGGAAGGGGAGGAAGAGGGAGGGAAGAGGAAGAGAGAAAGACAGGGAGGAGGGGGGGAGAGGAGGGGAAGAGATGAAGAAGGGGAGGAGGGAGAGAGAAGAAGAGATGAAAGAGAGCAGGGAAAGAAGGGGAGGAAAGAGAGGGAGGGTGAAAAGTAAGAGAGGAGAGAGAGGGAGGAAGAAGAGGAGAGAAAGGACACATGGGGAAGAGAGGGAGGAGAAGGGGGAGGGGGAGTGAGAAAGGAGGAGAAGAAAGGCAGAGAGAGGATGAAAAGGGAAGGAGGCTGAGAGAGGAATAAAGGATGAAGGGAAGGGGAGTAAAGGAAGAGCGGGAGAAGGAAAGGGAGGGAAGAGGAGAGAACACAGAGGAGCAGGGATGGAGAGTGGGGATGGAAAAGGGGATGGAGAGAGAGAAGAAAAAGAAGAGATTTTAAAAAAGGAAGGAGGAGCTTAGAGTGAATGAGAAACTGAGGGAGGGGGATGGGAAGAGAAAAGAGGAATGAGGGGCAATGAAGGGAGGAAAGATGAGAGGGAGGGAGGGAGAGAATGAGGGGATGAAGGAAGGAAGAACTAGAGAGACTGGGGAGAGGGAAGGGGGGTAAGAGCAGGGCATGGGGAGAAAAGGGGGAGTGGAAGGAGAGAGGGAACTAAAGAGGGAGTTGGAAGAGAAAGGGAGAGAAAGAGAGAAGGATAAAGGGGGAAGAAAGGACAGAAGGGAGGGGGAGATGGCAGATGGCTGGAGGGGGAGAAAGCAAGGGAGAGAGAGGGAAAGAGAAGAGGAAAAAAGAGAGGGGGAGGGGGATGGAGGGAAGGGAAAAGATGTGAGAAAGAAGAGAGAAGGGAGAGAGGAAAAAAGAGACAGAGGGGAGGGGGAAGAGAGAAGGAAAGATGGGGAGCAAGGATGGAGAGGGGAGAAAGGGAGAGGAAAGAGAAGAGATGAGGGGGGATATAGATGGAGGGATGGTGACAGATGAAAGAGGGGAGAAGGGAGAGAAGAGGGAGGGAAAGGGGAGAGAAGAAGGGGGAGAGGAAGAGAGTGGAGAGAAGATGGAAGATCAGGGATAGAGAGGAGGAGAAAGAGAAGAAAGGGGGCAGGGCAGGGAGAAAGAAGAAAGACAAGGTAGATGAAAGGAGGAGAGAAAAGAGAGGGAGGGAGGGAGAGGATGGGGGAGAGGGAGGGAAGGGCAAAGTATGAGGGAGGAAATGAAGTGAGAAAGGAGGTGGGGGAGAGAGAAGAGAGGAGAGGGGAATGAAGGGAAGAAAGATAAAAGAGCGAAAGAGGGGGAGACAGGATGAGGGAGGAAAGGAACGGAGAAGGGGAGGTGGGAGAGAAGAACGGAAGAGAGGAAGGACAGGAGGGGAGAGAGAGGAGAAAAGATAAAGGAAAAGGGACAGAGAGGGAGGGGAAGAGGGGGATAGAGGAAGGGGAAGGGAAAGAAACAAAGGAGGGAAGAGAGACTGGAGAGGGAGGGGGAGAGATGAAAGAGGGGGAGAAGGGGGAAAGAGGGAGGGAAAGGAGAGAAGGAAGGAGAGAAGAAAGAGAAAAGAGGGAAAAGAGGAAGGAGAGGGAAAGAGAGAAGGAGGGGTAAGGGGGAGATAGAATGAAAGAGGAGAAAAGCAAGGATAGAGTGAGGAGAGAGAGGAGAAGGAAAGGGGGAGAAGAGAGAAAAGGGTAAGAGAGGAGAAGAGAGAGGAGGAGAGAGAGGGTGTGAGAGGAAGAGGACAAGGAAGGAGGCTGAGAGAGAGAAGGAGGGGGAAGGGGGAGGAGTGAAAAAGAAGAGCAGGGATGGGGAGAGGGGAAGAGAAGAAAGGGGGGAGAGGAAGGGGAGGAAGAAGGGAGAAGAGAGGAGGGGGAAAGAGAAAGAGGATGGGAAGGAGGCAGAAAGAACAGAGGAGGGGGAAGGGAGAGAAGGGATAGAGGAGGAGGAGGAGGGGGAGGGATAGAAAGGAACGGGGGAGAGAAAAAGGAGGGATGGAGGGAAGGAAGAGAGGTGGGAAAGGGCAGAAAAGAGAGGGAGAGGTAGAGAGAGGAAGGAAGATAAAGGGAGAGAGGTAGGATGGAAAGAGGAAAGGGGAGATGGAGAAAAGAAAGATAGAGGAGCAGGAACGGAGAGGGGAGAAAGGAGAGAGCAGGGATGGAGGGAGAGATGAGGAGAGGCAGGGAGAGGGAGGGAGAGAAGATGGAGAAGAAAGGGGAGAGAGGAAAGACAGGTGGAGAGGGATGATGAAGGAGAGAAGGTGGCAGAGGGAGGGGAAAAAGAGGGGAAGGGAAGAGAGTGGGGATAAAGGGGTAAGAAAAGATATGGGAAGAAGGTGGAGGGTTGAGAAAGGGAAAGAGGGGAAAGGGAAAAGGATAGAGGGGGAGAGAAGGAAGGAGGGAAAAAGAGAAAGGAAGGAGAGAAGCGGGAAGGGGAAGAAAGGAAGAGGGGAGAAAGGGAGGGGGAAGGGGACTGAGGAAGGAGATAAAGGGAGGGAGAAACAGGGGAGTGGGAGAGATGAAGGAATTGTGGGAATGGAGTGACCACAATGACTCCACCTTGTGACTCAGTTCTGGAGCTAGCTCAGTCCCTTTTCCACTCCATGCTAGGTCTAGTCCAAGTTCTATCTCGCATTGTTTGAACGCAGGCCTGCATGGCTGGGAAGTCAGACCACCTGTGCCTGCTGCTCAGAGACCTTTCCCTGGGTCTAAGGACCCGGGTTATGCTGACCAGGAGTCAGTCTGATCCAAACACTGATGCCAGGAAGGTGGGAGGGAGGGCAAGAGAGGGAAGGAGAGGAGGGTGGAAGGAGGGGGAGAGGGAAGAGAGAGAGGAGGAAGAGGAGGAGGAAGAGGACAGGAGAGGGGGAAGGAAAGGGAGAGAGGGAGGAGAAAGGAGAACAGGGGACAGAGGGAGAAAGGGGAGGGAGGTAAAAGAGGAAGGAGAAAGGGGGGATCGGGGAGACAGTGGGAGGAAAGAAAAGGGAGGAGGGAAGGGGAGGAAAAGGGAGGAGGGAAGGGGAGGAAAAAGGAGGGAGAAAGGGGGAAAGGGAAGGGCAATGGAGGAGGGAAAGGGAGAGAGGAGAAAGAAGGGCAAAGGAGGGACAGAGGGAGGAGGGAAAGGGGGAGGAGGAAGAAGAGAGAAAGGAGAGGGGGGAAGGAAGAGGGAGAGGAAAGAGGAAGGGAAGGGGATGAAGGGGAGGGAAGAGGAAGTGGGAGGGAGAAAGGGGGAAGAGAGAGAGGAAAGAAGAGGAGGGGAAATGGGGGAGTAAAAGGGAGAGAGGAGAAAGGAGAAAATGGGGAGAGAGAAAAGAGAAAGGGAAGGGGAAAGGAGAGGGAGAGGAAGGATGGTGGGAGGAGGAATAAGAAGTTGGAAGGAGAAAGGGAGAAAGAAGGGAGGACAGAGGGGATAGAAGGAGGAGGGAAAAGGGGAAGAGGGAAAAAAGAGAAAGGAGAGGGGCAAGGAAGAGAGAATGGAGGAGTGGGAAGAAGAGAGAATGGAGGAGTGGGAGAAAGAGAGGTGAGGAGGATGGAGGGGAAGAGGAGAGAGAAGTGAGAGAGAGAAAGGAGCAAAGAGAGGGGCAACAGGGGAGGGAAAGGGAGAGAGGAGAAGGGGGAAAAGGGGGACAGAGGGAGGAGGGAAAAGAAAAAGGGGAGCAGGGAGGGAGAGGAAAAAGAGGGAGAGAATGAGAGAAAGGGACAGAGGGGAGGGGAAGGGAAAAGAACACAGAGGAGAGGGAGAAGAAAGGGGGGAGAAAAGTAAGTGCCCTAAGCTCTCTGTGTGTAGGGGATACTTTGATTTGTTAGAGCTGTTTATATAAACTGATATTTTCAACAACCACCAGGGAGGTTGCTCTTGGGCTTTTACTAAACCAAACTATATTCAAGATATTTCTTGATTTTAGGTTTAAGCAGGGCCAGACCCCCAGGAGTCTGCTGATTGTGCCTTCTACTGTCAGAGTCCATCCCAAGATGTTTGGAGCTGACTTTTAGGTTGTAGATGGAGATAAAAGGGACCAGAAGGAAATTTATCCTTGAAAAAGATGGTTTTGAAATTGACAATCAGCTAGGGAAGGCGGCAGACACTAAGGGTCTGGACCAGCGCATATGACATCAGGTTTGTAAGTTTCATTTTTTAAAAATTCTGTTACTGGGATGGGTCTCTGGGATGTACTGGCGATCTAAACCGAAACATACCAATACCGATGAAATGAGATGTAATATTCCATCTAGCTAGGCACGTTTTTTCCCTAAGTATCTAATGCCCAGTGAGTCAGGCACTCTCCCATTCCATCTCTGAACTCTTCCTAAGCAATCAGCTCTCCTCTCTGGTCCTCTGTTTCCTCATTTATGAAATGAGGAAGTTTGAGTAGATGATCTGAGGTCCTGGGTCTAAATTTAGGATCCTCTAAGGACCCACAAATGGCCAGTTTCAAGTATTTGGCCTTTCCTGAGCCCCTTGCTGCCTAGGGGAAGTGAGCAAGAGGAGACAGGGCTGAAGCCCTGGGCAGCCGTGACTTCCAAATCACAATGGGGAGCAAATTTGGGAGACAAGATGGCAGCCAAATGCGCTCCAACCGTCAAGGGATGGCTTTTTTTTTTTCTTTAAAGCCTGAAGAGACTAGAGTGTGTTTACAAGTTGAATGAAAGGAATCAAAGAGAAGGGGAAAATCAAAGATGCACAAGAGAGAATAAACGTTAGGAGGAGCTGGGGCAATTGGGTCAAGGCTATATTCAGAATGAAGGAAAAAAAATCAAGCTTACCTGTGGCCAGTGTAAGGATAAGCAATGGAAACACAAACACAAAAGGAGGGTCAATTCCTGCCCACCTGGAGTGCACATTTTAATGGGGGAGGGGTAAGGGAGAAGTGTTATAGTCTGAGAAACCCCGGGGGCCAGTGTGGAAATCACCTTCCAGGAGCAATGGCAGTCATTGTTAAGATGGTGGTTCTTGGAGCAGAAGATGGCTGGGGGAGATGTGTGGATGGAGCAGGACACAGAGGGCCACTTACCCATCAGGAGAGCTCTGCCAAAGACAGGCATTAAGTGCCCTAGGTGGTCTTGGGAGGTGGGATGGTCCAGGGGGTCATAAGGTCATCCCTTCTGTGACCACAGGGAGGGAGGAGAGGATGGGAGGTGATGCCAAGGACTGAGAATGAGATGATTCCAACCTTGTCAGGGAAGGATGAGGCCAGTACTGAATATTACGGCTTTATGATTTGTGAGTTGGTGGGGGTTTATTTAAAGGTTAAATGAGAGAAGGAAAGGTTTGGAGTAGTCACTATTCAGAATGAGAGGGGGAGTAGAGAGAGTTAACAAGGACTGCCTAAATCCATCAAGGATCCTTTGGAAGTTTTATCCCTTAGCCTGGTAGTGGGGTCCCTGATAGTAGGCTCTCCCCCCATGAAGGAGGCGGGGCTCCTGAGCTTGCACTTAGAGAACCACCCAACTCCCCTCCTCCAGTCATGTTCTCTGCTCGAAAAGGGCTTGTAAATTGGGCTAACTTCTCCCTTGGTGGTTCCATTTACTCTCTGCCTCACCCCTTTCAGATATGTCTACAAGGAAATCCTTTGGAAAAATCCTTATCAATCTTATTTTGTGTGCTCCAAGGGACAGCACCCTCTGACCTGCTTGAGTCTGGGGGGTGGGGGGACCGGAGTGCTGCAGTTGTTGCTAGGAAGCTGTTACCCTTAGCTACAAAGAGTTAATGAGATTAATCCAAGAGAGCCTCGGATTAAAAGTATTAACTAGGACTCTAAGACCTGGCATTTGCTGGCAGTTAACAGCTGAGGCCAGGACAGGGGAAGTGAGAAAGCAATTCAAAGTCCCAGGGGCTGCGATTTCAAGCTGTTCCTGTAAAGTCAGGGTTCCTCAGCTTTTCTGGGTCCTGGACCCCTCAGGGAGGCAGGGTGGTAATGCCTAGGGTCGCCTTCTCACAATCAGGTTTTTAAAAGCCTTACTGTAGACAGGAAGGTGAGCCAGGTATCTTGTTGCTGGCTGGTATAACACCTGAGACAATGGTCAAAGGTCTAGTTCATTCAGTCTGTCTGGCATGTGCTATAGAAAGCTGAATTCTGACCTGCATAGCCATCAGCAGAGAAGTCCAGGAATGAGAGAAACTGAGGCTCAAGATGGAAGTTACAAGAAGAGACTAAAGGACTTTGGTAGTTTCAAGGGCAGGGGATGTCCTAGCAATGGAGAAGACTTGTCTTGTTACAGGATTCTGAGCTTGTGTCTGTTTTGTTTTGTTTTGAGATAAGGAACCTGAGGCCTGAGAGGTTGACTTACCCAAGGTCACACGAACAGGAAGTATGCAGCAAAGCCCGGCATTCAGCCTACATCCTTCAGCTCCAAACGAGGGCGGGGCTCTGTCCTTCACAGCCCAGGGGCTCTGGCAGAATCATGAGGAGCACCAAGTAACCTTGCAGAGTCTCCCCACCCCCACCCATCCAATGTTTAGATCAGGTCCAGGTCAATCCCAGACACCCAGAACTAGAGGAAAAGGATGGGAACAAAAGCTATTCAGGCTCCTAGGTGAAGGGCGGTCAGGTGGAAAAGGGATGGGCTTGATCAGGGAAGCTGAGAGCATATATTCAGTCAACAAGCATTTAATAAAGGCCTGCCAAGTGTCAGGTACTGGGGGCACAGAACCACAAATTTTTATGGTCTCTGCCTTTGAGGTGCCTAGGGACGGAGCACTCTGGCAATATGTCCATGTAAGGAAATACAAAATGGGATCTGAACTCAAATCTCCCACTTAACTACTACATGTGTGACTCTGGCTAAGTCACCTCACTCTGACTCATCTTTAAAGTGGGGGGGGGGGGTTTGGACTTAGTGGCCCCTGAGCTCCCTTCAGTTTTGGATTTGTGAAATATAGGGAAAAATAAACCCAAAATAATTCTGGGACTAATAATGGCGCTAAGGGCCAGGATAGGGTCGGGTAAGATCTTGTAGAGAAAGGGCACATGAAGGTGCTTGAAGGGAGCAAGGATTTCAAAATGGAGAGGTGAGAGGAGAGCATATTCTAGGTTCAGGGAGCTTCAAAGGCCACTGGGCAATGATCTGGAGGCTGGAGATGACCTCACCAGCATTAGGTTTTCCCAATTTGCAAGCAAGGCAATTTGGCTGGGATAGAGGTGCCTGAAGGGGAAGACTTTGAGTTCTGTGGGGAAAGATGAGCATGGGGGCCAAACTGAAGCATTTTAAATGCCAGTTAGCATTGAATTTGCAGAGAGATAACTTTAGGTTTCATGTGAGGGAAGATTTTTTTTTTATTTAGAGTTTACTGGGCCTTAGAAGAAGTCATCGGCTTCAATCTCTCCATTTTGCAGATAAATAACTGAGGCCTAGAAGGAAAAGTAACTTACCTAGTCGCACAGCTTGCAAGTGACTGAGCTGAGATTTGAACCCAGGACCTTGGATTCACCCTGCACCATACAAACTTACCAGCTTACCCATAAGCTCTCACCTCATGACCAAAACGATATATATTTGAAATCCTGTGAGCTTGGTGAGAGCACCTACACGACCACAGAGTCAAATTTTACCCTGTGTCTAGCCCAAATGGCTGCCAGTCACGGGGACCAAACCCCTAGCCTTGGCCAGTTGAGAAAATTAGTCTCAACACTGGGTAATTAAGAAGAGATCTAAAATGAAGATCTCATTGAAGTCTCAGGGTGAGCTTGTACTAAAGAAAGGCTCCATTTTGCATCTGTTTAGAACAGAAGAAACAGAGGAGGAAAAAAAAAAAGCAGAACCCTCTACTTTGAGGGGCTAGGCACCACACAGTAGCAAGGGGGTAATTCTGATATGTCCCTTTCACTACCCTCCCCAGCAAAGAGCTGGGGATTATCCTTTGTAGATGAGGTTCCAGTGTATTCCCCATTTCTTTGGGATAAACAGAGCCATCTCCCAGCACCCTGGGAGCTGTTGGCCACTAGGGGCGCCAGCATTGCTTCAGAGAAGCAGAGAAAATGGTCCCAGCATTGAAGGGGGCATCTCTGGAGAGGTGGCACCTGGGGGGGACAGAATGGTGCATTGTCAGCCTTGTTACCTTCAAAAAACAGAACTGGCTCTTCCCCTCTACTGTAGTCTTTATTATAAGGCATGATAAAAGTAGGAAATGTAGATGATATGAAAATTGGACATTAATTAAATTTGTTTAATTAAAAAAGAGAGGGCAGTGTGGTTCAGTGGTAAGAGCCCTGGATTTGCAGACAGAAGACTTGGGTTCAAATCCTGGCTTGGTTACTTACTACCTGTGTGACCTTGGGGCAAATCTGCCAATCTCCCTGAAAGAAAAGAAATTAGACCTCAGTTTCCTCTTCTGTAAAATGAGGGAGTTGAACTCTGAGATCAATTCTAGATTGAAAGCTATGATCCTGTGTTGGGCAGATGAGTGGCCCAAGCTGTTCCTTTCCCTTACCCCTCCTTTCTTCCTCCCCCCTCCCCTTCTGTTCTCCTCCCTCCTCCCCCTCCCACCACATCCTCCCCCCCATGGAAGAAACTCTCCATGTCCATTAACTCTTCAGAGATTTAAAAAGTAACGGGCATGTCCATCTTGCAGGAAAGTTACTGCACACCTACTATGTGCCAGATAGTGTGCCAGGTGCATACGGTCTGTGCCCCCAGGGAGCTGACATTCTTAGCCCATCTGGCCAAGAAGCCAAAGACTGGGTGGGCAGAATCTTAGCTTCCCGATTCAAAGCCTTGGCCACGGCCAGGTAGTAGGAAGGGGTTAACAAATGCTTGTAGATTGACTCACTGATTGATAATTGAGTCACGTAGGCTCCCTCTTCCTCTCCTTCCGGAAAACAGAGGGTTAAGGAGAAAAAAACCCAACCCTAGGTTGGCAGAGCTGGAAGGGACCCATCATTCTACTGAGGTAAGTGCAGAAGCCCAGCCAGGGGGAGGGGCTTGTTCAAGGTCGACCTGTCAGTAAAAGGCGGAGCCCGGGCGACACCCAGGAGTCTGTGCTTCCATGTTTTCCCCACCACATATAACACTCTCTTTTGTCCAGTCGCCCTGGTATTTGTCAGGAGGGCAATTTAGGGAGAAAAACAAAGCACTCAGAGGTCCAGCAAAATAAATGAGGCATCCCCCCCTCCCACCAGGTACCTTAATTAAGCCCCGCCCATCCTCTTCCCAAATTCCCCTAACCACGCCCTCCCCCTCGCAACTGTATCTAACAACATCCCTTCTTTTCCCCGCCCACAATCACCGCCCCTCCTACCTCCACCCCCACTCCTGCAGTATCTCTCCCTCCCTTCCCCTAAAAATGCACCATCTCTCTCCTCTACCCAACACACCTCCCTCCTCCCCTATGACATAGCTCCTTAAAAAAAAAAAGCATCTCCCTCCTCCCCTCCCAAAATCTCCTTTCCCCTCACGAACACGTCTCCTGTCCTCACCCCCCATGACATATCTCCCTTCCCCCCAAAATACATCATCCTTCTCACAAACACATCTCCCTCTCTCATCCCACCCCACGACAATATCCCTCCCCTCAAAAATACACCTTTTTCTCCTCTCACGAAACACATATTCCTCCCCCACCCCCGCCCTATGACATCTCTCTCTCCTCTAAAAAATACACCTCCCTTCCCCTCTCACCAACATTATCTCCCTCCAGCCCCCTCCCCATGGCATACTTTGCTTCCTTCAAAAATACCTCCCCTTTCTTATCTCACCAACACATCCCCTTCCAATTTCAACCCCCCCCAAAAAAAATACCTCCTTTCTCCTCTCATAAATCTATCTCTCTCCCCCACCCCGCCTCCACAAGGTACCTCCCTCGTCCAAAAAATCTACCTCCCTTTACCCCACCTGGAACTCATCTCCCCCCTGCCTGGAACACATGTCCCCTCCCCCCCGTCTCGAACTCATCTCCCCCTGCCACTAACTCATCTCTGCCTCCACTTTCCATGAAAATTCCCCCTAGACCACCCTCATATCCCCCAAATTATTTCTCTAGCCCCCATCCCGCCCCACCCCACAGCTCCGTCTCACCCACATCGTTGCCCAAGATGACGACGGGGGATGTCTACCCAGAGCCCCCATGTTTCGCCTCACGGCTTCAGGTCCCCAAGATGCCCGCGGGCATCTTGGGCAGCTCCGTCACGGCTGGGAGTCCTCTGTCTCGAGCCAGGGGTGGCTGCGGTCCCACTGCAGGGGCGCCAGGTACCACACCCTGGGGTCCGCAGTGGCTCGGACGGTAGGGAATGCTGCCCCCCCACCCCACCTTGGCGGCAGGCGGACCCCCACGGTCTACCGCGGCGGCTGAACCGACCAGAGGGCACTAGTTAAACCCTCGTCGGTTGGAGCAGCAGGTGCCACACGGGAGGACCTGGGGAGCCGTCCTAGCGGGGGTCCCACAGGGCTGCCGGGCTTCTCCTGCCTTGCCTAAGTCTAAGATCGCACCTCCGCCGGGTCTGCAGAGACCTCATCGGGTTGTGATCGTAGGGTTCGCAGGGTTCGCGGAGGTGCGACAGCCCAAAGTCCGCCACGGGGCAGGAACAGTGGGCTCTGCAGTGCCGCACAATGCGGAGCTCGAGAGACGAGCTGCTGCTCCGAGGTGACCGCCTGCCGCAATGGCTGAGGCTTCCGCACTGCTGGCCTTAACTCCACCTCCGCAGATGTGCCCAGCCCCCTTATGCGGCATCTGGAAGACTAGAGCTGCGAGTGGAGAGTGGGACTGCGCCAGGGGCGGAGCCACCTCTGCAGCATCCTCGGCAGCATCCTCTGCCGCAGCCCCCACCTCTGAGAGGGTCTGCCTCTGCAGCTCCAGCCCCTGCTCCTGCGGACACCCCCGCCCCGCACAGCCCGGGAAGGGGGGCTGCTCCTGCGGCAGGGCCCGGATGGGCTCCCCAATGCAGCATTCCAGGCGCATGACGTCCTCCGAGTCCTTGTTTTACAGGGAAGGAAACTGAGGCCCTGGGAGGCTGGGATGTGCCCAGTGTCAGTAAGGGACACCTGGCTCCCAGGGCTCTGAGTCCTATGCCCTTTCCACCGTTCCATCACGACCCAGTAGGGTCCTGCGGTTACCCCGAAAACTGGGATGGGTGGCTGGTGGGGAGGGGCTGTCTCCAGACCCCCATGCATGAGGAGCTCGGATGATCCGTCTGTGGGCGGTCTTACCTATTGGTTCCTCCCCCCTAAGAGTTGCGGGCTTGGTGGGGAGACAGAACATTCTGGAAGGAATGCTAGCATTTGCCGCATCATCTCAGACTTGCGTCACCGGCTACTGCCCCCTTATTAATTCATTAAAAGTAGACCCAATCGATCCATCTAGAAACCTGAGTGGGAAAGATGTATTCCAAGGTAAATCGTCCCTGCCTGCCTGCCCCTCCTTTGGGAGGCTCACTGATCAAAAAAGCATTTAAGTGCCTAATATGTGGTAGACCCTGTGCAACATTTGGGGGGGGGGGCGGAATCCATCTCTACCCTTAAAGAACTAATCTGCGTTGGGGAAGGCAGAGTAGGGAGGAAATACGTGTCCACAGAAAAGTAAATGCGCAATTTTTCTCTACAGAATAAAGATGAAATGATTTTGTGCAAGGGGCATGAACCAGTGGGGGGATCTGGCCAGGCTCCTACAGCAGACCCCAGAGCTTGGCTGGACTGGGCTGGGCTGGAAGAGTCCTGCAGGACTGGGGAGGGCGGGGGCCCCAGGCAAGGAGTGAGAAGACACCAATGCAGAGGCGGCCATTTTACCGCAGGGCGGTATTCGCAGGCAGCGAATCACTTTCCCCTTGCTTACAAGCCCCTTTACACCGGGCTTGAAGGGTGAATTAAGAGCTGAGGGAGCTGAGGCTGGGCCAGGTTCAAAGACTTGCCCAAGATCCTACCGCTAGTAGGTGTCTGGGGCAGGGCCGGCCTCAGGTCTTCCTGCCCTCCACACTGCACTGTATCTGATTTGGACCACAAAACCCTACGATGGATTACTTGTTACTTAGATAATTCCCATTTTGCTGTGGACTCTGCCTGCCCCCACTGGGGGTTTTTCTGGCAAAGATACTGGAATGGGTCACCTTTTCACTCCAGTTCATTTTACACAGGAGGGAACTGAGGCAAACAGGGTCAAGGGACTTGCCCAGGGGCACAATTCCCATTTTACAGATGAGGAAAGGGAGCTCAAATGAGGTGGATCATGGGTCACACAGCCAGGATGTGTCAAAGGAGGACCTTCCTGAGGCTTAGCTCACATCACTGTGCAGCATGGCCACTCATTTCCGCTGGGGTTTTTTTTTCTTTTTTATGGTTAATGTTTTATGCACTATTGAAAGATGGCATTAAAATAGCTGCTTTCTGTAACTGAATAAAAGTCCTGGGAGAAAAAGCCATCTTTTGCAGGCACGTTGAACAATGTCTTCCCAACCCCAGCAGCAGGCAGGGTAAAGGGGAGTATATTTCCATGGAATTTGGAATTCTCCTGAGCCTCTGAACTGCATTAGCAACACTGAAAATGGCGCTGTCATCTTCCAGTAGGGGGATGCTCCCCAGAACGCAAAGGGTGTGGCCCACCAGTGCCGCAGTCTATTCCAACTGGGAGGATATAGGAAAGGTAACTGGGAGCTGAAGTCTGGGAGGGATGGGGGTGGGGGCACAGTCTCAGAAGAAACAGATGTGACTGGGGTGGGCCCTCCTTCACCCAGGTGCCATTTGCCTCCCCTCCCCCTCATGCCCTGCTGTGGTTTGGCTTTGCTGCAGTGAAGCATTTTCAGGATCAAAGTCATCCAGGCCCAAAGTGTCCATGCCCCTACCTCTAGGGGTATGGGGTCTGGATTGAAGGGGAGGGGGAGGAAGTGAGGACCGTGCTAAGAGGACAGGATGGCAGATCAGGCTTTAAGTGCCAGATACTGTGCCAAGCACCCAGCATACAAAGACCAAAAAAAATACTAACAATGAATCTAAAGTCTGAGTCAACTCATCCAGAGGGTTCTGCAGAGATCCAGAGCAAAGGTTCATGTCTGAGAGTGGGCTTACGGGTTGGGGAGGAATTCTGCATTCAAGCAAGGTCAAGAAGGCACTCTAGAGGAAAGGAAGGACAAACATGGCTGCCTGGCCAGGCTGCTGCTCCCAGCTGTCTCTCTACAAGCATCAAGGACAGGGCCAAGCACATTTTTGTCTTGGTAATCCCAGTACCTAGGACAGACTGACTGGTCTCAGCCCTGAGCTGCTCAAGGATGGAGTCACCATTCTGGGCTTCCTATCCTCACAGTGCTGGCCACATAACAGGCACTTCAGGAATCCTTGCAGACTGCCCAATGATGGGAGGGCTGCTTTGTGCCCAAAGCTCTGGGCCTGGCCACCACAATTTGGGAGGAGCCCAAGGTAAAAAAGGAACAGATGCCCAGAGGGCTGAGTGAGCAGACTGGGTAGGATCCATGAGCCTAAAGTTACTCCTTTAGGAACTGAGAAGGGGTCCTAGTCACTCAAATCCAGAAATAAAGTTGGAGGAAAGAAGCATGGATTGGCAGATTGGAAGCAGCAGGAAGACACATGAGGCAAAGGTTCAAGACATGGAAAAGATAGAGGGCAGGATGACACCTTCAAGAGTGGCTCAGCTCAGTGTCAGAGGTCTTTGGTACTCAACAGAGGAACAAGAAAGACCAACATTTCTGGCCTGAGAAAGGCAAGGGAGGACAAAGCCTTTACACACAGGCTGGAGTCAAAGATGACCATACCCACTTCCAGGTATTCTGAGCCAACATTTCTTGACTGAACCAATCATCCAGTTCAAGAGTGCGAATGGTGACTACACACCTCCTCCAATGCAAACTGAGCAATTTGCATAAAAGAAAGACCTTTCTTCAGAGCAGACCTAGGGAATCCTATCTAAGGGAGTCTGAGGCTGGAGAACCCGAGAGGAAGGAGCAAAGCCATGATGAACTGAGCCAAGAAGAGATGCACTGGAGAAAATGAGGGTAGAACTAAGCAGGATCAGAGAAGGCCATTGGCTCTGCTGGCATCTGGGATTAACAGGTCCAGGGTGACTCTGTTCAAATGTCCACCTACTCAAGGGCTGAGGAAAAGCCCAAGGAAACATCTCTCTCCAATTCCCTCTTCTACTGTCTCTCCAACCACAGACAAGGATATGATCCAATACATGACCTATAGCATAATATAAAATACATTATATGTAATATAGAACAATACAGCTGTTACATACCATATATGTAATAGGTACAACATACCTCACATGTAGTGTTATATATCTAATATGTGAAGTGATGTTTATAATATATGGTTATATGTTACATGTAAAGTATTGTAATATATTTATGTTATATCATATTATATCTTGTCATAGCATTTGTTATTTCCTTATCCAAAAATTTCTAGCAACTTCAATTTTTGCTTCAGTCGGAGAGAGGCAGGGGCAGTTCAATGACATGGTGGACGTAGTGCTAGGCTTGGAATTAGAAGACTCCTTTTCTTGATTTAAAGTCTGCTATGTGCTATAGGAGCTATGTGCTCCTGGGCAAGTCACTTAATTCTGTTTGCCTCAGTTTTCTCATCTGTCAAATGAGTTGGAGATGGAAATGGCAAACCACTCCAGTATCCTTGCCAAGAAAACCCCAAATGGGGTCCCAAAGAGTCAGACGCAACTGACAATAAAAAATATTATTACATATTACATGTAATATATGTATAGTAGGTTGTATAATCTTTAAAATGCATATATAGTTATATATATAATACATATATAGTTATATATAAACTGTTGTATTACATCATATCATATATCATCTGCTGTTTCCTTACCCAAACATTTCCAGTAACTTCAATTTTTGCTTCAGTCACAGAGAGGGCAAGGGTTAACAAGAGATAGCTGCAATAAACGCCATAAAGCCGCAGAGGATGGAGCCATTTTTTTGGCCTCTAGGCTTACAGTGAGCTAATTCCTGTAACCAGCTGTTTAGACCAGCAAATACTGTATTTCACTACATGATCGTCACCACTGTACAGTTGTTATATACTGCTTCTTTGGGTTTTTCCCCAGTCCAAAAACTGGTTTATAACTTTTCATCACATAATCAACACATAGTAGAATTCTGTTCATCACACCGCTTAAAAGGTAAACAAAGCAGCCATAACAATGTGCCGGTGGCAGATGGATGTGCATTTCTCTCTCATGCATTGCCAGCTTGGAGCCTAGAATTCTCAGTGCACACATACTGTCAGTATTCAATTCTAATGTATGTTCAGGAGTATTCTGTGCATCCTAATCTTGCATCAAAGACAGTTTAACAATAAATGACTTTTAAGTACCAGCACAATTTTTTTAAAGCTTCATATATTATTGTCTCACCCGCTTTTGACATGAACCTGCAATGACTGTGTTGTGAAACACAATACCCAGAAGCTCCAAGGACAGAAAGGCTGAGGGGATGGAACGAGAGGAATAGGAAATTCTCTTTAGTCATTAGATTCATGCCAGGAGCTCTCTGAGGTTGACGCAGTGAAAATGCGGCTGGCTGGTTACTGAGATGAGCCACCAGGAGTCTTCTGATTGGATGTAATCTGACAAGCCCAAATGAACCAATGGGAAGGGCTTTGGACTCCAAGCAGACTTTGGCTATGTTGGTAAAAGAAAAGTGGGAAAGGCACTGAAATGGACATTAAGTCTTTAAAATTAAAAAAAAAAAAAGAATGCCTTAAAATTCTCTTTCATAACTGTAACTCTGACCTGTTTTAATTAAGTGAGTGAAAGTTAAAGCCATAAATGGGGGTGGGGGAGGTAAAGGATTGAGTGGAGCCTCCCTTCAATCCTAGGCAAAGTCTCTGCCTCATAGGTCATACCATATAACTAAGGTCCTATTGACACATGGGGAGACCATACTACAATTTCGGGCTTAGGTTTTTGAGAGGTATATACATTTCTTTCAAAGATTGAAAGTGGAAAGCCAAAGTTACAAAGTGACTACAGACATTCTAACATCCCTTGATATAAATGCTGCTCTTAGGTACTCAAGACTGTGACCAAGGAAGGTTCCAGAGGTGAAAAATAATCTGTGACTTGCCTTTAAACCATTTTACAGATGCAGAAACTGTTGTGACTAGATGTCACTAAGCAGCAGAAACCATAAAATGAAGATAGACATAAAAAGAGCCATCTTTTCTTAGCTATTCACCAAATTACCCAAATAAGAAGTGAAACTCTATTGCTACCAGGGAACAGACCAAGGTCAACAGGACTAGGAGCTACCCTCTTCTGGGTGAAAGGCCATCCATCACAGACGATGCATGGCCTTGATTACCACAGCTAGGAAGTGTCTAAGGCCAGATTTGAACTTGGTAAGATAAGTCTTCCTGACTCCAGGCCTGGTGCTCTATCCAATGCACCCCCTGCCCAGGGTCATACATCTTGTAAGAGTCTGAGTCCAAATTTGAACTTAGGTCTTCCTGACTACAGTTCAGATTCTCTAACCACTGTACCACCTAGTACATACAACAAATAAGTAAAAACTACATAATATAAGTACACACACAGTAAATAGATCATAATTTCTTTTTTGAGGGGACATGATTTGGGGAAAGGCCTCATGTAGGACATGGCATTTGAAATAAAGCTTTTAAGAAATCTAGGCATCAAAATGGAGGTTTCTATTTAAAAAAAAGAAGCCCAGATTAAGAGAGCAAGAGAGAATTTAAATAAGACAATCTTAGACACTATAACAGAACCAGCCAAAAATGAATTCCCAAAGAAGGTTTTAACCCCAGGAGCAGATATATTCATAAGTGAGTTCTATCAAACATTCAAATGATCAATTCTAATATTACATAAACTACTTGTAAAAATGGAGATGGGGCAGTGAGGTAACATAGAGAATGAGTTCAAATCTGACCTCAAATACTTAACTAGCTGTTAAGGGCAAGTCACTTAACCCTGTTTGCCTCAGTCTCCTCATCTGTAAAATGAGCTGGAGAGGGATGATGGCAAACCACTCCAGTATCTCTGCTAAGAAAACCCCAAATGGGACCATGACAAGTCAGACACAACTGAAAAACCACCAAAGAACAACAAAACTCCACCAAAAATGGTGCTAGATTCTGGGAGTCAAGTACAAAATCAAAATAGACCCTACCTTCAAGGAGTTTATACATTAATAGGGAGACACAATACATACAGGGGTGTGGGGGCTCCCAGGCTTGGTGTGTAGAGCCAGAGGCAGCCACTTTCAGAAGCAATGGTGGTAGTGATTTGGTTATGGTGTGTAAAGCAAGAAGGGTACCTATGAGGCTCCATAGTGCAAGGAGCACTGGGTCTGCAGTCACTTATCTTCCTGAGTTCAAATCTGACCTCATACACTTACTAACTCTATGATTGTGGGCAAACCACTTAACCCCATTTGCCCTTGTTTCCTCACTTGTACAATGAGCTGGAGAAGGAAACAGTCAATCACTCCAGTATCTCTGTCAAGAAAACCCCAAATGGAGTCACAGGGAGTTGGACATGACTGAAACAACTGAACAACACGAAAAACGGCAAAAAGTAAAATCCAATAAAATTCCACTAAAATACAAATATGGTCATGCAAGCTAAACCCAGGAGAGTCAATACAAAGATGTAAAACTATAGACCAATATCCTTAATGAATATTGATGTAAAAATTTTAAAGGAAATATCAGTAAAGGGGCTACAGCAGCAGAGCTCTCAATCCCACCCTAAGATCCCACACTGTGACCAGGGTGGATTTATGCCAAGAATGCAGGGTTGGCTCAATATGGAACCAGGAAGCTCTGAGTTCAAATCCAGCCTCAGATATCTGGTTGGCTGTTGTCCATTCTCAGAGAGGACCAAGAGGACATCACTATGTCTGTGTCAAGGTACATTGCCTGTGGCTCATCAGACCAATCTAAGTTTGGAAGGTCTACCACAGACTGGGCACAAATAGTCCACATAAACATCTAGAGTGGAGATGGCTCCAAATTTGTGCATCTCACATTTCTTCTGAACTACTGTAAGTTCTCTTTGCTCATAAAACACAGTGCCTTCTTTGATGTGGGCACACCATGCTGGATGGTCCTTTGCCATCATGCCCCATGTCTCACAATAGATTCCAAAATTCTTCAGAGACCTTGAGAGTGTCCTTCTATAACTTCTTCTGACCTCCGTGTGAGCTCTTGCCTTGTCCGAGTTCTCTGTAAAATAGTCTTTTAGGGAAGCGTACAGTGGATATTCAAACACGGCCAGCCCATCAGAATTATGCTTTCTACAGCAGACTATAAATTCTTGGCAGGTTAGGTCAAGAAAGGACATTAATGCCTGGTACTTTATCCTGCCAGGTGATCTTCAGAATCTTCCTAAGACAATTCCAAAGGGAAGCGATTCTGTTTCCTGGCATGGTACCAGTAGACTGTCAGAGGTCAGCACTGTGAATATCTGTAAGAACTTCAAGATTCTGATAAGCAGCCTCTTCTTTCCCACACTTGCTTCCTGAGCCTCCCAAACACTCAGCTAGCTCTGACAATGTATGCATTAACCTCATCATCTAGGTGGACACCCCTGGAAAGCATACTGCTGAGGGAAGCGAATTTATCCATAGCATTCATTATTTCTCCATTTGCTGTCACTGATGGTTCCACATATGGATGGTGTGGCTACAGGAGAATCTTGGCTTTCTTGGTGTTGACTGTTAGGCCAAAATGAGCACAAATGGCAGAGAATTGAGTTATATATACTCTGTTGCATCTCAGTCTCAAAGGCTGTGATCATCTGTGAACAAAAGTCACGTACCAACTCCCCCTCCACTTTATTCTTGGCTTGTAGCCTTTTCAAGTTAAGTCATTTACCATCAGGGTAGTAGCTGACCTTTATGCCATTTTCAGTCACGTTGAAGACATGTGACAATATGGCTAAAAACATCATGCCAAAAAGCATGGGAGCAAGTACACAGCCCTGCTTCGCTGCACTGGTGACTGGGAAAACATCACTCAGACATTTACAAGCTATGGGACTCTAAACTAGTCATTTGGCCATGGTTTACCTCAGTTTGCTAATCTGTAAAATGGGAATCATGATTACATCTACCTGGGGCAAAAGTGGAGGACCACGGAGAAGATGAAATGAGATAATAATTGTAAAGCCCTTACTTAGCACTGACCCAGACTATGCATAATCCAACTTATAGGAAAGTTAGCTCTTATTACTGTTATTAACACTAAACAGCCTCTGAAGTTGAGATGCTGCCAAGTATGGATCAATTCTCTGCTTCCTGTGTTCATTGTGGCCTAACAATCTACACCGAGAAAACACAGGTGCTCCGTCAGCCACCACCATACCACCCATACATGGAACTACTGGTAACAACAAAGAAGTTTTGAATGCTGTGGATAAGTTCACTTACCTTGGTACATATTTTCCAGGGATGTACACATTGACAATGAGGTTGATGCACACATTGCCAGAGCTAGCTCAGTGTTTGGGAGGCTCCAAAGAAAAGTCTGAGACAGAAAAGGTATCAGACTGACTACCAAACTGAAGGTCTACAGAGCCGTTGTGCTGACCTCATTGTTATATGCTTGTGAAACATGGACAGTCTACCAGCACCATGCCAGGAAACTGAATCACTTCCATTTGAACTGTCTTAGGAAGATTCTGAGGATCACCTGGCAGCAGAAGGTACCAGACACTGAAGTCCTTGCTTGAGCTGAACTGCCAAGCATTCAAACTATATTTTAGAGAGCGCAACTCTGATGGGCCGGCCACTTGTTCAAATGCAAAATATATGCTTGCCAAAAACGACTATTTTATGGCGAACTTGCATGGGGCAGGAGATCACACAGTGCTCACAAGGACACTCTCAAGGTCTCTCTCAAGAACTTTAAATTTGACTGTGCAACATGGGAGACATTGGCACAGGACCGCTCAGCATGGATGTGCCCACATCAGAAAGAGTGCTGTGCTCTATGAGCAAAGCAGAATTGAGACAGCACAAGTAAATGTAGGATGTGCAAATTTGAAGTATCCACCCCAAACATTCACAGAGACTATCTGTGCCCAACCTGTGGCAGAGCATTCCGAGCTCCTATTGGTCTGATCAGCCACAGTCAGACACAATGAAACTTCGCTTTATCAGGGTGATGTCATTTTGGTCCTCTCTGAGAACGAAGGACAACCAAGCAATTGCTAAATTATAAACACGCCAAGCAATCGATAAATCTTTATAAATGCCAGGCACTGTGAGGATACAGAAAGAGGCGAAAATCCCACTAATAAAAACCATATGATTATATAGATGCAGAAAAAATCTTAAGCCCTTCTGCTTTAAAATAAAAAAAACCTAACACTAGAAAATGTAGGAATAAATGGACCTTGTTCTACGACAGTCCATGCTAGCAATCTCAAAGCCAACATGAGTATTGTAAGTAATAATGCTGAGATAAAATCAGGGAGAAAGCAAGGACTTACATGATAACCAGTGTTATTCTGGTAGTGTTCAAAATATTTGTCAAGAAAAAATAAACTGAGGGAATAAGCATAGGTAAGGCGGATGCAAAATTATATGTATTTTTTTGTAGATGACATAACTTAGGGAACCCCAGAGAATCAAGTAAAAAATTGAATGAAACAATAACTTTAGCGAAGTTGTAGGATATACAATGAATTCACACAAATCACCAGCCTCTCTGTATATTACTGACAAAATTCTGCAAGAAAAGAGAGAACACACTTCAAGCAACTACAGAACGTACACAGGAGGTATTTGGTACTGTATCAAAACACACACAGGAGTTATAGGAATACAACTATAAAACATTGTTTATAAAAATAATGATGGACCCAAATGAGAAATATTAATTGCTCAAAGGTGGCTAAAACCATATAATTTAATACTGGTTAAAAAGTAAAACATCAGCGGAACAGATTAGTTATACATTATATATAGGAGCAAATGATTTCCCAGCTTAATTTTCAATAAACTCAAAGACCACAGTGAGTAATAACTCACTATTCAACAAAAACTGCTAGAAAACAGGTGAGGAGTCTGGCAGAAAACAGGATTAGACTAACACCTTCTACCATATACCAAGCTAAGCTCCAAATGTATATATGCCTAGATATAAAAGGTCACTTCATAAACAAATTGGAGGAACAAGGAGGAAATTGCATTTAGATCTATGATCAAGAAAAGTACTCATGACCAAATAAGGATTGAGAGGATCATAGAAGATAAAGTGGATAATTATGATTACATAAAATTAAAAATGTTTTGCACAAACAAAAGCAATGCAGCTAAAATTAGAAATCATTAACAGATGAAAAAAGATTTTTGCAACAGGTTTGGAATAAAGATCCCACCTTCTAAGGAATAAGAAATTGATTAAAAATTGTTCAAATAGAAGCCACTCCCCAACTGATAGTCTAAAGATATGATTCAATAGTTCTCAAAGGAAGAAATCCAAACTATTAAACCATAAGAAAGTAAAAAGAAAAAAATGTTCCAAATAACTAATGATTAGAAATAAAGCAATTTGGAGATTCCATCTCACACTTATCAGGTTTGGCAAAAATGATAAAAAAGATGACAACAAATGCTGAAAAGACTGCAGGCAAATAGTTAAATTAATACATTTTTGGTGAATCTGTGAACTGTCCAGTCAATCTGCAAAGTGACTTAGAACTCTGCTCCCAAAGTCATGAAACTTGACCCTGCTTGGAGCTTAGAAAACTTAGAGATACCAAAGATCTTCCCTTGTATTCCCTCTGACTTGCATTTCCCCTATTTATAGTGTTAAGAAGAATGGTGGGTATACTCCTAACTCCCCACATCTAGAGACCACTTCTTCACTGTTTCTTAATGACATTTCCTTCTTTCAAAGGATAAAAGATTTAGAGGTAGAGGGGTCCTTGGAAGGCATCTAATTCAACCTCCTTCATTTCAGAGGAGGATGGTGAGGCCCGGTAGGCTTAAGTGATTTGTCAAAGGTCACCCAAGGAGTAAGAATTAAAGCTGAGATTTGGACACTGCCTCCAAATCTAACATCCCTTCTTTCCACTGCACAATATTGTATGCAGCCTTAAATCAAATGATTCTGTTTGGGTCACCCATCATAAGGGGGCCACCCACTTATGTGCCCAAAATACTGAGCCAGAGAAAAGTCCAAGAGCTTTTCTTGGGCTAATATGAATTTTACTTAACAATCTGGACTTCCAGGTCAAGCTGATAATTAAGGTCTAAAAGCCCAGTATACAATGAAGCTCGAAACCAGAAAGCACCATTGAAAATAAGAATTCATTGCTCTATCCTTCGTCCTATATCTCTGAGATACTTTGAGTCTCTATCTCTCCCCTGTGAGATAGCTTTGGTCTCCAGAAAATTCACAGGGTATAACCATGGAAAGAGCATTGGATGTGGAGTCAGGGGACATGAGTTCAACTCCTGTTTCACTTACTACCTATGTGATGCTGGCTAAGTCATTTCTTGGCAAAGATATTTCTCTGGGCCTTATTTTCTTCCTTAGGTAAAAAATGATGTTTAACCTAGAAGACCTCTCTGGATCTTTGTCAGGTGAGACCAATCAACCTCCTACTGTCTGAGTCTTGAGACTCCAATGATATATGTATGGCTTCTCCATTCAGCAACAGGAGGCAGATCAGCAGAATCTGAGGACCTGGGTGTAAATATTGTCACTTAGTACCTGTATGACCCTGAATAAGTCATTGAATCTCCAGCTCTCAAGTGTCTTCACTTGTGAATGGAAAGGCCTCTAAGGTCCTTTTCTGCCCTAAACCTATGGACCTATTGTGCAAAGTTAGCCTATGTGACTCCATGTTTAAATCTTGCTTATTAACCTTTGGGTACATGCGCAATCAGCCTGTAGGAAATAGAGACCTGAAATAAAATCAGCCTGTAGGAAATAGAGACCTGGCACATACCTACTTAGACATGGGGAAAAACTGAGGTGGCATAAAATTCATCTCCTTACAACCCATGTAACAATCGGCATTTCCCCCCCTTATATGGAAGTTTGCTCCTTTCTATAAAAGCTGTTCGGATTTATAATAGAAGCTGGCTGTACCCAAATGCTTTCTGCTTTGGTGTGCTAATAAACATTATTGTTCAGTTGTTTCAGACTCTTCAGTACGTCATCTGGGGTTTTCTTGGCAAAGACACTGGAATGGCTTGCCAATTCCTTCTCCAGCTCATTTTACAGATGAAGAAATTGAGGCAAACACGATTAAGTTACTTGCACACAGTCACCCAGATAGAAAGTGTCTGAAGTCAAATTTGAACTCAGGAGAATGAGTCTTCCTGACTCCAGGCCCAGTGCTCTACGGCTGTTTACAAAAAGAAGTCCCTATCTAATTCGAAAGTCTCTTAACTGGCCTCTCTCCATACCTTGGTTTCCCCTTCAGTATAAACAGAGATGACAATCCTTGCCTTTACCACCCTTCTCTCTCTCTCCCTCTCCTGATGGCTAAATGGACCATCCTGGGAGACTGAGACAACAGACAAATGGAACCTTCATCATTTCCTGATCTAGGAGTGTGGAGCAATGCCCAGAACTCTGTGTCCCTTCCTAAGCGGTGGTACTGCCCTGGCTGTCCTTCAGGCCTGGAATTCTCTCCCTCCCCATCCTCTGTGTCTAGGAGTTTCCCTGGCTTTCTGCAAGTCCCAAATAAAGCCCTGGCTTCTACATGAAGCCCTTCCCTCTGCAGATTATTTCCAATTGATACAATACGCAACTTGTCTGTCTGTTGTCATTTGCAAGTGTTTCCCTCATTAGACTGTCAGGGCAGGGACTGGCTATCTCAGAGCTGGCACATAGTTGGTGCTTTATAAATGCCTCCTAACTCCTTGAGGTATCCTGAGATTGCTAGAGCTTGGAACTTCTGAGCTTATAAATACTATTCCACACAGTTAATTCAGGTATTCTTATTTTCATTTCAACAAAGAAAGCAACAAAGAGCCAAATAATGGAAGTGAAAGATTGATTGGATACCGTGTACAACTAGAAAGACTGGTAACAAAATTAATTTAGAAGAATCAAAGGTTCAGAATCTCAATGGAAGAATGAAAAAAGTAGAAATGATCCATAGCATTAGCAGACTCTTACTGTACTGTTAAGGAGTAACCAAAGCCATTTAATCATGATTAAAAACAGCAAACAGGATTGGTGGAACAGAGCAGATAGGCAAAAAACCAAAAACTATGGTCTGGGGTTGGCCAAACTTCAAAATAAAAGCCAGGTAGGTATCCACCCTCCCCACTTTTTTTTTTTTTTAATAAGAATTGCTGGAAAAAACTGGAAATTAGTTCATCAAAAACAAGGTTTAGACCAAAATCTTATACCATCCACTAAAAAATGAGTTGAAAATAGATAATTGAGTGGATTACAATAAGTTACACCAGTGGAAAATTAGAAGAGAATGGGCTAAGAAGTTTTTTCCAAAAATGCCTAGGGGGAGATCTTAACCAAATAGAAGATAAAGGAACGGACAATTCCTCCATAATATCAGAAAGCTTTCACATGAATGAAGATAGAAGAGGAGAAACGGTAGCTGGGGAAAAGACCGATATCACAGATAAAAGTCTTACGTCCCATATCTTTATGGGAGACTGACATAAATATATAATACAAAGAGCTATTCCCTAATAGATAAATGGATAACAGGTAAACTGTCACATGATCAAATCAAAAGAACTGTTGAGATTTCACCTCACACTAAAAAAACTGGTAAAGAGAACCCAAAAAAAGAGAGGGGCACTACAGAAAGATAGGCACATTAGCACACCAATGGTGGAAGGATGAATTGGTCTGGATACACATTTGGAATTAAGCAAAAAGTAAAAAAAAGCCACTTGAATTGTTGGTTTCTCTTGGCCCAGAGATCCCACTATCCTAAGTCAAAGACTGAGCTCTACAGAGATTAAAACGCTCATAGCAGCACTGTTTGTGGTAGCAAAGAAGTAGAAACTGAGGGAGCGCCAACTGTGAATGGCTGTAGCGAAATAGTATTGTGTCACAAGGGGAATGAATATGGAGAATTCCGAACTTGGGAAGTGGTGACCTCATGCAAAATAATTAGAAACAAGAGAATGGGAGACAGTGAAGACATTGCTAAGAAAGGGAGTCAAAACTGAGTGATGGAACAAACACTCTGTGTCCATGCAGAGGAGGATGTGAAACTTACCTGCCCCTCAAAGCCAAGGAGCAGGGACTACGGGGACTGAATAGTGTGTGCATTGCCTGATCACTGGGTCATGCCCTGATGTCTGTTTAACTGGTTTATGTCACAAGGGGGGTGTGTGTGTGGGTAGTTCTTTTTCACAATAGAAGGGGGTCAAACGTGAAATCAAAATGAAAGCAATCCCTCCCCTCCCCCCCTTTTTAAGAAAAAAGTCAGGACAGCTGGGTTCCATTCAGGCCTTAGCCCTTTAGCAGCCTATTAACATCCAGGCAAATCAGTTAACCACAATGGCCCTCAGGCTCTTTTTCTGTAAACTACAGGGGCCACATTAGAAGGTCTCTTCACTCCTTATGGCAGGGTCTGCTTCTTCCTCTGGCTACTTCCAGGACGCTGAACTCAGTAGATGGCTAATAAAAGATTGTTAAGTTGAGTAGTTTTCATGTAGTACCTACAGTTTAAGAGCGTTTACGGGGCAGCCAGCGGCACAGTGGACGGAGCCCCGGGCCTGAAGTCAGGAAGACCTGAGTTCAAATCTGGTTTCAGACACCGACTAGCTGTGTGACTTTGGGCAAGTCACTTAAACTTGCTTGCCTCAGTTTCCTTCTTTGTAAAATGAGAAGGAAATGGCAAATCCCTCCAGTATCTTTGCCAAGAAAACTCCAAATGGGGTCATGGACAGTTGGACACAAACTGAGCAACAACAAACCGCTTTACAAATATCTCACTTAATTCTCACAGCAACCCGGGGAAGTACGCACCATTATTATCCCCATTTTACAGATGAGGAAACTGAGGTAGGCAGAGGTCAACTGACTTGCCCCGGGCCACATAGCTTACAAATGTCTGGGGCTGCATTTGAACTCAAGGTCTTCTGGACTCCAGCTGTTGTTAATTATGGCTTCAGTCGGGTCCAGTTAGTCTAGCTTCATGACCCCATGTAGAATCCAGATCTCGCACTTGATCCACTTCGCCCCCTAGTGGCCACTTTAATGTTTGCAAAGTAGTTGCTGTATATTATTTCATTTGCTACTCAGAGCAACCCTATGAGGTGGGTGCTGTTACCATCCCCACTTTATAGCTGGGGAAACTGAGGTAGATGATGTGAGTTGTCCAGGAACATACAATCCTATATCTGGGGTAAAATTTAAACTCTGACTCCCATTTGCCTCCTTGTTGAAGGACACTGCCAGACTGACAGCACCCAGGTGAGGATAATGGGGATGAAGGTCATGCCCTGGGGAGACTGAGCCTGGAGAAGGGAAGGCTCAGGAAGGACCAAGGGCCCTTAGGGCAGAACCAAGAGCAGTGGAGGAAGCTGTCACTGGAGAGGTAATGAAGGAGGGGGAGGGGGAAGAAGCATTTAAAAAGCACCTACTATGTACCGGGCTAAGTGCTTTATAAACATAATCTCATTTGAAACTCACAACCACCCTATGCTGCTATTATTTCCATTTTATAGTTGAGATAACTGAGGCAAACAGGATTAAATGACTTGCCCATGGTTACACAATGAGTCAGTGTCTGAGGCTGGATGTGAACTCAGGTCTTCCAGACTCCAGCCTCATTGCTCTATCCACTGTGGCACTTCACTACCTCCAATGAATGAAAAGGGGGATGGGCTGACATGGGGCCTTGAAGGCTGTCAAGCAGAGGTGAAGTCTATTCGCCAATATACTTAGTGAGATTTTTGTCTTGGACGGTGTTTAAGCAGATGGCCTTTCTGGTCCTTCTGCTGTCTCCACTTTCTGATTCTGGGGGTCTTACTCTTGTACCAAATACCTACACTGCTACTTTTCCTTCACGAAATTCTCCATCTTCACACCCACCCTAGACCCACACTTGCTATTTCTTTTTCCCTTCTTGGTCCACCTATCTCCCTCCTTCTTTGGGGCAAACGGGAGCAGGAACCCCCCTCATCTAAGGTCCTGGTCCATTTCCTCCTTCATTCACTGTCTCAGAATCCTCCTTGGCTCCCAGCTCTCCCTGGCAGGAAGTTGCTGCCCTGCTCAATTTCTTACCAAGACAAACAATCTTTTGAGAGCAGGTACTGAAAGCTGTGGGTGATCCTTCACCTCCCTGAAAGGAAAAGGTCAGTGGGCCGGAGGGTGAACACCCATGATGGGAACTTCAGAAGTGGGTTTTCTAGACTGGCCAAGAATGCAGGCACAGGGTGGGAAGTGTGTCGGGGAGGGAACACTGGCGCTTCTGGTAGGGATGCAACAGATCTGAATTCATCTTCCCAGAGCAAATTACAATTAATAACCCAAGTAAGAGAGGGTAGCCAGAGAGCTGGCTTCCAAGCCAGGAAGGCCTGAGTTCAAGTCTAGCACCTGACCCATGCACTGGCTGGCTTGGGCAGGCCTCTTTACTCTATTTGGCCAGCTGCATTGGGGAAGGGACTTTCTTCAGCTGGGTCCCTATCGCTGAGAAGACTCAACTTTCTTAGCTCCAGCCCTCACCTACCCCATACTCTCACTCCAGCTCAACATTTCTGAGAGGCATCTTTCCTTTACTGATTCAGAGATCTCCACTCCCTACTGAGATGATGCAGCTGGGGGGAGAGGAGCCTTAGGGGAGCCAGGACAAGGTATATGGGTGTTGTTCGGTCATGTCCAACTCCTCATGACCCCCATTTGGGGTGTTCTTGGCAAAGATACCAAAGTGGTTTGCCATTTCCTTTGCCAGCTCATTTTACAGATGAGGAAACTGAAGCAAACAAGAGTCAGTGACCTGCCCAGGGTCACCCAACTACTAAGAGTCTGAGGCTGGATTTGAACCCCAGAAGAAGAGTCTTCCTGCCATCAGGTCTGGCACTCCATGCATTATGGTGCCACCGAGCTGCTGCCCTAAAGTATACATGTGGTCTTGGGCAAAGTCCTTGACCCTCTGCAGAGGTTTTGAGCCACCATGGTAACATGGAACTTGACCTCTCTAAAGGAATCTCTTTCACAGCTCTTGAGCTGGAAGGAATCTCAGAGACCCACTTTACAAAAATGGGGATCTAAGGCCTCAAAATTCCCAGGGGGTTATGGGTCAGGGTTACGATATGAATCCAGGTCATCCAAGTCCCAGAGTCAGTGTTCTGTCTCCCTCATGGAATAGCGGAATTCTAATCACTTCTATTAAGTAATGTCAGAGAGTCCCACAAAATGGTGCACAGTGCACTCTGGGTAGTTGCTCAGCTCACCTGACCTAGTCTTCTCTAGGGCTTAGGACTAGTCTAGGGGTAGGGTCAGATGGTCAGAGCACACAGGAAAGCTCTAATCTACAAGAGTCCCAAGGAAGGCAAACTCAAAGGGCACCAGTAGAAAGGGTAGAGCTGAAGATGGCACTGGACTGATGGGCAAATAATTCCCAAACCTAAATACTTAGTTTGGGGTTGTTTTAGAGGCAAAGTATTAAAACATTTTAATAAGAGATACTAAGGCTCCTCAGCAAGACATGCTAGAGGCAGCTAGGAGGCATGGTGGATGGAGCCACTGGTCTTGGAGTCAAGCAGACCAGAGTTCAAATCCAGCTGCAAACATTTACTAGCTGTGTGACTTTGGGTGAATCATTTCACTGCTTCATGTCTCAGTTTCCTCATCTGAAAAATGGGGTAACAATAGCACCTACCTCCCAGGGTTGTTATGAGGATCCAATGATACACTATCTGCAAAGTACCTGGCGTACAGGTGTGTGTGTGTTTGTGTATGTACATATATGTGTATATACATGTATGCATGCACACACACAAATATAACAACAGCTACATAAATGAGAACAACTTCTATTGTGAGATTACTTATATTATGATATATTATATGATGTATATAATAATAATATATTGTGAGATTATTTATATGGTGAACATCATATAAATATCAGCTGCTGTTATTTCCTGGGTGCCTCCTTTGCTTATACTTTTCATGGCAAAGGGCATCCTTTTTGCAGATCGTTGTTCATTGTGTAAAAATTGCACCATTACTGGGTGTTTGTTTCCAAAGATGCTCCTCAAAGTTGGGTTGTCTATTGATCTAAGGCTCTGGAGAAGGTTCACAAAGTTCTGCAATATGGTCACATTACAGAGGACTGAAGTTAAGGGCCATGACAAAGGCTCTAAACACAGTGTTAAGAGTTAAAACAAGTAGCCGTTCAGAGATGTTTTGGGAGTAAAAAGATACTGGGTTTAGTTCAAATCCCGTCTTTACTCTGAATCACTACTAATTACAGAAAGGAAGTTGAAACAATCTACATCTCACAAAGATGAAGGCAAAAAAAGGGAAAATGACAACTGGTGGAGGGACTGTGGGAAGGCGGGCACATTACTGCATTGTCGGTGGAGTTGTGATTTGATCCAAGTGCTTTTGGAAAGTCATTTGAAACTATGCCCCCAAAGTCACAAAACTGTTTATACCCTTTGACTCTGTCCTATCACTACTATGCATATACCTCAAAGATATCAAAGAAGGAGAGAAGGGATCTGTAGGAACATAGGTGCTTGTCAAAGCACCACTTTTTCTTGGAGTAAATTACTAGAAACAAAGTGAATGAGCAGCCCTACATTGGGGATGGTGAACAAATTATAGGTATCTGAAGGTAACGGAAAATTCCTCCACTGTAAGAAATAACGAGAGGGACAGACTCAGAGAAGCCTGAGAAGATTAGCATGAACTGGTGTAGCAGCAGAACCAGTGAAAACTTCAGAATGGCAAGGAGCAACCACGACTGTAGAAAACTGAGGATGAGGCAGGCTGCCCACCCCACCTCTTGCCTCAGGTGATGAGGTCCCCAACCTGCAGACATGACTGTGTGAATTTTCTTTCGCTTGGCTCTGCTTATTATGCCAAGAGAGGAGTTTTTAAGGAGGAGCTGAGTGCAGAGGGGACAGGTGAGGAGAGACTGCCTAGGAATAAGGATGCCAAAAAGAAAATGAAAAGTTTCATTGAAGTATTTTTTTAAAAATATACAGAAGGCATTTCAAAGGGAGACACGGATGAGTAGGGCAACTTTGAAACTACTGTGTTGAATTTGTTATGTACTTTTAAAAAGACCAAGCTGTACTAAACAAGGATTCAAATTTCATACACAATTCTTTTTTTCTGCCCTTTGTGTATGGAAATGTTCATGTCTGTTGGTGCTTGTCAAGTTCAGGGAATAAAATGAAATTTGACAAAAATTCCAGAGGAGGAAAGCAACCTCTGACCCCCTTCTCCGCAGAGGTGGGGGACTGTGCATGGGAAATGGTGCTTGGAAAGTCAGGTTTGGGTTTTCTCCATGAGTTGTTAACTTTTGTCAACGTTTTCTTTTCTTTTTTATCGTTATAAAGAATGATTGTCTGGAAGAGAGGGGAGAGAGACTCAGTGGGAAAGAGAGTTGATATAAAGACAAAAACATATTTAAAACAAGAATAACAATGCTACTGGGCAGGCCTAAAATGAACGAGAATCACCTTATGCCCATGCCCCAATGGCCGGAGGATTTGCCAGTATTTTCCAGTCCAGTTCAAAAAGACAATAGTTTGAAGAGATCTTTTCTAATTGAATTTCTGATTTGGGCTCTGCCTCATTTTGTTGGGTTGGATTTTTATTTTGGGGGGGCGGGAGAGGAGATATTGCCCAAGTGAAAACTCCTTCTAGTTTTGTCCTTATAAGGCAAGTGGTTATACCTACTGCCTGTGCTCAATGGCTTGAGGCTCACAGACACAGATGGGTGGGCCTGCCTTGACAACTGGTCTTGCCTCAAATAGCTGCCTACCCCTGACTTGGTCAACTCTGCTTGAACTTTCCTTGGGGCTCCAAAGTTCACAGGTGCACACCCTCCCAAATCATGAGAGCAGAGCTCTAGAGCTGGAGGAGACTCTGAAACCACAAAGATTAACTCCACTCCCTTCTTCAGAAGGAAAAATGAAGCCCACAGAGGGTAAAGGAAAATCTGTAAAATGGGATAAAACAGCACCTATCTCTAGGGTTGCTGTGAGACTCCAATGAGGTAACCATAGCACGGGATGGCACTCAGGAAGTGCCATATTATTATCATTAGCATTACTATAGCGGCTTGCCTGAGATCTAGTAAGGAGAGGAGATAGGGTTTGTACCCAGGACTTCTGACTCCCAATCCAACACTCTTTCCAGCATAGTAGATGGAGTACTGGGCCTGGAGTCAGAAAGCCTTGAATTCAAATCCAGCTTCTGACACTAGTATGTGGCACTGAGCATGTCACTTAACTTCTCCCGGTCTCAGTTTCCTCCATCCCAGGGTTATAATGAGGATGAGACAAGGTATCTGTAATGCACTTTGTAAACCTTAAATGCTATATAAATGCTAGCTAAAAAAATGACCAGTTAACCTTTATTAAGTGCTTACAGCGCTCCAGGCAGAAGCGCTATGAAGTCCTTGCTTCCAAGCTCTCATTCTAATGTCCCTGCTGCCTCTCCCAGACACAAAAGTAGCCTTGCCTAGTTGTGGTCCTGCCTGGCAGCCACCAGGGATCTTGAGGTGCCTGGGAATCCCTTCCAAGCTTCTCCAGGGGCCACAGAAGCTAAGTGCACACCCCTCAGTGTGAAGAGAGGGCCTACCCTGGGGAGCTCCAGATACTTCCCAGGACAGGGTCAGGAATGTAACATCATGAACTGTTACTGCAAACCCAGACAGCAGCATCACTTTAGAGAAAGAACACAGATCTCAGACAAGAGGTCCTGGGTTCGAATCTCAGCTCTGCCACTTAGTCTCTGTGTGACCCTGGGCAAGTCTCTTCATCTGGAAAATGAGGGAACGGTGCCAGATGGCCTCCTGTGCTCCAGTCATCTGATATCACTCACACCTTACCTCCTTTTCTCTTGCCACCTAGGCCTTCTCTCTGAGATCCATCCAATTCGTGAAAAGGATGAAACCCATCTCCTGAGGCCTAGACCCGACTTAGAGCAGCTGAGTCGGCCAACACAGGCCTCAACCTCAGGCGCACACCTGGTAGCTCTGACCACCCAGAATGCTCAATGATTTCTTGGCTGGCTCTGATGTAAGAAACACCTGGAATCTACCTGCTTGTCTCCTTCCCATCCCCTACCACATCAGAGGCACCAATCTTTCCAGTGCTCTTCCCAACTTCTAAAGGGACCATTTATTATCAGCACAGATAAAGCAACTTTCTCTGTGTGTTTATCTCTGTCTCTATCTATCTGTTTCTCCAGGACAGACCATGGCTATCCCCTGGAAATGAGTCAATCTGTAAGTATTTATTCTGTGCCAAATACCACGCCAGACATTGGTGATACAGAGGCAAAAACAGAACCACCCTGCATTCAGGGAACCAATATTCTATCAAGGGAGACAATATAAAGTCATGTGACTCTAGGTGAGTCATTTAATTTAACATCTCTAAACCTCAGTTTCCTCATCTACAAAATGAGAAGACTGGTTGTTCCTGACCTCTGAGGTCCTATCCCCCTCTAAATCTCCAATCTTGTGTACAAGGAGGTATTCACCAGAGAGACAGTGTGACACAGTGGCCACAGATGGTCTCAGAGAGAGAGAGCCCTGCATTTCTACCAACCATGTGACCTTGGGCAAGTCCCCCCTGTGGCGCTCTACCCATGTCTGCTCCCTAAGATTTGCAGAGACCATAGAGGAATTGACAGAGGGCAGTTCCTGAGCCCAAAAGTCTGTATTCAGATGGATGGGCTTTCAGCTGAGCCCTGAAGGGTACAAGGCAGAGGTGAGGAAAGGGAACAGTCAAAGCCCAAGAGCTGTTGGCACCAAGGTTTCTGGTTTCTCATGCAACTTGGGCATCACAAACCCCAAAACTGGCTTTTGCCTTGAAATTCAGCTTAAGAAAATAAAACCCTGAAATACCAACTCTATGTTGACCACTCTGCTAGGTACTAGGCAGAGATACAGTCTCAACATGCAGTCATGTAATATAACACATGTATATAACACATATGTAATTTATATGTATTTAGTTAGCATTATCTCACATAAGGCTCACAACAGCCCTGGAAGGCAGGTGCTAATATCATCCCTGTTTCACAGATGAGGTAAGTGACCTGCCCAGGGTCACCTCACTAATAATAATAAGCATGTAAGGATCTGAACTCAGGTCCTCCTGGCTCCAGGTTCCGAGCCCCAGCTGCTACATCCCCTCTCTTATGATTGTCTATGTATTACACAATATAATTACTTACAGCCAAGCCATGGGGGCCCAGGAGGAAGGCCCCTCCCTCACCACTCCCTCAGTGGTTCCAGGAGGTGTCTCCAGGTCACTTCTATCCAAATCACCAATAGTGAGTGATCCCACTAGTCCCCCTTCATCATACTCTTCCTCGGCTGATTCAACACCAAAGAAGGCTGTAAATGCCATCCCACAAGATTTAAGAAACCAAACTGGTGTAATTCCCAACTATGTCTGCCACTGTCTAGTTTACAAGGTCTCTCCTCATCAGCCCTTTAAGGAGTCCTATCGGTCCCATTTTCCAGATGGGATAGTTGAGGCTTAGATCAGCTAAAATAACATCCCCATGACCCCAGGGGGGCCAGAGAGTGGCTGAGTTGGGAGGGAAACCAACACATACTACCTCAATCTAATATCAAAGTCAAAAAAATCTCCTTGGTCTCCCTGACTAGGGCAGTAGGGTCCCCCTGAGGGGAAACACTGAAAACAGTGAGGGGAAAAATAACCCCAATGTGGTTCAATTTGACAAAAACCATGAATTCTATTTGGCAGAAATAGGGCCCAAGGGAGCAGCCTGGCTTCCTGTGGCCGCAGGATTCTGCAGGGACAGTCAGCTCACTACCTCCTCAGGACTTTAGCCCTCTCCCAGCTCCCAGACCTCTGAAGCTCAGCATCCTTAGGGCACTTGGGACAGTGGACAGATTCCCAGCTCAGGCCACAGGACTAGACTCCAATTCTGCCTCCAGGACACTCTGGGCAAACTACACACACACACACACACACACACACGCACGCACACACACGCACATACACACACACACGCACACACACATTAGTCATACGAGCTGGATTTCAGATCACCAAGTAATGGCCTGACTCTGATCCAGTCTGGCCTAGGGACCACACTAGGCACCTGAGGTAGGTATAAAGACCAAACTCTCCAAAGTTGCTGGTGTCAGAGAACCTTTTAGAATTGCTCCCCTGAATCCTCAGCTAATGGGTACAGATTGGTGAGAAGCCTTCACGAGATAATGTCTCAACTCTCCCCGCAGCCACAGCGCAACTAAGCCAGCAGCTACAGATGGGGGCATGTCAAATATACAAGGCTAGAGAGGCTGCCATCCTGAGAATCACATATGCCCAACTTTCATGCAACCTGCCAGGGGTGCAAAGATGATGAGGATTCTCCACCGTAGGTTTTCAAAAGGGTGTTTCTTGCCACTACTGGGTGTAGTAGGAAAAGTGCAATGAAAGCACAAGGCCCTGGGTTCAAATCCCTGGTTCTGCTTCCCTGAACTCTCTGGGCTTCAGAATCCTCAACAAGCTAAGGTTGGATTACATCAAGCATCCTTAACCTGCCTCCCCTGTAATTCCCATGTATTTTAAAAAAAAGTTTTTGTTTTAATATTTCACCCAAACCAGTGTCTTTTGCAATTTTGTACATTTTCTTTAAAGGACCTAAAAACACAAGTGGGAGGAGGCTGGAGAGGCCAGGCCCCAAAAAAGGGGAGGAGCCCCTGGACGTGGCCAAGCCCTAAAGCCCTTTGCAGGTGGAGACTGAGGATAACGAAACCACAGGAAATCTCCAACTTGCTTGACTCTCTCTGAGTGACACTAAATTGGCAAGAGAGTGTGAGAAGGGAAGCAGTCTGCCACCCCATCTTAGAAACACAGAACCCAGAGAGGTCAATTAAAAATCCAGTTTTGCTCTCTTAGAACAAACTCAGAAGTTCTCATTAAAAAAAAAAAACTACATGGAATCCTGTGATTTCCTCGGAAGAGCAGCTCTCCTATTTAAAAAAACAAAACCTCAGTGCAAGAGGGGTCACAACCACACAGGGCAAGTTTATTATTTCCTCATCAAAGTGAACTCGTATTTTTTTTAAAAAAAGTTTAAAAAAAAGTCCAGTTTCTTATCTAAACTTGCCTTGCTCCTTGTATATTATAACGTTCGTGTTCGTTAATGATGGTTAAAGTCATAAAAAAGAGAAAAAATTCTTGAAGAAAACATCAACAACAGGTGGCATTTGATGGATCCCTGAGTACGCTGCCGACATCCTCTCATTGGAACCACTTCTGCTTACTAGGGAAGGCCCCACAATCCTCCTGGACATCTAGGCTTGGCAGCCTTGGGGTCATCCTCCCGTCTCCAAACTAACCCCACAGGCCAAGCTGGTGCCCGGTCTTCATTCTACTTTCCCAATCTGCCTCCTATGCACACAAGTCCATCTTCTTGACTCAGTTTCTCTCCCCTCTTTCTACTTCATTCTCTAATCAGCTCAAGCAGTCTTCCTAAAACATAGCTCAGATCCTGTCACTCCCCTACTCGATAAACTTCAGTGGTTCCCTATGATCTCAAGGATCAAATATAAAATCCCATTTGCCCCCTAATGCCCTTCACACTTTTCTAGCCTTCCACTGTACTCAGGTTCCAGTGACTCTGGCCTCTGGGTTGCTCTTGCTACACAACAACACTCCATGACCAGCATCGAGCATTTTCATTGGCTCTCTTCCCATGTCTGGAATCTTCTCCCTCCTTCTCTCCATCTCTTTCCTAACATCAAGACTCAGCTAAAGTCCCCCCACCTCTTCCGGGCAGCCCCCTCATCCCCTAACCCTAACACTTAGCACTGATCCTGTGTGCTGATCTTTCAAACAACATGGGAAGGTTGGTAGTACATTTTGCAGATGAGGATGAAGAAAAAGAGTCTGGTCTTGGGTCTGGTCTCCAGTAAGTGCTGGGAGGTTCGATCTGAACACAGATCTCTCCACTCACTGGCGTGCCCAAAGCCCCAAAGCCACTTCCTACCCTTTCCTTAAGTGCTAATTCCTTCAGGAAAGAAAGCAGCCTGGAGGATCACTATCATCCAACTGCTTTTCATTTTGCCCGTGCTGTTCAAACTACCGAGAATCTGGGAGCTCAGATAACTGGTGCTCAGTAAAGAATGAAAACACAAGCAAAAATCTACTGCGTGCCCGGAAGGAGCTCTCCGGCTGGCGTTAGAACCTCGTTAAAGTAAAAGTCCACTCGTTTGGTTACCGGGCAGGGATTTTCCCAAATGATTCAGAATATTCACATTAAGGAAGACACTATAATACTCACTTCCTCACTATCTCAAGCTTATGGACCTGCCTCCATCACTGCAGCACTGAATGGAGCCCCTGACGTTGGACTTGGGCATTTAGGAAGGTTATTGGAAAGAAAAGGAAAAGAAAGAAAAGAGAATCACTGAAGTATTCTGGAAAAACCAGAGAGAAGAAAGCAGAACAGCTCTGAGGGCCACATGTTGATTTGATCACATACGTGCAAAGAAAAGAAAAGTATACAGAAGAGAGATTCATCATTTTGTGGATGATCCTATTTTTCTGTTCAACCACATAGATGGAAATGCCTCTTTTACTTGGTGCTTGTTAAATTCAGAATAAAAAGAAATAATTTTTTTAAAGAGATTATTTAAACAGCTGGATAAAAGAATTACAAAAATGATAGCAGCTAATCATAACTCCATTTTTATCTCATTTGATCCTTTCAACAACCCTGGGAAGTAGATGCTATTATTTTCTCCATTTTACAGATGAGAAAACCGAGGCAGACAGAGGTTAAGTGACTTTCTAAGGGTCACTCAGATGGTAAGTGCCTGAGGTCAAATTTGAACTCAGGGCCTTCTGACTCTGGGTCTGATGCTCTGTCCACTGTGCCACCTAGGGCAAGATGAGACAAGGATGCCAGGGTGAGGGCTAATACTATTGTCCAGGTAAGAGGTCATAGGATCTTAGAGTTGAAGCTAAAAGGGACCTGCAGAGGTCAGCTAGTCAAAACTGCTCATTTTAGAGAAGGGAAAAGTGAGGCCCAGGAAGATGAAGTAACATATTTGCCCAGGATCACACAGTCAGTATGGGGCAGGGAGTGGTTTGAATGCAGCAGGAGGTACTTAAAATGCACTGAAATGCTGAAGCTCCACTAACAAAGCTGGGGGAGTGGGGCAGGCTGTACCTATGATGAGGAACTTATGAGTCTGGTGAAACACAGAGGGTGCCAGGGCATTAGGACCTCTCCTGAATAGGAGGGACAGCCAGGCCACAGGGTGTTGAACCCAAGGAGCCTCTGGTAGCAACCTGACTGCAAAGCTGGTACTCCAAAGAGTGATTAGAGGCTGTTGCCTTCCTTGGGCTTAATGTAAGGGGTTACTGTCATCCTGCTCATCCTACCTCCCAGGGTTGTGGTGTAGAAAAATGAGACCGGTGAATTGCTTAGCACGCAGCAGGTGTTTAATAAATCCTTCCTTTGCAATTTAAAATCTAAATTATACAGCCATACTTTTAAGAAATTTCTTTTCCAATGGATGATTTAAAGAGAAGTAAAAAAAAAAAAATCAGCAAAATCGATCAATACATCGGAAAAAAATCTGCAGTGTTCTGGCACCATGGACCTCTCATCCCTGCAAAGGAGCAGGGTAGGGGAGTTTGCTCATATCTCTTCTAGGGGGCCAAGCTTGTTCTTAGGAATTTGGCAACTTCACTTTCAATTCTTTTTGGGCAACTGTTCCTTCTTTTACATTGTTACTGTCATTGTATATATTGTTTTCTTGGCATGGTTTACTTTACCAGGCATACCTCAGCTTTGACATATCTGTGTATATAAATATATAAGTATTCATTGTCTCCCCCTAAAGGGTGCAAGCTCCCTGAGAGCAGGCTGCTTTCCTATTTGTATCCCCAGCACTTAGAACAGTGTTTTGAATATAATAAGCCTTAATAAAGACTCTTTCCTTCCTACTCAAGTTGACAATGGTACAAGCAGGTTGAGCCCACTTGACCAGGGCATTTGGCTAGCAGAAACAGGACTTCAATCCACTCCTTTCTGACAGTGAGGCCAGCCTTCCAAAGCTCCCCTTACTAATTCAGAATTTACCCATTTCTGCCCTCTGAAAAAAAGTTTTAAATTTCCAAAAGTGTTTGCTAAGCAGACCAGCAATATTAACAGATCTGATGGGGAATGCTCCAACTATAAGCTCTTTTGTGATCTTTCTGGGGGGGCAGAGAGGTTCTCCTTTGCTACCTAAACAGACCATACAAGGAAAGACTTATGGTTTTGTCCTTAGGGAACTCCCATTGTGAGAAATTCCTTCTACTGACTCAGAAACCAATTTCTTCCCAGAGGCACATACAGAATAAACAACTTAGTGTTTAGTGTCAGAGGTGGAATCTGAACCCAGGTCTTCCTGCCTCCAAGCCCAGCACTGAATCTAGGATATCATTTGTTGTTGTGTACATCCTTCCTTTTCCAAGAGGACCACAACATCAGAGAAATGATGACATGACTTGCACTTGACTTTGCTTTGGTCTATTCACAAAAGATCCTGGAGGCAGGAAAGGCTCCTCTGTCTATATTTAAATGATCTGTGTGCTAGATCCACACCCATGAAAGACAACATGCTCCAAAGCGAAGGGGATAGGGGTGAGATGGCACAATAAACGTTGAGAACCTTTGCTCCAAATATACACTGTCCTGATTTCCTTAATTGTAAATGTTCTCTCTCACTTTCCAATAACATTCTGCATTCACTTCCTAGAGATTTTCTCTCTATTTATGTGTGCGTAGTTTGAGTCCAGAAAGACTGGCTGCTCCTTGAGGGCAGGTCCTGTTCCCTCCCTCAAGGCACTGCTGTGCCCAGCACATACTAAATGATTAAGAACTCTGAATCTTCTCCAAGACTTTGATGACAGCTTTTTCCCTCCAACATAGGGGCTCGATCCATAGAAGTCCTTAACCACAGACAGTTCTAAGCCAGAATACAAGGAAATTTAGGGTTAGGGTTAGAGTATACTGAACTCACTGCTCACCCCAATGCCTACAACTTTCCTAAAAGCCACCAGTAAAGGGATTCCCTAGGGCCACTCTCTGCGGCCCAGTGGGCAGCATGCTCAGGCCACGGGCAAGTCCAGCCCTGAGATTCAACCAGACGCTCCTTGGCTCAGCTTCCAAGAGCACTCCATTGGACTGAAGTCATCAGATCTCCAGCAAGGGCCCCCACCAGCCCCCGCTCCAACATACAGTTGACAGGTTTGTGAGAGTTTGGCCAAACCCTTCCCTGGAATGAATTTCTCTGCAAGAAGGGCAGAGGAGACAGAAGGAGAGACAAGCACAAAAATTATTCTTCCTTTCTCCCCATTCCAGAAAGCCTTTCCTCATTCCTCTTAATTCTGGGGCCTTTCCTTCATTAATTATTTCCTATTTATCTTGTCTAAGCTTGGGCTTGAAATCAGGAAGACTCATTATCCTGAGTTCAAATCTGGCTTCACTTACTAGCTGTGTTCCCTCGGCAAGTCACTTCACCCCATTTGCCTCAGTTTCCTCATCTGTAATGAGCTGGAGAAAGAAATGGCAAAGTGTTACAGTATCTTTGGCAAGAAAACTCCACGTGGGATGAAGAGTCAGACATAACCAACAGGACTGAAAGGACTGAACTAATGGATTTGTGAGCTCCTCAAGAGCTGGGACTTTTGTCTTTCTTAGAGGCCCCTAGGTGATACTGTGGAGAGAACTCACATATAAAAGCTGGCCTTGGAGTCAGCTCAAATCTGACCTTGGATACTAACTGTATGACCCTAGGTAATTCATTTAACCTTCATCTGCCTCAGTATCTTCAATTGTAAAATGGGGCTAATAATACCACCACACTGCAGGACTGTAAGGATCAAATGAGAGAACATCTGTAAAATCTCGTGGCAGTGTTTGTTTAGTAAATGTCAATTTGCTTCTCTCTCTCTCGCTTTGTATTCTCAATGCTTAGCCCGTGCTTGGCTCAAGAGTCTTCCAGGGCAAATCTGGGAACATTAAACTGGTCCATTAAGGATGTGGTGGCGGTGATTGGTTTTTAAGTAATGATACAAGATGAGTACTGGGAAAGAACACTGTACTCGGTTCAAATCTCAGCACTGCCACTTATCCTATGTGTGACCTTGATGGAAATACCTCAATGTCTCTGGATCCAAAGCTTCTATTGCATAAGACAAGGAAGGGAGGGCAACACTCGCACTGTCTACCTCCCTGGTTCAGTTCAATAATTCATGGAGCACTTGTTAAATGCCAACTACGAATGGGACACTGTTGTAGGCACAATGGCCATACAGAGACAAAAAGGAAATAGCCTCTGCCCTCAAGTAGCTTACTGTTCCATTGGAGGCTGTGAGAAAGGGGAGTGCTTTCAGTGCTCTGCCCCTTGGGAGGCAGGATATATGTGAGTATGTGTTTATGTGTGTGAGTAGGGGAAGAAGGAGAGGAAATTGGTAATGTGAGTTTTCTCTTGAAAGTTACTAGGATCTGTTGCCTACCAGGGACTTAGAGATTTGGGTGGTCTAGAGAAAGGAGACATATCTTGGAAAATCAATGCTTTTAGGATATATATGTATGTATGTATATATATATATATACATACACACATGTATATGTATGTGTACATAGATGTATACATGTTATACATCTATGTATATATACTCCTCATAAGTCATGGCATGAATGTGGATAAACAGGACCTGTCCCAATGACCAGGACAGCAAAAGAACTCTCTTTCCAGCAGAATCATCTGAACTTTATCGGTGTTAGAAAGAGGTGGTTTTCCAACCTCTCAGTCAGCAAGCCCAAATCACTTCCTATGGGGCACTCAATGCCACGGGCTATTTGCATTTATTCCTATACAGATCCAATTTATTACATTTGGGCCAATTCTGCCTCATAGGGATCTTTCCAGATTTTGATTCTGTCATCTAGTGTAATAGTAATATTAACTAGTATTATTATAAAAAAGATGCGAACAAAATTCTATTGAAGGAAAGGTCAAAAGTGAATAAAGGATCACTGGTTCTCCAACCCCTGGTCAGTTACAACCTCCCTAACCACATTTTGTTTAACAGCTCTCTTAGAAGACAGGACTTCCGAGGAAGGTAAAACCCCTACCTACGTTTTGGTTTCCTTTATTACTTTTTAAGTAAAAATCTTGTTAGCAGAATTTTGGGGAGAGCCACTTATCAGCTGCTGAGATCACTGGCAACACCTCTAGATGATGCTGCAGCATCAGAGATGGGCTGAGGCTGAAGATATCAGAACAGGCTTTCTAAATTACTGTGAAAGATTTTTCTTATCTCAGAATGTATCCCTACAACCTGCCAGATATCCAAATGGAGTCTAAAACGGTAACTGTAAAAATTGTCTGGCCCTGGAAAAAAAAAATAAAGGAATCCATCAAAACATCAGTGGGTGAGGAGGCTCCCAGATGCCATCAAATCTAATTGGTACCTGAACCGCCATCCCCGCCAGCAGCAGCCCCCGCAAATAGTCAACCAGTTTCTACCTGAAGACCTCAGGAAGGGGCAAGCCCATTCAACCCTGGGGTAGGTCTAATTGTGAGGACATTTTTATTTTATTCGAGAATAGGAGAACTCAGTAATATCACACTAGTTCTGCAATTTCTCTCCAAGCATTACTGAATCCATTAAGAAATAATACCAAAGATGTATATCTGTTTGAAAACTGTTTCTTCCCAGCCACCATTTTATTTCCAAATGGCAGACCAAACCTTAAATCTAATGTAAGGCCTATCTTTTATAGCCTTTGACAGATCAAAATCAGCCACCACCTTTTAAAGTTCTAGTGGAACACACCAAGAGGCAGTGAAAAGGAAATTCAGAGCAGTCGGGGTGACTTCTACTCTCCAAAAAAGGGGGTAAGATGAGTCAACGAGCATTTATTACATCTCTACTATTGTGGGCCACGGCACTAATCATGCTAAGGGCACATCTCTGAGCTAAGTAACTGTTCAGCCACTGGTAGCCTATAGGACTTCAGTGTCAACCACAACACTGGAAAATTATCTTATCAGTGAGGGGTGAGCGGTGTACCTTATTCTATTGCTAAAGTCCTTGAGCGCAGAGACTGTCCTTTGGCTCTTTTTGTATCGCCAGTTCTTAAGACCCAGTCCCTGGCACATAGTAGGTGCTTCATGAATGCTGACTAACTGATCTGACAGCCTTGGCTCTAGGCTTCCACCTCTTGGAAGCAACCCCCCAGGACCTTTCAATGCCTTTCATTGTCTCCTCCTCCCCCTCCCCAGTTACTGGGGCCCCCACCCAAAAATCATTTTCTATTTACTTTGTACATGCCATATTTACTTTTCTGGATTCATGTTGCTTTCCCCACAGTAGAACATCAGTCAATCAACAGGGCAGAAGGAAGCAAGTTTATTAAGGGCCTTTTATGTGTCAGGCATCATGCTAAGTGCTTACAAATATAATTTCATTTGATCATTCCAACAACCCAGAGAGGGAGGTGCTATTGTTATCTCCATTTAGAGATAAGGAAACTGAGGCAGAAAAAGGCTATCACAACAATCCTTGGAGGTTGGAACTGTTATACAAATGAGGAAACTGAAGTAGGCAGAACTTATCATAACGACTCCAGGAGGTAGAAACTACAATTATTCCCATTTATAGTTGAGGAAATTAAGGCAAAGAGGCAGACTTCTAGGCAGCGTTACAGTGCACAGAGCATTGGGTTTGGAAGCAGTAAGACTCATCCTCCTGAGTTCAAATCTGCCCTCAGACACTTACTAGCTGTGTGATCCTGGGCAAGTCACTTCACTCTGCTTGCCTCAGTTTCCTCATCTGTAAAATGAGCTGGAGTAGGAAATGTACTCACTCCAGTGTCTCTGCCAAGAAAAGAGTCAGACGTCACTGAAGTGACTGAACTGAATTCTCCGCAGGCTCACACAGTCAGCAAATAAATGTGTGAAGTCAAATTTGCTCCAGGGCGTGCTCTAACCACTGCACCAACTGGCTACCTTAATAAATGAAGCCTTTACTAGGCACTGTGCTAAGCGTTGGGAATTCAAAGAGGCAGAAGCAGGTGCCTGCCCTCCTGAGCTTACATTTAATAGGATAGCTGGCCAGCTCCTTGAGGGCAGGGATTGGTTCCTTGGGGTTTCTGTACTCTCAGGGGCTAGCACAGAGCAGCAGCTGCTAAATTCATGCTGGCTGAACTGGATCGAGTCAGTCAAGAAAGGTACAGTCAAGATACACCCAACTATGTCTTCACAACTCAAGGGGATTTTTTGGTGTTGTTTACATAACACTAAGTATTAATTAGCCACAGCTCCTCAGGCGGTTATGATCAGTTCCTGTGCTATATACTAGGTTGGAATCAAAGAGACATTTTAATTAGGGTCAATCCTTGGGAAAACTTTAAAAAAACTGTATTAAGATCCACTTTTAAGGGCCTCACTTAATTACTGTTTTCAGTTGGAATTCCCAAGGAGAGAATTTTTAGGTCAACGAAGGATGCGAGGCAGCCTCATATTGTGGAGCTAGTTGAAATAAGAGAACCTGGATTCAAATCCTGCCTTGGACATTTACCATTTGTGTGAGAAAGTTACCTCTCTGGGCCTCAGTTTCCTCAGGTATACAAAGGTGGGGGCTGGAGACCAGATGGCATATGCAAGACTTACTCAAATGTCAAGCCTGGTCAGCAGAAATTTTCTGGGTTTTGGAAGAACTAAAATCTATTATACAGACAACACAAAATTATTATATATGCAAATTAGATCATATTATCTTTGTATCTGTTATCTCTATTACAAAACTAATCCCTCAAAGAGGAGAAAATGCCTTTCATCTCCCTTTTCTGCAGAAGTGAGGAACCATGGGTGTGGGACTCTGCCTCAGGCTTGGGTGCCATGTTGGTTTTCATTTTTTCTAAACTACCATTTCCCCTCCTTCATTTCCCCTTTGTTATGAGGGAAGGTTCTCTAGGCAAGGCTTTGGAAATGTGACTTAAAATCAAAATCTATCAATAATTTTTGTTGATGGACAATATATTTCTATTTTATAGTCATTCACATTCATAAGGTGCTTTGAAGCTAGCCAAAAACTTCACTTTTCATCTTCATGTTATATTCCTTTTATAGGTAAGGAAACTGAGGTCAAAAGAGTGATTTGTCCAGGGAAGCTCAGCTAACTGTGTCTGAGGGCAGGATTCTAACTTGCGTCTTTCCGAATCCAAGTCTGACCTTCTGTCACCCTCCCTGTGCCACCTATGTAATTCTCAACTTTCCGCTCTACTCCTTGCCCCACCTCCATCATGCCTCAATAAGGAAGGGACCCTTCAGTTAGTTCTTCCCCCACCAATCCCACCTTACGGATGATGGCTAAGGACCTCTAACCAGGCAGCTCAAACACTGGTGCAGCCCTAAAAAGAAGTGCTGTTGGGCCACCAGAACTTTCCGCTTACATTTACACTTGGAAGCACAAGGGGCTAGAATCAGAATCCAAAGGCCAATGCAAGTCTTTCATTTTCTCAACTGAAGCATGTACGGTTGAAACGTTCGAAGCAAACCCCAGTGTCATCAAACCGTCAGTTTCCCAGGCCTCCCTCTCTCTGTCCTGTGTGAATTCTAGGCTGTGGCTTTTCTAGGGGAAGTGGAAGAAGGAGAAGCACCACAAGCCGTGGTTCCTCTTAAGAAAACCCATCTTGGCCTTCCAGATGTTCTCTCATTCCTTGCAAAGGAAAGAGTTTCAAGGTGTCCAAATGCAAGCATGGCTGTCCTTACTCAGTCATCACACAGGCTCCATCCATGAGATGAGATTCCCTTCCTTTCAATAAATCCTCTCAATAAAAAGAGTTCTGTGAAGTTTGGATTCAGTCAAAGGGCTGCACTTGAGGTCCTAGAGGCCCACAGGGACTAGGAAAATACCATTAAGTGATGAATTTCTCTCACTGAAATCCAATCTAGGGGAACGTAAGAAACTGTCAATATTTCTGAAGCTTGAAAATGAGAGGCTATTCATCAGCAATATAAATTTTACTGCTTGGATTTGCCAAGATCTGCCCCCTCCAAAATCAAACTATGAATCTATTCTAGCAGATAAGTAGATCAATATTAATTAGCAATAACAAACAATAAACTGGAGAAGAGCCTGAGTTAGCGGCTGGCCTCTCCCCACAGATGTCCCACTCCAGCAATCATACCCCAAGCAGATCGACAGCAAGGAAAATAACCCATATGTGAAAAACAGAAAGCTGAAAACAAAATAGGTGCCCACCGCTGCTGCTTGTCCTTCGTTCTCAAAGGGGAGATGATGCCATGACGTGCAAGGTGAACTGGATTTAACTGAGGCAGAGTTGTGCAGTCACCAGTCTCACTTTGTCCTTGGGAGCCAGATATGGATCAGGATGACTCGAGATGACCCAGAATGCACTTAGCTTTTTCAAGTCTATAACATGTCTAATTAACTTAGGATATAACTGATCAGTGCTATAAGTATATAATCAAATACTGATATAAGGAATAATGAATATGAGGAATTTGGAGAGACGTGGGAAGGAAATTACTTCCTCTTGACTTATCTCTGTACATGGTGGTGTAGTGGAGAGAGTGTCCTGCAGCCTCAAGGCCTCATGTGGTCCTTCAGGTCCTCAAATGTGGCCCTTCAGCCGAATCCAAACTTCACAGAACACATCCTCTTAATAAAAGGATTTGATCTGTAAAACTCAGACTTAGTCAAAAGGCTGCACCAAGGACATAGGCCTTGAGGCCACAGGTTCCCCACCCTGGATGGGACTGGAGTCAGGAAGTTCAAATCCAACCTCGGATATTACCTGCGTAACCCTGGGCAAGTTACTTCACCCTATTTGCCTCAGTTTCCTCATCTGTAAAATGAAGTGGAGAAGGAAATGGCAAACCACTCTCAGCATTTTTACCAGTAAGAAAACAAAAGAGACAGACATGACCAGAACGGATGAACAACACACACACACACACACACACACACACACACACCCCACCAGTAGAAACATTAACTCCTTGAAAGCTGGGAATGTTTCATTTCTGTCTTTGCCTTTGATTCCTCAGAGCCCAGGCACATAGTAGGTTGCTTACTAAATTGTTTGTTGGACTAAATGAAAGACTCAGTTGGACAGAGAGACACAGAGGAAAGAAAGCAGAGTCACAGGAACAAAACCACACAAGGGCTTCGAGTCTATACCAAGACTCAGCCTGGAGAGGCAGCCTTAAAAACTAACGGTCAAACAGCAGCAGTCAGTCGATGTCATCACTCTTCTCTCCCCTCAGTCCAGAACTGGTTGTTTCCAGGTTTACTTCACCCTTAGAGCAGGAGCTCCTTGAAGGCAGGGACGCTCAGACCTCAGCAGTGTTTGGCACATAGTAAATGCTCAATAAATGCTTGGTGATTGACAGATTTCTCCTAATAATGACCTGATAATAATCCTAATTTTAAAAAGTCATTTTTTCCAGGTTACTTAAGGGAGCAATTTATAAAAAGAAGTTTCTTTAGTTATTCAGGAGGAAGGGGAAGCATTTCTTATGACAAAACAAATTATTTTCAACAAATTTAAAAATAATAAAAATGAAATAGGCAAAGATGCAAAAAGAAATGTCTTTTTTTTTTTGATGGATAAGCCTGAAGGAGAGCAAGAATTGGTATTTCTGCAGTACTTTGTTTATAAAGAACTTCCCATCATCCCACTGGGTCCTTCCCATGAGATGGGTACAACAGATATGGTTATGCCTATTTTACAGATGAGGAAATATTAGGTCAAGGCAGTTAAGTGACTCTCTCCTTGAGTCTCATAGTCAAGATTCAAACCCAGACCTCTCCTTACTTCAACCATAGCCATCTTCTGCCCTTACCATGTTCAGTTTCATCAGCCTTTCTTGGCCCTAAAGAGTCCCCTCTTGAACAAAATTCCCTTCCTATGAGTGGTTCGCCATTGAGAAATTTAAACAACTGCCCTCGGGATGCAGGGTGTCCCAAGGGACTGTTAAAGCTTAAATAAGAAAATGCAGCAACCAGAAGCCATCAGCATGTTAGCTTTCTTTAAAAATGCTATCTGGGGACTCAGTTTCCTCATCTGTAAAATGAGAATGCTGATCTAGGTAACCTATAAGTTTCCTCCCAACTCCAACAATTAATGAACAATGATGTTTGCAATCCAGCAAGCAACAAGTATTTAAGGTTTACCTCCCCCATGTGCCGAGAGCTACCAAAAGATAGTTAGAATGAGTGGTCTCTGATCCCAAGGAGTTGCCATTCTATTGGGACACACACTGATAGAGACAAAATTAACAGAAGGGTTTGGGGGAGAGGGAATCAGCTCGAGCTGAGCCTTCTCTGAGGTGGGGCTCAGGTGAGGCCAGGAGGGGGCGCTCTCAGGCAGAGCTGCGAGTTTAAATTCAAACCCAGACAGTTTCCTAAAGATGTAGGACTGTGTGGGATGGGTTCTTCAATCAAGGAGCACGTGTCCTTGAGTTTTGGATTTTTTTTTATATTTTGATCATTATATCCAAAAAGATTTAGTTTCCTTTGTAATCTTATTTACTTTATACACTTAAAAACCTGACTGTGGGAAGGGGTCACTAGGGTTTCTCAGATTATTCAAGGAATCCTGGATAAGACGAAACAAAAGTTTCGAAACAAAAGCCTGGGTGTTGAACATTTTGCCAAAATCTAGCCCCCACCTCCACCTTAGGCAACCCATGATCTGGGTATGACCAAAGATCACTCAGAATTCTAGAGGGCACTGCCATAGGGAGAAAAAACCAGTCCAGCTGCATCTATCCGAGATAAATGACTCAGGCACCCACCCACAAATTCCATCCCCCTCAGGAGGCAACATCACACAGAGAAAGGTATCTTCCTTTTTCCAAACACCTCCTGAGGAAGCACCCAATCCATGTTCAAGGTCAACTGTCCAGCCAGGCCCAAGAGTCCACCTCCTCTGCTCCTTAACCCCAGGCCTGGAAGGAGCTGCTGGTGTCCACTGCACATTCCAGAGGAGGCCTGTCCAGAAAATCCACACATTGAACACGCTTGCACAGGCCTCCCTAGCTTCGAGATGAGGTGGCCTCCCAGGGCAGAACTGGCCTTCTCCGAAGATCCCAGTCTCTCATTCTCCTGGGGCTGCCCAAGGAGAAAAGCTGGTAGATGATGGGGGGCGGGAGGGAGGGATGAACGGCTGGAGAGGAGAGGAAGAGGAACAGGAAGGAAGAGGTAGCAGCTAAACATGGCACACACAGGCCCCAGGCTCCGGGTAGGTTTAGAAATCAGAGACACATGCTGCCCTCTTGAAATCGTTTTCATTTTTTTTTTTTTTTAATATGCCCTCCCTGTGAATGTCTGGTCTTCCTCCCATGATCTGTGAGGCCTGGAATACACTAACACACCATGGTCTTTTCTCTGGCACGGAGCTGGGTTCAGTGTCAGAGGAAAGGCCTATGCCCATGGCCACCTGAAAACGGATGTGCCCTCCTCCCAAACTGCCCTAGGACGCAGAGCCGCTCTATTTATGGGAGCTATTTCTTGTCTCCCTTATGAGAATGCCTGCTCCCAACTTCTAGCAAGCAGAGATCATTTCATTTTCTGGACTTATACCCTGAGTGCCTTGCACAGAGTCTGGTATGCAGCAAGTGCTTAGTAAGTATGAGCTGATTAATTCTTCCATCCAGCTAGAGTCTGGCACCATGAGAGGTGAAGTGACCTGCCCAGCATCACAGGCAGTACGCAATAGAAATGAAATTTGAACTCAGACCTTTCTCACTCCCAAGTCCAGCATTCTATCTCCTCTGCCACCCAGATGGAATCCCGGACAACCAGACTTTTATGTCTCTCTCTGTTCTTCCTACTATCATCATTATTAGAAAAATGCCCACAAGTATGAAAGCAACGGGCACCCAGAGATTCCCAAGATTCTGTACAAAATGGTGGCTAACTGGTCCAAGAATCAGCCCAAGGTCAGCCTGCCCTTGAACGGAGCTTTGAGACTCAGCATTTCCATCTAATTACGTTGGGATTTTTTTTTGTTTCATTTTCTAAGGAAAAAAAACATCAAGCACATAGAAAATGGTAATGAAGATGCGTTTTCTGAAATCTTAGCTCCACAATGAAGGTTCCAGAGTATATTCTGAAAGTCCATCCTTTCTGAGGGGTGCTGATCATTTCAACAATTTTCATAGTATAATAGATTCCAAAAACTCAGGTCTTATTGGGATATTTTTAAAAGCACCCATCTTTAAAAAAAAAAAAAAAGCCCCTGTGGTTTTGTGGATAGAAGATCTTAGACCTGAGGAAGCACTGGGAGACATACAAGATGGAGTGTCCCCTCTACTAACAGGGAAAAGTAAAGAGCCATAACATGAGGGGTCATCAGGTCATTCCCCATTAAGGACAGTACACATCCCTCTCTCTTAATCCACCATTTCTAGCTCCATTATGTGATTTTTGAAAGCTCTCCCTAAATTTCCCTTATCTTTTTTATTATTTTTTCTTTTTATATTCTATTTCTTATATATTAGTAGTAATATATATTAGTAGGCTTTTTTATTATATAAGCCTACTTAACTTTCTTATTGTTTTTCAATAAACACCCTCTGCTCTTAAAAAAAAAAAAAGCCTCAGAATCCCTTAGGCTCTGTTGGGGACTTCTGAAAAGTCTTGGCCTGGGAGGCCCCTTCCAACTCTACACTCAGGATCCCACAGGTCTGTGAGTCGTCTCTTACGGAGAAGAACTTAGAGACACACAACCCACATCTGTCAGGCTATTGATCATTTCTAGGATTGCACGTGGTACATTTTGACCCAGGAAGAAGCAGCTGGATCTCAGAAGGTTCCAGACTTTTCGGTCCCCAACTCCTTGGGGGAAGCCTAGGGATGCCTTCTCAGAATGGGGGTGAGCTGCCTAAACTCAACGTGGTCCCCAGATTAAGAAGGCCCCGGGCTGGTTGGCATATGGCTCTGTGACTCTTCCCAGCCTGGCAGAAACCTGGCCACCTCTGAGGGAAGCACAGAACAGAGCCCGAGTACAAAATGACCCAGGAGAATATCAGCTCCTGGAGGAAGAAGGAGATACTGTGTCTGGCTTTCTCAGCACCCTGACCAGGCAGCCTACACCCCAGCAGGCCCTGCTGCTTGACATTTGTGGGCCCGGTCAGAATGATGACAATAACCATCTCAGCTGTCATTTCTATGGTAGTTTTCATACATGATCCCCATCCCTCTTCATGTTTTCTTCTATTGATTATCCCCAGTTTCTCCTGGATACAGCCTGCTTGTACAGAGCTGGGTACACGTCCTCTCCCCCATTAGACTGTGCATTTCTTGAGAGCAGCAACTAACTGCCTTTGCCCTTCGTGTATGCCCAGAGCTACGCACAGGGCCTGGTGCACAGTAGGTGCATGAGAAATGTCTTTTGACTGACTAGCTTGACATTGAGTCTTAGACCAGCAACAAAGGTTTTGGCAAACACGGACTGCAATGAAAGGGCAACAATGTTTTACAGCGGTTCTTAAACTTTTTTTAAACATTTTCACAGCTGGATTTCAATATATTTGGTTTCTTTTTTAATACACTGTATTTTATTTTATACATTTAAAAACAAGATTCTGAGAAGGGCTCCCTCCCTCCGCCCGCCACACCAGACTGCTGCCACCCAGGGCTTCGGGACACCAGCAAGGTTAGGAGCCCCTGCCAGCTTTTCCTGGGGGGTTTTCTGCATGTGCAGCACAGGTACCCAATGCCAACTCCCGGGAGAGACTCAGCATGAGTGCATCCCCTCTCTCTCTACCATTTCTTTCTTTCTTTCTCTCCCTCTCCTCTTCTCTGTCTTCTTTCTTCCTCTCTCTCCCTTTCTTTCTTTCTTTCTTTCTTTCTTTCTTTCTTTCTTTCTTTCTTTCTTCCTCTCTCTCCCTTTCTTTCTTTCCCCTCTCCTTCCTTTTCTCCTGCTTCTTTCTCTCTCTTCCCTCCCTTTTTCCTCGCTCTCCCTTCTCTCTTTCTCTCCTTCCTTTTCTCTCCCCTCTCCCTCCCTCTGTCCCTGTCTGTCCATCTGCCTCTCTCACAAAAGTTGGAGGCATACATATTATATTGCGATAGACAGTTTCATTTATTTTAGAATTTTTACTGATGTCTTTTGTTTCTCATTCACCTCAATTTCCTAACATTTACCTCGCCTCTTTCTTCCCCAAAAAACATGCCTTGTAAAGAGAGGAAAAAAAGCAGTTCATACACTGTAAAACACAGGTAGCATTCCTCACCCACAGACCCCCACCTCTGTCCTCAGAGTTTGGCTGTCATCTCTTCTTTCCCACCACCCATCAAGACCTGACATTGAAAAAGTGAATGGAGGCCCGGCAACCATTATGGAAGTGCTCGGAGGGGGCCTTTCCTCCCTGCCCAGGTCCTCCTCTCATGGTGTGGAGAGGAGCCCTGGGTTCTTTGCCAGGAAAAGCACCAAGCCAGGGCCACTTCAAGCACAGGTGGGCCCCCATAGCCTCTTCTCTAAGTCTGGAGAGTTCCTCCTGCAGGCTGGCCACCTGGGCTGAGGACCCCGAGGGAATGGGGAGAGGTGGACCAGATCCCCAACCCCGACGAAGGAAACCAGCCACTCTTGGGTGATCAGGAAGCCAGCATGGAAGGAGAGAAACTTGTATTAAATACTTCCTATGGACAAGACCTAGAGATACAAACATAAGCCAAAAGAAAAAGCTTCCCTTTGCTTAGGGAGTTTCTGTTCTAAGGAGGGAAGATAAAACACCAAAGGGAAACCATTATCAAAGTGGGCTCTGGCTCGGGAGGATCTGGATTCAAATCCCACCTCTGACCCTTATTATTCTATGACCTTGGTCAAATCTCTTCACCTCCCTGAGCCTCAGTTTCCCCCCTGTAAAATGAGAGGGTCAGCCCTGATGGCTCACTTCCAGCTCTACATGATGGTACCTTTGACCTGGGCAAGTTAGCCTTACAGGTTCTAGCCAGCTCTCAAGTCAGAAGTCAATGATACTTTAAGCATCTTAAAGTTTCCTGCACTGTAAAATACCTGCCATTACATCAGAGAAATTCCTTCTCAAACTTTACTCTTCACTAGGTCTATCATTTCCCCACCCCACCCCAACCCCAGGCCATGATGGCGGATAGGCAACTGCTAATGGCCAAGGCATGGCCACCAGCTGAGGCCAAGATGCAGCACTGAGGCCTTCCTCTCCAAAGTCGAGCTAGCTAGGTCTGGAGCCTCAACAGGCTGGGCATCCCCATGGGACTGGCAACCAAGAGATGAAGTCAACTACTGAGGCCCAGTATACCAACTGGGAATAGTATACCAACGAAACCATTCAAGCATTGGGGGGCTGGGTGCAAAGACGGAGGCTGACATTTGGAGGTGTTTTTAATTAGGACAAGGCTTCAGCGTCTTTACTGTGACCAAGCAAAAGTGTCTTGTGTGTGTCTTCCCCACCACGAGCAGTCTCTGTGTTTCTGACACAGCCTATGTTTACCCTGCAACGCTCTCCCACGTTATTTACCCACTTGATATACAGTTATGGGGCTTGAATTTCCCAAAACTACAAGATGGTCTGTCTCTGCCCTTTGGCCTGGGAGCCTTCCAAGTTAGGAAGAAGGAACGCTTCCCTCAGGGGTTTCTTCCCAGTAATTCTCCCTACCAGCCCCAACCACAACACGGCCAATGCTCACAAAAATTCAAAGAAACTCTAGACCGTTAACAATTCCAGGTGATCAACATGGGGAAAAACCCAGGCTGAAAGAGGGAGACTAGATCTTGCATTGAATGTCAGCAATGCCCCACCATTCTGTGCATTTTTTCAAAGACTGGACGTCTCTCAGGGCAACAGAAAGAGCACTGGATCTGGAATCAGGAAGACCTGAGTTCAAGTTCAACTTCAGACACTTTCTAGCTGGGAGACCCTAAGGCAAGACAGTTCACAGCTGCCTGCCTCAGTCTCTCCAGCTGTAAAATAGGAGTGGTAACAGCACCTCTCTCCTAGAGCTTTTGGGAAGATGAAATAACGTAATACTTGTACACAGCTTTGCAAACTTCAACACACTCTCAAAATTAGAGCTATCTAATTCTGCCATGTTCCCTTTCTTTGTGATTCAGTGTTCTAAAAGATGACTGTCTGGGTCAGGAAGACAAAGGCTCCATCAGGATATGGGGGGATGTAAAAATGAATGGTTTTTTGAAAAGGTAGCCAGTCATCCAACCTGAAAGTCCTGGCCAAAAGCCACATCTTTCATCTTGTAAACAAACGGTTTTTGTGCTTTCAGTAAAAAATTCTTAAGATCTCCCTGGCTGTCTGGAGTTTGTTGTTTTTAATGAGAATCCACTGGTGCAGGATAAAGCCTACATAGCCTAGTGGACAGAGGGCTAGCCTTGAGGACAAGATCTGGTTCAAATCCTGCCTTTGACTCTTGGTGACTGTGTGACCAGGCACAGGCCATTTCACCTTCCACAGTGTGGAATCACTTCTCTGGAGACTGTCAGTTACAGAAGAGTTGCTGATTGCCACACAGGGAGTTCCCCACATCTATGAAATCTTAAGTCTGGAACATAAAGGGATAAATGAAAGGAAAAATGAATATATAAATTGGGAAAAGCTTTAACTGAGAAAGTAATCAATGCTTGTAGCATCCTTAGGGGCAGGTAAAAGCTCAGATCCTAAGCAAGAGAAAAGGCAGAAAAGAAAGATGTTGGTCATCGATGCTAGAGGGAAAGACCTCACTCCTTCACAAGGGAAGCCTCACTTCGCACCATAACAGGGAACAGTAACTGCTGTAGAAAACACACAATTTTCACAACTTATGGATGCCACTCCATCAGTCAGTGGGGGAAGGTAGTGTCATCTGTCCAACGCCTTCATTTTACAGATGAGGAAACTGAAGCCCAGAGAGAACAGGTGACTTCCACAAAAGAAATAATCAGCAGACAAGATGCAAGTCTAAATCCTTTGCCTCCAAAGCCCTCACTTTTACATTCCAGAGATGTTGAAGTGGGATCATTCAGGCAGAGGCCAGAACATAGTTGCTGCATGCTTTTACTTTATAATAACCCTTTTACAAACAAATTAAACCAAATGGGGGGAGGGTGCCTAAAACTGGGCCAACACATTTCCCCTTCCAGGCATCATCATGTCAGAGAAGGGTCGACCTGCAGCCCCTGTGGTTCGCTTCCTCCTTCACCAAAAGGTCAACATGGGGATTCTGGGGTCACTTTCTGCTGTTGAAATTACTTTGTATTTCCTTTGTATATTTTATATTTCAAGAAATTCAGCAGAGAAAGCCCACCCTAGAGTATGAGAGAACTGGGATCAAGCCCTGCCTAGGAAACAAAGTAGCTGCGTGACCCTGGGTGAGTCCTCTAACCCCTGAGTGCACCAGACCATGAAATTTTTCAGCTGCAGGGATGTAGGAAAAGTTATACAGGGACTGCTTGTATTTCCTTAACAGTCTATACATGTTGTTCATTCCCCAGGACCTCAGGAGAACTGATGGGGATCCCCTCCTCTCCTCCTCCTCCTCTTTTCCACTCGCTCTCTGTCATCTCCAGTCTCATCTGTTCTCGTGGTCACCCCTACTGCTCCCTGCAGATGGCCCTGCTGCCCCCTCCCAGAAAGCTGGATCCATAGCCCCAGTGGCCCCTAAGTCATCCTGAGTGGCTTATCTACACCTCAAATTCACTGTGACCAAAGGGAAATTCATCACTTTTCTCATCACGAGGATAGCAATGGCCAGCAAACACAGAATGCCTTAAGGTTTGAAAAGCCCCTCTCATATTATCACCACAACAATGCCAAGAGATGTCAGTGCTATTACTGTTGCCATTTTACAGATGTGTAAACTGAGGCTGATGAAGAGCAACTGCCCAGGGGCAGACAGCTAGTGTTAGACACAGGATCTGAATTCAGGTCTCATTCAATAAGGTTTTTCCACATCTGTAACCTTGGGGAAGAGATAGCCTGCTTCATTCCTTCCAACACCTTGATCCCTCACTTTTTGAGTCTGGTCTCTTCGTTCTCATCAGTTCCAGAATCCAGACTCTATGCCAGTCCCAATCTCAGTCATGTCTGTCCTCCAAGACTTTAGAAAGAGCTCCTTGTATTGAGATATAGGACCAAGGTTCAAATTCCAGTTCTGCTATTTACTATTTATGGAACCTTGGTTCAGTCCTCAGTTTCCTCATCTGAACAAGGCAGCAGTTGGGCTCTAATCCTGTCAAGTTTTAAACCAAGATTCTCAGAGGTCCCTACAACCCCCTGATGACCACCAGTCCTATCCTCCCAGGGTCTCCTAGGCTAATACAGGCTCGACCTGCCCCCCTGCTGGGAGACCTTCTCTCACTCTCTCTGCTCTCCCCAATTCAAGTCACCTCCTGCTAACACAATCTTCCTTCCTTACACACAGGTCTTGGTCAGTGGCTTCCTGGTCAGTGTCTACTGAGGTAAGGTCAAACACCTTGATCTGACATTCAGGGCCTTTCCAAACCAGGCCCCACCCAACCTAGTCTAGGCTTCTCTGGCACGTCTCCTCTCTCTGCACTCACTACATACTCTGACTCAACTGCTCTGTCCTCTCACTCTGAATCCAGACACGGCATAGTGATAGTAGCTAGTAACAGTGCATATTTATATGTGCCTTTAAAACTTTTCAAAACCTTTACAAATGTTATTATCTTCACAATAACCCTGGAAGCTTGGCTGCCATGAATATTGCCACTTTACAGACAAGGAAAATGAGGCAAACAGAGGTGAAATGACTTTGCCCATTGTCACACAGCTGATAAGTGCCTGAGGCTGGATTTGGACCCAGGTTTTCCTGACTCCAAGTCCAGTGCTCTATTTGCAGAGACACCTAACAGTCAACCTCCTCCATGCCTTTGCTCAGGCTGTGACCTGTGCTTCAAATGACTTCAGCTCCTCTATCCCCCTAATCCCCATTCATCTTTTGAATGTCTTGTCATCTTTAAAGACCAACTGAAATATGAGCCCCCAGAAAGCCTTCCCTGATCCCTCTGGGTTAAACTCATAAACAGAAGAAGAGACCTTAGAAGACACCAATCCAATCCCCTCGTTTGACAGATGGGGAAACTGAGGCACAAAAAGGCAGAATGACTGGCCCAGGGTCACATAACCAGTAAGTGTCTGAGGCAGGAGTTGAATGAAGCTATTTCTGACTCTAAATCCAGGACCCCACCTACTCCAGCATGATAACACCTCTCCTTTGGACCTCTCATGGCATTTTGGTTTGGATATATCTTGCTGTATGTTACACATACCTGTTTTTGTTAGATTCCCCCACTCCTGGACCTATAAGGTTCAGATCATCAAACGACTTTTCAGCTCTCCCCCAGCCCCAGCCTGAATACAGTAGGCCCTTGGCACAGCTTCCACTGTGGATGGGAAGGGCTGATGGGCTGTCCATTTCAAACTGTCAAATGTGATTATGCCCTGAGCCCGACTCCAGAGTGGAATGGGAGAAGCCGTGTTAACTAGGTAACAATTCACAAGATTGAGCAAGGGAGCAGACACGGGAAAGCCTGAGAAGGAACCTGAGAGATGCCAATGAAGTGCCCTGGCTTCTCATGTCCTGTCTCCCACCCATCCACCCCGTGGCTGTAGCACCTCCCTACCACCATCTTCTCAACAGGATTTTATTCCATCCCCTAACATGTCACTTCACTGTCCATGTCAAATCCACAAAGAAGGTCTGGGGCCAGACATGGCCCTCGTCCCTCAATTCGGGAGTCACAGCCTTAGAACAAATTTTTTTTTATGGAACAAAGACATTTTTTCCTTGCCTGCTTTGTGGAGAGAGCAGACTAAAGTTTTACCATCAAAACAGGAAAAGTAAAATGTTAAAATAATGCTGATCGCACACTGCAATTTGGCTACCCGAAATAGAACACGGACAGTGCATGCTATAAAGTGAAAATGACCAGTTTGGAAGCACGGAGTCAAATTATAAAGGAAGAGATTTGTGCCCCCCAAGAAAGGTTTAATGATCCCAGAACCTCAAGGGTAGTAGGAAGGGACCTCAGAGTTAGCCCATCCAACCTGTGGCTTACTGGGCAGTGCCATCATAACACTGTGCAAGCAGCCATCTCCCGACTCCAAATGAATACCTTCAGGGATGGGACATTCACTACCCCTGGAGGCAGCCCATTTCACTTTGGGATTAGGAGTTAATGGCAGAGGCAAATCCTATTATTAGGAAGTTTTTTCCTAGTAATGTACCAAAAGTTCTCTCCTTGCCCATATGTTCCTACCCTGCTGATGCCTCTCCAAAGGGAACATTATTTAGTGTATGTTCTATCACAGAAACACCTCTTCCATCAACCAGAGAGTCTTTCACATGTCTAAAGGCCACTCTTAGGTCACCCCTAAGTCTTTTCTCCTCCAGAGTAAATCTTCCCCTGACCCCCAGAGGAGATGGCACCAGCCCCTTGACCCTCCTGGCTGCCCTACTCAAGATGGGTTCCTGCTGGTCAAGATCAGTCTTCCTTAAATTTGCAGGGGCACGGGACGTTAACTGACCACACTACTCTGGCTGGGCTTTGCTGGAAGCAGGACTCTATGGCCTTCATCCTGGACACTCAGCCCTGCTGAATGCAGTCAAATGTTGCCTTGGGATTCTTGGCTACTGTGGGTCACATTGGTGACTCCCATTGGAAGCCAGACCCACTCAAGTGTCCCCTCCCTCCACCCCAGTCCTTTTCAGACATGACCTATTATACAGTCACACCTTACACCTATGCTACCCTGAGAGGAACTAATTTTTTGAACCCAAATGGAAGAGTCTGTATAAGCCTACATCATGATTCAGGGAAGGGTGCTAGGGTTAGAAACTGGACCTGAGTTCAAATCCTTCCTCTGCCACTTACCATGCACGTGACCCTTGGGCAAGGTAGCTCAATTCTCCAGGTCTCTTGTTTCCTCATCTGTAAAATAAGAGTGGACCAGCGGACCACGTAGGTCCCCTCCCACCTCTAAATGGGTGGTCCTTTGGCATTTCATCTCAATAGATCTAGCCCAACATTCTCCCCTATCCAGTTCTTCCTGGATCTAGTCTCTATTGTCCAATAGATTTGCTACTGCCCAGCTGTGTGGCATCTGCAAATTCAACAAGCAAGCCTTCATCCATGTCATAAAAAAAAAAAAGGCACCCTTCCATGAGTCCATGAGTCCATGGGGCATGCTAGAGAAGGTAGAGCTAGCTTCACAAAGTCAAGTGGGCTTCAGGTCTGCCAGAACCCAAAAAACCCTCCATCTGAGTGGAGATATGAGATACTGACTCATTATTTTTATAAAGTTCAACCTCAATTACAACAAGACCTGGGTTATTCGTAATACTCCATTTTTCTAGATCACTCAGGATGTGTCTGTAAAGGAACATGGCAAATGATTCTTCCTGGGATCCAATTTCTGTGCAGTTTCTTTTTTTTTTAAATGGGGTTAAGTATTTTATTTCCTCTTCCATAAATGTGGACAATTTATATTTTTTGTAAACTGTGATCCAATTTCTGAATGGAAGTAGAATTCAAAACCCCGAACACTGTGACTTTTTAAAAAATGACTAAAAAAAATGAAGGTCTCCTAGATTTCTCCAATTCCCTCTCACTGTAATCACTCAGAGAGCCATTTATCTGGTGTATTTCTAACAGGAAATGATCATATATGTTTTGGTTTTGTGTTTGTTATCTCTATAGGCAAGCACAGTGCCTGGTAAAAATAAATAGCTAAAGAAAAAAAAAAACTTCTGTCTTGGCTGGTCCTTCTGACAGCAACCATTTACTGAAAATGCTAAAAGTGTTCACTTCCATGATTGGAGGACCTGGAAGTTTAATCATCAATCAGTGAGCATTTAGCTTTTAAGAATCTACAACGTGCCAGGCCCTGCTGATAACAGAAAGACCCAAAATGAAAGCAGCCCCTGTCCTCAAAGGGCTTCCAAGCCTCTACTAATACCAATCAATTTCTCTAATCAATTGCTCTAAAACTTGGTACCAACATCATCATCTTTGGGTGGAATCTCTGGAAACCTACTCTTTTGGCTATTTTGCTACTTACTACTTTCTCTGTCCATCCTGAGCCCTTCAACCTATTTTTTTTTTTAAAACTATATTCCCCTCAAGTGACTACCACAAAACATAAATCATAGAAATGCCACCCCAGACATGAGCGATATCCTCTCCCATACTTGGTTAGTGGCTCATCTCTGGGAAGACAAGTCTGCATACTTGGGGCTGGGATTCAGTTTCCAATAGCAAATATTTAGAAATTGAAAAACAAAATCTATTTTAAAATGCATCAATAGTCTCCTTTCAAAAACTCATGCTTCTGATTGCTCATTTGACTTTGAATAAGTAGACTTTCAGGGCTACAGTCAATGTATTTCTATTTTTCCATTTCAAAGTTCAGTGTACATTCTGTAAGTAAAATATGGTGGTTTACCCCAAAACGGGAGCGAAATGCTAATTTTGGGATGCATCTGCTTCTAAATCAACTGAAGTTTTATTTTTAAAAATGATTTAGACACCTCAACCTTGGAACTCTCCATAAAGCTCTATTTGTGAAATTCACAAAAAAGGTTCCGTGATGGTAAACAATCAGAATAACTTTGAATCTCCAAAAGGCAGCAAGACCAGTTTTGCTCACCTTCTCCTTTTCAGAATGGTCCCCTGAACCAAACAGACTCAAAAAACAAAACAAAACAAAAAAAAACAAAAACAAAAAACAGATCACACCTCTAGATAGCTTAGCTCTTGGGGGTCCTCCTCCTGAACCAGCGACTACAAGGATGCCCTACAGGGCCAGAAAGTCACCATTTGAAAAGAAAAGAATTATTCAAGTCAATCCTCAGAGTTCTGAGAAATTTAAAGGAGCCATGCGGCCAAGACTTCCCCAGACTGGATTGCTGCAGCAGTCTAATGGGGCCTGACTCAATGGTAAGGCAGAAATCTTATGAAGTAGATTTCACTTGCTTATTTCTCTGGGGGAAATCAGTTTGTTGGGACAATTATTTTCTTTGTATTCCACTAAATCACATAAAAAGATAAACTGAGAAGGGTGTTTTCTTTTTCTTTGCACAATAAACTGGCATTGCAAACTCACATTTTCACGAGACACAAACAATTAGTATCTTTTTTTTTTTAAAGTTTGGAATACTTTTAAAGCATGTCAAGAACCGACAAAAACATTTCCTAACACCCTCCTGCCTGATGGAGAGGCATAGGAATAGGGGAGGGAGAGAAGCAACCTCCTCTTTCTGGCGGAGGAAGGACAAATTCCAATTCAAACACCAAATTACAATGATCATATAGCCCTGGGTTGGAAGATGTATACAATCCCATCTGCCTCCTCCCTCTGGCATTAACAATTCCTAATTCAACAAATGCTGGAAAAGGAGCCCAAAATTCGGAGAGAACCAAAGGAGGCTTTTCTCTGCTCTGCTAGTGAATTTCAAACTGATCTGCGAAAAGATTTGGGGATTTTTATTTGTTTGTTTGGGGGCTGGGGTTGGAGTTGTGAGGGGTTTTTTTTTTTTTTTGGTATTTAATTCCACCATACACAATGTAGTACATACAAGCAAAACACAATTGGGACACTGTTTTCTTTAACATTCCTATAGGAGACCAAGGCCATTTGCATGGGAGAGAACACAATTACTGGTTTTGAAAAATCATGAAAGACAAATTCATAGCTTTTTCCTCCAACACCTCCCAGGAGTCACATCCTCCCTCCCCAGTTGGGTCATGTCTGTCCCCGATTTCTGGGTTCTCCAAAGAGGTGGGGGGGGGAAGGGGAGCCATCTTCCCCCCACCTCCTCCTGCTTTTTCTGGAAGGCTCTCTCCAACATTGGTTACAGAAACACTCAAACCAGAATGTCTTCTCAAAAACAAATTTGTGTACTAGATTTGAACAAAATTGTTAGTAGTACGTAAAGTGAAACTTCGATCAGGAGGAGGGGAAGGCCAGCCTTGCCCAGCACAAATAAAGCTTATCAGTCCTCTCCCCTTCGGGCACCTTTGATGTGAACATACACCAAGGCAAAAATGATCCAACCAAATACTGTCATGGGGGGTGGGGAGGAGGGAGGGAGGGAGAAGATTCAAAGGTTGTTTTATTTTTATTTCAACTCAGTGTGCAACCCAAGGCAGAGAACAAAAGAAAGGGATACTTGTTTCCCTCTTATTTTTATATAGTTACAGAATTTGTATTTGATGAAAAAAAGCAAAACAAAAAGTATAAAAAAAATTACAAAACGACCACCACCAAAGAAAAGCACAAGTAACTGTTCCTACATTTACTCCGGAAATTTTAAATGTAAAATTTCAATTTTCTGTTATAACTGAGAAAGATATATACATACATATACACATGTGTGTGCATGTGCATACCCAGCACCATCTCAGTAGCTGGATACAAGGAAGAGACAATTTAAATTTGGGAATCCAAAGAGGTTCAAAGAGGTACCAAGCGTCATCCTCGGCTGAATGATTTTTAAAAATCCAACCTTATACGCCCTACCAAGGTCTTGGCGTCCCTAGGCCAGCAAAGAAGGCTACTGTCCAGGATCACTTCAATTGTCACACACACACATGCACATATACATTTGGAAAATTCACTAAAATAAATCCACATAGGATGGATTCAATTTCAGAAAAAGTTTTGTAACTTGGTCATTTTCACCACAGTGATCCAAAAATGATGAACGCACGCAACACACAAAACAAGGAAAAGAAAGAAAAGAAAGCTTGAAAGTTGCCTTCCCAGACATCCAGGGCCACTTGTGTTTGGGAGAAGGCCCCAGAAAGGCCAGTTCCCACCCAGGAACACATTCACGTCTGGGCCAGCACTCCCACTCCCAAATCCTCCATTTCCAACTAATCACTAAGTCCAAAGGAAATTCAAATCAACTAGTAAAAAAACATGAAACTCCAGGAAAAACCACCAGGCTCCAGGGCTTATGCATTCAAATGGTATGTTCAAGTGAATCACACCCAGAGCTTAGTCTGAGAGCTGGGGAAGAGTCCCATAGCCCACATCCACAAAGAAATCCAGTCCAAGTTGGGAGCTATGGAAAAGTTTTCTGCATATACCATGACCTGGGCCATGGCCAGGCCAGCTGGCCCCTGGGTCACCTGATGGAACGCTTGACTTAAAGGCTGCTGCTCCAAAAGCAACATTTCTATGCATTTGGAGAGATTGGGGGGGAGGCGGGGTGGGGGGGGGGGGGGGGGGGGGGGGGGGGGGGGAATCAACGAGAAAGATAAAAACAAGGCTAGAACACAAACCAAAAAAAAAAAAGGCATTTCAGGTACATCCTTTGGACGAATTGGTTTTGCTTCCTTTGAATATCTGTCATCAACCATTTTAATTTAGAATTAAAAATGCAATCAACTTTTATTTTTAACTTAAGACAATTAAAAATGCCGTGTTAAGGGTTATGGCGCCATTAAATAGCAAATCTTCTAACAAGTAGTGGTTGGATGGGGACCTTTAATCTGGGGATATATCTTTTGAGTTTTCTGGGCCCCTCATTTGGAGGACTTAGGACCCTAGATTCCCATTTCAAGTCTTATATCCCAACAAGAGAGCTCTGTCTTCTTTCAGGAGGGGGCACTTTACCATTCTTACACTAAATTAATTACAAATCATAACCTCTTTCACAAGCCACTGACTCTTTGTCTTTTAATATACTACAGATTCTTCTCAACACTGACAGTCATATAAGTAACGCTGGCTTAAAAAGCAACGTATCAAAAAGAGGGGTGGTCCACAGTTTGGAAGGCCACCTGGACCCCTCATGGGGAGGGGGGGCATCTGTCAAATTTGGCTAGTTCATTTCTGAGCCTCTCTTGGCAAAATCAAGAAAGTTCTTCCACGAGGCTGATCATTGACAATTACAGGCAACAGGAAAATTCAAGATCCAAGCCTGGGGGCCTGAAGGGCTTTTGGAGGTGGACATTTAGGCCAATTCTCTGTTCTAGAGATGTGGAAACTGAGGCCTAGGAAGATTTAAGTGACTATAATCTCAAACTTTGCACTGTAACAGAATGCAAAGGGAAGAGAAACCATATGGCGATATGGAGCAACTGAAGAAACGTAAGAAAGAGGAAAAAAATATGTTCATTTTCATTCTTATTCTCTCTCTCTCTCTCTCTCTCTCTCTCTCTCTCTCTCCCTCTTCCCCTCCCCTCTCCTCTCTCAATTCCAATGGATGTCTATTTCACAAGTCAAATAACTGTTCTCTAAGTACAACTTCCACAGACTCAGAAGGAACAAAATTCTGTGCCCTTAAAACTATAGGTGTCCCAGTCCCCGTCCTCCCTGTCCCCAGCCATGTTTTTGGCTTCAGAAATAGGCCAATTTCAGCAGGGTCAAACTTTGCTCCGGAGGAAGATTCAGCAAAAGCCCACCCTCGGAAATCACGCCTCTGAGATCCACACCATCTCAAGAAACACCGAATTTGCTTTAACTTGACAAATCAAAGACTACCCCACCACACCGACTTTTGGGCAAAGGAAAGGACATAGACCCAACTGTCCTAATGTTCAGCTAAGAAACGTGCATTCTATGGCTTTATTCCTGACAAGGGCCCAAGGACTGAGACTATAAAACACTATTGGGGGTGTTAAGTCCCCCAATATCTAATGTCACAAGAAGGGTTTTATATCTGAAACTTTTCTTCATCTCCTCCAACCCCAAAGACTACTTACTACTAATAGTTGAACACCAGACAGATTTACAGTCAGACATCTCATATATTGAAAGTAAAAATCTCAAGTCACCATCTTTTGCCAATAAAACAAAGAAAAAAATGCATAAATAAATTGCACTTCCCCCCCCTCCCATATCAACCAGAACTAGGAAGGCTGAGGTTCAGGTTGCAGGACAACCACCCAAAGTCCAGACAAACAAGAGAAGCAAAAGTTATTTACCTCAGTTTTTTAGGGACGGAATAATCAACTTCCATGACCTTCCCATGTAATTCCACTTTACCTTTAAAATGAGAAGGAAAAAAAAAACTTTCAGAATCTGTCTTGGGACTCAGAACCTAAGGCTGAGGTGACAGGGTAGGTGGGTGAACAGGAGGGTTAAGGGAGCACCCTCAGCTGTGGGCTCGGGATCTGTACTTGGGCCACAGGGAGGGGGGGCAGACAAGCCCTTGCCAGCACTTTGTCCCAGGTGGGTACACACAAACTATCCTTCCCATCCTGGGAGAGGAACTCCGACCACAAGGAGCCAGAACCACGGGTGGTATGAGTGTTACAAAGGAAAAATGAATTATTTTGTTTAAAGCCGCCAAAGTGTGAAGATGAGCTCATTTGAAAACTGAAAACGCAGGGCTGAGGCAGCCATGCTGTGCTGCGAGCCGGTGGCCCCTGGATGGGGCGCCTGCCTCCCGTCCGCTAACTAGGGGATCGGAGACAGGGCCCCGGGGGCCAGGCTAAGGTTCTGCTCTCTCTCGTGGCTCTTGGTTCGCGGGGGCCAAGCGGGTGCCCCAACGTGAGAGGGCGTCCCTTTGGCCTCGGGTGTCCCGTGTCCCCCGGGGGCCCAGCGGCCGGGCGCAGCTCTCGGCCAGTGTGCGCCTGCCCGCGCGTGTGTTTGCGTGTGTGGGAGCGCTCGCGGGGGAGCGCCTGCAGGTCCGTGCCCGCGTGTGCCCCGCTGTGCCCGTGAGTGTGTGCCCGTGTGGGTGCGCTCTCGCGTGTAGCGACGCCGTGGCCCGGCGGCAGTGCGCTCCGCGCCCGGGCCCCCAGCCCCCTCTTTGGCTCGCCTTAGCTCGGGGCCCCCGCCGAGTTCCGACAGGGCACCTCGTAAAAAGGTGCTCCAAGACGCCCGGGAGGCGGGGGACCCATTGTCGGGGCGCCCCCGGTCCGAGGCAGCTCTCAATAAAATCGGAGAAAAAAATCCGAGAAAAATAAGAGCGCCCAGCAGGAGAGGAGGAGGAGGCGGAGGCGGCGGCGGAGGAGGCGGAGGCTCGAGAGGCCAGCGCTCCAGGGCCCGCGGGGGGAGGGGGTGGGGGGCAAGGGGGGGAGCTGGTGCCACCCTAGGCGCGGGGGTCCGGGCTGAGGAGGGGTCCCTCGGTCGGTGGCGGGAGTCCGCGCGGAGGGCGCACGGAAAGCGGGGTGTCGCGGAAGAGGTCAGGCGGCCGCAGGAGTCGGGGCGCCCCGCGGAGGGATTTCGGGGGAGCCCCGAGGGAGCAGGAGGTCACGGTCAAGGCCACGGCCGCGGGGGCAGCGGTGCGCCGCAGCCCGGGACGGCTCCGCCGAGGACGCCCTTGCGAAGGCTGCCTGCGGGACGGCCGCCCCCGGGACGGCCGGGCGGGGAGAGGGAGCGGATTTCGGGGCGCCGGGAGCCCCTGGCTTCTCTTGGGGGGGAGCGAAGACGACGAGGAGGGGGTTAGAGGGGAAGCGGAGCCTTCGACGGACGCGGGTCGGAGGGCACTCGGCCGTCGGTGGGGCACTCACCCGACAGAGTCTCGATGGCGCGGATGGCCCAGTTCTGGTCCGGATAGTCCACGAAGGCGTAACCGGCCTTGAGCAGCACGGGGCCGGTCAGGGGCAACTTCCTGTCCCCGAAGAGCTGCCGGAGGTCGTCGGCGGTGACAGCGGGGCTCAGGTTGCCAATGTAGAGCTTGTTCATCGTCCGCCGCGGCTCGGGCTACCCCGGCGCCCTGCCCTGCCCTGCCCGGCGCCCTAGCCTCCTCCACCTCTGCCTCCTCCTCCTTCTGCCGGCCGTCCCCCGGCCGCCCGACTCCGAACTCCGGAGACTCCGCTTCCAAGTTGCGCGCCCGCGGGGGCCTCGGGCTCCTCGCGTCCCACGGGCGGCGGCGGCGGCAGCACGGGGACAAAGCGCTCCCTGCCCCCCCTCTCCCCGCGGGGTGGCCGGACTGGCGGGCGGGGGGAAAGGGGGGAGGAGCGGCAGCTGCGGGGGGAGGGGCCGGATGGGGTGGGGGCGGGGGCGGCGGCAGCGCGGGCTGGGCGCGCCTGGGTCCGCGGGCTGGAGTTGGGCGACTGTGAGTGAGTGAGTAAGTGAGTGTGTGTGCGAGTGCGTGCCCACCGGTCTGCGTGTGAGTGGGCTCTGGGGCGCGCCGCAGTTGGGCACCCTTGGGTGTGCCTAACTTTAAGGGAGTGTTTGCGCGCGTGTTGCGGGGATGTGCCTGTTTATGCCCACGTGCGCGTGAGTTGCGGAGGTGTGGCTGTGTGTGTGTGAGAGTGTGCGCTCGCGAGGTGTGCGTGCACCCTGGAGTTTGCAAGGTTTCGATTGCTTACTGCCGACCGTGCGAGAGGAGTGGCGAGGTTGCGGTTGTTTACGTCCGTTAGTGCCGAGTTGCGGGGGTGTGGCTGTGAGTTGCGGAGGTGTGGCTGTTTATGTCCTCGTGTGTGTTCAAGAGTCCCGTGTGTTTACGTGGGTAAGAAACGGGGATGGAGGGAGGGGAGGGGGCGAGTGGAGCGAGCGCCCCCTCCTCACTCTGTGTTCCCGGCTCTCGCTCGCTCTTTCCCTGCCACCCCAGCGACCGGGACAGCTGAGGGGCAGGAACACCCGGATCCTGTGGATTTGGACCGGCCCGGGACTGGCCCTGGCCGGCGGCTCCCTGAGCGCTGGGGAAACTCGCCTGGCCGGGCCGCTTCCCGAAGAGCCCGCTCCGATCCCTGGACTCGGCTCGCCTGTGGCTGGCCACTGGGGGGCTGCTGCTCTGCCTCGGGCTGTGGGCGCCCGCACGGAGCCAATGCCGGTCGCCTACTGTGGGAGCCCCAGGGTGGAGGGGGGGCGTTGTGCGTCAGGGAGGGGGTGCGCGGGCCGTGGATCCAAGGGAGGGTGAGGAGCGCTGCGCTTGCAGAGCATGGGAAAGGTGCTGGGCGCCCCAGGAAGTCAGCGGAGATTGGCCTCCTCTCCTGGGGAAATTTCCAGTCTAATAGATGGGCCAGGAAGGAAGCAAAGATGTCAGGAAAGAAATTTAAACTGAGTTAGCTTGTAATTCATTTTTCCTTCTAAACTGACTCTCAGTCCAACCATTTCCCCCTCCAGAGATCCCTTTCAAACTCGGATATAAAATAGCTTGGTCTCGGTGAACTCTAAAGTCATGTTAAAGCCATTCTTGATTCTAGCTCCAACTCTGCACCAAAGCAGGTGTTCTTAATCTGGGTCCATGAATTTGAAAACATAAATTATTTGGTTTCCTTTGCAATCCTGTGTATTTTATTTTAATGCATTTAAAAGGCATTATCCTGAGAAGAGGTTAGGCTGCCAAAGGCCTGGGGGAATCCATATTCTAAGGTCCTTCCCAACCCTGATGTTCTGGGCCCCTTTCTGCTTTGACAGGCTCTCTCCTAGTTTCAGCATCTCTCCTAGATTTCATATTGTCTCTTCTGGGGATCCCTGTCGTCTCTTACACAATTCGTTCCAGGTTCCTTTTAGGTTTGAGGTATTTGGGCATAATGGGTCATCACAACTCTGACAGTCTTGGTTCTAGGGTCTCTCTAAGATCTAACATTCTCTTCCTTTTAGCTCAGACAGTATCTGTTTTAGGGTCCTTCCTAGACCTGACATTTTGGGTTTCTCCCATTTCTGAATCCTCTGCTCTAGGTTTCTTGTTTGCTCTGACATTCTCTGTTCTAGACTCATTCCCAGTTCTGACAGTCTCTTGTCTAAGATTCCCCCTGCCCCAAGCTCTCCCATCTTGAATCTCAGGGTTCTACCTAACTTCTTGTACTTCTAATACTTACCTCAAAGGGACATCTTGAAGAAAGAACCTTATAAAATGGAAATGTAACATGGTGTCATGGATAATATTCTGGACTTGAAATCAGAAATATGGAGGTTCAAATTCTGCCTTTCACATTTGCTTCCTTTGTGACCAGGACAAGTTATTTGAACTTTCAACTCATTAGTCTCCTTCTCCTCATCCATAAAATGGGAATAATACTACGGTATCTAACTCAAAGGATTGTTGAGGCTTAAATTTAAAGAAGGCTATGTGGTACAGTAGAAGTATTGTCTTTGAAATACAGTATTGTCTTTGAAATCCTTTCATATTCTACCTCTGTTCTGTGTGATCTTGGGCAAATCACTTTTCATGTTAGGCCTCAGTTTCCTCACCTATAAAAGGAGAGAGTTAGGTTACTCCAACCCCAGAATGCTGCCTATGGTACCAGGGTCTGCTGTTGTAAATAACAATGCCTAGTTCTCCAGGGAAGATCTGGCACTCTGGTTCCATGATATTGACATCCATGTCTGAACCCATGCACATAGACAGGCATCAGGACCTATGGTGAGCATCAGTGCTAAAATGTTCCTTCTGGCTAAGACCAAACAAGACCCAAGTGGAATTCAGGAGAGAAATTGAAGAGTGTTTTCTGTTTGTTTTTTAAATTAAAAAAAAATTTAGATTAATATCGACCTTCTCTTTCTTCTTGTTCTTCCTTCTCCCCTTCCCCCCCCCCCCAGCAAGAAAAATAAAACTCATTACAAACTTAGTAAAAAACAAAAAACAACAAACCCCCCACATCGGCCATGGTCAAAACAAAAATTCCTCAGTCTGAATGGAGCCTGTGATGTCTTTGGGAAAGTGGGACTCCTCTCTGGACTTCATCATTAATTTCGGCTGGTCTTTGTATTGAGCAGAGTTGCTAAGTTTTTGAAAGTTAATTATTGAAAGGGAGTTTTTAAGGAAAGAAAAAATCATGTGCTGGACAAGTTGGTAAAGTCATTGAAGTTGTAAGAAAGGAGTCACGGAAAGTAAGACGAGTCTGCCCTTGGCATCGAGTGTCAGGAAAAAGAGAATGAAGCAGAGGGTACAGTGTAAGAAGGGAAGGGCCGAAGCTCAGGCTTGGACGCCTCCGTTGGAGGTGAGAGTGGAAGAGGCTCCTGGAAGGTAGAAGCTGAACAGGTTCAGGGCAGGATCCACATGCAAAAGGAAAAGAATTCTTCCCGAGGAATATGGGAGTCACCTTAGAGGCTGCACCATCCTTCCATGCAGTTGTCAGGTGGTGATGAGAATGAAAACCAAGAGAAGAAAACTTCTCCAGGGTCCCCTGTGTTCCCAACACTGTGCTGGGCACAGGAGAGAGGTGCACATTTGGAGGAACAGTTTTTGCCTTGGAGAAGTCTGCAGTCTGGCAGGAGAATCAAGGCTGTAACCCACACAACATAATTGCTTTAGAAACCTTCAGAACCAAAGGAGTCAGCATGATTTGGTGGAAAGAAGACCGACCCTGGAGACAGAACGCATGGTAAGAACCTCCTTCTGAGGCCTGCCACCTTTGTGACCGCTTTCGTCCTTGGTTCTCAGATGCAAAATCCTGGGGTTGGACCACAAGGCATTGCCACAGACCCCTTCCAGTTCTGAGTCTTTGACCAAAAGGTTGGTGGGGAAAGGTCAACAAAGGAACCTGAGGCTGGGTATTAAAGGATGGAAAGCATTCGGACCAGTGGAGAGGGAGGGTACTGCAAGTATAGAGAGTTGGCCTGAGCATGTCCTGGATGGGGCACTGTGCAGAGTGTGCACCCTGGAGTTAGGAAGATTCATCTTCTAGAGTTCAAATCTAGCCTCAGACACTTACTGGTTGTGTGACCCTGGGCAAGTCATTTCACCGTTTGCCTCAGTTTCCTCATCTGTCAAATGATCTGGTAAAGGAAATAGCAACCTATTCCAGTATCCTTCCCAAGAAAACCCTAAATGGGGTCACAAACAGTAAACAAATGACTCATTTTCTTAGGGTAGGGAAAAATGGGGAAAGATTCTCCTGGGAGAGACAAAGGAAGGAGACAGTGTTGGAACTAGTCTCAGTAAAGTGCTTTGCACAGTACCTGGCCAAGCAGCATGATGTCACACACTTGCGTTGCATTGATATCTTTTACTGACCATTTGCTCTAAAAGGATAAGGCAGGGACGAGGTTTATACCAAGTCTGACAGGATAAAGCATCCATAGAATTCAGATCATTCACAGTTTTCCAATCATGCAGTATCAATTCCGCCTCATAGCCAAACTCAGGAATAGCCAGGTGGGTAACATCCTTTTCAAAGGAACACAATAGGGAAACTGAGCCTGGAGGATCCTATCATAGACTAAAGCTAAAATTATCCTCTCAGCTTTTACCAATGCAGACCTCACCTGAATCACGTTTTCCCTGAGTAGCTTGTGATTCCTCTCAGATGATGGTGGTTTGTTGACTGGAGTGGGCCAGGTGCCTTAGGCAAATAGATGCCAGAGATCTGAGTTCAGGGATTTTGGGGTCTAGGTCTTAAAGACATGTACTTTTCCTTATAGGGGTCCAGCTCAAATCCCATCCCCCATCAGTAGGAGTTTAATAAATACAGGTTGCTTTTTGAATGACTGTCAGCAAATCACTAAACTGAGACTCAGTTTTCACAACCTCAAAATGGTACTAAATACCCAGAAGAACCCACTTTATGGAGGTGGGAGGTCCATAGGGGTTACACATTGCACATGTTTTCAAACTTCTTAAAAATGTATCTTTTTAAAAAATACTTTTTTCATCTCTAAAAAGTAATAACTGTCCTAAGAGGTGAATCTCAGGAAAGGAGAGGCTTACTTGGGAGGTAAGAAAAAGAAAATATCAATAAAAACTGATTTTTTAAAAAATGTAATTGGGAAATACTCAAAATAAATGAAAATGAAAAATTTTTAAATAGAGGACCTGCTTTATGAAGTTGCTGAGGAAATGAATGAAGTAAGGCATGTAAAATGCTTTGTTAACCTTCTAGTGCAGGGGGTAGGGAAGCTTTGGCCTTTGGATTCAGTCAGACAACTGCCTTTGAGGACCTAGAGGGCCACACGTGGTTCATCCCTGTCTAGTGCCTGTGCATGTCCGTTATTATGGTTTTGTAAGTACCTCCTTGCCCTTAGAGTCTGTCCCTCCTGGTCCCTTCCAGTTCTGATGTCTGTCATCTGTGTTCTCATTCTTTCTGTCCTGATTTATTTTTTGTTAGAGAAAAAGAAGGGAAGGAAGAAATAAAGGAGAGAGGGAGAAAGATTAGAACAAAGATGGGACAGGGATAGTGAGTGATCAGGTACCACCTGGTCCACTGCTGCTAGTATTATAGGATGTACCAAGGGCCCACCGACATTTCAATTAGAACCTGTAGGCAGTAAACAGAAAAGCCCTGAAAATTTTACACAATTAAGCAGCATCCAAAAATGTACAAACGAAAGTTAGCAGCGTCGGGAAGTTATAGCGCTGAGCAAAATGAGAAATATTTAAACTATTCAAAATGACATAAATATAGCATCACATTAATTACTGGCTGACTTTTTATAGCCCTTTACAATCTGTGAAGCACTTTACACATATAGACTTCATGGATCTTCAACCTTGTGATTTTAAGTGCTCCTGTTAGCCCCATTTTGCAGAAAAGGAAAATAAAGTTCAGAGAAATGATTTGCCCAGGGTTATTCAGGCAACATGTACTTGAAGGCAGATTTAAACCCAAGACTTCGTGATTCCAAGTCCAGCATTCCATCCATGACTCCATGATGCATTTCAGTGCTCCCTGAATGACACCACATTGTCCCCCTCTCCCAAATAAGGTCAAATCAATACCCAGAGATATTTGGGTAGCTAGATGGCACAGCATTCAGAATCCATATTGGAGCTGGAAAGAAGACTTGTGTTTGAACCTTGCCTTAAATATTTACCAGCTGTGTGATTTCTAGATAAGTCATTTAACCTCCCAGCCTCAGTTTCCTCTTCTGTGAAATGGGGATAATAGAGTCTACCGACTGTCAAGCTCCATATTGATGCTAGGCATTGTTATTTGCAATAGCAGATCCCAGTACCATAGCTGACTCTAGGATTGGAGTAGCCAATTTCTCTCATTTTATAGCTGAGGAAACTGAGGCCCAACATGCTTAGTGACTTGCCTGAGATTACACAAGCAGTAGCAGAGGCAGAATTTGAACCCAGCCCCTTTGCAGAGACGTTACTCTTTCTACTGTACCACATGGTCTTCTTTAAATTTAAGCCTTAACAATCCTTTGAGGTAGATACTCTAGTTACTTTCATTCCCATTTTACAGATGAGCTGAAAGTTCAAATGACTTGCCCTGGCCACAAAGGAAGTAAATGTGAAAGGCAGAATTTGAACCCAAATATTTCTGATTTCCAGTCCAGAATATTGTCCATGACACCATGCTACATTTCCCTTCTTTCTTCATAATGTCCTTTGAAATAAGTACCTTAACAAGGTACTTATTAGGCACTTACTAAGACAAAAGTCTTCCTCAGTCCACCTTTGTGCTAGGCTCTTCCCTTTGAGGTTATGCCCAATTTATCTTGTATGTATCTTTGTATGTATGTATCATTGTACCTGCTTGTTTGTACATCATCTCTCCCATTAGACTGTGAACTCCTGAATCTCAGGAACTGTCCTTTGTCTCTTTTTGTAACCCTAGAATTTAGTACAGTGCCTGGAGTGTATTAGGTGCTCAATAAATATTGGCTGACAAATTACAGGTGAAGACAGTGGGTCTGAGGGAGGCAGCTGGACTTGCCCTAGGATCCCATGCCTTGACTCAGAAGGCTCAGAGGCAGCCCTGGAACTTGGGTCTTCTAACTTAAAACTCCTTCCTCTGGGCCAGGCTCCTTGTAAGCCCGAGTCAATGCAAACCAACACCAGAATCCTCCTGCTACAACTCTCTCCACAGCCAACTGGGGTCAGCTCATCGAGACTTTCCTTTCATTCGGGGAAATCAGTCCCCAACAAACTCATTCCAAAAGGAGCAAAAAGGACATTTCTACAAAAGTATTTACTCAGAGCTAATAAAAACAAAACTAGAACAGGCTAAATGCTCAGTGATTGGATGGTGGAGGAGTGAGCTGTGAGTGGGAGACGTGGTAAAATGAGTTTTGTACCCACTGGGGGTCAGGGAGAGCTGGGTTCAGAATCTGCCCCTAATCTTTCTAGCTGTGTCCCAGGACCAATCACCTAATATCTTTGAACTTTGACCTGTAAAATCAATATAATAATACCTTTAGCACTTACCTTACTATAAGGCTCAAATGAACAGCTGAATTATAAAGGTTTTTGCAAACTCTGTAGTCTGAGATAAATGTCAGTAATTACGGTGCATGGACACCATGCTACAATAGATAATGATAAATGTCTGAAACAACTAGGTGGCTCAGTGGATGGAGCACTGGACCTGGAGTTAGGAAGATGAGTTCAAGTGCAGCTTCAGACACTTACTAGTTGTGTGACCTTGAGTAAGTCATTTAAACTCTTAAATGACAAGCCATTCTACTATCTTAAACAAGGAAACCCCATGGACAGTCCAGTCCACAGGGTCAGGAAGTTGGACATGACTAACGACAAAAAACAACAGGGACTTCTACAGCCACCCGTTATACCCTCGTGGAATGAAATGGATTTTACTTTGTTATAGCCATTCAACAATGTCTCCTGTGTTCTAGGTATTGTACTAAACTCTCAAGATACAACGAGAAACAAAAACAGCCCCTCCTCTCAAGGACCTCAAGTTCTAAGAGAGGGGACAACATGGAAATAATTGTGTAAAAGCAAGACGCAAAGAAGATTCCTTGCCATCATCTCAAAGGAAAGGCACTGAAAGTTAAAGAAGACTGGGAAAGACTTCTTGCAGAAGGTGGGACTTTGGCTTGAAGGATGACAGAGAAGCCAGGATGTGAAGATCAGAAAGGAGAGAGGGCCAGGCATGGGCCAGCCATCAAAATGCTCGAGGGACAAAGGAATGTCTTAGACAGAAGATCAGTGTTGCTGCATTCCAGGTCATGTGGAGGGGAATAAGGTATAAGAAGGACTGCAAAGGGGCCAGATTATGAAGGATTTTGAACATTAACATAGCTATTTGATCCTAGAGGGCATAGGGAGCCAGTAGAGTTTCTGGAATGAGAGATGGTAGTAGTGAAGGTGACATGGTCAGACATATCCTTTAGGAAAATCAACTTGACAACCCGATGGAGGATGATCCAGAGCAGGGAGAAGCTTGAGGCTGAGAGGCCAACCCCCAGGCTTTTATAATAGTCCAGGCATGAGTTGATGAGGGAAGGACTGTACCAGGATGGTGACCATTTCAGAGAAGAGTAAAGGAGTGTATGCAAGAGATCTTATAAAGTTAAAATCCTTTTATTGGGAATGGCCAAACACATTATAATGAAATATTATTATGCTGTAAGAAATGACTGAATGGATACTTTCACAGGCAGCTGGGAAGGCGTTTATGACTTGATGCCGAGATCAAATGAGATCACCTATGTGATCTCATGGGCAAAGCATGGGCAAACCTTAAAACTCCATGTACATGCTAGCTGATATTATGAGCTGTTTTTATTATCATACCAAAGTAGAGTTAGGAAAACAAATTATCTAATGATAACTTTATAGAGAAAAACAACTTGGAAAGACTTTAGAACTCTGATCAATGCAATGATAAACTAGGAGTCTAAAAGAATGGAGCTGAACCACACCATTCATTCCAGCCAGAGAGAGCTGGGGAACTGAACATGCAGGAAGAGGCATCAATTTTGGGGCATTGTTAACATGGGAATTTATTTCCTAGGCTATGTAGATAAGTATTGAGAGTGTGTGTGTGTGTGTTTCAAATTTGCGTATTGGGATGTTGGTTGGTTGTTGTCCTTCATCTTCATAGAGGAACAAAATGATCACCATGATAAAGTGAAATTTCATTGTGTCCGACTGTGGCTGATCAGACCCATGTAAGCTTAGAATGCTCTAGCACAGGTTGGGCACAGATAGTCTGTGTGAATATGTGGGGCAGATATCCCAAATTTGCGCATCCTGCATTTACTTTGTGCTGTCTCAATTCTGCTTTGCTCATAGAGCACAGCACCCTTTCTGATGTGGGCACATCCATGCGAGCGGTCCTGTTCCAGTATCTCCCATGTTGCACAGTCAAATCTAAAGTTCTTGAGAGAGACCTTAAGAGTGTCCTTGTATCGCTTCTTCTGGCCACCATGTGATCACCTGCCCCATGCAAGTTCTGCATAAAATAGTCTTTTTGGCAAACGTACATTTTGCCAACATTTGAACAACGTGGCCAGCCCATTGGAGTTGCGCTCTCTGAAGCATAGTTTAAATATTTGGCAGTTCAGCTTGATCAAGGACTTCAGTATCTGGTACCTTATCCTGCCAGGTGATCCTCAGAATCTTCCTAAGACGGTTCAAATGGAAGCGATTCAGTTTCCTGGCATGGCACTAGTAGACTGTCCATGTTTCACAAGCATACAACAATAAGGTCAGCACAACGGTTCTGTGGACCTTCAGTTTGGTAGTCAATCTAATACCTCTTCTCTCCCAAACTTTTCTTTGGAGTCTCCCAAACACTGAACTAGCTCTGGCAATGCGTGAATCAACCTCAATGTCAATGTGTACATCCCTGGAAAGTACGCTACCAAGGTAAGTGAACTTATCCACAGCATTCAAAACTTCATTTGTTGTAACTGATGGTTCCACGTGTGGATGGTGTGGTGGTGGCTGATGGAGCACCTGTGTTTTCTTGGTGTTAATTATTAGGCCAAAATTAGCACAGACAGCAGAGAATTGATCCATACTTTGTTGCATCAACAAACGTTGTGTACAGACCTCTGTTCTGCTCCTGGCATTTCTCCTGGAAGGAGATCAGTATATTTTTAAAATACTTGGTATTTGAAAAATAAATCAATTTTAAGAGAGAATTTTTAACAAGAAAGAAATGCTCTCCTGTCCCCCACCCTAAGCCCATGGAAGACCTGGCCAAGTTCCAAAGTGAAGCATTCCAAAAGAGAGAAAGAATGGAAGATTTTGCGGTCTCTTGAAGCCTACTGAGGGCTGGTTCAGTGGCTCAGTGTTTTTGATGCTGTCCCAAGTCATGAGAAACAAGGAACTGATCAAAAGTTGCTGAGTCTGTACATCCTTTAGTAACAGGTCAAAATATGTGTCCTCACAGGAAGGTAAAGATTCTTCACCTTTTTCGCATCTTGGCTCCGCTCTGGCAGACTGGTGAAATCTATGGACGCTTTCTCAGAATATTGTCTAATGCATAAAATAAAACATAGGATTACCTAGGAGATCAAACATTGAAATTCCATTATCAAAATATAAAAGTAAGTTCAGAGATGGCAGATTGAGAACCTTCACAATATGAGGGTTAGAGACTGTGCCCAGCTCCAGGGGAAGTGCCTCAATTCACCCTTGCTCTCCCTCCAGTTAAATGTTTTCCATTCCCAGAAAAGCAGCTGGGATGTTTGTGGCACATGTGTCCATATCTTCACTTCTGGATAGTTTTGTGATGATCTGGGAATGCCCAATCATCTAAGTTTTCAAGTATGTCCTACAGTGCCCTTCATTAAAGCCTTTCAACAAAGCCTACATGACAGTTCTTATCAACCTCCTAATTGCTAAAAAGAGTTCTAGTAGTGTGTTCTTAATCCCTAAATTAAGTCTTTTGCAAGGGGCCTAGACCTACCATAGCTGGCAGATTTGGAGATTACAGTCATCCCCAAATGCAAAGTCATCAGAATTCAACAAGCAAGCAACATTTTACAAAATTCTCAAGGTACTGACTCCCTTGGTGCTATGAAGAACTTATTCCAAAATAATTAGGAAAGAACAAAAGATAAAATAAACATGTAACAAATATGGGAAGCAGGTAAGAAAAGCAAGTCCCACAACCCCAATTGCCTCAAAAGAAAAAAGGAAGGAAAAAAGAAATATCTCAGACAAAAAGTTTCGTCCCAAATGAACTCCCAAAGCATGTGGGACTCTCCTAACAGGAACAGGGGATTGGGACTGCCTGGAAGTTACCCCTTCAGGTTATAACCTCTCAGGTTACAAACCAAACTGTCCAGGGGGAGTATTCAGCCATCTTTGACATAATTCCCCCATCATCAGGAGCATGTGTTATTTATGTCCTTTAGCAAGGGTCTTAGCACATGTCCTACAGGGAGAAGCCAATGGGTATGTTTAAGTCACTAGAATGTGTCTCAGTTCAGCAGCTTAGGGGGTCACTAATGATAATAAAAATAGTAAAAAAAAATAATAACATTGATCTCACAAGGCTGTTCTGAAAATCAAATGAGGTCATGTATGTATAGCACTTTCAGCCTTAAAGCACTATGTATCATTTAGTAGTAAAAAGATGAGATCTTCTGAGAGAGTTCACCAAAATATATTCAGAACATGTTTGTATAACCTATATTGAATTGTTTGCCTTTTCCATGATGGGGGGTGGGGAGGGAGAGAATTTGGAACTCAAAGTTTTTAAGACAAATGTTGAAAATTGTTTTTACATGTAACTACTAAATACTAAAAAATACTAAATAAATTTCAAAAAAATTATTCAAAACATGGAACTTCTTTTTGAGAAGCATGCTTCTACAGGATGTCCTTTCCTGTCGCCCCAAGTGCTTGGTTTTTTTTTTTCTCTAAGTCTACCTTCCATTAACTTTAATTATTTTGTATGTACTGTCTTATATTCCCCATTAAAATGTAAGTTCCTTTAGGGTAGGGATTGTTTTGATATCTTATTTGTTTTTACTTTTTGTTAGTATTACCAACATTTAACATTTAAGCATACAGCAGACACTTAATTTCCTTCATTCATTCATCTTTCAGATCTGATTTTCTGTCTTCTATATCTCTTTGTTTAATACTTGTTTATGGTTCACTGATCAGACTGTCAAACACTTATTTTTGTGATTGGGACAGTAGAGGTACTCCCCTCCCCCCCAAAAAATGGTTACCTTTAAAAATACTGGTCTCAAAGGAGAAAAAAAATTCTAGGGAAGAGAAATATAGTAAGACAACCTATGACTGATCTTGAAACCATTTTCTTACAATCTTTGCTTATTAAACCTGGTCGCTCCATCTTTTGTTCTTATCATACCAATACCAGGGTGTGGCTCTAGATGGGCCAAAAGGGTGTCTCAGATATCTTAAGGGGATTTCCTGATTATTGTTTTTGTCAAGGCACTGGATCAAAACCATGCAGGTTTTCTTTCACTGAAAAACAATTTTCCAAGAATCAATGAAGCTGACGTCAAAGACAGGACATTTGTGAGTCCTCAAATAAAAGAAGTGTTAAAAGATCAACATTTTGGAAACTCCTTGGATGAAATCGATGGAGTTGCATGGGAATCATTCTTAAAAGTGATCAGAATCTTTTAGAGGAAACTTTGAAGCAGAATGTTACCAAGAAACTGCCAATGGTCCTCTCAAAGCTTATGAACAATGAGATGGAAGGTTATCACTTGAGAATCATTTCTGGAATTCACATTTGGATTTTTTCCTGGAAACCTAGGTGTGATCAGTGGAACACTGTCATCCTAAACCGAGAGGGATAAGCTCTGCCAGGGTGAGGGAAATCTAAGCAATCCTGCTATTGGATGCTGAGGAAGGATACCACATGAGCAAAATACAACAGGAGATCATCAGCTAAATTTTAGGTAAGTTGAATAAGAGCAATTTTGGTTAATAAAATGTAATTTTTTGAAATATGAAACTGAGTTTTGTGAAAATGATGGGGGATAGACAAAATTAGAAGTCCCAATTTTACTTTAGTAAAATACTTTAGTGCTTTAAGATTTTAAAATTATTGTAGTGATGTATTTTAGTTTTGCATCACTTTCATTTCCATACACATCCTTCTCCCCCTACTACCAGTCAATCAATAAACATTTAGTAAGCACCTACTGTGTGCTGGGTACTGTACTAAACGCTGTTGTCAACCACTACCCATTGAAACATCCTTTATATCAATGAACAGAAAGACAAAGGGACCAAAACCAAAAAGCAAACCAGCAAAACTAACCATATCTGAGAGTGTATGCAATGTTCCATACTATCCCAAGTAGGGTGGGAGGTACATTTTCTTAATCTGGAAGCTGTATTCACATGTTTTTATTGGTGTGATAGGGGGAAAAAAGAACACCTTTCGGGAGGTTGTTCAGCATATTCTGCCTTGAAACGTAAACATTTGTGTACCTATCTTTTTAAAAAAAATTGATAAATTTGATTTTAGTACACCATATGAAATACCCACCCCCAACTCCACACATAGACTCCCAATTAAACCTTCCACCATGAACAACCTCTGACAACAGTTAAGTCAAATGACATTTGAGTAATTTCAACTGAGAGTGCATGCAGGATCCTAAATACATTTTCATACTATAAGCATAGATTGGGGGCAGGATACACTTTCTAAATCAACCACTTTTGTCCAAAGCTTTTGATCAGACCTTTATTGTCATTTAAAGTTCTCTCCATTTATATAATTTTAGTAATTGTCTGTACTTTTTAGGATCTCTTCTTTTCCCCTCTGCATGACTTCATACAGGTCTGTCCATAATTCTTTGGAAAAAATATTTTTACCCAAATAAAAAATGAACAAGGTGAAGTCACAATAGAGAAGATATAAAAAAGGATGGTCATAACCTATCATGCCAACAAAATGATCATTTAAAAAGGATGACAGATTTTTCCAAAGGAAAATTAAAAATAGATTTTTTTGTAATTGATGTCATTTCCCAATAAACAACCTCCTCTCAAATATCTTCCCATTTAAAAAAAAAAACGAGTAGAATCAACTATATAAGCAAGACTTAGAGAGAAAGTATTTTTGTCACCCTATCCTGGTGCTTAGCCCAATGCCTTGCCCATAGTAATCTCTGATAAATATTTGATGAACTGAATTCCTTTATTTCAGTGAAATCTATGGTTTGGATCTGTATCAATCCTATATGTGCCTTACTATGTTACTGCTTATATATTTAATTTGTTTTATGTTTAAGTTGTATTTTGTTTTTTTCTTTCTGTTTTTTTGTTAATAATAGGGAGAATTCTAATAATTTCTGTGGACTTATTTTGTATCATATATTTTATTATTTGTATCTGTACTAATTATCTCAATTTTTGTGGTTGATTCTCTAGGGCTTTCTAAGTAAATTAACATTTTGCTGGTAAATTGAGATAATTTTGCCCCTTTTTTGGCCAATACTTAATTTGCATGATCTCTTTTTCTCGATTTAATGTGTTAGCTTCACTTGTACTATACACTTCTAGTATTATGTCAATTAGGAATTAGGCATAAAACAGTGTATACATTGCTTCACTGACCTATTAGGAAAACTTGCAATATTTCTCCATTCCAAATAATGCAATATCTTGATTTTAAAGAAGCGCTTTTAATAATATGCTATGTTGGGGTTATAAATGCATGTTTTCGATCATGTATTAAGAAAGAGTCCTTTCCTATGCTTTTTAGTTTAGTATTATTAAAAATATATATTAACTGTCCCAGGCTTGGGTGGGAGTGGGGTTATAAACATAAATGAGCACAGTATTTTATTGGAGGCTTTTTCTGTATCTGTTGATCTAGTCAAGTGGTTTTAGTCAATTTGTTATGATAAGATCATAGATTTAGAGCTAGAGGGTCCTCAGAAGTCATCATATATAGAGCTCTCGTTTTATAAATGAAGAGCCTAAGGTATAGAGAGGTTCTTAAGTGATTTGTCCAGAGGCATACAGATAGTGTCTGGGTCAGAATTTGAACTGAGCTCTTGCTGACAAAAAAGTCTAATGCCTTTATCTACTTCACCAAGATGACTCTTCCATACTATTTTGCTTTATTGTACTAATTATTTTCCCAGTGTTGAATGATCCCAGTATGTGTGGAAAAAAAATCTAGTGAATGTTGGAATCTTTTCACCAGCATTTCATATATTATTTTGGCATTAATGTACATTATTGATTTTAGTCTTGGCTTTGTCCTTCTTAGGTTTGAGAATTAATTTTTCTCACAGATAGTTCTTGGTTCTTTTACTATTTTTGGAAAGTTTACATTTTAAAAAAAGGATTATTCATTCTTCAAATGTTTGATAGAAGTGACTTATAAATCAAATCAGACCTGTAACTTTCTCCTCACCCCTTTGCTCTTGCCCAGAAGTTTGTTGCTTTCTTCATTTGTTTTTTCTGAGTTTGGATAATTTGGCTTATCTATTTTTGATTTTGTGTTAGTTTTTGGACATTCATCCATTTCATTCACAATTTTAGTTTTCATTAGTTTCTAATGATTTTCTTTATTTCCTCCACATTTTTGTGAATCGCTTCTGTTTTTGATTTTGTTAACTAGATTTTGCTTTCTCTTCTTAAAAGAATCAGTCTTCATAATAGCTTGTCAACTTTGTTAGTTTTTTTAAAAGAGAAAAACAATTGTTTTTTTATTCATTTTCAAATTTTTAATTCGTCTTTTGTTTTCAAAATTTCAATTATAATTGTTATGGAATCATTAATTTGTTGATCATCTTACATACTGTTTATATTAATCTCATGCTCTTTCTTAGTTTTCTCCTTCCTAGGTTTGAGAATCAGGACCACATTTTTCTCAGAAGATTTTTTTACTGTCTAATGTAAACAGTTGTTTATAATGCATATATCATATACATACAAAATTACATAGTCAATTTATCAGTCCTCTTTTGTTTCTGTTTGGTTAATGTAAACATTTAGGGTTACAATTTTTCCTCTAAAGACTACTTTACATACATTTTAGCATGCTTTCTTATTATTCTCTTTAATTTTTAAAAATTTTTAAGTGATTTATTTGGGCTTTGATCCCTTTATTATTTAGGTTTTTATTTAGATTTATTATTTAAAATTTTTATCTCTCTCTTTTTTCACATTTGATATTGAATATACTTTTCATTATGTTCTATTTAAAGTGGCCAGTAAATGAGATGTTCAGTATGTGTGTCTTTCTTCATTTGTCTATAAGTCTTTAGGCCATGTATGTGATCAAACCCCTATTCTATGCCCCTAAAATGGGGGCATATTCTCTATAATTCTCACTCAGAATTCTTCACAGATCTGTCATATCCAGTTTTTCCAACATTTTGTGCAAGTCTCTAATTTTCTTCTTACCTATCTTTTTGTTGGATTTATCAAATCCTAATTGAGAAAAGCCTCAAATTGTAGGAAAGAAAAACATAGTGTCTACCTTGATTCAAATGTTCCAGAAAATAATTTGGAATTATGAAAGAAAATTACCAAGTTTAAAATTTAAAAAAGAAAATTACTAAATTGTTCATGCCCTTTGATTCAGAGATCTTACTACTGATCCTAACCTTCCCTGAGGGGGTTATGGACAGCAGTAAAAAACCAACAGACAAACATATATTCACCAACATTCATAGCAGCATTATTGACGATAAAAGCTGGAAAAAAAAATGTGTACCTAGTGATTGGAGAATAGACAAAAAAGTAGTGGCATGTAAAGAAATAATACATACAGTAAAGAATTAGGGGTATGAGCAATTCAGAGAACTGACTCATAGGAAGTGATACAGTAAAGAAAGTAGAGATGAAAGAATATGTGTATAATCACTGCAAAAAGTAAAGAAAATCAAACATAGGGAGGCTGCAGAACTCTAGTGCAGTGCAGTTATATGCTAATTCTACCAAAGTGAAAGGTTGAGTCCTAAATCCCTAATCTAACTGGTTTTCTTCAGAAATATTTTTGGGGGTTGGGGGGAACTTATTTTTTCAAGAAAAAACTAAAGGAGTTTTGTTAAGGTATTTGTTGGGAAGTATCTGTTATGTCAAAGTAAAATATATTAATTTTTAAAAAATAAATTGGATATCCACAACTTTAGAAAATTAATTATATTTAGTGTCTTACTATGTGGATATTTTCATCTCATTTAGTTTTTCCTTTAAGCACATGGGGGTGATACACATATTTAATATTGCTATCATTTTGTTATAGGTTGTACCTTTAATTATAATATAGTTTCTTATCTTTCTTAATACTAAGTTTCCTCTTACTCTATTCAGAAATCATATTTGCAATTCCTGCTTTTTTGGATTCAACTGAAGTACAATCCATATTATTTCAGTCTTTCACTTTGAATTTCTGTGAATTTCTATCTCTAGTTTTTTTGTTTGTTTGTTTTTTGTCATTTCACTCCATTGGTAAGCACCTAATAAATGCAAAACATTGTGCTAAGAATTAAGCCTGATATAGTAGAAAGGATTCATAGGACCTGATTTCAAATACTGGCTCAGCTACTTCTAAATTCTGTGACCTGTGACAAAGCAGTTAGCCTCTCTAGGCTTCAGTCTCCTCATCTGTAAAATTGGAGGATTGAATTAAGTAATCCTAAAATATGTTCCAGATCTAAATTCATGATGCTACTGTACACAAGGCATTATAATGGGTGATTGTTTTCTAGGAAACAAATTCAGTCAGTCAGTAAACATTTATTAAGTGTCTACTATATATTAGGTATTATGCTAAGGGCTGGGAATTCAAGGAAAGGCAAATGATAGTCCCTGCTTTCAAGGAATTTACAGTCTAATGGGGGAAACAAGATGCAAACAACTAAATACAAACCAGATAGACTGAGGGGTGTTATTTCTTAATCAATTCTATAATTTTATTCCTTTTATTGGTAAATTCAGCCCATTACTATTCAAGTTTATAACTGTTCAGTTTGATTTTTTTCCTCCATTTGATCCCACTATGTTAATTTTTTGACCCAATTCAAACCTGTGATTTCATCCATCCTTTTCAATCATCCTTCCAGGTAAGAAGATTCTATCCACGAGTGCAGATCAATATCTGTTCTGTACCTTATAGTCTTAGAGAGTTGTCTGGGAGAACAAGAGGTTAAATAATTTGCCCGGGGTGATATGGGCTGCATTAGAGGCAGGATTTGGACCCAAGTTGTTATCCTTCTGAGGCTGGCCCTCTGTCTGCTCTACTTCTTTTTCTATCATTTTATTAGGTTACTTTCCCCCATCATCAGTATAAGATACTGTACTGTTTATTTTTTTTTTAAAAACAGCCCAGTCTCACTTCCTGTACTTCTAGCTAGCAACTCCTGCCACCTGCCCACACCAATCACAGATAAAACTTACCTTACTTTGTAACAATCCTAGCTTAATCATACCTCAATATCCCTGTCTTGTCCACACCAAGATTCCACTTTTATTAATAGAACTTTAAAAATATTTTTGTTGTTATTTTCACCTTTCCCTGTACATCTAGGATAAAAGTGTTTTAGGAATGATAATCTCTCCTTTAATTCACTTTCAGGCATGTTGTCTAATTTAAAGAAATTCTATTCTTCTACTCCCCACCACCCCACTCCATCCCTTCCTTTCAGTCCTCCATATAATCTGATCCTTTTTCCTCTCTTTCCAAGGAGTTCTTACTTCAAGTCCCTAGCCTCTGTCCTTTCAATGACTTTTGGACCAATTACATCTTAAAAGCTAGAATAGATATGCTGTAATATAATAGATATAATAATTTTCTTTCAGCATTTGAATTTTCCGTTGTCCTTTTCTCTTTCCTTGCCTTCCCCAGGAACTAGCACAGTGACTGACATATATTGTTGCTTGAGTGATTGATTGATGTCCATTGTCTCTGATCAAAGTGCAGTTGTTTTACAGCCTTCTTGCCTTCTGAAAATTGCTCTTCCCTTTTTTTTTACCCTGTTGTTGTCATTTATTACATTGGGATCTCTTTTTATTTTCTTACAAGCTTTTCCTAACAGGGAAAATACACTCTGTTTCCCCTTTTTGAATTGTTCTTTTATTTGCCATGTTAGTTATTGTTTTGAGGTGAGGCAGAGAGCTGGATTTAGCCACAATCATTCACTTTGCCATTTTATTGGAAATCAATGCATACATGCCTTATTATCCTTCCCAGACAATAAGCTCCTTTTGGAATTTTTGTAGAAAACATAGAAAGTGTCTTGCATATAGTAGGATGTCAATAATTATTTGCTGAATGAATGAATATTTCAAGTTTGTTTCCTTTGTTTCCTTTACTGCTAGTAACTCCAGAAACATTTCTGCCTAAGAAAAAGAAACATAAGAAGAGCATGTCAATGAATCAAATCAAGTGAACAAGTGCTTACTATGTGGCAGGCACCATAAGTACTGGGAAATGAAAGGTAAAAGACAGTCTCTACTCTCAAGGAGTTCTTAGTCTAATGGGAGAACACACAAAAACAACTGGGCAAACAAGATATATAGAAGATAAATTGGAGTTATTTTCAGAGGTAAGGAACTAGAATTAAAGGGATTCATGGAAAAGCTTTTTTAATGTTAATAGTATTTCATTTTTTCCAATTACATGTAAAAAGAGTTTTCAATGTTCATTTTTAATAAGATTTTGAGTTTCAATTTTTTCTCCTTCCCTCCTTCCCTTTCCCTCTCCCCAAGGTAACAAGCAATCTGATATGGGTTATACATGTGCAATCATGTTAAACATATTTCCACATTAGTCATGTTGTAAAAAAAAGAACAAAGAAAAAAACAAAAAAAAGAAAGTAAAAATAGTCTACTTCAATCTTCATTCAGCCTCTTATAGTTCTTTCTCTGGATGTGGATTGTATTTTCCATTATGACTCCTTTGTAATTGTCTTGGATCATTGTATTACTGAGAAGAGCTAAGTCATTCATAGTTGATCACTGAACAATGTTGCTGTTACTGTGTACAACCGTCTAGTGGTTCAGCTTACTTCATTGAGCATCAGTTCATATAAGTCTTTCCAGGTTTTTCTGAAATCCACTTCCTCATCATTTCTTATAGCACGATCGTACAAAGAAAGATTTCTTGGAGAAGGTAGGATTTTAGCTGGGACTGGAGGGAAATCAGAGAATACAAGTAGCAAAGGAGGAAGAGAAATTCTAGGCACAGGAAAGATTTGGTGAAAAAAAGATAGTTTGGAGGTCAAGTGTCACATTGGAAGAGCATTGAGGAGGCCAATGTCACTGGATCATAGAGTATAAGAAAGGGAGGAGGGGAGTAAGAATATTAAGTTTGGAAAGGTAGGAAGGGGCCAGGTCATAAAGGGATTTAAAAGCCAGAGGTAATAGAGAGCCACTGGAGTTTCTTGAATATAACTGTGCTTCAGAAAGATCACTTTGTTGGCTGGAAATTGGATAGACTGGAGCATGGAGGGAGTTAAGGTAGAGAGCAACCAAAGGGCTATTGCAACAGTCTGAGCAAGGGATAATGAAGGATTCTACCAGGTTGGTGGAAGTGTCAGAGGAGAGAAAGAGATTGGTTAGAGTGAAGGGGATGGTGGGGTCTAGTAGGTTGAGACAGCATGTCAGGTTAGAATTAGGGGGCTCACCCAGATTCCCCAACTCTCATGCTGCCACAGTGTCTGTCTAACCTATCAGACTAACTCCAATTTGTTGTCTAACCCCATCAGAACCAAGTTGTATTTGTCTTCGTAGAAAACACAGCATGGTGTCCCACATACAGTTGGATCTCAATATATATTTATTAAATTAGTGATCATGAGTGAATGAATTATTTGAATTAACATTTCTCTCCTATCCAGTAATGATAACAAAAACACATTTCCTTGGGAAAAGGAGACATGAGATTCTGTACATCCCAGTAACAAGTAGCCATCATCAGGACCCAGAATTTTTAATTGTGCTGCCGTGTGTGTGTGTGTGTGTGTGTGTGTGTACATCTAAAGAAATGGATTCATCACATGAGTCTTACATCACTGGAATTTCAGACCAGTCAACTTTTCCTGGGACTACTGATACACCCAGCATAAGAAAAAACAGACTGGTGCATGATAGCCGGGAAAGAGTGAGGGAGACCTTGGAGAGAGCTCAGAGTCCCGCAGAGAACTGGCAACTCTCATTCTCATTGTTTCCTAGAAGTGGAAGAGAAGGTGTGGGAAAAGACATTCAATTCAATTTGCTGAGCACAGTTGGACTCTGAAACATTAAATGCTGTATCTGGAACTCAATAGCTTTTCTTATAGGGTCATAAATTTAGAGCTAGAAGAAATTTTAGAGACCATCATCTCATCCCCTCATTTTACAGATGAGGAAACTGAGGCCCAGAAAAGCTCAATGACTTTCCTAAGGTCACGCAGATGACAGAGGCAAGGTTGGAAGTCAGCTCCTCCAAATCCAATACTCTTTCCACTGCTCCTTCAATCCTATTGCTTCAGAAAGCATTTTTCTTACTCCATTTTAATTCAGTCAGTATTTATGAAGTACCTACTATGTGCCAGATCCTGTGCTAGGATACAAAGACAAAATGATACATAAAATCCCTTATAGGTTCAGTAGATACAGAATATGTACAGGATAGCTACAAGGTAATAACAGGAGAAGGGATGGGGCATTAACATTTGGAGGAATCAGAAAAAGACTCTTGTAAGAGGGCACATTTGAGATGAGCCTTGAAAGGGAATTAGAAGTTTCAAGAAGTGGAGATGAGAAGAGAGAGCATTCCAGACAGAAGGAACAGCCCAGGCAAAGGCATGGTGGCTGGAGTTAGAATGTTAAATTCTGAGTCCAGCTGGTTGGAATATAGGTTTCTTGAAGGAGAGTAATGTAAAATCACCCTAGAAAGAAAGATTAGTATCATATGGTAATGCGCTTGAAATGACAAATAGAGGAGTTTGTACTTTATCCTAGCAGCAAATGGGAGCCACAGATCGGGCACAGAGAATGGTTGGAGATGATGAAAGGTGTCTGATCTAGGATTGTTGTGCTGAGAGTGGTCTTGACATCGAAACAGGACTTGGCAATTGAGTGGCTAGGATTTGTGTGTGAAGAGTGGAGAAGACCATGAAGGCAGGGCTTCTTACAATCTTGAGGTATCATGGACCCTTTGAGCAGCAGGCTGGAGAAGCTTTTGGTACCCTTCTCAGAATCAGGTTTTTAAATGCATAAAAAATACATAGGATCGATTACAAAGGAAACTATATTGAAATACAGTTATCAAAATATTTTTTAAAAGTTCCTGGACCCCAAATTAAGAATCCGTATATTAAAATAATATTAATATTGTACATTGCAATTTAAATCCATTTGCCAGAAAGAATTTAATTTAATATTAAATCTAACAGTCAAGCATTCCTATCTTAGAGAGAAAGGAGAAGAGAGAAAGGGAGAAGAGGAAGGGGAAAGGGAGAAGAAGACGATGGTGAGGGAAGGGGAGAGGGTAAGGAAGGGGAAGAGGGAAGGGGAGAGATGTCCAAACTGGCATCATTCTCCATGCCCTCTGATATGACTATATGCCTCAAGACAATCTTTGATAATATTTGAACAGGATATATAATGAACATAATATTATTGAATATTGAATATAATGAACAGGAAAAGGTATGTTAAAATATAGTCTGGGTTAATATTCAAGAATATTTGAATAACCAAGTCACGATCCCATTCTTCCTGGACCATTCCTCCCTCCCCACCCCGCCTAAACAAAGGCACTCCTCCCTCCCAACACATTTTAATCCTTTCTCAGTGGCAGAGTGATGGGTCCTACTACTAAACCCTTCAAGTAGGTGGGGAGATGGTGCTGGGAACAAAACCAGAGTTAAATTTCAGTATAACCCATAATTCATTACCTTAAGAAAAGTCTTTTTGGACGTACTTGAACTGATGCAAAGTGAAGTGACAAGAATCTGGAGAACATTATACACGTTAATAGTAATATTGATTGTACTATGAATGACTGGGCTATTCTCAGCAATACAATGGTCCAAGACAATCCTAAAGAATGAAAAATACTATCCACCTCCAGAGAAAGAACTGATGTCCAAATACAGACTGAAGGGTATGATTTTTTCCCTTTCTTTCTTTCTTCCTTCCTTCTTCTCTTTTTTCTTTCTTTTTTTGTTTGAGGTTTCTTTTACAAAATGACTAATATGAAAATGTTTTACATGATTGCACATGCATAAACTATATCAGATTGCTTACGATCTCAGCGAGGGGATGAAGGAAGGGATAGAATTTGTAACTCAAAACTTAAAAAAAGCAATGAAAGTTAAAAATTGTTTTTGCATATAATTAGTGAAGAGAAATTATTCTTTTTTTTAAATGTCTTTTTGTCCTAAACCCAGCCTTTCAAGGGACTTTTCCAAGTACTTTGGAAAAGGCTTTTTGAAACAGAGAAATAGTATTTCTTCATATTAGAACTAGGCTGCTAGGTGATTCACTGGATAGTCTTTTCTGAATTCAAATCTAGCCTTAGATACTTACTAGCTATGTGACCCTGGGCAAGTCACTTAACCCTCTTTACCTCAGTTCCTCATCTGTCAAATGAGCTGGAGAAGGAAATGGCAAACCACTCTGGTATCTTTGCCAAGAAAACCCCAAATGGAGTCAGGAAGGGTCAGACATGAATGAACAACAGGATAGAATTGGCAGCTAGGTAGCACAGTGGATAGAGTTCCAAACCTGAAGTCAGGAAGATTCATCTTCCTTAGTTCAAATCTGGTCTCAGACACATAGCCGTATGACACTGGGCAGGTCACTTAACCCCGTTTGCCTCAGTTTCTTGAAGCTGGAGAAGGAATGGTAAACCATTCCAGTATCTTTGCCAAGAAAACAGTAACAATATTAGAGTAGCTTAATATTTCTAGGGAAACTAAAAACATTTAAATGTTCCACATCTGCTTTAGGGGGAAAGATGGGAAGTTATGTTTGAATTTGTTAAATCTGAGGCACCAACAGTGAGAGCACTCCAGAGAGAGGGGACTGGAGGTCAGAAGGGAAACATCCTGATGTTTGGGCATATAGATTTGTCTTTGTTGATGTTTGTCATATCTGGAGGCTAACAGGAATTTATTTTAAAAGTCTCTGTAGGTGATGCACTAAGTTTGTCCTGCTCAAGTGTATAATGCTCACAGAAAAATACCAAATTTTCATTGCGGTCAACACCCTTCCCCTATCTCCCCACCATTATCATATTAGATGTAAATAATAAATTATGAAAGTATCATCTTTTCTTTTTGGAGACTGAAACTCATTTCATCTCTATCTTGTATAAGTTGAAAGTTCAGCTGCCCAATCCCAGTGTGGATGGCCATGGATCTGGTGAATTTGCCCCTCCTTAAGCAGCTAGTGGACCTCACTCTCCAAGGAACCACCATATTGGTGCCAGACTTAGCGTAGGCACCAATTGGCTTTCACCCTACTGTAGCTCAGAACTCCTGAGCTCAAACAATCCACCACCCTCGGTTTCCCCACTATGAGGAGATAACAAGTGTGTGCCACCATCTCAGGTGGAAGTGATGCCATTAGCACTTCTAAAGTTGTCATTTCCTGTCTGGGCCTCAGTTTCTTCCCCATAAAATGAGATGGACTAGATGGCCTCTAGAAGTTCTACATGAGGTCCTTCCAACTCTATAATCCTGTGAACCAACTTGAGCCTCCATTTTTTTAAATCTGTAAAATGATGGGGTTGGAGTAAATGGCCTCAGGGATCCCTCTCAGTGCTAGGTCTGTCACCCCAGGATTCTGCTCTCATAATCTCACTAGGAGCAAGAAAGGCAGATTCTAAACAAACCCTCGGAGTCTTGCTATAAACAAGAATGAACTCAATGTGTCTAGCCTTTGAGCCCAGGCTCGACCTCCTGGGCATGTGGCCCAGGGAGTTCAAAGATGGAAGCAAAGGTCCGATAAACACCAGAACCCTCAAGCAACGCTTTCTGTGGTGCCAAAGAGCTGGAAGCAAAGTGGGCGCTCCCATCAGTTGGGGAATGCCAGGAAAATGATGGACTGTGAACATATTGGAATATTTCTGTGCAGTCCTAAATGGCAACTATGAAACCTTGAGAGAAATACAGCAAGTTTTGGAGGAGCCAATCCAGAAGAAATAAGCGGACCCAAAGGAACATTGCTACAATGTTAACAAAAGGATCACAAAAAGTGACACAGGCTCGGAGTCATGGGAAAACTTTTGAAAGGGGCCAGGAATGGAAAGTCAAATATAACTCCTCCCCCATGTCAGGGAGGTAGGTGGAGGCCTCTTGGGGCAGAGTATGGCATACATTGTTAGATATGGTCACAGTAACATATTTTTGCTTAATTGTTTTTCTTTGTTGCAGGAAACAGTTCAGTCTGACATGACTGAGACAGATGAAAAAAGGAATTAATATAGCAAATTTATAAAAATTGGACAATTATTAGAATTCCCTGTAGGATAAATTGTACAAGGTTTAAGGTTTTATAAGAAAGTACCCCACCCACCCACTCTTGAAATCCAGCTAAGATAGGAGACCAAAAGTTAATGACCAGGTAACAGAAGAAGCCCATTTCTCCCATGCCTCCAGTTTGCTAAGAATATGATTTCTGGTACAATATTTTGTTTGTACAATTACTTCTTCAGTTCCTCAATGGATTCGGGATCTCAACAATATGGAGAGTCCTTCTAATAGGACAGATTGTAACCCTTCCATACTTCTTCATTTATCTATAGAGAACCCTCCCTTACATGCTGGTTTCTTTCCTCCAGGGCATTTATCATTCCCTAGACCAGGTTTTCCTTTTGTCTCACCTTGCAGTCCCTACAAGACTGGCCTGCTGCTCTTTGTGATCCTGTATTTCTTGGATGAGGTCTTTTATACCAGTAGCTAGCACCATGCCACAGCCTCCTCATGCTCCCTGGGAGCTCCCTCTATGAGCCTCTCCACTGCCTCTGAGGCCAACTGCTATGTTGCCTCTTCCTAGGCTAGGGGCTCATCATTTGGCAAGTCCTCAAGATCATTATTAAGAGTTCCTTTTTGTGTATAATGCCATGCTAACATCATCTCATTCACTGTTGAGGGATGCTTAACTTGGGGTCCTGTTTTTAAAACATTTTCAGAATGTCTTTCAATAGAATTCTTTTCCTTTGTAGTGTTTTGTACTTTATTGCATGCCTTTGAAAATGGTCCATAAGTTTCACCTGACTGCTGTCAAGAGCTCTAGGGCACATTTGTGTGTGTTAAGAACCTCTCCTCTAAATGGAATCCATCCCTGTTCTTCTAGACTCCGTTCTAGACTCAGGTCATTGACTATATTTAGTAGGGCTGCTTCATGATATAGTTGGTGTCCTTTGTTTTCAAAGAGGGCCAAAGTGACATCACTGTGTCAGGGCCAGGGTACAGTGTGTCCTACTGTGACCGATCGGACCAATATAAGCTTAGAAGAGTCTACTACAGGTTGGGCACGAATAGTCCATGAGAATATTGGGAAAGGACATTGTCTCTAAATTGGTACATCTCACATTTCTTTTGAACTACTGCAATTCTGCTTTGCTCAGAGAGAGCAGTACCTTCTCTGATGTGGGCATGCCATGCTAAGCATTCCTGTGCCAGCATCTCCCATGTCTCACAATTAATACTGGAGTAGGGAGACCTTGAGAATGTCCTGGTACTACTTCTTCTGACCTCCATGTGAGCACTTGCTCTGTGCAGATTCTCCATAAAATAGTCTTTTAGGTAAATGGATGTTTGGCATTCGAACAATATGTCTTCTCCACAGTAGAGTTGAATGCCAGGCAGGCAGTTCAGCTTGAAAGGGGACCTCAATGTTCAGTGCCTTACCCGCTGGCGGTGATCTTCAGAATCTTCCTAAGACAATTCAAATGGAAGTGATTCAGTTCCCTGACATGGTGCTGGTAGACTGTCCAGGTTTCATAGGCACACAACATTGAGGTCAGCACAATTGCTCTGTAGACCTTCAGTTTGGTAGGCAGTCTAATACCTCTTCTCTCCCAGCTTGAAACTGAAAGAGCCTTGGATTTCAAGTCAGGAAAGAACTCCCACCTTGAACACTTACGAGCTGTGTGAGCATAAACAAATCACTAAACCTCTTTCTGAGTCTGAGGAAAATATAAGCCTTGTGAGATCCATCCTATGAGGGCCATGGAAACCTTTAGGGGCTATATAAATGTCAGCGTTTATTATTAACTCAGTGTGTACCTTCATTTTCTGATTGTTGTTCTCCCAAAGAAGTCTTCTTTCTCAAACTTTTTAAATTAATAACCTTTGTTTTTACATGACCTTAATTTCCAAATATATTTCTACTCTTTTAAAAAAGAACAAGAAAAAAATGAGAATAAAAATTTAAAAAAAAAAGAAAGAGGAAGTATAGTAGTTCAATAAAACTAGGCAACATTCAAAAAAGGCTGACAGTGTATGTAGCATTCTAAACCACTAGCCCTCCACCTAGGCAAAGAAAGGAATGGCCTTGTATTTTCTCAGCTCTCCTCTAGAGAAAACTTTGGTCATTGTAAATACACAGCAATGTCTTTGTTTTTTCCCCCATTTACATTATTGTGGTCATTGTATATGTTATTCTCCTGGTTCCACCTACTTCACTCAGCATCAGTTCAGACATTTTTTCCCCAGACTTCTTTGAGTTCTTCTGAGTTAGTTTCTTATGGTACTGTTATGTCCTGTTATATTGCCATATACACGGATGTCTCCTGTGTGTCCTTAGATGTCCAACTGCTCTTCTAAGTTGCCATCAAGATTCATTGTTTTTGATTTTTAAAATGTTTTAATATCCATTGTGTTGATATCACTTTCATTTTCTGATATATCCTTCCCTCCCACCTTTGCTAATAAGGAATAAAAAAGAGCAAGAGCTGTTCAAAAAAACCTTCAATGCCTCAACTTCCAGAGTGCAGTGTTTTTAGCTGGTTATTGATCGTCAATATTTTAAGAAATACTTCGGAAGTTACTTTGAGATTTTTCCTTAAAGTCTACCTCTCCCCCTTTTAAAAGTTCTATTAGCTTTGTTCTTAAATGTGATCTCCTGTTTGTCTTACAGTCAAAAACAAAAATCCCAAACACATCTCTTGAAGTGATCAAGGTGCTAAAATGGGTCCTCTGTTTTTGTATTCCCAGTGCCTTGTACAGGGCCTGGCATACAGTAGGTGCTTAATAAATCCTTGATGATCGAAGATCCAAAATGCTCTGTAACTTACAGTCTTAGGAGTTTTTAAACTGAGCTCAGGTACTTTTTTTTAATGTAACTATTTCAACATAATTGACTTCCTTTGTAATCCTGTGTATGGTATTTTATGTGTTTAAAGAAATAATTCTGAGAAGTGGTCCTTAGACTTCACCGGACTGCTGCTGCAGGGTCCAGGACACAGAAACAAGGTTAAGAACCCCTGTCTGGGGACTTCGGAGTTAAGTGATTTGCCTAGTCACACAACCAGTATGTGTCAGAGAAAAGATCTGAACCTAGGACTTTGTGACTCTGAGGTCAGCTCCCTCTCCACAATGTTACCTTGTTTCTGTGCCTCAGCTGCCTGAGCTGTAAAATGGGACATTGATTGAATATAGCTAAGAGTTAATATTTATATACCTCCTACTGTGTGCCAAGCATTGTACTAAGTGCGTTGCTATTATTATCTCTTTGATCTTTACAAAAACCCTGGGAGGTAGGTGCTATTATGACCCCAAATTCTGATGACAGTGAGATACAAGCATTTACCTCTCCACTATAAAAGCTCTTATCAATGTTCTTCTTTTATATGGGAAACTTGTCCTCATTCTTCCTCTCCCTTTTCCCTTCTCCCATGGCATCCCTCTTTTTTACTCCTTCATTTTTTGGGATATCATTCCAAAATAACTTATTCACACACATACTCCCTCTGTGTGTATAAACTCCTTTTTACTGCCCCCAAAATGATAAAGAGTGACATGTATCATCTTACCATATAGGAATGTAAACAGTTTAACTTTATTGAGACACTTATGATTATTCCTTCATGTTAACTTTTTATTATGCTTCTCTTGAGTCTTATGTTTGAATGTCGAATTTTCTATTTCATTCTGATCTTTTCATCTGTAATGTTTGAAAGTCCTCTATTTCGTTGAATATCCAATTTCCCCCCTTCCTGAAGGATTATACTTATTTTAACTAGGTATGTTATTTTGGTTGTAATGCTAGCTCCTTTGCCTGCTGGAATCTCATATTCTAAACCTTCTGCTCCTGTAATGTAGAAGCTGCACTAAATCTTGTGTGATACTGACTGTGGTTCCACCATATTTGAATGGTTTCTTTTGGGCAACTTAAAGTCTTTTCTCTTTTATCTGTGAACTCTGGAATTTGGCTATAACGTTCCTGGGGGGTTTCATTTTGGGATCTCTTTCAGGAGGTGATCAGTGGTTTCTTTCCATTTCTATTTTACTCTCTAGATCTAAGATATCAGAGCACTTTTCCGTGATAATTTTTTGAAATATGATATTTAGGCTCTTTCTTTGATCAGGACTTTCAAGTAGTCCAAAAATTCTTAAATCATCTCTTTTCAATCTGTTTTTCAATGAGATTATTTCATATTTTCAATTTTTAAAAATTATTTTGACTTTGTTTTATTGTTTCTTGATGTAACATGGAGTCATTAGCTTCCATTTGCCCAATTCTTCAGCGAGTTATTGTACCCCCTTTTCCATTTGATCTATTCTGATTTCTCGGCGGAAAGCTCCCAAAGTTGCTCCTGCAGTAGCTGCTGCTGCTGCTGCCACATGTGTGGGCTCTAGTCAGACCTCCATTGAGTTTTATGGACTTCTCCTGCTGACCTTCTATGTTTTCTTAAGCTAGAAAAGCTCTGACTTTGGGGGGATCTACTGCCCTGAAATTTGATTTGAGGTGTTATTTTAAAGTTGTTTGATGGGGAACTTTGGAAGAGGTGAACTGAATGACTCACCATAATCCACCATCTTGACTCTGCTCTCCTCTTCATAAGCTCTTGAGGTTCAAAGTTCAATGTTTCTATGACTACCAGGCATTATCCCTTGAGCTATGAAAAGAGAGGACCCTCATTAACCATTAATGGTATTCAGCCTCTTCTTTGAGAACTACCATCTTGAGTAGCATTACTCTTTGAGTCATTATATTTCAAGGTAAAGTTTAAGGGTTTACTTCATTATTTCAAAAGCATCCATACTTTTCACCTTCTGTATTCAGATTGGACTGTAAATACATTTCTTCCCAGTGTCTCCATTCCCAACAATGCTTTTCTGAAAACACTCTGCATTGTTCTTACATGTGTCCTCTGGTCTAATCTCTGGTCTTATCCCTTAGTGGTTTATTTCTTTTTTCCTAACCCATCTCTTTTCTTGGAAACTAACCACTTGTCAACTTGGTTCTCCTTTTCTCTTCTCCATTTCTTGTACAGATTTTTCACTACCTAGAAATCACTAACAAGAAATTCATGGGAGGCCTAGTGCATTTCTTCTACTGGCTTCTTCACAAAGAAGAGAAAAGTATGTTCTTTTTTTTGTTCCCTCCTTGAACCCAATCAGATGAGAGTACCCCTCAAACAATGCCCATCTCCCTCCCCTCTTTCACTCTACTGTAATATATATTTTTACCCATTAATTTTTATTTTTTCTTTTTTATGTTTATTTTTTGTTTTCAACATTCATTTCCACAAAATTCCAAATTTTCTCCCCATCTCTCCCCTCCCTCCTCCCCAAAATGTGCATTCTAATTACCCCTTCCCCCAATCTGCTCTTCCTTCTATCACACCCCTCCCTTGCCTTATTCCCATCTTCTCTTTTGTCTTATAGGGCAAGATAAATTTCTATACCCCATTACCTGTATTTCTTATTTCCCAATTGTATGCAAAAACAATTCTCAACATTCGTTTCTAAAACTTTGAGTGCCAACTTCTCTCCCTTCCTTCCTCCCCACCCATCCCCACTGAGAAGGCAAGCAATACAATATAGGCTATTTATGTGTAGTTTTGCAGAAAATTTCCATAATAGTCATATTGTGTAAGACTAACTATATTTTCCTCCATCCTATCCTATCCTCCATCTATTCTATTCTCTCTTTTGATCTTGTCTCTTCCCAAAAGTGTTTCCTTCTAATTACTCCCTTCTCCCATTTGCCCTCCCTTCTATCATCCCCCCACCCCACTTATCCCCTTCTCTCCTACTTTTCTGTAGTGTAAGAGATTTTCATAGTAACTTGAGTGTGTAAGTTATTCCCTTCTTAAGCTAAATGTGAAGAGAGTAAGCTTCATTTTTTCCCTCTCGCCTCCCTGCTTTTCCCTTCCATTGAAGAAGTTTTTTCTTGCCTTCTATTGAGAGCTAATTTGTCCCATTCCATTTCTTCCTTTCTCCTCCTAACATATTCCTCTCTCACCCCTTAATTTTGTCTTTTTAGATATCATCCCTTCCTATTCAACTCACCCAGTGCCCTCTGTATATGTGTGTATATATATATATATATATATATATATATATATATGTACATATATATACATATATGTGTGTGTGTATATATATGTATGTATGTATGGGGGGGGGCGGCGGTGATAATCCCTCCAACTACCTTAATACTGAGAAAAATTTTAAGAGTTACAAATATTATCTTTCCATGTAGGAATGTAAACAGTCCAGCTTTAATAAGTCCCTTATGACTTCTCTTTGCTGTTTACCTTTTCATGCTTCTCTTGATTCTTGTGTTTGAAAGTCAAATTTTCTATTCAGTTTTGGTCTTTTCCTCAAGAATGCTTGAAAGTCCTCTGTTTCATTGAATGACTGTTTTTTCCCCTGAAGTATTATGCTCAGTTTTGCTGGGTAGGTGATTCTCAGTTTTAATCTTAGTTCTTTTGACTTCTGGAATATCATATTTGATCCCTTAATGTAGAAGCTGCTAGATCTTGTGTTGTCCTGATTGTATTTCCATAATACTTGAATTGCTTCTTTCTGGCTGCTTGCAATATTTTCTCCTTGACCTGGAAACTCTGGAATTTGACTACAATACTCCTAGGAATTTCTCTTTTCAGATCTCTTTTAGGAGGTGATGGGTGAATTCTTTCAATATTTATTTTACCCTCTGGTTCTGGAATATCAGGGCAGTTTTCCTTGATAATTTCATGAAAGATGATGTCTATGCTTTTTTTTGATCATGGCTTTCAGGTAGTCCTATAATTTTTAAATTGTCTTTCCTGGATCTATTTTCCAGGTCAGTTGTTTTTCCAGTGAGATAGTTCACATTATCTTCTATTTTGTCATTCTTTTGACTTTGTTTTGTAATTTCTTGGTTTCTCATAAAGTTGTTAGCTTCTATCTGCCCCATTCTGATTTATAAAGAACTATTTTCTTCAGTGAGTTTTGAACCTCCTTTTCCATTTGACTAATTTTGCTTTTTAAAGTATTCTTCTCCTCATTGGCTTTTTGGACCTCTTTTGCCAATTGAGCTAGCCTATTTTTCAAGGTGTTATTTTCTTCAGCATTTTTTTGGGTCTCCTTTAGCAAGCTGTTGACTCACTTTTCATGATTCTCTTGCATTGCTCTCATTTCTCTTTCCAATTTTTCCTTCACCTCTTACTTGATTTTCAAAATCATTTTTGAACTCTTCCATGGCCTGAAACCATTGCATATTTATTTTGGAGGTTTTGGAAGCCTTGACTTTTAGGTCTTCCTCTGATTGTATACATTGTTCTTCATCTGAAAGGATGGAAGAAAATACTTGTTTCACCAAGAAAGTAACCCTCTGTAGTCTTATTTTTTCCCCCTTTTCTGGGCATTTTCCCAGTCAGTTACTTGACTTCTGAGTCCTTTGTCAAGAGGAGGGTATACTCTGGGGACCTGTAAGTTCTCAGTTCCTCCAAGGTGGCACAATCAAGGGAGAGGAGTTTACTCCTCTCCTGACCTTCACTCTTGTCTGTGAGCAACCACAAGCACTCTGTTCTGCCCAGGATCTGCCAGTAGAGTTTCCTCTGCAGAGCCTCCACCAGCTCCACCACCAGTGCTCCTCCTCACCCCTGGGCCACCCCTCAGGGCTGAGATCCAGATCAGTGACTCAATTCCCCCAGGGTCTTTAGGCCAAGGGCTCCTAAAATGGATCCTGCCACTGTAGTTGCTGCTACTGGTGGGCTAGACCATGTTCCCTTCTCACCCAGGTGAGAGTGCTTTCTCACTGACCATTGAAGCTGTCTTTGGTGTTTGTGGGTTGAGCAATCTGGGAACCACAGCTGCTGCTGGGGATTCTGTCACCTGAGGCCAGCTCTAGTCCTGTTCCTACTAGTGCTGTGTAGCCAAGGCTGGGCTGGGGTCTGCGGGCTGTGCTCCATTCCACGCCCAGTGTGATAGACCTTTCCTGTCAGCCTTCTAGGCTGCCTTGGACTGGAAATCTCTTTTGCTCTGTCATTTTGTGGCTTCTGCTGCTCTAGGATTTGTTTAAGTCATATTTTCAGGTATTTTATGGGCTATGGGGGGAGCTTCTACAGGTCCATCTTTCTACTCTGCCATCTTGGCTCCACCATGAGAAAAATATGTTCTACCCATATGGGCATCCATAGAGATTTTTCAGCCTTCTTCTTTACCCATTGACTCTATTTCTACCAAACTACTTGTGGTGAGAAATTCACAATCAAGGGGTTTTAAGTCCTCATGGCACAAACATATTTCCACACCTTAGAAATTTCTAGTCCTTGATGTATGTGGAAAAAATGACTTTATACTTTATTTTGAACACTGTATTTTGTTCCTTGAGAGTTTTGCTGGAAAAAGCAATGTAACTATGACCAGTGCCTTTCTTCTTTTGCTTTTGTCCATAGGAGGGAAGCTCATATGGTCAATAGTGAGAGGGCAGCATGAAGGCCTTTGCAAGGACTAACAGGAAGCAGTCAGACTAGTTTTCAAGTAGAATCATTGAAAACTTTAATAGAAGAAAAGGTGGAGAAGTTTTGACACTCTGTGAAGCTGCTGAAAGTCTCAGAGCTACAAAAAAGGAGGTTCTAGCTTTTAAGGACAAGATCTAAAATAAGCCAAATCTACTCAAGTCTGGAGAAAATGAGGAGGTTCAACAGCAGCTAGCAATACTTAAAGGTTAGGATGAAAGGTACCTATTATATCTAAGTCTTTATATTTCTTTAAATCTTGCTCTAAAAAGTTAAGTGCATAACAAATTATCTCCTCCTTCCCCCAGCCTACTCTAAATTCCATATTGCCATTTATGATGATTAACAATTCCTTTAATAAAGAGGCATTTCTATAGAATCATGACTTAGCAGAAACGCACTACTTAGATGCAGATAGTAATATTTATAGGAAACGTAATTATTCAGTTCATAGGGCCGCAGCCCAGACTCCACTGGATATCACATAAGACCTCATCCCTATTGCAAGTATAATTTAAAGAAGAAAATGAACAACATATGTGTTCCTAGACCTAAATATGGAAAGCAAATCTCTAAATATGCTATAAGGTTGAGAATCATGGAGCACCACTATCTTCAAAGAATCAAAACAGTAGGTAACCCAAAAGGCAAAGGAGAATTACTTGGTGGGTATGAGGAGGTGGTAGCATATTGTCAATGACAATATCTTCAAAGAGTGGTTCAATAGACATAAGCCAGGAGATATATGACTATAGAAGACAGTGGGAAAATCCTGTAAGAAGAAACAGGCTTAACAAATGGACAACCCAAGGGTTGCACTGATACCCAGTCACCTGAGGTCAGGGAAAGTCTCCAGTACCTTGGATATATTCTCTCTGGAGGATTGGTGGGAGGACAAAACTAAGCATTATGCAAATTGAGAACATACAGAGTGGGTTGCCATCTGTACCAATAGAAGTATTGCCTTTCATTGGTAAGATCATGGCTATATCAAAGCAGAAATGCTTATAATACCATGTGTTAACTCATTTTGATATCAAGGAAATCATAGCTTTTGCTGTATCAAAGGAAGTTCAGGTGACTCTCGGATGAGTGGACAATGGTGTTATGACATTCCTATGCTTAATAGGCTTACTTGCAGACTACTTAGTACTGTGCAAAAATCTATCTTTGGGTATAAAAATCTCAGTGACAGGGCAATTAATAAATTGGTCTGAATTTGTTAAGCATCCATCATGTGCCACATATGATTACAAAGATGAAAACAAAACAATCTCTGGCTGAAGAAGAATATATTCCATAGGGAGAAAACCACCCACACGCATCAATAAATACAAAATATGTTCAAAATAAATATAAGGTAATTTTGGTGGTTGGAGAAAAAGTGCTAATCATGCAAGTGAGATCAGCAAATACCTTACAGAGAAGATAAATTTAAACTAAAATTTGAAGGAAACAAGGAATGCTAAGAGGTAGAGATGAGGAGAGAGGGCATTCTAGGCATGGAGGGTAACCAGTGAAAATGCACGGAGGTGGGAGAGGGAATGTTGTATGTTAGGAAAAGCAAATAGACCAGTCTTGGGGTTAGAGAGGATGTAAAAGGGAGTAATGTGTCTTAATTCCTGAAATGTAGGATGGAGCCACCTTGTAAAGGGCTCTAAACATCATGGGAGGTGGTGCTATTTTATCCAAGAGGTAAGAAAGAACCATTGGAATTTTTGGAGCAGGACAGTAATGTGGTAAGTAAAATTAATGCTTTAAGCACTAGATTTCTTTTTGTTTGGGGAAGGGTGGGGTTAAGTGACTTGCCCAGGATCACACAGTCAGTAAGTGTCTGAGGTTGGATTTGAGCTCAGGTCCTTCTGACCTCAGGACCGGGTATTCTGTCGTCAGTACCACCTAACTGCCTATAGGTTTCTTACAGGAGATGATTGATAGATTCCTTCTATTCTCTCTTTGTCCTCTCAATCTGAATAGTTTTCTTTTAAAATTTCTTGAAATATAATGTTTAGGCTCCCTCTCTTTTTTTTTGTTGTTCATGAATTTCAAAAAGTCTGATGAATCAGATTCTCTCTCCTCAATTATGTTTTCCAAGTCACTTTTTTTTACTCTGAAATTCCGTACATTTTCTTTTCTTTTTTTTTTTTTACAGTTTTTTGACTTTGTTTTTAATATTTCTTGTCTCATGGAGTCGTTGACTTCTATTTGGTCAATTCTAATTTACAAGGAATTTGTGCCTGGAGCAAGGTTTTCTATCTTCTGTGCTGAGCTATTAATTCCTTTTTCATACCTCTCTCTCATTTATTTCCTTCCTCATCTCCCTCTCCTGCTTTACCACTCTTCTTTCTATAGGCAAGAAACATTTAATCAGGACCACTTATGTGCCAGGCACTGTGCTAAGCACTAGGGATACAAATATGAAAAAAAAAAAGACAGTACCTGTCCTCAAGGAATCAAGTCTACTGGGGGAAGACATTACACAAAAGGAGACTGAAAAGAAGAGAAGAAAGGTGCTTCCCAAAGGAGGGGAGCCTAGTGGGGAATGAGATGCTCTATGGTAGAACCCCTCATCAAAGGGAGGTTTTGGAGCTAATGGCTCCATACTGTAGTCAGAGGGGTAGGGATTAATGATGAGGCATGAAGACGTAGGCTGATTTGACTGCACTAGATGATAAACTTTCCTCAATAATGATCTTCCTGGGGCTTAGGAGAGGAGTCAAGAAGTCCTGAAATCATGCCTCCAGGTGGGGAAAATATTTACAAAATCACTTTAACATTTTTTTAATGCCAGCTTTATCTCTTCCAACAATTCTAGTTGATATGCCCAAAGGGCTCTAAAACCAGGCATAGCCTTTGACCTAGCAATACCGCTACTAAGTCTGTATCCCAAAAGAGATAAAAAACAAAAAGGAAAAGGACCTATTTGTACAAAAATATTTGTGTCAACTCTTTTATGGGGGCAAAGAATTAGAAATTGAGTGGATGCCCTTCAATTGGAGAATGGCTGAACAAGTTGTGGTATCCATTAGGATGGAATATTATTGTGCTATAAGAAATAATGAGCAGGATGCTCTCAGAAAAACCTGGAAAGACTTGCACGGGTTGATACAAAGTGAAATGTACTGTGTCCAAAGTAACAGCAATATTGCAAGATGATCAGCTGTGAATGACTTAGCTGTTCTCAGCAATGCAGCAATCCAAGACAACTCTGAAGGACTTAAGGATGAAAAATGCTCTCCATCCTCGAAGAAAGAACTGATATCCAAATACAAAGAAATACAAATACAAGTTGAAGCATACTTTTTTCTTTAAACTTTATTTTTCTTGAGATTTTTTTTTGGTCTATGCTTTCTTTCACAAAATTACTATTATGGATATGTTTTGCATGGGATAAAAAAGAATTCTAGTTGGGTTTGTGCCCGAGTGGAGTTTTTCTTTGAAGCTTTGCTTGCAGGTCTTTTGGGTTTGTTTCTTGAGCATCCCTGTTGTTGTTGAACTTTTTTGCAGTGGGGTACTTTTTCTTCCTCTCATTTTTCTAGACCTTTTAACTTTGGACTTGATCTTGTTCTCTCAGGAGAGAATGTCTAGGCTAGTATCATTTTTGTATTCTTTGATATTTAGTGTTGTTTTATCCCAGAATCTCAGGGACACCTCAGGCTGAGGACCAGCATGTCTGTAGTTCTTTCAAAGTGGCTGTGATCCGGGGCAAAGTCCGCTCACTGTCATCCCTGTTGGAACACAGCATGTTCCTGCACTGTGTTAGGGTATGAGCAATAGTAGCCTGCTGCTTTACTTTGCCATTATTGGCCAACTGGGAAGCCCCACAGGTTCACAGGGATAGAGTTGTAGGCTTGCCTTTGATCTGGGATTCCCACTCTTGTCTTTTCCTCTGCAGGAATCAGACTGGGCTAGAAGCTGGGACCGAGACCCTGTTCCACTCCTAGGGTTTGAGCTACATCTCAAACCCTGGCTTGTGACTTTGTTTCTTGCTTGGTATACAGTGTGGAACCCCCAACTGCTTCTTCCCCAGAAATGCCACGCCTTTACACAGATCCATTCTCCAGTCCACTCTGGATGTTACCCAGAATTGGGCAGTTGGTGACAAAGCTTCCAGTTGCCCATTGTTTATACACTATTCATGAGGCTGAGGAGCCCAGGTATGGGTGTGGTGCCTCATCTTGCCCTTGGGTGCAGTTCCAGGGTTCTGAAGTACTCTCCATTCCAGGCTCCTGACTGGACCCTGTCTCCAGTGTCCACAAATGTCCACGGACCTCTTTGTCTCCCTATGCCAATCTGAGTTGGACAGATGACTCATGGTAACTTTTTCTGGGACTCTCCCATCAAGATTCAATCTGGTACATTTTCTAGATCTGCTTGGAGGAATTTTAGGGCTCTCTGTACTTCCTTTCACACTTCCATCTTAGTTCCAACTCCTAGAGATATAGTTTATCTACATTTTTAGTAAGGCATTTGATCATTTTTCATGTTATTCTTATGCACAAGATGGAAAGATGTTGGTTAAACAATAATACCAGTTAGGTGGATTTGGAATTGGCTGAATGGTTGGTCCCCAAGAGTTCTTAAGGATCTGAAATCACCTTGGAAGGTCTTAGATGGAATTCCCCAGGAATCAGTGCTCAGCCCTGTGCTTTTGGGCATAATCAGTGACTTGGATAAAGGCACACGTCATAGCCCTTCAGATGACACAAGGGTGTGCTAATACAATTATGATCTAAAAAGAATGCTAGAAGTGATATAAAATGAAATTTAATTGGGATATATGTATGTAAAAATCTCATACTCCGGTTCAAAAAATCAATGTCACAAGTACAAGGTAGTGAGATAGCAATTTATCAGCAAAAGATCTGGGGGTTTTAGTGGACTGTGAGCTCAATATAATTTCAGAGAGTGATGTAACAACCAGAAAAGTTAGTGCAACTTGGGCTGCATTGAGAATGGCAATTGTCCTACCATACCCTGCCTTGATTAGACCACACAGTGTTTGTTTCTAGGGGTCATATCTTAGGAAGGTCATTGATAAACTAGAAAGCAACCAAAGGAGGATAACCAGGATGATGAAGGACTTTCCAGTCAAACTTCTGGGCCCAGAACAATAAGGCATGAAGAGAAGTTGCAGAGGTAAGTTTAGGGTTATTCTAGTAAAAAAACAAAACAAAAAGCCTTCTTAACCACAGGACTACTTTCTAAGGGGACTGGGCTACATTGAGAGGTGGGAGCTGTCCTTTATGGAGGTCTGCAAGCAGAGTCCGGAGGACCATTGAGAGGCATTGTAGAGGAGGGGATAGGGCTCTGAACTTATAATCAGGAACCTGGGTTCAAATCCTCCCTTGGATGCTCACTAGCTACATGACAGGTCACTTCAGCTCTCTCAGATTGTTTCCTCCTATGTAAATTGAGGGAGTTGAACTTGATGACTTCAAAGGTTCTTAATCTTATGGCCTCTCTGGACCTCAGTTTCCTCACCTGTAACATTAGGGTACCTCTAAAATCTGTGATCCTCTAAGGTACATTTGGACTCATGGTCTCTGAGGTCCCTTCTGCCTCTGAGAAATTTTCTGCTCCTACCACTCATGCCTGCTGTAGGGCAGATGAGTCCCTGGGATATTTAATTGGGAATATGAGCACACCTTTACCTGGAGACTTGGTTATTCATTCTGCTTCATCTCTGGTGGCATCTCTGGGTGCTCTGTGGCATCAGAAGACCTTGGGACAGACCTAAGAACCTAAGCATCCTTTCTAACATTGTTCCTTAGTTTCAAACAACCAACATTTGAAATGCAAGCCCTGTATGCATTTAGGATTGCCTTTATTGTCTTCTGAGTCATTAGAAGTCAAATGTCTATAGTCCCACCCATGTCCCTCACAAAGAGTCCATCTACAATGAAAAAACAAAAAAAACACTCATAAGAGCTCATAAACGATTCTCTTCCCCATTTGGGGACTTTTCACAAAAATCTGAGTCAGTCGTATGGCGCCACCTTGTGGTTTGGACTTCCCTTGGGATAATCCCTTCACAATTTGGTGAGTTCTCATTTCCTCAAAGATGTATAGTCTCCAAGACTCATAGCACACTCTACGACAGAACTCCCCCAGCATGCTCTGACATTACATTGAATCCTACTTTCAGGGCAGAGTGACCAGGCCTTGGGCCCAGATTATTAACACTTGTGGTCCTTTATTAGGTAGAAACAACAGAGCTTAGCATCCAGTTCCCATGGGTGGTACCAGGCCCCTCTTCCCCCAATCCCTAAAGGGCAGACACGGTTTCTCATACCACCTGGAGGAGTGGACAGTCACCAACAACCATGTTTCTGGGAAAGTCTTGCCACCCTGCCCTCTGACTCACTGAGTCCTCTAGACTTCCAGAACTTTTCCATTTTCCCTACAGTTGATTCCCCATGTGTTGTTTCTTACAATTAGAACGTGAGCTGCCTGACAGCAGGACTAATCTTATTTTTCTATTTGAATCCCCAGTGGTTTAGCACAGTGTTTGGTACATAGTAGTTACTTAAACATTATTTTTTACTTATCTACCTAATAAGCAAGAATCTTTTTTTTGGGGGGGGGGGGCACGATGAGATAAGATAGGTGAGCTCATTGGTTGTGCAAATACCCCTTACCTATACAAATGAACAATTCCTCTACAACTAGGTTAAATGATTTGTACAAAGATATTCAGTCAATATGAATGGGTTGAGGAGGACAGGATTGAACCCCAGACTTCCTGCTTCCTCTTGGTTAGTAAATATAATTAGATTTGATAAGAAGTTTCCAGATGGAGTCCAGGGTGAACCTCTTCCCACCCCTGCAACCCAACATCTGTTCCCCCTTCCTAGTACTTCCGGCCTCCTCATCCAGGTCTTTGCCGTCTCATCTCACGATGTATAATTCCTACTCAACTGAAACTTTTTTCACTTATCCTAAGTAAGATAAAAGTGGCCCTTTTCCAGAGTTCCCAAATACCCCCGTGATGGCCCAGACAGCCACTGACCTCTGAACAAAGCTGTCAAGTGTCAGCTGAAGCTCTGTCTGGCTTCCCAGGGTGACATGAGCAGTTTATAAGCTCCAACTAATGAGGAATAAGAAAAGTAAAAGCCCTCATCGTGGAAATGTACAATAAAGAAAGAGGATGGGTTAGTCAGAGGGTGAGGGGGAAAGATAATAGATGGAGGGCTTCAGGTTTCCACTGACATCCTGGAGATAGCATGTCCTATAATGGATTTATGGGAGACCATGACCAATAGTCATTATGTGTAATGGTAATTGTGAGAGTTAAAGATCTTCCCCACCCATTAAGAAAAGCTTGATTAGGGATGGCCCACACCTTTTGTTAATTTCTAATGCAGCCCTGGTTCTCAAGGGTTGTGATGCCCTCTGACTCTGAAAAGTATACCAATACTCTGAGGTGAGGTTTCATTTTGGGGCTTACTCATTGGAAGTGTTTGTTTGGCCAGATGAGACTCTGAGCAGCCACTAAGGAGCCACAGCTTTGAAAAACCCAATTGTTTTTGCTTCTCTCTCTGGTAAGTATGTATATGTGGTCAGACAGTTGGATCTGTCTGTCGATCTGTGATGTATGTATTGCTTGCAGTGAGACAGGAAGCCCTGTCTGTTGATCTTTGTTTTTCTGTTTGTATTTTCTTTGAAGTTTAGGATGTGACTTTTTCCCCTGAACTAAGTGAATGATATATATGCTTGAATAAAGTGATTGTTGACCCCTCAAAAGTTGCTTTCCTTTTAAAAAAGCAGATCTAAGAACCTCTACAGCAGGCCCTTCTGTGTATGTCGGGGTCCTTGCTGATACCTTTGGCCCACATGGATAGTGAAGAACACAAATCCTTTTCAGCATTTGGATACCTTTTGTGAGGAGGCAAATAAAACACTTGGCAAGTTTTGTAACACCACCATAGGTCTCATCTTCCTCTTTACCCTTGTCTTGCCTGACACCAGAAGGGTATAATGGAAGATGGGTGAAGGAGAGAGGAAAGGGGATGAGTTACTGAGATCACACAAGAATGAGAGACTCATGACACCTTTGTGATTGTGGCCCTTTTTCTGTGTGCCCAGTGCTATGGAAAACAGGTGACCTTGGCTTGGCACACTCCAAGTCACAATTGAATTGTTGAAAAGTAGAATTCCAACAGAGCAGCTTTGATCTTCGAAGGTCCCCTCCCTTTCTACAGATCTCAAAAGAAAAATATCACATGCTGACATGAAACAGTGATAACTGCTCCAACACATTTTCCAAAAGAACCCTATTCCAGGTCCCCAAAGTAGCAATGCAAAAATCAAAAATCAATGCCATACCATAGCTGAAAATTCAAAATCTTATGACACTTTATTTTTCTCATAAAATGTAACTCAGTTACACTGTATAATCAGACTAAATGAAGTGTAAATTAAGCATCATATATGGTAATACCAAATGTTAAATGCCCGTATATTTATTATACTTATATATATATTTTTAAGATAAAGAACCAATTTTACTTTTCTAATAGAAGATTGCTACACAGCCTTGGACCAGTTACTTAAGCTTTCTGGTGCTTTAGATAATTCTCCCAGAATTTAAGTTTCAGAGAGAGCATTCCCTGCATCGGTAGAGGGAAGTTTCCTCACTCAGGAATTCCCGATACTAGTGAAATCACAGGTCTAATTTCCCTCCCTATCCTTAGTAGAAAACTAGAAAGGGGATATGCTTTGCTTTGGATATGTTAAGTTGAAGATGCCAAACAGCTGTTTGGAGATGTCTAAAAGGCAGATGGTAATTTGAGATGGATTCAGAGGGGGCTAGGTAGATGACTCTTGGAGTTGCCTGCATAGAGATGGTAGCTGAATCCCAAGGAGGCAATGAGTTCATCAATAAAGACAGCATCTAGAAGAGAATAGGTCTCAGGACAGAGCCTGGGATACATACCCAAAGCATGAATGATACTCTGCAGAAAGAGTGAGGACAAGCCAGAGAAGAAGAGAAGCAGGAGAAGATTATGAAAACCCAGTGAAGAGTGAATATCTAAGAGGGTGAGAAATGGTGTCCAAGGTTACAGAAAGGTCAAGAAGGACCCAGGCTGAGAAAAGACCATTGGATTTAGCAATTGAAAGATTGCTGGAGGGTATGATTGGGACACATCCACAGTTAGGGGTTGGAATGTGGACGATACCAAACAAGAAGAGAACAAGGAGAAAGTTGCATCACAAAAACCCAAGGAGAAGATGTTGTCTAGCAGAAAAAGGTGCCAAGTGTCCAATTCTGCAGAGGTTAAGGCCATTGGATCTGGCAATTAAGGTATCACTGGTAACAGCTGAAGAATGAAGTTAGAAGCCAGATTGTTAAGGAGTTGAAAATGGAGAAAAGAAGTGGAGACCATGAGTGTAGACATATAGGGTTTGACTATAAAAGGGAGGAGAAAGTAACGAAGGGAATAGCAGAGTCTAGTGAGGGTTTATTAATGATGGAAACATCTGAACATGTTTCTGAGCATTAGGGAAGAAATCAGTAGTTAAGGACAGATTGAAAATTAAGGAGAGAACCCTTTCTTTGCAGAACTGGAGGACTGTGGGTATGTCTATGTGTCAGACTTTGACAATACACTGGCTAATTTTGTGAGACATCCTCCCCATCCCATTATGTGGAATAAATGGCTCTCTGGGAGAAGTCAGGGAAGGGACTATATTGGGAAATGTGCTGGCTAATGTTTAGCTCGCACTTGACATTTTGGCAATGCATTTTGCATATGTTATTTCATCTGTTGTTGTTTTTCCATCCTTTGGTCTCCAAGAAGACCAATGACATCAGGAGGGTGAAGTCTTGACTTGCCAGTGAATTGCATTTAAGGGAGGCAGAACTATGCCAAGTCACCAGTCTCACTCTCTCCTCCAGAGCTGTCCAAGTCCAGTGCTAAGACAAAAGTGAAGGTGACTGGCCTAGCAATGGTCCAGGATGGAGTGGGGGACCGTGGCCTTTTTAAATTAAGGTCTTTCCCAGGTTTCAGTTTGTCTGAGGCAACACCCATTCAATGACCAAGGGCTGGGTAAGAATTGAAACAAAAGATAGCCTGGTTTGCCTTCACAAAAGTATCATTCTGAGAGGGGAAGGCCCTCAGAGTTTCTAGTCAGAACAGAAAACAATTGCTATTTACATTCATTCTAAGCCATCAGAACCAAAACAATGAGCCATCTGATAACTCATTGAAATGTAAGTGGTGTTAAAATATGTCAGTGACATTTATTTTATTTTTTAAAAAAATATTTAATTTTTTTAATATTTAAAAAAAAATTGTTGAGTTCCAAATTTTCTTTTTCTTTTCCTCCTCACCTACCCCCTCTTGAAGAGGGTAAGCAATTTAGTACAAGCTATACATGTGCAATCATGCAGAACATATTTCCATATTAGTCATGTTATGAAAGAAAACACAGACCAAAAGAAAAAACCATACACACACACACACAAAATAAAGTGAAAATAATATGCTTCTATCTACATCCAGACTCCCTCAGTTCTTTCTCTGGAGGTGGACTGCATTTTCCATCATGAGTCCTTTGGAACTGAAATGACTTTTATTTTAAATAAATTAGGGGAAGACAAGCGATATTTGGAGGGGCAAGGGCCTTGGGGAAACAGGAGAAGATAAGATCTAGGGCCCAAGTTGAGAAATGTGGTATTATGAATACCTTTGTTTGTATTAAATAACATTGAAAGTGAACTAGCATGGTTTTCACAAAAGAGCAGATCTGGGGGTGGGATCAAGATCTGAGATTTCATCAGTGTGTGGAAATTCTCTTCACAGGTACAGATTACCATCTCCTCAATAAACTGGAATCTTAGAGATCCCTTAATTGGCTTGCCCAGGATTGTACAAACAAGATGTGTCAGAGACAGATCTTAAACTCAGGCCTCCCTGACTCTGACACTAGAACCTGGTCTACTGGTCCCCCCACCTCTACACAGCCTAGGAGCTCAGTCTTTGCTGCATGAAGGTGTTTTGGTGAATATGGATACTTTTGCTCGCACACATTAACCAAAGCATCTTTATTCAGCAAAGACTAAGCCTCTTCTCTGTGCAAGGAGCAAAGTGAGATGTGGGGGGGGTGGGAGGAAGAAAACAGGTTACAATATGCCTCACCTCACAACATACTTAGAATAGTGATGGTGTACACACATATACTGATACACACACATGCACACACTCATACACACATGCATACTCACATATGGATGCACATACACATGCACGCATCAATACCCACATGTATATACTCTTATGTTTACACATGCATCCACTCATACATGCATACACACAGAGTGCTAATATTATATATTGTCATTATCTATATATTAGATAAATTGAAAGAAAATCGAAGGTTGCATTACAGTCAAAATACCTGGAAGTCTTCAAAGGTCCCAGAAATCTGCTAGTAGGAAGGAGTCAGGGGATAATCTGTGTCTCAGAGACATTTTGGTAATGAAGCGGGACACGGAAACGTGCTGAGAAATGTTGTTTTCTGACATTGAATTTTACAAGAGACCCATAAAAATTCTTTTGTTTTTTTAAGTTATGGAAGCAGGAGTTTGGAGAAGACAGAGGCATGAGTCCTCTGGTGGGATTCCTCTGCCTGAGTTGTTGATACACACGGCCCCCTCTCTCCAGCCCACAACAGGAAAGAAACAGGAGAACCAGAGAAGCAGAAATACGAATAATGATGATGTTAATCAACGAACATTTATTAAGTGCTTAATTATGCCAGATGCTCTACTAGACACAGGAGATATACAAAGATAAAAATGAAACAATAATTGGAATTTATATAACACTTTGGGCCACTAGGTGGAGATGCAGGGGATGGATTTCCAGAGTCAGGAAAACCAGAGCTCGTATTTGACTTCAGACATGAGCTGTGTGACTCTGGGCAAATTACTTAACGCTGTTTGCCTCAGTTTCCTCCTCATCAGTAAAATGAGCTGGAGAAGGAAATGGTATGTCAATATCTTTATCAAGAAAACCCCCAATGGGGTAATAGAAAATCAGACACAACTTAAAAGATTCAAAAACATATGATGCTTTATATAGAAGATCTCATTGGCTTCCTACAACAACCCTTGGAGGTCGATGCTATTATTTTGTCCCTTTTACAAATGGGGAAATTCAGCCTTTTACAAAAGGCTGAAAAGTTAAGTGACTTGCCCAGGACTAGTATGTCTCTGAGGCCAGAGCTGAACCGAGATCATCCAGACTGAAGGCCCGGTGTTCTGTTTAATTAAACATCTCACTGCCTCTGAAATGTGAGACAACTCTTGGAGCTTTAAAAGTCTCACTTAATGATGATAATTGATGATGATAATTTCATATTTAGTGATTAAATCTAAAGGAAAGGAGGAAGGAAAAGGGAGGAAAATAAAATTTCCTTAAAAACAACAGAAAACAGAAGTAACAACCACAGAAAGGGAACATGGAAACAAACAGAATATTTTTGCTACTATCTTGTCAATAATAAATTTAACCCCAGCCCACCCCCCCCCCAAGGTATGTATACACCGATAAACAGAGCAGAGAGTTCTCTGTGCCCCTCCCTTTGGCACCTGCCCAACCTCAATGTCCTAGGTTGGCAGGTTGGGTCCTCAGGAGGCCACTGTGCTCAGGTTCAAAGGTGTGGTCATTGGGGATCCCCTTCCAAAACTTATAGCTTTCTAGCCCCTTTGGTGTATTCTCTATGATCAATTAGCCAGTAGACATGATAAATTTTGCTCTTAGTAAAAAGTACTTTAAAAAATGTCATCCTAGGAACAATACACGCAGATTTTGGCGCACTGTTTCTTAACAATAAGAGCTGTCCCCAAGAGAAGGGATCCATCCCCACTCCAGAAGTCTTTATGCAGAGTTGGATGACCACTTACCAGGAATATTAGGCAGAAGTTTTGTTTCTTACATGTAGGTTTTATTTCCCTTTCACTCCTCCCCCAACTTGTACTCCCATTTATAGGTTGGCCAGTAGGTGGTTACTGTCTTGGGTTCTAGGGTTAAGTGTGTGAACCATACTTATAAAACTGTAAGCTCGTTTTCTCACTGGCATGACTTAACCATTGGTCAGAGACATAATTAGCTCTCAGATAAAGGTATTTACTATGGTAGAATAGTTTTGGTTTTTAAAAGTGACTACAGGACATTTCTGTAAACTGGAGGGAGGGTACTCTGCCATAAAATATATACCATCCATAAGAATGGGTTGAGATTTGGAGCACAATGATACATGTGTGTCAAAGGCCCCTCATAACCCTGCGTACTTCAGGACCTTCCTAGGGTCTGTTCCTCTTCATTGTTAGCTCTCTTTTCTACTTCCCACGGTCCTGCTCTTTGGAGCTGCTTTCTCCCTCTGTGACTGTTTCCATGTCTATTTATGTCTTGGCTCTTCCAATTGTCTCAAAAATTCTCTCCAAGAGTAATTTGGAACTATGCCCAAAAGGCTACAAAAATGTGCATACCCTTTGACCCAGCAATACTGCCTCTAGGACTGTATCCCAAAGAAATCATAAATGAGAAAGGGTCTCATATGTACAAAAATATTTATAGCAGCTCTCTTTGTGGTGGCCAAAAACTGGAAATCAAATCCCCATCAATTGGGGAATGGCTAAACAAGTTGTGGTAAATGAATGTAATGGAATACTACTGTGCTATAAGAAATGATGAACAGGAGGACTTCAGAGAGGCCTGGAAGGACTTATATGATCTGATGCTGAGTGAAAGGAGCAGAACCGGGAGAACTTTGTACACAGCAACAACCACAGTGTGTGAGGAATTTTTCTGGTAGACTTAGCCCATCACAGCGATGCAAGGACCTAAAACATTCCCAAAGGACTCTCGAGGCAAAATGTTATCCACATCCAGAGGCAGAACTATGTAACGGGAACGAAGAATGAAGCAGAATATTTTCTCGTGTTATATTTTGTTTTATTTGGGGTTTTCTCATGGTTTCTCCCATTCATGTTAATTCTTCTATGCAACATGACCAATGTGAAAATGTGATTAATAAGAATGTATGTGTAAAATATGAGATTGCATGCTATCTTGGGGAGAGGGAGAAAATCTAAGACTTATGGAAGTGATTGTAGAAAACTGAAAACAAATAAAAAATTCTCTCCAACCAACGAACCCTCAAACTACGGGATGCATTATCCATTGGAGAGTGGGGGAAAAGAAGGTACAATCTCTTCCTCCTCCCCTATGGCTGTGTTCTTCACAAAGCCCTCCTGAGCCTGCAATGTCTCATAACGTTGACCTGATTGAATTCATCCAGGGATTAGCTGTGTAAGGCCTCTGGAGCATGCCTAATTTGTTTGCTCCATCATAAGTATTTGTGACTCAATCAGAGAGATGTTCATACCTTATAAAGGAATCTCAGGGTGTCACCTCTTCCCATGATTTTATCCACTGAGTTGAAGGTGTAGGTGGGAGAATTATATTTTCTCCCTCACATATGCAGGTGTTAGATCGACTACTAGGTCCCTCCTAAATCTAAAATTCTATTATTTTATAAATATTGCACAAGTGCTTACTCCCTCCCTCTCTCCTGAAGAAAAGGGGCTTAGAAGGAATTTATCTTTCCAAATAGAAGAAAGCAAAATAAAAGGAAAGGCACTAAATAGCCATCTCAAGATGTCTGGAAGTCAGTCCCATACAAATTTGCTGTGTGACCTTAAACCAGAAGAAGGAAGGAATTTATTAAAGGGCAATTACGTGCCAAGCACTGTGCTTTACAATTATCTCACTTAATCCAACAACCTAAGAGAGGCAAATGCTATTATCATACCCATTTTATAGCTGATTTAGGGATATAGATGATTTACAGCAGAGATGGGGAATCTGTAACTTCAAGGTCACATGTGGCCCTCCAGATCCTCAAGTGCAGTCTTCTTGCTGAATCCAAACTTCCCAGTACAAATTACCTTTATAAAAGGATTTATTCTGTAAAACTTGGACTTAGTCAAAAGGCTGCACCCAAGGACCTAGAAGGACTTTCTGAAGTCCTATACCAAATATTACAAAAGAACCCACAAAAGTAACCTGGTTTGAAAAAAAAACCTGCTAGTGGCCTTGGAAGGAAGAAATGATGGATGTTTCTTTGAAAGGGAATGAAGTGGGAGGAAGGTCGCCTTTCTAGTACACATATCCAGGATACAATGGAAAGTCTGTCAAGATTTACTAAACTTGGTAACTACCACCCATTTAAGAAAAGTCTGAAATGTACCTCCAGGGACCATGACATTGTGGGAAGGAAACCAAAGGATTGGAAGTCACTAAGGGCATTTTACCTCACATCCAAATGCAGTTTGGAACTTGGGAAGATACAGGAGCAGATGGCTAGCTATTGAGTTGTTGAAGAGAATGATTCGGCTTTCTAGACTATTGTTTAAAATAGCTGAAAGAGGATGAACTCTTGGTCAGAGACAGAAAGTCTCATGAAGACTGGAAAGAATGTGTTTGCCTAGAAGCTTTCTAGTTTGAAAAATGAGGGATTACAGTTAAAATGGAGGGAGGAGGGCAGGGGTCACATACTATGTTGTTATGATGGAGAGAAAGGAATGAGTGAAGGAAATGCCCAGTAACTCACTGGCAGAGGGTAAGGGCCTGGGTGTCTGTGTCCCAAAGAGAGGAATAAGAATAATAGATGAGGTGAACTTATGATTTGACATGAAAAGGTCAATACAACTTCATGGATATTGCTGAGAGTTGATAGGATGGGATGGACAATTGGAATCCAATAGGTCATCTTCCATTTATCCTGTTCAAACTTTGTTTAGACCTAGGGTCTCCTTCATTAAGTGTGAGCTCCTTAGGGCAGCCTTTTCTGTGTTCAGTGTTTAGCACAGGGTCTGGCATACATAGTATGTAATGTTTATTGACTGACTTCAGAAGTTGATGTTCTTGCTCTCCTTAGGTGACACTTTAGAGCCAGATTTGGATCCAAACTTCACAGAGAACAAATCTCTTTATTGACTGAATCCAAACTTCACAGAACATATCCTTTTATTAAGGGGATTTATTTTATGAAGTTTGGATCCAGTCAAAGGACCATACTTGAGGACCTAGAGGGACACAGGTGGCCTCGAGGCCACAGATTCCCCACCCCAGGACCATGTTTTGACTGCTGGTGAAACCCATTTCTCTGCCACTCTCAGGCCATGTACAGAAAGTGCTATGCAAATGATCTATTATTGATGTACAAACTCATTTCTAAATGGCCATTTTCACAGTTTTGAAGGTTAAGACTGAGAAGTTATAAATCAAATAACTAAAAAAGATGGGACAATTTTGTAGGGACTTACATCTGACGGAAATGTGGATTTTTTTGAGTTTTGTATCAAAAGGTGGAGAATAATCACTAAAAATAGAGGCCCTGATTTAAGACCATTAGTAGCCAAGGAAGGGGATGACCATGTGAAGGTAGAAGACCAGAGATATGAAGGAGCCAAGGACAGAACAACGTAGAATGAGATAAGGGAGGACAATGGGTAAACAAGGTCTGAGGCAAATTGAGATGTGGAAGAGGCGCCTGCAGCTGCTGAGATCTGATTGTAGGAAAGCAGAATCACTTGATGTCTGAGACCCACCAGAGCTTATTATGTCAAAATTTGGTTGCCCAGAGGAGTTCAGCAGCATTGTACATCAGTTTCATGGCATGTTTGCCCAGGTTCTGGATAGTGGACAATGCTCTCGTACCTTCCTAGTCACCAATGGAATGAAACATGGCTGCGTGCTTGCTCCCATGCTTTTCAGCATGATGTTTTCAGCCATGTTGTCAAATGCTTTCAATGAGAACGAACACAGCATCAAGGTCAACTACTGTACTGATGGTAAGTTCTTCAATTTGAAAAGGCTACAAGCCAAGACCAAAGTGGAGGGAATGTTGGTGCATGATTTTGTTTGCAGATGGTTGTGCACTCAATGCAGCCCCTGAAGTTGAGAGGCAACGAAGAGGCAACGAAGGATTGATCAATTCTCTGCTGCCTGTGCTTATTTTGGCCTAATAATTAACACCAAGAAAACACAGGTGCTCATCAGCCACCACCACAGCATACATGGAACCATTGTTTACAACAAATGGAGAAGTTTTGAATGCTGTGGATAAGTTCACTTACCTTGGACGTGTACTTTCCAGAGATGTACACATTCACAATGAGGTTGATGCATGCATTGCCAGAGCTAGCTTGGTGTTTGGGAGGCTCCACTGACTATGAAACAGAACCACTGTGTTGACCTCCTTGTTGTATGCCTGTGAAAAAATGGGCCATGCCTGGAAACTGAATCGCTTCCATGTGAATTGTCTTAGGAAGATTCTGAGGATCATCTGGCAGGATAAGTACCAGACGCTGAAGTCCTTGCTCAAGTTGAACTGCCAAGCATTCAAACTGCTTCAGAGAGGGCAACTCCGATGGGCTGGCCAGGTTGTTTGAATGCAAAATATATGCTTGCCAAAAATAATGTTTTATGAAGAACTCACATGGGGCAGGTGATTGCATGGTGGTCAGAAGAAGTGATACAAGGACACTCCCAAAGTCTGTCTTAAGAACTCTGGATTTGACTGTGCAACATGGGAGACAGTGGCACAGAACCGCTCAGCATGGCGTGCCCACTTCAGAAAGGGTGCTGTGCTCTATAAGCAAAGCAGAATTGAGGCAGCACAAAGTAAACATAGGATGTGCAACCACCCCAAATGTTCCCACGGACTATCTGTGCCCAACTTGTGGTAGAGCATTCCAAGGTCGTATTGGTCTGATCAGCCACAGTTGGACACAATGAAATTTCACTTTATCATAGTGATGTCATTTTGGTCCTCTTTGAAAACCAAGGACAAACAACCAGTCAACTTCCTTCTATGATTTGAGGGAGACAGTATGTAAGATAGCCTTTGCATCTGATTACTGTCAAGTAGGCTGTTTTGCTAAAAAGAATGTGATGCTTTTTCAGCAACCCACCAAGTGCATGCTAAGTGTATGAAATTGTTTCAGCGGCCTGAAGTTGGCAGAGAAGTGATCTTTTCTCTGTAGGAAAGCTGTGAAAAAGTGGGTTTTGCCCAGCAGGTAAAACATGGTACAATCTGTACCCTAAAAAGATCAAGGCCTAAAAGCCCAGTCATAAGCTGCCTAGGGCACCTGGGTTTTCTTCCTTATGTCTCTCACTGGCAGATTGCTGTATGTGCTCACTCTCCTCCCTGCCACAGCCATGGACACCATGTGCATTGGGGAGGCGGGAGGCTGAGTGTTGTCACGTTTCTAGATGGACAGTGACATCATCGTTAGTCCTGCTTTTGTCATGTTCAGTTATGTCTAACTCTGCAAGACCCCATCTGGGATTTTCTCGGTAAGGAATTCCCTTCTGCCCATTTTACAGATAAGGAAATGAGGCAAATAGGGTTAAGTGACTAGTCCAGGGTCACACAGCTAGTGAGTATCTGAAACTGGATTTGAACTTAGGACCTTCTGATTCCAGGTCTGGCACTTTATTCACTGCACCACTTAGTTGCTCCTAGATGCTTTTCATCCTTTAGTACGTTTCATTTTTAAGAGGCAATGGTATTACTGTGACTGATTTTGTATGAATGGGAAGTCACTAGTGGGGGCTCAGAGTTGAAGTGGGAAGAATATACTTGTGCCACACTAGGGTTACCCTGTGACGTTCAGATGGGGTGAGCAAGCTAGTCCCAGCTAGCTCATCTTAGACCAAGGAAAGTTTGAGGAGTTGGGTATTTGGTGCCCCACCTTTTCTAAGGACCATGTTGGCTCTACACAAGGTAGGTGCTTTACGTTTGTTTCACTGAATACATTAAGGTATCAGACAACAGTCCCCCATACCATCCACTCAGACATGAATGGACAAATTGCATTTATTTTTTTTAAAGTCAGACTTGTGACTTTATCAGCATGAGGAGCTCTCCAACGTAGATCAGCACCTGTTGTGAAATTTGGTCTTAAGAGCTCCCTGGGATAAGTCAGTGCATTGCAAAAGTTTGTGGTCTACACTCATTAGGATCTAAAATCCTAGAGGACTAGAGCAGGGATTCTTAACCTGGGAGTCTGGTCGTGGGGGGGGAATTACATCTACATCTTTATGTTCACTAACCTCTAACGGAAAGTTAGCATTTCCTTCAACTATGAAGAAAACAAATTATTCTGAAAAGGGGCTTACCAAAACTGCCAGAGGGGCCTGTGGGAGAGGGAGAAAAAAAGGTTAAGAACCCTTGGGTTAGAGCACGTGAAGACATTTGTTGGAGGACATCAGATATCCTTAAACCAAAATGCAACAGGCGAAGACTGCATGAGCCTGCACATCTGTAACTGGAGATGTATCTTAGAAATGCCCGTCAGAATTCTGGAGTCAGAAGGAACCTCAGGAGCCACTGAGTTCCACCCCTCAATAAAACACTCTAAGTGGTCAGATAGCCCCTGTTCAAAGACTTCACTCACTCTCCAGCCCATTTCTGCAGTCTAAACGGGCCTTGGACTGGGGTGGGGACAGGGGAGCTTCTTTCCCAGCCTCAGGCTTAGAGCAGATACAGGCCTCATCGCTGTCCCATGAACCAAGCTTTCAAATACTGAGAGTTCTCATGTGCCTGAGCAGGCTTTTCTCTTCAGGCTGTCCAGTTTCAAAATCCCAATGTGAATGTGCATTTAAAGCTTTTCACCGACCCCATCCCACTTTTGGCTAAACAGATGCTTTTGATGTAAGCCTTCTCTCTGGGGTTCTGTGAAGGGTCTTCTCCCTTTGGTGTGGCCTCTATATGGTCTCTCCCTGGAGTGCTACCACTCTATTCATTAGAAAGCCATTCTGATTTCCCCATTTATCTGCCTGATTTGCCCTCTCCTTAGCCAATGAACATCACATGTGTTTCAGCCCCGTATATGCTACACCCTGCAACTTCCTTAAAAGGACTGTCTTCTTCCACCTTCACATTTTTGGGTCAAGGGCCCCCAAGCTCATACCCAATACCCTAGAGGGTGCAGAGGAATTCTTCAGTTACCTTCCCCTGCTTTTAGGATACTGGCCTTCCTTGAAAACTCTACATCATCATTGGACAGTGTCAGAAATGCCACTGCTGTCCTCAGTGCCAATCACTGGATCAGAGCCCTCTGGTTAATGCCATGCTTCTAAGCACCTCTCCCCATTGAATATAGATTTATCACTGGTTGCACCATCCTCCCTGACCTCCTATGACTATTCAGGTTTGAAGGTGGATTAAGTCCCACTTTCTCCATTTCACCTAAACTTGAAGGTAGAGATTTGGGTTAATAGCTTTAGGGGTGGGATGAACTTGGATGGTGAAGACTAATTCCTTTAATGTAAAAGGAATGTGAAGACCAGAGTGGCTAAGTGACTTCATCACAGGTACTAGAGCCATTTCAGGTTTGGTGGGAGGGGAACCCAACTCCTAAAACCTGTTCGTCTTGTGTGAATTTAAAGATCATCACTCAGATTGCTCATCGAAAATTAAAGTTTGGTCTTTAGCGTTTAATAGTACTGTACATGGATAGCCTCCTTCAGATTGTTCGCTGTCTTAGGAAAAGAGAAAAAACAATTTGCAACTCAAAATTTTTTTAGCGTGAATGTCGAAAACTATCTTTTACATGTAATTCAAGGAAATAAAATACTATTAATTGTGTGTGAGAAAAGGGAGGGATAATAAGTTTGGCCTTCTCCACAACTGCAAGCCTTTTGACCCATTTTCATCCTAACTCAATTTCCCTAACACTGCCCTTATGCTACAGGGTCACCTTTCCTCATAGTTCTTTTCTAGATTAAGTCTCCATTCTCCATCAGCAACTCTGCTTGGTTTCCAGTGCACCAGCATGCCCTAAACCCCCACCCTTGTGGGTGTTGTGTCCCTCTTAACACTGTGAACTCCTTGAGGGTAGGGTCTTTCCATTTGTATAACCAAGGCTGAATGCCTCGCAATTAATATTCACTAATCTCTGGCATAGTTACCAAGACTGTAATATGGTTACAGTCAAACATATACAACCATCAGGATGTTCACCATTACGGATTTTTCCCAGGTGCCAAACTTTGTGAATACAAATTTCCACCTTTGGCTTGCCTTTCCATTCCCAGCAGCAAACCCCAGAACCTCGAGAAGTGACCACATCCATAACATCCTGGGAGATGGCATTTTTCCTGTACAACAAGGCCATCTTTTGGGGGCCCCTTAATTGAATTTTTCTTGTGCATGTGGACTTGTTCAACACCAGTATTTTTAGCCTTAAAGGTCCTTTAGGCTACAAAAACCCCAACCAAACAAACAAAAAAAAAACCCCAACCCTTTAATAAACCTTGACTGGATAAAAACTTTGTGGCCAGGCTGGCCTCTTTCCTGGCATGGATAATAATTTGCCACAAAATCATTCACTAGAGGCCTTTGGTGCCAATTAAAATGAGTACAAGTTGAGCAATTATTTTCATTTTGAGAAAATACAACAAGCTTAAAGACAACACTGATTGGCATCCAGAATATCTCTTCACTAAATCCTTTCTTCAGCTCAATTTCTCAAGCTCAACTTCCTCAAATCCTTCCAAATTCAACATCTCATAACTTGCCCAAAGCCCAAACCCTACCTTTTCACCCCCACCACTTTCTTCTTCGTACTGCACAGCCTGGGTGTCTCCCCTACCCCCACAGAAGTACACAATCTAACATTTCTCTTTTTATACCAATCAAGATGCATAAGACCAAAGGTAGACTTGAGGACAGGAAAAAGGGGGCAAAATGTTTATTTTCTCTGCCTAGGACATGCGAATATTTGGTCTCCACTCTGCCTCGAATGCTGCGATAGATGATATGAAAGCCAAGTTACTTCTGCCAGATGAAATAAGCACTATTAAAGAAAATAACTAGATGGAGAACCCATTTAAAGAAGTTTAAAGGCTCTGGTACATTGAAGATATCGGGGACATTGGGGACTCATAAGGAGTTCTTTCCATAATATTTGGCATTCACATGGTCATCTTGTTATTCATTCTATTTTTTTTCCTAACTATGCACCCAACTCCATTTCCTGTGAAACCACACCCTTCTTGACCCCCCTCTTCAAATCTCCCCCGCATAGTTTAATAAAGAAAAGAACCTTCTATTAGATCAGGGACTCAACTCTGGATGTGGGAACTTTTAGGTATTTACAGTGTTAATGTAAGACAGACTGCACTGGGAGCTATTCTGGGACAGACCCCCTAAATGACCAATTGTGAAAGCTGTAATACAAACAAACTATGGTAGAAGGCAGTAAGTAAGCCATTTTTTTTCTTTTAAAATAATCAGTAATGGAAAACTTAAATGTATTCTTTTAGGCAAACTGAAATTGTCACCAACTTGTTCTCTTTTTAATTAAGTTTATTTAAACACAGTTCTCAAAACAGTCGAGTGAATCAGGCCTCCTTTGGGAAGCAAAGGGATCTCAAAATAGGTTTTGAAATTTACCAGGCAAAGTCTTCAGTTCACTCCCCAAACTGCTGAAGTGTTCCTTTCTCCCATCCGTTATGAAGCACCCATTTTTATTTGTAATCTAAAGCCAAAAGTTAAGATTACATTTGTGGTGGAATGTCCCATTACTCATTGACAGCTGAAAGCTCCGCCTCACCACCTCCAGAACAGCCTCGTGAAGAAGCCGGGCCTTCTCTGAGGCCTCCACAGACTAACTATTGTCCTCACTTGCTATTTGCACAGATTACATAAAGGCTTGACAAACAACATTCAGACAAGCAGTAAGCAATTGCTGGATAGAAATACCTTTAGTTCTAATACTAGTAATACAGAGTTACACAGTATTATAATCGTAACACTCAGTTGGAGATATATTAAGTTCGGTGCTCTCTAAATGGCAAGGGTGAATGGGCATTTGATTTGATTTTCCACAGACTAATCTGAAAATTCAGTTTTCCTAAGCATTGATGTGGTGAAAAGAAAAGTAGAAATCAAACTGTTTATTGTTGGTTTACCACTTGGAGGCATTTTACATAAATGTCAAATCTTCAGGTTACCCTGGATTCAGTAGAAAAACCTTTTAAATGAAGTTTTTGTACAATAGAAACTTCTCAGCAGTCAAAATTTAGACTGTAAAAAAATACATGCAAAACATACTTCTCTGAAAACACTTAACTTTGAACAAAGCACCAAACTACACAAATGCAGAATGAAAACAGCATTTCAACTCCACCAAAAGTAGTCTTCATAAAAGGTGTAAAAGTCACCTATTCACTAGGCACTGTTCACTTTTAAACAGGAGACAATAAAAAAATATTGTCCACAAAACAAAATCCCATTTCAGAAATCCACCATCTTCATGCTTTAATAGCGACCTGTCCCAAACAAACAGACACAGAAAGAGGGAGAGAAGTAAAAACATTAATAATTTTTTCTCTCATCTGCTCCTAGACAGAACCCAGGCCCCTTTCCTACACTTTTGATTAACACTATATAACTCAGTAAATTCAATCTGTTTCACAGAAATACAGCAGATCTGAGACAATACTAGCGAGCTTTCCAGAAATTGAGGACTAGGAAGATAACATTCCGTCTTTACAGTCAATGGCTGTGTTGTTTTCACTCCACTGCCTCAGTAACACTCACCTGCCCCTTCCATCAGGGGCATCTCCCCAACCAGCACATTACTCTTAAGGCAAAAATTGCATGTTGTGTTTAACTCTTGTGCTGAGAAACAATAGAAACCATTTAATTATACCCTGAAATTACAGAATTTTGGATATAATGGTTATTTTTAATGGACACTGAAATAAATGATGGTTGACAGAAATAGCAAAGTGGCTTGCAATGGCTTGGATTACAAAGATTAAAACTGGCAAGAGGCATCCCTTTCTGATTTAAAAAGGTCAAGTCATTCCATATCCTGAGACACTGAGGAAGGCCTGCCAGTCTTAGTAACAAAAGCAAAGCAAATATTCTTTACTTACGAGGTGAATAAGATCGAGATCGAGACCGTGACCTGTAACCCCCACGACTGTAATATGGGGATGGTGATCGCCTCCTGGAAATAAATGGAAAGTGATTCAATCCTCAACACAAACAATGTTACCTAAACGAGCCTGTGGGTATACTTGGGCAATGTCAGCTTATGGAACCAACTCAACTGTGGAGTGCTTCCAGTGACCTCCATCACTCTCATTAATCCTAGGGCTCAGTTTAGGTTTAGAGCATTGTGGCCTCCACCCCTTATACAATTCCCTACTCCAAATGTGATTTAAGACTTACCAGAAGTGCTGACTATTATACTGCCCCTGTCTAAATATGGTCCCAATTGTAATAAAAAGTTTGGTCTAGATCCCAAGGAAGCTACCTGTGAGCTTGCCCCTGACAAGCAGCACAGACACCCTTGCTTCAGTAACTCAGCAGCACAGTCAATTCTCCAAACAAAAAGGGCCAAGGGCAGGATGGAGAGACACTACCTTTTAAATCATTTTATCCCTTTCCTCTTTTCTCAAAGCAAGCCTTTGATATATTAAGAGGTACATGTAGGAGTTGGGAGTATGTAGGTATTTATAACTCAAAGAATCACACCCAGCTTTTATTTCAAAGGTGTTGTTTGCCTGTCTACAGCAAACTATAGAAGATGCACACAGGAGTAGTGTGCACAGGAAAGAGATCAAGGCTCTGGGTCCTTAGACTCTATAAACAAAGGAAAAACTAGCCATACTTTAAAAAGATAAACTGAGGTTGCCCTGGAGTGCGATTTTTATCTATCCAATTAGCACCTTGTGATTTTCACACGAAATTTTTAAAACCTTTTTTTCAGCATCTAGTTAACTCCTTGGCATAGGCTGAAAACTGTCCAATAACCCTAGTATGGCATGTCTTTTCATTATTCTTACAAAGCATTTTCTAGCTTACAATTTGGCGAGATCAACATTGCATGGAGAACCCCTTGGTCTGACCAAGCTTGGTGTGAGCCCTGCTGCAATCCGAGACCTTTCCCAACACTAAGACCTTTCCTAGCATACCTGTAAATCTGATCCCTGTCTTGGGCAGCTCTCCACCCTCCTCCTCCTCCACCTCCTCCTCTGTGAAGACACAAGCAAAATACTTTTTTGCAGTTTGGTTTATTGAGTTATAAGTAGATGACATTAAACAACAAACACAATCACAGTATCACAGCACCGGACCTCAGTGGCCACCTAGTTCAACCAGGGGCTAAACAAGCATCTCCTCTACGGCCACACCAGCCACATCAGCCTGGGTTTGACCTCCCCGTCACCCCACTCCCTCCACTTGTGGGTGAGCCCTCATTGTTTGCAAGGGATTCCTCAGACCAAGCCTCAATGTGCCTCTTGGCCACCTCTACCCACTGCTCTTACACTAGGGCCAACAGGACACGGCTAATAACTTTCCCACGTGACAAGCTCTTTAAAAATACTTGAAGACAGCAATCATATCATCCCTACACATCATCTTTTCCATGCTAGTTATGGCAAAGCATAAATTAAAGAATTCTGATCCATCCTTCAAGACAGTAACAAATGCTGGAAAGCAAGAGTACTGGCTCCCTGGTGGCTACAACTGGGCATAATCCCTTACATTCAAAGGAAAATCATATTAAGCTAACAGTATTTCTCAGATATTCAGCAATGCCTTAAGGTGTTTTATAAATGAATGGCTAACAATCAGCCCAACACTCACCCTCCCAAACCAAGCCTCTTAAGTTTACATTTATCAATGTTATTAGAGAAACCCTTAGAATGGAAATATTTGGAAGATTCAGCCAGTTTCTAAAGCTCCAAACTTAAGTCTATAAAATAGAGATGTGTGTGCACATGTACACACTCACACAAATGCACCCACAACTACCAAATATTGACTGCCTGGACAACATGGGGCTCTTGGGACTCTTCAGGCCTTAAGTCAGGACCAGTTCACCTTCTGTTCCCCCTTTCTCTCCCCACTTCAATCTCTTTATCTCAATCTTTGTCTTGGAAGAATTCTTGCTCTTCCAAGATCCTCATTTTAAGAGTTCATTATAGCATCTGTAGGTGCTGTTTTCTGTCAAGGACTTTCTGAGGGAGGATTCTCAGACATACTGAAGGAGTGTATAAAAAAAAAGCTGTTTCCTAACTATTCGTTCTAAGATAGGATGTCTCTCTGAAAGATTCACTTCAGTGAAAGGCACACTAGAAAGAATTCCCAGAAAGGTCTCATGGCTTTTCTTTCCTTTTATTGACAGAATGGCCTTTCTCTTTCTCTCTGGTCCTTTGGGACATGGGAAGGAAGACCAGGCATAGGGATACTCAAGGACAGCCCAGGCCAGCATGTGGTCCAGGGAGAGTTTCAAGAGCTTCTGCCCTACTCTACTGGCTAATGGATGAAATGGTTCCATCAAGGACACAAGTCTGCTTGCCCGTTTGTGCTTTCTGGTGTTTTTAAATGATCACATGCACCTCAGCAGAGTTCACCTGGTGTTTAAAACAGATTAAAAAAAACCATTTGTGCCTTAATATTCATGGAGTGCTCTGCGCTCCACTTCCAAGTATTTGTCCAATGGACTATACAAGACAGGAAACTGCATGCCTGTGCCAAGGAGGTCATCAATGGATAGAATGCCTTGTAATCTCAAGGAAATCTCTGGGGCCTTAGATTTCTTAAAACACAACAGACACTTGTCTAATAAAGGCAGCATGATTTAACTTAAATTCTGAAAGTTCCTGGAACATGGGAAACGTGCAGTTAGATTTCAAATACTATGCTCCAAAGTTGTTTACACTAGAATGATTTTTAAATGAATAGTGAGTCTACCCAACAATCATTACAAATCAAAGACTGTAACCTCCCTGGCTACCACAAGCGATCCTGAATAGCTCCCAAACAACTGGAACAATAAGATTTCTTACCTGTAGGATCTACTGTAATAGTCACGATCGTCATAACCTCGATCGTAGCCTCGATCATAGTAATCACGACGGCGTGAACTGCCACTGCGCATAATATAAAAAGGTTAAGTTCTGGATGTTATTTTTTTTTAAAAGACTACACTTCATACTTGCCTAAGCCCACATAAAATTAAACATTCTATCTGAGCAAAACCTTGTATAAAAACTGTAGCAAACTAATCTGGAAGATTCATTTTCAAAGGGGAGGGGAAAGGGTTCTTTTCAAACTGAATCTGTCACTTGTCCAGTTGTTTTCAGTCATGCCTGGCTCCTTGTAACCCCATTTGGAGTTTTTTTGATCATTTCCTTCTCTAACTCATTTTACACATGAGGAACTGAGGAAAACCTGGTTAAGTGGCTTGCCCAAAGTCACACATCTAGGAAGTATCTGACGCCTGACTTGACCTCAGGGTCTTCTTAACTCCAGGCTCAGCACTTTATCCACTGTGCTTCTTAACTGCCCCCAGTTTAACATTAATTCCTGGCAAAACCTGAGAGCTATTAAAGGATGCATGGCTCATTTCATATTTAGAAAAGGAAATGTTAATAACTTGATTGACTGAGCAGCTTCATTAAGAATCAATCATGCCTGACTTCATTTTTTCATCAGAGCAGGAAAACTGTGGAATGCCAGCCCCTGAGGAGGCAGCAGTAGTAATGAAGTTGTGGCTGCACAGGGAACAAGTAGAGGGCCAACCCACCCACCCAGATTGATTTCATTTCAACAAGAAATGAAAATGACACCTGTCAAATAGCTCACATGTGTCAGGCAAGATTTGGCAGGATCTTCTCAAATTCTAAAGCCAGTCCACATTCATCCTGACATGATCCATCTTGCTAAAATCTAACTATGTTCCTCTCAACCTAAATTTTCCTAACACTCCATTCCAAGTGGTTCTTATATTCTTAAACTGATTGTGCCTAACTTAATTTCTACTTTGTCTGAATATAAACCATGACAGAAAAAAAAAAAAACAAACCCAAAACACACACACCAAAGAATAGGACCCTAACCCACAGTATGAGCATTATGTAATTATAACCTATATTACAACTTCTAATAATTACTCTTAGGTTTATAACTTTATATTTTAAATTTTTTGGGAGGAAGACACTACATTTTGGGAGTATTGCCTTTATAGTGGGCTCACAGGTAAGCAGCAGGCTACTGGGATTTTCTATGCTGCCCAGTCTTATAGTACCCACTCTTCCCTATCTCTCCTGATTCTGTCCTTTAAAAGGCAGCAGAGCACTGGAGCCAAGCAGGTGTCCAACAGGGAAGATGCACATGGCTAAGCTCATTGGACACAAAAATCCTCGTAAAAGATTTCACGAGAGGTAAAAAAATGACAGCCACTGGTCTCCAAAGCATTCAAAAGTTTACAAAGGGCCCATAACCCCAACTAGGCACTAAAACCAGGAATCCAGTTAACATGTCATTTTTCTGGAGGATATCCTTCAGTCATCCGAACACAGACCTTCAAGCATACCAACAGAGATAAAGATGGTACCTTAAAGGAGAGCCTCATTTGTAAGAAGCTCAGTCATCTCGAGGCCAGACACAGCAGAGCTGCCACTGGAAGACTTTAAGACTTAGATCTAGCCTGAGAGGTAGCTTCGTGTACTGGCATGCCCTGAGGGGAGTACATACAGCAGGAGCTCTGCTCCTCTAGATTCCTAAGCCCAGAGGGCCAATGGCTAGCAAACCAAAATTCTTCCTTCCCCAGTTCAAGTTTCAAGATAGGGAACCAACAATCACTTACTAAGTAGGTCTTCCCATGTAGATTCCAGGGGTCGGGGTGTGGGGTCTTTTTGTTATAGAAAAATCCACTCGGATTCTCCGGCCATCCAGTTCCATCCCGTTAGCACGTTCTTTAGCCTTCAAAACAAAAACAAGTAGTGAATTGCTAGAGGGGAAACCAAAACCAAGATGTCTGATGCACCAAGCTGTATCCCAGCCCAAGCTCTTTCTGAGGGCAGCCTTGGTAAAGATCAAATGGGGCCAATGCAGAGAATGGTTTTTAATGGCAAGGCAGTAGTGAGTATAATTAAGATTATCATTCTTTTTGAGGGAACTCCCAGTGTGGAAAATTATCCCACAAATGCAGATGCAACAAGGAATTGCCTGGGGGTGCTGAGGTTGCCTGATGTGGTTAGAAGGCCAGTACAGAATTATTAAAACCTTGGTTCAAATCTTGCCTCTGACATGTATTCTTATGAACCTATTATGGTTAGTAATAAAACAATATCAATCACAGTTCACTTTTACACATTACTAAGAGAGGTTACAAACATGCTCAGTGTCTTGTCCAAGGTCCTACTACTACTACTAATAACTAGGAAAGCTAAAACCTGAACCTAGAAGAGAAAGCATGATACACCATTAATTAAGGAACAGGTAAATTATGAGAATCTGGTAAATAATGCATCAAAGCATGAAGATGAAAATGTCTTTGTGTTGTCCAGTGTCTGTGTATTTAGATGGCCAAGTGAGGAGGTATCCTACAGACCAGAGGACCTCCCAGGGATTGGCCAGAAAAGTCAAGGAGGATGCTTCCTGCTCATGTATTAAAAATACCACCCGCAAAACCACTTCAAAACATTTTTTTTAATTACAATCCACAACCCCTAAGTCCATCTCAAACCGCACCCACATTTGAAATTATCTTTCCTGCACAAGACTATCCCATCTTCCAAATGTTATCTCCCTGAACCATAAGCAACAATCCTAATCTGCTTCTTCATGAAGGGCCATGAAAGAACTCCCTGCCCTGACACCCTTCTCAGTTAAACCCCTGGCAGGTTTGGGAACGGAATGACTTGTTCCCACTGAATGAAAAATGAGCTTTAGTCAGGGTGAGGCCTTAAGTCAGGGATGGGGAACCTGAGGCCTTGAAGCCACATATGGCCAGCCCTCTAGGTCCTCAAGTGCAGCCCTCTGACTGAATCCAAACCTCACAGAACTTGGGACTCAGTCAAAAGACCACACCTGAGGACCTAGAAGCCCACATGTGGCCTGGAAGCTGCAGGTTCCTTACCCCTGCCTTGAGTTTATCCTAAATTTCCTTCCCAAGAATCTTGGCCATCTTTACATTTATACGTGATCAAAATGAGGCCAATTCTATTAAAGCTACTAATATGACAAATAGGGTTATTTTTCCAAATTAGGCTGAGTTTGCCTACAGAAATGTCAGAATCATGGTTAGGTTTGAAGGCAATCCATGAAAGCCAACTTTCTAAGTTCAAAAATTTTGTTTTTATAATAAATGTGCTCCAGAGCCCCAATACATACTTTGGAGCCCCCGGTTTGTAAAATGGCAGTGGTTCTCTTCTGTATCACCAGATACTCTGGATTCATTTTTAAGGGCTTTCAAATGTGTGCTTCTTGCTTCTCTCATCCCTTGACAAAATCTTGATTTTAATTTTAGACACATGAGTTTCATTTTTGAAAACTGTTGCTGCCTTTAGCAATTCCCAATTGTTGCCAACAATCCTCAATTGGGGAATGTCCTGCTACAATTCTATAGTACCCAAAGATCTTCCCCAGTTCTAGGTGCGTGTACCCACTTACCTCCTTAGCATCATCCACATTCTCAAAGTAGACAAAGGCAAACCCCCGGGAGCGCCGGGACTGCTGGTCGTACACAATGGACACATCCGCAATCGGGCCATATTTGGAGAATACTTCTCTGAGATCCCTCTCTGTGGTGTACAGACTCAATCCAAACACTCCGAGACAACAGTTGGGATCAGGATTGGCCTGTAATTAAAAAGAAAAGGACTTAAAAACTGTCTTGAAAACATTCAAGTTGCTTAAAGAAAAGCACAAATGAGTAACAACGTAAGGTCTCAGTTCTTTTAATAGAGCTGTGAACTGGGAAGACTGGTGCTAAATCCCTTCTCAGTTTTGGAATTTGGTTCCAAACATGCCAGTTTAAAGAAACAAAAAACAATCGCCATCATTAACACTAATTAATTACATTAAGTATTAGAATTATTAATATTGTTAATAAGATTAGAATCTTTTCAGCATACTTAGATGGTTCAATACTATGGAATGAAGATGGAATAATTATGTGCCCGTGTGACATATCTTATTATCAAGTGGCATTCCAATCTATTATATATACCAAACTAGCTTGCTTTTAGCTGACTGCAGTTCTATAGTACGGACGGCAGCACAGCCAAAATTACAGACCTGACTAGCCTTCCATTCTGGACAGCAAGATTAGCATGTACTGAGCCTTTACCAATGTGTACTTGAACATCATTTTATGTTCTACTGCTTCATAGCTCTTCATATTCCTAGCAATATTCAATATTTGCTGAATATCCCAAAGCACTGATGCCTGATCATATCATAACCTAAAACACTCTACAAATGGCCACCAAGAAACCAAAGACAAGCTTCAAGCTCATAATCTGCCAAACATAAATGCCCTCTACTTCTATTGCCAATCCAATACTCTACGGACCAACGTCAAATGACATCGTGCTTACAAACACAAACCAGAGTGGGGAAAAACAACACAACACCACGAAACCAAGAGTAGCTGCGAAATGCAATTTGAGGCAGCCTGAACTCTGAACAATGAAACTGGTGAGGTTTTCTTACTCGATTCCCCACGTGACGCCTACGGGTAGACATTGGAGAGTGACTGTGGCTATGCCGCCTTCGGTAATCTCGACTGTATGACCTGCTCCGGGACCGTCTGTGGGAGCGGGAGCGAGAACGTGATCTAGTATAATGCCTTCGAGAACTTCTTCTGGATCTCGATCTACAGGACAAAGTATTCATGGTTATGATCATTTGGATCCATGTCCATACCTGCCTTCCCCTTCCCCCACAGCTAGTGTCTTTGTGGAGTCAGTCTTGGAAGGGGATAGAACAAAGCCAAATAATTCACAATAGAAATACAGAGTACCACATGACTTACAGGAGTAAATATCTAAGACAGACAGAAAGGTGAGTGGGAGATGATAAGACAAGATGATACTCAGTGCAGGAGGGATTATCTAGCAATGATGTACAAGGACTGCAGAGAGCAGTGAGCAACCCTAGGAAGAATGGTTAGGAGACAATCTTAATAAATGTCTTGTAGACATATAGCACTGAGGGTCTGTACAGGTGAAGTACTAACATAGGAGGCAGGAAACGGGAGAAGCCAAAAAAAGTCTGTAGGATTAGCAGTGCAGCGTCAGGAAATATTGGGAGATTGTCAAGGGTCAGCAGGGTCAAATGCCAGTAAGGCAAAAGTGGCCACCAGTGGCCAGTGAATAGATATGGTAGAAGGGGCAAAAGAACAGATTCCCAGGGGGGGTGTATGAGAAAACAAACACCTGAAGGATGCACAACTTTTTATATTTAGAGGTGAACAGGATGAGATGATACAGTTTGGAAGGGTCAACTGCTTTCTAAAAATGTAGGCAAAAGGAAGGGAAGCTTAGAGGCTACTGAGTCAGGCTGAGGCTTGAAGGTTCTGTGACTTATCCAAGGTCACAAAGGTAGTGACAGAGCAAGGATTCGAAGTCAGGGCATTCAGATGCCCAGTCCATCTTATCTACTCTGACACACTGAAACTAAAGATACATTCAGGAGAGGAGATGACTGTCTGGCCTTGATAAGGCAACACAAAAAGCCTGTGTGGAGGGAAGGAGCACAAACTGATAGGGAAAAGCTTTGCCACCAGTGAGAGAAGCCTGGGCAAAATCTGAGGCATGAGGAGCAAGGACTTATGGATGAAGCCAGCTTTTGGAAGAGCAATTAGTACTCAATGAAGTAACAAAAGCACAAAATCGTTTTCTTTCTCTACTAAGACTCAGTAGCCTTTGCCCCAGCTTCCCTTCTAGAAACCCCTCCAAAGTCAGGGCTCACTTACCGAGACTCAGACCTGGATCTCGACTTGGATCTGGAGCGCCGGGAATCTTCCTTGGACCGAGACCTTGCAGGGGTGTGCCTCGCGGATTTTCCAGATCCATGGGCACTCCCACTTCTGGAAGCGGAACGGGATTCCTAAGTGCAGATTTGTCAAGTTTAATTTGTGCCCTTTCTTGGCCATCGCAATCTAAACAACCTGCAGTGAAACTGTGGCAGACTGACCCCCTTGCCCTTCCAAAGAGGTTACAGAAACACCTGTTCAGTGGATAACTAGAGCTTGTTCTGAAGTCATCTAATTAATATTAATCTTTTCCATATGGGGTGAGTACATTATCCCATCAACCCCATTCTGTTTCACCTGGATGCAGCTGTGACCAGAGCTTATCTATGCCTTCCATGGGAAGGGGCACTGAAAAAGGGGTGGAGGGAAAAGATTCAAAGCAAGAGAGTAACAGGCAAAACCAAAATAATTTTTTAAAAAAGAAAAGAAAAAAAGTTTTTGGGCAGAGTTCCCCAGAGAGGGGCCAGGTCAAAACAAGGAAAGTAAGGAGGACTTGTGTGCTTCATAAACTCTGCAAGTCAAAACAATCTGTGGGCAAACTGGTTTGGTCAGGAAATCTGGGAAACTTGGGAATTTTTTTTCTTTATTTCTCAGGAAATTCTCTGTGAGAAACTTTAACCACATCTAAGAAACTAAAGGGGACAATACAATCCTCTCCATCCGTCAAATAAAGACTGGCACATCCCTGAGTGGTGGACTGTAATGACTCCAAGACAGAAGCCCACTCTAGTGGAACTGGTCAGGGCTGGTGACTGCCCTGGCATCAAGTATAGTGGCAATGTTAAGCATCCAAATGAATGAGGTACACACAGGCAAGCCTGTTACCAAAGACAGCAGAGAAGACAACCCAAAGGGACTGGGGATGGAGTTTGAGAGGAAAGGCTATCAGCCTAAGGACCTCTGCCATCATGGAGATGACCAAGGAAGAACTGAAACAGGACTGTAGTCATGGCTGATGAACTAGAATAAGCCAGACCATCCAATGAGAACCTGGAGTGGAGCAAAAAGATAAAGATGAGACAAGAGGCTGATAGAACTGACTCTATAACCAGCCAGGAGCAAGCAATTTAATGAGCCATAGTATGCAAGACAACAAGACCAACAGCTCAGTGAAGATCTACTTGCTAAGACACAAACTCAGGGCATGATTCCTAATAGGTTAACTGAGGGACCAGAGGAAGCAAACCATAGTAGACTGAACAGGGAAAAGCCTAGTACATTATTAACATCCTCTATGGTGGCAAGAAAGCTTTTCTACTCGAGCTGGAAGGAATTTAGGAATGACAGTTCTCTGGTCCATTGAAAAAACAAGAAAACCCAGAGACGGATGAAGATCATAAAGGAGAAAGCAGTAGATTCAAAGCCACATCTTCTAACTTCCAGCTCAGTCTACTACCCTCAAGGTTGGCAATGGACAAAGTTTAGCTGGCATTTCTGCAGTAAACTAATCTGACCTTTAGTCTTAGCATGGATGCATGGGGGCAAGAGATGGAAGGAAATACTTAGTTGGTACAGGCACAATAGAGGGAACCATAAAATAGCCCTCCCTAAACAATGCTGGGAGGAGCTATTAACTACTTCTAGGCATTTCTGGGTTCCCGGAAATGGAAAGTATTTTAAGAAGTTAAAAGGTGTGAAGACATAATTCAAAAGGGAAACAACCTATTAACAATTAGGTCCAGAGTACTTTAGACTAAAATGCTAGTCTGCTGCTTGCCCTACAGGTGGCTTTACTTCAAAGTATGAATAAAGTAAAAACTGAGATATGGAAGATTTCTTTTCCTACAAGTGAAATAGGCTTTCACTTAGTTTACCTCACAATTATGATGTGGATAAGTAATATTAATCTCATTTTACAGATAAATGCTTAAGGAATCTGCCCATGGTCACACCAAGTGTCAAGAACTCAAATCTACATTTTCTACCATATGAGAGAGTCTCTAGAAAGCCAAATTTGGAACAAGAAAACAGAAAAAAAGTACCACTTGAGAAAAGAGAGTATATCTAACTAATAGAAAAATACAGAACTATTCAACTTCTATTTTGCTTTCATCTGGAAATGCTGACCAGAGGGGAACTGAAGTCCAAGATTTTACTACACATATACGCACACGCGCCCACGCACAGATGCACACCCACCCACCTGAAACATGCTAGGTTTGTCTAGGATCCTATACAAAAAAAGAGAACTTCAGAGCTAAAACAGAGAACGTTTAGAGATGATTAATTATCTGAATGCAGGGCTTCATCTCCTTTTTGGTATTCTGGACTCCTTGGATAGTCAAGTCTGGTGAAGCCTAGGGAGCCCTTTTCCATAGCTTTCAATTACCTTGCAACAGTTCTCCAAACAATAAAAGTTCACAGAACCTCTTTCTTAGTTCAATCTCATGTTTCATAAGGAAATCAAGGTCAAAAGAGATTAAGTGACTTTTGTAGGACTCCACAGCTAAGCATGTGATCTTGTCCAGATATCAGGGATCTTTTCTAGTATGCCACAATGGCCTTTCCCTCTGGTAATTAGGGAAAGAAACCCAAAATTCTCATAAAAATGATCTCATAGCACTCCCAGATGGGCAGATACCCTGATTTGCTTTTAGTGGGGGAAAAGTAGTTTCTTAAAATAGACTAATAAATTTGACATTCATTCCTAGTAAGTTCCTAGAAAGGAAATTAGGACTAAGGAAATCTGGATATGAACCCCAGTTATGAGCTAAATCCAAGTGTCACTTCCCCCGCCTTTCAGTTCATTTGAGAAATGAGGGGATGGAATGAATGATGTGTAAGGTCCCTTTCTAAATAGTACTGCATAGGTCTAGTTAAACCAACCTCATTTTCCTTTTTTTGATATTACTATGGATAAGAGCATTTAATTTTGGCAGGGCTTCTGGAAAAAACTTCTCAATATTATGGTGTATCATGACAAATGTAGGCAAATGAAAGTGATCTGTAGCTTAACAACCATAGCAAAAAAATAACAAACCTACAGCAAGGGTCCTTAGTATGGGGTGTCCAGATCCTCAAGGTGTCTGTGAACTTGGATTTTGGGGTGGGGGGAAATTACATATTTTTCCACTAGTCACTGATGCAAATCTAGCATTTCCTTTAATTACTTAAAACTATAATTCTCAGAAAGGGTTAGTAGGCTTCACCAGACTGCCAAAGATTAAGAATCTGTCCTATGGAGCTGACACCTAGAGTCAGAGACTTCCATCTCTGGCCCTGTTAAACATTTCTATCAATGCCTTGGATAGACATAGAAAGCAAACACAACGAATAGAAACATTAGAATTACATGGCAGGGACAGATGAAATCAAGTAGGGTGTAAATGAAGAATCCCACATATTGCCAAATGCCTAGGCCAGCAGTTCAAGTTAAAGAGACCTGGGACTTCAAAAGACTAAAAGTTCTCAGCATGTGAAGAACAGGACACTTTTTATCTATTTCTATGAAAACAAAAACAAACCCTCAGACATGTGTGGAAGTACATAGTTAAGCTTAAGGAAGGTGAAAGAAACCCTACTGTAGATTATGCTGATTGAACCCCATCAGGAGGTCGATTGCTGTACCATTCTAAGAGATCACAACCAACCAAGGTAAGCCTTGGGACAGGGGAGCCCAGAAACCACTCCACAGAGAATGGCCCAGATTGTCTTTTGCAAAATCTTTGCCTTGCAAAAAACAGGAGAAGGCACATGATAATTATTGAATGAACAGATATGTAATCTGGAAAAGCTATTTCAGAGGGACTGAGGAGACCTTTCGGAATAGGATTCATGCAAGAGGGGTCCAAGAAAGGCAAGGAGATAAGGCAGGATGAGTTTCCTGTCACTAAGTATGAAAGCAGAGATAAGTAAGTCATCTATTAGGGATGCTACAAAGATATTCTTTTGTTGGGGAGGAATTTGAATTCAACATTTATGTCTTAGAATTAATAAGGATTGATGTTTGGTCAAGAGCCACTTTTGAGCCTGCCACACAAGGAAGAGAACAGCTTTATGGCAGTCACATGTTCCACCAGATCAATTCACTTCCTACAAGGGCCAAGAGATTATAAGGGGGACTCAAGATTAGGATGATGAGCAAGAATAAGTGAAGATGTTTGAGCCACTGGAATGTCCAGGGTAAATTTGCCATTAGGATACCTGCTCTCTCCAAAATAAAACTTTCCCTAACCAGGCAAGGCCTGCCAAATCAAAATTCCCTATAGCCACTGCAACTTTGAAGACTTGGGTGTATCAGGTTTGTGAAACTGAATTCAAGGCTATTTGGGGGAAAGATTAGTATTTACAGATGCTGTTATCCGAAGGAAATTTTCTGTGTCAAAAGAAGTCATTAAGAAAGCAAAGCAGAATGATGGGACCCACCAGTTCCTGCTAGCTTCCTGTTTGTTGTCCCTTTTAATACTGAATAGAGGAAGTAGGAACCTGGATATTGCAACAAATAACTTGAGAAAAACTGCCAGTGACCCCAATAAGAATGCAAGCCATGCAGATTACTAGAGGCCAAAAAGTCCACACCATAAATAGACTTGGGCTTTGGGGCAACAAATGAAAGCACCAGATAACAAAGGAACTTTCCAGGATGATGTAAACACCTCTCCAATAACATTTGAGAATAAGGATCCAACTGAGGAGATTAAGAAGGGAAGAGAAGAGCTTTTCTGATATAGACCTGAGACCTGTCATCTTAACAAATGAAGTTGAGAAATTAAAATCATGTGCAGAAGTGTTACTAAATTATTCGGCATTTTCAAAATCTACAAGATGCCAAGGATCTGAATGATTTACCAGACAAAGGCTAGTGAGAATAGATTTAATAGGAGGAGCTGAGGACAGGAAATTTAATATGGAAGAATGAAGCCATTGATTTCCTCCAGGTTGGGGTGTACTCAATCAGGCCTGGGTCTAAACACTCAAAAAAATGGGGAAGTACAGAAAGATTTTGACCAAGTCACTGGACATCTAGAGACAATACTGTTCATCTCTACCAGCAACCAAAACTGTAGAGGTCTTCATGAAGACATCATGAATTAGATTGTGGTTTCTTCACGATAGTATGAATCTAACTTTGTATGGGTAAAAGGATACCCAGGAGACTTCTCGCCTAAGGGAGAAATACCGAAGGTAGTTTCAAAATTGAATGTGATCAGAAAGGATATGATGTCAAAGAAAACAGCCTTTCTCCGGAAGAAGCAAAAAGGTATAGCATGTTAAAGTGACAGATTTCACTGATACCAAGAAGGTACAATGTTATATCTCCCTCTTAGGGCAAAGGTTCCTGGAATGGTTCCTAATTTGTGGAAAAATGAGAATCAAGACATATAATTATGTTCTAGCTAACATCACACTGAAATCCTGGGAAAAGTTGCACATGCTGTCATTTTAAAACCCGAAAGGGAAAAATATTAGTACTGTTCCAACCCCAAGGAGGGGTAAAGTACAAGGAATCTGAAATTGATACAAGGTTTAAGTTCTAAGCCTAGCAAGCTTGATCAGAGCCTGACTCCAACACTACAGCCAGAAGTACTTATACCAATACAATTTGAAATAGCTTTTCTGGGGAAATCAGGAACAACCCTGGCCAACTAAAAGGCCAGGCACCACAATGCCTCCTCCCCATCCACATAACCTCACTCTAAATAAGTGGCAGAATTCTAAAAGCAAAAAATATCCCCAGTACGAGAGATGCTGGATAGGATAACTATTCCTAGCTTCCAGCAACCCCTGAACTTTGGTTATTAGTTCCATAATGAACGATGATCTACTATATTGTGTGGACTATAGATTCATTCCTATTACTAAGTCAGAACTATAACAACCTAATAAAGTGGATCTGCCCAAACTGCTACTAATGTCACATAATGAGCAATGACTGGCATGGGTAAGTCCCAGTGGCCAGGATCCCAAAGTTCTCATTACCCCCGCAGGGGCCAGTACAAACATACTATTCTCCAACTTCTTTTAAGCACTAAGTAAATTTACTGAATGGAATGAGAGGATTGGTGATGATGCATATGGGTAACAATCATTTTTAAACTAGATATAGACATTTTGGGGACATGCTAATGTAGCCTAGAGGGTACAAATCACAAAATAAGCTAAGAAATCATATACTTAGGTCACACAGCAAAGAGCAGAAAATAGTACCAATCCAGGAGAAAGGCCATACATAGGTGTGAAATCCCCTCAACAAAACATGTTTTTGGGATCAGTATTGTACTAGTACTACTGTACATTTACACCCCTTGTCTCACCTTAAAGAGACTTAAAAATAAACCACATTAAGATAGCCAAGGACTCCTGAATGCCAGATCATTGAGCAGCTGAAAACCTATCTTTCATGGAGTAGCCTTAATGGTCCCAGATTATGAGACCTTATACAGTCACAACAGATGCATATACATGCATGCAATATAGGGAGAAAGACACCCCAATGCTTTCCTACTCAGGATTTTTAAGTCCTGAGAAGGAAATGTCCCCGAAGTTATCTCTGGCAATAAGTCATAGAGATTGCTTGGGTACAAGTATCTAGCTGGGGTCCTCTTGTGCAGGGACAATTTTTTACTTTGTTCAGAGATTACAGAATTGGCTCAACACTATGAAAAACTCCAACCCCCTAAATATGAGCCATGCATTTTTAAGAAATTTGTCATGCTGTTAAGTATAAACCCCTGGAACCAAAATTGTTTTGGCTTTTTTTTTTTTAAAGGTGTTACTAAGGACTGATGCATTCTTTTTTTTTAAGGGGGGGAAGAGTGGTGGTAGGGAAAGTAAAGTTAAAATGGAGAGCTACCTGAATTTTTCTCAGGAAAATGATCCCTATGACCTTCCTAAGACAGTAGGAAACTATCTGTTGGGTAGGTGCCCTGATAAGGTTGTACAGTGGCTGCAATCTCTTATGGAGAGTAACAAGTTAATGGTTCTTTGTTCTACACCTAACTGAAGTTTTAACCTTCTGACTGCTGCAACCCACACTGAAAAATGAAAAATAGGGTGTTTAGGCAGATTTCCCCAGATGGGTTGGGGCAAAGTATGGAGACAAGGAAGAGCTGGGGAAACCATGTATTGCAACAGCCAAGCCAATCAGTGGCTGGATACTAGATCAGATTGGACATCAATACTCTATAAAATTTATCATTTCAGGACTAAGTTCCTGTCTACTTTTGTATTCCCGACCCCTTCCTCACTGACAGTGAGGATGAGTAGGGAATTTTTGAGGCAGTTGTACTCCTTCTCTTGCTCGGGTATAGCGACTATACACAGGAGACAGACTTAAGAAATTTCAAAGAGAACTGTGCATGACATTCAGAAATCAGGTCTGTAAAGGGTGATGCTAATATTGTTTGATTGATAAGATAAAAGTAATTTGGGAAAGACAAGAAAGTAGTGAGACCACCAAAATGCTGGTGCAAAGAAATAAAACAGATCATAAGGAGCAAAAGGGTACTTATTCTTAGTTTATGAAAATTTTGGTGGTTTTCCTACAACTCAACTTTTGGCTAAAACTAAAAAGAAAAATAAACTCCACACAGAGTTTTAGCATTAATAGTGCCTGAGTGTGGTGGTAGCAGCAATTACCTTCCCCACTCCTTAAGTCCCAGAGCTGGTGTCCTCATTGGTCTAGGGGAGGGAAAGTATGGGGTCAATGGCATGAGAGGGGTGGGGAAAACAAAGCCCCTTCCTGGCCTGGGTATTCCACTAGCAGTAGTACCAAAGGTCACCCCTCCATCATTAGTCAGGGCAGTTGGCATTAAAGCTGCCTGATCAAAAACGCTTCCCCTGGTGGAGGCAGGCTAGGCCCTGCTTGGCCTCTCCCTGGGCCGCAGACCACGCATGCACGCTTAGCAAAATATACACAGGGACACAGAAACAGACTAGTGAGTACTTAGCGTAGTGCTTTCTCATTCCAGATTACTTCTTAGCTTAACTTCACTTTTATTTCTTTTCTTCATTCTTCCGTTTCAAATTCTGACTTCTTTCATCTTCCCCACTTCACACAAACTGCTCAATATTCTATAAGTGGGACTTCTGGTCTGATAATTAGCATGCATTCTTTTTTTTTCAAATTTCAGCTTCACTTATTCCTGAGCTTCAAATAATTCTCATTTATAAAACTTGTCAAATGACGACTTCCGCATTTTCCTTCTTCAACATTAACCTTAATAGAAAAAGAACAGGATGAAGAATATTTTAAAACTCCAGGATAAAATCTAGTGCCAAAACTGAAACTAGAAAAAAAAGCCCTTTTTGTTTTTGGTTTGGACTTTTAAGAATTAGAATATGCAGTTCAAAAAACTGATACATCAGGTTTTCAACTGGTCTACAATTGTCAACTCAGTCTACACTGCTAATAGTTACTTATCCCTGAAATGAATGTGAAGTACACAACTGAACATTTGCTGTTCATTAACATTTAAAGCCCTATTAAGTTGACCCAGTCTGAAATCTATTTTGATATTAATAAAGAAAATACTCAGATATGTCAAAAGGCCAAATTAAGCAAAGTCGCTAGTCAAAGTGACATTCTGAATACAAAAACACAGCAGGAACAAAGAGTCTAATTCATTTGTACATCTGATGACAACCATTCAGGGCTTAAGTAATTCACATTTACTGTGAATCTGAACTATTTAATACTCATTCAAATTCATACATTTTTGCACTGCATATTTAAAGACTTCAGTTAGAAGGAATTAAATTACATCACTGCATCTGAAAAAAGTGGGATATTGTGATTTAATCCACCCTCTCTGAAAAGTTCTCTAATTTTAATTTTGTTAGCTAACTTCATCATTAAAAAATCTTTCCCCAAAACAAAAACATCAAATGGTCTGATCAATTATACTGCATGGTCTGTTAGAATTGATGGTAATTACAGAACTAAAAATAGTTAAGGGGGGGAATCTATAGACTGTTTTGCATTAACCATCTATATGAACAGCCATAAAGAGCAGAGCAAACTTGAATCCAACAGTAGTTATTATTTCAAAAAATTCATTCTGAAGATTAAAAACAACAAAAACCCCCAACACACAGTTTCAAAGAAACCTAAATGGACATTTTCCCTTAAGCATCTAGTATTAAGATATTTTTAGAAGGCAGTGAATATACAAAAATGGAAAATTACTCAAACTAAATTGGCAACCATGGAGAGAAAATATTATTTCTCAAATTTAGGTGAATCAACTATGACTTAATAAAGTTATTATTAATGCGCTCTCTGGAGTATGAATGTAATTTAGATAGCATCACCAAATGATGCCCGCCTCACAGAAACGGTGCAACCTTAGCATTAGCTGAGTTAAGACAAATGAGCTACAAACTCATATTAATGTGCCATGTCATCTTAAGTTCATCTGAAAAGTATTATCTACACTATTTTCAGAAAAAAAACTATTTCTTTTTGCACCAAGGCAATGAAATAATGCCATCAGAGTCATGTTTCATGGATTAAGACATAAGCAATAAAAATATTTCTTGTATTTTGAGTTTCAAAATTCCCTCAACTCAGTTTATGACATTTTAGTTTTAGCCTAAGATAACTTTAAATTGGTTTTATTTATGGGATAGTTTCACCTTTTACAAAACTTGAATTACAAGTAATTGTTTTAGAAGAGTTGATAGAAAAATGGGGAAGGTGGCTCATGTGTAGAATCCCAGCGGTAATCATGGAATCAGAAGGCCCAAGCACTGTTTCCTGTGGTGCCTGACTAATGGAGCGGGCATGGAGATGGATAAAGGATCGGGAACACAAGTCTTCTGGATGATCCTTCATCCCTTTCTACCTAAGGTACTGATCCCTGCTCAACGTAGGACACCTCAAACCTCAGTTTTTATGGTCTATACCAGTGGCTTATCCCCAACTCCATACAACCAACTATAGCAATCTATGCCAAGTTGATGGTAGGCTCATAGTCTATCCTGCTTACTGTTCATTTGCTTAATGACTATAAGGATCGGTAGGTTAAGTCCATTCCACTAAAAAATTTATTGCAACAAATGATTTTTTTCAAGCCACTGGCATGCTCAAATCCACAAAACTAAACAGCCATAAGACAATTTTAAACTGATTCTCAAGTGGGCAAGGAAGGCAAAATAAATGGCTATAGTAATATCAAGCTGTCCTAAAGCTAAAATCTTAAAACAATTGGTTCTCTGTAAACACGATCAATATTCTTTTAATAACTACTCCCACAGACTGAAAATAAGACCCTAAAAAGCTAAACTTTCTCTTCCATTCAAGTCCTTCTGTGACATCCCATCGTGCATAGTGGTCCTAATGCCTATACTAGTGGGGCAATAACTCTGGCAAGGTTGTTCTGATGGCAAGCTGGCAAGGCTTCTGATGAAGGGCAAAGAGGCTAGGTAACTAGACTGGTCACAAAGTGAGTAAATGTTGGGTCATAACAACTCTTTGAAGTTCCATCTGCTCAGTAGCTGAATGGCTTCAGTCAGTGGAGGGGGTACCCACTCCAATTATATTCCCAGATCCTTGGAAGTAAATAAACACAGAGTCAACAAACTAACCCAATGTTGCTATTTTTGTGACCCTGCTGGCCACTCCCCCTCCCCCACCAAACCCACCCTGCAAACTGGCACGTATCACAAACTTTAAATTTATATTCTTAGAGCATTCAACATTTCCCTGAAATGGCAACCACTCCTTATATTAACCTTCTACAGAACTACCATTTTGCCATTAACTGCCCAAATTAATGCAGAAGTTACTGTAACCTTACACTACAAATACACTGAAGCTAAATGGCTAAAACTGCAATAATCAGAAAACAATATTCCATGTTATATACTGAATTTAAAAGCAACATATTTAGAGGAACCAAATTTGCCACAGTAAAGAGGTTAATGACAAAGAACTTTTAATTTGAAAATTGTAGAGAATAAGCTATGACAAAATGAATAAATGCCAAACCCACATCAAGATGATCTCTAAACGGTGCAGGTAAAAAGATTTACACCAATTTCCTAAATACCATAATTTTGTCACCAAAACTTAAAAGGGTGACATAAAATTATGTTTTGTTTCTTTCATTAAAAGGATGAGAATCAAGTTTCATGCAAAGTGTTTGCAACTACAGCTCCGTTCTCTTCATTCAGCAATATCACTCAAACAGAGGAATCTGCTATCTTCCTCTATTCAAATGAGTGTAGTGAGATCTTGGGGGTAGGCACCAAAGTGAGTGTCATGAAACATACCCACCCTAAAGCCTTCCCTTTCATCTTTGACAAAGACGGCAGTTACTTACCTTGTCATTTGTCATTTTCACTTATTTCAGTTAAACTTGTCAGACTTCATTTCCAGACTGAGGGACCAGAAGAATTATCACTGGTTGTCCAGGTTCTTTATGGAAGGTTTTGGGTTTTATTTTGTTTTTTTTTTTTTTAAAAATTCATTTCAACCAGGAAGTTTCTTCAGCACTATACTACTTGCAAGTTATTTAACAATCTAGTCTGAATTGTGGTGTCAGAAGAATGACAATATCATTTTCTATTTGGCCGGTATTTTTTGAACCTTTATACAACATCCTTAAATATAGGGGTGAAGGATTATGCTTTGAGAATAGAAACTGCTGGAACTAGAGAATTGTTAGTGTTGGAAAAGAAGACACAAAGGGCAAAAGTTTAACATTCAAAAGCCTGGAGAAAAGAGAGTGGTAAAATGTGTTTGAAGGATTATTACACGGGGGTAACAACTGTAGTTGCAATAGAGCAAGAAAAATTGAACTTTCAATCTCCTATATTTGATTCATCATAAGGAAGACTTCTAAAGCTGGAAAATCCTACTGGTTTGTGCAGTGTCCACTTCATTTGAACTACATGTTAGGTCTCCTCCTAGCAGCTTGAGGCAGAGAAATGGAGAGCAACTAGGAGCTTAGATAGATAGCTGCTTACAAAGTTGGTTCTGCCAACATGGACCCTCTGCTGCCAAGTACTCCTGGGTAAAACATTTCCCGTGGTTTCTGGCTTCAAGTTTAGTATTAACCTGCAGCTGGTCCACAAGTACAGAAACTAGAGTGGCATTCAATAGATCAATGGTAAGAATGGCAGGCCCATTGACCCCATCACTACCGTGGCCATTTTAATGCTTCCTCCCCCTTAAATCAACTGCCTGAATCAAGTCTGCCCAATCATTTCCCTGTACTTTCATTCCTATTTTCTTATCTCCCCCCACCCTAACTTTACAACTTAATACAAGCTACCTACATGTTAACATAAGCATTTTTCTTCTCAGAAGTCTGGCTTAAGCTTTTTAGTGAAAGGGTCAAACTGTAGTTTGACTGGGTTAGCACTTTAAAAGAAATGAATCAAAACTTACATACCTTGTCGAGAAACAAAACAAAAGCAACACAAATATATTAAGAAAAGAATAATTGGAAACGGGCTATTAAAAAAGCAGGGGGAATTTTAGAAAATATCATTAAGCAAACCGTTTTAATGAAACAACCAAACCATTCCATTAACATCAATCTAATAAACAACAACACCCCCCCCAAACTCACCAAAACAATTCAGAGGATCCAAAAGAAAAAGTATTGAGTGAAGAAATACTCTGTGAAGAACACAAGTCTTTTTTCCCCTTCCAAGGGAGAAACACTTTCAAGTACATGCATACCCAGCCTAATATTAACTGGTTCTTTGAAGACTTAAAGGCGGGGAGTTCCAATCTTAAGAGCTGACAGCATTTCAACTGATTGGCACAGGGCTTAATACAGCAACAGTATTGGTTAAAAATGTGCATCTGCCCATTTTGCAGGAAGATTTGAATCACACACATTGTTTGGGGCCCAAGTAAGAAGTGTACCCTAAAAGCATGCTATGAAATACTGCACTGGATGACTGGGGGGGTGTACAAGCCCTTCCCTTCCTTTGGGGTAGTAACCCTGAAGCCCATTTTTACTAAAGACAGTGGTTTTGTATTGGTTTCTCTGGCTTTTGAGAAGATGCTAAATGAAGTAACTTTTGAGACTACAAAGAAAGCCTTTTGTATGTAAGTAGCTTCCTACTTAGCCCTTTTTGGCAAGTAGCACCAAAATTAATCAACTGTTTGTAAGATTTCTCAGTATTTCATGAGGTGAGAACTCAGTAGTGGTCTTTAAAAAGTTCCCTAGGAACTTGACTTACCAAGCTTCCTTTGGGAATCCATTACCCGAGACATCTATTTGTGTTTAACACTTTCCACCTATTTTAGGGCTCACCAAATTCTCATGAGAAGATCAAATGAGGGGAGTGGGGCAGAGCTAATACTTACTTCAGCTCTCTGGAGGGAAAACAAGCGTTCCCAATGTCTTTACATGTCCTTGGGAATGATCACAGGCTCTTAGGATAAGAGCTGCAAGGGACAGAGCTTTCTTTAGGTGTCCCCCCTCCCATACTAAGTGACAACTCACTAGGCCCAATCAGAGAGGAGTGTGTAACTCAAAAATCAGACAGGAGTGTATACCTCAAGTCTTCCAGATCCACTACTTTCCCCCCTGCCTCAAACTGACTTCTGAAAAAGGAGCCTACAATTCTAGTCCACTTCAGACTGTAGCAAAGACTTTAATTTAACACCAGAAGGATCAGAATTTAAGCCTACCCTTAAGGTCCAAGGGTCAATAAGACGTACAGTGCATTTTTTATCCTTAAGGCAAAGAAAAGAACATTGGATGAAAACTTTGCTGTCAAAGTAATATAATGAAATACTTCAATTGGCATGCCCAGTCTTACCAATGTAAACACACACTCTATGACTAGCTATATTCTATTAGTCTGCTAGACCTAGATTTCTTTGTTTTCTCCCCATCAGACCTTCAGATCACCAGAAGAAAGGTATCCCCAATGTTTATTTGTGGGATGGTAACTTTACACGAATTACATATGAATCACAACTTTACTCCACTCAGTCAAAAGTTTTTGTCCAGGACAATTTTTCTTTAAGTAGAATTTCAATTTAAAGGTCAATCCCCAAATCTTAAAGAGAACAATGGAACAAAGAGAAGGCATTTTAAGCAACAATCCCCTCGAAAAACTAGGTCTTTTTATATAGTTCATAGAGAAATCAATGTGGGACAAAGTGGACAGGTTAGTATGTTATTTACTCTCCGTACCCAACGTAGTGACTGCTGACAGCCAACTAGGAGGTGCTCAGTAACTGACAAGCTTATTTAGCAACAACAATGTGGCACAAAATTCCACCACTATCTATCTATTTATTATGGAAAAATTTCCAGCTGAGATCTATGGACATCAAAGATGACTACGGGTTCACACTTGACTGATTCACCTTTGCCACACATTTCTTAACACGTTCAGAGTAGTCAGTGGTATAACTGGGGAGGGGGGAAGTAAATGGGCTTGAAGTTATGTTCTAGGCCAATGACGCTGGTCTCAAGTTTTCTTTGTAAGATGTGTGAGGTTGGACTAAAGGACTCTTAAGGTCTCTTCCAAGAAAGTAAGCTTGAGGTCAAGGATTTTTTTAATTTGTATCCCCAGTACCTCACACAGTGAGTACATACTAAATGACTGTTGACTGAAATTAAGCTCCTAGGATAGGATCAGCCTAAAACACCAGCTCTTTCAATGGACTGTACACCAATTCAAAGAAATTTAGTCAATTAGTGAATTACACTTACTGTAAACCATATCCCAAAATGGAAAGGCCAACAAGCACAGAAGATGTTTATGAAAAGGACTTAACTCCTAAGCCTATCATTTTAGCTAAACATCTTAAAACACATCATCAAAGGTCACTTTTCTACCCTTGGATTATGTCAGTGTTATTGCCTAATGTATAAATTTGTATTCTTCACTGACCAAGTAAACATAATGAATGTTTTTCTTGCTGACCCCAAGGGGTGAGCTCTAGATGACTACCTAGGCACTTCAGAGTAAAACTCACAAAACGGTGTATATATCCTTGTCACCAAAATGAAAAACAGATGTAGTTCTGAATATGAAAGCAATCCCCCACGGTGCCCTAGAATCCTCCTGCCCTAGAAATAGTCTACTTCAAAGGAGGCAGCTTAATTGGTATCTCAGAGTCACATTCCCTGCACCGACTGGGTAAGGGGCCTAAATTGGTGAGCTTGCTGAAGGAAAAACCCTCCCTTGCAAAGCTGGGGATCCAAGTAAGCTCTGACTAAATCCCCATAACCCTGTGAAGTAGCTAGTCAAAGATTATACCTCTTTACAGATAAGGAAACTGAGGCCCAAGGTAAATGCCTTGACGATCATAAGGTAGCTACTACCAGCAACTTACACTCTCAACTAGAATGCAGTGCAGGGTCATTAGGTTAGACATAGAAAGGCTCTCTGTATAAGCCCCAATTACAAATAAAGGGACAGAAAGAGCTCATACATCGAGTGACAAGGTGCCACATATGCCATAACTCATTTGTCAGGGTACCTGAGGGGTAAAATAGTCTTCCTGTTTAAAGAATCATTCTTTTATTCCGCTTTGACCTTAAGGTTTCTCATCTACGAAATGAGTGGGCAATTAACAGAAAAAGATTCTTCTACAGAAAATCAGTCATGGAGCATCCAAGCTAAAGGAGGGGAAGGGAGGGCTCCATGATTTGTCCTCAGATAGATCCTCTGGTCCCCATTCCCCCCAAGCTATGAGGCAAGGGACACAGCACAAAACCCCTGGATTTCAGTGCCGCGTCTGGCACGTCGCCTCCTCCGACGGCAGCGCGCGGAGGCTGGATTTGAAGGCGCGGACAGCCGCGCTGCCTCGTGGAGCCGAATAAAGGCCCCTCCCCACCCCCCCCACAGGTCGGTTTCCAGGGCCGCAGCTGCCGCCCCACATCCAGCACTCCCCCACGTGCGTCCAAAGGCGCCCCCTCCCCCACCGGATAGCCCGGGAGCGAGTCGCTCCTTGGAATTCTGCCTCCTCCACTCTCTAGCGCTTATGAGGCGCCCACTGTGTGCCAAGCGCGAGCCCCTGCCCTCGAGGAGCTCACAGTCTAACGGGCCCGGCCGCATCCTCCCGCGGCGGCCTCCACATCCGGGGCCTCGTTCGGCCCCTCTTCCGGGATCAGTTTCCTCCTCCGCCAGTCCCCCTCCCCCCGCCCCCAGCCCGGCCGCCATTTTGTGCCCTCGGCGGCGGCGGCGACGCGGGGCCCAAGATGGCTGCGAGGAGAAACCAGACACCACCAAGCCCACCCCCTCCCCGCCGAGCCTGGCCGGGTCGCCCCTCCCCCGCTCCGGCTCGCGCCCGCCGCCATCTTTAACGGCCCCCCCCCCCCCCCAACGGCCGCGGCCCGCCCGCCCTCCCGCCCCGCCGTCTCCACGTACCCGCTCGCCGTAGTTCTGCTCGCCGCTGTCGCTCATGGTGCCGCCGGGCTGCCTCGCTGCCCTGTCCCTCCGCCTGATCCGCCGCTGCCGCCGCTGCCTCAGCCGCTCGCTGCCGCCGTCTCCTCCGCAGCCTACCGACCTCCCGCCACCGCCTCCGCGTCCCGCTCTGCCAGCGCCGGAAATGACGGAGGACCTTTTCTACGCTTGCGCGCGCTCTCAAGCACAGCTCCTCCCTGTGGGCGGGGGAACTTTGCCGGAAGTGACGTAAACAACCCCTCCCACCCCCTTCGCTCTCTGCGCGCGCTCTGGCGGGAAAGTGGCGGGATGGAGCGCGCGTCTTTGTCGTTGGCGGAACTGGGAGGAAAGAGAGGCGGGGCCAAGGCTGCCGAGCGCCATGTTTTGAGGGTCCCTTCTCTCCGCCCCGCCCCCACATTCCCGAGACCCCGAGCCAGGGATCCTCCTCTTTGAATCTGGCCCGCCGTGGTCTCTTTCGTGCACTGGGCGTCTCTGCCTGTGGAGAAAGGGGTTGTGAAGAGGGCGGGAGCCTCAGCCCCAGGGCCCAGGCATTGCCTGACCCCAGGCTTTTAGCCAGGCCGTGCCCCCTGTCTGACGGCAACCTCTCTCTCATTTTCCTCTTACTACAGCTTGCTAGGCGACGTCCCACAGATATTTGGTGGACTGTTCATTTTACCATTACTTGGCTAAAACCAAGTTCTGGATTGCAATATGCAAAATAATGTATTGCTACCTCCAAAACTTATGCTTCCGCATAAAAAACCACCTGCACTTTTAACAAGCGCTCTGAGTCCTGCATTGCCCTGGATTCCTTTGGAGACCTCCCAGCCCAGGCCTTCCTGGCTCCATCCCCAGGCTCAGCACAGCCCCTGACACTGGGGGGTGGGGGGCTTCCTGCCCAGGGGAGCCCTCCTGGTGCATCAGCCTCCCCCTTCCTCCTCCGCTGCACCCCACAGCCCTAAGCCAGCCTGGGACCTGGAAGCCTGGAGGCCTCCCTCCTGCCTTTACAACTCAGAAACAAACTCCCCTCTTTGACATCTGTGTACCACCCTTCCCCAGCGGTTGCAAGACTGCCTTTCTGGGCAGAGTGCGCAGTACGCCCCCCTCCCCAGTCCTGGAGATCCCTTTCTCCTCCTCTGAAAGTCTCAGGTCCTTCCCAAGGCTTTTGTTTGTTTTAACTTTTCCTCCCACAAACCACCACCTTTCAGATAGATAGCCTGTATTTACTTATCTGGGAACAGGCAGTTTGCTCCCCCACCCTACCCCCAGGAGGCATGTAACCTCTGAAAACGGGGACTGTCTTCTCCCTTTGTAGACCTAGCACAGAGCCCGGCATGGAGCAGGTGGTCACTTCCTAAAGGCTTAGCAGTTGAATCTTGGAAATCAGTGAAACCAATTTAAAGAGGATTGAGGTGGAGTGTGGGAGGCCACACTCACTCCCTGGGCACCCAGCCACAATACACTCGCCCGTGTTTCCCTGTGCCTTCTAGGAATGGCAAATGCTTGGTTGGCCTCTGGGGACTTGGGAGTTCTGCTGCAGCTCCCTTGGGGTGCCTAGATCTATTCTGGAATCCAGGTGGTGTCATCCAGACTGGGTGAGGGTGACCCGGGAGATGGGGTCTGAGCCATAGCAGGCTCCCTGTGTGGCTTGAAACTCTGAGACCCACTAGAGGGTGGACATTGTGAGTGTGTGGCGTTGCAGAAACCAAGTGGGAATAAACTGATTGCATTCACGGTTCAGCTAAATACTCCTGCACATGCTAGAATGGAGAGCTCCAGCCGAAATGGGCTGGATCCAATCTCAGGAGCAGCCTGAATCTTTCTTTTGGCTCACTGTCCTCACCCAGAGTTGACTAAGAAAATCTCTGACATAGAGCATATGTTTCAGCCTGGCTTCCACGAAGGTGGTTCCACAGGGTTCCCAGTTCCCATACAAGTACTCAAGGTACATATGTTTTTGGGGACAGGCCAGATTCAATTTTGTACCCCAGAAAAGGCACAAAATGAGAAGGACTTCTGGGAGGTCCACACCAATGTCTAAGATGCATGAAAGAATTCTCAGCCAATAAACAAGCAGATCAATTCTCCTTTTCCATGAGATTCCTAAAGTCCTTGGTGCCATTTTGGGAACACTTTGTGACTGAGTGAATTGTTTATGGGGCCAGTAAATCAAAGTAAAAGTGGATTATCTATGGGACCTTTTACTGCCCATGTAGTAGCTTTAGTCAATATTGATTGCCTAACTGCAGGACAAGGGGGAGGTTCTGGAGGTGGGGAGAGGAAGAAATCTTTTCCAGAAAAAAGAACTTTAAAATGCATAAAGTATTTGAGGTACAATCTACTAAATTATGCTCAATACGTAGAGTCAAGCTCCTTAAAGAAATAAAGAATAAACTTAAATAAGCTAGAGAAATAAGTCAGTACTCAATGGCTGCACTGTGCAAATATAAAATGACAATACTGAATTTATAGATCTAATGCTATATTGATCAACTACCCAAAAAGTACTTTTACAGAGCTAGATATAACAAAATTTATTTTAAAAATAAAATATCAAGCAATATTTTTAGCAAGCACCAACTAGGTGGAGGCACAGTGCCAGGCTCTGGGGATGCAGGTACAAAGAATGAAACAATCTCCACTCTCAAGGATCTTGAGGAGGAGGAGGAGAAAACAAGGACATAAAAATATAGGCAGCACTTAAAATTAACAAATACAATTGTATTCAACAAAGTAATCAAATAAAAGGTAGTTTGAGAGGGAGGGCACCAGCAATTGGGAGAGGAGAGAGACCAGGCAGAAGATGGTGTCTGAGCCCTCCCTCCTCACTTCAGAGAGCTGCAGCAAGCCAGATCAATACATTGAAAAAAAATCTGAAGTAACTTTTACAATAAACCATAACAATTAGTGACCCTATCCCCTCCATTAATGCAGTCCCTGTCCTAGCTGAATCTAGTGACAGAGGATCCAAGCAAGAAGGGAAGCCATCTAATCCAGTTTTCTTTATTTTACAGCGAGGGAAACTGAGGTTCAAGATCATTCAGTCAGTAATCCTCAGAGGTCAGTTTTAGAACCTAGTCTTCACTCTAAAATCGGTGTTCTTTTCACCGTTCCACCCTTTAGGTCAAGACATAGTGGCAGATAGATAGTCTGGGGCAGAAGCTCAGGTTTCCCCAGTAGCCAAATCTTTATCAGAGACTTTCATGATCCCCTGGGATCCCTGCCTTGCATCTTCAGGTTTTTAAGAGAAAAACAAAAGGGTTCCTTTCGAGCAACTTTGGTCCAAGACTGCCACTATTTGTAATCTAATAATCAGATACTGGGCTGCCAAGTTCAAGGTGGTGGTTCTCCAGTAGATGGTGGATTGAGTCACTACAGGGTACGAAAAAATGAAGAGTAAAACCTTCTCCATGAACATGGATAGATACCACAACAAATCTTTGCATTGGCCATGCCCGAAAATGTCTGTGTCCCTGTGCATTTAAAGCCTGTCACCTCTCTGGCACCATGGGTCATCACTGTATGAAGCAGTGTTCTAAAGTCTTTCAAAGTTGTTTTTCCTCTTCTAAGGTTCTAATGTTATAAAACAATTCTGCTCACTTCATTGTACATCAATTCACAGAGGTCTTCCCAGCATTTGCCAACATTTGTTATGGCACAATAATATCCTATTCAGATGTGATCATTTGTTTATCTATTTCTCCAATAGAAGGGTACTCCCTTAGTTTCCAGTTTTTGACTACATCAAAAAGAGCAGAAATCTATTATCTATCTATCCATCTATCTCTGTGTATGTTATGGATCTATTTCCTTTTGTTTCTTTGGGATATAGGTCTAGTAGTGGTTTAGTTGGGGTTAGAAGGGTAAGCACAGTATAGTAAGTTTGGGGCGTAATTCCAAATGGCTTTCCAAAATGGCTGGACCAGTTCACAGAGCCACCGGAGGTGAATCAATGTTCCTGTGTTCCCACAGCCCTGGAAATGTTTGTCACTTTTTAGCCACTTTGAAAGGAACTTTCAGATAAGAGAGAGTAACATTCTGTCTTCCAGAATGTGAGTCAGATAGCACAGGGCTCTGTCTTGACCCATACCATCAAAGAGATAGAATTGTCTCACCTCAGCCAAGTGTCCTTGTTTGGAAACTTTCATAACAACATGTTATTTTTGTTTCAGTTTATTTCAGTTGTGTCCAACTCCTCATGGGCCCATTTGGGATTTTCTTGGCAAAGATGCTGGAGTGGTTGGTCATTTCCTTCTCCAGCTCATTTTACAGAAGAGGAAATGGAGGCAAATAGTCAAGTGACTTGCCCAGGGTCACACAGCTAGACAGTGTTTGAGATCAAATTTGAACTCAGGAAGATGAGTCTTCCTGACTCCAGGTCTGGTGCTTTATGCACTTTATACTTTATGCACTCCAGGCCTGGTGCAACTTAGGTGCCCAATAGGAATGTGCCAAACCATCCAAAATGGCCACTAATAAGTCTTTAACTGTCCTTTCTCTTGCTTGTTGGTCTGGAGCCTACAAGTGGTAGGGTGAATTCAGTAACATTAGTGGTGAACTGGCCTTGGGTGCCCCTTCTGTACACAGTACACTGGAGCTTTGCTATGGCCTTCAGACCCAATGTGTCAGCCCCTTCCAGTTGCAGTGCCCAAGCAAACTGGCACAGGGGGCCTATGGACTAAAATGAAAACAACACTAGATTGGAACCAGGAGAGCCCTGGATTCAAATCCTCTCTCTGCCACTAATTATTGATCAAAGATAAGTTACTTAGACTTTGAGCTTAAATTTCCTCAGGTATAAAAATACTTGTAGTTACTACATTTAAAGGCTGTTGTAAAAATCAGAGGAGATGATGTATCCCTCTGAGCTCACTGCCTCAATCAGTGGGTTGGGGCTCCGAAGGACAGTTTACTATTATTTCCCACTGTATTCTAGGGATAACAGGGGTGGTTGCGGCTTCTCACATGCCACTCACCATTGGGTTGCTTATTGATATATCAGCCAGAAGCCTCAATCAGCTTTTAGGAAAGGATTTTACTGAGAAGTCATTCCCCCAAGAGTGAGCTCAAAGGTCAAGTACTAAGGCAATGTAGCCTTTGTGGGAAGAGTACATATGCTCAATGGATCTGATGTTACACCTACCCCCTTTTCACTTATGAGGTTCATCCTTCCACTAATAAGAGGTCACTTTTCTGAGTCCATATCCATGATTCCTGAAGTTGCCACCACCCTTTGGTGGTACATTTCCACATCCACCTACAGATTCCTCTTCTGTCATTGGCCATTGTCACTTCAGCATCCACTGTCACTGCCTCCTCTAAGACTCTGGTATGACTTCTAGCTGCCAGTGGGAACTCTAGATATCTGGAATTCACAAGGTTGATGCCTGGATCCATGCACTTCAGAGAACTCAGTCACCTAATATCAACAAAAGAAGGAACTCAGAAGAAATGAAGGCCCCATGTATTCTTGGACACCTGACTGGAAATGGAGGAGTGCACTTGACCACCCCTGCCCTACTTGGCAGCCTGAAGCAAACCATAGCCCACTTGCCACCAGGAAAGAAAACAGTCAGAAGAGACAGATGGCATATATTCTCAGTTGTGGCTCTATACCTCCTAAGTTCTAACTCTGTAGTCCACTAGAATGCAGTTCCCAAGCCCTCAGTCATGCATGGTCAAAGAAAGACTTGCCAAGGTTTCCAGGTGATTAGACTGGATACAGGCAGAGGCTATCTGTACTATCTTTGAGGACTGGGCCCTCATTGGTCAGTTTCACCATTCTATATCTATGCAAAAAACTTTGAAATCTTAGCACATTAGGTGACTGTCAGCTATCGTCACAATTATGGTAATCTTTGTGATTACCAACCATTATTATTTGAGGAAGATTTCCATGTGATGGGCATGATCTGGGTCTTTTTTTTTTTCAGTCAATAGCCTGGACAGAGGAAGAGGTACAATGCAACCCTTTCTTGAGAAAATATTTAGGTGATAGCAAAGAGAATTCAGGCCACTATCCAGTTACGGATTGAAGAAAGCCTTCTTGATTTGTTATTCGCCCCTTGTGGCAAATTTTCCAACCAGGTAGACCAGCTGCTCAAAGAAATAGCCTATACAGAAGATTGGGCCCCCCCCTTTGTCACTCTGCCAGCCTTGTAAGGTTGGGTGCCATAGTGAGTAGAGCACTGGACTTGGAGTCAGGAAGGCCTGGGTTCAAATTTAGATTTGACTCAGATTTACTGTGTGAGCCTAGGTAAGTTACCTGACTCAGTTTCCTCATTTGCAAAAGAGGGATAATTGTATCTATGTCCCATCATTGTAGAGTTAAATGAGAGCTCTGTAAAGTGCTTTACAAACCTTAAAGAGCAACAGTTATAGTAATTATAACAATAATTTTGCCTGGGTAATGTTGGTGAGCCACAATATTTCCTGGATCTCCTAGGCAAGGCTGCATCTGGATGGAGGGCAGGACAGAGACACTCTGAGTCAGGTGACCTACCTGCTTGTCTCAAAGAAACTAGAATTGCAGCTGCAATGTCCTCCTGACAGAGGAGCCTGGGGGACACGATGTTGTTTGGCATAAACACAGAAGATTGGCTTTATCCAGTGGATGTTTGTTTTTTTCGTTATTTTCCATGCTTTCTGTTATTACATCACCCTTGTTTCCAAATATATCCCTTCCAAGAACTCCATCTCTTGTAACAAAAATTTTTTAAAAAACGGGGAGAAAGCAGTTCAAAAAAACCCAAACAAACAGAAACAAACCAATACATTGACCTTGTCTGATAGCGAATGATGTTTTTCATAGATAGATCTCTGCCTCTGTAGTAAAAGGAAAGCGCCCTATTTTCTCAAATCTTCTCCAGGACCAACCTTGCCCATTCTAACTGCAGTGCTCAATCTCTTCTTGTTGCTGTGTTGGTTGCTTTCTAGGTTCTGTTTACTATACTCTGCATCAGTTCATGTAAGTTATGCTATGTTTCTCTGAATTCTTTCTTTGCTTGTTTCTTTCGATGCAGCAATAGTCCATTTCCTGAACAAACCACAGTTTGTTTGACCATTTTACAAACAATGGGCATCTATTTTGTTTCTGGTTCTTTTCTATCGCAAAAAAGTACTGCTAGAAAAGTTTTGATTTGCACTACTTTTTATTATTAATGATTTGGAATAATTGTTCACAGGGTTCTTTATAGTTTGCAGTTCTTATGACAGCTCTTTGTTCATCTCCTTTGTGACAAGTTATCCATTGGGGAATGATTTTTTTTCTTAAAATTTTGTATATTTTTGTATATCTTTATTATCAGACCAGAGGTGGGGAACCTGCAGCCTTTAGGTCACATATGACCTCTCTAGGTCCTCAAGTACAGCCCTTTGACTGAATCCAAACTTCATAGAACAAATTCCCTTAATAAAAGAATTTGTTCTGTCTAATTTGGACTGAAACAAAAGGTTGCACCCAAGGACCTAGAGGGCCACATGTGGCCTTGAGCTCGAAGGTTCCTCACCCCTGGTATCAGACCCTTATGATAGATATTTAATGTAAAAATATTCCTCAATAGTTTTTTTTCCTTTTTATTCTAGGTATACTGATTTTTACTTATCTGCAACCTTTTCAATTTCATGTATTCAGAACTGTCTGTTTTATCTTTTATGATCTCCTTTATCCTTTGTTTGGCTAGAAATTTTCCCTTTGGTCATAGCTTTGAAGTTTATCTGAACTCATTCTCTTTTAACATTTTTATAATATTACCTTTATTTTCACATTTCACATTCATTTTAAATTTGTTATGGTATATGGTATAAAGTGCTGGTCTAAACCTGATTTTTGCCAGTTTTCTCAGTAGTTACTGAGAGGGTCATACTCCAAGCAATGTATGACTTTCAGGGTTGCCCAACTTGTTGTTTTTAAGTTCAACAAATTCTAATTCTTGCTTGTTTAGGTCTTTTAATTGATTAACTTAATTTTTTAAAAAAACAATACCAGTTTGGTAATTTTTGGTAATTATAGCTTTGATAATTATAACATATTATATAATTTGAGTCCTGGATGTACTATTCCCTACTTTCTAGTTTTTCATACCACACTTTTTGGTACCTGAGCAAACACAGACTACTTTGTGGTTCCTAGTTTGCTCCTAAATTTTTCATTACTCCCCTAGACCTTTTGTTCCTCAAATGAATTACATTATCATCATCATCAATATCTTCATCTGGTTCCTAAAGTGGGATCCACATTGTTGCTAAGTGTACAGCCTGTATGAAGGGGAGTCCATCCAAGCCCTTTTCTATTTTTATTCAGGCCCATAGAAGTTATTCGTCCTAGGTGCTGGGTCGCCATTTAATATTCTGATGTTGTGAGTCTCCTTGAGGAACCATCCTAGATTCAGGGCTGAGTTAATGGAGAACAAATACTCAAGGATTTCCTAATCAACAATGAATTCCTGATCATAGGGTTACAAATACAGTCCAATCCCCTCATTTTACAGATGAGGAAAAAGAGGGAGCTGAGGTCACAGGGTGATCAATATTAGACCTGGGATTCAAACCCATATCTTCTGACTCTAAAACCCTTTCCACCTTACTGACCCTAACCACATCCTTGAACTTTTTGTGCTTCTCAAATGAATTAGGTGAATCTAGGCAGGTGATCGGAAGCTATTTGATTGAAATATGGACATTAATTCATTAAAATCTATTTAAGTAGTCTGTGGTTGCTCAGAGACCAAGAGCACCACCATGTGGGAACTATGTGCACTACTCTCCCCACAGTAACAGTTGGGGAAATTGATGGGAAAATAGATTTTTCTCCCCAGGTATTCATAGATACCTGTATTTGATGCATGGAGGAGAGAGCAATGAGGGAGGGAAATGTCCCAACCGCAGCTCAAGTCTTGATCAAGATACTCTGCCACTGGGTGGGTGGATGTGTCTTTCATGACTGAATCTGACTAAAATCAAACCTTTGTGGGTATATAGTAGCAGACTAAGAACTGGAATAGATTTAGATGTGGTCTTGTTCTCTTATTTTAGAGTCGAGTAACCATAGACTCAGAGACTTACTTGGAATCACGCAGGGAGTTTTCATTAGTGGCCATGCAAACAACTGGTCATTTGGCAGTTGCCTATCTTGTAATGGTCATTGGTTACCATCAAAGAAATGAACAGGAGCCTCTCTGGGCCTCAGTCCCTCACCAACTTTCAAGGGTTGGACCAGATGACTTTTAAGGTCCTTTCCAGCTCGAAATCTATGGTCCTGTGGGACCAGTTACGTGGAGATGGGCAGGTAATATGTCTTGGGGAGTTCTTTTAGATTCTTTTAGGTTTAGCTGCTTTCTGGAAGGATAAGCTTATAGAGCTAGAGCTGAAAGGGACTTTAGAAGTTATCCAATCCAACCTCCTCATCTTACAGGTGGGAAAAACTAAAGTTGTCCATCCTGAATCAGGACCTGTTGGCTGAGTGGAATGGCAGTTACATCAGCAGATTCACTGAAAGTTTGACATTGTTTAGTAGGAGTTCTTAACTGCAAGTCTATGTTTGTTTGTTTTAATACTGTGATAACAATATTTTCTTAAAATTGCCTTCCTCTGAATCTCATATATTTTACTTTAAGCATTTAAAAGTGTTATTCTGGAAAAGGCTCTATAGTCTTCTGCAGACTCCAGAGGAGTCCATGACCAAAAATGATGAACAATCTCCCGTTGTTCAGTGTCAGGATGGATAGTATCAGAAGCTTTCTTCAGTGAATATCCCTCTGATTTTTACCACAGTGGGGGTTATTCTATTCACCTCCATGCAAATAAATCCACCAGGCACCCAAATAGATGGTCCTATTTGGGTTGATTCCTTAGGAAGGCATGAGATATGTATGCAAAAACTCCTAGGTGCCAACCTCTCTAACCACCATCTAGTCTGGGGCTTGTCACCAATGTGCTCTAGGTAGATCTGACCGTCCTGGGGGTGGGGTGGGGAGAGGATATACTCTGCCTTATCTGTACATTGAGTCGTGTTCCTTGGAGCACCTCAGGAGCCACTCTCTTGGCAGTTATAGATTACAGTGTGCTTCTGACAAAGGACCCATCACAGTTATTGACTAGGACAGAATGTCATCTTTCCCCATCCCATGGAACTAATCTGCACATTTACTGGGATATTAAAGGTTTGGGGAATCAAGTATCCTTAGAACTTTCCCAAAGTAAAGAGGAAAATAAATGACCTGGGAACAGGTGTCAAAAATGATGTCATGGAAAAAGACACATGAGTATATAACTAACATGCAAGGTTGCAGAATTGGCAGCCTACAACTAGTGGACCTGGATATCAGTTTCTTTGTCTTTAAAATGAGGGGGCTGAACAAAATGATCTCTGAAGTATCTTCCAGCACCAGATCTATGATCCTATAACCCCATTCTATGGGCAGAACCCTGAATCACCTAGGGGTGGTCAGAAGGGGTGAAAGGGAATCATGAGTCAGCAAACATTTATTGAGCATCTAACTGTGTGCCAGACATTGCTAAGAGCTAAGGATGCAAAATGAAGGAAAAGACATTCCCTGCCCTCAAGGAGTTCACAATTTAATGGGGAAGACACCAAGAACAGAAAGTCGTGTACAAATGAGCTCAATATGGCATGAATGAGAAGTAAACAAAAGAAGGCAGGCACTAGAATATTATGAATATAGTAACTAGGATAATTTCTTTGGTCTATCAGTGTGTCTCTCCCTAGGGACAGTACAAGTGAGAGAAATTGAAGTGAATTGACAAAGTGTTAATGGTACATTTGTTGGGACTTAAGACGTAGAGGGTTTATGAATCCTGTCAAGGATTGCTCACGCAAGCAACCAATCAAGAGATCTTGGTTAATTGCCTCCTATTTGCCAGGCCCTAAGTTAGGCCCTGGGCCTTGGGAAGGGAGATGGAGAGAAATGAAACAAACCCTATCTTCAAGGAACTTGCAGAAATTCTATCCATGAAAACAAGTCATATTCATATAAATATACACAAAATATCTAAAAGGAAATTCAAGGGTTAGAAAGTAAATATTGGGACTTACAATGTATGGGGCACTGGGCTAAACTCTGGAGTTACAAGGAAAGGCAAACATAGTTCCTGCTCTCAAGGAGCTCTCCCAAGGGTGGGGAACCTTGAGGTCAGTCTCATGTGGCCTTGTAAGTCCTTCAGTGCAGCCTTTTGATGGAGTTTAAATTTTACAGAACAAATCCTTTTATTAAAGGGATTTGTTCTGTGAAATGTGGATTTATGTATCTATAAGATACAAAGAGAGGATTTATGTATCTATAAGATACAAAGTAAAAAGGGTATAAACATTTATTAAGCACTAACTGTATACTAGGGGCTGTGTTAAGTACTTTACAAACGTTATCTCATTTGCTCCTCACAACCATCCTTGGACAGAGGTACTATCATTATCTCCATTTTAAAGAGAAGGAAACTTGATTTGCTTAGTCATGAAGCTCTAGCTTATATCTGAGGCCAAATCTGAACCTAGACTTTCCTGACTTAAGGCCCAGTGCTCTATCTACTGTGCCATTTAGGGTAGTCCTATGGAAATATGGCCTTAGAGGGGAAAGTAACAAATGGGGTGGACCCCTCTGCTGGCCATGGACCATGGGCTGGCTGGGATGGGTTGTCATTTACATTGTTGGAAGAAATGCCATGGAATTGCAGCTCCATTTGGATATTTTGAGAGTAGCTACAGAGGAGTACAGAAAAGTCAAGGGATAAATGGTGAGATATCTTTTGTTTTCCATTCCCTTCCTTTTTCTCTCTCCCTTCTCCCTCTGAAGTTATATCTTAGTATAGAACCTGCTGTGTAACAGTACATGCTAAATAAATATTTGCTGACTGATCAATGACTAAAAAGAAAAAGATACAGGTAAGCAAAAGTAATTAATATGTTAAATAAATCTAATGTTGTAAGTAATTTCCAGCACCCGTAGTCATGCACTTCTGCAAAAAAGGAATTATATATCCCTTCTTTGGGGCCACGCTTGGTCATTATCATTGCCTAGTATTCAGTTTTGATTTTTGTTCTTTCTGTTTATATTGTTGTAGTTTTTGTGTGTGTTATTTTCCTGGTTCTGTTCACTTCACTTTGCATCAACTCATAGAAATCTTTCCATAGCTCTCTGTGTTCTCCATATTCATTGATTCTTAGAAGTCAGTTAAAGGTTGTCACTTTCCAGTACCTTTATAGACGCCCCAAGTTTCAGGAAGAGGTTCTGACTTTCTCCAAAGCATAAGTCCTCAGGTGCTGGGGAAAGAAAGAGATAAATGGGATCATTTGGTGGTAGTGATGGGGTATAGGATTCCTGCTGGACCCCTAACAGGAAAAGCCCCTGAACTTTCCAGCAAATTTCAGTAACCCAGCCCCTGACCCAGATCCCCTGATTTTGCCTGAGGCACCAGCCCATCCCTGTCAATAATCCTTTTAACAGCCCTTTCGCTCTCCAGCCACTTAGCTCTTTCCATTGTCTGCACCTGGCCCCACCCCAGGCTACTCACCACTCCTTAACCCCATCCAGATCTTCCCAAAGTCTTTCTGTATAAAAGTGTTGATCTTGCCACCATTAAATTGCTCAGATTCTGAAAATCTGGCATCACAAATAGCACAGACTCATGGCCCCCATCCATCGGTGTTACAATAAACTTGCTACTTGGACTGAAAGAAGACTTTAGTGGTTGAATTCTTTTGAGAAAGACCCATGCCCTGTACCCTTGCATTTTGGGGTTCCAAACCACAATAGTAACTCAACCAAGAGTAAGAAACCAAAGCTTTGGGCTCCTGGGAAGCCTTCTATATGGAGAACGGGACTGTGGGACCTAACTAAGTGAGTAGAAAAGAACCTAAAGACCATTGTACCCCTAGGAGAGAGAGAGTTAAGAAGCTTCGTACCTTGAGGCATTCTGGCAGTGACTGTTTCTTTGGGAAAGGGTTGTAATTCTCAAGAACTAGGGCCATTTCCTAGGACAATGTGAGGGGAACTCTACTGGCTATGTTTAACTGAGGAGACCCTCAAAAGCAAAGAGTAGACCTTAGGATTGAGGCACCTACCAGGGGATGGTGTCAGAAAGTGGCAGTTGAGTGAATGTTGATGGGAATTGGCAAAGGGTAACACCTCTGGGTGGAGGAACAGAGAAGAAACTGGCAAAACTAGTAGTGGAGAGTTGGATCACTGACAAGAGAGGCCAGCAGCAAAGCAATGAGATAAGGAGCCAAAGCAGAGGAGAGGTTAATAAAGAAGGAAGTAATGGAGCTGCAAGCAGAAGAGTTTATCGTGGTCATGGAAGAACAGCCATAGTGTAAAGGAGGAAAACTCCATTTTCCTTTTGTGGGCAGGCCCATCCAGCATGGTACCCAAAGTCACAGAGATTGCTCAGATTTGGGGGACAGAAAGAGCAAGCCCTTCAGAGAGAAAGGATCACTTGGTTCTTTAGCAAACCCTGAGTTATTTCCCTTTCCTGGGGGGGTACCACCCAGGTCAGTACTGTAAGTCAAAAGGACTCTACAAGTTCTTGGGAGGACTCAGGGGCCGCTGGTAAGGGAAGGAGGATTTCTTGACTCTTTTGTGAACCCCAAATCATTTTTCTTACAAAGGGTCCATGAAGTTGGGAGGAATAACATTTTCATTGGAAAATCACTCTTTTAGTTCAGCTTACTTTGCATCAGTTTGGAAAAGACTTCCCAGTTCCCTCTAAAATGATGTATTTTGTCAGTTCTTATGGTACAATAAAATCCCATTTCATTCTAATACAATGATGTGTTTAGCCATTCCCCAACAGAAGGACACCCTAAGTTTTAGCAGCTTGAACCCCCTTTGTTTTAGACCCCTTCCCCAACACCTTACTACTGCCCTGCTCCCCTTCCTATGCTCTTTCTGTGTGTTCCTTGAAAGCACTTTTCAGGAAGGGTTTTATAGAATCTGTTTTTCTTTTTGCCAAACATTTGCTTTCATATCTTTATTTTGGAAGTTGGAAAGTGCACCTAGCCTTCTGGAATGAGGTGCACTTGGCTCATTCTTTCCTGTCTTTCCTCACAAGACTAATTTTCCAGATTCTTACATCCCCCAGTGAGTGGGTGTTTTACTTTCCTAGCGATGGCAATGTTGGGGTGGAGACAAAGTGGAAGCTGTGTGTGTGTATGTGTGTGGGGGGTGGTGGGTCAGTGTGTTTGTGCATGAGAGAGGAAATGGTAGTGTCAGCTTGAGGAGGTCATTCATGCTGTGCCCGTGGTACCCCTTGGCTGGTATTTGGGGGTGAAGTCAGTAAGTCCTCATACTTCCTCCAGCTCTGACATTTCTTAACTGTAAGATATTAGGCAATTGCTTTGGCCCTCAAGCAAGTCATCAAGGGATGGAATGAACCTGCCCTGATGGAAGGCGCACCCAAAGAAAGTTTCCTATGCTGCCAAAATCAGATTCTGCCTGAATACTCAAGAATTGTGGTGTTGTCATTCAATTGTTTTCAGCCATATCCAACTCTTGGTGACCCCATTTGGCATTTCCTTGACAAAGATACTGGAGTCTTGCCATTTCCTTCTCCAGTTCATTTTACAGATGAGGAAACTGAGGCAAGCACTGTTAAGTGACTTGCCAAGGGTCATATAGACAGTAAGTGTCTGAGGAGGCATAGAATTCAGGTCTTCCTGACTCCAGGCAGAGCCTTCTATTTACTTTGCCACCTTATTTCTTAAGGAAACCCTGTTTGATAATTTCCCATTTTAACCAAAGTAGGAGCTAAGTTCAGCACTCAGTATTTTTACTCGCTTCAAAGACTACAGTACTATCTCTGCTCTCTAGGCTTGGAAGCCCTAGTAAAAAGCCTTGATCACCTTGCCTTAGTTATATCTACAAGTATCCTCCTACTTAGAGGTGAGGCTCACCAAGGTTAATTGACTTGCCTTTCAACACACAGCCAATTATCCATGAGGAGATTCACACTCAGGTCTCTCCAGACTCTAGGTCCAATCTTCTTTCCACTGTTAATTACTCAAGAAAACTGCAAAGTCATGATGAGACAGAGAACATACCAAATGCCTCTTATTCTGATTTATTTGAGAATAGGGCAAGGGTGGGGCAATTTGAAGTCCTGACATGTACAGAGGCAGGGCTCTCCAGTCTGGTGCTGATACGATAAGGGAACACCTTCTCACAAACAGTCCTTCCACTGATACTGCACTCAGGAACATGGCAGGGAAGAAAATCATCGTTGTGTTTGGGGCAACAGGTAAAAAGAACTTCCTTTTTCCCAATGCGAGAAAGGTTGTCTGAAGACTTTATTCACTTTCCTTCAGTGCGGCTGGGCAGGCTCAGGCTCTTAATCATTAGAGGAGCATGACATGTGGAAAGAACAGAGGCAGATGAGGCCCAGGAGCACAGTACCTGAATTCAAATCTTTCCTCTGCTACTTAATACCTGTAGGATCTTGGGCAGATCTCAACCTCTGTCCCTCAGTTACTTCATGTGTAAAATGGGAGGGAGTTGGATTTGATGTCCTTGTTCAACCTTGGTAAGTGTTTAAACCTTCTTAGTCCTCAGTTTCCTCATCTATCAAAAGGTGGAGACTCATTGATCTCTAGGTTCCCTTTCAGTTTTCAATTTATGATTCTTTCAGTGACCTTTAACTAAAGAATCCACTTGAATTTCATGTGTTGACAGCAAGAAGAATTTAATTTGATTTGATTTCAAGAAGTGTTCTCTAAAAGAGTTCCCTGTTACATATTTTTCTCTTTATTTATTTATTTTGGGGGAATCATGCCTTGGCTTATTCAGACCTGTGCTTTATATAACAAGGTAGGCTGCATCTTCAGTTCTTTCCTTCTCTTCATTTTCTTAGTTGGAAGAGGAATAAGAAAGTCAATTTGTGGAGGTTTGGGGTAAATGGAAAGAACTAGGAAGGGTATTCTAAGAAGAAGCTACAAGAGTCAGTGTGGAGTAATGCATAGAGTGTTGGATTTAGAGTGAGAAAGATCTGGGTTTAAATCCTACCTCAGATGTTAATAATCTATTGGGAAAGTCACAACCTCTCCAAGCCTCAATTTCCCCATCTGTAACATAGTAATACCTTCCTCAAGAGACTGATATTACATTTAGAGTAGAAAGGGAACTTAGTGGTTATTTTATAGTTGAGGAAGCTAAGGCAAAGAGAGGCAAAGTGACTTGCCCAGGATCATCTGGATAGTAAGTATCTGAGGCCAATTCAAACTTGGATCTTCCTGACTGTAGACCCAGATGGAGGAATTCCACAAATGAGCTTGATGTTCTCCCTTGGTAAAATTCTTGAGCCTGGTTTTAAAGGGATGATTTGTGTGTATTTAGCAAAGGAAACAGTGATCACTAAAAGCCAGTAGTGCTGCTTCTGTGAGTCCTGGAAGATGCAGTGTCAAAGCTCTTGTACTTCAGATAAGAGAGCAGAGTGGCCCTCGTGAGAGCTAGAAGTGCCAGAACAGCATGAGAGAAAAGAAGACTCAGAAGGACCCTTTCACCAAATCATAGCATCAACGACTCACAGCTTTTTTGATCCTGTTGGATAGTCAAGGTTTAATTTTTGAGTCTCAGCTTAAGTATGGACCCTGTTCTCCCAACTCTCAGGTGTCCTACCTTATTGGATAACACCTTGTGACAGCATCTTAGCAGGGTTTGGTAGTACTTCCAGCTTCATCCTGGAGCAGAAGAGACTCTGAAATCAGTGACTGCTATAAATCAGGGCTTGAGTTACTGTTTTGTTCGAGACTTAAGAAAGTGGTGGGAAAGGTGCTAATGAGGTAGATTGAAGTTAAAAGTGTGGGGTGTATACACTCCCCACCTCCACCCCACATGACCTGGTTATTAAACATTTCCCAACACACTCTGATATTGCTCCATTAACTTTGCTGGAGCTTAGCAGGAGGGCAGTAGAAGGCCCAGGGAATGAAGTCATTACTAGACTGGGGACTGACTGTAGGCTGCTGCTGCTAGCAATAATATCAATAATTATTATCAGAAGAATAGTTAGCATTGGGATAGTGCTTTACATCTATGAGTTCATTTGAGCCCCCATCCCCACTGAACCGCCCCCGCCATGCCCTGGGTGCTACTTCCCATAGGAGGGCTAGGGCAGAGTGAGGAGTAGAGAGGTCTGAGAGGAGGGGTAGGGCCCACAAAAGGAGTGTGCAAAGACAGTTTTGTTCTGTTGCATATTGCCAGCTGCTTCCAAGCAATTCTTTTTATATAGGTGGGGGCAAGGTAGGGGAGAGTTGGGATCATAATACTCCAGCCCAACCCCTTAGTGTTTGTATTATTGGCTCCATTTCACAGGTAAGGAAATAGAGGACCAGAGTAGAATAACTTAACACAACTAGTAATTATTGGTACAAACACATGAATCCAAGGATTTCTGACCCTAAGTCAAGGGTTCTGAGAGCATCTCTTTCTCATTCCTCACACACACACACACACAAACACAAACAACCTATATACACACATACACATATGTATACACATTTGTCCATTCGTTCATTTATTGAGACATTTATGCATTTTTAAATTGATTTTCTTCTTCACCAGGTTCTCAGGGAGGGTCTGTTGCCAGAGCCATTTTGGAGGGCAAAGATTTTTCTGTAAGAGCATTGACTCGGGATGTGGCCAAACCTGCTGCCCTGGCCCTACAAGACCTGGGAGCTGAAGTGGTGAAGTGTGACCTGAATGACCAAGAGTCTGTGAAGGAAGCATTAAAAGGCGCCTATGGTGCCTTCCTGGTGACCAACTACTGGGATAACTTTAACAAGGAGAAGGAAGTGCAGCAGGTAGGGAACAGGGGTATGTCTATCAAAGGAAGGGGTTCTAGGGCTTGGGTAGCCCCTGTCCAGTGCTGAAAAGTAGCTGGCCTTTTGCCCCAGTAAGAGCACAAGCTACTTTTGTAAACTCTTAGAACTTCATTGTCTCATGCCCAAAATTGATGGTTCTCATTCTAATCAGCACAAGGAAGTGTTGATGAGGCAGGGTTCCCCCATCCAGTTGAGCATATTTCTCCCCCATAGAGTATACATATGCACTGGCACCTTGAAAGGACAGTTTTTACCTCCTGATTGGTTCCCAATGATTGGGGCTGCTCCCAAGATGGTTGACTGACTGGGACTCATGAGGATTGTCTTATTGTAAGACCCTCTCCTTGATAGGAAGACTACTCTTGTCCCTTTTGCCTTTTTCTTGGATGGAAGAGTGTTGGTATGTGGTATGGGAAAAGGGATTTTTCCTTTTTCCCCTTCACCACCCAGAGCATTGAGGAAGACTTTTGGTACAATTACATGGCTGGAATCAACATGTGCTTAGTGTAGCTCAAGAAGAAAGTGCCCAAGAATGGATTTCCCCAGCCTAAGAGATGGTCGTGAGTGGGGCTTTGAGAAAGTCCCTATGAGAGCACATGGTATGTATCTGCCCACTTGGCTTGAGAAGGAAGCTAGGAAACTCTCTTTTTTTTTTTTTTTTGCTTTTACCTAGTATTTTATTTTCCCCCCGGTATGTGAAAGAACAATTTTTAACATTTGTTCTTATAACTTTTGGGTTCCAAATTTTCTCCCTTCCTCCCTCCCCCTATTCTCCCACTGAGAAGGCAAGTAATTCAATATTGGTTATACAGGTGTAGTTAGTCATGCAAAACATCTTTGGCAATGAAGGATGAACACATATTCCTAATAGTCATGTTGTGAAAGAAAGCATAGGAAAAACACCTCAAGAAAAATAAAGTAAAAAAAATCTGCTTCAATCTGTATTTGGACACCATCAGTTCTTTCTCTGGGAATGGAGAGCATTTTTCATCAAGTCCTTCAGAGTTGTCTTGGATTATTGTATTGCTGAGAATAGCTAAGTTATTCACAGCTGGTCATCTTACAATATTGCTGTTACACAGCACATTTCACTTTGCATCAGCTCATGTAAGCTTTCTGGGTTTTTCTGAGGGTATCCTGCTCATCATTTCTTATAGTACAATAGTGTTCCATCATAATCATATACCACAGCTTGTTTAGCCATTCCCAGTTGATGGACTTCCCCTCAAGTTCTAATTCTTTACCCCCAGAAAACAGTTGTTATGAAGAGCTAGTTCCTTCTTGAACAACCCAATCGGCTGCGTAGAACAGGAGGGATTTCCAATCTTCTAGGCACTGTTGTCCCAGAATCTTGCCTTCTGACCACAGAGGGAAGATTTCTTGGCACCACTAGCCATGAGTGTTGCCTCATGGGCAAGCTCAAGTTGCAAGTGTTCAGAATATTGGTCTTTAAGTCAAGGGAGGATAAATCCTGGGCAGCTTTGCCTCTGGGAAAAAGAAGAATGGGTTTACTCATGTGGCCTCTGGATCAGAAAATGAAGTAAAATAATACCTCATTTATACACAACAGAGTGGGGAAATGACATCTTTCTTTTCACTAGCCTCTAACTGAAATATCCTTCAATTATTTTAAACATGATTCTGAGAAGGGGCTCCTAGGCTTCACCAGCCCTCACAATCTGGGTAGGGCAGAAGTGGGACTCGAACCCAGGTCTTCCTGGTTCTGAGACCAATCAGTCTGAAGTTCATAAACCTTAAAGTGCTACAGAAAAGTGAACTATTTTGTGAATGATGCTGTCATCCACCAGTCAGATCATTTTCATTAGCACATCGCTGGGTACAAAGTAAATACTCAATAAATGCTTGTATCCTTCTCCATCCCCTTTACCAAGTTCCTCTGGGAGAGGACAGTCAGGAGGCCTCTGAATGACTAATTAGAAAGCTCTTTGAAGGCTGTGACTATGTCTTATGAATCTTTATCCCCTGCTCCCCTCTATTCCCCCGCAAAAATCTAGTACCCGTCCTTCAGTAGAGTACTGTGAGGTCTCAATTAGTTCGAATGATGAATTCCCTGAAGAAGCTGCATGTATCCAAATTCATAGTATCTGGAGTTATACTTAATGTAAAATACAATCATTGGTTGCAGCCCAATGGAATTATTCAAGCTGAATTCAAATATTTGTTTTTGATATATGTATGTATTTATATATGTATTTATTGCCATTTGTTGACTTGAACTTTTTCTTAGATTTCCAGTTTTCTGCTCCTCCCTCCCTCCTTCCTTCCTTCCCTCCCTCCCTTTACGTCTTCCTGTTGTGTTTCCCATGGTCCCTGTTGGGATAGGGCTTGGAGATGGCATTTCATTGGCCCAGGAGGAACTCTCCACCCACACAGATCTTCACCTACTCCCAAGTTTATTGTTTTCTGAGTTAGTTCCCTGGGGTGATGAGAAGTGAATGCCCTGTCCAGGGTCCCCCCGCCAGGATGGATCTGAGGAGACTTAAACTGTCTCCAAGGCCAGCTATCTCTAATTGCCACATCATTGTTGCTTTTATTTAGTTATGACTATTGCTTTCTCGTATTTGGTGAGGTTCCATGAAGATGATAATAGTAATCAGGGAACAGATGTGAAAGCAATAACCTTGAAAAATGAAAAAAGGAATTAGAATAAAGTCAATGAAAAATTCCTTTAATTTTTATATTTTTGATTCGCAGGGGAAAATAGTAGCGGATATCAGTAAACAGCTGGGCCTGAAGCATGTGGTGTTCAGTGGCCTGGAGAATGTCAAGAAGTTGACCAAAGGGAAACTAGAGGTGCCACACTTTGATGGGAAAGGAGAAGTGGAAGAGTACTTCTGGAATCTTGGAGCGCCCATGACCAGCGTCAGGATGGCTGCATACTTTGAAAACTTTCTAAACATCTGGAAGCCCATGAAGGCATCTGATGGCGATTACTACAATTTGTGTATGTTAGAACATGGCTGCAAGAGTTAGCAGGGATCAGTGTTGCATTCATTCATTCATGTGTTCATTGATTCATTCATTCAAATATTTACTGACAGGCAATGTGGTTGTTAGCTGGAGAGAGTTCTGGAGTTGGGCTCTGAAAAACTTGGGATTCAGATTCTACCCATGACACTTGCTGGTTGTGTGACCTTGGGCAAGTCTCATCACTTCTGTTTCTTCATCTATAGAATAAGGAAAAAGGAGGTGGACTGGATGTCCTCTGGGGTCCCTTCTGGATTCCTTCCAGTCTCCGATCCCATGCAAGGCCCTAGTGGAGGGAGGGAGGGAGGTGCAAAGATGAATAAATACGTAGGAGGCACCATCCAGTTGTGGAAAGAGCCCTGGATTTGGGGTCTGAGGACCTAGGTTTAAATCCTGCCTCTGCCCTTGTGACCTTGTGGCTGGTCACTGAACCTCCTGGGCCTGTATGTGAGGGCCTCTGAGGTTGTTTACATCTTGTAAGTCACTTAAGTTTCCTGTGCCTCTGTTTCCTCCTCTGTAAAACGAGAGGGGTTGGCTTCTGAGGTCCCTTTCAGGTCTAGATGTGGGATCCTAAGATTGTATGATTAGCAGCTGGTCTCAGCCTGAGGCCAGTCAAAGCACAGGGAAGCCAGAACAAGACTCTCAACACCCTGCTTAGTAAATGTCTTTGAATGAACAACTAAGTGAATTATCTGCTACAGCTGCTTGGGCTACTCAAGGCTTTAGGAGCTTCCAGACTGTGGCAGTTCCAAAGCAGTCTCTAATCAATCACTAAGAATTTTTAATCTGTATCAGTCAATCTATAATTGCTAATCTGTAAGCATACTGAACTATAAATGTTAATAAGTATCTATGGAGCCCTCATACCTGCTGGGCACTGGGCTGGGTCCTGTGGGTACAGGGATGAAAGCCCTACAACAAAAATCACTGCCCTTTAGGGCTGATTTTCTAATGGAGGTGACAACAGGAACAATGTGTCTGATTCTACCATGAGTTTCCTGCCTCCGATGTCATAGGTGGGGGACAGAGTGGGGGGCTCCAATGAGCAAGGCAGATTCCCCATCATGGGTTTTTTTTTTTGTTTGTTTTGGCAATGCTGATTTCATTTTTTATTTTTCATTTTTTTAATTTTAATTATTATTTTATTTGTTTTTAGTGTTTTACAATTCTTCCATATAACTTATATTTTTCCCCCTCTCTCCCTGAGGTGGCATACAATTTTATATAGGTTCTATACATACATTCCTATTAAATACATTTCCACCTTAGCCATGCTTCATAGAAGAATTAAAATAAATGGGAGAAATTATAAAACAGACCAAAATGTAATAGAAAAGAAAATGATCTGCTACATTCTGTGATCGAATTCCATAGTTTTTTCTCTGGATGTGGAAGGCATTTTGCCTTAAGACACCATTGGGAATTTTTTAAGTCCTTGCATTGCAATGAAGTTCTTAGTCTATCAGAAAACATCCTTGCACACTGTGGTTGTTGCTGTGTACAAAATTCTCCTGGTTTTGCTCCTTTCACTCAGCATAAGTTCATACAGGTCTTTCCAGGCCTCTCTGAAGTCTTTCTGTTCATCATTTCTTATAGCACAATAGTATTCCATTACACTCATATACCACAATTTATTCAGCCATTCCCCAGTTGATGGGCATCCTCTTGATTTCCAGTTTTGGCCACCACAAAGAGACGTTAATGTTTTTGTACATGTGGGACCCTTTCCCATTTTTATGATCTCTTGGGAATACAGTCCTAGAAGCAATATTGCTGGGTCAAAAGGTATGCACATTCTTGTAGCTCTTTGGGCATAGTTCCAAATTGCTCTCCAGAATGGCTTGATCAGCTCACAGTCCCACCAACAATGAATTAGTGTTCCAACTCTCCCACATCTTCTCCAACATTTATCATGTTCCTGTTTTGTCATGTTAGCCAATCTGATAATTTGATGTGGTACCTCAGAGTTGTTTTGATTTGCATCTCTCTAATCAGTAGTGATTTAGAACATTTTTTCTTATGACTATAGATAGCTTTGATTTCTTCCTCTGAAAACTCTCTGTTCACACCCTTTGACCATTTATCAATTGGGGAAAATTATGAGAGTTTCAAGGAAAGGGCTGGGTGGGGAAACTAGACAGGAACCACAGTTGAAAAAGATCCATGTGGTCCACTCCCCCCATTTTACAGAGGAGAAAACAGGCCCAGGACTTCCAGCATCTGAGATTTGAACTCGGGTTCTCTAGTGCCAGAGGCAGTATCCTTTCCCTTTACCACACTGCCCCCTAGAGGCCAACTCTAGAGCACAGATAACCTGTGGTCAGACAAGTGGGCCCCAGAAAGGTCAGGTTTCTCTGGGGACAATTTCCCTTTGCATGGACTCTCCCTCCCTCACGCCTGGAATACACCCCTTCTTCCCTCTGCCTCTTAGACTTTCAAGTTCATTTGAAAGCTTAGCTCAGGGGCCATTTCCTCCTCACGCTCCCACATACCCCACCAATTATCTAGCACTTACTTTGTACATATGTTAAACTTGTAGGCTTTTTGTCCATGCAGCCTTAGGGCCTAACACAGCACCTGGCCCGGAAGGGCGATTAACAAAGCTCCTGGATGAATTGTGGGCTCCCACCAGGGGGTGGCTTTTAACCACTTACAATGATTGTATCCAGCCCATGCTGCATGGAGGAACCTGCTGTGGGAGGGTCTGTTGTAACAGGCTATTCTTTGCTCTTGACCAGTGTTGCCTATGAATGACATCCCTATGGATGGCATCTCCGTTGCTGACGTGGGACCAGTGGTTGCTAGCATCTTCCGGTCTCCAGAGGAGTTCCTGGGCAAGGCTGTGGGACTCAGTGCAGAAGCCCTGACAATTCAACAGTATGCAGACATCCTCTCCAAGACCTTGGGGAAAGTGATTAAAGACTCTAAGGTGAGGCTTGACAGGGCAGAAATGACAATGACTGTGGACCTCTTTTCTGATACTTCAGGGGAGGGATCCTTTTCATCCAGGAATTCTGGGAAAATCCTTGTTGGTAATAGGGAAGGAACCTTGCACTTTAAGAATTAATAATAGCTAATATTTATATCATGATTTAAGATTCACTAAGTGTTTTTCATATATGATCTCCTGAGCCTGACATTTGAGGCCTGACAATGGCCCTGTGAGGCAGATGCTATAATAGTCCCATTTTACAGATGAGGAAACTGAGGGGGGTTGAGTGACTTGACCCATCCTTCGTAACGTATTCCACCTCTCATTTTTCTCGTCTTAGACCTTACAACTTTCAACCCAAGTATGCTTTGATGAGCCTTCCTGGCATCCTGGCTGTCCCATGAACAAGACCCTCTGTCTCTCAGCTCCAGGCATTTTTCCCTGGCTCTCCTCCTTGCCTGGAATGCTCTTCCTTGTCATCTCCACCTACTGGCTTCCTTTAAGTCTCAACTAAAGTCCCATCTTCTCTAGGAAGCCTACCCCAACCTCTCTTAATTCTGGTGCCTCCTCTCTAATTTACTTCTTTATTTATCCTGCACATAGCTTGCTTGTATGTATCTGTTTGCTCATTGTGTCCCCCATTAGACTGTGAGCTTCGTGGGGTCAGAACTATTTTTTTTAACCTTTCTTTGTATTCCCAGAGCTTAGCATAGTGCCTGACACATAGTGGGCATTTAATTACATCTTTTTGGTTTATTCATTCACTCATTCATGGATGCATTAATTCATGCATTTTTGCATTCCTTCATTCATGCCCTCCTTCCATCACCCACTCCATTCATTTATTGGCTCACGCATTTATATGTACATTCATTCATTCCAGACCTGGGAGGTAGCACCTAGGTGGGAGATGGAACATTCTGAAGGAGTAGCCCAGTTTGGCTAGGTGTAGTGGGCTATAAGCCTGGCTAGGGTGGCTGGAGCCCAAGCATGAAGGACTTTAAGTGATAGAGGAGTGTGCATTTTATTTTAGGGGCAAGAGGGAAGCTTCAGTACTTTGGCCACAACATGAGAAGAAGGGAGTCATGGGAAAAATGTTGGGAAAGATTGAAAGCCAAAGGAGGAGGGAACAGCAGAGGGTGAGATGGCTAGAGAGTGTCACGGGAACCCATGAATGTGAGCTTGGACAGACTTCGGGAGATAGGGGAGAATAGAAGGTCCTGGCGTACTGTGGTCCATGGGGTCACAAACAGTTGGTCATGACTGAATGACAGAACAAGGCAGCCATTGGTGCTTTTGGAGTGGAGGGGTAAAACGGTCAGACTAATTACTGCTTTGGGCATCTCCCAGGCTACGATGACCTAATGCAGGCCTTTGTGAGGACCATGGTCTAAGGGACTGGATTCCCTTATCTACAAAATCCCTTCTAATTCTGTGATCACAGAAGGACCCCAGGGGCTGAGTTGTCAGAGTTTTTGTTTGTTTTAAACAGTGAATAGTAACATGTTTTAAAAGGCTTGAGGAACTTGATCTGGCCACATGGTGGCTCCCCAACCCCAGCCATGAGCCAGCCTTTGGGCTGCCATTTAAGGCTCCTTCTGGTGTGTGGGCTAGTCTACTGGCCTAGAAATGGCGTGGAAAGATGTGACTCCTTTTAGACATTTCTGCTGAGCCCCTTCTGAAGGTCAGCCTTGCTTCAGCAGAGACCGAGAGGCAGCTGGGCATGAACAAATGGGGCAAGAAGTCCAGCTCTCCCTTCTTCAAGGCTTACAAAGCCTGTTAATCAGTGCAAGGCATGTTATCTCCATATTGTAGATGAAGGAATTAAAGCATAGGGCTGGCTGATGGTCAAAGAGATGGCAAATGGAAAGGCAGGGTGATACAGTGATGAGAATGAAGGTCTTGGAGTCATAGCTCCTGAGTTCAAATTCCTCTTCTGCCATTATCTCTTTGTGAGACCTGGGGAAAGCAATTTAACCTTTTGGGGCCTCAGTTTACTCCTCTGTAAATTGAGGGGGTTGGACTCCATGGTCTCTAATGTATCTTTTGCAGCCCTGGTGGCACAGTGGAGAAAATGCAGATCCTGGAGTCAAAAAAATTCATCTTTCTGGGTTCAAATCAGGCCTCAGACACTGATCCTGGGCAAGCCCCCTGTTTGCCTCAGTTTCCCCATCTGTAAAATGAGATGGAGAAGGAAATGGCCAAGAAACCCCGAATGGGGTCACAGGGAATCAGAAACGGCTGAACAACAAAACTCTCTTCCAGCTCTGGGTTATGAACCTATGAACCATCTCTGGGCCTTGGTTTCCTCTTTTCTAAAATGAGGGGGTTGAACTAGGCCTCTAAAGTCCCTGAGAACTCAAGCTCTCATCTTCCAATATTCTATGTCACTTAACTTTTTGGATCATAGAGTGGGAGGACGTTAGACTATGATTTTTGAGGTCTGTTCTAGCTCCACAGCTGGGATCCTAAGTATTGGGGTAAAATCCAAACCCAGGTCTCCTGCCCCCAAAGGAAGATTCTTTCCCTCTCTGGAACATTGCTTCTTCTGGCACAAACCTAGAAAGAGAATCTTACATTTTGATGTGAAGTGTGGTTGTTTACAAATTGACAGAGTGCCATACACCTCACTCCAGGAGACTGACCCAGTCTGTCTTTCCAAAACCAGGGCTGCCCACAGAATCTTTCGCTTCCCATGACCCTGCTCCTCCTTCTGTCCTCAGGATCTCCAGCAGCCTGAGTCCTTAACTTACAGCTTTCATTTCTTGCCCTGCCCAGCTGTTCTTTCCCTGAAGGATGAATTTCCCATCATCTTTTCTCCACAGTCTTTATATATTGTCAATAGATTTAGGGACTATATCTTCCCTAGGGCCTCTTCACTCCGTAGTACTGGATACCTAGAAACCAGTCAGGCCCTTGGCTAGTTTGGTGTGATCTGGAGAGGAAACCAATCAAAGCAGGATCTTATCATTAATAAGCAGTTGAAGCCGTTGCAAAAGCAGATTTTTCAGGACAGGCAAATTAATGGTATTTGAACTCTTTCCCAGACTTTTTGCATTACAGAACAATTATTTGCTATATGAAAGGATTCATAGGAGCATATCTCTAGACATGGAAAGGGATCTTAAAGGTCATGTAATCCAACCCCCTCGTTTTACAGATGGGGTAACTGAGACCTCAAGAGAAGAGACTTGAATCATGGATGTAAGGGACCTTAGAGTCTATATAGTCCAAACCCCTCATTTTTACAGATGGGGAAAGTGAGGGCCCAAGATAATTAAGTGGCTTGCCTGAGGTCACACAGGAAGTGTCAAAGGAAAGAACAGAGCCTTTCTAGGACTCAGTTTCTAAATCTGGAAAATGGGGCACTTTTCTTAGATGCCCTCTCAGGTACCTTTTGGCTTTAGGTATAGAATTCTAAGCTGAGCCAACAATGAACAGAACACACTGGATTTGGAGACCAGGAAGTCATTGGTGACCTCAGAGAGAGCAGCTCACTGGAAGTGGTGAGAGCAGAGGCCAGATCACAGGTAGGGGATGAGGAAATGGCGGCTTCATGTGAGACAACCTGTGCCTCAAGAATGTCAGTGAAGGAGGAAGGAGAGATGGGACAGGAGCTGGGAGAGCAGAAAGAAGGAATGATTGGAGAGCAGGCCTGAGTATGCTGGCAGCTAGAGGGGAAGGGACCAGGAGAGAGAGAGCGAGGAACTGTAGGTGCATGAGGAAGAAGGGATGGTTTCTGGGAAAGATGCTAGGGGAAGCAGAAGGGAGGAGGAGCAGGGCCCAGGCAGAGAGATTAACCTTAAAGAGGAGGAGCCAATATCTCTTCTTGCCTTCATTATGTGCTATGTTTATTACAACGTAATCTCTTTGACAGCAGGACAGTCTTGTAGGCTAGTTATTGTATCCTTAGCACTAGGCAAAGTGCCTTACACACACACACACACACACACACACTCACACACACACTCACACACACACACATGCACTCACACACACATGCACTCACACACACTTACACACACACTCTCACACACACACTCTCACACACACACACTCACACACACATACACACACACTCACACACACACACACTCACACACTCACACACACACTCACACACACACATGCACTCACACACACACGCACTCACACACACATACACACACACACTCTCGCACACACACACTCTCACACATACACACTCACACACATACACACACACTCACACACACTCACACACACTCACACACTCACACACACTCACACACACACAAAGTGCTTAGTAAATGTTTCTCTCCATCTCCCTTTCTCTTTTCTTTGTCTCTCCCTCCTTTCTCTCTGTTTTTCTCTCTCTCCTTCCCCTTCTTGTAAGTACTATTTTTTCCATTTACATGTAAAAATTGTTTTCATCATTCACTTTTATAAGATTTTGAATTCCAAATTTTCCTCCCTTCTTCTTTCCCTCCCTTTCCCCCTCCCCAAGACAGCAAGTAATCTGATATAGGTTATCCTCTTTCCCTTCTTTCTCTCTCCAACTCTCTTCTTCCTTCTGTTCTCTCTCTCTCTTTCTGTTTCTCTTTGTTTCTCCCTGCCTGTCTCTCATCTATCTCTCTAATCTATTTCCATGACTAGAGAGAAAGAGGAGAGCGTCTGACCATTCTGAGAAGAGGGATAGGGAAAAGGGACAGAGTTAACACAGGTGCAAAGGCTCATTCATCCAGGACTGAACTGGGAGGAAGCTTAGAGGCCATTGGGTCCAATCTCTCATTTTAAAGATAGGGAAATTGAGGCCCACAGAGATGAAGTGATTTGTCCAAAGTCATATAAGCAATATATTTGTTTGAACATGAGTTCTCAGACTGCGGGACCAATGCCTTGATGTCAGGTGCAGAGTAGCTCCATTTGGCTGGGTCAGGGTGTGGGTAAAGGAGAGCAATAGGAGATACGGCTTGGAAAGATCGTGGAAGCCTTTGAGTTCTGAGTAAAGGTCTTTGACCATTACTCAGTGGACAATGGGAAGCTACTGAGGGGTTTTGATCAGATGAATGATGTAACTAGATCTATGTAAAAGAGCAGTTAGGCTGGTAGCAGAGGAAAGAGTGGACTGGAAGGAGATGAGAGAAAGCCATGGCAGGAACGAGGTGAATGGTACTGGGGAATTCTACTGAGGCAGTGGGAATGGAGAAGAAGGGCCCATGACACGGACTTTGTGGACAGACAGCCAAGAGGGCTTAGAAACTAGTACCAGGTGAGCACTAAGGGAGCACTGTCAAAGATAACAAGGTTTTGAAAATGGGTGATTGGATCAAAGAATGGTAGCTCCATTCTCCTCCTTCTCCTTCTCCTCCTCCTTGTCATCTTTCTCTTCCTCCTGAGGTCCCTTTCCCCAGCTGAGATTCAAGTGATGGTTTGGCTTGCCAATAATCTTGTGTGTGAATCTTTAATTGACACACTGTTTGAAACTTGGCCAATAATGTTTCTAAAATTTTCTTTTTTTAAAAAAATGTGTCACTGGGAAATTTGCTTCTGGGATCAGTTTTCCCAACCATAGAATGAAGGGGTTGTAATAGATGGCCTCTGAGGTCCCTTCTAAGTCCCTTTAAGGATATGATCTTGTGATCCCTAACTTATTACCTGTGCATCTTTGGGAAAGTCCAATGTACCACTCTGTGCCTCAGTTTCCCTATCCATAAAATGTGGAAGTGGACTTAATGTCTTCTAAGGTCCCCTCCAGTTTTAAATCTATAATCTTGCAATCTTATCAACAAACACTGACAGACATTTCCATAGACAAAGACCAGAAAAAGATAATTATGAAACTATAAATCTGGATTACATACAACATATTTTTAAAAAATATGTATCCTAAATTTGACGTGATTGTAAGGCAATAACATTTCTTTCTTTGCTCTCTTTCTCTCTTTTTTTTAATTTTATTTTTCCTTCAAAGATTACCCCAGAGGCTTATGAGAAGTTGGGATTCCCGGGAGCAAAGGAAATAGCTGACATGATGCGTTTCTATCACATGAAGCCAGACAGAAATGTGAAGCTCACTCACAGGCTGAACCCCAGCATCAAGAGTTTCTCCCAGTTTATCTTGGAGAACAAAGAGGCCTTCAAGAACCTGTAGGAAGCATTCAAGCTCAAGGGTCTGGCCAATGGTTTGACGAATTCCTCCATGAAAACATAGTGCCGTGGTCAGAGTGCTGCATTTGCAGGGAGATCTGGGTTCAAATCTAGTCTTTGCCGCTTACAACCTCTGTGACCTTAGGCACTTACTTTCCCTCTCTGGGCCTCAGTTTCCGCAATGTAAAATGAAGGGGTTGGACTAGAAGGTCCTTTACAGCTCTAAATTATACCATGATGCTCTTATAAGTGGAATGGGCAAAACTTTGAACTGACTCAAATCAACCCAGTGGAAAGTGATTTCTTTGCATTATGAAAAGATTCCTGGAAGCCTTTTCATTACTGGTGAATATTGTTATATTTTACATATATTTATCCAATTTACCCAGGGGCAGCAGGGAATGATGGATGGAGAAAGGGCTAGATTTGTCATCAGAGTGTCATAGATTTAGATTTGGAAAGGGATTTAGAGGTCATTTTGTCTGAGGCTCACAGATGAGGAGTGACTGGTCCAAGGTCATACAGATAATAAGCAACAGAGCTGCAACCTGAACCCAGGTCTGACTCTAAATCAGGCATTTTCCACTGTTCCATGTCAGGAGGGCTCAGGTTCAAATCCTGCCCTTGAGATCACAAGTGGCTGCACCTTATCTGGAAAATGGAAACGATTATACTTGTAATCCCTCACAGGGTTGCTGTGAGGCTTGGATGAGATCTGTGTCTGTAAAGTTCTTTACAAACATTAAAATGCTTTATAAATATTAAAGAGTATATTATCTGTTCTTAGTTCTCCTCCTTTTTATCCTTTTCTCCTCCTCCCTTTTCTCTTTCTCCTCTCCTTCTCATTTTCTTCCTCTTCTTTCTTTTCTTCTCCTCTTCCCCTTCCTTCTTCTCAGCCTGGGCTTCTGATAGCTTTTACTTCCCCCATCATTCAGCTTCAGCATGGTTCTGACTTTGGAGGTCCTCTGATCTTGATTTTGAGAAAGGGCAAATATGCTATGTTGGTAAGAGCATCTCCATATCCTTCCTAGCAGTACTCTGACCTGCCAGAAAAGGTCTGTTACTTAATTCCACCATCCATCCATCCATCCATCCATCCATCCATCCATCCATCCATCCAACAACTATTCCACAAGCAAGTTTCTTGGGGCATGGTAAATGCTTAATAAAGGCTTTTCCATTCATTGTTTAAACACTTACACTGTACTGGATACTCGGGAAGATACCAAGACACCTGGCCTGGAGCAGATGTTTCTCTAGCATTGTGGGTATAGAATCAAGTCTTCCCATTCCTGTACCTCACTTAAGGTGGTTCTTCCCTGAACACTTCTGACATTGTTAAACATAAACACACAGGAGGATCATTCTGAAGGATGCACCTATTAAGTACTTCTCTGCCTATTTCCTGATGCTCTGACCTCAGAAGGATCACTGGCCTGAGAGTCAACAGATCTCATTCTGATTCTTGTTCTTTTTCTCACAAGCCTTCTGATATTTTGTGTGTCAGTTCTCTTTTTTAGCCTCAATGTTCCCATCTATTAAATGGAAATCACATTAAATTATTAATTAATGATTTAAATGAATTTAAGTTATTAATTAAATTAAATTATTAAATTACACGATTGTTGTGAGCATCAAATCTGAAAATCGATAGGAAAGCTTTTCTGCCTTTGGGTTCTCATTGCTTAGCAGCTGCCTGGCACATTGTAGTCATGTCTTACTGGGCTGTCCCTGAATCTCTGCTCCAGATTTAGAGCCTTACTTGTGCCCCCATCCCACCCCATTTCTTCTCCTGGCTCCCTTGGAACCTTGCGAGGCTTCTCCAGCTTCGCTGTTCTGGTCTGCCTGCCTGCTGGCACACCCCACTACTTGCTATTCCAGGCTCCCTCTCCATTCTTACCTGGCCTGGCTTCATCACTGTACCTACCCTCACTCTCTGCTGCCCTCTGCTGTTACTGGTAGAATCCAGAATGCCACAGCTTGGCTTTCCTCTCTGTGCCACAAGGCACGGGAGGAGAAAGTGAGGCTGAAGACCTTGCACAACCCTTCCTCACTCAAAACAAAGTCAAGTGTAAATCATGTCATCATTTCTCTGATGTCATGGTCTTCTTCAAAAATGGAAGGATGAACACAAACCTGTAAGTAGACAGAGCTGCCTGAATGGGGACACAGCTGGCTGGATAACTCATCCTCTCCCTTCTGCCCCCCTCCCCTTCCTTCTCCTCTCCAAAGAAAGGTAAATTTGGATGGCCAGAGGATGCCCAGTTAACTTGGGGTTTACTGACTAGGCTTTTCTTTCTTTCTTTCTTTCTTTCTTTCTTTCTTTTTCTTTCTTTCTTTCTTTCTTTCTTTCTTTCTTTCTTTCTTTCTTTCTTTCTTTCTTTCTTTCTTTCTTTCTTTCTTTCTTTCTTTCTTTCTTTCTTTCTTTCTTCCTTCCTTCCTTCCTTCCTTCCTTCCTTTCTTTTTCTTGTCTTTCCCCAAACCTAAAACTCAGTGCACTCTGAAGCCCATAGATTGCACACCAATAGGTTCCTGCCCAAACTCCACTTAGTTTCTGGACCCTCCTAACTTAAGAATGATTATCAATAGTAACTATTTCTCTTTCCCTTCCAGCTTGATTTACTTATATATTTTTTCTTTTGCTTATTAAAAGGGCTATCCCCCTGCTCACTTTTTAAAGAGGCCTATTCACTAAATGGGCTCCAAGTGAGTTCCTGAATAGACCTTAGCCAAAAAAGGCCAAGGTCTCTCATTGCTTCCTGGGCCATCTCCAGTCATTTTGATGAATATCTGGCCACTGGATCCATATGGCTCAGGAAGAGAAAGTGAGGCTGGTGACGTTGCAAAACAAAGTCAAGTGCACGTCATGTCATCATTTCTTTGATGCCAAGGTCTTCTTCAAAAATGAATGATGAACACAGAAAATCACAAGGCACAGAATGAAGGAGCCAGAATCCACCTGGAAAGCTAGTGCTGATCCTCAGAATGTGCACCCCAATACCACCCAATGGGAAAAAGCAGAAGGTGCTCTCTTGTACATGTTGTCCTTTGTCCCTGCTGGGTGCAGGGCTGTCAGAATCCCAGCCAGTCATCTTACAGATAAGGAAACTGAGGTACAGAGAGGTGAAATCACTTGCCCAGGGTCCCATAGGAAGGAAGCATCAGAGATAGGATTTGAACCCAGATCCTTTGACTCCAAAGTCAATGTTCTTTGGGCTCACTCTGCATGGTGCTGGGGCCAACGAGTTCTATTCTCTTGTCTTTTGCTAGAGTAGAAACCTCCCAATACTGTTGATGTCGGATCAGAGCTCTATTGGACTTTTATTTACAAAAACTTCGGCATACCAGCTACATCTACTAAGGTGGCAAAGATCTTTTCATGGATATTTCATGAAACATAAAGTATTAAAGTTGGAAGGGAAATTGAGATCATCTCTTGCAGCTGCTTCATTTGAGCTCCTCCTCATCACCACCATATTTATCCATTGCTCTAACATTTGTAACTGAGAGCAGGTTTTGTGGGAGCCAGTTTTAAAAAAACTTTTGGGAGCCAGCTTTAATGCCTGAAAAGCTTATTGTTAAATGCTCAATGTGAGCATTTATACCTTGGAAATTGGCAGGTACTAGACTTGATTTATTGTTTTAGGCTTAAGAAAGTGATAGAAAAAATATTAACAATGCAGCTTAATCTTAAAAGTGTGTCATGTGTGTGCTTTTCTTTTTCTGAAGAGCCTGTTGTTAAACATTTACCAGCATCCCCCTAGGTAAATGGCAGAACTGGCCCTAGGAATCAGGTCTTCTTGCTGCAGTCATACCATGCCATTCTGCCTCTGATATTTGTGACAGAGTCACCTGCAATAAACAAGGCCCCATCCTTGGTGTGGGGAGCTCCTGTTAAGGAAACAGAGAATCAGATCCAGCACTTTTCCAGCAATTTGGAGAGTTGCCTGGGGCAATGAGAAATGAAAGACTTACCCAAGGTCACACTTATAAAATGTACCAGGTATTCCTGAATCCTCAGACTGATCTTTTTCCCCTTCCCCTTGCTGCCTTTCAACCCCACCATTATTTTTACATGTATTTTTGTTCCTATCCTTTGTTTTCATTTCTCTTACATTTCCCAAAATGTGGTTCCCAGAGATCCTTCAGTGAGATCCCAGGGACCTGCCCCTTAAAATGAACAACAGTAAAAAGAAAAAGATTCAGTGAAATTAACACATCAGGGAAAAAATGGATATCATGTGTTCTGTACTCACAGCTCCTCATCTCTGCCCCTTGGGTGGGGTGTCTTTTCATATCTCTCCTTAAAGCCTCATTATTTTTTATGGATATTTCACGTCTTTTGGCTCCGGCCCCACCTAGAAACCTGGGAAACACATCCTACTGGACAGCACAGTGCTTCCCCACTTAGAGATTAAAAAAACAAAACCCAACCCTTTTTCTTATTATGGGTGGAGTTTAGCTGTTATCATTTGATATCTGTTTAAAGTATTCTTGATATTATAAAATTGCAGCCATAGCGTTCTGAAAAAGTCCCTCTTTAGGCGAGGGATGAATCATCAAAAAGAAGTGGGTGAGTTTGATAACCTCACTTGGGAAAGAGCTCAGGGCCAATCAATCATCTCAGCACCTCAGCTTCATCGAATGAGCTCCCCTGAATGCCCCACCCCCATCCCTTCAAAGGAAGCCCTGCAAGGGGCAAAGGTTTGGAAACAGAAGGGAATAGTCCCTCCTCAGAGATGGGAACAGGGTCAGGCTGAAAAGCTACAGGGTTCTTCCACTGAGGCCATAAGACTTTCAGAAGGATTCTCCACAGTTCCCATCTGGATCACACTTTAAGGTTTACAAAATTGCCTGCTTCGCAGTAGGGAGTACATAGTCCCATTTTACAGATGAGAAAATTGAGGCACTTTGAGGGAAAATGACTTGCCCATGCTCACAGGTAAGCATTAGAGGTCCAATTGGAACCAGGGTCTTGAGACTCTGGAGTCAACATTCTTTCCACTGATTCATATCATCTCCTAACTGAAGATTAAAAATTTGATCAGGAAAAGAAATATTCCTTAATTCTATGCTTTCAAAAGGAGAAAAAGTAGTCCTCATCTCAGTGGCAGGCACCATCCTTCCAGTCACCCAGGTTCACCTCCTCAGAGTCATCCTCCCCCCAGATCCAATCATTTCCCAATCATATTGGTTCTTCAGCATTGCCTTCCTCCATCCCATCCCTTCACTCTATTTTGGGTCCTCATCATTTCTCTTATTGCCATAATTCCCAATTGGTTTCTTTGCCTCCAGCCTCCCAAACTGCCCTCCTGTTAGTCAACTAGCATTTATAAAACACTTATTATGTACCAACCAGTGTGCTAAGTGGTGGCATCACAAAGAAAGACAGAAGATAGTCTCTGCTGTCGAAGAGCTCATAGTTGATTGGGGAGACAATGTGCAAACTACTCGGTCCAAGCAAGCTGCAGAAAGGATCAGCCGAGGGTAATCTCAGCAGGAAGGAACAAAGAGTAAGGAGGACTGGGAAAGGTTTCTTTCAGAAGGTGAGACTTCAGCTCCCCAGGGAAGCCAGGGGGCTGAGACGAAGAGGAAGGGAACTCCAGATATAGGAGATAAACAGTGGGTGAGGACCTTTGGAGTTAAGAAGTGGGGTGGCATTTTCCTAAAGCATGAGTTGGATCACTTTGGATCTTGGTGCTCCATAACCCCAAGATAAGAACCCAAAGTCTTCTATTTGTCATTTGAAGACCTGAATCCAAATGCTCTTTCCAGGTGGATTTCACATGGCTTTCCTTTGCACAGTCTACATGACTTCCTTGCTCTTCCCCCGCCATGATATTTCCTATCCCATCTCTATGCCATTGATCATGGTGTTTCCCATGTCTAGAAACCTCTCCCTCCTACCTTTACTTAACTCCCCTCAAAGGAGAGCTCTGGTTCTACCTCCTCCTGTCCATGAAACTCTTCCAAATGCCTCCAAGGTTAATGTTTCCTCTGAGCCCTCCTCCATCACTTTGTTTGTCTTTTGAATTCCTTTGTGCACATATACCTTGTTTCTCCTTTGTAGAATGTAAGGTTCTTGAGGGCAGGCGCTGTCTATTCCTTCTTGGTGACCCCAGTGCCTGGACTGAATGGGTACTTGTTGAATCGGAAAGAACTCATGCTTCTTTTTCTGGACTTTTCAAACAACTACAACGGCCTACTTTAACTTTATTTGAAAATAATACGGATTTTGCACAGTACCAAGTGTTTTAGTTTCACACCATGTCTTTCTGAGCAGTCAGTATCCGTCATGGCCACACTCAGCCAGGACCCGAACTTCCAGAAGCTTGTCCAATGGCACTGCCAGCACACGGCTGAGCTCAACCTTCTGTGCCTTTTTGAGGCTGACCAGGACCGCTTGAGCCTGAATCTGATACCAAAATGGACACATCCTCATGGATTGATTATTCCAAGAATCTCATTACAGAAAATGCAATGAAGATGCTTATTGAGCTGGCTAAGTCTCCAGAGGTGGAAGATGCTCAGGAACAAATGTTCAAGGGGACGAAGATCAATTTTACTGAGGATCAGGCTGTACTCCACGTGGCACTGTGGAACCGCTCCAACACAAAGTGCTGGAGAAAATGAAGGTATTCTGCCAGTCTGCCAGTGTGTTGGTGGAGGAAACTGGAAGGGCTACAAGGGGAAGACAGTTACAGATGTGATCAGCATTGGCATTGGAGGTTCTGACTTGGGTCCTCTGATGGTGACAAAAGCCCTGAAGCCCTACTCCAAAGGAGGTCCCTGTAGCTGGTTTGTCTCCAATATTGATGGTACATATATTACCAAGACCCTTGCTGAACTCAACCTGGAAACTTCCCTCTTCATCATTGCCTCAAAGACATTTACCACCCAGAAGACCACCAATGCAGAGACCCCCAAGGAGTGGTTTCTTCAGGCAGCAAAGGATCTTGTCTACCAATGTACCAAAAGTTCAAGATTTTGGAATCAACATTCAAAATATGTTTGAATTCTGGGATTGGGTTGGTGGACGTTATTCGTTGTGGTTTCTCCATTGCTCTGCATGTTGGTTTTGATAACCTTGAGCAGCTGTTGTCGGGGGCTCCCTGGACGGACAATCACTTCCTCATTACTCCACTGGAGAAGAATACCCCTGTGCTTCTTGCCATGCTAAGCATCTGGTTTTGGATGTGAGACTCAGGCCCTGCTGCCATATGACCAGTACATACACTGCTTTGCTGCCTACTTCCAGCAGGGTGACATGGAGTCTAATGGGAAGTGCATCACCAAGTCAGGAGCCTGAGTTGACTACAGTATAGGCCCCATTGTGTGGGGAGAGCCAGGGACCAATGGACAACATGCTTTCTATCAGCTTGTTCACTAGGGTACCTGGATGATCCCTTGTGATTTTCTCATCCCTGTTCAGACACAGAATCGAATCTGGAATGGACTTCATCACAAGGTTCTTCTAGTCAACTTCCTGGCTCAGACTGAGGCCTTGATGAAAGGAAAGACAGCAGAGGAGGCATGCAAAGAACTGGAGGCTGCAGGCAAGCATGGTGATACCCTGAAGAAGCTGCTGCCTCATAAGATCTTTGAGAGAAATCGTCTTACTAATTCCATTGTCTTCACAAAGCTCACTCCTTTCATTCTTAGAGCCTTGATTGCCATATATGAGCACAAGATCTTCATTCAGGGTGTTGTCTGGGATATCGACAGTTATGATCAGTGGGGAGTGCAACTGAGAAAGCAATTGGCCAAGAAAAACTGAGCCTGAATTGGACTCTGATAAACCTGTGACTTCTCATGATGCCTCTACCAATGGACTGATCAACTTTATCAAGCAGCACCAGGCCTAAGTTATGAAGCAGATGCCTGTTCCTACTGTGACCCAGTCTATTTGTATTGTGATCTGATCTGTGTTGTAGTGACCACTTGGTTCTTTCCCTCCCTGTCCCAAAGAGATCCACTTGTTATCCCTTAAGGCAGGCTCCTTCCTCCTTGTCAGGAAAAAAAGTCCCACCTCATGAGGCCAGTTTAGTTGGGTGGGTTTTTATTTTTTTGGTCCTAAATGTCACTTGTAAGCTTACACTATCCTTCCTTTGCATTGATATAAGTGTTCAACCTTCCCATAATTTTCAGGGTTGATCTGAAAAAATAAGATAGCTGGCAAGAAAAAAAAAAAGAAAATAATAAGGCACTCTCCCCAGTACTTCTATCATCCTAGTTTAATGGCAATAAAAGAATTCAACAAACTCCATTCAGGACATACTGTACATTAAGATTAAGAAAAATCCTGCACCATAAGGTGCCAAGCACTCCATAAATTTGTGTCATTTCATCCTCCCAACACCCCTGGGAGGGAGGTGCTACTATTATCCCCATTTTACACATGAGGAAACTGAGGCAAACAGAGGATAAGTGACTTGACTAGGATCACATGGCTAGTAAATTTATGAGGCACATTTTGAATTCAGGTCTTCTTGGCTTTAACTCCAGCTCCACTGTGCTACCTGAAGGTAGGACCAAAAAAAAAAAAGCATGATATATCTAGGAGCCATTAGAGCTTGTGGAGGGGTGGGGTGGGGAGAAGGGTGACAAAATCAGATCTCTACTTGGGGAAAACCACTTTAGCTACTGAATGGAGGATGGATCAGACAGGAGAGGGATTTGATGCAGGCAGACCCATCTGTAAGTACTGCAGCAATCCAAGCATGAGGTGATGAGGGTTTGCACAAGGGTAGGGGCAGTGTCTGAGAAGAGAAGAGCATGCATTCAAGAGATGTTGCAAAGTTGAAACCAAAAGACCTTGGCTATAGATTGGGCATGGGGTGGTGGTGGTGGTGGTGTCTGTGTGTGACAAGATAGCGAGGAGTCCAGGACGGCTTTTAGGTTTTGAGCCTGAGGGAATAGGAGGATGGCATTGCCCTCTACAGCAGTAGGGAAGGTAGGGGCAGGGGAAGGTTTAGGGGAAAGACAATGAGTTCTGTTTTGGACATGATGACTTTAGACATCCTCTGGACATCCAGTCTGGGATGTCTTAAAGACAGTTGGAGATATGAGATTGGAAGTCAGTTGAAAGGTAGATTTGAGAATCTACATAATAGATCTGCAGCTGGAAAGGAACTTAGAGGTAATCTTGTCCAACCCCTCATTTTACAGAAGAGGAAATTGAGACCCAGAAGTGAATGGCTTGCCCAAGATCTCAGAGGTAGTTAATAGCAGAGGCAGGATTCCAAAGTGGAATCAATAATCACTTGCTCTCCATTCACCTTGACTAACTGTTACCTGTCCTTGGGTTATTTGAGGGGAGAAAAATGAGAAGGGTTTTTGGGGTTAAATAAGAAAATGCTATCCTTATCTAGAGTTGAAATGATAAAGAGAAAAACACAGGGTGACTCCATTACAACTGTGTTGTAAGTCAAGCCAAGCTAACCCAAGTCATGTTTCAGCTGCATTCCAATTAAGGTAAAATCACCATGTGCTGCAAACTCATTGGTATCTACAATATCTCTATCTTTTGCTTTGTTTTACTTTTCATTTAGTTACATATTAAATCTCTTTTCAGAGATCCCTCAAACCTTGTTCTGGTCACCTAAGGGAAGTGACTAGGTCTCCATGAGCAGCCCAAGAAAGACAGGGGGATCAGATCCTCTTCTAGAAATCAGGTGTCTGAAATAGGATCAAGGACATGGTCCAGTTGTTTGGAGTCTGACCAGGAAGTCTTTAAACTTAAAAAAAGGAGGGGGATGAGGTGGGAAAAACTGCCAACAAAAATCTGCTAAGCTGTTACCATGGAGAGAAGCAGGTACAATGTAGAAAAAAAATAGCAGAGGACAAGAAGGGACTGGGCCTATTTAGCCTGGAGAAGAGAAGGTTTGTGGGTACTCTGAGAGCTGTCCTCAAATATTTGAAGAGTTGTCATGGAACGAAGTGATTGGACTGATTCCAATTGACCCCAGAACTGGGAGCAATGGGTGGAAGTTGTTGGAAGGGCATGTTTTAGCTTGATGAAAGGAACTTCTTTGCAACAATTTATTAAAACAATTCCAAAGCAAAATAGGCTGCCTCAGGAGGTAGTGTCTTCCAGTAAAAGGTGGATAGATAGCAACCTGTTTGGGCTGTTGTCAAGCGCATCCTCATTCAGGTAGAGGTTGGGCCTCAATGGCTGTCAATGAGACATGTTTGTCCTCATTCATTCAACAGACTGTCTCCTGAACACATACTATATGCCAGGACCTGTCCTAGGTACTGGTGGGGATGCAATGATGAGTCCTAGCGTGCTAGCTGTAGACCTGGAAGGCACTTTAGAGGCTATCTAATATGGATGACTGATGCAGAGGAAGTAAGCAGAATGGTTTCTAGGATGACCACAAGAATGTAAAGGAAAACAGTACTGAATGACCTCACAAAGGCAGCTGAGCAAGACTTCAGAAGACTGAAGAGTAAATGCGCTTCCTGCCTCTCAGAAAGGTGAACGGCCAGAGATGCTAGTAAGTGTTGAAGGTGGGATCTGAAGCCAGGGTTTCCTGACCCCACCTTGCTGCCTGCACAGATAAGGCATTATGCAACATATCCAAAACAGAAGTTTTGTTTTGTTTTCTGTAAAAGGGGGCATGGAAAGCTGACAAGAGGTTACAGAGTCTCGAGAGTCACAGAGGTTGCAAGACCCTTGCTGGGATATTTGGGGGCAGGACCCAGCATCTGGATCAAAGGGAAGTGGTAGGTCCTGCCTCCTTGGAGATCTTCAGAGGCTAGATAACCGCTTCTCTGATATGTGACAGTGGGAGGCATGGATAAGATTAGTCATTTGCTGAGCTTGGAATTCTCTTCCCATTCTGGAATTCTGTGATTCTTCCATTGAGGATTTGGGGAGATGAGTGAGCTATATAATACAAAGTGGTCAGTTGCTCAGGACTGCCTATAATTGACTTCCTTGTCTAGCAGGGACTTGCTTGCCCGAATCTCTCTGCTCCAAGCATGGATTTTCCACTGTCACGGTGGAATAGAAAGTTGGATTTGGAATCAAGATCTGAGTTCAAATTGTGTCTCAAATATTTAGTAGCTGTGTGACCCTGGGAAAGTCACTTACCCTCAGTTTCTCAATTGTTTCATTTATAAAACATGAGGGTTGGACTCAGTGGTCTCTAGGAATCCTTCTAGTTTTAAGCTATGATTTTATCATTTTCCAAACCCGTTGATAACACCTTGGTCTGGCTTTTCATTTTACACATGCTTCCCATCTCAGCCTCACTTTCCTCTGCTCCAAGCAGGAATTTCCTCTTCCCTGCTCAAAATTTTGACTAATTAGGTTTGCCTTGAGAAGAGTTCAGTACTCTGATGGAGTTTTGATATTCCTTGTGGTAAGCTCCACAATCCTCTTGTTCATGAACGTCTCTGGCCCCTCCAATTTGTGCTTCGGCTCAAACTCAGTAAATCACTTTTGAAAAAGCCCCTTCCTTCCACCTCCCTCCACCCAACCCCTCCTTCTTTGTTTTTGTTCAAACAAACAATGGATTTGGTAACAAAGGAGAAAATGAGATGCAGGTGAAAGTTTATTTTTAACACTAGGGCCAAACTGGTATTTAAAATGAAAATCAGAGTGCTTGTAAAGCACTGGTCCAGACTAGTCTCACTTGGGCTCCTTCCAAAAGCAGGCAGAATCTGATTTCGGGGAAAACTTCAAGGTTTTCCTGTCTTGAGGGACTTAGTCGTTCCTTTTGGCAGCAAACAAGTCTTGACATTGCCGGTTGGAGGTGAGGTCCCACTGTCAGGCTGAGGGAGTAGCAGGATGGGGAAGGGGGAAAGTTGATCTCCTGATGATAGCTCACTATTTAAACTCAACCTTGGGTTAGTCTCTTTTACCTTTTATTCTAACAGAGTAAGCACTGAAGGAATAAATAGATGGTTAGCTTTTAGGGGCAAGGTGAGGTGGCACTGTGGACGGAGTGCTGAATGTGGTGTCAGGAAGACCTAAGTTCAAATCCTGCTACAGCTACTTGCTAACTGTGTGACGCTGGGCAAATCACTTAACCTCTGCCTTCCTCAGTTTCTTCATCTGTCAGATGGGAGGGGATAATAAATAGGGTAGCAAGCCTACCTCACAGAGTTAGGAGGAAGCCCTTTGCAAACTTTAAAGTATTGGCTATTGTGACAGGATGTACCTCCTTTTAAGCTCTCCACAGGGTCTTGGACTACTTGTCCCCAGTATGTCTTCCAAGCTGGTGTTGGTCTGATCAACCACAGTCAGATTGTCACTTGACCCCAATATGGCGGAGTCATTTTGATTCTCTTCAAGAACGAAGGACAACAACCAGCCTTGGAGTCTAGTATGTCCTACAACTGGTTCATGAAACACATGGAAAGGGGTCAGGGAGAGGGCTCCCTTCTTTTCCCCCATCTCTTCCTCTGCATCAGTGATGAAACACAAAGACACGGCATCAGCACACTGCCCAGATCCAAGGACTCTCCTATTAGGGAGTCAAGGTGGTCACAAAATGGGCTGACATTTGTTCACATGAGCTTGCAAGGGGCTTCCAGAGGCCAATGATCCTGTCTGACACAGGCCTGAGAGAGCAAGGAAGGCAACGGCAGGATCCCAAGACTGTAGAATTAGAGAGGAAAGGAACTTCAGAGGTCATCTAATCCAGTTCCCTCATTTTACAGTTGAGAAAACAAATGAAGCCCAGAAGGAGGCGAAGAGCCTTGCCTAATAGGATCACACAGGTAGTAATCATGACCTGTAGGATTCAAACTCAAACCAACCTAGTGCTCTTTCTGTTGATCTATGGTGCTGTCTGGGGAATACTTAGCCCTACCCTTGTGATATAAGACTCTTCACTATCAAGCTGTTTCATACTAACTCCTATTTCCATGGTACAATAAGGTTTGCAAAGTGGTGATCTTTTCAACAAGCTGATGGAGGCAGGTGCTACTTTGACTTCAGTTGAAGAAGCTGATGATCTGAAAGGTTAAGTGACTTGCTCAGGGTCACACTGTAGTGAGTGGCAGAGGCTGGATTTGAACTCAGGTCCTCCTGACTCCAAGTCCCATGGTCTTTCCACTAAGCCACACTACACAGTACATAGCACAGGAGCTGGTAAGATGTCATTGCCCTAGACTTCTTCAGGGACACACATAACACAGGGAGACACAACTTGCATTGGGAGATCCATTTTAACAACCAAGTTCCCCAGAAGCACATTGCTCTGTCCCACAGAGGTTTAACCTTTGCTTTCCCTTCTGATAAAAGTCAGTTCTGCAGTATTAGAACCAATATAGAAACATTGACCCAGAAGTCCATGATAGCCTTGCTTTTTTTTAATGGAAGGAGGGAGAGACAGAGAGAGAAACAGAGAGACACAGACAGAGAGAAAGGAGGGAGGGAGAGACAGAGAGAAGGAGAGAGAGACATACAAAGAGAGAGATAGAGGGAGGGAGGGACAGGGAAAAATGGAGGGACAGAGAGACAGAGAGGGAGGAAATGAGGGACAGAGACAGAGAGAAAAAAGAGGAAGAAAGGGGGACAGAGGGAGAGGGGTTCATCCCCTTATCAGAGTTATCTGAAACAGCTGCTGCCTTTCTGTTCAACAGATTAATTGCTCTGCATTTTGGACTGTGTATCACAGCTTGGGCTTTATAATAGGAAATCGTTTGGCAAAAATAAAGATGAAAAGAAAAAAAAAAGGCTGTGCTTTCCCTTCAGTTAACTTTAAGCTAACCTCCTTTTGGGGTTAACCTAACTTCCTTTTCTGTTTCGGCTCTTCAGTTCTTAGAAAGTGAGAGTTTGGTGAATTCTGAAAAGCTGTGGTGACAGTGTTGAAGCCTGGGTTTGTAAGAGGTTCCTTCTTTGATAATTTCAGCCTTTTGACTTTTCATTATATTCAGAGGAGCAAACGTAAAGGATTATGAAGAAATTGGCCTGAATGGGCTGAAAAGAAGGGGGTATAATAGTAGTATAGAAGGGTGGGGGTTGATTGACCTCATCATACTTACAAATTAATTATCTTAATCAGGTGAGAATACCTTTATTGAAGAATATAAGACATGTTCTAAACTAGGTGGGAAAAAATCCTAATCAATTTGGAAAGAATACAAACCATTGGATAAAATGAAATGGTGCTATATAGGAAATGCATTGAGAGTCTGATGTAACTCAAGTTCTATGGGCATGGATAAAATAACAGAACAATTCAGGACTGCAGGCATTTGAGTGTTGGGGAAGTCCAGTAGCAGAAACAATTCCTGCCAATCCTGCCAAGCCTCATATTGGGAATTTCTTGGAATGGAGAAGAAAAGTCTCTGACTCCTCTCTACTTCTACATCAACCATAGGATGTGAACTTCAAAAGGCCCGAAGATTTTGAACTTTCCAAGGGCATCCTACTAATGTCTCTAGAACACCAGTGGTGGCCAGCACTATCTACACTGGGAACAGAGAACAAACTCTGTGAAGAAAGGCACCTTCAGGGATCTCTAAGACCGAGCAAAAAGTTGTACCATATATAAAGGGGACTTTATGAAAGTCTCATGAAGGGAAGACAAAGACTTCTGGCTAAAGGATTCTGAAAGACTGCTCTAATCTGAATATACTTTTCCATGGACTCTGTTTGTATTTTTGGGACAGTGTACTCTCTGATGTGGGGGGTATTTTGCATCAACTTTTCTTACTATATGCCTAAATAAATGTGCTTCTTAAAGCTAATTAAGTCTAGCTGGCTAATTGATAATGATGTTTTTGATAATTGACATTCATTGATAAGGAAGCACACTGGTGGGGGCTCATTGGAGCATTGGAAAGACAGTAGCCCCCAAAAAATCCCCCAGAGGAAAAGTAGCCAAATGCCCTCTGGGTACTCAGCTGCAAGTGTGAATAGGATTATGGGACAATAGTCCCAGAGCATATTCTACAGGCAGATGAGGAAAGTAGACTAGAACAGATGGTAGGCTCTGAAGATAGAAAGGTCTTGATAAGCAATGGATTGGTCATGGCAAATTGCAAATTAGCATCCCTTCTATACATCCTCTCAGATGCCCTAATGTGCTCCCTGTTTCCTTCTGTCTCTTCCTTTCCTATATGACTCTCCCTGCTTCCTCTTGAGGTTTGCCCCATCTATCATTCCCTCTCTACTTTGCTCAGGTCTCTTTTCTTCTAATAAGCTATCCTTTGATCCATTTGTCCCCTAAACCATTTCCTCTATCTCCTTCCTTTCACCATCAGGAACAGCTTAACAACAACAGAAAAGATTAATTAAGAGAAAAATTACCCATCAGGAGGTAGCAGACACCCTTTCATTAGAGGTATTTCAGCAGACAGGATGACCACTGATCACATACACTGAAGTGGGGTTTCTTGGTGTGGGTTGGCTCTGACGGCTGCTGAAGTCCCTTCCAACCCAGAGACTCATTCATTCTGTTCCAAGATCTTCAATGTAGGACTATTTGTAATCTCAAAAAACCAATCTGGAAGCAATCTCAATGTCCAACAATAGAGGAATGGTTAAAAAAAGACTGCGGCCTATTAATGTAATGGGACACTATAAGGCAATGAAAGCCAATGAGCAATTAAGGCAAAGAAGAATAGAAGAAATCTGGAAAGATCTTTAGGAAGTTATACAAGATGAAAGAAAAGCAGGATAAGAACAGAATGCATCTCATGACCATAGAGGAAAAAAATGAATGAAATGAAGAATGTTGATAGAAATTTGGAGTTGCTGAAAAGTTAGGATTGTTTAGTGCCCAATCTACATATATATGTATATACACACACATACATATATATATACACCCATTCACACATGTATATATATATGCTTACATATATTATACAGGCATATATGTATATAGAGGCAATCAGCATTAAGTGACTTGTCTCCAGGATCACATAGCTAGAAAATATCTGAGGTCAAACTTGAACTTAGATCTTCTTGACTCAGAGTACATGCCCTGTCCACTGCAGTGCCACCTATCTGACCCTTAAATAGCTAGAAAGCAGATTTAATTAGTTTGGTGCTGTAGTTTATAATCAATCATGGTTTGAAAAGCCTCTATTTCCTGTCTCCACTATATCAGCTCATTCTTTAAACCTTTGCAATCTGGCTACTCTGCTGCTATGGCTCCCACCAAGATTGTCAATGGTCTCATTAATGACCTTTTCTAGCACTTCAGGGCAACTAGAGCTCAAACTAGAAGGCCCTTAGGGGTTATCTTTGCAATATCTGTGCAATTCCCTAATTTCTTTATTTTATTTCTTTATTTTTATTTCTATTCTTATTTCTTTATTTCATTTCTTTTCTTTGTTTCTTCAGACCTGTGATCTCACTGGGGGCAGGGAAATATCACAATGGCATCTTGACAACTCTTCTGACAGTCTGAGTCTTAGAGTTGCCTGGGACACTGTGCTTGATGACCTCGCTCCTATATGTCAGGGATAAATGAAGGTCTTTCCCAAACACCAAAGCAGATTCTCTCTCCACTGTAGAATGTTGGGTCTCCCCCTCATTTTATAGATGAGGAAACTGCGTAGAGAGGAGAAGTAACTCACCCAAGGCCACGCTGGTAACAGGTATCAGAGATAGGATTTGAACCCAGGTCTCTCACTCCAAAACCAGGGCTATTTCCACTGCACCACTTTGTCTTTTTTCTCTCTCTTCCACCCTCCCCACCACATTGCTCAGACAAGACTGATGTCAAAGAGAGGAGAGCATGGTGGCAAAGAGCTGGAAATTGTAGGGATGCCCATCAATTGGGAAATGGTTAAACAAGTTGTGGTATGTGATTGCAGTGGAATATTACTGTGCTATAAGAACTGTTGAGCTCAATGATTTTACAAAAACATGGGGAGACTTGCATGAAATAATGAAGAGAGAAATTAGCCGAATCAAGGGAACTTTGAATACAGTAACAGCAATATTGTTTTAAGAACAACTTTGAGTGACTAAGTCATTTTGAGTATTATAAATACTTAAATCAGCCACAAAGACTCTATGAAGGAAGATGCTATCCACATCCAGAGAAAGAACTGATATATAGAAGTATGTATACTAGAGTTTTAATATATATACACATTTGTGTCTAATGGTAGCCACCTATCATTGATGCAGGGTGAGATGGCATGGGAGGGAAAACCATATAAAAAGTGCACAGCAGAGAATAAAAGATAATTAAGAAAGAAGCCTAGAAAGCAAAGTAGCTTTGAAAATGATGTATAGCACTTGCAGTTTTTTTAAAAAGCAAACAGTGTGAGATGTAAATTCATGGTTTTACAGTGAATCCTCTTTTTATGTTGTGTTGTTGTAATATTAATGGGATTTAAGATCTTCCCCACCCATTAATAGGCCTCACATGGAGCCCATTAAGGGAAGTTTGCTTAGGGGAGGCTTGCTTGTAGGAAGGCTTGCACACCTTTGGTACTAAGTTGATTAGGCACTGAGTCACCAGGGTTGTGATGCCTTCTGGCTCTGAGAAGTGTATATATACTCTCAGTTGGTATTTTGCTTGGGGAGGGACTTGCTTATGAGAAGGATCTTGTGATTCCTTGGTCAAGACTCTGGATAGCTGTATGTTCAGACCCCTGACTACTCATATACAAAGGCTCTCTCAATTCAGGGATTTATGTAAAGTGTATAGCAATATTGCTTTGATTCAGGCAGTAGCGCCCTGTCTGTTGGTCTTTATTTCTCTGCTTATATATTCTTTGTTGGTATTTTCTGTGAGGTTCAGGGTGCTGACTTTTTCCCTGAACTAGTGAATGTAATTAAAGAAGATTTTTAACCCCTTCAACAGCTATCTTTCCTAGTAAAGCAGATCTAAGAACCTGTGCTAGCACCCATCCTGGGTATGCCAGTGTGGTTGCCCTTAGAGCTGTGTGCATGGAAATGTTTTGTTGTCTTTATGTATCTAAGTTCAAAATGATTAAAAAATTTTTTAATTAAAGAGAGAGAAGCATAAGCCCAGTGGCTAAAGACTAGAATGGGCCAAAGAGGACGGAGACAGCATGAGGGATCAACACAATAAAAATTTATCAAGCTCCTACAGTGTGCCAGGAACTGTGCTAAGACCTGGGGATCCAAAGGAGAAAAAAAAGGCAGTACCTGTCCTCAAGGAGCTTACAATCTCATGGGAGGAAGACAAAACAAAAAAAAAGCTGAAAGGTGGGTCGGGGCTGGGTGAAGTGAAGTCATATCCAAGTAGTCTAGGTGCTGAAAAGGAAGAGCTGGCTGAGACCAGGCTGTCTTGATTTAACAGCCGTGGGTGGCACATGAAATAAGATTCTGGTAAGGTCAAAGATGTTCCAAAAGTCTAGACACCTTGTGCTCAAGATTGGAGGGCTGTGGCTAGGCAGGTTGGATCAACTCATCTTCTTTCAGGCCACTGGAGAAATGGTTCTAGCAGGCCACGGTTCCTTTTATTCCTTCTCAGAAAAGCACAGAAAGCATGGGTACTGGGGACTTAAGACCAGACACTGGACAAATAGTTCCCTACCCTTTGGGGTAGCCCCACTTTCCTTATGTCCTCCTGGAAAACCTCAGGTTGTCTTGAATCCAACTCCAATGCTCTGCTCACTAGATCACACTGCCTTTTTGATCACACTGTCTTAGAGGAAAGAACCAAGGACACAGGATCAAAATGGTAGAGGCAAGTTGGGATTTGATGACAGGAGAACATTTCCTAACAAACCAAGTTGTCCTGATGTAAAATAAGCTGCATGCATGGGAAGGCGCAGGCAGTTCCCTCTCATTGGAAGTCTCTTTGGGAAGAGGCTGGATGGCCTCTTGTCAGGGATGTGGGAGTAGAGGTTCTGTTTGGGGCATGAGTGAGACCAGATGGCTGCTGAGGTCTGTTTAAACTCCAAGTACTCTGATTTTCTGATTTCTGAATCACAGAAGAACATTCTTTAGGGGGAAATGCCTCCACTCCATTCTTCAATGCGTCTTAGACCAGGGTCTTAACTTAAAGTTGCAGGCACCCAAACAACCCCCTCCCAAGAACCCCTTATCCCTGAACTGCAAAATAAATAGCTCTCCAGTGGAGGGGAGGTCCCTCTTTTTCAAGCAGAGGTGGAGGAATTTTCTGTCTAGTCCTTCTAGAGTGCTACCAAGGCTCCTTCTAGATGGAAAGTTCTAGGCACAATCATTTTAGAGACTTTTGAGCCTCTGCCAAGCTATTGCTGGGGAACTGGGTTGACCACATTGAAATGTACAGTCAGGATGTTTGAGGAAGGGTCCTGGAAGTCCATGAACATTTATTAAATGCCTGTTCTGTTCAAGCCACCATACTAAGTGCTGAGAATGCAAAAAAAAAAAGGCAAAAACATGGTCCAGTGCCCCACATAGCTCACATTCTGATGGCTCTGTTGTGCAGCAGGGAGTGAGGGGGTTGGCAGAAAAAAACTTTATGAGAAAAAAATGACTTGGGACTATCCAGCAGGAGGTAAGTTTTTATTTTTTTCCTCCATCCTCATGTCCAGTGCAGTTCCCTTCATATGGTAGGCACTTTATACAGGAAGCTTTGAAAGTGTTCTAATTTGAATTGGGCCCTGTCCCTGACTAGAAGTGCTCTTTAGCTAGGCCCTCCCTGCTATCCCTGTCCCCAGCCTGCCTCACATATAGTCCTCACCACTTCTATCTGGACTTTCACAATATTGTCCTGGTTGATCTTCCTACCTCAAGTCTTTTTCTTCTCCAATTTGTCTTCCACATAGTAAGCTGCCCAAATGATTGTCCTAAATGCAGGTCTGAGCCTGCTCTTCCCTTGCTCAGTAAATTGCAATAACTCCCTAGTACATCGATGATTACACACAAAGTTCTGTCTTTGGCAGTTGAAGCCTTTCCCAAGCTGGCCCCTTGCTACCTTTTCAGACTTCTTACACATTACTCTTCTCCACCCACTCTAGGGTCCATCTATACTAGCATACTTGCTGTTCCTTGTGTGATGCTAATTTTCTGATCTTTCTTCCTTTGCTATCTCTCTGGGAGACCTCCTCAGTTTAATGCCTAGGGATTATGAGACCCACATACAAAACATGCAACATGCAGGCATTCTGGTCTAGAGATGAGTTTTGATCTGTAAATGCACTTTGCTGAGCCACGGACTCAAAGTACTATCTCCCCTTACTGGTCATGTTAGAGCTGGTCCCCTGGGAAAAGGAACAATCACCACCTAATGGACATAGAACCACAGGACAACATAATACAGAAAAAGGGAAACTGCCAGTCGCTGGGAATTGAAGAAGACATGGATGAGCTCAGTTATGGAACAACACAAGATGGTTAGAAGGATTGACTGGGACAGAGAACAGCAAATGGAGACCTTAACCAAAGGAGCTAGAGGAATTATGAAGTCAAGAGCACAGAGAAGAAAGGACAGCCTGTTCCCGGGGTGGCTTCTGCTGGAGACTGCCCTGGGCAGTTTTGAAAGTGACTTGTTAAGTGCAAGTTACCAGGGAGGAAGGGGCAGCTAAGTGGTGCCATAATGCATAGAGCACTATGGAGTCAGGAAGACCTGAGTTCAAATTTGACCTCAGGTACTTACTGGCTGTATGACCCTGGGCAAGTCACTTAACCCTGCTTGCTTCAGTTTCCTCATCTGTAAAATAAGCTGGAGAAGAAAATGGTGAATCACTCCAGTATTTTTACCAAGAAAACCCTAAATGGGGCCACAGAGAGTTGAACATGAATGAAATGACTAAACAACAAACACTGGGGAAGAAAGTTTGTCTCCTTGTGTCTCTTGCTATTTGCTATGGGCTCTGACAGAAGTTCTCCTCATTTCTGTTAAACCCTCCAGCACTTGTTCATACTTTGTGGCTTGTATGATTGTAAGGAGAGCTAGTGACCACACTTCGAAGTGGGCTCATTGTCAGATACTGAAGCTTTTAGCTCATCAGAGTGGGGGCAATTAGCCAGAGAAGGAAGTAAGAAGTCCTTTAAAATGTACTCAGGACATTTTGAAAGGCAGCTCTGATTCTGTGTGTGTATGGTGTGGTGTGTATGCATGTGTATGTGGTATGTGTATGTATGTGATATGCCTGTGGTATGTATGCATGTGTATGTGTGTATATGATATGTATGTGGTGTATGCATGTGTACATGGGGGTGTATGCATGTGATATGTGTGGTATATGTGCATGTGTATTGGTGTGTGTATGTATGTGATATGTGTGTAGTATGTATGCATGTGGGATGTGTAGGTGTGTGATGTGTGTGGTATGTGTGCATGTGTATGTGGTGTATGTATGTGCTATGTATGTGCTATGTGTGTATGTGTATGTGGTGTGTGTGTGAATGTGTGGGGCATGTGTAGCATGAGAAAGAGTGAAAGGCAGAGGGAGAGAAGGAGAGCAGAGTTAACCCAGGAAGGAGGAATATTTTCACTCAAGATTGAGGCAGTCAAATCTTCTCATCCATCGCTGTGAAGAAACCACTTGTAAGGGTATTTACAGAAGCAGCCAACACCAGCAACAGCAGTGAACCAGGCCTGGGGGAGAGCGAGATGGGAGTCCTCCATAGGCACAGCCCAGGAAGCCTTAGATGCCAGGCTGATTATGAGCTTTTTAAGGTAGGGCTGCAGCAGCATCAGCAACTGGTGGTATCTAGACTAGCTGGTATCATTCTATGCCATCAGAAGGAAGAACACAGCAATTATGAGAAAAAGTGAGAGGGAGGCTCCCACTGACATGTCAGGTGTGCTGACATTGTCAGGGTGGGTCTTGGCAGTCCTGGGCTTTAGTCCTTCCATTTAAGGGGTTTGTTCCTCAGTAGTATAGGGCAACTGGGGTGGGCTGTGTGTGTGTGTGTATATGTCTACATATGTATTTGTGTGTATGTTGTATTTGTATGTATATGTTGTATTTGCATACGTGTGTGTGTTGTGTTTGTGTGTACATGTGTTGTGTGTGTGAGAGACAGAGAGAGAGGGGACAGAAGAACCACTTGTCCCATCTGTCTACTTATGTCATGGAGCAAGCAACTTTGGGATCCAGGTATGACAGACACTACCAGTCAATTAATCGGCCAACAAATATCTATCAAGCATCTGCTCCATTGGCCTTAGTTGTTGTTCGGCCGTTTTCAGTCTTGTCTGACTCTTTGGGACCCCATTTGGAGTTTTCTTGTCAAAAATGCTGGAGTAATGTGCCATTTCCTTTTCCAGTTCATTTTGACAGATGAGGAAACTGAAGCAAACAGGGTTAAGGGACTTGCCCAGGGTCACCTGGTAAGTATCTGAGGCTGGATTTGAGCTCATGAACATGAGTCTTCCTGCCTCGAGGCCTGGCACTTTGTCCACTGCAGCACCACCTAGCTGCCATTGTGCTTAGAGCTATGGATAAAAATAAGAGTGAGACAGACCCTGTCTTGAAGGGGCTTATATTTCATTAGGAAGATACCATATACATTTAGGAGTGGTGGCCAAGGAAAGGAGCTTTGGTCTGGGCAATTATAAGAATGGTGTATGCAACCACAGGGTAATAGATTGCCATGCCCTTTCCAGTAACAAAGGTCATATTAATTTGAATATTATTCCATTAAAAATGGGAGAGGGCAAGGAGGAGAGAGCAGGAGGTGCAGCAGCTGGGCAGATGGCAAGATTCCCAAACTAGCCCTTGTGTCTTTGTGTCTTGGTAGGAGAAAAGTAAGCCTGTAGAATAAAAAATGTCAGTAAGGTCAGTGGGAAAAATAGAAAAGAAAATCCAAGAATGAACACAACAGTGACTTATTTTAAAGAAAGTACTAATTTGTACTATATATATATATATATATATATATATATATATATATGTTTCTTTAAATTTTACTTCAAATGCTATGCCCTCTTAATGACACATTCAAGTGGGAAAACTCCTATTTGGTCAGTGTTTATGCTGTTATTAAAATAAAGTGCTATGTTTTTATAGGAAAAGTATACTTGGCTAGGTCATGGACCTGTGGGCAGGGCATTTAAGGATAAGCAGACTTCAGAGGAAGCCATGGCCCAGGCCATATATTGCTTTATGAACTTTGGAAGGAGGAAGTAATAGTGTAGATTCTGAAAGGGGTCCATAAAACCGCAGGCGACACTCATTCAGAAACTTGTGCTGGTTATATTATGCAGGTAGTAACAACAGTTGATATTTATGTTGAGTTTTACTATGTGTAAAACATTTTATAGATATTATTTCATGTTAGCCCGGCAGCAACCCTGGTCATGTTTTGGCTGTCTTACAGGAGACGCAGTTCAAGATGTCCAACAGGCAGTTAGAGAGATGACTCTATAGCTTAGGAGAGAGGTAAGGGCTGGATAAATAGAGCTGAGAATCATCTGCATAGAGATAAGGGAGGGACAATGCAAATTATTACCCCTACTTTACAGATGAAAAAATTGAGGCTGATTGCTCAGTCACATAGCTAGTAAGTATCTGAGGCAGAATTCACACCCAGGTCTTTCTGATTCCAAATCCAGTTCTCTATCCATGGTGCTATCTAGCTGACAGAGTTGAACAGGATCCTAGAGACCATGTAGGCTAACTCTTCATTTTGTAGATGAGGAAATTGAGGACCAGAGGTAAAGGGACTTATCCAAGGTCACATAGTGTTAGGGACCCTGGGGGGTTTGGGCCTGATCTCTCGGGCCCACAGGCTTATCTGACAAGCAGAGGCCTGTAGGCCCTGGGGGAGTTTAGCTGTAAGCAATGACTGAGGCAGGAGACAAGATAGTAAGAACTCCATTTATTCAAGCAGTGAGCTGTACTTTTATCTCTTCTATGACACCAGTGCTCTAAGTGAACCTATCACCAATTAGTTTGCCCTTATAAGGAAGTAATTTACCTTAAGCCAGGACTGCCCAGGGTGGACACGTAGCCCCTAGAAAGAAAAACATTTTTGGGCTTCTTTGTTCTCTGGAAAGCCTGGGAAAATAGCCTTGAGCAAAACAGGGGCGGAACCCTTCCTCCCAGCGCCATCTTGTTCATGCCTTACCAGTCTCCCCTCAGTTTACCTGAGTCGTGACCAGTGAATGCCGTCCAAGAGGCTGGGGGTGGCAATTCCCTTACAACATAGTACATGACAGAGTAGGGATTCAAACCCAGAGCTTTCGATTGCAAACACTCTCTCCATTTTACCGGGCTGCCTTCCAGGTCTCCACATGTGGCCCTCCCTGGCTCAGCCCTTCTCTGGTTTTCCCTGTGTGTGTGCCTAGCGGAGTTACCTTCCTTACTTCACACTTCCCTCCTCTCTCCTCTCTCTCATATTTCCCTGTCTAATCACTAAACAGATTCTCCCTCTTGCATTTCCTCTCTCCTTCTCCTTGGGTTGGCTCAGTCCTGTGACCACAAGCCCTCATTCTCAGTCCACACCCACCTCCCCACTCCCCACTGGGTCTGTAACTGCTCCTGGACCAGATGCCAGCCCTGAGCTTACGTGTGTACTGATGCTCTGAAATAGACCTGAGGAACAGAGCACCTGCTTCCCTGGCAGGCCTCCTGGCCTCTCCTTCCTTGCACTCTGACCTCTGACCTTGCCTCCCCAGCTCTCACTAGGCTGCTTGCGTATGTGTACACAGCACACACACACATACATACACACACACGCACGCACGCATGCACGCACGCACGCACACAGAGACTGCTCCTTTTCCGGCTCCTCTCAGAGTCTCCTCAATGCTTCCTGCAAACCCTCCATGGAAGGCAGAGGAGGCACCATTCAGAATAATTCTTAGCTACTTTTCAAATCTCTCAGAAACCATTTCTATAAGACACTGCCCCACAATTTTCCTTTAACACAGCCCAGGTGGGAATCAATAAACAGCTTAATTGCCAACTCCAGCTGAGAAATTCAGGGGCTGAGTTGATATTCCTTTTTCAAGAATTGCCAGCAGCTGATCCACCTCCTGGGAGCTAGAATGTTTTCTTAAGCCAAATGAAGGCAACAAGCATTTATTAAGCACCTGCTGTGTCCCGGGCACTGGGCTAATCCCTGGAGATACAAAGAATAGGGCCCTGTCCTCCAGAAGTTCATATTCTAATGGAGAGACAACATGTAAACAACTACATTAGAATTATGTGTATATAAAGGAAATGGGGGGGTGTGTGTGTGGCGGAAATTCTTGAAGGAAGACTTCCTGAAGAAAGTAGGATTGTGGCTGAGACTTGAAGGCATCTAAGAGGTAGAGATGAGAGGGGAAAGAGGTCCAGGCCTGGTGACAGCTAGTGAAGAAGCCCGAGGTCAAGGAAGGCTGAGCTAGCTGATCAATGTACCTGGACGGTAGAATGGGTAGAGGGGAGGAAGGTATAGGAAGACTGAAGAGGCAAGGGGGTGGGCTTTGAGAGCCAAATGGGGATTTTGTATTTGATCCTGATGGTGAATTTAATGGTTGAGTGGATGAACTAGACTGGGGAGAAATGAGGCACCACTGAAATTATCTAGATGTGAGAGAATGAGGACTGGCACCAGGGTGGCAGCTGTGGCAGAGGAGAGGAGGCAGGATACAGGATCAAACTGATAGGACTTGGCAAGGAACTGAATGTAGGGCTCAGGAGAGAGAGTAAGGCATCAGGGAGGGTGCCTAGCTTGTGAGGGAGGGAGGGGAATGCTGGGGGTGCCCTTGACAATAATGGGTAAGTTTAGAAGAGGGGAAGGTTTGAGGTAAAGATAATAAATTCAGAAACACATGTTGTGTTTCAGTTGCCTTCAAGGAGATTCAGGTCAAGATATCCAATGGGCAGTTGGCATTACAGCTCTGTAGGTTAGGAGAGAGGTGAGGGCTGGATAAATAGATCTGAGATGAATACAGGGGGAGCTGATGAGATCACCAAGTGAAATAGTACAGATGAAGAAGAGACCCTTGGGGGATACCTATGATTAGAGGGAGCACCCTGGAAGAAGAATCAGCAAAGGAGCATGAAAGAAGCTGTCAGACAGGTGGGAGAGCCAGAAGAGAGCAGAATTCAAAGAGAAGAGGGTGATTAAGTGCCAAAGGCTTCAGAGAGGTCTCGAAGGATGTGTTGAGAAAAGAGTGTTAACAAAGCCAATGCAACCCAAGATTAGGAGGGAAGCAGAAAGCTGGGAAACAATTTTTGCAGCCAGGGTCTCTGGCTAAAATACATGGAGAGCTGAATCAAATTTATAAGAATATAGGTCACATCCCAAATGATAAATGGTCAAATGATATTAACAGGCAGTTTTTAGATGAAGAAATCAAAATTATCTATAGTCATATGAAAAAAATACTCTGAATCACTGTTGATTAAATTAAAACAACTTTGAGGTACCACTTCACACCTTTCAGATTGGCTAATATGACAGAAAAGGCAAAGGATAAATATTGGAGAAGATGTGGGAAAATTGAAACTGATTCAGGCATTCTGGAGAATAATTTGGAACTATGCCCAAAGGGCCACCAAACTGTGCATACCCTTTGATCCAGCAATATCGGTGCTATGTCTGATTCTCAAATAGATCTTAAAAATGACTTACATGCACAAAAATATTTATAGCAGCTTTTTTAGTGGTGGCAAAGAATTGGAAATTGAGGAACTATCCATCAATTGGGGAATGGCTGAACAAGTTGTGGTACTATTGTTGCATAACAAATGGAGAGTGGGGGGATTTCAGAAAAACCTGGAAAGACTTCCATGAACTGATGCTGAGTGAAGTGAGCAGAACCAGGAGAACATTGTATACAGTAGCAGCAACATTATTCAATGACTGACTTTGATAGACTTAGCCCTTCTCAGCAATACAACGATCAAAGACAATTCCAAAAGACTCATGATGGAAAATGCTACTATCCACATCCAGAGGAAGAATTATGGAGTCTGAATTTAGATTGAAGCATATGATTTTCACTTTTTTTCTTTTTCATTGTTTTTCCTTTTTGTTCTGATTCTCCTTTCATAACATGACTAATGTGGAAATATGTTTAACATGATTGGACATGTATAACCTATTTCAGATCGCTTGCTATCTTGGGGAGGGGGGAGAGGAGGAAGGGAGGGAGAAAAATTTGTAACTCAAAATTTTATCAAAAAATGAATGTTGAAAACTGTTTTAACATGTAATTGGGAAAAAATAAAATACTATTAAGGAAAAAAGAGAAAAGGATACAAAAGTTTATTTTGATATTTTCCCCAGTAATGATGAGGGTCTATACGGAGTCATCTAGCTACCCTGACCCATCCACCTAGCTTTTCTAGTGAACAATTTAAGGAATACATTCAGTTTTTTGGGGTTTTTTGGGGTTCAGTTATACCCAACTCTTTGTGACCTCATGGAGCACAGTTCACTAAACGTTTCTATCCTCTGCTGTCTCTTGAGGTCTGTCCAAGCTCAAGTTTGTGGTTTCCATAACACTATCTACCCATCTCATCCTCTGCCATCCCCTTTTCCTTTCACCTTCAATATTTCCCAACATCAGGACCTTTTCCAATGAGTCCTGTCTTCTCATTATGTGGTCAAAGTATGTAAATGTCAGCTTCAGTATTTGACCTTACAGGGAACAGCCTGAATGAATTTCTTTAAGTATTGACTAATTTTATCTCTTTGCTGTCCAGGGGACTCTCAGAAGTGTTCTCCAGCACCACGATTGGAAAGGGCCCATTCAGTGGTGCTCAGCTTTCCTTGTAGGCCAACTCTTGCAGCTATACATTGCTACTGGGAAAACCATAACTTTGACTATATGGCCCTGTCAGCAAGATGGTATCTCCACTTTTTAATCTGCTGTCCAGATGGCTTTTTTTCATTTTATTTTCATTCATGATGGTAGTTGCCATCTGCAGCTATCTTTGAGCCCAAGAGTGTAAAATCTGATATCACTTCCATTTCTTCTCCCTCTCTTAGCCAGGAGGGGATGAGACCAGTTGGCAAGAACTTAGCTTTTTGGATGTGAAGTTTCCAACCAACTTTTGCACCCCTCCTTCCTCCCTTCCCCAATCTACTCTGGCTAGAGCAGGGCACGTTGGCTCCTAAGTGTAAATGAGTTGAGCTCCCTTGGGACACGTGGTGAGCTTCATCTGCTTTGGCGCAGTGCTGAAGGACTTGGTGCACTGGGATGATGCAGTCATTTCTTAGCTCCTGTGAAGGCAGACGTAGAAAGGGGGTGAACCAAAAGAGGACTACCTACAGAACCACCAGACTACACAACTGGTATCTGTGACAAGTGGGAAGAAGGGTTCTTCTACTCCTAAGGGCTATGATGGCTGCTCTCACCTGGCAGTGGGAGCATGTGCTGCCTAAGTGAGTCTGGGCCCAGATCTTAGCCCCCTGGCTTCCTCTTCTACTGTGTGTTTCTTACCTTGAGTATAGGTGACTGAATAATGATCCTGAAATGAGTGTTTACGGCCTTGTCAGCAATATCTTGACTCCAGGAGGTCATGATCTTCTAGCTCTCTCAGGTACAACTAGCTGGCAGCAGGAGGGATTTTCTGTAACTACATCTTCCACAGCTGATACCTAACAGGAGGGTGAGTGCAAGACCTTACCTGGTGAACTAGAAGACATTGACCTTAAGGAATTTTTTTGGTCAGTGCAAAGTCGAGGTAAAGGGGATATGTCTGTTGAATAGTACAAAGCAATGTTTCATGTTTTAATGTGTTAAGTATCAACTTCCTAAGTGATGTCTTGAGTAAATTTGATAAAGGTAGAATGAGGTGTAGACTCTTAGCTTATTAACAGTGATACCACCGCTGTCAAAGAAATGGATGAATTTCTACCTCAATTAGACTGTGCAGCCCAAGTGAGGGCTGACAAGGTCTTTTAAACCTAGTTATATCTCCCTTCTGATTAGCCTGAATGTACATCATTTGTACCTTCCCTGACAAAGATAAGACAATCCTGATTGGTAGACGTTTTAGTAGGAAGCAGCTAAGTGACTCAGTTGGCCACTTAGAGTGCTGGGTCTAGAGTCAGAAAGACCTGAGATCAAATCTGGCCTCAAACACTTATTAGCTGTGTGATTCAGAGCAAGTCACTTAGCCTCTTTTGCCTCAGTTTCCTCTTTTGTAAAATGAGCTGGAGAAGGAAATGACAAACCACTCCAGTATCTTTGCCAAGAAAACCCCAAATGGCATCATGGAGAGTTGCATATGATTGAAAGTGACTGAACAACAAGGTATTTTATGAGGAGGTGAGTTAAAAGTCACCTGAGCTCCTCCCCAATACTTCCTAGTTGGGAGATGGGAGTAGTCCTCAGATGAGCTATTCATCCAACATCACTATGTTTGGGTCAAGGTACAGTATGTTCCACTGAGGCAGATCAGACTAATACAGGCTCAGAAGGCTCTATCACAGATGGGCACCAATAGTCTGAACATTTGGAATGGAGATGTTTCTAGATTTGAGCATCTTTGGAGCTACTGCAATTCTACTTTGCTCAAAAGCCGCAGAGCCTTCGTTGGTGCAGGCATGCCATCCTGGGCAGTCCTATGCCAGCATCCCCCATGATTCATAGTCAATACTAAAATTCTTCAGAGAGATCTTGAGTATCCTTGTACCACTTCTGACCCCCATATAGATGCTCAGTGTGTGTGTATGTGTGTGTGTGTATGTATATGTGTGTGTATGGGTGTGTTCTACATAAAATGGTCTTTTAGGTACAGTATGTTTGGCATTTGAACAATGTAGCCAGCCCATCTGGGTGGCACTCTCCACAGTAGAGTTTGAATGCTTGGCAATTAAGCTCAAGAAAGGACCTCAGCATCAGGTACTTTATCTGCCAGGTCATCTTCAGCATCTTCCTAAGACAATTCAAATGGAATTTTCTAGCATAGCACTGATAGATTATCCAGGTTTCACAAGCATACAACAATGAAGGCAGCACAATGACTCTATAGACCTTCATTTGGGTAGGCAGCCTAATTCCTTTTGTCTCCCACACTTTCCTTCAGAGCCTCCCAAACCCTGAGCTAGCTCTGGCAATGTGTGCATATATGTGGGCATCTCTGGAAAATATCAAGCCAAGGTAAGTGAACTTACCCACAGCATTCAAAATTAGTCTGCAGACATGGGTGTAGTCTGCACTGGCTTTCATTGAATCAACTTCAATCTGAATCAAGGTGAATTTGAGTTAAGTGAGTGGTGGGTGAGGTTATGAAGGTAGATAATACAGGGGTATCAATTAAAATTACAGGAGAATTGAGTCCTGAGTGGAGGTAATTACAAGACAAAAACTTGGCCTTCAGATGAGTTTTGTAAGTAAGAGGGTGAAGTCCCTGAGGAAGAGTATAACCTCATATGGCATGGGAGAGTATATTGAAAATAGAATTAAAATCAATTTTCAGTTTCTCAGAGAGTATATTTGGAGTTATTGTTTTATATTTTCAGTTTTTATCAAAGCACACATATAAGGTGTGCTCAACCAATGTTTAAAGCAGTTGTTTGTATGTAGGAAAGAAATAGCTGTTCTGTATAATCAGTCTTCAGATGAAGTAATCAGAGCTATCTATAGTCACATTTAAAAATATTCTAACTCACTAATTATTGGAGAAATGCGAATTAAAACAATTCTGAGGTACTACCTCATAACTATTAGATTGGCTAATAAAACAGAAAAGGTAAATAACAAATGTTGGAGGGGATATGGGAAAAATGAGACATCAATGCACTGTTGGTGGAATTGTGAACTGATTCAACCATTCTGTAGAACAATTTGGAACTATGCCCAAAGGGCTATAAAATGCCCTTTGACCTAGCAGTGATATCACTACTAGGTCTGTATCCCAAAAGAGATAAGAAAACAAAAAGGAAAAGGACCTATTTGTACAAAAATATTTATAACAGCTCTTTTCTGGTGGTAAAGAATTAGAAGTTGAGGGGATGCCCATCAACTGGGGAATGGTTGAACAAGCTGTGGTATGTGATTTTGATGAATTACTAGTGTATAATAAGAAATAATGAGTAGGATGCTCTCAGAAAAATCTGGAAAGACTTGCATGGGCTGACGCAAAGTGAAATATACTGTGTACAAAATAACAGCCATATTGTGAGATGATCAGCTGTGAATGACTTAGCTATTCTCACAATACAATGAATGATCCATGACAACTCTGAAGGACTTAGGATGAAAAATGCTCTCCATTCTCAGAGAAAGAACTGAGGATGTCTGAATGCAGATTGAAATATGCTTCTTTTTTTTTGCTTTCTCTATTTTTCTGGAGTTTTTTGTCTTTTTTTTCACAATATGACTATTATGGATATGTTTTGCATGACGACACATGTATAAGCTATCTTGAATTACTTGCCTTCTCAATGAGGGCGGTGAGGAAGGAGGAAGGGAAAGAATTTGGAACTCAAAGTTTTAAAGAAAAATATTAAAATTATTTTTGCATATAAGTGATGAAAAATAAAATACTAGATAAAAAAGAACAAAAAGAAATATCTGTCCTATACTTGATATGCATTGTACAGTGAGTACATTTCCATTGCCTTTTGGGGAGACTCTAGATATGATCCAAACCCAAGCTTTAAGTGATTTTCCATGGGGCTAAAGCTCTGGTAAAAAGAATTAATGAGAAAAGAGTCTGACCTCTATTTTTGGAGATCAGGCTCCCCCAGAACTGATCCTGGTCCATGAGAGCCCAGGGCTAGGGCTCCGTCATGGGAGAAAGAGCCCTAGGTTCAGGTCTCTGCATCAGCTAAGAATTTGTTATCGAACCAATAATACACAGACACAACCAGGGTGACTGACTAGAGTTGAAAGGAATTAATAGATGTAGAGGGAAGGGCTTCACTCTAAGGAAAGCCCCTTGTTATCTGTGTGACCTTGGACAAGTTATCGTCTTTCTTTTTGTCTCAGTTGTAAAATGAAGGTGTTGGGCTAAGTGGTTTCCAAGGTTCCTTCCAGCTTAAGTCTATGCTCCAGCGATCCTATGAACGGGATCTCAGGGGCAATGATTTTGTGACCCTGAATCATAGATTCATGCTAGAATACAACAGAGGTCATCAAGGCAACCTTCTTTGACATGGGACACAGCTTGGTCAACACTCCCCAGCTGCTGAGTGATGACTTTTGTTTTTCATATCCATTATTTCCCCACATATCTTTCCCTCCCTTTCCCCCATATTGAGCCCTCCCTTGGAGCAAAGTTGGCACCAAATGATTGCTTCCAATGGTGGGGGTTGTTGGAAGAGTTTCATTCCTTACCTTTGCTGTTCTTCTCTTCCTCATCTCTCTCTACTGAAAGGAGGGAAACATGTTTCACCATTATATTAATTTTTCATGGACAAAACTAGTGAAAAACAAAGGCTCTGGCATTCTACCGCCTGGTGAAAGTACTCAATTAAAGTTTGCGGAGTTGAAAAAATAATCCATGCTAGGATTATTTTTTCAACTCCGCAAACTTTCACTGAACAATTTGTGAGGGTAGAGCACCCGACTAGGCTCATGGAATGGTAGACCTTAGAAAGAGATTCTAATTCGATGTCCTTATCATCTTTTTTTTTTTTGGACAAGATTGCACCTGGAATTTTATGACTGTAGGGAGCTCTAGGAGGGAATCTTTTTGACCCATGGAGATTGGCCTCCACTTTGCAGTGGCTGGTCACTTAGAGAATTGTCTCTAATAGGTATTTTTGACCTGCTTCAGACAAAAATTTGTGAGGGACATATGAGAAATGAGACATTATTACTATTATCATATAATTGACTAGTTCTGTGATTTCTTTGGAGTAGAGAACTTCTGGGGAGGAAATTCCCTCTACTAAAAGAGTTCAGCCCCTGCTCTCCAGGGATCAAAGTCCTAGAGCTTTGCCTAGGGCAGTGAGAAGTGAAGGATTTGCTCAAAGTTCCAGAGTCCAGTAGGGATCAGAGAAGGATTTGAATGCAGGATTTTCTACGTCTGCAGGCAGCTCTCCATTCACTACATAGACCACGCTACTCCTCTATTCTGCACTCATTTGACAGCAGAGGAAGTGTAGGTCCAGGGAGATAAATTCATGGTCACACAGGTACGACAGCTAGGTGATCCCATAGTGCATAGAGCACTGGGTCTGGAGAGAGTAAGACTCATTTTTCTGAGTTCAAATCCAACCTCAGACACTTACCAGCTATTGATCCCTGTTTGCCTCAGTTTCCTCATCTGTCAAATGAGCTGGAAAAAGAAATGGCAAACCACTCCTGTATCTCTGCCAAGAAAACGTCAAATGGGGTCACAAAGAATTGTATGCAACTGAAAAACAGCTGAACGATTGAATGATCACACAGGTAGCTAGTGGTAGAGTTGGGGATCACAACTGTCTGAGTCCTATTCATAGGCTCCTAGATCTAGAGCAAGAAAAGGTTTTCAAGGCCATCATTTTGCAAATGAGGAAACTGAGACCAAGTGTAAGAAGTGGCATTTGAAACTGGGTCTTCTAACTCTAGAAACCAGAGCTTTCCCCATAATGCCATTCCACAATCTTCAAGTAGCTAAAATTCTTAAAAGAAGGAAATGAGGGTTGAAGATGCTTTCAACACTTGAATATTCAGTTTTGGATTCTTCCTAATGAAGTGTATATAATAAACACAGATCTATGGTATAGCAAAATGGCACAACAAGAAAAAAAGAAACCCAAATGGATGGATGGTCCCTATACCATATTTTTAAATCTCTGATCAAGCAATGAGTCAGATCCAATTAGGCCAGATGATTCAGAAGGCAACTGTAGATGTAACTGGAAGGAAGATATACAGCGAGTGGAGATTGCAGAGACCATTTTAGATTTAATATCAGGAGAAATTTCCCGATGATGAAAACTGTCCAAGAGTGGAATGGACTGCTGTCGGAGGGGGTGGTTTTCCCTCCCTGGAGGTCTTTGAACAGAGGAGACCAATACCTGTTGGGTATGTGATAGCAAGGTTACTTGTCCAAGCTATTGGTTGGACTCTGAGATTCTGTGATTCCTTCAAACAAAGGTGATACTGAACAGATCTACTCAAGTTTCCAAGTAGATCTCTTCTCACTGATGACTGTGGAAATACCCATTGAGTCTGGGCCCGAATGCCTCAGTTCCTGTTGTGCCATAGGAAGAAGTGAAAATGGCATTCATGAAAATGGTATCAGGAAGAGCATCAGCTGATCTAACCACACATATCCAGAGGGAAGCTGTGCTGTAGACAGGTACCTCAAATTTAAAGGTGTCCAGGAATAATTTTTCAAGGGATCTCATAGAGGGGCAAGATTACAAAAGATCACAGACTGGAAGAGATCACAGGCTTCAAAGAGATGACTGTGAAGACATCAACAACTGACTACCTCATGCCTACTCTTTAAAATCTCCATAAAGTCTTTTTGAAAATGGTCTATGTTTGCATTAGGGGTAGCCTTGATGAAAGTATGAGAAGAGAACAGGCAGGCTTTTAGAGATCCTTCTGTAGAGCAGACCATATCTTTCTGGTCACATGTGAGACTGAAAAGTTTAAGGAGTACAAGATTGTGCTAGCTTATTTATTTTTGCTGAGTTCTAAGAGAAAAAAATAGTTGTCTTGGTAGAGATAATACAGCTCCAAAAGCTGCCTTCCAACAAGACATGCATATTGTTACAACTGTACAAAATTCCTTGGTAGATATGACCTTGTTAAAGAATGTCATGTTCAAATATCATTAATATCAAATGGTGCACAAAATAGGAGATATATGTTCGCCGAAGGTATTCATCATTCTCTTTTTTCAATCATTATATGAATTTATTTTAGTCAATATTCATTTCCACAAGATTTTGAGTTCCAAATTTTCTCCCCATCTCTCCCCTCTCTTCCACCCCAAGATGGCTCGCCATTCTGATTACCCCTTCCCCCAGTCTGCCCTTCCCTCTATTACCCCTCTTCCCCTGCTATCCCTTTCCCCTTCACTTTCTTGTAGGGCAGGATAGATTTCTATACCCCATTACCTGTACGTCTTATTCCCCAGTTGCATATAAAAACAATTTTTAACATTTGTTTTTAAAATTTTGAGTTCCAAATTCTCTCCCTTCTTCCCTCCCTAGCCACCCTCATTGAGAAGGCAAGCAATTCAATATAGGTTATACATGTGTAGTTATGCAATGTTATAGACATTGTTATGAAATCCTAACTGTTTTCCTCCATTCTACCCCACCCCGCATTTTTTCTATTCTGTCCTTTGACCCTGCCCCTTTTCAAAGGTGTTTGCTTCTGACTATCTCCTCTCCCAATCTGGCCTCCCTTCTATCATCCCTCCCTCTTAACCCCTTCCCCCTACTTTCCTGTAGGGCAAGATACCCAATTGAGTGTGTATGTTATTCCCTCCTTAAGCCAAATCCAATAAGAGTAAGGTTCACTTATTTCCTCTCACTTCCCCCTCTTCCTTTTCATTGTAACATTCATCACTCTTATGGAAGATGTCATGTACAAAGCCCAAAAGGACATTGGATTCTCTGTAGATGGGAAAGTTTTTCAGATGCTTCTTGTGGAGAACATTGTACTAACTGCATCCAACCACAAGACACTAAAGGACCTCTTTAATGACTTCCATGGCCACTCAAAGCAGCTTACATATCCACACAGGGAAAACCAAGTGGATGAAAAATACATATTGTCCAAATGGTGGTATGTGTTTAGAAGGCACAGCCCATTGAGTTAATCCATCAGTACATCTACCTTGGATAGACACAGCAGATCAATAATTATATGGTCCTAGAATTGAATAGGGCAGCTGAGTAGCACAGTGGCTAGAGTGATGGACCTGGAGTCAGGGAAACATCTTTCTGAGTTCAAATCCAGCCTCAGACATTTACTAGTCACTTCACCCTATTTGCCTCAGTTTCCCCTCTGTAAAATGAGCTGGAGAAGGAAATGTAACCCATTTCAGTATCTTTGCTAAGACAACCTTAAATGGGGTCATGAAGAGTCCGACATGACTGAAAAAGATAAAACAATGAAAACAACAACAGAACTGAACAAGAGGAGAGTGGGATGGATTTAATTAAAAAACAAACGAATTTGAAATTAAAAAATTATTTCAAGCTGTTCCTCGATGACAAAACACATGCAATTTAATATCAGCATTTCTCTACTGATGCTCTATGGCTGTGAATCATGGAATATCATGATCTCAGAGGAATCACAGTTATTCTAGGTACCTCCCAGACCATGCTGTGATGGGGGAAAGTAGCTGAAAACTGAGTCCTACAGTGACTTACCCAATACTTGTGGCCAGAGCATCCTGGGGAGCAGAAGTCTGTTCTCTGCATTCGCCACATCTTTACTTGAGAAAGAAGAGTCCCAGATTTCCTATAAAGGGAAGTAAAGATAACATTGTTTTCTTCAATGGCTGAACTTTTAAAGGGGAGACATGGGGTCTTGCCTTCTGTCTCAGTCTCTGCCTCTCTCCCTCCCTCCCTCCCCTTTTCTCTGTCTGTGTCTCTCTCCTCCTTCTCTGTGTTTTGACCTGACTGGCTGCAACACCAGGAGAAGATGCCGAGACATCAGACTGCATGAGCCTCAGGTTTCCTCCTTTATCACATGAAGGCTATTGATCAATGGATGACCTGATGAATGGCCAGCAGTTCAAATGACAGTTGCTAGAGGATCAGCCAGACAGTGGGAGCCAGTGATGGTGAGGTGGTTTCCTCTCTCCACTTGTGATTTTGAGACCAAGCAGTGATGGATAAAAAAGACCTTTGGATGTGTCTATAAAAAGAAAGAAGATAGGGTGGGAGGAGTCGAAACCCAGATATTACCAGGAGGGGGCTATTTACAGCCCACAGAGATGTCTTGTAGTTGTCTTTACTTCAATAATCCACATTGATCACTAAGACTGAAATCCCGAAGAATTCCTATCCTAAACTCTTCATTTCCATAAACAAATCTGCATAATCCCGATCCAGGCATTTACTTCTTTGTTGACATATTATTGGTTGACATCATGGGGATGTCACCTGTGGAAGGCAACCAACGACACCAACTCAGCCACAAGCCTAAGCTAATCCAAGAGGCTCCTTCTGAATCCTAGGCTGCTTTGGGAAGGGCCTCACTCTGTAGAGCTTGAAAGAGGGAAGAAAGAATCTCAACTGAAGCCCTTCTGCCATGGATGCCTTTTATCCTAAAACCATCTGTTATCTGTTCCCATCAGCAAGCCAAATCCTGGTTCCCACAGTGTCACTGTGTGGTTACCGCCTCCTCAGGGCATCCCTTTGTGTGATGGTGATTTCAATTCCTAGGGTCCCTCTTAGCAATATAAAAACCTGCTTTACTGTTGGCACCAGGAGAGTCCTTGATAAACTCCAAGAGTCCAGAAAATCACGTTACTGAGTGAGAAAGTGATTAGGAAAGGCCTCTTGACTCACAGAGGAGCTCACATTTGGGGTTGTTTTGTAAGGTAGAAGGTTTATGACTTTCAAGTATAAAACACATCATAAATGTTTATATAATTAGGTACAATTAAAATCAAAATCTCCACTGAAGACTTGGTAAGTACAATTACATTTCCCAAGAAGGGTGTTACACAATAACTCACAAAACTTTTGTATTTCCTCATTGCCAATAGAGAAAAACCTAAACTCTCCCTGGCATTTAATGCACTCCACCATCTGGTTCCCACTTATTCATCATATTAACAAGCATTTACTAACCACCTTCTATGTTCTAGACACCATGGAGAGTACTGGGTATGGAATGGCAAAGCTGATACAGTGCCTGCCCTCAGTACATTCTACTGGGGAGTGAGAGTGGGCAATGTGCTACAGTGGAAATATGTTTCTAGGGGCAGAGGACCTAGGCTCAAATCAGCTTCTTTTGTTAGTTACCTATAGGACTGGGAAGCTAAGTGGCACTGTAATGGATAGAACACCAGACCTAGAGTCAGGAAGACCTGAGTTCAAATTTGACCTCAAAACTTACTAGCTGTGTGACCCTGAGCAAGTCACTTAACCCTGTTTGCCTCAGTTCCTCACATGTAAAATGAGCTGGAGAAGAAAACGGCAAATCAGTCCAGTATCTCTGCCAAAAAACCCCGAATGGGGTCACAGAGTCAGACCCAACTGAAATGACTAAACAATTACAACCCATAGGACACTGGGCAAGTCAGCTAACTTCTCATTTTCCTCATCAGTCAAAGGAAGGAGGTTAAACTAGATGATAAACTCAAATAGAAACAGATCCCTGAGGTGGCATTTTTGACTTAGAAAACCACAAATGAACACAATCCATGTTAAATTGCATTTTTATTTTGTTAAACATTTCCCAGTTACATTTTCATCCGGTTCTGTGTACTGGAGAGTTTCACAGGTTGCATGACATTGAGCAGGCCCCTATGTCCTCGACGGTCTCTTTCAGATAAAAAAGTGTGATTCAATGGCTGGACAAAAACTAGTCATCTTGACTCTTGTCTTGCTACTGAACTCCAGTGACCCTGGAGGAAAGAGTGAGGCTGCTGCCTTCTTGGTGCAGCTCTGCTCACTTAAATCCAATTCGTTTGGGAGTCAAGACATCACCCTTGTGACATCATTGTTCCTCTTTGAGAATGAAGGACAGACAGCAAACAGCAGCAATGATGACATGATCCTGTGAACATTTACTCAGAAAAGTGAACACACAGACCCACGTTTCCCATCTAATTTTACATTACTTTCCTTTGTATAATCTTGTTTCAGCCAAACTGTATTTTGAACTGTTCCTTCAACTCAAGATGTGTTGGGTTATAGTAGCAAAGGCTTAGATTTAAGAAGGGGACCTTAAAAGGCCATCTAATTGAATCTTCCCATTTTAAAGATGAAGCAACTGAGGACCAGAGAGGTTAAGTGATTTGCCCAACGTCATAGTGGCTGAACTGACATTCAAACTTAGGTTCTCTGTTTTCAAGTCTAATATTCTTCATTTCCTGTGTTTGCTGTCTGCTATGCCTGGAACCCACCCCCTCCTCACCTCTGTCTCCCAGAACCCTTAGCTTCTTTCAAGATGCCATTTCCTCCATGAAGCCCCCCAGATGTCTCCAGTTGTTACTGCTCTCCCCAATTTTCCTAGTGCTATACTTAAATAGATCTCCTTTGCTCAATGACTTGGAATACAGCCAAGATGGATGCCTTCAGGGCAAGACTGAAACTCTTAGTATATTTTGATTTGAAGATTATAGAGCCTGTTCTGTATCTAAAAAGACAAATTCCCTCTTCTTTGTAGGATGTCAAAGGAAGGAGAAAGTAGAAATCTCACTAGAAATGAGAAGCCAGCAAGCATACTGACAGGAGGACGTGAGGTCCTCTACAGCATGACTGGAAGGGGAGGCTAGGGAGACTTGAACCAACTTATGGTAAAAGATAGTCACATAAACTCTGTGCAAGTCACATGGAACATACATAGACTCATCACTACTGGGAATAAACCGGTGATGCGCCTAATACCTCATCCTCTACATCAATATAGATCTCTATGCCCTCACCCTAAAGACCCAGGAAAAACCCCACTTCAAGCTTCGGTTTGGTTCATGTCTAGGGACTCCAAAAAAAGAAGAAAAGAAAGGTACAGTGTGAATCAGGTAAGTGGGTAAGGGACAGCTATTTATTTCTGCCACACAAAAGAAATGCTAAAAACTTAAGAAGATTCCAAACTTATAATAACAAAAACTTAAATAATCAGTAGCTTCTGAGTGGCACAGAGCACAGGACCAGGAATCAAGAAGACTCTTCTTCCTGAATTCAAATCTGGCTTCAAACACTTATTAGTTGTGTGGTCCTGTGCAAGTCACTTCACCTTCTTTGCCTCAGTTTCCCGATCTGTCAAATGAGCTGGAGAAAGAAATGGCAAGCCACTGCAATATCTTTGCCAAGAAACTGTCCAATAAGGTCAGAGACAGACACAACTGAAACAAATGAACTTATAACTACTATTGTACTCTTTATGCAGGTTGTGATAGACATTGCAACCTCACAACAAGCACTACTATATGTCCCAACCCAAAAATGAGGACACAGTGCCTGACAAAAGTTTTTCTTCGTGTGTGAATTTACTTCTGTGAATTTTTTGCTTGGATTTAGGAAGGATTTATGATTTTGCTAGCATTGGGAACTTCTGGTGTGAGAAGTCCCTCTACCAACTCCCTCTACTCTCTGAGTGCCAGAGAGACATTTCCCATTTCACTCCAGCTCCACACTGTTCAAACCCTTCCATGTCTTTTGATATACCTGGAAGGTGGGGGTTCATCTCCTTGTAGTCATGCTCTACAGGGAGTACTGATGGAGTTGCCAGGGGATTCTCCTGAAGCATAGTTGGAGACTGAGGACCCAGGATATCCAGACCCATTGAACACACTAGGTTCCCTCTCAGGCTAGAAATGCCCATCTCAGTATCACTGTTTCATCACCTATACTCAGGAAAGAAATAAAGCAAAAAAGAAAGCCCCATATCCTAGCTCAGGCTTCCTAGGTAGGACATGGGTTTCAGCTGTTACATGCTCTAAGCTACCATACCGCTGGCGTGGGAGAAGGACATCCATCCCTTTGCCCACTCCTCCAGGGAAAGGCTTAAGAAGACAAGGTGGGGAGAGAGAGAAGACAGAGATAGAGAGACAGAGAGGAGAGAGAGAAAGAGAAAGAGGAGAAGGAGAAAAAGGAGGAGGAAGAGAGATGGGGGGGAGAAGAGAGATGCTCTTTTTTAAAGGTCCACTGAATTAGCAGTTCTTATTCATCTTCAAGGGAAAGGATTTCAGCATTGCTCCTCACATTTCCCCAAGGTTGCCTGGGCAACTCTGTAGCACTTATGGGATGGCTGCTACAAGCATGTTCCATGGAGTAAAACCTCCTGCTACACACTTACTTGTGTGCATGTTGTATCTTATACTCAATAGACTATAACCTTCTTGAGGGAAGGGCCTGTTACTCTTGTGCCTTTGAGTCCCCAGTGCCTGGCACAGAGAGGGTACCTGCTAAATGTTTGTTGAGTTGCTTACTATATAAGATGTCATTGTCAGGTCCCAAAATTAAAGTTACAATGAAGGCATCCTTAATTTCTTAAGCTCATGATTCAAAATGTTACTGACTACACTAATTTAACTTTACTTATGAAACAGTAAAAATCTGTGAGGAAAATAATTCTTTTGAGCTTTTTACTCATTTCAGATCAGCAGGCCAGGTTTGTATCAAGGCAGATTCAGAATGAGTGGTTTTTAAATGAGTCAGATAATATTATAATTCACCACTGATTTGGAAACAGAAATGGCCTGAGCAGGTTTGCCTTAAAAAATTCAGAAGAGATATACTCTTTTGTCCACTCAGAAAAATCTCACTTTCTTGGACAGAATCGGAGAAGCAGAGATGGTTCCTGTTTTCAGAATCAATGGTTTCCCAGAAATTATACTTTGAAAACAGCTCTCCAGCCCCATCACAGCATAAAGATTGCCAGCTTTGTCTATCTGGTCATGATTTAATAAAAGGCATTTCTTCAGCACAGCTTTATCTCTACAGGGAGCTGAGAGGCCCCAGCAAAAGTTCTGATAAGAGGAAATAGGATTGTGAGACACTGAGAAATGAGCCTGCCATGATCCTCCTAGGGAGGGAGAGAAGGCATAGAAGAGATGAACTCTGGAAATGGACATAGAGGTCTAGGTTTCCCTTTTCCTTCCATTGCCCATGAGAGAAATTTCCTGGTTGCCATGCAGGGCATGGGAAGGAGGCAGCTACTGTGATCAGTGAGATTTGGGACTACATGCTTGATGTGTGGAGAACTGAGACACTTGGCAGTCACCAGATTACTCATCTCAAAATAGAAGTCTTTCAGTATTGACCAACCCATCATTCACATGGTAAAAATGACCCATAATCTATCTGTGGTCATGAATCATCTTGTGGGGGGCAGCAAGTGACTTGGGAATTGGGGTTACTGGACAGTGTCAGTCACAAGCTATCCTAGTTAAGAGTCTTCCTGTTCAGGTTTGCGATCAGCAGAAGATGAGCCATGGGTACAACTAGTGCTCCTCAAATCTAAGGTTCCCAGAGACCTGGCCAGGAACTGTGGCAGCCACTGAAAATTCCACTGGCTGTTGAGGAGATGGTAGGGAAGACAGCCCTCTTACCTTTTTTTACTCTTTAGTATAGTCCTTGATTCCAATAGAGGTCCCAGACACTCAGCTCTTTCCTTCATCTTTAACATGACCTGCAGGGGGTGTGGGGTGTTCCAGGAGGACTAGCACTTTTGCTATGAAGGCTTGCTAAGTCCTTTTCAGGGCTTCTCATCCACCTTTGGGGGTCTACCTTTCACCTAATTCTCACCAGTGCCTCCAAGAAGCCACACTCCGGTTAACCATTTTGTCAGATGAGCTGAATCAGGTTAAGGGTAACTGAGAGGCCTGAGTTAGGGGACTGTTTATCCCAAGCATGTGAAGACTTCCCCTGGTGGAATGGGAAGATGAGAACAGTTTGTTCCAATGGCCATGAAAGTGGCTGAAGCAGACACTGTTGGAGCTCTGTCAGACAGTGAAGACACCAAGGTCATCCACTTCATCCTGGGCCATTGCCAGTCATCTTGACTTTGCTTCTACCACTAAACTTTGATGATTTTGGAAGAGAGAGTGAGGCTGATGACTTTATACAACTCTGCCTCACTTGGCTGCAATTCACCCACAAGTCAAGACATTATCCATAATGTCACTGGTCCTCTTTGGACAAAGAACAGCAATAACCACAACCTACAGAAAGAGGTAATAGAAGACTGTTTGCCAGTACCACAAAGATGTTGGAAGGTAAGTGGGACAAGTTTCAGGAGATGGTTGGGGGAGGTGGACTCTGTTTTCCCTTTCATTTTCACTATATTCAATAAACCATGCTACACTATATTGAGTTTCTATGCCCTCTGAATGTGGGGGGCCATGGGGTGGAAAGAGGAGATTCTGGATAATGGACAAGGACCAGAACCATAGATTTTCTATTTTTAATATTTTGAGCAATATTTCATATCATCTAGTTTATATTCCAAACCCATCCAATGTCACCGCTTAAAACCACTTGCCTTTGCCATGGTGGGCTAGGTACCAAGTTGGCAGGCTGAGCACTCTTTGGCAAACACAGAGCATACTAAGTAGCCTTTTGGGAGTCTGTGCCATGCTTCCTCAGGGAGGAACTGAGGTAGCTCCTGGGCCAGTGGCTGGAGGAAAGTTTCCTTTGCTTGATGATTCAGATACCATATGCACACAAAGTGACCTGAATTATCCACAAATGCTGGTTGGGAAAACTATCACTGTCAGATAAGCAGGGAAAGGTGGTGTGAAAAATACAACATTCTTTCTGAAGCAATCTTGAACGACTAGGGCAGTGACATTCTTTCATTCATTCAACTCTCATTCAATGGGCATCTCTTAAAAATTATGTGCAAACATGCCTGATATAGAAACGTTTTGTATCTGTACCTCTACAATCTATATCAAATGGCTTGCCCTCTTGAATAAGGGACAGGGGAGGGAGGGAGAGAATTTGGTACTCAAAATTTAATAAAAAGAATGTTGATTTTTTTTTACATGTGAGAAAAAAATTACGTGCAAGGCTTTGAGAAGGCACTGAAGGACAAAGACGAATGAGATGCAGTGTATGTTCCTTCCAACTCTCAGGATCTATGATCCTTCCTCATCTAACTTACAATTTAGACGTGGAGATGACAAGGACAGCAAGTAGTGGGGACTGTATGTACCCCACAACAAGCACTACTATACGTTCCAACCCCAAAATGAGGACACAGTGCCTGACAAGAGTTTTTCTTCATGTGTGAATTTACTTTTGTGAATTTTTTGCTTGGATCTAGGAAGGATTTATGATTTTGCCAGCATTGGGAACTTCTGGTGTGAGAACTCCCTCTATCAGCCCAGACTACTTAGCTTGAGCAGCTAAGTCTAAATGAACAGCCTGAGATACATAAAGGATAAGTGATTGATCACAGTCACAAAGCTAGTATCAAAGGTAGGATTTGAACCCAGGGCTTTATGACTCTAAATTTAGCATTCTACCCCTTATACCAGGCTGCCTATAAAAATATTTTTTAAAGTGCAGACATTATATTCTATTTAATAAAACTTATTTTATCAAAAAGTAAAATTACACAAAAAGAAATGCTACTTACCCCCCTCCCCCCAAAAATGTATAAGTGAATCTAATATTTGAGTTGTCATCTTTATTCATTGTGGAAATCAATGATAGTCTGTTTTACTTTTGTTTGAATAACATAGCTTCCTTGCTCAATAATTGATTACTCTTCTTAAGTTCTTAAAATGTCTCCTGGCAAGTCTCTGAGTAATCCATTTGTATTATCAAGGGGGATTTTACAGTTTCTGCAACTGTCAATGATTTTTCTGATACCTGAAATCAGCAAAGTGATTGTCTTGGTCAGAGAGTTCATAATGGGCAGGAAGAAGATGAATTGAACTCTTTTCCTTTAGGTTTTCAGTAGAAACTCCCTGAGGTCAGGGGCTGTTTCATTGCCTGTGTATCCGCAGTGCCTTGCAAAAGGAGGTAATAAATATTTATTGAACTGAAATAAATTTGGAGTAATTGTCTTTCCATGACTAATACCTTTAGAGACATTCAAGTCTGATCTGCAAATACTTTCATCTCATTTGACTTTTAAATTCTCAGAGCCCAGAACATGTACTGAAAAACCATGATTCTTTAAAAATCATTGTGAGAACATCGGTTTAGGGAACAGTGGTTGGAAAAGTCATCTATCCTCCCAGAGGAGAGGTAGGGGATGATAGGTACAGAGAACAGCATATGTGGTCAGACACAGTTGCTTTGATGATAAGCTAAACAAGATTGTTTTTCTATATTATAAAGGGGTGTGTGTGTGTGTGTGTTTGTGCATGTGTAATATGTGAAGAACTGAATATGACATAAAAGAAATATAAAAGGTATTAACAATGAAAAGAGTTTTAAAAAATAGTAAAAGCTCTTGAAAAGTGTCCAGAGTCATAGAATTTGAGAGCTGGAAGAGACCTTCATGACTCATATATGAAAGAAGTTGGCACTATAACATACTCCAACAAGTTGTCATCCAGCTTGTGCTGGAAGGTTCCAAGGCAGGGGAGCCAACCTGGGGTGGCCCATTGCATTTTGGGAAAACCTTCCTGACATTCAGTCTAAATCTATTTCTTGGTGACTTCTGCTTTTGGCTTTGGATTCTGTCCTCAGGGGCCATATGCAACAAGAGAAGCCCCTCCTTCACATGATGCCCTTTAAATAATTGAATGTTTCCATTCATGGTCCAACTTAGATGAATGTGCAGTGTTTGATAGAAATGAACAAAATTTGCCTCCCAAATGTCTACATCAGGGGGTCTTAACCTAGTGTCATGGTGCCCTTTGATAGCTGCCTGCTGAAGACTGTGGACCCTTTATCAGAATCATGTTTTTTAAATGTATAAAATAAAAGTCATGCGATTTCAAAGGAAGTCAATTACATTGAACTGATGATGTAATTTCCCCTTTATCTAAGTTCACAGACCCCTTGAAATCTATCCACAGACCCCCAAGTCTATGGACCTCAAGTGATGAATCGTTGGTCTAAATCATAGGTTCCCAAAGTGGGTGATATTGTTCCTTAGGGGGTGCTGGAATGATCCAGGGGGGCAATAGTAGCCTTTAGTGCAATTGAGGGTGTTGAATAAAAATAAGGGGGCAGTGAAAGCATAAGGAAAGAAGACAAGAAAATTTTGAAAAACTGTTCATACATGTTTTCTTTGTTGTGTAACAGAGTTAAAGTCATAGTGATTATATTATTTCCCAAATAAACACACAAAATGCAAGTTATAACCCATCAGTGGTCAAGTACACCAACAGGTCTTAACAAGCAAGTGTAGACAAATGAGTGTGTTGTGCATCGTTGGGAAGTCCAGCATACATTGGTAGGAAGATGTGTGTGTAATGACTTGTTTAAAATAGGATACTATACAATTATATGATGCAATACTGCATCGTCAAAATTTCAATGTAGGGAAAAAGCCTACTAATAAATTATTAAATTTAAGATGTCATTAAAAAAGTATTATATATATTTGAAATCATGCAAATTAAAAAAAAAACTGTTAAAGGGCTAAAGAAAGTAGATTTCCAGGGGTGTGCTGAATAATTTTTTTTTAACGAGGTCAGTAGGCCAAATAAATTTGGGAAGCTCTGGTCTAAATAATCTGAATCATTGTAACAGCAAGGACTCCAAAATATACGGGAGGGCCTGCTGTACAGTTTCTTAGATCTGCTTTTCTAAAAGAAAAGCAACTTTTGAGGGGTCAATAATCACTTTAATCAAGCACATGTATCATTCACTTAGTTCAGGGGAAAAAGTCAGCACCTTGAACTTCAGAGAAAATACAGAGAAACAAAGATCAATCAATGGACAGGGCTTCCAACTGTCTGATCCTAAGCAATACATACATCACAGATCAACAGACAGATCCAGTTATCTGACCATTACATACATATATTTTTACCAGAGAAAGAAGCCCCAACATCTGGGTTTTCAAAGCTGGGGGGTTCCTTAGTGGCTGCCCAGAATCTCATCTGGCCAAACAAACACTTCCAACGAGTAAGTCCCAAAATAAAACCTCACCTCAGAGTATATGCATATATATATATATATCACAAACCTTGAGAATCAGTGCCTCATTAGAAATTAATAAAATGTGTGAGCCTTCCAACAAAAAATAACTCCCTTAATCAAACTTCCCTTAAAGGGCAGGCCCATTGATGGGTGGGGAAGATCTTTAACTCTCATTAGCATTACAGTCATTCATAAAGAACTCCCCATTACCTACTAAACAAGATTGAAATAATGCTATCTTTAGCAATTTTTCCACTCTTCTTAATTCTAAAACCTTAGATTTTTTTCTTTCTCTTTTGAAATTCTTCTACTATTACAAATATGGTGTATTTCTATGGAGCCATGGGGACTAATCCATCCTGCCCCTCCTTTTTGGAAACAGCATCATGGAAAGCAGAGGAGAGGCTGTATGAGATCCAGGGCCAGGATCCTGACTTAGGGTCTTTGAAAAAAGGTTTTTAAGCATAAGGAAGACATTTTCACCCGATAAGATGGAAACATTGTTGGCATTTTTTCCAGCATAGGCGCCAGTCTCATGAATCTCAGATTAAGGCACGATGGCTTCTCTGGGTCACACACTTTGGTAAAATCACAAAATGTGAATATTTACAGTAAGAGTTGCCATGTCAATATCAGCCATGTTATTAATACAATTGTTGCAAATTTGTACCATGAATGTTGTGACTATCTGATCTTTTCCAGAAAAAGTTCTTAGAAACCAGACACGTTGTCCCTCTGAAGTTGGTGCCAGATTTCTTGGAGGTTGCGTGACTCAATGGCAAAGGCACTGGATTTGGAATCAAAAGACCAGCTCTGCCATCTAGAATCTGCATGACCTTGGGCAAGTGACTTAAGGACAGAAGGAAGGAAACAAAAACTATGCAAATATTTGTGAGGTACTGGGCTCTGTACTAAGCTTAACCTCTTTTGACCTCCCTTTCCTCAGCTATATAGAGAAGGAATTAGATTAGATGACCTTTGAGATCCCTCTCAGCTACATGTCCATGATCTGAAGATTGTGGTTCTGGCTTTGCCAATCAGTAGCTGCATGACCCTGGGTAAGTCACTTATCATCTATGGACTTCAGTTCCTCATCTATAAAATGTGAAGATTAGACTAGGTGTGTGTGAAAGTCCCTTCTTAGAAGAGAGAGATGATGATCTTGTAATTGGCCACTTGCCTCATCTTGCAGGATGTTAAGTTTAAGCTCATTTACATTTACTCTAATTAACGTTTCTTGGCATCATGGACCCCTTTGGCAGTCTGCTGAAGTCTGTAATCCTTTTCCAGAATTGTTTTTAAACACTTGAAGAAAATACTAAATTTCTTAGAGGTTAATGAGAATAAAGATGCAATTTTTTTTCCTCTCCAAACTCACTAACTTCCTGAAATCTTATCCAGGGATCCCTTGCTGGAAGGTGGGGTGTCACTGGACCCCAGGTTAAGACTCCTGGTACTTTCATGAAAATGTCTTATTAAGAGAGGAACAGTCTTCTGTTCCATGTAGTTTGACAATTCTGTCATAAACAGGAAGCCAAGGAAAAACTGAGGCCCAGAGAGGTTCGGTGGATTGTCTGAGGTCACACAGTTAATAAGAGACAGAGCCAGGATTGGAACTCAGGTTCTGGTTCCAAAAACAGCATTCTTTCCATTTGCCATATTTCCTCTCCATAAAAATAACTCATATTTCTATAGTGACTTACCAAGAATAACTTACATTTCTTTAACTTCATATAAGACTCTAAGTTGCTAAGGCAGTATCATCCTGCTTGGTTAGAAAGTGTTTCCTATACCCATCTCACATTTCTACGGTACAATGCCTAGCACATAGCAGGTGTTTAATAAATACTTGTTGATTGGTCAAAGGTTTGAAACCAAGCAGTCCTGGAAGAGAAGCATTGTACATACATTATCCTCACTTTACAGCCAAGGAAACTGAGGCCCAGAGGGGTTCAGTGTCTCTTCCATGACATTACAGGTAATAAGTACCCGAAGTAGGATTCAAAGTCAAGTTTTCTGACTCTAATCCCTGGAACCAGCAGGAAAAGCAAAAGTCACCTGAAATACCATGGGCACACTGGAAAGAAACCAAAGACAAACTCTGTTCCATTTGTGAATTCTTCACAGGAAAAAAAAATCCATCTGAAATGTTGTCCTAAGCACCCTGAAAAGCCAAGGAGATAAGCTCAAATAGATATCTGGGACCTTCAGGGAAGCAAAAGGAGATTTTAATTCAGATAACCAATCTCTGAAGGGATGATAAAATTTATGAAAATGGAAAATAAGCAGAAGGACATGATTGAATCAGCAAAAAACCAGAAGCGATGCTGGAGATAGGGGAGCTACAGACAGTTAGAATCAAACCGAAGGGCAGACTCAGACCGTACAGGAATTGAAAAGAACTGCAAGAAAAAGGAGAGACAATTCAGGGGAAAATGACTGACCCAGACAACAGATTGAAGAGATCACATCTTTCGAATTACTGCTGGGCCTCAGGAGACGGAAATAAAAAGAAGGGGGACAGAATGTTTCAAGAAATTATCCAAGGAGGCTTCCCAGAATCACCAAGAACAAGCCACACTCAATGAAGTCTTCCCAGGTTTCTGAGGAGAAATCTACACTTGAAATTGCCAAGTCCATGATCAACCCATTTCAAAACGTAGGAGATTAAGGGAGGTAAATCCTTTAAGCCACAAGAAAGTTGGGGGGAAAAAAAATCCTCCATCAAGATGTACCAATCAGATAGTTCAGCCAAAGCCAGAGAACAAGAAGGCTGGACTGGAATGCATGTAAGCCTGAAAGACGTGAGGTTTGGTCATAAATCCATTCTTCAGCCAACTCAGGAATTCTGTCTGAGAGCAGGCGATGGACATTTCAAAGCCAATAAGCCTTCAGAGATTTTGCAGATTAAAATCCTCATTATAAAAGCTTTTTAAGCAGAGGAGCCAGCACCCTGGAAAAGATCAGTAACTACTAAAAATAGTGGGTATTTAAAGTCTGTTAATTGTCACAGTTAAGTTAAAAAAATGAAGATCTACGGGCCTCTAAATGACAGGGCAATAGAAATACTTTGTTGTGATGGCTAAATCAACACAATATTTTGCAGTTCGTGATGGGGGACATTCCATGGAGCATGTGTGGTACTGGGTCTGCCCCGACTCTTTCCAACGGGCCATGATGTGTTAAGACCCCATTGGTCTCTGTAGCAAGAGCTGGGGAGTAGAGCTCTGTATCAGAGAGGATTGGAGACTGAGCCAAGAAGAGCTGTCCAGTCTGTAGGCTTATGAAATGCGAGGAGATATAGTTTCCAGTCTTTTTAAGGCGGCCTCTGACAAAAATCATAGAAGATGAGATGAAGTGGATGGACAATTTATTAGCACTTTGGGAGGGAATAGTCAAACTGACGAGATCATAAAACCATTGAAGTGATGTCTACTCTTATAAGAAATAGGATGAGGTGAGTTTTAATTGACCCTATGGAGACTCAAAGAGTCAATGGATATTATTTATGCTGTATGATGCTGTGATATAGCAGCAGAAAAAGTAATGCAATTTTTCATTGAAATTCATTTTGTTTACCCCTCCATTCTTAATATGACCCAAAGATTCCATAGAGTCACATTATTCCTTGACTTGGCCTTGTGACTTTTTCATAATTCCTCTTGCCTGTAATTTCCATATAAATGGTATTAATGATCATATATTATCCCCCTCTGGGTTATTTCTCCTACTTAACACTCACTCCTTGGTTGGGTTCTCAATAGTTGGTTACTACCTCATGTTCTAGGAGTGACCCTTTGGGTCTATACACTTAACACTAGAGCTCATGAGCTCCCACAGTATTCTTCTCATCAACGATTAGCCAGTTAGTCCTTAGCAAGGGCACTTATTAAGATAGCATAATAAAAACAGTTGCTACAAAACATTCCTGGAGTATGTTTTCTCACAAACATGTATTACATTCATTGGAAGAGTAGTCTCAAATTTAGAGAAGAATGGTGGTGATACAAAAGCAATCCACAACACCTGATACTCCAGGGAGTCCTCACACCTCCTTCCTTGGATGCAATACCTCAGCTGGATTCCCAGGGTCCACTCTTCTTCATAGCCTGACTCTCTCCTCTGCTTGCAAGATCTATGAAGTTCTTCAAGTGATTACTTCTCTGAATCCATGTCTATCTGGATTGTGTGTGTCTTTGCTCCCTAAAGAATACACCTCCTTCAGGTCCAATAGCTCCCCTTCAAAGCAGGGAGAAATGTGCTTAATTTTATGAAGTAGCCCATTGGTATTTTGTTAAATCCATACATTATCTTGGGGGGCTTTATACAATTCTCCACTTATTTTAGTCACCCTTTTTTACACTGGATATATTTTGTATTTATTTACTTACTCACATGTTAGGGGCAGCTAGGTGGCAGTGGATAGAGTGCCAATGCTGGAGTCAGGAAGACCTGATTCAAATTCAGCTTTCTTATATGTAAGATGAACTGGAAAAATGACAAACCACTCCAGTATCTTTGCCAAGAAAACTCCAAATTGGGTCATAAAGAGGCGAACACAACTGAAAAATGACTAAAGAACAACGAATCTACATATTATTTCCCCAATAGAATGGAAGCACCTTGAGGATAGGGACTGTTCCATTTTTACCTTTGCATTACCAGTACCTAGCACAGTGCCTGAATCATAATAGATACTCAATAAATGCTAGCTGATTGATTGATGTTTCTACAAAAACTGTCCCGTGGTTCAATTCAATTCAATTTGTTGTCCGGTCATTTCAGTAGTTCCAACTCCAACTCTTGGTGACCTCACTTGGGATTTTACTAGCAAAGGGAGCCTTTTCCTTTTATAGCTTGTTTTACTGTGAAGAAGCTGAGGGAAACAAGGTTAAATGACTTGTCCAGTCATGCAGCTAGTAAGTGTCTGAGGTCAGATTTGAACTCAGCACAATGAATCTTCTTAATTCTAGGGCCAACACTGTGCCACCTAGCTACTAATTTTAATATTTATTGTTTTTGAGTTGTTTCAGTCACATCCAACTGTTTGTGACCAATTTGGAGTTCCTTCTCCAGCTCATGTTTTTTTGGTTTTTTTAATAGATGCAGAACCGAGGCAAACAGGGTGTAGTGACTTGCCCAGGGTCACACAGTTGACAAGTATCTGAGGTCTGATTTGAACTGATGAAGAGGAGTCTCTATCCACTGCATCACCCAGTTGCCCCAGTTCTAATGTTAAGAAATACAATTTCTGGGGGGCGGAGCCAAGATGGCGGAGTAGAAGGACGCACATTTACGAGCTCCGAAACCAAAGCCCATGGAATTGGTGTAGAAAGAGTCCCCCATAGATTCTGGGTGAGTGCAAGGTGTGCAGAGGCAGAGTGGAGGAGATTTCCGTTCCAGGGAGCCCTGAGGACCCGTCCCCAGGGTCCGGCGCACCCCGGAGAGTAAACCCGACCCCCAGCGCTGCCCTGGCCGAGGCCTCAGAGAAGCGGATCCAAGCAGGCTTCAGAGACGGAAGCTGAAGCAGCCGGGAAAGTCCCTCTGCCCACAGAAGCAGGTCAGTGAGAGAGGCCGGGCTGAAGGAGAGGGGAAGCGGGGCGTCTCCGTGACTCAGGCCCCCTCGGGAGGAAGCGGCGGTGCCAGGGACGGGGGCAGGAAGCGGCGGCGGCAGAGGTGTGGGCAGCGGCTGGGGCTGAGGCGGCAGCGGCCCAGGACTCAGGAATCCCCCAGCAGCAGGCAGGATCTTCATTACGGAAGATTCCCGCATAAAACCTGACGGAGCTGAGCCTGGGAGACGGCCCTGCCCCCACCCCGCTCTGTTGCTGAAGGCTTCTGCTCGGGACCCCCAGGGGAGCTGAGATTGGGAGGCAGGCCCCCCACCCCACCCACACCCGCTCCATTCTTGAGAGTCTCTGCATAAAGCCCCCCTGAGGGATCAGAGTCTCGGAGGCAGCCCGGGCCCCACCCCAGCACCTGAACTAAAGCTCACTGATTGACAGCCGGCAGGAGGAAAGCCCATTTAAATCTCAGAGGACAAGCACTAGCTGGGCGGATCCAGGCGGGGGTGGAAAGGAATCTCAGAAGACAAGTTAACTGGCTGGGAAAATGCCTAGAAAAGGGAAGAAAAATAAGACTTTAGAGAGTTTTTTCCAACAAATGCAAATGATCCCGACCTTCGGATCTGATGGCGAGGATGAGGACGTATTCTTACCATCAGGGAAAGACGTGGAGGGCGGGGCCTCAGTACCCCAGACACCCCAGGGGGGTGGTGGGTGGGCTCAGGCCCTGGAAGAGCTCAAAAAGGATTTTGAAAAGCAAGTTAGACAGGTGGAGGAAAAACTGGGAAGAGAAATGAGAGAGATGCAAGAAAAGTATGAAAAACAGGTCAATACCTTGGTAAAGGAGACCCAAAAAAATGCTGAGGAAATTAACACCTTGAAAAATAGGCTCACCCAATTGGCAAAGGAGGTTCAAAAAGCCAACGAGGAGAAGAATGCTTTCAAAAGCAGAATGAGCCAAATGGAAAAAGAGGCTCAAAAGCTCACTGAATTTAATAGCTCTCTCAAAATTAGAATGGAACAGATGGAGTCTAATGACTTTATGAGAAACCAAGAAATCACCAAACAAAACCAAAAGAATGAAAAAATGGAAGAGAATGTGAAATATCTCATGGGAAAAACAACTGACCTGGAAAATAGATCCAGGAGAGACAATTTAAAAATTATGGGACTACCTGAAAGTCATGATCAAAAAAAGAGCCTAGACATCATCTTCCATGAAATTATCAAGGAAAACTGCCCTGACATTCTAGAACCAGAGGGCAAAATAAGTATTGAAAGAATCCATCGATCACCACCTGAAAGAGATCCAAAAAGAGAAACTCCTAGGAACATTGTGGCCAAATTCCAGAACTCCCAGCTCAAGGAAAAAATCTTACAAGCAGCTAGAAAGAAACAATTCCAGTACTGTGGAAATACAATCAGGATAACCCAAGATCTAGCAGCTTCTACATTAAGGGATCGAAGGGCATGGAATAGGATATTCCAGAAGGCAAAGGAACTAGGACTGAAACCAAGAATCACCTACCCAGCTAAACTGAGTATAATACTTCAAGGGAAAATATGGTCTTTCAATGAAACAGAGGACTTTCAATCATTCTTGATGAAAAAACCAGAGCTGAAAAGAAAATTTGACTTTCAAACACAGGAATGAGAAGAAGCATGAAAAAGTAAACAGCAAAGAGAAGTCTTAAGGGACTTACCATGAGTGAAATGTTTACATTCCTACATGGAAAGACAATATTTGTAACTCTTAAAACTTTTCAGTATCTGGGTAGTTGGTGGGACCACACATACACATGTACACGCATGCACACACATACACACATGCACACACATACAGAGATAGAGAGCACAGATTGAACTGAATAGAATGGGACCATACCTTAAAAGAAACTAGGGTAAATGGTGAGAGAGAAATGTAGGGGGAGGGAAAGGGAAGGGGGTAACTATATGTCATTTAAGAGGCAGGTAGTTTTTCTTAGTGGAGGGAAAAAGAGGAGAGCTGAGAAAAAAAAAACAAAAACAAAAACAAGAAGTTTACCCTCATCACATTTGACTAAACGAAGGAGTGAAATGCACACTCATTTTGGTATGAAAACCTATCTTACAGTGTAAGAAAGTGGGGGAGAAAGAGATATTGCAAGGTGGGGGGATGATGGAAGGGAGGGCAAAGGGAGGAGGGAGCAATTTGAAGTCAAAACTTGGGGAGGGACAGGATCAAAAGACAGAAGAGAAACAATGAGGGGCAGGTTAGGAGGGATGGTAATCCAGTTAGTCTTACACAACACGACTATCAGGGAAGTCATTTGCAAAACTACACAGATAGGGCCTAAATTGAATTGCCTGCCATCCCAAAGGGAATGGGTGGGGAGGGAGGGATGAGGAGAATTTGGAACTCAAAGTTTTAGGAACAACTGTTTAGTATTGTTGTTGCAACTAGGAAAGAAGACATACAGTTAAGGAGGAATAGAAAGTCATCTGGCCCTACAGGAGAAAAGAGAAGATGGAGACAAGAGAAGGAAGAGATGACAGAAGAGAGGGCAGATTGGAGATAGGGAAAATTAGATTGCTTGGGGTATTGGGGTGGGGGGAGGGGATAAAAGGGGAGAAAATTTGGAACCCAAAAATTTGTGAAAATGAATGTAAAAAATTTAAATAAATAAAAAAAAAATAAAAAAAAAAAAAAGAAATACAATTTCTCTGTTTCAAAAAGCCCTTTCCAAAGTCTTTGAAAAAACCCTTGGAAAGCAAACATTTATTGAGAGCCTACTATGTGCCTAGTACTATTTCAATTATAAAGACAGAAGAGCAATCATGGGGCCCTTGTCCGCACAGACTACACACATCCTGTTAGTGATAGAACATCTACCTGGCACATACTAGTTGCTTAATAAATGTTCATTGACTGACTGACATGTACGCAAGTAAAGAAAAACAAAAAATGCTATGTTTGTATTTCTACGAATCTTGTGAATATCTTGGCCTATTAGTGGATCCAATTTGTTTCTTTGTAACTGGTATATTTTAAACTATCAAATGTTTCCTGGTTTCTGTTAGTAAAACGGTATATGAAAATAAGATAATTTTTATGGGTTTATCTTCTATCCATCCCCCTATCTTCCTAATAGCATTTATCATTTCAGTTGGGGGTGGGTGGGGCGTTTCTGGTTTTTCAAATACACCATTCTGTTATCTACAAATAGAGATATTATGGCTTCTTCTTCGTCATTGCTTATATTATCCTATTATTTTGTTTCTTTGCCTTAGTGTTACACGTAGAATTTCTAATTCTGCGCCAAATAGTAACGTAGAGTGAAAGCCTTCTTCCTTTTAATGGAAATGACTGTTGTCCCATTGCACAGGAGGCTAGCATTTGATTTCAGGTAAATGCTTTAACATGACAAATGTTAAGGAAAAAATCTTACTATTTCTAAATTTTTAGTGTTTTTTTAAGCATAAAAGTTTGCTTTTCTCAAAAGCCTCTTCTGAATTCTTAGGAATATGATTTATTACACCGATTGTTTTGCTAATATTAAACTAGACTATCCTTGCCTTTCTCATATAAATCTTAATTCATCATAAGGGATAAATATGTTTTCCTATCTTATTGTATGACGTTTGACAATATTTTAATCACTGTTTTCATTATCAGTAGTAATGAAGGATTTTGACCTATAGTTGTGGGGGTTGGTTTGGGGTTTTTTTTCTATCATCATTCCTGGGCTTAGCAATCAGAACCTTATCACTTCACAGAAAGGATTAGGTAACTTCCGTCATTCACTATTGTTGAAAACAATTTGTGTAATAGAGAGATCATTTGTGTCTTGAATGTTTGATAGAATTCATTTGTGAATCCATCTGGTCCAGGTTCCTTTTTGCATGTCATTAATGGTCAATTTCTTCTTTGGAAACAGACTCTCTTAGGTTATTTATTTCTTGTTTTGCCAGTGATGGTGTTATTTATATTTGTAAATATTTACCCATTTTTTAAAATTATGGATTTTATTGATATGAGGCACTCTCTGAAAGCTTTAAAAAAATTTTCTTTTGCATTTATTGTGATCTCTCTCATTTCTGATTCTAGTAATTTGATTTTTCTTATTTTCTTTTTTTTTTTAAATTGCTAATGTCTACTAATTTTATTGGCTTTTTCAAGGGCCACATGGAATGTGAACATGGACAAGAGTTGAACAGGATGGGCATGAATGGATGATGGATTGTAATTTACATGACTCGTGGGAATAAACACATTAATGAGATCAGAGATATATTGGGATATTTTAAAGGCTTGATCTTCATTTTATTTATCAATCTGATTTTTAAATTCACTTATTTCTCTCTTAATATCTTGTCAAATTCTTCTTTTATATAATGTTTGCTTTTGGCATTTTGAATTATTCATTTTCTAATTTCTTGGACTGAAAATGCAACTCATAATTTTCCCTTTTTCTCTCATTAATATTTTCAGAGATAAATTTCTCTCTTAGTACTGCTTCAGCTTCATCCCATAAACTTTGATATATTGTATTTATGGTATCATTCTCTTTGAGATAATCCTCTTTGTTTCTATAATTTTTCTCAAAGCTGTGTATTTAATCATTTCCATATGTGACAAATTGCAACTTTTAATGATCAGAATGTTTTCATTATTTATCTCTAAATTTATTTCATTGTGACTTATAGATAAAATGTCGAATATTTCTGCTTTTTAGAATTTATCATTTTTCTTTGTGGCTTAGCATTTGATTAATTTGTGTGAACGTTCCATGCTAGTTTAAAGAAAACCAAATTCCACATACATTTGGAGGAAAAAAAGGACTTTTTCAATTTAATTTTTCCATGTCTTTGAGATTCAGTTTCTTCAGCAATATAGACAAGTTATGTATGTTTCCTGTTTGACTTATGCTCTGTTACCAGATGTAGAAATCACAGAAATTCTTCCACCAATATTGATTTTCTATCTAATTCTTGAAAATCAGCTAACTTTTCCTGTATTAATTTCACTGCTACATTATTTATTTTATATACACATATTAAATATTAATGTGCTATTATTTTCAATAGTGCCTTTACATGTCACATTCCCCCCCCCCCCTTTTTTTTTCTGATCTTTTTCAAGGCACTCTAGTGTAGTGAGTATAGAGTTGGCCTTAGATTCTGGAAAACCTAGGCTCAAATTTTGCCTATGTGACTCTATACAAATTATATAACCTCTCAATTCTTCCCGACAATTCTTTAAGCCTGAAGAGTTGCTGACATAGTAAGAGTGTTTCTTCAAAAAGAATTCCCTACATGAATGGAATTGTGTTTTTCCCTTGCCCCAAATCTCTCTTAATCCTTTTCATTTGAAATTACCTTTTTCAGATATCACTGCAACTCTAGATTTTCTTGAACATGCTACAATATGAAAAATTTACCTTATCATATAATATCAAATCTATATATATACTTTGACATTAGGTATATTTTCTGTTGGCAACATACTTTTAAAAATCCATTCTATCTTTTTTCTTTTTTTATAAAAAATTTCATCCATTTACATTTAAATACATAATTATTTAATTAGGCTTATCCTCAATTATTGCTAATTTATTTACTTTGTCCAAATGAGCAAAGCCATCCTTATTACAGCAATTCTAATCTATCATCAAATTTAACAAAAACACTATAAAAATTCTTACATTTTATTCTACTTTCACAATTTTACCAAAACCCAACCTCTTTTTGTTAAAAATAGGGGTTTCACTATAGAATATTCCCTCCCTTTTTCTTCCTGCCTTAAAAATTAATGTCTTTTAATTATTTTAATTATTTTTAGTTTCATATTCACCTTTTTTTAAAAAAAAATGCCTAATAGTCTCATTCATTAATTAACCAAAACAATACAATCATTCTTTTTTTCTTTCTCTGAGACTATACTGAGAAAGCATTTAGCTAATTATAATTATAAAACAGCCAGTGTTCAAAGTACTTAGCTCAGGGTGTGTCTCAGGTCTTTTCCAAGAGTTTTTCTATTTGTTCTCTTAAACTTATAATCTGCTCAAATATTCATTATTTACTTCTGCTGTTTCTCTAAATCATAAAACTATTCCGAGGTTGGGGTTTTTTCCTTTCAGTCTTTCACTTTGCCCACAGTCATCTCAGTCTCTCCATGTCATTTTTTTTTTTAAATGCTTAACTATTCTCTGAAATCTAGTCCTAAACTCTGTGCTATATATCATATTTCAGTTTCTTCTATTATTTCTCATTCTTGTAGAATAATCGAAACCACCTTTCTTCCTAGTTTTCTTGTACTTAATCAGGTTCATGACCCTAGAATTATCCTTGACTCTTCATTTTCCTTTACCTTTGATATATAGCTAAGAAATTTTGTCACTTGTCCCACTTAACATCTCTCCATCTTCCTCCTACTTTCTATTTACATGGCAATCACCCTAGTTCAAATCTTCATCTCCTGAACTATTAATTTTAAGAGCCTCCTAATTAATGTCCCTCATGATGTAAGCTCCCTGAAGACAGGGACTGTTCTGATTTTTGCCTTTATACCTCCAGTACATATAAGTTCCTGAAACACAGAAGGGGTTTAATTGCTTGAAATGAATAGAATCTGAATTGATACCGTTTTGGTAGATTATATCTTTCCTCCTAGATGCTTGCAGGATTTTTTTCTTTTTTATCATTTTCAAGTTTGACCACAATGCTAGGTGGTGCGGTGGGGATAGAGTGCTGAATCTGGAGTCAGAAAGACCTACGGTCAAATCTAACCTCAGAAATTTGCTGTCTGTGTGACCCTGAGCAGGTCATTTAACCTGCCTGCCTTAGTTTTCTTAACTGTAAAATGGGAATCATAGCATCTATCTCGCAGGGATGTTATAAAAATCGAATGAGATGTGTGTAAAGCTCTTAACATGGCGCTTGCTACATAGTAAGAGCTTAATAAAAGCTTGTTCCCTTCTTCCTAAACTTTCCATGTTCTTGGCCATTGTTATCTCTCTCATTTTTGAAATAATTAAAAAATTTATTTTTTGTCATATTTTAAGTTTCAAATTGTCTCCCTCCCTCCCCATCCTGCATTAGAGAAGGCCGCCATTTGACACAGATACATTTATATCTATATCTATCGATATCTCCATATATAGATATATCTATAAAACCATACCATATATACTTCTATTTATCAGTTCTTTCTCCGGAGGTAGAGAGCATCTTCCTTCATAGGTCCTTTGTGGCTGATCCGAATATTTTTAATACTCAGAATAACTTAGCTGTTCACTGTTATTCTTTGAACAATATTGTTGTTACTGTGTATAGCGTTGTTGTTTCTATCCATTCTGCTCTTCTTTATTTCATGCAAATCTTTCTATGTTTTTCTAAAACCAATGAGTTCATCCTTTCCTATTGCACAGTAGCATTCCAGTACAACCATATACTATAACTTGTTTAGTCATTCCCCAAGTGATGGGCAGCTTCCCAATTTTCAGTTCTTTATCACCACAAAGAAAACTGCTATGAATTTATATTTTAGAATATATAGGTTCTTTTCCTTTTTCCCTGATCACTTTGGGAAACAGATTTAATAGTAGCATTGCTGGGTCAAAGGGTACACACAGTTTTTATAATCTTTGGGCATTAATTCCAGGCTGCTTTCCAAAGTGGTTTTATCACTTCACAGCTCCACCAACAGTGTATTAGTGTCCCAGTTTTTCCATATCACCTCCAACACTTGACGTTTTCCCCAGTTTTTAAATTTTCTTAGGAATTTTCTTGTACATTTTCTTGAAATATGGTGGGCAGATTTATTCCTCCTTCAATTTTCAGACAACTAGATAATTCTCAGATTTCCCTTTCTTGATCTGCAATACCGATTCAGCTCCAGACCTTCCATCCTGGGGCTGCTTCACTCTCCAGGATTAGGTCTTATGTGGCCTATCATATTTAGGCAGGCTCTGTTTATGTTTACTCCCCACCATATTCTTGTCAATTGAGTTGCAGTAATGCATGGATGGACCATTTCTACCTGCACCCTCACTGACAAATTCTAGGACTGTAATCAAATTAATACTGTCATTGCTACTAGAAAGAGTATGTTAATTGATTCCATTCTCCATTCCTGTAATTTTCCAAACCAAAATATGCTAGCCCACTACTCCTCTGTAGGTATTTTCTCCTTCCAAGAGAATCTAAGAGTGACATCATGGCTACTTAGAAAGCTGGCCTTGGAAACAGGAAGAATTGTCTCATCTGACACATCCTAGCTCTATGGATCCTTGGCACATTACTTCACCTCTTAGTGATCTAGTCAGTGCTCTAAAATTGCAAGACTTCAAGAAAGTGCCAACCTGTAATGTTAAAGGGACTAAACAGAATGACATATGTTTGCCACTCCATGGAGAATTCCTACCCAAGAGTCTAAAGAGAAGATGGATTCCTCATAGCTGATGAGTGACAAAAGGCTCCGGGTGCTCCTTTGTTTGGGTGATGGAGCCAAATGGCAACTAGGTTGTACAGTGGATAGTGGCATGGGTGAAAGGGGAAATAAGTGAAGAAACCAAAGTTGGAGCTTCTGAGCACATCGATTTATTAAGCAATGCATGCCAATTGCATAACAAATTGGGACTAAGATTCCTCAGCTTGGCACGAATCCCAAATACAGGGAGAGACAGGTTTTTATGCATTAAAAACAATTAATCAATTAAGATCGATTAATTAAAGGAAAACAATTAACCAGGATACAAAATTAAGTAATTTCTAATTAGAGGAAAGATTAGGGACTTTTCAAGTTGGGAGAGGGAAAGCGTGCAGATATAATTTCCTGAAATCAGAAATAGAGTTGTCCCACTCTCTGCAAGTGTCTAAGCAATCAAAGGAACATGGAAACAATAACTTATTGACCAGTATTGGGCCAATTTTCATTTAAGATATATGGGCTGCTTGAGATGTATAATTATGAGAAAACTCCTTGCTTCAATCTTTGGATCTGACAAGGTTTCTGGTCAACATAACCTAGGTCCTTAGTTAAGGGTCTCTAAGCAACAGGTGGAGGTGGTCCAGCTTCCCAACCACACAGGCTAGGTTCAAACAATTCAATAAAATTTTCTCACAATTCCCACAATTGAATACAGTTGTGTCGCAAAAAAGAAATTAAATCAGACCCATAATTGAATAGAAAGGGAACGGAGCTAGCTCCAGAATTGAGTCATAAAATGGAGTCAGTGTGATTAACCCAATTCCCACAATTCCCCTTTTGATTCATGAGGGGGGGGCCAGGCTACTTTCTCCATGGATCACTTTTTTATAAGTCAAATCTGTAAGGTTTTTCATATATTCAAAATCAGAATTACTCAAGTCAGGCAACAAATCAAACTACTTAGAAGGCTAACAATGGTCTAATTTTGAGAGGGGAGATTTACATGTCACCAAGGTAACCAAGAATATTCAGCAAACATAAACATCATGAAACAAAAGGCTTAAGTAATACAATGATGGTCATCAATATTAAATAACATCACGTCTCCCTGTATCCTAGTAACGCACCCCCAATGTCCATTTAATCATCACATCTTGTTTTGAGTCCCAGGTGTTCCATGCAGTCATCTGGTCCCTGAAGAGAGCTTCTCTTGGATGTTCTGGAAGAGGCCTCATTCTCAGGACAGTTCTGAAGGGGCTTCTGCTTCTCTGCTTCCAAATCACTTGTAGAGATTCCCGGATAATTCTGCTAAAATCTGCCAGTAATGAGACTTAATACAATTTAGTACAATCTCTGGACAATCTTTCACCCACCATAATAGAATGTTGAGCCTAGAGTCTCGCGACCAGAGCACAAGTCTAGCCTCAGGCACTCGGCTATATGAACACTTAAGTTCTGTCTCAGCTTCCTTATCTATGAAATGGATAGCATTCATTCTCAATATTTCTTCACTCAGTATTTTTTTCCCTTCTTTCTTCCCAAGGTTGTTGTCCAGATCAGAAGAGATCATATTTGTCAAGCACTTTGCAAAACAAAATGCTATATAGAAATACTAAGAATTATTACTGTTACTATGAAGCACGAGAATACAATGGGGTCTTCTCAAGGAGATCTACTCCAAAGAGACTGGTTTAATAGTCTGTGCAAGAAAAAACAAATGCATAAGAATGCCCACTATTCAGATCATGACATGCCCTTTGATGAAAGAAGTAAGCATTTCCTAAGTGCCAATTACATGCTAGGCGCTGTGTTAAGGGTTTTACAAATATTATCTCATTTGATTTTTACAATAACCTTGGGAGGTAGGTGCTATTATCAGCCTCATTTTAGTTAGGGAAAATGAGGCACCCAAAGATTAAGTGACTTGCTCATTAGCAAGTGGGCAATCTTTTCTGGGGTCATATTTGAACTAAGTCTTCCTGATTCCATGACCCAGTATTCAATCCACTCTACTACCTAGCACCTTGGAGGTGGGGAAATCCATCTCCAGGGCACTGCAAAGTTCCCCTATCACAGGGAGAAGATTGAACTGAGAAAGTAAAGCTTCACCCACCCTAGGCAGAATAAGGGTATTTGAATGAGAGCTGAATGACTTCAGAATCCAAGAGAGTAAACATGAATGGACAATTCCTACTCTGATTCCTAAAAGAAGGAAACTTTATTTCATGCCCAAAAACACTTTAGAAAAACAGCAATAAGGTTATTAGACTGGTAGATCAGAGGAATGCCATAGACATTACACCTGGATTTTGGCAGCAATTGGCCAACTATCTCAAGGTGCTATCTTTGGGGCCAAGATGGAGATATGAGCTGGATGTCAGCATAGTTAGGTGGATTCCCACCATTGAATTACTAGACCTGAGCTGATGGTGGTGATTGTCAACCTGGACGGAAGTCACAGGATTAGGGTCACAGTACTCTCCTTGGTCCTGTACCATTCAACATTTTTATATATTGCTAGGATGAAGGCAAAGATAACATGCCTTATCAAATTACAGTTGACACAAAGCTAGGAGGAAAATAACGTTTGGGTCTTATGGCAGAATTGGGATCAAAAAAGACCTCAAGAAATTTGAATGACGGTCCAAAGGCATCAAAATTTCATAGGGACAAATGCAAAAATTATATATGTAGATTAAAAATTAATTGTATTCATATAGGCAGAAGAGATTTAAGTCATTTGGAAAAGACTAGCACAGGTCAACCAACGGCTTGTTACCTCCATATGAATCAACAGTGTAACTGGGAAGTCAAAAAGCGTTCACACGATTCAGGGAAATGTTGTTCCTCCTCTATATCAAATAGGATCAAAAATCATCAGGAGTGATGTTGCAAAGACATCAGAAGTGACATCATGACTCATGGGTGAATTGGATTTAAGTGAGGCAGCTTTGCACAAAGTTTTCAGCCTCACTTTTTCCTCCAGAGTCATTGAAGTCCAGTGGTAAGTCAAAAGTCAAGAGACCTGGTGATAGCCCAGGGTGCAGTGGATGACCTTGATGTTTTTGATGTTTGATCAAGCTCTAAGTGCTCCACAGCACCTGCTCCAGCCAGCTTCTTAGTCACTGGAATAAACTTCTCATCTGCCCATTCTGCTGGGGGATGTCCTCCTGAACTTGAGGTAGACATCCCCCTAACTCACAAACAGGTTTGATGCCTATCAGTTACCCCTGACCTAGTTTAGCCCATCTGCTGAGATGTTTGCTGGGGTTGGGGCCACTGCGCATACTACGGTTTCATGGAGTGCCAGGTAAATGCCAAAAGTGAATGAAGTGGATGAACAACTCTGAAAAGGACTCAGCAAGTCCTGACACCAGAGGTGTTAGTCCTTCTGGAACACTCCATATAGCCAGGGAAATACTGAAAGCAAAAGGAAAGTGGTTTCTTTTTTCTTTTCTTTTTTTAAAGTATTGGGCAGTCCTATGAGAAAGGCATTATATACCCAGGTCAAAGCAGGAATATCTCAAAAAGACTTAACAAGTAGAAGGGCATAGAGAGAGAAAAACAGCTGAGAAATTTCATCAGAGCAATTAGAGGCAATTCCCGAAGAACAATTAGGTTTTATTCCATGCCAAGCACAGATTATTCTCCACAGTGTATTTTCCAGGCTCTTTTTTCCGGTTCTCTTTTAAATGATTCACCATTTTCCTTGAAAGGTTTCATCTGACAATTTTTACTTGGTGCAATTGATTAAGGTAAACTGTTTCCCCACCTCCTTATCTTCATTGCTGCCTCAGGTTCTATATGACCCCACTTTGGTCTATGCAGATTCTCCAAGGAGCTGGTATAGGGTTCTCTAGACCTTGGGTATTAGGTGGAAAGTATCATTGTGAGGGTTTTTCAGTTCTGTTCTTTCCATTCCCAAGAAGAGTGACTTGAATGAAACACAGGCTTCAGCCCATAAAAACCTCCCCTCTACCCTAGTAAGACAGAAACTCTTTGAAGGCAAAGACTATTTAATGTTTATCCTGGTATCTTCACCACTTAGCCCAGTGACTTGCAGAGGGTAGGTGTGGGATGTTTGTTGATTTCATTGAACAGCTGTTAGCACTCCACCATATAGCCAGAGGACTTGATTCTCCCTTATTCTCTAGCTATGGTAATAAGACTTTCCTTCTGCCAGTTCAGCTTGGGAGCTTAATTCAAATGTTTATGCATGCCAGCAATACACTAGACAATCCAATCAAACAAGCATTTATTATTGCAAGGCACTGTGCATACAAAAACAAAACAGAAATAGTTTCTATCCTGTGCTTACAATCCTCTGCTAGGGGGAGATGCTGCACACCGAAACCCAATCATCTGAGGAGGGAGAACTCTAAGGAAAGATTTTCCATTGGAAATGCACAGCCTTGAACGAAGAGAAGGGGGAGGGCACAGTAGAGAGTGGCGAGGTCATAGGAGGCTGCCTATGAAACGCAGAGGATGGGGTAGAGGTTTAGGGAAGAACCAGTAGGCCAGTTTGGCTGGTACACAGAGTACATGAAGGGAGTGATGGGCAATAAGGCCAGAAAGATAGGCAGTCGCCAGATTATGACACTTGGAACAACGGACAGAGAATGAAGTTTCCCCCCTTCAGTGCCGGCTGGTTCTTTCAAGCTCCTTTAATGAGACTGACCTGAGGAAAGGTCAGAATTCATTGGTGTTATTGACAAAGGATAGATACAGTACCTTGTCCTCTCCCAGATTTTAAATACCTCATTTCTCTGTGTCAGTAGAACCAACAAATACTGCTATGACTCAATCCCGGATTTGGAGGCAATTCATTTTCCTCACTTTTCCTTCAAGAGCTACATGCAAAGGCCTAAAGCAACCTCACAACCTGTGGTTGGCCATGCTAACTTCCTGCTACTACTGCCCGTGATCAGTTGTCCTTCTGCATGGTTCGAACCATTTTGATTTTCATCCTGCATCCGCTCTCAAACCTGTCAGTTAACAGGCTATACATAATTCCTTTGTCTCATTCTACATCCTAATATAGATATTAAAAACTGGGACATTATTATACCCTATTTGGTTCATGAAGAGGCAACCAGGCCCAAGACAATGGTCTCCAGGGTGGGAGCCCTGCTTGTGGCAAGACCCCAAAGGTGTGTGATCAACCAATCAGAGAGTGAGAAGATGGTTTGCATATCACCCTCTCCAGAGAGCCACTGGATTTATTTTCCAACACACTTACATTGTCCTCGTCATTTATTATAGCTCAAAAGCTCCCCACTCCACCCTCTTCTGACCAACCCCCTCCCTCTCTTAAGGGCAATTATAGCTTAACCCTAAGTCAGATACCCATAGTAGTAACTTTGCAGGTGCCACTTGGAAAATCTCTCTCATTCTTCTACTCCCTTACCTACCAAGAAGAAAAAAGTTTTATATAGATTTGGGTACATGATCAAAAAAGTCTGGAGACCCAAGATGAAGTGAATAGATCTAGCAGGTTTCAGTCCTGTTTCTGACAATACTGGGTGACCCTGGACAAGTCATTCAACCTCAGTGTTCTAAACAATTCTCTAAGACTAAAGTGTAGAAAAATGCTGACCTGCATTGGTGGGAGTTTGCTCATCCAGGAATTTCTTAGATCAACGAAATCATGGGTGAGCCCACATTCCTCAGCTCATGAAAGGAGAAACCAATTATGACTACAGAGCATGTTTTCTGTTTCCTTGTCTTAGTTCAAACCTCTAAAAGGGAGGCAGTACATTGGGAAACATCATTAGATTAAACCCTGATATAGGAGACGAGTTAAGAGAATGAGCCCTTGGATAATGGAAAGGGTGGACAAACCTTATTATGCCCAGAGTCAAGAGAGTCAAGTGCTGGCAGCACCCAGTCAGTCTCCCCAACTCTCTCTTCCCTTCCCTTCAATGCACCTTTTCTTCATCAAGTGAAACCATTAGACTGCCCTGACAGGGACACAGTCATTCTTCAGGAGTCTTTTGTCGAGGGGCCAATCAGCAATCTCCAGGTTCCTATGGTGGCACGCTTGCCCGAACTGCTTTCCAAGCCAGATAGCTGGGAGGTGCACAGACAGCCTTCTCTTCTGAGCCCCAGGGGAGGTCATGCTGTCTTTGCCTTGTAACAAGAGCTCTGAAAGCCCAAATTCATTTAAACCCGGGAGGCTAGTTGGAGAAGACACCAAAAGACATTCTAGACAAGGCTGTCAATTACTAGTGCCTTTTGGAGAGTGGAAGAGGACAGGCTGGTTCTGGGGCAAGTGATTTCTTTTACGTGGTTAGCAATTTAAAAAGACCCCCTAAACTTTTAGGACCTATTTAAAAAAATTTAGAAATGGAGAGAATTCTTAATTAGAAAATTCAGCCATCATGGTGGCCCTATCCCATTAGGCCTCATGTAGACCTTCTCATGACCAGATTTGGTCATTTGCTGGGTCATACATCCCCTCACTAGACTGGCAGGTCCACAAAAGTAGGGAGCGGTGGGTGGGCCTTCTCTGAAGTTTGTGTGGTGATTGCAAAGGGCATCGAAGTCACCAAGTTAGGCTTCAGGTCTTGTCACTTACTTGTGTGACCATGGGCAAGTGACTTTTTGGAGCCTTGGTTTCCTCCTCTATCAAATGTTATCATAGTTCAAATACACAATAAGTGGAGGTATTCCCATTGTGCAGATTATGGGGTCCTACTGCTAGAGCATGAAGCGACTATGCTGAAGCTCACCAAGGAAGAGAGGCTTCGGCATCTAGAAACAGAGATACAGGGGACCTTAAAGTCATCCATTCCAACCCCCTCACTTGTGAGATAAGGTAACAGGCCAAGGGAGGTTGACATGACTTGCTCGGGGTCACAGAGGCCATAAGTAGCAGAGCCAGAATTTGAACCCAGATGTTCTGATAACAAATTCAGTGCTCTTTCCACACCATACTGCTTCCTGGAGGGAGCACCCCCCAGGTCCCATAGCTGGTAAACATCTGGGTCTGGGCTTGAACTCATGTCTCCTACCACTAGGACCAGTGATCTGCATACCACCCAGTTGCTAAGCACGTTCTAGAAATGACACTCAACCATAGGACTATTTTTCTCTGGTTGCGATGGTGGAATAGGGGAAGCTCAGAGGGACCCAAGGTTCTTCTTGAAAGCGTTGGAGATAACGAGAAGGAAACAAAGGTTCTTCACACAGTTCCTGTGGCCTCATCAAGAACTCATCCTGCTCTTAAGGTAACCATGAAGAGGAAAGGGCCCCTGGCATCCAACTGGATGGGACCTGTTGGGATCTTCCCAAGACACCCTGTGAGCCAGGCTCCTGGTGCACAACCAGAACATTCATGGGGGGTTTCATGTAGGAAAGGTAGCTTTTGTTTGCTAATTTTTTTTGCCGATGCTGGAGGAAAGAAAGAGACAGCTTTGGAGAAGAAAGCAAACTGAAAGCAAACGTCTTTATTGTACACAGTACAGAATGTAATGCAGCTTGGCAGGATGCAAATGGCCCTGCTCAGGGGAAAGGCTTCCAAACCAACTTCCAGATTAAACCCTTTCTGCCCTGGAGACTTTCTCCACTCTGGAAAAGTACCCAAAGCCATCCAGGAGGTCAGTGAGTCTGATTCCTGGGAAGGCCACACTGATGCCACCATCCTATGCCTTGGGACAGACAGTAGGGGGAGGAGAGAGCTCAGGCTACAAAGAATTAGCGTCACCCTGACTAAAACAGAAGAAACCCATCCAAATAAATCCCAAACCAGTGAAAGGAAAAAAGAAAGAAAGAAAAGTCCTATACAGCATTTACAACAAATAAATTTTTAGCCAGCTTTTTTGGGGGGGGAGAAAAGGAGGGAATAAAATATGCATATATGTATAGAATATGTGTAGGTTAGAGAGCTATAATTACACCGTCTGGAACAGTTCTCTTGATTACAGTATGGTGCTAATTAGGCCAAGGTCACAGGTTCAATTTATATGGGCTAATTAGCTTTACACAGAGCAACATTCTGTTCTGTAGCCACAGACTACACCCCTGAGCCCAGCCGATGACCCAGCTCCCAATGTGCTCTTGGGGACAAGGGGGGCTATCTGAAACAGTGTGGCTGAGCTAGCGTGACCCATCACCCATCAATGGGAAAATAACGCAGAGCACATTTTACTGATAGTGACTCAAAAGCTTCATCTTCACAAAGCCTAATCCAATCACTCTAATTATCTTACATGGCCAGGGGGGAGCAGAGACCGACACCTCAGATTACTACAGCAGGGAAGCACTGTCTAACAACAGACATTTGCCCTAATGAGGCTTCAATGTCTTTGGAGCTTTGATTAGTTGCTGACACATTGACAAAAGGAAAAAAAAAATTGATGAATGGACCAGAACAATGTAAGAGGGAGACATGGCAGGGAATGGTACTATTTTTACCTGCAGGCATCACACGCATCTCAAACCCCATGAAATCCTATATGCAGGGTTGATATACCAGGGTGAAATAGAAGTCATCAGTTAGATCCATAGAAATAACCTCAAAGGCTCCCACACTGGGACCAGGTTTCAAAGGACATGAAATGCATTATGTACATATACTTCCCAGAGAGAGTATGCCAGTGAATATGGGTAACTATACACAGAAGAGCTAGGAGGAGGATCCATGCTGCCCCGGAAGCTTCCAAAATGTACAACACAGGTGCAAATGTTCCATCAGGTTAGCGGGTGCAGAAAGCAGAAAGCCGATGGCAGACGGGCTTCAGGCCTGGCTCTGGCGGGGTCTCGAGCAAAGCCCTTTTCAAGCTGCAGCATCTTGGGAAGGTCAGCAGAGCCCTGTCTAAGGAGAGCGGCGCTGAGCTTCCTACAGAGAATTTTTGCTTTAGATACCAAAACTACAAAAACCAGTTTTTAGAAACTGCTTTGCCAAAACAACCTTCCCCCCACCCCACTCCCAAATTCCAAATCAAAAGCAAAACCAAATACTGTCAAGAGTGTTAATCACCCTTCTAAAAGTAAAGCCATCCCCAGCAGAGCCTGGTGATCGAAAAGAGGACGGAGGCAGCTCGCTCCGTGACTGAGAGGAAAGGAGAGGCTCCTAAGGAGTCTAGGGCACATGACCTGAGAGCCAGAAAGTGGCTAACACTGTCCTGATATTGCCTCCTCTTTCTTAGCCAGCCAAGAGAAAACAGGTTGAGTCTTCATTTCCAATTGAATTTTTGTAGCTTTGAAATCCAGGGTTATGGAGTCTATGACTTGAGCCTCCCTCATCAACTGAGTCCAACTAGTTTTGGGTCAGTGTAGAACTTCTTTTTCAATTCACTGTTTGTGCAAATTAGAGCTACGTGGATGGAACGTGAAGGTACCTATGATCAGTGCAAAGCAATTGTCATGACATCTTTCTCCTGACACGGTCTCCTCAAGTCCATGAGGGCCATCTGTGCCCAACATTTAGCTTTGCATACACTGTCCAGTATGAGGTGGCTGACATGAACTCAAACTCCATTGGCATTCTCTTCTCTCCAACTTGTTTAGGGTGACAGCTGAGATGGCGGCTCCCTTCCTGCTCCTACTTCCTTGGCTAGGATCCTTCCTTCAAGGGTGCCAATCCAGGCCAAGGCCCACCAAAATAAACAGGGGCAAGCTTTGGGAATGGCAGGAAAAAAACCCAAAACAACCAATAATAATAATATTATTAAAAATCAAAGAAAATCACTGCCTTCATTTGCCTGAATGGGAACTGCTAAATCTGGCACTGGAGCTGCCCACTTAGCCACTCAGTAAGCAAAGCCTTCTGCATAGGGGAGGCTGGGGCAGCGATCCATGTCAAGGAGATAAGCAGGGTTGTCCTCAAAGTGAGTCAGGGGTAAGGTCTCCTCCTCATTCAGGGGGCACTCGGACTCGGCCTTCAAGAAGGGACGCTGATTGTCTGGGAAGGCCATGGAAAAGAGTGCGTCTGGATCACAGACAAATTTGTAGACGTACCGCTCGCCAGCCACCTGATGGAAGAAACACATGTCATCTCTCTGTAGGCCTGAACAGCATGCTCCTTGTTCCCATCTCTCCCCAGCCTTCACCCTTTTAATAAAGACTCCGTCTTTTTCCTTTCATTATTTGCCTTTGGGGGTCTTGGCCCAGCCACACTCTCTGGCAGGTGGCTTAGAACGGACTTTGTTCCACTGTTCACTAAAGAACCGGTCAGCGTATTACATAAAAAATGGTTTTGCTTCAACTGATGCAAATTATCTTTCCAGAATGGAGGGCACTTGGGGGGTCAAGATGGAGACACCTGACAGTTTAACAACTCATCTCAAACTCGGGCTCCACAGGATGGGCTTAAGATTTTAAAATGCTATGAATCCCCAGATCCGAGTGCTTGTGCTTAATGGAAGGTCTAAGACACATTCCAACATAAAACATAAATGACCTTATGATCACTGGATATCCTGCATTACCCCGGCCATTACTTTCCTGTGCTCAAGTTAGACAATTGAGAACTGACCATAGAGACTTCTGGGTAATGTAGCAGCATCCTAACTCTTGCTTATCTAGGTTGAATAATGAATGAGCCAGGTCCCTGAGGAGTTCCCCTCCATTCTCTCCTTAGCATCTCCAAGGGGTAGGTAGAGACTTTTGACATAGCTGGAAGTTTAGAGAAGACTAGGTGAAGATGGGAGGCTCTCATCTCTAGACTTCAGTTATTCAGCCTAACCAACATGGAGGATTGAAAGTTGGCTCCACTCGATGTGAATTGCATTCTAGCGTGTGCTCACTTTTTTGTCCAGCTCTAAGAAAATCTCCTACTGGAGGAAAGTAGCTTTGCTTCAAGGGCCTCGATTTAAGACATTTGTTTATTACAGTGACTGGACAGAAACATGATTCTGATCATTCAAAAGTGCAGCCTCTGTTCTGGAAGATGACAAGGTGGATCTCTGAGTGTGGTCAGCTATGGATGGTGCTCAACATTGAGGGCGTGACATTTGTGATGGGCCCACTCTTAGCAAAAAGTCTTAAGGAATGAGGGCTCAATCTGCCCTGAAATCCAATACTTTTATCCCCACTTATGGGCTCCCCCACTGTTGGGCCTCCTCTACCTTTTTCAAGTTCCTATTTACTCCTCCTGGATCATGGTTCCACCTCTAACCACAAACTGATTTTATTATCAGACATCAAACTTTTTTTGAAGAAAATGTAGAGATCTACAAATGTTCCTGTCTCTTTACCCCAGTCATTGGGTCTCTTAATGGCCATGGCTTGGCTGCTGCCAAGGACAGAGACCTTCCTCCACCATTACTGCAGGAGAGGGAGAAGGACTCAGCATCCTATAGCTTCTCAACCATCACACCTGATGGCAGGAATAACAAGGTTGGGAAGAGAGCCAGAGAACCTTGCCCCCTGCCCCCTGTTATGAAGATTCCTTCCTGTTATACCAGGCAGGGGCTGACGACTGCCCTCAAGATGCGCTTGCAATAGGGTTTAGGAACTGGACCTGTGACTTCATAGGGTTGGCCAACTTTCTGGTGAGAAAACTCCTCCTACCAATGCAGGTTGGCACCTTCTCCACAGCTTAAGAGTCTCAAACAGTTGTCTGGGGTCACACAGCCAGCATATGTGAGAGGGAAGCCTGTGACCCTGGCATTGTGGCTTAGGGGAAGAGCACCAGCTCAGAGGACCAGGGTTCAAAGGCACGCTGTGATGTGATGCTCACTGGCTGGGTGATGTAAGGCAAGTCACCTAGGCTCTCTGAGCTCGCAGGAGCACAGCACGGGCAGTAAGTTCTCCATCAAGCTTATCCACCTGAAATGTTGTAATACAAAACACAAGGAGCTTGCACAGTAATTAGAAGGATGGGCCACTAATTTCTTGTCACTCTAATTTGTTATTTTCCCTATTTTTGGTTTCTAAATTTGGACTCTCATCTGTCCCATTTAGGAACTTCAATGTCCCTTCTAAAGCTGTTCTAACTTAACTCTAACTCTCCTCTTGGAGAAATCTGGCAGTAGTGGGGGGCTGGGGCCAAGCAGGTATTACCATGTCATAAAAATCACCTTGATTTCAGGCTCTAAGTCTCCAGTGGGAGAGTCTGGACTTTCCAAGAAATCTCCACCTTCCTGATTCATACTGAATCACTGACCTAGAATGCTCACGCTCTCATGAGCTGTTGCAAGCAGACCCATTTCAGTAAAGCTATGTTGCAGGGAGTCCTTTTCCCCCACGCTTCCCTACCTTCTGCATGATGCCTTTTTCATAATAATAGCGCAGAGAGCGGCTCAGCTTGTCATAGTTCATGGCTGGTCTGTTCTTCTGGATACCCCATCGTCGAGCAACCTGAGGAGAGAGGAAAGAAGAGGGTGACAAACGGACCCCACGGGCCTCAGTCGTGTTCTGTAGATTGGCCTCAGTGTTGACTAAATGTCACGATTAACCTCAAGAGGGAACTGGAGGTAAAATGAGTCGAAGCCCTTTAAGGCTGCAGGGGCTTCAGCGGAAGCTGACATGCTTCTCTTCTCCCATGTATGAATTATTGACCAATGCCCAGAGCCATTAGCATGTTGCTTTTAAGTGCTGTGGTTTCTGTAGCCGTCAATAAGGAATAATTAGAACGGTCATCCCTGAAACATTAGGAACACACTAGTGAGTTGCTAATGGGCTAAGAGAACAAAAGTTCAATTCTAATAAGATTGGAGAGGGGCTGGGAGACATTTACTTATTGCAGCTCCCACAGTGAAGGGGAATCAGATGGTTTGAGTCTGCGGCTGTCCAATCCGAGACTCCCAGGGGACTTTCAGAACGGGCCCGAAAGATTGGAGCTCCATTATCCACCTAATGAAAAATTAACAGGGCTTCCCAAACAGTGCTGAAGTGCATTAAATCCTACCCAGTACACCTGAGGCACAATGATGGAGAGATGTAATCTGAGGCCTGTGCAGACAAACTGAAGCCAACAGCCAGGAAGCCTTTCCATTGACTTGATGGATTAGCAGGCCAAGCTGTTTTTTTATCTCATATGCATACTGAGATACATGGATAGATACTGAAACCCCTAAACACTCAGCATTTCAGCTTTTTCTTAAAAGGATCCTTCCTACTAGAGTCATGAAGAACAAACCATCCCCAAGACAACCTTTGGCAGAGCTGCCCAAGGTGGTTCAGCCAGGAGTTTTCACTTTTGCAGGTACATTTTAGAAACATTTTTGGAACAAAATAATTGCTAATAGAACAGTTACAAATCTTTGTGCTTTTACAAATTCAATGTTAAACATAGGGTACTAGGGAGGGAGACAACCAGAGGGAATCAGGCCCTTAGGCTTCATCCTGTGAAAAGCTCTACGGCTCTGTCGTGGGGAGACAAAGAGAAACAAACCCTCCTTGACCTCAAGGAGCTTGTCCTCTACTGGATAGTGGGCAAGAATATGGCTCATTATTATCCACAGTTTCTCCACTCCTATTCAGTATATAAAAGTGAATTGTAAAAGCCTTCTAGAAATAACCTGATGGATAAGAAAAAATGTACATACAAATCAATTTGGTGCCCCTACCTCTACCATATGAAGGAAAGAAACTGTCTCAAGGCTCACATTCAACTGAATCTGAACTTTGAAAGTTTCTTTTTCAAATATGGTAGAAGTATGGGCCCCAAATTGATTTCTATGTAGAATATGACTTAGCTATAATTACCTGCTATCTCTTGTGTTGTACTATTCAGGTATGAATTCAGTATAAAGGTCAAATAGTCAAACAGCTTAGAAAAAAAAATCATGCTACAGAATGGAAATCCTTCATTCCATTAATGGCTCCATGATCTAATGAACATGGGAGCTTACTCAAGTGGCACCTCCATTCCATGTCCTCCTGTCTTCTCATCCTAGGGCTATCTTGCCCACAATCTCCCATCAGCCCTCTGGCAGATCTCTTCAGGAGGCCGGAGGGGGTGCCTGGAGGCCTACGTACCTGGTCTCCCTCCCTTTATGATTACACATTGTTCAAATAGTAGCTCTTACACAAGGTTCTTATGCTATCGCCAGCTTATACCCATCCTTGACTCCACAGTCTGGTCCCGACAGCCCCTGACACCTACTGCTCAGGATGCACCAGCATACTGGAAGGCCCTTGTTCAGGGGACTGGTCACTAAGAGATGAATTCTTTGGTCAAGACAACCCACGGAGAAGACACAAAAAAATCCCAAAGAAACTAATGGGAGAAGAAAGTTACTAAGAAAGCAGTCTCTTTCCTCTCCTAATGCAGTTTGGTGGCCATGTTCAGTTTTTCTGGATCCATGATTGCCAGCCCAGCTCCCAGGTTGCATGCAGAAGGGAAGCCCGGGCACAAGCTCTCAGCACATCCTGAAGCTCCAGGGCTCAGCTTTCTCCCTGCCATCACTCACAGAGGCAGAGCTCCTGGGAGCATCTGCCCTGATCTCAAGCTGCTCTGGTAGCCATAGTGACGAGTCCTTGTTCAGCATCCACCAGCGCCTGGCTGAGCCCACTCAAGAGCTCTCTGCTTCTTGGTGCTAGTACACAGCACATCCTACATGGGAGGTGGGGGAAGGGAGAGGCACAATGAGAAGCGCATGGTGTTTGTAGTCAGAAGTGGCCAAGACTTGGGCCATCTCAGTAGCCACTTACTGCCTGGGTCACTTCTGGCCTATCCCTTAAACTCTTTGGGCCTCAAATCTTCTGCAAAACAAAAGGGTGGTGCTGGACAACCTCCAAACTTTCTTCCAGTTCTAAATTTGTGACTCAGGTGGCATCGACCATTCAGGCTCTTCAGGGTCTGACTGGGTCCTCTTTAGGATGACATAAGGAAAAGTCCTTTCCAAGGAAGGTTCTTTTTAAACATTCCTGTTGCATTCACCCAGGGGAGGGGGAAGGGCACGAGGAAGCTCAGTCCCAGACAGGGCCCATTTGCTGCATGACCTCGGATAAGTCACTGAACCTAGGTTGTCTCCTTTTTAAGAGGAGGGGGCCGGACAAGATGATCACAAAAGTCCCTTCTGGCTCTATAGTCTGTGAATCAAATCAGTGATATGTCCCACGTTCTACCAATCCTTCTCTCCCACCCCCAAATATTCATTAATGCAGATTCACAGCTAAAATGGTTCCAGATTAAAGTACAGTCTGTCATAATTGAGAGGGTGCTAAGCTGCATGACTATCAAAAGACATTTGATTAGGGGGACTGCCAAAACGCAGTTTTAAAACCGCCATTTCCCTGCACAGCGTAATGGATATTGTGGCTAATTACCCAGCGTGCACCACTCAGCTCCGCAGCTGCCTACAATTACATCCCCAAAGGCTTTTTCCTCAGCTTCACCCTTCAAACTACTCATGAGATATCTCCTTACAATGATTCCAAGGTGTTACTTAGAAAATCCATCTCTGTTCCGGGACTGTGGAGGGTAAGACCCTCAAACCACACGGGGAATTTATAAAGGGCTATTCTAAAGGACAACAGAAGTCATCAGCAGAACCAAATCCAGACATGGATAAATGGGAAAAGGACATGAAGTGGCCTCCCTGAGTTGGGGGCAGATAGAAGAAAAGTCAATTAGTTTAAGGGTCTAGCACCATGGGTTGCACATGGTAGGTGCTTAGGACTCCAGTACTAATTTGCTCACTTACTCAGACCATCTTGAGGAGCTATTCCCTCACTTACGTTCTAGATACATGAGCCTGTTAGTTTTCTAGAGGAGAGTTTCCTTATTAAATCAAAAAGCTGATCTGGTCTCCCCTTCTTCCTTACTGACCAAGGGACTGGTGGCTCGATGGTCCAGCAGATCCCACCAGCAGTGGTCCAGGGGCTCAGAGCCCAGTTCACCTACTGCTGCACAGTCTGCTTAGGTCTGAGCCTGTTCAATAAAAGGGCCGCTCACAGGACAATGTGGGTCCTGGCAAACGTTGTTGGATTCAAGGCCCCAGGCTCTCCCCTCACTTGGTTGCGTCCAAGGGTGCTGAGGGGACACAGGGCACACAGTCTCAGAGCTGAGGGAGGGATCTGTGAGGAATCAGCCACCTCCTTTTTTCCCTCTTCCCCAGAACCCTAATGCAGCTTATGTAACTTAACCATTGTCCTTGAATTATCCTTCTGGCTCTGGAGTGGAGTCGGGTCTTGATGAAAACAGAATGACTCATTCCATCTCGTGATAACAGAGGTTAAGATAACCAGGGGAGTCTTCTTTAGAGCTTCTTCTTTCCAGGAAGCAGGCTGTGTCATCTCTGACCGGGACTCCTAATGACTTCAGTCCCTAAGAACCTTCTTTCCAATCTCCTACAGGTTCGGACTGAACAAAGCCCAAGTACCTGGGCCACACAATGGACACAACTGGGGGGTCACTGTTTTCTTGGCCTCGTTTCCTGTTACTTACTCTTCGGCCTCCGCTCCAGAGATACTGTACCTTTCTCCTCCTCCCACCCCAATGTACTGCACATTTCCCTACTGCCATTCCTTCCCTTGGGACATCCTACTCTCTTTTCTGATAGCCCCAACTCACGCCATCTCTTACATGAAGTCTTCCCTGAACCCCAACAGTAAAGGAGTTCCCTTTGAACCTCATTAATGAAGTTGGGTTACACTATGTGGGGAGATCTATCTGGGAGTATTTCTTACTCTTAAAGAGTCCTTGGCTTGTTCTGAACTCTGTGAAGTCCGGGATTCTATTTTATTGAAGTTTTCTAACTCTCCAAGTGCCTCACAGCATCCTACACGCAGCAGGTGCTCAGTACGCACTGAGCTGAATTAATTTGCATGCCAGGTTTTCCTATTAAGGTGCTAACATCGTGCTCCATCTTCCTACAATTCTAGCCTAGCCCAGTGATTGGTAATTTTACACTTCAGGTCACACGGCCCTCAGAAATAACAGAGAGCACTTTCATTTCTTCTGCCCAAGAACCTGGTTTCTTCTTTCTCTTCTACTTTCCAAAATAAGTGGAAGACAAAAGCTGGCCCTTCTGGATGACACTGGATCCCAAAGCCCGCCTGATTTCTTGATTCACACAGTATTCAGGAAAGGGGAGCCAAGCTGCGAGCCCTTTCCTTCCTCATTAAGAGTTCGGAGTCTATTTTGGAGGCAAGAGGAAATGGGAGCGGTTCCATGCGGAGGCCTTTATGGGTAGAGTTTGAGTAAACAGGGAGGAGAATGTGTTATTTACAATGGAGGTTAGGGCTATCTGCAAACCATTCTGAGGCCACAAACCATGCCGAGGCTTAGGTTTACATGACTGACTGGACAGTTCTGTCATCTGCTGCCTCCCTAGACAGATAGAGCTTAGACAAAAATGGTGCCACAGCCTACAGTCAAGGCCTCCCAAGTGGGGCTGCTGGGGGAAAAAATTGAGCAAAGATGGGCTTCTACCCCCACAAAACTCGATGTGGGAATCTTAACAGGATGAGCAGAGCCAGAGAAAACATTGGTCCTTACTCAAAGCTTTTTGGTAGAGACACCAACGCTCACTGTGAACTCTCTAGGAAAATGCTCTATTACCATCTCAAGGTGGCCTCTGAGAAAAGAGCTCTGTGGTCAAGAACTGAACCCAGCTGGGAAGGGGAGAAAAGGCAAGCAGGCCTCCAAATGTAGAAACAATAAAGGAAGCCAGAATAAACTCAACAGTCATCCTGTTTGCTGATGAAACTCGTACCTCTTCTGGTTCTATCAGCTTGAACTCCATGCCTCGGCCTGTCCAGGCAATGAAGTGGGCGTTGGCTGGGTCATCTAGGAGAGTAACCAGGAACTGCCAGAGCTGGAGGGAGCCTCGTCTCTGGTAAGGGGGCCCTTCCCGATACATGGTGGGCTCCTGTTTGACTTTGCCTGCTTGGACAAAGAGATTCATATAACTGCCATTCCAAGGTGTTAAGGCAATATAGAGGAAGGTTCATAACTTGTTCGGCTTCCCTCCCTCCCTTTATCAACTTACCCTCCAGCCTTTCTGGTACAACACATGTGTCATCAAAGTACAATCGAGGATCTTTGTCACATGAAAAACCTGGTTGGGAAAAAGGCGGAACATTTGGTTTGTAAAAACATTTGATTCCTTTCTCTATTAGACCCTCAGTTCTGAAGGCTGAAATAAACCATCTCCTGATATGAGGCTGCTGCCTCTAGGCTCAGATAGAGTCTGAGGGTTTTCCAAAGACGTTTACCTTCTTGTTGTGAAAGCTGATTGAACCCCTGGCCCCAGATGGAATTAGTAATTTTTTAGAATTAGAGTTTTTGCTCTAAGACCAACAGGGCTTAGGAGAGGGAGACAGAAACTGACCACACATTTCCTCATACCCTCCTTAGAGGTTCAGGAGGGATCGAGAGTGCCTGCTGCCCCAACACCAACAACTCTGCTGTGATCTGCAGAAGGTACCACACAACTAGGACCCTGCTGGCTTCCTCCTGCGCAGGTATTAATTTCAGCCTTTCTGATCACTCTTCACAAAGAAAACCGGCGCCACAAATCTCACATGCTGGCTTTGGCAAACAAAATGGTTTTTTATAGCACCCCAAAAATGAGAAACAAGAAAAAGGCCATCCAAGAAAGAGCCACCAAAATGAGTGGAGGCCTGTACAGAAGCCTCTCGGAGGAAGAACGATGAGCTGGGGTGGGGGTAGGGGTGGGTGGAGACCAGAGGACAGCAGAGCAACAGCGAAGTTCATCAGGGCAAAAAACTTCTCTCTAAAGAAACTGAGCTGGGGAGGAACTGGGGAAGGCAGGGGGGAAATTTGAAGCGCAAAAGCTTGTGGAACTGAATGTTGTAAACTAAAAGTAAATTTGAAAAATTTTGCAAGGTAACATGTGGCACAGTGGGAAGAGCACTGGCCTGATGTCAGAAGGACCTGAGTTCAAATCTGGTCTCAAGACACTTATTAGTTTTGTGACCTTGGGCAAGTCACTTAACCCTGATTGCCTCCAAAAAAGAAATGGAAGGAATAACACGATTTTTCCGAAAAAGGTAGAAAATTATGGGAGGAAAAGGAGAGGCTAAGAAAAACTCAAATTCCAGGGCCTTGGAATTCTCTTTAGGATCAGGAAAGGGCATTTCAACCTCTCCCCAGAATCTCGAGGTAAGATCAGAGGCACAAATATGTAAAGGATAGTCCATTTTCTAGGAGCTACAAGTGTGGGAACTTTCTCCCCGATGAAGACTGTGACCCTCCTACGTTATGAAAGCCCAAGCCTGGGTGACCTTCAGAAGGCACTTGTTTACATTTTCACAGGGCTGCTAAGTGTCAGAAGTAGAGTGTGAAAAAAAATGAGGGTCATTGAGGCATCTTAAAAAAATAGAGGCCAAAAACCAGCAGGGAGACTAAAAAGGCCAGACAGACAAGAGAGCTTGGAATTCTTCTCTAATAAAAAGCCAGCTGTCCATAAAAGACTTGGAGCTTCATGTACAATCCTCTCTTTCTGCTCTACTGTGCCATGAAAATGTCCATCTTATTTTCAGAACAAAAATAAAAATTAATCTAAAAACCTAAAGAAATACAATAAAGTGGGGGGGAAAATGATAAAAGCATAGCCATCCTTTAAGGAAAAGCAGCATTTTAAGAAAAGCCCTTTCTGATGCCTCAAGCTGTTTTTACTCCATGGTTCTAGAGGTTAAGATCTCTCTAAATTTTGGTCACTGAAGCAATATCTTGTCATGACAAGTCATTTGAAACAATTTTCTGTTTGTTAGAATGGACCAAGCCAGTTTTGTTTGTTTGCTTTTTTAAAGAGGGGGCTGGGAGATGGGGAGAGCCCCAGATTCTGTGATACTGGAACACGACAAGAGGAAAGTTGGTTCGTTGGTGTGGAGATACAGCCTCTGAATGCGGGATTTGGAGTAGTAACCACAGCAACCACTCTGTAATCAATGCAAAGCTACTGGTACTCCTTCGAGTAATCTGAATACAGGACCAGCCCCAAAATGCACAGCAAAGATGCCTATTGCTTTCTCGTGGCTCTCTCTTAAATGTCCATTTTCCTTCCTCCTTCTCTATGTAAATGTACCCTCATCTTAGGTCTGCGGTCTCTTTTCTGCATTTATACTCAATATGAATAAAAGGCTCTATTAAGGCAGCTCCTGGGGTATTTAAGGGATGAGGACAGGCCTCTACATAACCGGTTTAATGGACAGAGCTGGAGGAAGGCAGGGCTCTGCAAAAAGAGTATAAGCTTAGGTTTTCCCTTTCTCTATCCTTCCCATGAACAAAAATGCCAGCCTTAACAAAATTTGCCCTCCTAGTGAGGACTAAGAAACGCTTGGGGCTGGAGGCCGCCATTTTTTGAATTCCAAATTTTCCTTATCTTCAAATTGGGATAGGGACCTAGTCACTCCTTGGTTTGTAGTATTATCCCTGAAGACGCTGATAGGGCTATTATTTAAATATGTGAAGGGATCAATGCTAAGTGACAAAAGAATAACTAATTCTCTAATGTCTGCAAGAGGAAAGAAAATGGCCTTAAAAACATATACATGCACACACACAGAGATACATATACTCATATACAAACACACACATACACATTCACACACACACATATACACGTTTATGCTGAACCACAGAGTCATCGTTTATCCCGTAACTGGAAAAAAAAAATCCCCGTTACGTACCTAAATTGGTCATTGGTCTCTACTTACAGATCTCCAGTGGAGGCTAAGGGAAGGGAGAGGTTCTCCCTTTGCCAGCTATAAGGAAGGTTTTCCTGATATCGAGGCTAAAAATTTGCCTCTTTACAAGCTTTACTCAGTGTTCTTGGTTTTTCCCTCTAGGGACAGAAAGAACAGGTCTCTGTTCTTTCACACACAAAAGCAGAGGAAAAAACTTTTAGAAATCTTGTAGCCATTCTCCCCTGAGTCTTTTCACACTCCCAGTTGCTTCAATGGATCCTCACATGACCCGGACTCCAGGCCTTTCATCATCCCAAACATCTCCTCTGGCCCCTATCCAGCTCAGTGACAGCTGTTCTCAACCCGTGCTCCAGGTGTGATCTGTCTAGGACCTGTCTTGTACCTCCTCTGGCGGCCCAAGCTTCTCTAACATGGCCCGAGGGTTGCACTGGCACTTCTGTCTGCCATGCCAGGCTCTTGTCTCAAGTTGAGCTACAAGTCCACTTAAGCCTCCAGCAGCTCTTTTTTCAAACAGACTACTTTGTGCCCATGATGCTGCCATGTTGTGCTTCTTTGGAGGTGAATCCCTCTTGAATTTCATCTTCTTAGATGTAGCCCAACATTTAAGCTCGTAAAGATTCTTCTGGATGTTGACTTTGGTATTCAGTGTTTACTCCCCGTTCCAGTTCCGGGTCATCTGGCAAAGGTGCTGAGCACCCAACACAGACTTTAATCCAAAGAATGCCTAAGAAGGTTGAATAGCTCAGGGCCAGCTGGGCCCAGATGCTTCCATCGCTCTTTTCCATGCTGCCATCAAACTATCAATGACTCTTCAACCATCTCTAGTTGAGATTATACTACTGCTTAGCCCAAGACTCTCCATTTTTAGTCAGAGAATCTCATTAGATATTTTACCAAATGCTTTGCTAAAACCCACATCCATACCATTGCCCAGAATCTACCAATTTGGCAACCTTTCAAAAAAGGAAACAAAGTCTGTAATGACTTGGTTATGGATGAGCCCATGCTGGAGCTTTGCAATCATCACATCCTTTTCTGGATGTCCACTAATTGTCTCTGCAATAACCTATTTCAGAATTTTCCCATGAACCAATGTCAACCCTACCCTAACCCTACCCTACCCTCTCATCTTCTTTTTATGAAAATTGGGATCTTTGCCAGCACTTCTCCCCCTTTCCATGATCTTTCATCTATCAGTGACGATGGTTTGACATCCCATGCGCCAGTCCTTTCAGCCACCAAGGATGCAGTTCCTCTGGGTCAGGTGACCCACATTTATTAATGATAGCTAGGAGTTATTTCTAGAGAATTGCTGGGGAATTTCCTCACTGTGGAACTCCCTCTGCCAACAAAACCACAGCCCCAGCCTGGATACTATCCCTCCCTATTTGCTTTCTGTCTTGTCCTTTCCAGCCCAACAATCTTTCTTGCATAAAAAAACAGAAACAGCCTAGAAGTGAGCAGCTCAGCCCCTTCTCCACTGTTGGTGAGGGGCCCACTGGCCCTGAGCATCAGAACAAGCCCTCCTCTGCTCCTCTTCTCTCCCCTCTCTGTCATCGCCTGACACTCGGCTTGTAGCACCATGGATTTATTCCGCTATCTGCCTTTGCTACCATGTGCTGCAGAAAGAGATGAGACCAGGACCAGGGCCAGGGTCTAGAGCTAAGACTGCACTGGCAATGGGTACTCCCTGGAAAGGAAACTCCACCCACCAATGCAGGTCATCACCTTCTCTGCATAGTCTTAGAGAGCGTCTAGAGTCAAAAGGTTATGTGACCTTTCCCTGGTGCTGGGACACATATCCAGGGAGGATGACAGATGGGACTTGAGGTGAAGCATCCAGGCAGACTGTCTCCACTGCACCCTGCCCTTCATTTTGTTCCAGTTGTCTGTTGAGTTCTCTAGGTATTCACGTCAGCCTCTTCAGACAATTTTCCTGTTTATTCCTCAATGGAATTTTTTCCTTTGGCTCATCCCTTGGGATCTGACTTTTCCTCTGAACCCTTTGAAATTTGTCCTCCTCAAGCCTAGAGGAAATTTGAAGCTTTTCCTTCCTACTCTTATCACAGACTCTGTGATGGCACCCTGGCCCTTTCCCCACAAAGTTTCCTTCTTTCATTTCATTTCCTCCAGTCTGAGACCAGACCTTCCAAAGGGCACCTGATGAGACACAGTGCTTGGAGACTAGAACCTGTTCCCCACCTTCAGGTCATTATTGATTTCTTCCTAGACAACTCTAATGGTTTCTGGACTGGTCCCTTCATGCCCAAGCTCAAATGCTGTACCCCACTGCCCCCTTCCCCTTCCCCATCATGGCTCAGCAAAATTCAAAGGGTCCCCTAAATTAAGCTTCATTTCTTAGCCCAGTATTTCAGGCTGTCCATAGCCTGGGCCCAACCTACTTGATTTGGTGTCTGGGACAAATGATCACTGTTCTTCTAAATTTCAGTCATCTCAACCCTGGAGTGTCCTTTGGCCTGCCTTTCTGCTTCTCCTTCCAAGCTGCTTCTCTATCAAAGCCCTACCTGTTGCTTTTAAGGCCCAAATCCAAAGCCATCTCCTCCCTGACACCTTTCCTGATGTCTCAGCAGGAAGGGATGTTCCCCTTCTCTGAGTTTCCAGCACCTCATCTGGGCCTTCTTCCACACAGCACTTCTCATACCCGGCCTTTTACTGTAGGTCCCTGTGTACTTTCTCCTTGTCTACTGGCTTGTGAGCTTCCTCAAGGCAGGTACAGGTGCATCTGGTGAGTCTTTATATCCCTAATGCCTGGCACACCATGGGTACTACCCACTTACTGAGCTAAAGTTAAGCAAACAAAAGAGACCATATTTCCTAGCCTTATAGGATACAGAGGAATTAGATCAGAGATATGGGCAGCTAGAAGGCACAGTGAGCTCCATTTTCCTGAGTTCAAATCTGACCTCAGACACTTCCTAGCTACGTGGCCCTGGGCAAGTCACTTTACCCTGTTTGCCTCAGTTTCCTCATCTATAAAATGAGCTGGAGAATGAAATGGCAAATCTTGTCTTTGCCAAGAAAACTTCAAATGAGGTCATGAAGAGTTATGTACAACTGAATAACAACAAATCGGAGGTATACAGTGGAATGAGCACTGAACTTGAACAGGGAAGGGCCTGGATTGTATAACCATGGGAAATCGCCTCCTGCTATGAGCTCCAGTTTCTTTCTCTATGCAGTAGGAACAACACCTGCAGAACTTCTGGGATGGATGTGAGGACTGGAGGATATATCACACACACACAAACATACACATACACACAATGAGAATGTCTCAAAAGTCATTAATCTACTCAAGCTTCAGGCTGCACTGAGACTTTGGGGACACCCTGTACATACATTAAGTGCTCAAAGAGTCTCAAAGTGTTCTATAAATGTCAGTTACTTGGTTTTATTTTTGTAGTCTCAGGCCACAGGTAGAATGCCAAATTACATATTCTCTCAAAATCTGTTCCTATCCACTAATTTTACGTTTCAGTTCTGAAAACACACACTCAGAATCTAAGTCGGAGAGTCCAATGCCATATTTCAAAGTGTACAGGCCTGCTTAAATTAGCAGGTTATTTTTAGGGTCTTTTTTCTTTCTCAAAGACTAAAATATACATAGTATAGAAAGGAAGAAAAGGGAGTCTAAATTAGATGCTAGGTATGGCTTCCTGAACTCCTACGGGGCAGGCCTGCCTGTCCAGGTGGCTTTGTGCCTCTTGCTCAAACATCTGGCAGTTGCCGTGAGTTCGGGTGAAATGTCAGTTACATCTGCATTAGCAGGCGTACCGGTTGTGGACAGGAAGGATGTACTTGTTGTAGGGAGGAGGCAGGGAAGCATTAAAGGGTTCACGGTGGCTACGACGGGAAGGAATGGTTTCGCTGAGATTGATCACAGATGCGATTGCAGCCACTTATTCTCTAACTGCATCATCCAAGGATGGGAAAAAACATGGTGGGCTAACTTAAGGGAGTCGATTAGACTGGCCTCAAAGAACACATCTAACTTGTGAAGTCTCTCTGGGGGATGGAAGTGAGAGAAGACAGGAAGAAAGCACCCAGGCTGAGCTGTGTGCACAGAGCAACCTAGTACATCTCCAAAACCAGCATCTTTAAGCAGGTGCTCTTTCTCTAAATGGAGCAATTATATGAAACACTTTCCACACTCTTTTTCTGCCCCTCAGGTGCATATTGCCAACACCAGCTGACGGAGCTTGGAAACGAGCCCCTCCTAACCGTGCCTGGCTGAGCCAGAACCCCCAAGAAAGGGGTTCTTTCTTGCTAGCGACTGGACACTCTCTTAGAACCCAACATGACCACTTCTGGGGTTGCAATCTAGCATGGATCTTTGTGTGAAAAACACCATTCTGGGCTAATGACTCCCATAAAACCCAATCCTTCTTAGGACTGCCTACAATCTCTTTCACTCAAATGTCCTAATTCTATGGAAAGGAGGTTCATGTGAGTAGATACAACTATTGTAAACCTATATGACGGGCACTTCTGAAACAGAACTGGCTTTCTATTTAGGAAGGGGAATCTGAGATGTCCCACCAATATTACGCTCATGTAGCTGCTGCCCTCCTCTCAAGACCGTCTCCAATGCCTCAGCCTGGTGAGGAGGTGACCCTCAATCAGACCGATGGTATCAGTGATATCTAAGCTAAGAAAGTCTTCACTAACAATGGCCTATTGCTGCATCTGCAGGCTGAGGGCTGTCCAGCTATGCCCTTAAGATCAAGTCCTGGGTCAGATGTTTCTATTAGGGTCACTGCAATCCATGGAGGCAACCTACAAAGGGAGATGTGGAGGGACCAAGGTCCTCATCAGTGAAGAGAGAGCCTAAATGATGAAACGTCAGACCCTTTAAGGATTAAATCACATGACTCACTGACAGCAGGTTGGCAGCACAATCTTCATCTACGAGTGATAAGACATTTCTTTCTCTCCGTTGTTTTATCTCATGCTCTACATGTAGCCTCCTCTCCCTCCACTAAGATAAGTTAGAAATGGTTTGCTCTTGACCACGTGGCCCCCTTCAGGGTGACAGTTACTTATCAAGACAATGATGAATGCAATTCATTTTTGTTATCCTCAGCCCTGCCTGCTCTCAGATAAAGCTAAGTCAGGATCATAATTCAAAAACTTTATCCCCAGGCTTTCCTTTGTCTGCATAAAACTATTTACAGCAACATAATCCCAACTCTTTTCAGCAATACTAAAAAAAGGTGATGTAATCTTGACCTTCTCCTAACGTCTTAAGTCCTCCTCTGAGGTGTAACGATGGCTTTGGAAGTGGTAGCACAGTGGGACTCCAATCCAACCCCAAGACTTAACAAGGTCTTTGAATACAACAGTGATTCAATTTAATTCAACTTAGCCCAAATGCATTAGGAAACAACTCTATGTCCAACCCAGTAACAGGTGATGGAGATGCAAAAACAAAAATGAAAAGACTCTCAGCCCTCAAGGAGTTGATATTCAACAACCCAACATGTCCACGGTTCAAGGACCAGACTGCCTATGTCTGTACAAGTTTGTTGGTCAAGAGGTGGCTGCCACATAAAGAGTGTTTTCAAGTTTCAACTACCAAGAACACCGGCTATCAGAAACGGACTACGCTGAGTGCAGTGTGAGGTCTGGTCCCCTTCTCCAGAGAATAGAGAGAGGTCTCTTGTCATGTGACAGGAGATGAACAAATATGGTGTCCATATGACCTCCCCATGAAACAGTGTCTAAACAAAGCTTTAGAAACCTCCTCACTGCTTCCTATAGCTCAACTAACCTCCATTTCTAACAACCTCTGTAACCATGATGTAAACATAATTGAGCCTGTGATAGGAAATGTTAGCTTTTGACATGCATGACATACTTGGGACCCCACAGCACAAAAGGTTAACTGCTTACCATCATGGTTGCTGGAGAAATAGCCTCCTCTCATGTAGGATGACTGGCAGTTAGGCACTTCTGAAAGCAAAGCACAAAGCCGGATCAGTTGTGCAGTGAAACAGAAATGTTCACTTGACAGCGGAATCCTGTGAGGGGCATCTCAGGGAGCTGGCCCCTTAAACCACCTACTCTACACAAGGATGGGCCTTTTCAGTCCTCCAACGGGAGCCATGCAAGTGTCAATCCAAGGAAACAAAGTGAAAAAGGAATAAAGATGAGAAGCTTTGGCAGACAGGAGCAAGAGGGACAGGGAGAGAGTCTAAGATCTTGGGGTTCATTGCTTCCTTCATATTTAACTGTGACAAAAAGAGAAGTCTGGGCATTGAGGGAAACCCTGGGCAAACAGAAAGCCAATGGAGGGTCCTGAGAGTGCCAACAGCCCACCCTGGTGGGGAGGTGAGAGCACCTTTACCCCTATCTGTGGAAACGGTGACACTGTGTCAATAGCCTTCCTTTTCAGAGTGTCTTGATAGTAAGAAAGAGAAGTGATCCTTCTAGGCTGCTAGGGTTGAGGAGGGAGGGACAAGCAGCTTGAGAAGGCTCCCCATCTGCTCCATCTAACTGCCCATGTTCACATTCAGAGGTCAGAGTATTTTTAGACCTAAAGAGATTAGGGGATTTAAAGACAGGCCCAAAGCAAACCGTACTGGGAGATTTGGAGGGTTGGCAAGGATATTTCAACCATCTTCTAAAAGTATTCAAGTGAACCAAGAGCACACTCAAGCACCATCTTCTGTGGAGAGCTCCTGGCTGCATCATCTGTCAGTCACAAAGGCAGATGAACCTGCCCACGCTGGGTGTGCAAACTCCTCCATCCTTACTCTCTAGGCCACCACAATCTGGCGCAGATTTGAGAAATGTGGACACGGTAACTTGCCTATCTTACTTTAAATTGTCTGAAAATCCACTAGAGAAACAAGACTCATTGAAAATAACTTTCCTGGGTCCCAGGAGAAGCTACTCTGAGTTTAAGTTGGTCACATGAACTCCAAAAAGGAAGCATCAGAAAGGGCTGGATGAGAATTGATAAGGAAATCTGAGAGTGACAAATGCCCTACCCTGGGGTTTGTGTTTTTCTGGTCTGAAGCAGTACTCCTTCTAACAGGTGCCTGACATGTACTAAACTTGATCTGGGCGAGGATGAGAGAACATTCTAGTTCCCCTTGAGTAAAAACAGTAAATGAGGTTCTTGCAGATCAGGCCCCTCGAGGAGAAGCCAGTTCGCTCTGCCATGGGCAGCCTGGGCCAGCAAGGTGCACAAAGAGGTCAGGGTTAGTGCAGAGGCCACACGGCCTGGGGGCAGAGCAGAAGGAAGCCCCAGTCATCTGGGGTAGAGAACGGGAAAGGTGAGAAGACATGACCAAGAGGTACATTCCAGTTCCTCCTTCCCTGAAGGGCTCACTTGCCAAAGTGGGTCGTTCAGGTGCATTTTCAAATGTGGGCTGGGTTTTAACATGCTTACTTAAGCTAACGCTTTAACAGTCCTTTCTGTAACTCAACACTAATCTTTCAGTTGCCTTCCAGGCTACATTTCTAAGGCTTGTGACTGAATGGTTCTGGGAGATCACTGGAATTTTTTCCAGGTAGGAGGCATCATGATAGACTGACTGGACAGGGCCATTAAAAAACAACCAACAATGTGTGTTTTTCCAGGAGAGCTAGCATACATGCAGCTCTGAATTACAGCCCACTCTTAGAAAACCTCTCATTATAAAATGGAGAGTGATACATTGAATATCGAATTTCTCTTTCGTAAAGCTATTCTGAGACCCTCACGAGCTCGGCAGAGTCCAACAGACTGCCACAAGCCTGGGAACAAGGCTACAAGAACAGTGAAATACACCTCACTCCACTGCTCCCAGCTCTAATCAGTTTTGGAAACAGCTTCCTAAAAATGAGATTCTAAATGAGCTTTTATTGGGAACACAGTCTGTCGCCATGGCATCCTGTAGGAAGGTCCCTGAAGGGCCTGGTGGAGGCCCCACCTGGATGAGCTGCTTCTTCTCCTTCCCTTGCTGGCCTATGTGTGTCATCCAAACAAGCCAGGGGTACGAGGGTGGGGCAAAACAACATGAATCTGAAGCAGGTGGGGCCAGAGAGAGAGAGAGAGACAGTAATCTCAGGATCTGCAGGTGAACCTGGCCCAGGTGTATGCAGGGCCAACAGCAGAAAGGCCCAGTTCAGACTTGCCGCTGAAACTGGAATTTATGGGTTCTACATTTTCTGAAATCCTTGAAAGGCTCCATTAGAAAATTTCTTCTTTTATGATAGATGCTGTTTCTCTCACCTCCCTTCCCATCTCCTAAGCAGGTTGAACAGGGAACTCTTGCTCTTTTGTGAGTATGGACTAGAGTTAGTGCTTCTTAAACTGGGAGTCCTGACTCCCAGTTTAAGAAGCACTGAAGGGGTCACAAGTAGAGAAAGTTTAAGCCCTGGACTAGACTATCTCTAAAGTCCTCTTCCAGTATTAATACTTCTGTATTAACTAATTATTATTAATTAACCCTGTAGCCTTTCCCGTGTAGTTATTCCTCTAAGTGTTTTATCTCACCTACTAGATTGTAAACCCCTTTAGGGTAACAGATCTTGTCTTCCTGTCTCCTCAATAAGCCTCCATGGGGACATCACCCTCCTGAAATCATTGGTCTTCTATGAGAAGGAAGGACATCACTGCCACCAACCCCCACCTCGCCTTAGTACACCTAAGTCAGTGTTCAGAAACTGTTCATACAAACCTGAATCAATGCAGTAATCCCTGGGCTCTTGCTTGATGCCCAGTGGTGACTGGTAGCCATGTGTTGGTGGCACTCCGGGCATGCCTGGAACACCATGCTCATAAAGAGGGTCAGGGTACTCTTGTTTGAATCCCTGAGGTGGCGGGGGAGCTGCAGGGACAATAGGCTCAGACATCTGTCGGTGGTACCCTGGACGATTGTCACCAGGAGGAAAGGGGTGGCAGGGTTCAGACATCTGTCTCTGAAATCTGGAGGAAGAAGGAAGTCATTTTGCTCAACTAGAGATATAAAAGGATGTAGCACACACAGCATACGGAAGGAGCAGACTTCAAACCCAGCTTCAAGGCCACAGGTGGCCCTTTGGGTCCTCCAGTGTGACCCTTTGCCCACAGCTGTAGGTTCCTCACCCCTGCAAAGACCATCTAGCTTTGGTCTGAGAAGTCCCAATACAAGGAGATGTACAAGATAAGGTGTTTGCACTGGTGGTGAACAGTCTCAATTCTTTACAAGCATGATATAGTGCGCTTCATTTTCAAGCTCTCATGCCTAGAGAAAGGACAAAAGATTTCCTGAGAACATTGGGGTAGCCTCTCAACTTTCCATGAATGGTTTTTCACACCTGGTCATGCATATGTCTTCACATTTGCAAGCTGTACTAACATATAAATTCATACTCATTCCTTTCCAGCAGGTACTAAGTAGTCAAAATCAAAGAATATTAAACAGCTGCCAACCTACTGGGTGCAAAGCATTTTGATGTGTAACGTGCTTAAAGGAAAATGGGTATGAATATGTGCAAAGTCAGTAGAAAAGCGGTGGAGTACACAGAAATCTGGAGAATATAAAGCAATTAATTTTAAAAAAGGTTTAAGAAAACAATAAAAAGCTCCCAGAGAATGTTGCAAGTTTTAGAAGAAAAGCTGAATCCCATTAGCCAAGAGGCAGCTAGTGGGAACAGTTGCATGAGCACTAGGCCTTGAGTTAGGAATACTTAAGTTCAAATCAGACCTCAAACACTAGCTACGTAACCCTGGCCTCGCTGCTTAATCTGTTTGCCTCAGTTACTTGAACTGTAAAATGGGGATAAAAGCACCTACTCTACTGCCCAGAATTGTTATAAAAAACAAATGAGTTATTATTTGGAAAACAAAATGTTTATCATTGTCTAGCACACAGTAGGCACTGTGCAAATGAGTATTTCCCTCCCTTTCCCTGGGGCTCTGATCTGGTCAAATTTTTTTTCTCAGTTCTTTAAGGAATAGATGGCATGCTTGACAAATTGGCAAATGACCTGGAGTGGGGAGAGATTGCTAAGAAACTAGAGGGACCTTGCCAGGCTCAGTAGAACAAAGAGTCGAAGAGAACCAGCTTACATTTAATGGGGACAAATAGGAAACTCTATGCTTGTGTTCAGTCATGTAGACGTGGGGTCAGCAAGCTATAATCGAGGGCCAACAGTTTTTTCCCATTTTTTATACAATAAAACATTATTTTAAAATGCAAAAATCACTGGGAGTAGTTTGCCAACCCCTGGTCTAGACAAATTTTCACACATAAAAGACCTGTACGTTGGAGCTGACTGAAGGAAGTTCAGGGGTACAAATAAAAAGGCAAGATGGCCTTGCTCTCGGAGGGCTCCCATTCTACAGGGCAGACAATGCCCAGGGAAGCCCTATTGTTATCCCCATTTTACAGATGAGAAAACTGAGGCAGACAGTAAAATGACTTGTCCAGGGTCACACAGCTAGTAAGAGAAGTCTTCCTGACTCCAGGTTTACGCACCATGGTGCCCCCTCTAGAACCTGAAGAAACCTCAGAGACTACCTAGCCCAACCCCTCGTCTTTACAGATGAGCAAACTGAGGCCCAGGGAAGTTAAGTAACTTTCCCAAGGTCATACAGGTAACGACCATGAGAGGCACCTCTGATCCTGGTGCCAGTTGACTTCCCATCATCTTGTCCAAAATTAGACTCCCCCATTCTGGGAGCCTGTGAGTTTGCACCTCCTGGGAGGTTTTCTCACCATTATTTTCTTCATTTGTAAAATAGGACTGAATGAATCTAATGCCTTGCAGACTCCAGAGAACTAGAGAAACATGCGTCCATCTCCTTCAGGCTGGATGGCCATGTGCTGGTGAAATAGGAGAAGGAAGCCCTAGATCATCACTGGTTTGGCCAAATGACCCTCCAATCCTGAGATACTAGAATTTCATTAAAAAGTGTATTCTGAATGTGAAGGACAGAAGGGCTGCTGCCTATGCCACATTTATTAAAACACTGTCAGTGCCAACAGTATCATTTTAGAATATGGAATGGGAGCAATATGTGCCCAATGGATCAAACCACTTCAGTGGGGACTAGGCCAACCCCTGCTATGCAGTGGGTCTGAGTTCACTCCAGTGTGTCCAAGTCCAAGGGCTGAGTGGTCAGCATTTGTGGGATCATGAACCAACAGGCCCTCTCTGGTCGGCCACCTCCACAGTTGTTTCCATTTATGGCAGTCCCTCAACGGACTCTGAGGGCATATCCATCTGAAACCCAAGTTTCAAATGTCTGACATTGAGAGTGTACATGGGTGCAGTGGGACTCGAAGGGGATTTTCAAACAGGGAACTGGAAAGAGGCCAGAAAAGGAAGATTTGTTCCCAAGCCTCTTTGCCACTCTGGAGGGTAAGGATGCACCTTGTCTCTCTCTCCCACAGGTTCTTTCCCTTCTCCCACCCTTCACCCCCCTCCTCCAACACCCTGAAAGGCACTTTCTATCAACCAACTGCTCTTGATGGCACCGAGATGGCCCAGGTCCCTGTGGCTTGTAACCAGAGTCTATGCAGCTGACAGGCTGGATTACTCTACTTCCGCTCTGTGTCCATCTCCCACTCCAGGATGAAACCCTAGAGCCAGGCTGGTACGGCCCTGTCAGGAAAAGGCATTTTCAAATGGCTGCTAGCCAGAAATCCCCGAACTCGACTTAAAGGTAGCTAGCTCAGAGATTAGATGCCTCTTAACTACTGCACTGATTCTACAGCTCAGGACATTTAGGAATGTCATGTTTGGAGAGGGACAGAGAGAAAAGTAAAGGGGCTGGCTGCCAAGTGCAAGGGAGATCATGGAACACCACCATATTGAGGAGCAACCCTGGCATTGACTTTCCTTGTGCAAAGGAGGGAACTGGTTCAGTTGTCCTCCTTGAGTGTGGCAGATGATATCATGACCTCTGTCTGAACTCTCCCCCTCCCCACAATCCTGGGAAGGATCTCCAGTGTGTTCCATACACCGCACAAGAAAACACTGACTCCTCTTGTTTACAGACTTAATGAAGGCCCTTCCTCCAGCCCACGTCCCCAGCAGAGTCCGTGCCATCACGAAGCAACCTCTGAAGACCAAACGAGCCCAATGGCAGCGAGCGACAGTCAACAGCTCCTTTGGTGCCCATCTATTTAAGGAACCAGCTATTTGTTTGTCAGATTTCTATGGTGCATCTCTCCAAAGGGCTCAGCCACACTACCAACATTTGGTTTACATTAAGAAAGCCACCAGATGCTTTTTCTGCATTTCCTTTACTCTGATTGCTGCCAATACACACAGTCAACACAACGCTTATGGCAAAAATGAGAGAAGCATGCGTTAAGATAAAACTGTTAGCGGGACACACAAGTGCCCTGGGGGCCACCCCAAGCCAGCTGCATGATCACCATTATGTCCCTTGAGAAACCAGTATCATTTAATGCTTTCATTAGGGTCACAAAGGAAAAGGGAGAAAACAAGATGTACCAAACTCAGAAGCTTGGCAAAAATAAGGCAGCTCTTAAGGAAATGTAAGGAAAAGAAGGTGTATAATTAATACACAGATTGCAATAGGACAAAGGCGGGATTACAATTACAGTCAGGAGAATAGCAAACCACATTCATCATAAAAAAACACCCCAGAGGAGAAGATGACAGACACCATCTAAGACTTCCTATACTGTTTATTCTTCTCCTGCCATATGACTTAGAGATAAGCCATCGTAAAAAAAAAAAACCAAAATACAAAAACAAAAGCCTCAGGCCTGAATTCCAAGCTTGCCCACCTAGACTCCATTTTGCCTTTCCATAAAATATTAAAACGTCTGCAAAGATAACAGCCTCCTAAGGCTTAAGAAATGTTTAATCGATTTCTGTAGTTCAAACACAGGAGCACCAACGTGATCAAGGGTGTAGATATGTTGGCATGATATTTGAAGGCTTGGATATACAATGCGTCTATTGATAAAGTAGAACACCAACAGAAAAGATCAGAGTTTATTTAAGTTTAAAAAAACCCACAAAAAACAAATTCCTGATCTCTAGAGAAAATGGAAATATGAAGCCTGTAATAGAAGTGAGGCAAATTTAAGCCTCTGAAAGGAAAGCCTATTCATCATTTCAAGACACAAACACAAAATATTAGCAGTCTTCTGCAGAGTAAATACAATCTTTTTTTTAATTTTGAAAATTTAAATCAGATATTAAAATAAATTTTGCAAAAAGTTTGAAAACATATCGAACCTCAAGTATTATTTAATGCATTTCTAAATATGTTGTGTTTGAGATCGACTACTCATGCAGTCTTTTTCATTTTACACCTAGGTCACAAAAGGTCCTGAATTATATGAAGGGTCCAATTTTATGGTGTTCCCTAGGATTTCTCTAAAGGATTACATAATTGTTTTTTCTGACTCCTTATCCATTATTTTTATATCCTCCATTAAACTAGATGAACTTAGGTAACACTATTTTCCAACAGGGCAGACACATCAGATGTGCTTCCAAAGAAAGGAGAAGATTTGGAATCATGCTACATGATAAGACTTTGAAGGAGGAATTGGGATGTTTCTCCCAGAGAAAAAAGGGCTTAAGGCAGGGATACAAATCCAGTTTTGAATGTCTTTTATGTGGAAGAAGGCTCAGACCTGCTCTAACAGCAGTTATCATCAAAACTACCCATTCCTGGCTAAGAAACAGACTGGTGGATCAGTGAGATAGACTAGGTGCACAAGATACAGTAGGAGATGACCATAGTAAACCCAAAGACCCCAGATTCTGGAATAAGAACTCACTATCTGACAAAAACTGCTGAGAAAACTGGAAAACAATAGTGCACAAACTAGGTACAGAACAACATCTCACACCACATACAAAGATAAGGATAAAATGGATACCTGATTTAGACATAAAGAGTCACATCATAAGCAAATTAGAAAGGCAAGGAAGGAATAGCCTTCCTATCAGATCTATGCAGAAGGAAGACTTCATAACGAAACAAGAGATAGAGAGCATCATGAAATGTAAAACATATAATTTTGATTATGTTAAAAAGATTTTGGAATTATAGATGGGCAAAATTCAGTGCAACCTCCAAGGGAAAACATTAAGAAGAACTGGCTGAAAATGAAAGGAGTCATCTTGCCATTAGTGGAGATGTTCAGAGCAGGAAGTCAGGCAGTCAGTGATGACCTGTTGAGGCCTCTGAGAGACAGCAGGGACTAGTGGCTGCATGCTAGACTTGTAAAGCCTGGAAGACCAAGGTGTGAATCATGACACTCACTAGCTGGGTAATCCTTGAAGTCATTAAACCCCTCAATTTCTCTTCATCTGTAAAATGGAGAGAAGTAGGGCTGTTGTAAAGCCCAGTGTTTTAGGGGAGCAGGTTAAAGATGGTTGAGCTGCATGATCTCTAGAGTGACTTCCTAAAGCCAAGAGTCTGTGCTGTGCTCAGGAGCTAGGAACAGCCTGGTATTTCTGTCCATCATACTTACCTCGCTTCAACCATCACCACATGTCCTTCTGACTCACTGGAAATTCTCCAAAGGAGGCTCCAATGAGAGAATGCAGGTGGAGCCTGGCAGGGCTCTTTGACAATCACAGTCACAAATCGCTCATTTTCTTGGGACCGATGTGCCAATGTTCTATCATTTCTGCCCTCACAAGGCCCTTGTGTCAGTAACCCCCTTTGGAGTTTCCCAGAACCCCTGCAAGCTTGGGCTTTTCCCGCAAGATGCCTGGGCCTGGCTCCTTTGGCTCAGACGTAAACTGTCAGCCTCTCACTGCCTGTCTTTGAGTTTCTACCTCTTTCAGCTTGAACAAGGAACAAACTATAGAAGTCAGTGTCTCTTCGAGGAATTTCTGCTCCTCACTTGAACTTGTCTTCTTTCCATGAACCAGAAAAGAGAGAAAACTTTATGCTCTGCATGAAGTGCCCATAATTAATCTTGTCCCAACTCTGAAGGCTACTCAGATACTTGATGCAGCTTTTTTTCTTTATGAGAAATGGCTTTTCTAACTCCTTACCTCTCTCCTAGCCAATACTATCATCATCGTCATCATCAATAACATTCATATAGCACTGTACCAAGCGCTTTATAAATATTATTTCATTTGATGCTCACAGTGACGTGGGAGATAGGTGATACTATTATTATCATTTTACAGATGAGGAAAGTAAAGCAAACAGGTTAAGTGACTCACCAGGGTTACATAGCTAGCAAATATCTGACGCTGGATTTGAACTTAGGTCTTCTAGACTTGAGGCCTGGCAGTCTATCAACTGCACCACCTTTCTATTAACAATTCTCTAGGAGTCTGCAAATTTTAAGACTTGCCTCTATAAGACAAAGCCTCAGAATCTTTTTCTACAGGGGCCAGAAAAAATTAAAGCAACCTTGTTAAAAAGAAAATTTTGTGATGCTAAAATAAAAATATATGATGAATTTAGGCAGATATTTAAAGACGTTTCATAGTGGGTAATGAGTCATAAGGTGTATAATGGAGGCCAAAATACTGAGAAAGCAACCATATAATTTGAGAAAGAAATCTATCTTATACATCCTTGAAAATTAAAGGTAAAGAACATGAACCTATTCAATGGATGAAAAAAAGGAGAGACCTCCCTTCTATTCTACAGTCTACTTTATGAAAAGTCAAGAAAGGGACACAGAGGGAAAGAAAGTAGAGGGGAAAAGAAACCACAGATGCATATGTGCATAGAGGTCAAAGTAACAGATCCCAGGAGACAGAGAGAAATAGATTTTTATACTGATACAACATATTCATCATGTATCTTTAAGAAATGCTGTCATTAACAAATCAGAATCCTCTGGAAGTTTACAACAGTGACAAATGAACATTCCACTTTGGATTGGTATTTGCCCCATGAGAGGGGTGACGTTAAATGCCAAGGCATCAGTTCTAAACTGGCACCAAGAAAAGGTGCAAGGTCTTGGAAACTGAATTCCACCCTTATGAAAACAAGGCAGTTCAATGGGCATTACACATATACGTTGGGCAAGGGAACTGAGGACTTTGACTGATGAAAATAGGAATGGGCATTGGACAAGAAAAAGGGGAAGAATCATTTCTGGACCCGAAGAAAAATTGTGCCATCAAATTCTAGTTTATATTCTCAGCATTTTCATTAAAAACCATTCATAATTATCTTTAAAATGACAGATCACAGTTCTAATGAGCTATAGGGTAAGTAATGGGAGTCAAATACACAGACAGCAACTAGATAATTGGAGACACTGCTATAGAATCTGATCTGTCAGAGACCGATCATAGCTCTAGTACTTGACAGGGCACAATGCCTGGCACATAAGTAGGCTCTTAAGAAATGTTTACTGAATGAATGAATGTGGTTCTAAAGCTTTAAAATCAAGAAGCACTTCTCTAGTACCTACTTGAGAGAAGGGCTCAAAACTTTCTACAGGGGTCAGAAAAATATTAAGGCAATCTTGTTAAACAGAAAAGTATAACATGAAGCTAAAAATGGAAATTTCAAGAGAATGTAGGCAGAAATGCCAGGCACCAGGAATACACATCCAAAGAAAGAACCGAACCCTATGTGGAAGGAACAAGAATATGTAGAAGTACATGCACAACAAAGAGGTAAGTGAATACAATGTAGTGTAGGGAGGGTGGGTACTGGCAGTGGAGGTGATCAGAAAAGGCTTCATGGACAAAGTACCTTGGAAGGAAAAGAGGGTGCAATGAGACTGGGGTAAGGAAGGGATGCATCCCAGGTAGGGGAACAGCCAGGGTTTGACAACAGGAGATGGATATTGGGTCTGTTTGGAAGAATCACAGAGCATGAAAGGGGAAACCATGTATAATAACAATGGAAAGATGAGTTAGGAAGGCAAGGAGTGGCGCAGAGATGACTGAGCTTCTAATCTGAGCAAGAAGATGGGAGGGGACAGGATCAAGACCACATGTAGAAAGATTAGCTTTAGCAGAGAGAAGGGCTCCCTCTTTTTCGGGAGATGATATCAAAGGGTCTGAGAAGAGGGAGCTCAGGTCAGATGACCTCAACTCTTTTAATAATATAAGAGACAAGGAGAGGGGGTGTAAGGAGAGGTGTGAGTGATATGCTTGAGAGAAAGGCTGGAAATGCTTTTGTGGGTAATAAGATAGGGAATTAATTAAGGAAGAATGAAGTCATTGCCTTGTTACAGTGAGGACCCAGTTGAGGTTGTAGCACATGAATTAATATTATAATGTACAGTTAGCACAGTTTGACTTCCTCCATCTCTACGCAGCAGTGAGCAGAAGTGGAGTAGGGAGGAGGGAGTCATTTAGGGTTGAAATCTATCCAGGAATGAGGACAAGAAGGGCAAGTGATTCAAAAGAGGAGAGGGCAGTGTAGAGCTGACTGTGCTAACAATAGGGTGAAGATCCCAGAGGGAGGGAAGTCAGAACAGGCTTAAGAAAAGGACATGAAAATAAGCAAAGCTATCCATTAGAAGCTGGTGCTCCAGTAACCTTAGATCCTCATTCTTATCTCAAGTGACTGTTTGAGATCCCTACCAGAGTCAATCAGGCCCGCTTTCTCTTTGCCAGTATGTGACTGTAAGATCAAATTCTTCCTTTTCTCTAAGACTTTAAAGAATGAAAAATAATTTTGGGGAGTGGAATAAAGTTGACAGGGTAAGCAGACCTAAAATAAATGCAAGCAAAAAGGGATAGTTAAATAACTTTAAACACAATAAATACACCCCCATAATCCAATCTGGTGAGACAGTCCAGACAGTCCACATAAGTGAACTTTCCAGATCCCTAAAACGCCCCCTTATTAGGTGTTAATTTTTTTATTTTAATTAGGAGGAAGGGAGGAGAATTTTAAGCATTTGGAATGGAAATCTTTTAGAAAATGCATTAAACACTACTTTGCTTTTGTAAACAGGATTATGTGAGCCATTATTCCACCCTTTTTCAGTGATAGAAGTATATCACAAGAAATGACAAGCTTTTCTATAAAAGAGTAATGTTGCCTATAAATTAGAAAGGTCCAATATTCTGAATTCCTGTTGGATGGCCAACCCATATACCTCATCTATCAGTACATAGTGTAAGACTAGAAACCTAAATGAACTATGAGCAGGGTTAGAACTGATCAGAAAGAAGACAGCTGGGAAAATGCCATGTTTTCCTAACATGCCAATTCTTTCCCTGAAACACTGGAATATCTTTGCAAGGGCCAGTCTCTCAACGTTGTCTTATGGCTGCCAATCATGTAACACGATGGTCTCTGAAGAGTCACAACTGAGGACTGACCAAAAGACAAGAGATATGTAGGGGCAAACCCATGAGAGGACCTGGACAAGAGTGACTCATGACTGCCACCGGCATCACTCACAGGAAGATCCATACTGATGGGCTCTCAGAGTCATGTGGGTATTTGAGTCTCCTCTGAATAGCTTTTCACTCACTTTCTTTGATGGTGGACTGTTGAGTTATCACATCCAAAATCTTACCTGACTGCTAACTTCCTACTTCAAAGCTTCTACAGAATTAAGGTAGCTAGCACTGAAGTAAAAAGTAAAGCAAAGAGGCTGTTGGTGAGAGTAGAATGCTTCTCATAGGATTGTAAGGTCGTAGACTCCAGGTGGGAGACACTTTGGAGTTCATGTAGGCCATCCCTCTGACTTTACAGATAAGGAAACTGAGGCCCAGAGAGGTTAATGTTACAATGTTACACAGGTAGCATATGGCAGAATCAGGATTGTGTGACTCCAAGTTCGGTATTTTTTTCCATCATACATTGAAGCTTCAGGTACTATTACCTGGAGAGGTAGAAGCCTACAGGCTTACACAGCAAGAGCTGGAAAGGACCTCACAGATCAATTAGTCTAACGCCCTTATTTTACAGATGAGGAAACTGAGGTCTCAAGAGAATAAGTGACTTGCCCAAGGTCACACAGGTGGTATGGGGCAGTGCCATCATTTGAACTCAGGTCCTCTAACTCTAAATCCGTCATTCTTCCCACTGTTCATAAGTCTCTGAGGGCAGGGGCTATCAACTCTTTGTCATGGTATCTTCAGTGCCTAAGCACAATGTTTTGCAAGCTGTAAGCAATTAATCAGTATTTGTTGAACTGTTTATGAATAAAACAGTGGGGTCTTATTTTCTTCTGGCAAATAAGGGGATTTTACTCCCTTTGGAGGCGTTACTATATCCCAGAAGTCTTGAAGTGGAGTAGGGTTTATTTTGGATTAAGATTTCACCAACTGAAGTCTAATGTGAGAAGAAAAAAAATCCATCATGACAGTGGGTCAGGGAGCACATAGCATTGCAGCCGAGCTTTGAGCTAAGAGTAAGATTTAGTCAGATGGAGAGCTGGAGGCTGGTGGTGGACAGAGACAGCACGGTTAGGAGGATAATGACCAGACCCATTTAGCCAGAGAACAGGGTTTGTATAAGAAAGCAGAGAAAAATCCCATTGCAGCATTCTTTAGAATAGCAGGTGCTTAATAACTGCTTGGGACCTGACTCCCTGCACTGTTACAGCAACAAGGACCAGACTGTGGAAGACCAGAGTCTGCCCTGGATTCTATAGGCAGTGGGACCAACGGAAGGGTTCTGAGCAGGTAAGATGGGTGGATAAAGTGGTGGTTTAGGAAGATTGGCCTAGCAGCGGGGCCACTGAGAGAAAAACAAAGCTGAGAACTGAGCCCACATTTGGAAATGGGGGAGGAAGGAGAGCCAGAGGACACAGAGCAGTAACCAGAGGAGGGAAGAGGAGAACCAGGACAGTATAATGTTCCGGATGTCGAGACAGAAGAGAATTTCACACTGGATGGTAGAGCCAGCAATGTCAAACCAAAGAAAGGGAGGGCCGAGAGGCCACTGAATCTGGTGGCCAGTAGCTTCTGGGGGGCCTCGTCTAGAGCTGTTTCAATAGAATGGTGAAGGCTGGGAACCAGACTGCAAGGGGCAGACAATGAACGGGTGAAGAAACAAACAAGGAATGAGAGCTGTGCAGGGACCCCACGGAGATGATCTTGTCACTCCATTTTACACGCCGGAGAGGCAAAGAAGGTAGGACAGGGCAGAGTCAGGGTTTGGGCCCAGGACCTCCTATGTTACCACTGGTAGAACAGGCCTGACCTTGGGAAAAATCTGTAAGCAACCTCCAGGCAGGGTTGGGTGTACAACATGAAGTGCTCTTCCAGCTCCCAGAATTCACTGGGGAACTCATGGTTCAGTACATTAAGAGGCAGACTTAAGAAAGGGAAAAACCAAATCAGACTGGGCCAGGAGGCCCCTTAATGACTTTTGACCTTGGGAACCTTACTGTCCAACCTTTAACTGAGTCACCAAAAATGGTATTTGACCTCCATGTTCATCACTGCCAAATGAAAAGGCAGATAATCTAAAATGATTAGTATTATCAATTTAAAATGAGGGGCCATACCACATCCAGAATTTTCTCAGCTCTTCCTACTTGGGAGATAACTAGGTTAGAGCTGGTCTAGCTCAAAGATCTGATGTCAACCCAGGGGGTAGTGAGGGGTTGAGCCAGTGCCAAGAACAGCTGTCTGCAGCTTCCTTTGGCACCTGTTTTTGAAGGGGATGGGAGACAGCAATCTTGGCTCAATGTGAGAATGTCTAAAATAGATGATCTCTGGACATTCAGATCTCCCTCCACTTGCATACTCTGCTTCTTTTCATCTCATGCTCTCCAATCCACTTGTCCTATCCCACTGTGGTGGTGGTGGGTGGGTGGGCAAGATGTTCCTCCGAGCTGGCCATTTCCCTAACAAGCCTCCTCTGGTAATTTTTGCTATGTCTATGTGTACCCTTTACCTTCAGGAATGCCAGTTATAGACTTTAATGCTAGAGAAATGAAATGTTAAATACATGAATACAGGGGCATTTTAAGTGAAACTACTTAAGCATACATACCTCATCATTTTAATGGCAGATGGCCTTTGGTGAACTCAAAGTCAATGGCCACTGGGGCAGCTGCCTTCTGCTCATTTCACAAGAACAGTAAGTATCTTGGACTTTTACAGGCCCAACATTAGCATACAAATAAGGAAATGAAAGAGCACTTATTACTAAGGCCTAGATCCAGGGCTAAGGCAAACAACCAAGACAGTCCTTGCACTCCAATGAGTTTCCATTCTTACTGGGGAAGCTTGAGGACATACCTATGGGGATGGCTGGGCAGAGCCCAGGAGCTCCAAGTTTTCACAAGTAGCAGGTAGCTAATTCAAGTCATTTCAAAGCCAAGCAGGGAAGGGCCTGCTCCAGGACTCAGAACCCCATGGAAGGCCCCTGCTTTACCAAGGCATAGAGTTAGGGCTGGTACTTCCTCTTCCCTATTGTCCCAAGTGCAGGTGGAACCAGGGGGGCTCAAGTGTCAATCTCCAAAAGTACACTCCAGGGAGTATGCTCCCTTAATAAGGTAAATCTGACAAAGAAAAACAGTCATCTGATTCTTCTTTCTTGGATAATTAAGGGGACAAATCTCACCCCATCCCACCTCAGGTCCCCAATAACTTCTGGTGTGGAACTCCAATTCCTAGTTTCATTCTCCCTTTCCAAGGTTCCCACTCCACTTGCCCCCATGCTTCTGTCCTATCATTGACTTGTTTGGGGGAGGAAGGGGGTGGAAGAGACACCATTAAGGAGTGAGAATGTGCCAGAAAGAAACAAGGGACCAGCATATCAAAGACAAATTTCACAATTTTGTTCAAGGTCTCCCATTTTTCCTTCAATTACACAGTACAAATATTTCCTGTCAGAATGTATTATTTCATTTCTAATAATGGGAGCTTAGTTTACACTGTTAAGAAGACTTCCATTTACCTGTTTACATAAATCTCCTACACAAGCAACAATACCTAGAGAGGTAATATTGGTGAAATTAGGAGTATGACAGCATAATTTTATCTTTAGCCTCCCCCTGGATCACTCCCTTGTCATAGTGGAGGTGCTTACATAGCTCAATGACACTACGAGTTAGGCTGTGCAAGGTTACCCAAGATGGACACATCGTAGTGGAAAGTTCTGACAAAAGGTGATCTACAGGGGAAGAAAATGGAAACCACTCCAGTATCTTTGCCAAGAAAACCACATGGACAGGACTAAAGTGACAAGAGCTGACGTCAGAGAATGAGCCCGAGGTCAGAAGGTGTCCAACACTACTGGGGAACAGCAGAGGAGGACTTCAAGTAGCTCCAGGACTGATGAATGGGTGGGGTCAAAGCTGATGGCTTTGAAGCTCAGCTGTGGAGGTCTCTGGTGATGAAAGCAAAGTCTGACGCTCTAAGGATCAATATTGCATAAGACCCTGGAATGTAAGATCTATGAACCAAGGTAAGCTGGATGTGATCAAAGAGGAGACAGAAAGGTTAAACGATGACATATTGGGTGTCAGTAAACTTGAATGGACAGCATGGGTGAAGTTAAATTCAGATGACCATGACATCTGCTATAGGCAAAAACTGGGCCAAGAGAGGGAGAAGAAATGGAAGCAGATTTTATATTCCTGGGGCTTGAAGATCACTGCAGAAGGCAACTACAACCATGGAATTAAGATAAAAATTGCTCCTCAGAAGGAAAGCTATGACAAATCTGGAAAGCAGACTAAAATACAGAGATATCAACTTATTGACAAAGGTCCGTAGAGTCAAAGCTATGGTTTTTCCAGTAGCAATGTATGGCTGTGAGAGTTAGACTACAAGGAAAGCTGAGTGCTGCAAAATCAACACTTTCAAATTGTGGTATAGAGTAGACTTTTGAGATTCCCTTGGACAGCAAGGAGATCAAATCAGTCAATATTTAAAGAAATTCATTCTGAGAAGATGGGACTCACTGGAAAAGACCCTGATGTTGGGAACAACTCAAGGCAAAAGAAAAAGGGTGATGGCAGAGGATAAGATCCATAGATCGTGTCGTGGAAACAACAAACATGAACTTACAGACTCTGGGAGACAGTGGAGGACAGAAGGGCCTGTGCTGTGGTCCAGGAGGGCCGAAGAGTTGGATACAACTCAACAGCCACTGCCAAAGCTGAAGGTCCTCATTACCCTGGTCACCAGAGAAGCCAGAGAGCTGCATCAAGGCAGCTGGAGACCCTCAAAAATATACAAACACTTAGGCTCTTTTCTCCACCCCCATTCTTCTTGACCTCTTTGCAGCCTTTGACCCTTATTCACTGTCTGCTCCTTGAATCCTGTTCTCTCATGGCTCTCCCAGCTGTCTGACAGCTTCTTCTCATGCCCCTTTGCAGAATCTTCTTCCACACATGTAACCAGAGACATCAAATATATCTAGAGTAGGTGAAAGGTGGTCTTGGAGGGAAGACCCTGGCTGGGATGGACAGGCACCGGGAAAGGCACAAAGTAGGATCTGAGCTGAGTCTTAAAAGCCAAGGAAGCTAAGAGGCAGGGGGAGGGGGTAGAATATTCTAGACCTGAAGCAAAGGAAGGCATGGTGGTCAAAGATGGAGAAACAGCGAGGAAGCCAATGTTTGAAGGGAGTAAAGTGTTAAGAAAAGCAGTAAGAGAGGAAAAGGTCTGGTTGGGAAGGGTTTTCCACGTGAAACAGAAGCTTTATGTTTGATCCTAGAGGTAACAATGAGAGCAGGGCACTTTCCTTTGGTATTTGGGGCTCCAACCCTTAAAGCCATGCTTGGTATACAGTAAGCACTTAATAAGTGCTTTTTCTTACTTTCTCTCATTAATTCCCCATTGCCTCTCCCTTCCAGAAAGCTGAAGTGGAGCAGTGAGCTCCTCCCAAAGCCTTCCTTTGTGGACGGCTCAGACCTCAGCACTGGCAGCTCCCCCGGGACCCTGCCCCTTCCCAGCTTCCTTCTGTGGGTGGTCTTCCCCCATTAGACTGTAAGTCCCTTGAGGTAGGGACTGTCTTTTTCTTATCTGTATCCTTAGCACAGTGCCTGGCACACAGTAGGTACTTAATACATGTTTACTGAACTGAACTTATTCATCCACTCACTCACTACACTTCAAAATATTTATTTCTTCTGGGGGTCCAATCAAGCTTTTCTATTTTCTACTGCTTCCTTCAGACAGACTTTAGGGCAAACTGAAACAGCCAACACGTTCTGGCCTTTGGGCTCAAGTTTCCCTGCTCTGCCTCAAAGGCCTTCCCACACACCACTCAAAGCTCCGCTCAAAACATTTTCTTCCTTCACCAGCCTTCTCTGATGCCCTAAGGCGGGAATCCTCCCTCTTTTGGAACCTCACTGCACTGGGAACCTTTTCTTTGTGCTCCTTTCTACATTCTCCTCTCTAGGCCAGATTAGACCATAAGCTCCTAGGGCAGGACCTCATCTACCCTTAAGAGAACAGCAGCAGCAGAGCTGGGCTTTTTGCAGGATTCATCTCAAGGGTGAATTAGCGAGGCTGGTGACAAGGTAGGAAGCTGGGCTCTTGGACTCGAAATTTTAGCCATGTTCCTTCTGGACCATGCTCAAGGTGCAACAGACACAGACAGAGGAGGGCCTTACCACTGTTTACCAAACTTAATTGAAATCGTTTTCCCTTGACAATGGCCATCCAAATAGAGTAAGAACACCTCGCTCTGGGTTTGATGTGTCCCCAGCACCTAGCACAGACACTTTAGTATGTGCTTATTGAATGAATAAAAGCCTCACCATCTCCTAGCCAGTCAAGGAACAGGGGGCTTTTATTGGTAACCCCTTCCCCCATCCTCAACCAGAGACAAGACTGTTGGGGTGCAGTTTACGTTCCTTGTGCCGTTATGGGAAAAGAAAAAAGAAAGAGTGGCCGCAGAGAAGCATTCTGATTTCAATAAAGTGAAAAGAAGGAAAGAAAGGACCTGGTGTTTTGTTAAAACTAAAGCCTGGCCAGGCTCTTCCCTTCTCAAGCCCAGGAAGGAAGGCTGCTGATCTTACTGGTCAAGAACAGGACAGCAGCAGCCCAGAAACTGCCATTTCTGAGGGGACCTCTTATTTTCACTGATCTTCCTAACAGCCAGGCAAGGGAAGTGAGGACCTAGGAGAGGTATCAGAGAGATGCCTTTGTATGTGCTATACCCCATGGCTGGGAAGACCCCAGGCAAGTGTGCAACTCATCTACATAACCCAACATGCCTGCTTCACCTTCATCAGTCCTACTGCCTTCTATGGGGAGACTGGAGCAAATTCAAAAACACCTGAAGTCCTGGGTTTTAACAGGCCAGGAATGAGAAGGCCGCCTCTGGCTTTTCAATGATCCTGGACTGGTCTTTGTGCCTCCATTTTTTGTCAGAGGAAAGCAGAAAGAACCCTGCCATGAAGCCAGGAGACTTCTATTATGGAGTGGGTCATCAGAATAGACTCCCACAGGCCACTGAGAGACCAACTCTTCTGTTTTACGGAAGCACAGAAAGGCTTGGGAACGTCTGAGGCAGGATTTGAACCCAGGGATGCCAGATAAGTCCAATTCTCTGTTCACTGCACCAACCCTCCTTTTATGATGAACTTGGCTAGTATAAATAACAAAGCTGGTGAGCCTGTCACTTGGAGATCTGCCCTAATATGGATGCAAAAGGCAACAAGACAATGCCAGGTAAACAACACCAAGGTCTGTGGCTGGCTGTTAGTGATGGACTATGAGGAAGGAAACCCGAGGGGAGATCCAGGCTAGGGGGAGAACCACATGCTGACCTCTCTGACAGCCTCTGTCTCTGTGTTTCTCCGACGGGAACAGTATCATTTCCCAATCCCTGGCCAACTTCACGAGGGAAGGTGAAATGTCAATAAACCACAGGGCACATCTCTGATGTCTCCCGAGGAGACCAAGACATTATGAGGGGTGGTACCCATGGCTCAGATGGTGGGAAGCAGAATGGCGGCATTCCCGGAAGGCAGCAGAAGAGAATCGTCAAAGGGCAGAGACACAGACCCCAACGGGAACCTACCTTGGTTCAGATGGATACTGGTTCTCAGGCATCATCTTTGGCATCGGCATGGGTTGATGTGGTGGCCGAGGGATAGCAAAGGTTTGCTGCTGTTGTCTGGGTTCATGAAGGGAGTGGGGGGCAGGGACAGGAGTGGGGGTGGGAACGGGGACAGGGGCTGGGGCAGTGGCAGGGGCTGGGCCTACGCCTTGCACAGGGCCTGTCGTGGGAGCATGGGCTGAAGCCTGCACAGGAGCAGGAGGGGGTAGCAAGGAATTCTGATGGGCTGGTGACAAGGGGGTGGTGGGAGGGGTTAATGGCTTGAACCCAGAGGGGGGCTTCCTATCGTAGGCACTGTGAACAGAAGAAAGAAGGAGAAGGACCATCACGCAGCAAGTAGGCCACTAGCCTGGTTCCCCTGCCCCTTCTAAGGCTTCTTTGCATCTCATTGTTGTCAGGAAGTGAAAGCATTAACACAGTGAAATTGCTGGCAGCCCCAAGGGAATGTCTGTACCTCGGAAAAGTGGCTGCGTCACAGACTTAACACTTGGAGTGATTTTCTCAAAGATAATTTTAGCCCCTGCTTCCGGTTTTTTTCTTTTAAATAATTATTAGGGATTTTTTTTAAGGATGGGGAAACACAGATATACCATCCAAAGCTTCCTGTTAATATATTACATATTGCATAATGTATTATGTTAGAATTACCTGGAATGAACCAGGCTCTCTACCTAAGATTTTATTTCTGCTTGAACATTACTAGAAATAACATGACTTCTCCCCTCCCATACCCACCCTCTTTTGCCAGGCAGATCTACATTTACTGTGTTTAGAGCAAAGAATGATTTCAAGTAACCCCATTCCCAAAGGCCAGGATATTCCTTATGTAAAGGGCACAGAAGCGAGGCCTTCTGCATCTACACCCATTTCTAGATCACATCTTTGGTGTTTAAAGTTCACATTAACATAGGACAGACCTAAAGGGGGAGGAGGGCAGAAGAGGAGAGACCCAAGTACCGGGCAGCTTTTAAGGGGCAATGATTTCAGGGCTTCTTCTCGGAATAATGATGGCCCCAAGCAGACAATCCCAAGGGGCTGGACCCTGGAGAGAATGCGCCCCCAGCTACCTACCAATAGTTGTAGAGGCACTTCTCGCCATAGTTAGCACCAAGGCCTTGTTCATGGCTACAGGAGGACAGCTCAGCAGATGGGCTGTGCAGCTCACGCTTGATCTTGGCTGGAGGCGGGGCATGAAACACCACTGAAAGCACCAAAAATGAGGGAGAAAGAGAGAAGGGAGCGATTAACAGGAAATCCACGTCCTCCTTCAAGCTTTCACTGAGCAAACAGAACTCGTGTGAAGCCATGTGACATACAGCCATATACCGCACATGAGAACTTATCTACTCTAAACTGATAAAAAGTAGTTTAAAGATGGAAGTATCATCTGACCCTTTTATTAGCCAAGTCTGTGTCCCACATTTCCTGTCTAGAGGCTGATTTCTGAAGAGGCTCAGTTCAAATCCCATCTTCTGCAGGAGGTCCTGCCCATGCCCTCCTTCCCTCTGAGGTTACTTCCACTTGACCAGATCTCTGCCTGTCTTGTTTGCACATAACTGTTCCAAAAGCACCTCTGAATCAGACTATGAGCTCCTTGTGGGTAGGGACTGTTTTTGTCTTTCTTCAGTATTCCCAGCCCTTAGCTCAGCACCTGGCACATAGTGAGCCCTTATTAAATGCTTGTTGACTGAAACCTTTTGAACAATTTGCTGGGGTTCCTCATTGTCTTATACATGTTGACAGTATATTTGTAGGATCCCAAGAGCTTAAAAAATACAGGTCACAAAAGACAAGAAAACATACTCTGAAGATCACACATCCCACTATCTGCTCTGAATTTAATGGCAAAATTTCTATAATATTTTCTGATGGTAACTGTATAGTTCTTGAGATTACTAGAAGAGTTTATGCACCACTGGAAAAATAAAAGACAATAAATGTTTAAACATAAATGTGCAAAAATCAGAGAGAAATTTGATTTTTTCTATTACCATTTTGGATCACCTACAATTGGGGTTCTAAGATCACAGCGTCCCAAGATCAGGCATCCATACAGTATCACCTCGAAAATGAGATTCTCAGCAGTAAGAAGCAGTCCAGAACTACTGAAAGTTCTTGTCAATACCAGCCTTTTCACAAGTGCAAGTCAGTCTGCTTTTCTATTAAATTCTAGGCCCAAAAGTAGGACCTGTCCAATGCATAGGTGCTGACGGAGTAACTCAAGCCATCTACCTATCCAATGGCACCTCACAAGCCTGGGAACATGAAGTCTTCACCCACTCAATCGCTTGGCTTTTGCAATGTGCAGAATGCTGGGTCAAACTCTTCTGAGGCGACATGGGTCTTATTAAGGAGGTGTGATAGCATTCCAGGATAGCTTGCTATCTGTTTTGCTAAAGTAAATTGGGGTGGGGTGGGCTCTGAGATGAAGGAAACAAGGGATTAGCAAAGGTGAGGATAAATTCCAGTCCTAGGGTGACAACCAGGGAAAAGGCCAGAAGGCAGAAAATGAAATAGCGTGGGCAAAGGAAGTAGCAAGGTCAGTTGGCCAGATCACAGGGAAGAGGAAAAGAAGCAGTGATGTAGTAATAGAGAAAAGTAGGTTGGGGCCAAGCTGTGAGGGACTTTAAAGGTGATCAAGTTGCTATCTGATCCGAGGAGTGACTATAGCTTACTGAGCGGGGAGTACCAATGACGTAGAACCTGCTAAAGTTGTCCCTTCCACTTTGAGACAGCTCCAATTTTAGGGCAGTTTTTCCTTATTTCAACCCTAAGTTTGCTTCTACAACTCTCACATACCGCTCCCAATTCTGCCTTCTGGAGCCAACCAGAACAGGTCCCTTTTCCATAAGCCAGCCCTTCAAATAGTTGAAAGGAGCTGAATTGTTATAGCCTTCCCACACCTTCTCTAGGCTGACTATTCTCATTTCCTTCAACTGACCATCACACACAGCACAAACTCCAGGCCCTTGGTCATCCTGATGCCTTTTCATACTCCAAAGCTTATCAATATCCTGCCTAAATGTGGCATCAAGGACTGTGATACTCACCAAGGGATCAGATTGAAGGAGGAGGCAAAACTGCTCTCCATTCAGACCCTATTCCTGTACCCTGTGCATCTTCTAATGCTGTCTTCTAATGCCATCTAAGACTGTAACTCCTTTCTTGGCTGCCAACTAAGCAAAGCTATTCAATCTTTATCTGGCCTGCTTTCCCTGACAGGAGAATGACCTCTCCACTGGAAACAAGAGGGAAGAAATGACTCCTTGGGCTTTGATAGGTAAGATTAATAAGTAAGTACCTCACTGTCCTTAATGGAATCAAATCCTGTGGCCCAAAGGAACTATTTCTTCCAGCACTGAACTGACAGATAGGATTGCTGTGTCACTGTCAATCATACATAAAAAACTATTGGAAAGGGGAGAGGCACCACAAGACCAGAGAAGAATGAATGTGGCCTCAGTTTTCTAACAAGATGAGACAGCTGAACCTGCAAACTACAAAGCAGTGAGCTTAACTTGGATTTCTGGAACAATTCTGGCTAAAAGAGCAAAAAAGATGAAATCTCTATCAAGGGAAGAGGTGATGAGAAAGGGCCAGACAGACTTCAGCAAGCACAGGTCATGCCAGATTAATCTTCTTTCTTTAAATAGTGTTATTCAACTTGTAAATGAGGGAATTGCAGTACAGGTACTTTACTTAGACTTTTAAAAAGAAGCTGACAGTGTCCCATATTATTCACTGATGAAGATGGATAGATATGCACTAGTAGTCACTACAATTACACAGTGGTAATTGGTTATCACCAGTGGGTGGGGCAAATGAAGGAACTCAACATAGTTGATAATGCTCATTCAGTTGTCACGAGGGCAGGACACACTTCAGTAAAGAGGCCCAGGGATCTTACTGAATGTTTTTATCAGGGATGGGATCAAGACATAGGTAGAGGGAATGCTGATTTTTACGGGACGCAAAGCTGGGAGCGCTGGCTAATATGCTGGATGATAGAGTCAGGATCCAAAAAAGTATCACAGGAGGCTAGAATATTGGGCTGAATCTATTAAGATGAAATTCAAAAGCACTAACCACAGTGTTACACTGGGGTAATATACATGATGGGGGAAGCAGTTCATCTGAAAAAGACCTGGGGGGGGGGGGGTCTTAGGACACGACAAACTCAGTCTGAGTCAGTAGTTCAATGCGGTGGCCAAAAAAGCTCATTGGATTCAAGGCTGGACTGAAAGATCCAGTTTCTCTCTGTCCTTTGCTCCAATCAGGCCTCATCTGGAGCGTTGTGTTCAATTCATAGCTTAGGGAAGACAATAATTGGCTGAAGATCAGTGAGAGGAAGGCAAAAGGGATGGGAGCATCTGGGTGATCTGAGGATCAGGTGAAGGAGCTAGGCTATTGAGGAGCAGAAGAGCAGACTCAGAGAGACTTTCATAGCTGCCTTTAAATATCCAGAAGACTGTGGAAGATAGCTTAGGCTTGTTCTGTCTGGTGCCCACGGAGAGGAAACTGCAAAGACACAGATATGGGCTTGAATTCAGGAAACATTTCCCACCAATCAAAGCTGTCCAAAGGTGGTAGGTTCCTCCTCCCTGAAGGTCTTCAAGGCAAGACTGGACAATCTGATCACATCTAAGGGATGTTACAAGGAGAAGTCCTTGTGTGTATGGGTTATTTGATGCCACCTGAGGTCCCTTCCAACTCTCCAATGCTGCTACTCCATGATGGAATTCTAGAGGCCAATAAAGCTGGCTGCAGAACAGAACAGGAAGGTAAAGTTGGAGAGCACTGGGTTTGGGAACCTGGGCCCTATCAAAGAAGCTCCCAAGCTGCCTGCGGCCTGAACAGCCCACCTTTTTAATGCCCAAATGCTCCCAATAACTCTCTCTGGCTGCAGATCATAAACTAGCAATTTTCAAAATATTTTTTAAAAATCAAGTTAACACTTAGTGAGCATGCTGAGCACATGAGACCTTTTGAGTGTTGTCTAACCATGAGGAAGGATCTTAACGTCAACATGACTAAGCCTCTGTGGGAGGAGAGCTTTAAGGCTGACTTTGGCCCCATGAAGCCAAATGCTTTTATAATCAACAACCTCAGCTAGTCTTTATGTTCTTTAGGCCACTCAAGAGGTGATCTGGAATAGGAAATTGTCTGCAAAGGTTGCCAGGTTCCCTTTTCATATCTATTACTGGAGATATTATCAGAACATACATTTACCTCTCTCAAAAGATTTGAAACAGAAGAAAAAATTGGCATTGAGATCAGTGGTTGTCTCCTCTCTTGCCACCTCTTTGGGAGCTTTCCATTCTTTTCTTAGAGAAGAAATATCTTACTTTGATACATATATCCAGTGCCTCCAAAATGATGCTCACATACATTTCTTCTTTATATTTTTATGAAATTGCAGAATTGTTAGAGATCCCAGAGGCCTTCTTATCCCATTCCCTCATTTTTACATATAAGCAAACTAAGGTCAGAAAGTGCAAGGCCACACAAACAGAAAGTATCAGAGGCAGGATTTCAACCTAGCTTGAGAGCCATAAGATTCCATAGGTCCAGTAACCCTTGCTAAATTATTTCTTACATGTTACTTCCATCCTCTTAAGTTCTACAAATGTTTATTAGGTGTTAGCTGAGTGGGCAACACTGCTGGGCAAGGGGCTAAAAATACAAAGATGTAACAGCTCCTGTCCTCAAGGAGCTTATATTCTATTGAGGGATGCAACACGTACCCAAATGAGGAAACACAAAAGCCCGAGTGCAGAGAAAACATTCTTTTTTCACTGGGGAAATCAGAAAAGACTCCTACATTTGAGGTAAGCCTTGAAGGTTGCTAAGGATCCTAAGAGAGGAGGAGGCATTCTGGGCATATGGGGGAACCATGCAAAGGCACACAGCACAACAGTGACTTAGGTGTTAAGAGTTCAGCTGTGGTGAGAATTGGTCTACCATCAATGATTATGACATCATGTTGCTGCCCAGTCGTTACAGACATGTCCAACTCTTCATGACCCCATTTGGGGTTTTCTTGGCAAAGACAATGAAATAGTTTGCCTTTCCTTCTACCACTCATTGGACAGATGAAGAAACTGGATAGAGCTACTTGCCCAGAATCACACAGCTAGTAAGGGTCTGAGGCCAGAGCTGAATTCAGGTCCTTCTGACTCCAGGTCATGATACAAATACTGACACATCTTCCCCCTTTCACTTCCATCTGTTGTCTTCCATCTCCTTTCACCGATAACTTCTTCTGGTTCAGTTGTTATCATGACAAACTTTTTGGAGACTCATTTCCCCCTGTGCTGCTTTTCAGTGTTTAATGAGGCAATATTTCTTGTAATATTCCAACATCTTCTCTGAGGGTCTTTAACAAGTGAGTTTATATTATAAATCAGTTCTCTGGCAAAACTTTCGTTACTCACCAAAATATCCTTCCCCCGACTCACTACTTACTTCCAAAGGAGTTTCAGGGATTTATTATCACAGTGATTAGTAGAACTAGCCAGGGGAAAACTCTAATACACAATCTGTCTCCCAACTAGGCTTTACAGACATTATGGAAAACTCCCGAATCATAAGAATTCTGTGGCGAAGTCCTGAAAGTCTCTTGGCTTTTAAATGGTAACATCTGCTTGGCATTCCCACATTCACTTGATTATAGGATCACAGATTTAGAGCTGAAATGAACCTCAGAAATCCTTCGGCCTAACCCCCTCATTTTGGAGATGAGAATTCTGAGGCTCAGATACTAAGTGTTTTTCATAACCCTAAAATATATAAGTTATAGTCTACAAAAGTTATTCCAGGTGAAAACTCCACTCCACTACTGTACAAAGTAATGAAGTTAACTCTGCCTACAGGAGATTCAGCCTTCCCCTGCAGCTGTAACCACTGAACAAAGAATTATTTGGTCTAGCGCCCCCTAGGGGTAAGATAATCTACTGAAGCTACAATGTGATCGAAATGAACGGGACCTTCTTCCTATCCTGAAGGAGTCTGCAATCTAGCAAGGGAGAGAAGGAAAATTCACAAATAATCACAATACATAATACAACATAGAATGTAGCACAAAAGATGAGTTCAGAGAATTGTGTTTATATAAAAGATCTGCAGAATCCCAAGGTATCAGGATACCAGGCCATAGCGCTACACTGAAAAATCATTTAAGTCAAAAGGAAAATAGCAGCTGTCATTTTAATGTCTTTACTATGTAAGAAATTAAACATTCGACACAAATCAATACTTCTATGCAATGAATGGCCTGGATGTTCCAAATAGCATTTCTGTGGACAGGAATGGGAAGGAACAGAGACATGTTATGATATAAGGCAAAAAAGTCTTTGATTTGTGTTTGCTTTCTTTCTCTTTCTCTTTCCTTCCTTTTTTTCAGTTTGCTCATCTTTTAAAACTGGGCAAGCTTTGGAATCAGTTAAGAAGACCTGGGTTCAAGTGCTTCCCCCATACTTCCTGGCTGTGTGACCTTGGGTAACCTCACTTAAAACTCTCAGTGATCCAGAACTCTCTAAGCTCTTGGTTACACTAGATGTAGACCTGTATCGGTAGATGATGTTTCCACACCAGAAATTCCCCACATTCGGAAGACCACAGGTCTGGAACAAAAGACAAATTCCCTAAATAAGTCTGAGAACTAGTTACAACTCCTAAATCTACGTTTGAGAAGTAAGAGTACACAGAGGCATGACCAACCTCAGGTATCCAGATATTTGTGGGAGTGATCTTCTCTCTCTTCCAAAAACCAAGTGGTCAGCTACCAACTGAACCTGCTTTAATAATAACTTCAGTTTTCAAAAGGCAGAAAAAGCAACAAAGGGAAAGTACATCCTGGATCTGTTGGGTTAGTCACGATAGGGATCTTTGGGAAGAGATAACAATTCCATCTTAGAAATGACTATAAAGAAGGTGAAGAGAGGCTGGAGGCTGGCAGAGCCTCAGAGCTGTCTAAAGAAACTGAGATGGAAATACAGAGAACTCACTGACCTACTTAGATTTCAAACAAACATATACAAAGAAGGTTGAAGCCATGGGAGGTAACTGGGGAAGAACAGAAAAGCAAAGGACTGTCCTGGGAGGATAATGTCGGAAATGGCAAACTGAGGATTCACAAGTCAAGTTAAGGATTCCCTATCAGCCAGGCTAGCTCCTTCAGCTTATAAATGTGAAAGTAGATCCCAGGGAAGTGAAGTGACTTGCCCAAGGTCACCAGGGCAGCATCAGAGGCAATATTTGAACTCAGGTCTTCTGACTTCAATCAGCCCTACTTCCCTTATACCATGCTGCAGCAACACTTTTAAAAAATTTTTGTATCTCAAGGGCTAACATGACTCACAGGCACATGGCCTGGAAAAATAGTGTTAAAAAGATGGGTCTTCATTTCAGGGAGAAGGTTGGGGTCATGACAAGCCCTGCAGCCTCCCCCAGTTAGTCAAGCCCACTCTTGTGTCCCATTCTGGCCTCAGTCACTCTCCACATACAGAGTTTGTTCAGCTTCTAGGACAAAATGGAATGATATCGATCCATGATAATTTTGTGGTGGGAGCCCCAAGCAGCTGAGGAGATCAGATAAGGTCTATGTGGAGGGCATGAGGAACTCTAAAGACAACTGAGGGGTCCTAAGAGGCAGAGGACAGAAGGGTCTGCGTTCCAAGTGTGGAGGTTAACTACCAAGCAGGAGGAGAAATGCCATGTGTGAAGGAGAGCACGGATGCCAGCAGTGCTGGACAAACAGGTTAGAGCCAAACGGAGAAACAACTGAAACAAATATTGGCATCTGTATTTGATTTTAGAGGTGCCTGGGAGTTAGCTGAACTTACTGAATAAGAGGAGTGACATGGTCAGGTCACTGCACTTTGGCAAGAGAGTAAAAGCTGGATGGGAAGAGTCTTAAAGCAGGCCCACCAACAAGGAGACTAGTGTGATAGCCAGGTGAGAGATGATGGTAGCCATGGGAGTGAAGAGAAAGAAGAGATGTGAGAAGGGGTGTGGAACCAGAATCTAGAAGATGCAGTACTTGACTGAGTATGTGGGATGAAAGTGAACAAGGAGCTAGAGGCTGATTGTGAAACTGCCACTTTGGGTGCCTACAAGGATGGTGGTGTACTCAAAAGAAGAGGCTGGAAGTTTAGGGGCAAAGACAATGAGTTGGGTTTGGGATAACTTACTTTGAGATGCCTATGGGGTATCCAAATGGAAACATCCAACAGGCAGTTGGTGATGGAGAGGTAGAGCTCACAGGAAAGACTAGGGAAAGATGGACTGTTCTGGAGAAGGAAAGGTGAAGAGATAGCAACCGAATTCAAGAGAACTGATTGGGAGGTAGAGGGAGAAAAAAAAAAAAGGGTCCAGAACAGAGTTATAGGAGACAACCCTCACTCAGGGGAAGAAGGAATATAATGCAAAAGGGGCAGTCTGATGTGCAGAAGACCCAAGAGAGGGTCCAGCATGGACCCAGGAGGAAAGTATCGCATGTCAAGAGGCCAAGAGGCCAAGAGGCCACCACTGAGAAAAAGGTCACTGAATTTTGTCAACAAATCAACTAGATTCAGTTGGGTGATGAGTTGGGAAGCCACTGAAGGGGCCTAAGAAGTGAGAAGACCTGAGAAGGACAGGTGTAGAGAGTTTTCCCCCAGTAGTTTGGGGTGGAGATGTCCCCAAGTTTGTGCAGATCACATTTTCTTTTTGTTCTGTGACTCTGCTTTCCTCCTAGAGCACAGTGCCTTCTTTGATGCAGATACACCATGCTGGTGTCTCCCAAGTCTCCCAACTGATTCCTTGGTTTTTTTAGAGACCTTGGTAGTGTTCTTGTACCACTTCATCTGACCTCCATGTGAGAAGTGGAAAGGAAGGAGAGTTGTAGCATGAAAGAGTCAAATTGCATTTCCTAGTCTGGCTAAATAGAAATTTTCTATCCAACTTGTTTTCTCCATGGCCAGGTCATAATTTTTATCGTTTTATTATTCAACAAGATCCTATTAATCCCAGGCTGTTGGGCCACTCTACTCTTGCCAGACTTCTTGAAATCTCCCACCTCTTTTTGATGATTACTTAGGCACTGACTAGCTTTCACATCAAGACAGAACCTCTAGATGTCTTAGGATCCCTTTCTAAGTAGCACCTGGGAAAAAGGAAATCTACACACCCACCCAAGAAGCAATAAAATTATTTTAAAATAGGAAGAGTGAACAAGTTAGTTGTCCATTTAGAGAAATGCTCATTCCTCCTGCTGACAATGTGGCACCTGCCCTTACTCAAGTCCAAAGCCTCCCTAACAAGCTGCTGCCCCGGCCCCAGGCCAAGTCTGCCATCAAGCTTCCCTTTGCCATCAGCCTGAATCAAACTCAGAAGAAAGGTTTTTTAAGATGAGAGATAATTTAATTCAAGGGAAAATTTCTTTACTTTGTGTCCAAAGACTTGCCTTTGGTATTTTGCATTCACCAAGCTCTCACTTTGCCCCAGAATCCCACATACAGCATCACTTACAACTCAGTCCCTCTCTATGTTTTAACTTCTTCTTTTCCTGCGGTGAGTGTCCCTCACTTTTCCAAATCAGAAGTGAAGTCATGCCCTTAGTCATTTAACCATCCAGGTTCTCCCTGGCTTCCCTGTGGATGCTGGAGAGAATTTCGCCTCCTGCTTCTCCAGTCTAGCAGTGTCTCCATCATTTATGTTCTGTGACCACACTAGGCCTCTGGGCTTTTGACAACAAACTTGAAACACCTATAATGAAAGAGCTGGGCACCTGTGTACTATTCTACAAGTGTGGTCCTACGTGGGCCATATGAGACAGACATGAGAGGAATGAGTCCCAAGCCTTTGGCCCCCTCTTACCCTATCTCGAACCCCTTTAGACAGTGCGATATTTTTAGTTGGAGAGTGACAGTTACCCATTCCTCCACAATGAACATGGAGGTGGGATAGAGGAGAACTAAGCAAGAGGTAAGTGGAGGAAACAGATGTAGGAGCCTGTGAAAATGAAAAGGGGAAAAATAATGGTGGATGAAAGAGATGTCTCCTTGGTGAAGCCACAGCTCACCTGGATCTTGGAGTCCTTGTGTCTAAAATGAAGAGAATGGTCCAGATGAGTGGGGTCAAAGTCAGCCAGAAACAAGGTCACTAAAACCATACCAAGGATCCCTGTAGGCCGCATACTGACTTAGAGCATATCAACATAGTTTATATTCTACTGTACTTTAGTTTATTTTGTTAAGTATTTCCCAGTTACATTTTAATCTGAAGGCTGAAGAGAGTGGTGAAGCCTGTGCTGGTGGGCAGTGTGTTCAACACCTCTGATCCAGAAGGTGATGCCTGTCCCTCCCTGTCCACCAGCAGCAGGACTCTCCTTGTGAGGAAGATTCTGCCCTTCTCCCCACTTGCCCTGGTTCGTGTTCTGATCAAAGAACTGGAGCCATTCCAGAGAGGCTATTAAGCTTTTAATGTTTGGGGGTCTTACCAAAGCCCCTCTCTGCCAGGCAGATGGGAATCTGGAAGACTGACCTTGGGAAATGCCTAATGATCTTCATCATGGGGCTTGAGTTCTATTACCTCTGTGACCTTCAGTAAGGCAATGAAACTTCTGGTGACTCAATTTCCTCATATGGTAGCGAGAGTACTCGACTTGGGAGTCAGGAAGACGTGCTTTCAAACCCCATCTCAGACACTTTCTAGCTGTGACTTTGGGGAAGTCACTTAGCTACTTTGTGCCTCAGTTTCCCCCCTGATAAAATAAGACCAGATGGTTCAATGGCTGAACTGATAAACATTCCATTCTAAGAACCAGGTTAGAGCCACAACAATATGAGAGTACAAAGGGTTAAGTGGATTTGCAATTAGACCTGGCTCAGTATCCTTGCTCTGCTACTTACAAGCTAAGTGAACTTGAGTCGCTAAGCTGTGTTCCAAGGCTCAGTTTTCCTTTTAGTAAAATGGGGATAATCTTTGAACTTCCTACCTCATTGCCAGATCACACTGCAAGTCTTCACATGCAATATAAAACATGCTCTTAACTCACTGAAGGTTTCCAGTTGGCAAAAGCCACGTGTCAGTGGTAAACAGCTCATCAAGCCTTTGAAATGTGGTCACCACATGCTGCCTTGGGAAGCAAATAAAGATGCAGGGTCTGCTTATAGAATAACAAGCTAGGCGTCTTCTCCCTCTCTCATTCAGGGTCTACAGGCATTCCACAGGTGGGCTCCTAAATCTTCAAGTGTGAGTGCCACGCTCCACACAAATGGACAGCAGTAAAGGAACAGTGACAGACACCCCTTGACCATGTGAGTGTTATAACGTGCATAAGTCTAATTGTAAAGGAGGGACAGGTTTAAGGAAAATGAACATGACTTAAAATGCCACTCAGGAAAAGTCTCATCTATGGAAATAGCTACCGTTCAACAAGATCGGGCCACAAGCCCATCACTGGAAGCTCGTCCTTGTTGGGCACACAGTGCTTGTAAGGGACTATGAACAGCAGTGGGGAGGGGTGCCTGACTTGGGGTGTCAAGGTGCTCGGACAGAGGCTGTGGCGTTCCAAAGCCAGGAGAAGGGCTGGGATGCCTTTCGAATTTCCAAACAAAACATCACAGGGCATGCACAAACTTGTTTGGATGGTTAACATTGACTCTGCCTGGCAACAGTTTCCAAAAATAAAGCTTTGAAATTTTACCAAATTTAGTGAGGGAGCATAAGTTCTAAAAACAGAACTGCTGCAGGTTTGGGGAATATGTTGCTTCCTTGAATTCCTGCTCTAACTAGACTCTTCCAAATGTGAATCTGTAAACCAATACTGGGAAGATCCATAAGAACTGCTAAATCATTAGAGCACACTGTATTGACATTTTCAACTTTTAAAAACTTTCCATGAAATTCCAATAGTTTCCCTCCCCCAGATGTTCCATTTTTCAAACACTGAACATTTAGCAGTCAACCAGCTCCTTGTGCCCTGTGCAGCCAGGCCATTTTGTAAAAGATGAAGGAAATAGCACCAAAGAAGAAGGGCAAGATAATGTGCCAACAGCTAACTAGGTTCCAGGGATACTATTTGAAATGTCTGCATTCAATTTTAAAAATATTCTTTAAAACAGCCAATAAGGAAGGAATTCTGTCTTGGCTCCCAGTTACACTTTTAATGACTTCCTATATGGGGAAACCATGTGGTTTTTCTATGGATCAGTGTCTTGGGGATGACCATCCTAGGCCATCATATGCACTGAAATGCTCCAAAAACAAGGCTTACTATACAAAGGAGACTGTATTTTAGCCCTGGTAACATTAAGTCAGGAGATGACGTGGCCAACCACGGCTGGCAGAATGACTTCAGCACCATTGTATGCATCCCCTCTACAACTGTGAAGATTTCAGTCAGATTTCCAAACACAAAGTCTGGTTTCTAAATTAGGAAAATAAATGAATGGCACCAGGAGGAAAGAAGATTTCTTTTTACCCCAATGAACTATTTTCACTTGGTTGACTTCATTTAACTCTGCACTCTTCCACCATTGTGGTGTTTTTCTTATCATAGCTTAGACTTCAATCATGTTAAGGGACTGTCACGGCTGAGATTCATTTGTTCTCAAACACCTCTGTGATGACAGGTCTTTGGGTGACTCCAATCTTTACTCCTAAAGGTGCCTAGGCTTACTGGGGCTTGGTATAATACTTAAGACAGAGGCCTCTAGTGTTTCCTTAGAGGTTTATCTGAGAGAGTTACAGGATTTCACTAGGCCTTGGTTAAGGGTTATGGCAGTGCAAGAAGGTGATCTGACAGTAAGGCAGACAACAGGATTAGTTGGGCAAATATGTAAAGATCGAAGGGAGGCTGAGCCTGGAGTCCTGAGTCTGAATAAGATGGTGGCACCCAAGTCATAAAACTAGTTCCTAAGTCAGGGCTAGGAGTGCTGAGACCACAAGAGAAGCCATTTTGGGATGTGAAGGGGCAGCATTCCTGGGCTCCAAGGTGGCAGGTAAATTGCAGAACAGAGGCCAGAATGGATTGGTAGAGGGAGGCTCCTTACTGGGAGTTTCCCAAACCAAAGCAATCTCAGATTAGGACAAAAGATGCCATTATGTAGCGAGTGCCTGGCTGTTCCCCACTCTTCCAAGTCTAGCAAAGTGCCAGGTGAGGGTGGGAGTGGCAAAAGAAACAGGGACTCCTATGAGAATTGGACTCAGAGCCAAGGTCCTGGTTTCTGTCTCATGGGCATCTGATATATACCCTCAAACATTTAACAACTAATTTGCCTCCCTGCCCCTTCACATCCCAAAATGGCTTCTCTTGTGGTCTCAGCACTCCTAGGGCAGGAGTCAGAGCTGGGGGCCTCAAAGTTCCCAGCTTAAACCTAAAAAGGAATGAGTTCTGGTTGGCTCGCATTTCCTAGGCCACCATTGAAACCACACATGCTGCTCAACTTTCCCTACAGAGAGGAAGGCCACATTCGCAGAGTAACAAAGTCCCAGCTAAGGCTCTAATTCCCATTTTGATAATCGCTGTCTACTTTTTTAAGGAGATCTGTCTTTTTTAAGGAGATCTGTTTGTCCCAATAACCCTGGGGGAGGAGTGGGGGGAGAAGACAAGAAGATCTAAATTAAACACAGGAAAGCATTCTGCCTGCCCCGAAAACTTAGAGAAAGCCTCCATATTGCTGTCACCAAGTGTCCATGTCACCATGATGGTGACAATATCTAGAGTCGATCTGAAGGGAAAGGCAGCCTTTGGTTTTGCCTTTGTATCTCCAGAGCTTAGTATACAATAGGTACTTAATAAATGTTGAATGTGTAATATAAGTGTGGAATTCTATGGAAGGTATAGACATATACTACAGCTATGAAAGCTTAAGACTTTTGAGTCATTCTGCATCTATCTATATACTTATACACATACACACATATTAGTCATTTTTCAGTTGTGTCCAACCCTATGTGACCCCATTTGGGATTTTCTTGGCAAAAATACTAGAGTTGTTTGTCATTTCCTTCTCCAGCTCATTTTACAGATGAGGAAACTGAGTCAAGCAGGATTAAGTAACTTGCCGGACACACAGCTAGTAAGTATCTGAGGTTGCATTTGAACTCAGGTCTTCTTAACTCCAGGTCTGGCATACTATTCATTGTGCCACCTAACTGCCCATATAGTTATATGAGTGTGTATGTCATACACACACCTATGTATAGACAGAAGAAACCTGAGAGGAGAAACAAAGTCAGTCTGCGCTTGACGAGTCCATGTTAGAATAAAGTTGCATTTTAAGTTTTCTTTTGAAAAAGGAACATGGTACTCAAATCCTCGGGAAAATTGTCATTTCCAATATGCTGATTTTATGACCCTGGAAAAAGGCTTGCCCGCCTTCTGATCCAACAGGACAGAGACAGATGTCTGTAAAGCTTTCTCAAGTACATGGCTGAAAAGTATTTATGTAAGCTTAAGTCTCTCTCTCTCTCTCTCTCTCTCTCTCTCTTTCTCTGTCCTTCTGGGGATGGAAAAATATTAGCATCTTCTGCCCCATCTGATAGCTAGCATTATCTCCTGAGGTTTCAGACTCTGACACCCAAGGACAAAATGCCCAGGCCTGCTCTTTTTTCTAATGAAGAAGGGAAGATATTCTTGCTTAAGACCAATTTAACATGGGAGAAATATTTCAGAAAATAAAAAGCCTGATTTGGACATATAGCAGATGGACAAGGCCTTGCTAGTGGGAAAGAATTAGGATTAAGGACTGAGAACAGAGCTCACTGACCTTGCAACAGTTTCCTGCATCGGGTTTTATCCACCCAAGATTGCACCATTAAAAAAACTTTACCAAATGCCCAGGGGGCATATTTCTCAACGGCAATGGGCTGGAGAGGTTCAAGTCAGTCACCCCACACAGGGCACAGAACACCTACACATGACTCTGCTAAATCCAACAGCAAAGAGAAAAGCCACTGGACTTGTGAGTGAAAAGGTCCGAGTTCAAGTGTGTGAGCAGGAGCAAGGCTTCTATTTGCCTGTTATGAATTTCTTCATCTACAAGATGAAGGCAATACCTGTGCCACCCCTTATTGAGTCATTGGGAGAAACAAAACTGTGGAACAACCACCACCACCACAACAGCAGCCCGTTCTATCCTCTTCGGGCAAGTCTATAGAGCTCTGCAGTGTCTGAAGAAAAGATTATCACATCAGCTGGACCTCATGACTAGATGAGTGCTACAGAAATTACTACTATTTCACAGATGAAGAAACTGAGGCTCTGACAGGTAAATTATTTGAAGTGGGATTAGAAGCCAGGTGCACCCTGACCCCTCCCCACAGTTCTTCTCCCACCATACCATCCCCACTATGAGGAGGATGTCTGGTGCACATCCATCACAGTGCAGCAGAGGATGGGATGCCTTCTGGTGACCAATCCACACCTGTAGAGTACCCAAACTCTATTCAGCCTCTAGAATTCTCAAGGCTACTGGGGCTATGCTGGTTTGGTGTTATTTTGACAGAGGCTGGACTGGTTTTAGTGTTTTCCTGAGGTCTCTTTGGGAACTAAAGCATTTCATTAGGCCCTGGATAAGGGTTTTAGCAAAGACAGGGAAAAGGTGTAGAAAGGTCATTGCTTGGGAGGTAGATCACAGATTTATAGGAATGGATCTCAGATCCCATTTAGACCAATCTACCCATTTTACAGACAAAGAACAGAGGCCCAGAAAGTGCTGGCCAAGGTCTCACATGTAGTAAATAGCACGGCTGGAACTGGAAGCCAGACCCTCTGCCTCTGCCGCATTCTGGGCACTTGGATAGAGTAGGTTAAAATATTTGAGAAAGCTGGGCCTAAAGACTCACACCTGGGTCCTCCGCACAATGGTATAAACTGCTGAAATGGTATAAACTGGGGAGTTGGGTCCAAGTGGAAAAAAATGAAGGAAAACATGGACATTAAACACTAGGTGACGTGGATAGTGGGGTACAATGTCTGCGATGGCCAGAGAGGAGAGGCAGAGGGCAACACTTTGGCATGAGACAGCAGCCTACTTGGGAAGGAGAAGGTACAATTTGCCGTTCAATCCCCAGTAAGAGAATACTCTTCCTTCTTTGTAGCGGCATTGCCATGGAGACACAGAAACTTTCTCTGGAATGGAGGGGGGTTGACCAGGGAGCAGCCACAGTTCCTCTCAGCCCCTTTAGGCCTCCGCAGAGCCCCAGTGAGCCTAGCCTGGCTGAGCAACATCAGCAGGAAAGCCAGAAGAGCAGGGTTCTGGAGCCCATCCAGCTGCCAATCACAAGCACATTCTTTCTAACAGTCTCCGTGTTGTTCAAGTCGGTTGTTTTTCCACGAGCAGCACAATGGGGTCTGGTTATTCATTGAAAAAGTCTGCAAGTGGGCACCGCCCTCCATTCACAATCAATTTGGAATGCTCCCCTCCCCCAGGAAGGGGGGGCCTCCACACTGCAGTCCAAGAAATGGGAAATGACACAAGATCATAACAGAGACCAGCTGTCTGCAAAGGGAAGCTCACGCTGCATGCAGCGTTTATGTAAGAAACTCAAACACTGCAGGAATGGCCTGCTCTGCTCCCCAGGATGCAGCCCGGCCCCAGGACTGGCTGAAATCAAGAATGATTGGGCAAGGCAGCTCCCAGGGAGCTCCGGAAGTGCCCTCTGGCCAAAGAAAAACCAACTTGTGCAGCTTTGTTTAAAAAAAGTTGTTGAAGTCAGGCTGCTGGCTACCAGCAGAGAGAAACATTCTGCAGGGATCTGGTCCTTGTGCCCAAGGCTGGACAGGCCTGAGGCCTGCTTTCTGTAAAGTGCCTGCTCCATAGTCAGCACCCTGCCCCCATGATTCTTTGCAGCGAGGTCCACTCGCCTAAGTCCCTACAGGTCAGGCTCCCAGCAATCCCTACTCACTGGATGTTACCGAGTCATTCACTGGGAGACTTGCATTCTCCAAGGGCCCATCCACAGCAATTCAACAACAGCTCTGTCCTTTGAACTTCAGAATGAAGGGGAAGGCAGTCCTGAAGATAGCCCCCAATTTGGAGCTTTGACATGGGCCTTACAGTTCAAGACAAACAATTGTTCTGGATTCTAAGATAATTCTCCCGAGCCAGAATCCTTCCAGAAGTGAGGGCAGGTGGCCAGCCAGTCTGGTGGCCAAGTAGCAAGAGACAGGAGGTGATTTTTATCAATGTCCCATCTAGCTGATGGTTCTTACTTCAAAGGCTGCTTCTTTATGGTGTCTTGGATGCATGTATACCTTTCTGTCTCAGCCTACCTGCCATCAAAGTTCTGGTCCACTGATCCTGACTGCCCTAGATGCGACCCTGCTTCCCCAAATCCACCTCTAATGTCCCCAACACAGTATCTCTCTGGGACAACCTGTGTCTCTGACCAAAACTTCCCCAGTCAACAGCCCCCAGATGGCCTCAGGATCTACACCAAACTCTGATGGTTGGCTGACCCTGGGCATTCCTTGCCCTATACCTCCAGCCCCACCACTTTTAGGTCTCCTCCTTTCTGCCTACATCCCTCTTCCCTCCATGTCTGGGATCCTCCCTCAAAGTCGTTATTTCAGGTTCTCTTCTTAACCAAACTATTCATTTATCATAGTTTACACCTTCCACGATGAGTCAATCGTTCCTTCCTGAAAGGTATAGCTGTGGCTAGTCCATGTATGCCAACATAGCTGCCTCCTCCATATATCTATCTGTAATTATGACTATAGGGTGAACTATGGAAGCATATATGGCCACGTGTCAACATACACACAAAGAGGTTGGTTCAGCTTGTTGCTCCACTAAGACACACACCTTTGGAAAGGTTTGGCAACAACTATGACACATTCACAGTATTGTACTGAAAATGCCAATCACAGACCAGCAACCAGGACCCTGTCAATGACCTGAAGTTCACAAAATGAAATTTTCTCAACACAACTGCATCTGGTCCTGGCATCGGCATTACTGGCACTTACATACAAGATGGGAGCTGCAAACATGACAAGCCTCTGCTCTCCCCGGATGCCAACTGGAAATGCATTTTGTGCCAGGGCACAGATGGGGACTCTGCCTCGAGGGCACACTGTGTGCATGAAAGACGCTGTGCTCTAAGCTTCTCTACCTGAGGGTTCTTCACTACCATCAAAAGTGGGGAAAAAATGTGGAGTGAATGGTCTCACTAGAGAGAGGCTAACCAAAAAACCTCCACCTATTATTACAGGTAATGGAATCAAGAAAGTGATCAGTAAGATGCTACAAATGGCAGAGATTTTCTGTGGCTAGATCACAGGTCCCAATCCTTGCCTTCTTTCCTTCTGAATGGTGTATAAGAGAAGAAACCATATGGCCAGGGGAGAGAGGTAAACTCTGTGAGCTGTGCCAGGATCCTGTGCCCTTTAGCACCTGCACAAGTGGCAGACCCAAATGTCCACTTCCTTTTCCTAAGACCCAACACCCCCTTTCCCCCTCCCAACTACAGGGAGGTTTAGAAGGATACTGGGTTCTGGGGCAGGAGTAAGAACAAAGGTAGTTGAGCAGAATCCTCTCACCTTTCTTGTTTTTACTAAGACAAATTAACTGGAATTTGATGAAAGAGAATTTTGCTAAAGAGCTGGCTCAGTTAGTTCGGAAGGAGGAACTCTGACTCTAGAAACCAGGCACTAAAAAGCCACCAGACTAAAAAAAATGAGAAAAGTAGAGAATGTCAATGGTTGGCCAACAATAATGGCAGCCTCTTGTAAGAGGAGAACACGAAGATAAAAAACCATCTTTGCTTCTGGCCCTCAGGTCCTCTTTCCTTAACCTTTCTTTCCTTTCTCCTCTGCCCTTAAAGCAATTAATCATATGGAAAAGCATTTGTTTTTCAGAATCAATTAAGAGTACCAAGTTTGGTATTCTCATGTAAACGATGGACAGTCTCCCCCATCTTCCCCCAATCTTTCAGTAGCAAAGGGCTTGAGGGTTGTCTCTTCAGATAAAGCAAAAAAACAAGTCCAATGCTTGCCTCCCACGCACAAATTCAAAATGATGAGAATTCTTGGCGGAAAAGGAATTGTATCACAGTACAAATCCTCTACGCTACTACAGAACTCTAACCAGCTGGTAAAAAGTAAACTGAGATTCAAATAGGGTTAAAAAACCCTGCTTTACATTTCAGAATTCACACCACAATAATGGAACAAACCTATCTTGTTCCTTCCACCATACCTGATGTACTGAACAATGTTTAGGTCTAGTGGTTTGTCAACTAGCCTACCTGCAGCAAATTACTTGGAATTTGGGTCATTTCCAGTTGCTTTCTGAGATTCAGATCTGAGAAAAATGGAGTACCTAGATTAAAAATTTGTGGTCCAAATTAAATGCTCTCCCAATGTCACTATGAAAGCCAGTAACTCAATGTTCAGATGGCTCTCTAAGATCTATGAGGCACAATCCTCACAACACCCCCGAAGGGGATAACCCAGGTCTCATGGTCCCCATTTTACAAATGAGAAAATTTAGGCTGACTTTCAAGAACCTTCCCAGAACTACAAAGCTCTTCAGTTTTCTCATTATTGGTCCAGTAATGTATTATTAGATGCCACCTACGGCAAATGATCATTTAACCTTTCTTTTTGAAACTTAGCCTTCATTCAAGACCTTTATGCAACATTCAATGATTTTATAAAAGGTTGAGAAGCAAAATAATAACCATAAAACAATAATAATTTAAAAATCCGCATTTAAAAATAACAGTCACACCTTTCCTCTTTTGAATAATTAAATCTAGCAAGTCTCTTAAGCATCAAAGGGGTTGATTAGGAAATAGTTTACCTTTACCTCCCAGTTTGAGATTTACAAAGCACTTACTTCACAACAATCCTATGAGATCATTCCATTTTACAGATGAGGAACCAGAGAGGCTGCCTGACTCACCCCAAATCTCACAGCAAGGATCAGAGCTGTGGTATAAGTCCCAGCCCCTGAATCCAAGTCTAGCTACTCCCTTTTTCTCTGTCTCAGACACCTTCTCATCACGGGATACTAGCTAATCCTCTAAACACTCAAGTTAAGTCTCCTCGATCTCCATCTCACTGTGAAAAATGAGTAGGAGCCTACAGATCTATGGGCTGCCCCAAGTCTCTGCGCTTTCAGAATGAGGAATAGTATACCACAATACAAGTGACTTTTCTTTTCAAGAACTTGAAGATACTTTCCATGTCAATTTGAAAAGTTTTTCTTTGAAGTATGATGAAATGATTATATTTCCCATTTACACAGTATTTAAGGTTTTACACAATTCTTTCTTTCCAATATCCCTGTTATGTGATAGTACTATTACAGGAATTTTTACAGCTGGGGAAACTAAGGCTCACAGGTGAAGTTTTATTTCCTGATCACACAGCTAGTGAGGTTAGCATCAATGCCAGGTATCCTAGCCCCACATCCAGAGATGTCCTTCCATGATCCCTCGAAGTGGGGCATAGACCAGATGACCCTGGCCTTTGAAGAATGTTTACGGATCACACACTCTGACAGTACCCATCAAACTACAAAGATTTCGGGTAGAGTCCCAGTGTTGGGCTGTGTATTTCTGGAATTCAAAGAGCCGCCCAAGTGGAAAGGGTCTCACCACTAGAAAGAGCTACAGCAACAACTCAGGAAACCATGGGCTGAAATATGAAGAGAGCTGCAATCTGACTCAGTGAAGGGGATACCCACACTTAGGAAATCGTGGGTTTTTTGACATAGTCAAAAACTTCCTTCCTCCACAGGTGTAGATATGTAGTCGTAAAGAGAAGTAGGATAATTTCCATAAGATTACAGAATAAACCAAGCTTAGAACTATTCTGGTGGTTTAGGCCTCTTTGCTTAAAGTTTTAGGATACACTCCAGTTGAGGGACTCTCATCTAAGTCTGTATACAGGTATGTGAAATAAGAGAATCGCTGATATCTGTAGGGGCTACAGAGATCCTATTCTCTGGCAGTTAGCAAACTATTTTTTTTTTAAAGCATTTCCCTATTTTCTCCCCTTAACAATGATCATTTCATAGACGAAAAGAACTTCTGAGTTAGAAAGGACACCAGAGATCTTTTCAGTCAACTCAATTCTCTTTTCAAAAAGAATTTCTCACATCCACAGAAATTAGGAAGAGTATGACAATGGGTACATCACTGAACCTCTCTGGATCTGTACAATTATGAGATTTAAAAGGTCTTTTCCATCTAAAAGCATACAATTTAGAGGCCAGGATCTGGGTGACAAGAAATAGTGCTATTCAACAGAAATCCCAGATGGGTCATTAATGTCTATAGGAAATAATAACCCTAAGCCTGACCACAAAGTTCCTAATTGGGGGAGATATTTACCAGGAGCATTATATTTCTTGGATCTAGGTGGGAAACTGCCAGAGGAAACACAGAAGGGGGTATTTAGAGGTATTTATAAGAATTAAAGTTTGATTTATTTAAGCCACAGTTAAGCAGACTATGGAGAAGTATCCTATCAAGAGGCAGGGAAAAGGCACAGAAACACATTTATCCTAACTAGTTATTATTTGGAGATTGATGATTTATCATGTTTCCGTAACAAAATGTTTCCTCGGTTAATTTTCCAACTTTTTTTTTGTGAATTAATAAATGCACTATGGTTCACAGGAAATTTTGTTGTTAGCGATGACAGGTCACAGAGAAAGAACAGTTAAAAATTCTCATCCTTCTGTAACTGTGGCACTGATGATTGTGTAGAGAGATTTAATTGACACAGTAAAATATAACACTTCCGCCCGACCACAGTCAGGTTTCATAAAACTTGAATGAGCCCCTCCCTCACCCCTGGCAAAATCATGTGACCTTCCAGAAGCTGACTCAAGATAAGCAACAAAACGACAGTTCAGGTGGTCCAAGAAAAGTCAGCCTATCGGCCAGGTCTTTGTGTTTCTGCCCTGCTAATGTGAATTCTCATCCAAGTGAATACTGAAAAATAATAAAGGATCCAGAGAGCTAATGTATACTTTTGCTTAACTCCTTGGCAAATAAATACCCTCAGCTGTCCTCCTCCAAAGCCCAATTCCTAAGCTAGAAAAGTGCATGTTCATTCATAGCAAAATTCTAGAATGGATTATTTAAAGAGACCATTAGCATGTAGAAAAGAAAACGATGATCTCTATATCAACCAACATGGCTTCATTAATAACAAGCTAAGCTAAATTAGGCTCATTTCCTTTCATGTTCCTCAACTCACCAGAGAAATGTTGTGATCATAGGCTACCCATATTTGAGAAAAGCATCTGCCAGATGACCTTATGATGGGATGGTAGCCAAAACACAGAACAGTAAGGCAGACTTGGGGCTGCTGAAAGATCCAACTCCAAAAGTGTTCACTAGGTGCCTGACCATCAAGAGTCAACCTGACTTTTCAGGCTGATTTCAAAAATTCCCCCTCAAGCATTTGACTTCCCAGTTAAAGTAGCCACCTCGATATTCTCAGGCATGCCAGTCCATCTCCCACCTCAGTGCTTTTGCACAGGCTGTCTCCCACACCCCAAATCTTTTCCCTTCTTACCTCCACCTCTTGGGACTCCTAACTCTCTTAAAGCCTCAGTTCAAGTATCACACACAAAGATGTCTTTCACTATTATTCCAGTTTTTAATGCTCCTCACTCTGAGGAAAGACTTCCTTTTTTATTTTCAACAGTGAATAAACATTGACTAAGTACCTACCAAGTGCTAGGCATTAGGCTAACTAAGTACTCGGTACAGGAATAAGAAAAAGGCAGTCCCTACCCTCAGGGAGCTTCCAATGTAATGGGGAAGGCAATACACAATATTTATTAACTGAAGACTTCTAATTTTGCATTTATTTTATATTTATTTCTCTGTGTAAACATTGCTCCCCTCTATCCCTACCCCCGAATAAATTCCTGGAGGGGAGGAATTATTTCATTATTTTCTTCATATCCTCAGTTAGTGCAGTATCTGGTAGACAGTAGGCACATAATAAATGTCCCGTTAAACTGTACTGAAATTGAATAGCCTATGCAAGGAAGTGTGTCTAGTGGGAAGTTAGAGAGAGGTCTATCCTTAAGTCTGTCAGTTCAACATTCCCACCTGCCCTGAATTTAAATGAAGGAAGTTGCTATATGCTTATCAAGTCCATAGATGTTGGAAAGGTCAGCTAACTAGTTGGATGACAGGATATTGGAATCTGAGGACTTCCCAGTAGGCTGGAATGTTGGGCCAACTATAATGAAGGGAAATAGGGATAAATGCAAAGTTGTGTACTTAGATTCAAAGTATCAATTGCACAAATATAACATGGAAGAGACATCAGTAGGAACATGTCCATTTAAAAAAGATCTGAGGGATTTTGTACACTGAAATACAAACCTAGCCTCTAAATGGGAGTTCTTATGCTGAAGCCTATGAATTTTTGGTTTTTATTTTAAATTCTGATTTCAGTATAATAGGTTTCCTTTGTAATCCTATGCATTTTATTTTATACATTGCAAAATATGATTTTAAGAAAGGGCCTGAAGACTTCACCAGACTGCTATCACAGGGTCCAAGACCCTAAAAAGGTGAAGAACTCCTGATCTAGAAAACGTAGCATTGTCCACTGCTCAGACACACAGGACTGTGTCCAGAAGAATGAACTGTCAAGCTGGAATACAAACGGGATGGTGAAGAGACCAGAAATCCTGCCACCTAAGGATCAGAAACTGGGGAATGGATAGAGGTAGGGTGAGATTTGGGGCTGGGATGTAGAAATAGACAGTGTCACTGTCCTCAAATATCTTAAGGGCTGTCAAGGGGAAGACTGATAAGCTTGATTCTGTCTAGTCCCAGAGAACAGAACTTGGACCACTGACTGAGAATTCTAGGGAGGCCAATTTCAGTGTAGTATCAGAAGAAATTCCTAGTAACTAGAGCTATCCACAAATGGAATGACTGCTAGAGACTCATATCAAAGGTCTCTAAGGAGAGGTGAAGTGACCACTTTTTGAGAATGTTATAGGGGAAGTCATGTTTGCAAGTGGATGGTCAACCTCAAAGGGTCCCTTCAACTCTACGATCCTACAGAAAGGGTTATCTAATATTCAGCTGTAAGCATCATGCTAAACTCGGAGATGCCCTACTTAAAAACTAGAGAGAAAACCAAACAATTCAATAGCTATATAAAAGCTGCCCTCTAAAGCTCTTTCATTTCAGGTAAGGTGTCTAAGTGATTAAAACTTATTAACCAAATCTGCATTTCCAAAGAATCAAAACTAATCGATTTCTTCACTGTAATGAGATTTGTTGTTCTGTGTGACCCCATTTGGGGTTTTCTTGGTGGAGAGCATGGAGTGGTTTTCCAGCTCCTTTCACAGACAAACAGGGTGAAGTGGCTTGCCCAGGATCATTCAGCCAGGAAGAGTCTGAGGTTAGATTTGAACTTGAGGAGATGAGTCTTCCTCATCCAGGCCAGGAACTCTATCTGCTGCAGTGCCACCTAGCTGCCCTTCACTGTAATATAAACTCATATGTCCAAAGATAAATACAGAGTGTGCTAGCACCCAACCACCTGAAAATCTATTTCCCTCTGCTCCCAAACGTGAAGTTAATTCAAAGGCGATCCTCTCACTTCTCCTTATAACTCTTTAGGTTATAAAGACACCCAGTGTCATGAAGGCATTTCAAAGAGCCTCTGCCAAGAAAAAAAAGCCACCTCCCACACAGTCGGCAGTTTGGAAGGGCTGGGCCACATCACCAACACAGAACAAAGTCAGGCTACAAATCCCCAGCCTTTCATCTCGGAAGAAAACAGAAAATTTGAGTTGTCTTTAGACATTTAGTGGCAAACTTCCCAATCACTTTAGAGCAATCAAAGAGCAATAATTAACACATATTTACTGTAATAGAGCAAGCTGTGACCAAGCTGAGCAAGCCATTCACCTATGGGCTCACTCCCGTTTCCTTTTCAAGTTTCATGGCAATGTGCCTCCAAGATGAGGCCTGTTATTAAGGAATATTTCCCTGGTACCTCTGTTCTAACAATTAGTGATTCAGAATGTCCCTCCCTGCCCTAGAGAGGCTGCCTCTGTTTGAGAAGTGTGTGCGCGCACACACACACACACACACACACACACACACACACGCCCTGCAATCAGAAATGATCCTAAACTGTGAACTGTTTCCTGGGTAGAGGGAGAAATTGTATCTGTGCCTGGCTCAGGTGTCTGCTATCACAAACGATGACTAAGAGCCACGATTTTCTCCATGATGCACCTCTCCAGAGGGCACCATTTTCTTCCCTTTTCTCTGAGCCGAGCTCACTTGCTGGTGACTAATGCTCTCTCGAGCAGCTCAGCACTGCTCAAATTTCATCAGCAAGCTCTGTCCTTGACGGCCTCTTGGCCCATAAAAGCCACCAAACCTATTGAGGGCAGCAGTGACAAACCAGGGCCAAAGAAACCATCACGTTGTGGACACCATGAGCGGCCTTGTGTTTTCACCATTACATTTTATTCCCCCTGGAGTAATGAGCAATTAATGTTCATTTTAAAGAAAAAAACTGTCTGCAAATGAGAAAACTGGAAAGCCCTGCATTTGACAGAGCAAAGGCAGAAGGGTTAGAAGCAAATGCCCTAGCAATGTTTGGTCATGCACCATAAGGGGCAGCTAAGTGGTGCAGTGAATAGAGCTCCAGTGCAGAAGTCAGGAGGATGAACTGAGTTCAAATCTCAGCTCAGACACTTGACACTCACTAGCTGTGTGACCTTGGGCAAGTCACTTAACCCCAACTGCCTCATCCTGGGTCATTTCCAGTCATCCTGATGAATATCTGGTGACTGGAATCAGATGGCTTTGGATGAGAAGTGAAGCTGGTGATCTGCACAGCCCCCCTCACTCAAAACAAAGTTAAGTGAAAGTCATTATTTCTCTGATGGCATGGTCTTCTTCGGCAATGAAGGACGACACACACACACACATGCACCATAGCACTCAACCCTCTTTAATGCCAAGATGTGGCCTTCATCATCACAAAATGAAACAATGATTACCTGTGATCTTTCATTAACCAGAATTTGGGGGGTGGGAAGGGCATGGGTATATGTCAAAGAAAGCCATGCCTAGAAAATGACCTCAGGGCAGAGACTCAATAACCACCACCACCCCCCAAACCTGGCAGCTGATGTCCTTGAATATATGTCCCAATCTGCACTACCTGTCTACAGCAACCAAGGGAGGTTCAGCAAGGCCTGAGATCCTCATTACATTATGGTACTTGATTCCAGGGTAGACACTTCAGAAATAGCTTCAATAAGATCACCTTCATGTAAAATCCCTCTGAAATTCTGTTTCATCTTTAAGGACTGCCAGGGCCCCAAACCTTCAGTTCCTCCAGCTGAGCTAGCTAAGCTAGTCCTCTGACAACACACTTGGAATTGATCCCTGGGCCCATCCTCAAAGCCTTCCTTCCTCCTCAAGCTGGGGAACCCGTGAGAGCTTGACTTGGCCTGCAGCAGCCTTCGAGAATACAATTTAGCTACCACATTATGATGAGACATCAGAGTATGACTACAGTATGCAATGAAACCGTGTTGTCTGTATTAAGCAAAAAAATTCAACTAAGCCCATTCCCCAAACATTGCAGTTAAGGGATATTTTACGAGCAATTTCAGCAGTAGCTGCATGATGATATGTTAGAATGCCTAGAAAATGAATGGTGCTTTGTCAACAGTGAATGACTATCCAAAGGTCAGCTAGGATTATTTTTTATCACTGAGAGTTCAAATGAGAGCAAACCGAATAGTAAGTCGCAAGGTACTTACGGTTATCAGACTGAAAATCTGGGACAAACTGTTCATCATCAGGAACTTGTGCTGGGGGAAAAAAGACATTTTAGACCTGTTCATTTACATGAAAATGTGCAGTCAAATATTTTGCATGCAAAAACTGGACAGCTGAGAAACTTGCCTTCAGCTAACCAGGCCTCCTGGAGTTGGCTGAGGTCCTGAAACAACTCTGGAATTGAAAATAGCAATAAAACAAAGAAGTTACAAGCTGCTTGGGAAAAGGAGAAGTCTCCATGCTGCTCCTAATACAGCCCAGCACACTACCTTCAGAATCGTGAGCCAGATCTGTATCCAAGAACTTTCTCTTTCTGTCAATCACAGGCCTTGCTCGATAGTCCTCAGGGTGAGATTTCTGAAAGAAGTGAACAGTGGCAGGGTGAAGACTCCCCCTTAAGCACAAGACTTAGGAGTGAGGTGCTACCATTCACGACGTAAAGAGAGGGCTCCCAAACGCAAACAAAGGCCATAGAAACTTACCCCAGGGACCATAAAAGGAACTTGCTGATCATAAAAACCATCCATTGTGCTTCTAATGTCTTTAATATCCCTCTGAAAGGTTTCAGCATTGAGTAATTCCTGGGTTCAAGGGGTCCTGTTGTTTGGTGAATCTCGCGGATTTCAAACTGAGAAACAACGGGAAAACAGAAAGAGAGAATTCTAAGCCGCAGTTTTTTAAGCTCTCAAAGAGAACATTCCCTTTCTTGGTGGCTCTCAAAGGTCACTTTCAGCACTAACTGCTGTGCTTGATTAAAAGCAGCAAAAGTACGACATTTAAAAGACGAATCTATTTGCCTAGCCCTCTCTTCCTCAACTGATTTTAATCAGAGGCTAGCTACCCTTCGACAAAACAGGAATGGAGCCCCGAGGGGGGAGGAATAATCCACATTTCAAAAGGATTCATCGAAGGTCATCGTGAAATGGTAGTGAGGGTGTTTATAGTGGTTATTTATAGTTAAGTAGCATCTCAACAGAGGCCAGTAGAGGAAGCAAAGAAACACCGAACTCAAGTATTCAGTGATTGCCAAATTGAAAGTCAAATACCAAGAAAAAGCATCTCAGATGAACATTTAACAGGGAGATTTTTGCACCTAATTTCTCAGCAACAACTATCTCACTTCAATTTATTCTCATTTATGACTTTCACCTTTCAAATCTACTCCAAGTCAACAGTTTATGTGCAGGGACCACACTTTTACGATATAAACTGCAGAGACTAGTTCAAAGAAAACTATGGAATGGATGCCACTGGAGAAACTTCCAAGGGCTTTCTTGCACTTCAAAAGGCTTGCGAGCTGACAGATTCATAAAAGTAAGTTATTTATTAAGCAGAATTTTATTTCTGTTTAAACTTATCCCGCCCCACACCCGCCCTCCCAAAAGGCATTAAGGAAACTAAATTAAAACTCTTTTAGGCAATTTGAAAGAAGGGAAGATGAAAGACATCCGAAAGCTACCCTAATTTGGAAAAAATAAAATCATAATTTTAGGAAGATACTTTCTTTCCAATACCTTCTAAAGGCAGAAAAAAGCAACCAAGAAAGGGAAAGAATCTTGCTTTATTTATTCAATTGCGATTTTAGCTCTCCCTAGATTAAAAAACAATTTTCCTATCGAGTTAAAATAATAAATTTTCCAGTAGGTGATAACCACGAGATTGTTTTGAACACTAATTATAAAAGCAGACGAAATGTTCATAGCTATGGAGATTCCCAAGGCTTCCACATTCCCCTCTTTGACTATTGGCAATGAGAATAAGCTATTAATACAAGCCAAGGATTGGAAGGCGGGAGGGGAGGGACAAAGCACAACGCACATTTTATAGCTTTGCAAGGAAAAGAATTTTAAAAAGAAAGCCTCTCTGTCTAAACAGAACAAAAACTTTCGGGCTACCCTCCATCCTTCTCCAATGTCTCCAAAGGTTATGCAAAAATCTCGAATGCTCAAGCAGAACATTAAAGAATTCGAAGATTTCTTTCCCATTTTACACAATCTGTCAGTCTATGGTTTAAGTGTGTGTGTGTGTGTGTGTGTGTGTGTGTGTGTGTGTTTGGGGACGAGTGGTGAGATAAGAGCGGCGAGATATTTTTAGTCTTATTATGAAATACATTACAGAATCCTTCACCAAGAAATACGAAGATATTTTCCAGATTGGGAGGTAATCTCTCTTAAGTAGATCTTAACAGCTAAGCGTCCAGAAAATAAACTCCATTTTTTTGTTTAAATTAATTACTTAGAATGTAAGCAAGTGTTCATTCTGGCGTTCAACCTACTTCCTTCTTTTTGCACCCAAGAAAACTAACGAACAGTCCAATTAAGGCCCCCTCCCCCACAACACAAATCTGGCTTTGCTTTTATGAATGGCAGAGCCAGCAGCAGCAGCAGGTAGAGACTGTAACTGGATCCCTAGCGTAGGGCCCCATTCACAAAACAAGACACACTTCCACCAAATTCCCAGCTTTCCCCATTCAAGAAAACTCCTTCCGATGTGCCCCCGCCCCCACCTCCAATTCACTAACTGCCTTAAGGCACAGCCCCTCCCCCTCCCTGTTTTAGGCAGAAAGCTCAAAGCTACACACGCACACACACACACTCTCTCTCACACGGTGGGGGGGGGGGCGGCGGGAGGGCGGTGTAGGGCGAGCAGGAAAAAGAAACCCGCTTCATTCATAAAGTCACCCACATTCATAAAAACTTGCAGCCGCAATCGCGGCCAATTTTCTCCCACGTTCCCCTTAACGGTGCGGGGTGCTGGCCCCTCTGCATCCCTACAAAAGGATCCTGTCTCCCCGAGGCACCTCTTTCCACATCTAATTTCAGCCCGAAAGTCCCCCAGAAAATGGGGCCTCATAAGCAGGCCCCCAAACGCAGCTCCCCAGCCATGGCTCTGAATCTGTGCAACCCCTTCTCCCGATCCCAGAACACTTTTAAACTCTCTTCGCCCTCCTGAGGACCCTCCAAGCTCGGCGATCACCCCAGTCTGCTCCACTCCCTCAAACCTGTGCACCCCTAAATCACACTTCAATTTCAGCCCCTCCAGGCTCCCAGGGACTTCCCCTCAAGCCACGTCTGAAGATCCTCAACCTTATCTAGTGCTCCCCAACCTCAAACATCACTGGGCACCCCACCTAATTTCAGGCTCCCCCAGCATCGCCTCAGGCAGCGCAGAAGCACCCAGACTCAAGCCCTGGCCCTCCAGGGATCCCCTTGAAAGCTGCCAGAGAAGCCCCCAAACCCTTCTCAATCACTCCAAGAACCAACAACGGCCCTACAGTGCCCCAAATTCCCATCAAGTCTCAGAGAGCTCTCAATCTCCTTTCAGACCCACTCCGGGAACCCCTTAAACTCCCCGAGTTGGCTCATAGACTCTTCTCAGTCCCCCCAAAAACCCCAAAACTGGTTTCCTGAGCGCCTCATAAAATCCCCGAGGTCCCCAGAGGCCCCCAAACTACCCCTGGACCCTTTCAAAGCTCCCCGACCTCTCCGTGGTCCCCCGATGCACCCCTGGACAGGAGCCAGAACCCCCTCCCACTGCGCCGTCCCCCCCACCTCACCTGCCCCCCCAGCTGTGCCGCGCGCTGGATCCGTGTCCATGTCCACGACCGGCAGACGCAGACCCGTTACGGCCCCCGGCCCCGTTAGGCCCCGCCCTCTCCGGAGGCGCGGCCCCGCCCCCGCCCGCACCTGGGCGCGTGCCCGAGCCTCACCTGCGCGCGCGCCCGCCCGCCGTCGTCCGCGCGCGCGCCCGCCTGACAGGAGCGCTCCGGGCAGGGGCTCCAACCGGCCGGCCGCCCGCCTCCCTCGCCCCGGCCCGGCCCGGCCCGGCGCTGTCCCGAAGCCCGCCTGCCCGCCCGCGCCGCCCTGCCGCCGCTCTCGGGCCGCCTCGCCGCCTAGCTCCCTCGGGCGCCGCAGCCGCCAGCCCAGCGAGCGCAGCAGCCGCCCCCGAACTGGCTGGGCCTCCGCAGCCCCCCGCCGAGCCCAGACCGGCCCCCCTGCTCCCGCCTCTCCGCTTCTCCCATTGGCCCGCAGCCCCGCCCGCGCCCGTCCATCAACGCTTGTTTACCCCTTCTGCGGGCCAATGGCGAGGGGTCGGCCCGCCAGCCCCGCTGGGGATTGGGCCGACTGCACGTTCCGATCCGCCTCCTCGGCGGGGGAGAGGGGTCGTTTTACATAATTTATGCACCGAGAGCCAGGACCAATCAGCGCACTCTGGTTTACATAATGTGGTTCGGACGTTTTTCATTCATAAAAAAACGCGACCTGAGGGAGAAGCTTCGCTGAGTCAGTGAAGCCTTTAAAGGGGCCGACCGAAAGAAATGAAGACGGGAGGTGAATCTAACGCAGGTTAGCAGAGGGTAAGATGGAGACCTGGATGAAATCTGAAAGACCATTGCATCACAGGAATGAGGCCAGAAGATGAAGACCTGGAAGGGATCTTAGAAATGAGTCCCCTTCGTTTTTACAGATGGGGAAACTGAGGCTCTGAACGGTTAAATGACATGTCCTAGGTCTCACAGACAGGCGACTGGAAAAAATGGACACTTGAACCCACGTCTATAAGCAATGACTCAAGAACAAGCATTTCTTTTCCAAGTGTTCCCCGTTCACTTCTGGTCTCCCAAGACCCCCACTACCCTTCTCTTGGGACCCTCCTTGTCTCTGCTTGTTGCGGGTAGAGATAACTCCTTTTATTTTCCTCCCCTCCCCCCACACTAGAGTGGGGGAGGGGTGGGAGAGAGGGTGGGGACGGGCTGGGGCTGCTCCCTGCTTCCAGGCTGCAAGCCTGGCTTTCATTCACAGCTGCAGCAAACGGTGCAAAGTTATCTCCTCAGAATGGAAGAATTCGTCATTCCAGCCAAAAAAGAAACTCGCTGACCGACCTGGGCGTGTGGCCCACTCAGAAATACACAGTGGGAACCCAGTCACTTATTGTGAATGCCTGTTAAGCAGACCCTTGAGTGTGAACCTCGCTTAGATCGGCATGGAGCAGATTCTCAAAAATCTTCTTTGGGGCTCTCTCTTTAATTATAACTTGAGTTCACAGCCAGATTTTAAGTGCTATTCCCCTCCCCCCCAAAAAAAATTTAGACAGGGCTGAAAGTCAGAGTAGAGTAGGTGAGCAGGACTCCCCAAATCCTGCGCTTCTATCACCTTTTATCCGACACAAGCAAAGGGAGGGCCCTGAAATTGGGGGCCAAGGGCCACAGAAGACCTCATAAGTCTTCATGCCCTCATTTTACAGTCTCCGGAGAAGGGGAGCGAATTCATGGACCTGCTGCTTACCTCCAGTGTGATCTTGGCACAGTCACTTCCTTTCAATCGCCTTAGTTTCCTCGTCTACAAAAAAGAATACCCAGAAGGCGGGGCGGGAGGGAGAGACTACGTGATCCCGAGGTCCCTAGGCAGCTCAAAGGGTTTACTCTGATCCAGTAATCTTTGCAGAAGTCACACCATAAAGTCAACCAACCATGAATCCCTTGGAAACCGGGCTCGGTAGTTAGCATTCTAGCCTCGCTGGGCTGTTTGTTTGCAGTTTAAGGAGTGTGAGATGCCGCATTTTGGAATTCAGTCCTGTACAGCTGGGGAAGGATGGAGGGCTCCCGGGGTCTGCCAAACATATACACATTAAGTGCAGTTGCTGGGATTCTTAACGCCATATTCCATCAAACAAGTAAACAAATCAGCCTTTTCCCCTCCCCCCAAGCCCCTCCCCAACGTGGGGAGCCCACACAATGGGTGCAGAGTAAGACCGTGTGGTATTTCTTCCGGCAGGACTAGCCAACCGCCAGGGATGTATGCTGGGGAGCATGCTGTCTGAGCTCTTCTCCCAGTGTGTCTTGGCAAGCCTCCTGACTAGTAACCCAAGAGATGAGGCTAGCTAGCACCCTTGGGAGAGGGAAAAGGGGAGATGGGAAGGCCAGCAAGAGACTCCCAGAGCACGAATGCTCTGTCCCCTCACTCATGCCTCTTAGAATCCCTAGTTCAGCTCAAGTGCTAACTTTACACATGAGATTTTGTCCTGATTCACCCCCCCAGATGTTCGTGTTCTCCCATCCTTGCCTCCAAATGACTTTGTACTTTGCGCGCTCTCTCTCTCCCTGTCTCTTTTATATATATATATATATATATATATATATATATATATATATATATATATATATATATATATATATATATATATAGAGAGAGAGAGAGAGAGAGAGAGAGAGAGAGAGAGAGCAAGTCATATATAAAGAGCAAGTCATATATATATATATATATAGAGGAAGTCATTACCCTCTGGAGATAATGACAGCATCTACCTCCCAGGGTGTGCATGTATAAATGTGTATAGGTGGCTAATGTGAGATCATTTCTGTAAAATATTTTATAAACCTGAAATCACTATGTAAATGGTCGGTATTATTGTTAATACTAACTATAATTTTACATACAATTATTAATATAATAATTATTGTTTATAATAAATACTTCATTTTTTTAAAAATTCAGTTCAATTCACTCTGGTATGCATTGCTTTATTTCTCAAGCATCTCACCTTCCACCCAATTTAAGAGACTCCAGGAGCAATAAGCAAACACAAAATTTCCACCAAAAGCTGCACCCAGTGTAACAGGCCTCTCACATTACATGGGCTGTGAGGAACCAGAAACATCAACCTATCTATACAAATACAGGCAGAATCAAAGATTTTGTTAATGTAGGGAGGCTCTGGTTGGGATCACGAGGCCCTGTTTGAATTCGGGATATTCTAGAGAGTTGCCTAAGTGACACACAGATTGAATGATTTGCCCAGGGTGTGAGAGGTGGAATTCAAACCCAGAACTCTAGGGCCAACAGAAACAAAGTAAAAGTTGCCCCCATTTTATATCTCTAGACAGCATCTTTTTCCAGCCGTTCTCAAGAGCCCATCAGATACGTAGATGTGACAGCTTTGGTCATGCCCCTTCTCCCCACCCCAACAAATCTCTAGGTTAATAGAGACCTAGCTATTTTGTTCAGTGTCCATTCCTGCTACATTGTGATGAAATCTCACAATGTCCTGGTAGGGGAAGTCACCTTGACTTCTCTAAAGCCTCAATTTCCCCCAATGTCAAACAAAGCGGTCAAATAAGACCTCCAAGGTCTAACCTTGATATTCTTTGTTTTCTGGTCCCTTCTCATTCTGACATTCTATGCTCTCTGTACCTCCTAGCTCTGACAATCTGTGTTCCTTCTCTTCTGGGCTGATGTTCTAAGTTCTAAGGGCTCTCTATGAATTCTTTCACCTTACGTTGTAAGGCTTCTTTCTAACTAACATTCTATATCCTAACCATCTTCCTAGCAGGCTGAAAACATTTCTTCCCTCTGTTTTGTTTTGTTTTCCACATGTTGTGAATATTAGTACAGTGTAAAATGTGTCTGTTAGATACCCCTTGCTCTCAATATGTGACTTATCGACCTGGTTTTCTGGTCATTGGGGGGAGGTATTTGTTCAGAACGATGCTTTCATCAGGCAACTCTCAGAGAGGAAACCCCATCCCCAGTAAGTAATCCTTCTGGCTTTGTTATCTTGGAGAATTAGTTTTCTGGAGTATCAAGAAGTTAAATGGCTTGCTGGAGGTCACACAGACATATATATATATATATATATATATATATATATATATATATATATATATATATATATATACACACACACATATATATATATACACACACATACATATATATACACACATATACACACATATAAAAAACCCATATGTCTGTGTGTATACACATACCATATAGAGATATATACATGTGTGTATATATACATGTATGTGTACATACATGTGCACATGCATGTACCAGAACTTGACCTCAGGTTTGCTTGACTCAGAAGACAGCGCCTAGATGTGCTACTGACATTCTGTGTTCTACTGTCCCTTTTAGAGTCTGTGATTTAAGGACCCTGCAAGGTCTGGCATGCTTCTCTAAGGCCCTTCCAGCCAACATTCTGTACCCAGTGTACTTATGACACAGTTTTATGGCCTTTTCTTGTGATCATAGGGAGCTGGATGGGACCTCAAGATTACTTAGCCCAACCTTCTTATTTTACAAATGAGGAAATCTAGACCCAGAGTTTTAATGACTTGCCAGAGGTCATACTGGACAATCGGGTCCTCTGACATTAAAATCTACTGTTGATGGGATTGTAGTATCTTAGGATCAAAGACTTAGATCTATAAAGAAACTTAAATGTTGTCTATCTACTCCAACCTCTTCATTGTACAGATGAGGAAACTGAGGCCCAGTGTATCTGTACCGTGGTGTCTCTTGCAAACGGGCAAATCCTCACTGTTCAACACCTCCTTAGTCGTTCTGCCCTTTCTCCCCAAATGCCTCCCAGTGACTCTACCCCACCCCCAACAAATGCCTTTACTTCCAGAAGATGATTTCTGTTTTTAGAATTTCCTTGTAGGGCACACACTGAGCCTGTGCTGCAAAGGATATTATATAAACAAGAGATTTCTTTTGCTAAAAAAAAATAATGTGTATCACCTACTAAGAGGTTTGGAAGAGGAAGCAATAACCTCTATGTGGGACGCCATGTTCTAGCAAAGCTATAAATGTAATTTCTCTTATGTATAAGATCAGTATCGTGGGAGGTTAATGTTTGAAGTTATAAACCTTGTGTATCCATCAAATCAGAAAGATTTACATGACAGAGAAGCGTGGGAATAAGCGTAGGGGCATTGAAGAATGCCCAAACGGTGAGTGAGTGAGTGAGTGTGTGTGTGTGTGTGTGTGTGTGTGTGTGTGTGAGAGAGAGAGAGAGAGAGAGAGAGAGAGAGAGAGAGAGAGAGAGAGAGAGAGAGAGAGAGAGAGAGAGAGAGAGAGAGAGATTATTGTAGAACTTGGTCAAAGAGAGTATTAGACAAGATCGTGCTTGTCTGAGTAACCATCAGAGCTTGCATCAAAGTATGGGGGGTCCGGGATATGCCGAAACACATTTTTCTTCCAGGCATGGGTGCCAAGCCCAGATGCTGATTTCTGCCCCCTCCCACCTTTTTGTGTTCTCCCTCCGGAAATTACTTTATATTTTGTTTTGAATTTTTATGTACTAGCTGTTTTCCCCCAAGTAGAATATAAGCTTCCTCAGGGCAGGGGCTAATTTGGTTGTGTACCCTGAAATCCTTTGTGAGAAAATAACTTTCACATAATAAGCTTTTTTTTTGGTTCTCATTGTTAAATTCAATTGATGTCATGTATCATCTGTGCACACCCATGCAGACCTGTGTGGTTTCTGGATCTGTCCAGCAATGACAACATGTAAGGTGTGTGAATATATAGAGTGGGGAGCAGGGGGAGGTGACCTTCTTTTGGAAACTCTCAGAGGAATCCCAAAGTACAGGCACCTGGTAGAGAGGCGGTGTGGGGCAGTGGTTTGAGGGAAACAGCATGGAAAAGGGAATGGCTCTGCAGTGCTCTGACTGCCACCACCACTTGCTGTGTCACCTTGGGCAAGTCACTTAAATCTCACTGGGCCTTAGTTTCCTCATCTGTAAAATGAGGGGGACTGAACATGAGGACATCTGAAGTCATTTTCAACTCCAAATCTAGAATCCTATGATCCCAGGATCACATCAGTTATGTCAAGGGCTGACCATCAGTTAGTAATGGGAAACCTTAAATATTCATTGTGTACAAGAGTGTGTGAGTCACGAAAGAAATGAAACTTGGCGAAGAACAAGTCTTTCAAATTGAGAATCTCATGTTTATTAATAATCTCTGTGAGTCTTCTCTGTATCTTCCTTTCTTTCTTTGTCTCTGTCTGTCTGTTTTTCTGTCTCTGTGTCTTTCTCTCTCAGTACTGAACTTGAAATCAAGGGATTTGAATCTCAGCTATTTCACTTTTGCTGTCTCTCACATAACTTACTGTCTTTGGGACCTCCCTGCCTTTACACCTCAGTTTCCTTACCTGTACAACTGTAGGGACTAATTTTTCTCTAACATCCTTTTGTACTTTAAATCTGTTATACACAACTAAGATGGGATTAATCATTTTGAAATGTCATCTAGCTCCATGTTCAAACTCTCCATCTCCTCCTTGTGCTCTGTACGGGGCAGGGGAGGTGGAAAAGAGCAAATTTGACTGTAAGTGAATACATATATATATATATATATATATATATATGTATATATATATATATATATATATATATGGATGGATGTATTGTGTATATGTACACACACACATATACACACAAACACACTCCCAGGACTGGGAACCAGTTCGCCAAGTTTGTTAGAATTGTGTATAAAATAAGGGTAAATGAGCTCTGAGTGAGGGTTTGGGGGACTTTTCTTTCTTATGAGTAAAGCCCATGGACTTTGTAACATCTGTTTTGATCACTCTGAGGTATTTTTGATTTATTGTCTAGTTCTGGGCCATGTTCAGAACAGGAGAAGCGGATACAATGGCAAATTCCATATTGACGAGGTATCATTGTGTTAAATACAATGGAGAAGCACAAAGAGGAGCAGATTTGGAGTCAGAGGATCTAGTTTTGAGGCCCAGTTCCACCTCTTCTTTGATTGTGGGATCCTGAGCAAGCAACCTATCTTCTCTGAGCCTCAGTTTCCTCAACTACTAAATGAAGGGATTTGACTAGGTCTCATGAGTCCTTCTAGTTTTACCATTCTGTGATTCTGTGGTGCCTTGGGCAAGCCACCTGCTATGAATCTTGATTTCCTCATCTGTGGATAGGCAGTTGAGTAGTACAGTAGATTAAGTACCTGACCTGGAGTCAGGAAGACCTGAGTTCAAATCCAGCCTCTGATACTTAACTGCTATATGATCTTGGGCAAGTCACTTAATCCTGTTTGTCTCAGTTTCCTTATCTGTAAAATGATCTAGAGAATGAAACGGCAAACCACTCCAGTATCTTTGCCAAGAAAAGTCCAATGATGTTACAAAGAGTTGAATATAACTGAACAAAAAGAATGAGGGTGAACCAGATCATCTCCAATGCCCATTAAATGAATCTGTGAGAAAAAGGGTGGTCCATTGGGATTCTGGAATTGGAGGGCTTGAGTCCAAATGCCAACCCTGATTCTCATTCTGTGGATGATCTTACAATTCTAACTTTTGTTGGAATATGGCACAGGCCTGTGCCTTCAGGTGAGGGTGCCAGTCCTGACCTTCTCAGACTACAAGGAACCTGGAGCCTGGGAGAAATGAGAACTCAGAGGTTAAAATCTTGGTTCTCTACCACAGACCAGCCTAAGCTGATGCTTTGGGGGCTGGTTCTGTGAGCTTTTGGCTGGGTCTGTGAGACGATGGCCTTCTTTTCAAGCTAACTGAGCCTTGGAGTGGGCAGTGTTTATGGACAAAAGTGAGATGGGCCACAGGCTGGCCAGACTCTGCAATGTTCACATCATAAGTGGCTTCATTCACTTGGCTTCAAACGAGGTGTACACCTTTTGCTTCACCTCTCCAAGTCAGATCAGGTTTTCAACACTCTTTACCTCCTCACCCACCCCTGCTCAAAGCTAAACAACCTCAGCTAACATTCAAAACAACCCTGCCTCCGCCCACTTCTCAGAACACTTGGTTCTAATATAAAGACTGCAGAGCAAAATGACCCCGCAGGCCAGAGAGGGCAGCAGCTTTGAAGAGGCCAAGGAAAGGAGCTGGCTTTGCCTGCTGGTCACAGATGAAGATACCAGGCTCAGAGTGAAGGGTCTGCCATCACATAGAGAAGCAAGAGGCATTGATGGGATTCAAACCCATGTTTTCTAACTCCCTGGTCATCAGCCAGGCCCTCTCCAGAGGAAGTTGGGGATAATATAGCACAAGGAGCAGTATGGTACATCTTCTGCAGTGAGAGAAACTGGATTTACATCCCGCCTCTGACCTTATTAATAACCAAGGTAACCTTGGACTGGTCATTTCCCACCCTCGGTTAGCCCACATGTAAAAAGAGACTAGATAACTTCTGAGGTACCTTCTAGTTCAAGATCTAGGATCCCATGATACCACGGTCAGGGTCTGGTCCAAGGCAGAGCAATAGTTAGATGATCACAGCGCTAATTGACTGCAGGAAGTGGTACCACCCATCTGAAGGATGTGGTCTTTTTTGGGTCATGGACTCCTTGGCAGTTTGGTGAACTTAGACCCCTCTTAGAACAGTGTTTTTAAATGCATAAAATAAAATGAATAGGATTATAAAGATAACCAATTATATTAAAACACAGTTATCAAAATATTTTTTAAAATGTTCAGGGTCCCCATGTTAAGATCCCTCATTTTAGATATGACGTGTTCTCAACAGCCTCGTAAAGATGACCCTTCTTTTCTCAACAAATGCTCACAAACTATTTCTCTAATAGAACATTCTAGATTTTTTTCTCTGTCCCGAAGTCAGTAAATAACCTGTAGCTTTCAGTCAACCTTCGCTTTTTTTTTTGAAAATTAAGACAATATGTAAGATGACCGTATGAAAGATTATGTTTAGATCATAGATCTACAGCTAGAGAGACAATAATTTCCAACCCCTTCATTTTACAGATGAGGAAACTGAGGCTAGAAAAGCTAAGTGACTTGCCTAGGTTCACACAGACACTAAATATCTGAGAGGATTTGAACTCAGATCTTTTTGACTCTAATTCCAGTGGTCTTTCTATTCACTGTACCATCTAGCCGGAGGCCTAGAGTCAGGAAGATCTGAGTGGAAAGATGACTTCAGGCATTTACTAGCTGTGTGACCCCGGGCAAGTCACTTACCCCTGTTTGCCTTAGTTTCTCATGTATAAAATGAGCTGGAGAAGGAAATGGCAAACCACCCCAGGATCTCTGCTTGGACACAACTGAAACGACTGAACAACAACAGATTTTGCAGCACCTTTTCCACGACCTTTGAAGAAATCCCTTACAAAGACTCAGCCACCAGCTAGTTTCTTTCTGTACCCTGGGAGATGGTTTATCCAGATCTGTGGACTTGAACTCATTGTGGGCATCTTGGTAGTCATTGCTTATCTCTTGACTTATCTTGGTTTTCTACTCCCAGTGAGTGCTTTTTTGCCCTCCTTCCTGGTCTGAAGACCATTTCTGTGGTGCAGAAAACAAGCAAAGATGATATGACTCAGGTGTGCTTTTCTGTTGTTGCTGGTTGCTACTGTCTCATCCACCCCAAGCTGTGATTCTGTCCCTTTTTTTACATTTGTTTTGTCTCAAAATATCTTAAAAACAGATCCCCTTTGGTCCTGTCCTTATGTTTCCTAGACATTCTCAGCCCGCTGTCATCTGTAGTGCTGCCCGAGGAGGTTAAGGCAGCTCCACCCTCCTGAAGAAAGGTGCTGCATCACTTTCATCCTTGTAACTCCAGTGGGTTGACAGGACAGAACCCTCTTTACACAAATGCTTTTCCCTTTATCCTTAGATCCATAAAATCTTAAATCTGGAAGATTAGTGGCTTGTAGACTATCTAGTCCAATAGTCTTATTTTACAGATGAAGACACTAGTGCAGTGCCTATACCCCACCAAGATGGAACTAGAAACCAGGTATCTACAACCCTAGCCCTAGGCTTATCTGATTGCATCATAGTGAGGACACAGGAATGCGTAATCGAGGCAAGGTTTCCTACCCATGGGACAAGGTTTCCCCTAATCATCATCTCCTGGTTCCTCTCTTCTGTTATCTTCTTCCTTCTTCCCCAGGCTTGGCAATACAATGGAATTACTGCTCACCTCTCTGGTTTTTTGGTGGCATCATGGGATTACAGACTCAAAGCTTATCTAATCCAATCTCTTTACTTTACAGATGAGGAAATTGGGGAAAAGAGAAATGACTTGCCCAGGTAACCAGCATCAGGGGCAGAACATGAATCTGGATCCTTTAATTCTAAGTGGTGAAGTGGATAGAGTGTTGGATGACTCATTTTCTTGGCCTCATGCACTTACTAGGTGTATGACCCTGGGCAAGTCACTTAACCCTGTCTGCCTCAGTTTCCTCATCAGTCAAATGAGCTAGAGAAGGAAATGGAGAACCACTCCTGTGTCTCTGCCAAAAAAACTCCAAATGGGGGCACGAAGAGTCAGACATGACTGAAACGACTCAAGAATAGCAAGGCAGTCACACTTCTCATGGACTTTCATGTCTGATGGATGACAGTGTCTTGTACCTGGAGGTGTAGGTGGATGGGGAGCTGTACATTCAGCTACTTCAGTCAGGAATTCTACTCATGATCAGGAAACATTAAATGAGAAGGGCTTGTTTTCTGAGTGATGCTTGTGGAATCTTTTCCTGGCTGAATTTGAGTCTGAACTCCATCCCCCACCTTGGTCTGGGCAATCTTCACAGGCCTGTCTGCTTTAATCATCTCCATCAGCTTCTTCTGATCCTGTATCTTCTTGTTTCATAACTAAACTAGCCTATTTTTTATTTTGATTTTCACCCTCTTGCATCTTTATTGCAAGTCTGGAAGAAGGCCCTCACTGTCTCCTCTGACATCATCGACTTGGTTAAGATTTAAAGGGCCAAATATGGTCTTTCCATCCTTCCTGCCCATACGTGGAACCCAGTGCCAAGGCAAATAACCCCCTCATTATGGGATCTATCAGCAGTGCTCATGGCGATGGATTACATGGCCATCCATGACTTACCTCCCTCGTAACTGCTTCATCCTCTCCAGCCCACTCATTTGTTATTGGAAAGGAGAACACTGGTGCCCAGTAACCTCACACACCTCGCGAGTTTAAACAGTAATGAAGTAAGTCATGTCTGTGTTTACAGCATGGGACACTCATGCCTTTCTCATACCTGATGGTATTTCTCCTCTTGAGATGATCAGCTATCTTGAGCATCTCTGGAGCCTCGAAATGGCTCCCAATCTTTCTTGGGTGTTCTGGAGCTCATCACCACCTTGGTTTTGAACCCTGGGAGTCTGAGGGAAGTTTAGGAATCTATGTGCCCTGAAAGCTCACTGGGGAAAATATAATGATGATGATGGTAATGAAGAAAAAATGTATCCTAGGTCACTTGCACTCCCATGTACCATTCAGTGGCAAAGCTGGGACAATTAAAAGCTTCAGCAAGATGGTGGGATAAAAAAATAATTAATGAAAAAGAATTAGCATTTCTACTTAGCAAAAACAAAAACCAGGAAGAGATAACAGAGAGAAGAATCCCATTCAAAATAGCTATAAAAGGAACAAATGGGACGATTTGAATATTGCCATGATGCTGGCTTTAGACCAATGTTTGATTGGATGAATGAGATGAGGACTGTTTGTCCTTTGTGTGCTCTCCAGTGAATGATTGACTCTGGGTCCAACCTCAAGGAGGAAAGGGATGTTGGGTGGATCTTGATGCCTTCATAGTGCTAGTGCCCTTATTAAAGATGACAGGGGCAGCTAGGTGGTACAGTGGATAGAGCACCAGTGCCGGAGTCAGGAGGACCTGAGTTCAAATCTCACCTCAGACACTTGACACTCACTAGCTGTGTCACCTTGAGCAAGTCACTTAACCCCAACTGCCTCATCCTGGGTCATCTCCAGTCATCTTGATGACTATCTGGTCACTGGACTCAGATGGCTCTGGAGGAGAAGTGAGGCTGGTGACCTGCACAGCCCTCCCTCACTCCAAACAAAGTCAAGTGCAAGTCATGTCATCATTTCTCCGATGGCATTGTCTTCTTCGGCAATGAAGGACTAACATACATTAAAGATGATTACAAATGGAATCATCTCATTCAAATATTGGGACTCTTCAAACTCAAATCCTGTAGAGACATGGATCAAGCTCAGTTCTCTGACTGACCCCCACTTCTCTAGGCCTAGCACAAGTCAAGTGGCTTGACCCCATAGAAATCCAAACCAACCAGTTCTTTGCCAATAAATCCACAATAGCCCATAATCCTTCCAGCCCCAATAGATGAGATTTAAGCTCCCTGTTATTTTCTAAGTGGAGTCTGTACTTTTTTGCCTGGCATTCAAGGTCTCCCCTCTGTACCAAGTCAAAGTGTCCAGTCCATAAGGATTTATTCAGTATCCACTAAGTGCCAGGTACTATACTAAGCACTCAACCTTTTGCAGCCCTCTCTTCTATTACTCCTTTCCATGAACTTCATGTTCCAGGCTAGTTAGAGCCCACTCTAGCCCACTCTGTCCTTGGATCACAGTTTGCACCTTTACGCTTCTTTCTTAAGGTTGTTCCTCATGTGCCTTCTTTCTCCATCTTCTCCACTGGAATCACTGCCCATCCTTTAAAGCTCAAGGCAAGAGCTCCCTCCTCCTTGGAAACCTTTCTTGATTCTCACCCATCCCCTCCACCAAATGGTAAAGACTGTCCTCAGCACAGATCTTTCTCTGTGACTCCAATGCAATTATCACCTACTATGGTTGAGTGTCCTTAGAGTGGGTCTGTCATTCTTCTAATATGTGGTAAGCTCCTTGAGGGCAGGGACTGAGCCTTTTCCCCTCATTAATTCTTGCTCCTCCATATCTGTATTTACTTATTATATTTCCCCACCCCCATTATAAGTTCCTACTGTTTGCAGAACACTGTTCCAGGAGCTAGGAAAGACACAGAATTTAGGAAATCAACATTTAAAAAAAAAACTTTTGATCTCTTTTGTTTTGACATCATTGAGATTTCTCAGGTATCCTTTCCACAACTTCCTCTGAAAGCTATCCCATATAAAAAAGAACTAAAAAGAGGATGAGGAAAAATGTTCCAGGGAATTAACCAACACATGAGAAAGGGCTGATGATCTATTAAGTGCTTGTCCCTTTTTGTGTATTTGTAGTCTCAGCATTGACCAAAATGCCTGACATTCTCTTGGGTGGGGGTTGTGGGGAGCAGGACCAAGTGATTTCATTGGTATAGAGAATTTCTAACAGGAGGACTTCATTGACACTTGATAGGAAACGTCACATCATCTGGAGTTTCTGGGGACACTTATGGCTTGCCTAAAGTCACGTAGCCTATATGAGACAAAGGCAGGATTTGAACCCAGGTCTTTCAGAAGCAGAAGATGAGAATCTGACATTCTGGGTTCTCAGATGCCTCCCAGCTCTGACATTCGTGGTCTAAGGACCCAGGTACTGGAGGGGTTCGGTGCTCTCTGTTGTATGTCCCTCCCAGCTCTGTCATCTTACGTTCTTGGGGTACTCCCATAGCTTTCCTCTCAAGTACAGGATCAGAGGCGGAGGGCTGCCTATCCCAGAGGAGGTGTTTTTTTTTTTTTTTTGTTTTTTGTTTTTTACATAATAGAAATGGAAAACTACTAATTATAGGTCAAACAAATCCAAAGAAAGTAAATGTTCCCCTGCTCTACGGGTGTGAAATAATCAGTCAATAATCATTTATGACCAGCCTACTATGTGCCAGGCACTATGCTAAGGGCTAGGGACTCAAAAGGAGGACAAAGATATTCCCTGCCCTCAAGGAGCTTACAATCGAATGGAATACTGCATATAACATTGGCCTTTTTGGATATCTTGGTTAATTTTCCTGAAACATTCCTACCCCCACCCCCCGCCATCTTTTTAATTCTTTACTATAAGGGCTGGCTCCCTCAAAGCATGAGAAGGAAAGAATCCCTTGGGAAACACAGTTTATATAAAAACAAAAGCTATCAAAAAATTTATTTTAAAAACTGTTTGCTGATTCCTAAATTTTATATCTTCCCTAGCTCCTGGCACAGTTTTCTGCACACAGTAGGAACTTTCTAAACAACACTGGTTGTATTGTTTAGCCCACAGGATTCTTGAAATGGTTTAAGAAAGCCAGACAGCATCGTTGATCTGAGTAGAAAGGATCTCTAAGCCCATGGAGTCCAACCTTTTTGATTTTTGCTGGTTTGTTTTTCATTGAGGAAACTGATGCTTAGGTAGGTGATGTGACTTGCGCAGGGTCACACAGCTAGTAAAGGTCAGAGTGTCCAGTTGGGCCCCTTCAAACCCAAGTCTCCCTTTCTCCACAACCACCATATTAGGCTTTCTGTTTCAAGTTACTCTATCATGATCATTATTTCAAAGGCAACAGGAATACAGGGAGGGGTGGGATTGCTCCTTTAGCCCACATGAGTCACAATGGACAATGGTGTTTTGGGGACATTTTTTTTCTCTTGGTTCCCACAAAAAATGTTTTCTGAAATGTTATGACCTCCCTCACTTCTCTAATCCTTTCCAACTTCCCAAGCCCCAAGGCATAGTTTTTTCTTCTTGGCACTTTTTTTTTCAAGCCTGAAAACACTGGATGACCGGATATGGGCAGTAGGCATGGAGCATGGGAGCCACAGTTTCAGTAAGAGCTTCAGCTCGACCCAGGGTAAGATGGCCCTGTTCTCCATTGTTGTCAAGGCAGAGGCACTGGGAGCTGGTTAGAGACTGAGAACCACACATCCAGCCTCTGGGGAGAAAGGCAGGGGATGTTTTCTTCTACCTGTGGCTCAGGCTTGCTTCCAAAATAAATAAAAAACGCTATTCAAAATAAAAAACACACAAAAGAACAGCCGGGGGTCAGAGACTCACACTCTCCAGAAATACAAGGGACCCAGGAAATGAATTTTGCATTAACTGGGCTGGGCTGAATGCAACATTTTGGTTAAATTTTATTTAACAACAGGACAGCCTAGTCCCCTAGGGACCAGCAGTTGCTATTTGAAATAAACTGTTATTGCTTTTATGAGGGTTTCAGTGTATATGAAACCTGAGCAAAGTTCAGGGCTCCCCAAAGAGAATCGTGCCCCTGCCCCAGTTAGATCCCACCAAGTGCTGATATGAGAACAGGTCCTTCCTCTACCCTCCCCCTAACCTTCCCCCTTTATTCAGGCACCAGCCCAGGCTTAGATTTTCCTGGACAAGTGAGTGCCATCTTTGCCTGTACTAGACTCGATTTTACTAAGTGGAGCGAGAAGATGGATTCAGGAGTTCATTTCCCAGGATTTTGGGATGGGTTTTCCTCTAGTCATGAGGCTGGCCTGGGTTCTGAGAGGCCTTTAGAAAAAGAAACAAACTTGCAGGCACATTGCAATCCATGCCCAGTGAGGCTGCTGGAGATGCCAGCTGGTATAGGGCTGCTGGGAATCACTTCCTTATAGCCCAGGGTTGGGCTCCCTCACTGCCCAGTGGGGACTTGTTTAAGGACTCCAGGTCTTAGGGTAGAGGATGGTTCCTATAACGAGAAAGGTGGGATGGGGAGGAGGGAGGGAAGAAGCATCACAAGAACCACCCACTCTGCCTGATAAAGTCTGAGCCCTACTTAGAGTGAATTCTGATCATGGCATCCCAGGGGAAGTAACAAGGGGTCATGGGAGGAACCTCAGATGATATCTTGTTCAATGACCTCATTTTACAGATGAGGAAACTGAGGCCCAGAGAGGTCACAAAGGTTGTAAATGATAGAGCCAGGATTCAGATTCGTGGCCCCTAACTCCAAATCCACCATGTTGCCCACTGTGCTACACTGCCTCAAAATACTGGAAGATCTACCATGAGGGACTGTGTGGGAAGGTGGAAAGCCTGTTGGACTTTAAGTCAGCAGAGACCTAGGGCTGAATTCCATCTCAGACATTTACTAGCTATGCGACTGGGCAGATCTTTTCACCTCAGTTTCCTCATCTGTTATATAAGCATCATAATAGCATGTACCTTAAAGAGCTGGGCAATCAGGTGGTAAAGTAGCTAGAGCACCAGGCCTGCAGTCAGGAAGACATGAGTTTGAAAGTGACTTCAGACACTTCCCAGCTGTGTGGCCCTGGGCAAGTCACTTCACCCCGTTTGCCTCAGTTTCCTCATCTGTCAAAAGGGCTGGAGAAGGAAATGGTCAACTTCTCCAGTATCTTTGCTGAAAAAATCCCAGACAGAGTCTGGAAGGGGCAGACAGGACTGAACCACAAAAATTAGAAAGTAGGGTCCTTGCAGGCAGAAAAAGGGATGGAGTGTGTGTGTGTGTGCGGTGTGTGCCCGTGTGTTTCCCCTCTTTCTTTGTATCCCCAGCTTGAGCACAGTGTCTGGCAAACAGTAGGCACTTAATAAATGCAGGTTGACTTGTTTGATTAAAAAAAAATCCGATTCCAAAACAGCCTCCCTTTAAGAACGTTCATCCTAGGGGAAAAAAAGCACCCTTAGCCAACGGGTAAAAGGGGATGAGACTTTTTCAAGAAGTGAAAGGATATCTCACGGGCTTTACTGTGCTTCCAAAGAGCAGGAGTGAACCCCAACCCCGAGGAAGCCGGGCTCCTGTTTACGTAAAGCGAGGCCCGCCTTCACCTCCCCTCCCCTCCCCCCAGGGCGGGAGCTGGAGGCCCGCATTCCTGCCACCCCCCCCCTCCGCCGGAGGCCAATCGGAAACAATGTATCCGATGGCAGCTCTAATGGGAAGGTTCAGCACCTCGAGGAACTTAGAGCCCGGAAACGAGCGAGATAAAGCTCTCTTCCCCCTGCCCGGCTGGGTGAACCCGAAAATGTATCTGGGCCGTGCCCACCCCCACCCCCAGATTAAGAAATGGAAACAAACCAATTCCAGGCCGGACGCATGCGCGCCCTGCCTCCCTCCCTGCCAGCCTGGTGAGATGTGGGCCCCCAGGCTGCCGGGCCGGCTTCACCCCCAGAGGGACCAGGCGGGCTGCTCGGGGCAGTACGGGCTGCTGGAAGCCTCCGGAGGGTGACATAGGAAATGGAATTTTAAAAACACATATGATATTTAAAATATTTTTTAAAAATATTATTATTTTAAAAATACGTATTTTTCAGACAATTATGGAAAGGCAAACTTAAAAATAAATTTCCGGGGGGTAGCAAGTGGTGTTTGGGTTTATTATCTGGACTCAGCACAATGCCTGTTTCTCCTTCACTCATTTCAATCATGTCCAACCTTTTGTGACCCCCTTGGGGGTTTTCTTGGTAGAGATACTGAAGTGGTTTACCATTTCCTTCTCCAGCTCATTTTACGGATGGGGAAACTGAGGCAGACAGGGTGAAGTGACTTGCTCATGGAGTGTTTGAGGCCACATTCGAATTCAGGTCTTCCAGACTCCAGGCCTCCACTGCTCCATTTACTGTCACCTAGCTGCCCTGGTACATAGTAGGCACTAAATAAATGCTTGGGGTAGCAGAAGGCCTCCTTTTTTGGTGGAGGTGGGGCGTCTCACCTTCCCCTTCTTCACCTTCTGCCTTCCTCAGGATCACAGTCATAATCCCACCTTTTGTAAACAGCCCTTCCCCGCCTCCCATAAGGCTATTACTGTTCCTCTCCTGCTTATTTTGAATTTATTCTATTTCTAGTTTGCACATAGTGGTTTGCACTTTCTCCCTCATTAGACTGTGAGCTTGAAAGCAGGGACTGGACTGTCTTTGGCTTTCTTTGTTTCCTCAGCGCTTAGCATAGCCTGGCACATAGTAGGTTCTTCATCCTTTGCAACAAGGTGATAGCTGAGGAAATAAAGGAATTTATTAAGCATCATGTTCGAGCTAGGCACTTTGGAAGACAATGTGAGCCGGTTCCTGGCTGACTCAAGGCCTATCTAGAAGCATGCCAGCCAGGGAACCAGAGACCCATTGGTTGCTGTAGCCTTCTCAGTAGTGTGGGTGCCATCTGATCCATGCTCAGTTCTTGGTAGATGCTGGTTTGTGAAGCAGGGTAGGGGTGGGGCTTGATGTAAGGGTTAGCTGAGATTTCATTTCATTCTTTGTTTAACTGGACAGCTCAGCCCCAGGTCATGCGTCCATGCTGAGGAGGGGAAGGAGTTTGGAAAAGAAGGGGTTGTCTAAGCAAAATATAACAATAATATTAAAAAAAGACTTGTTGAATGAATACGGGAGGGTTTGAATGGCCCATCTGATGCCATAACGAAGGAATCACTTAAAGGAATCACTTTGAGAAGTGAATGAAAATATCATTGAATAACCAATCAATGAGTGAGTGAGATAGCTTTGAATTACACCTCTGACACTTCCTGGCTATTGTGACCACTGGCAAATGATTTAACATCAAGCCTCACTTCTCTCATCTGCAAAATGGGTATAAGATCTCTAGTCTGCCTCTTAGGGTTGCTATGAGGATCCAGTGAGATAATGTAGGTAACCTTGGGGTGATATAAATGTCAGCTGTGGTTTTTAGATGTACAAGTTAAAACAGGTAGGGGCTTGGGAGGTTCCCATGTTTTAGGGAAGCTGGCCCCAGGTCCCTCTTTCTTCCTTAGGCTACTCTACGGCAGGCTTTCACACCCAATCTGAGTGTGAAAATTTAGTATACTGGATACTAATTTTCACAGTTGTCTTTCCCCCAGCAAAATGTAAGCTTCCCAAGGACTGAGACTTTCTTTGCTAGCATTTAGACCTGTGCTGGGCACCCCAAGAGTCCTTAATAAATGTGTGTTTACTTGATGTTTAAGTGGGAGCTTTAGCATCAGTCTGCCAGAAAGGCTCAGGAAGATGCTTGGGGACATTCCTTCATTTGTACAGGTAGCAATAGGCAGCCAAGAAGATGATCTCTGTAGTGGAGGCACCCTGGCCTAAGAGTGCTGGTCTTAGGAATGGGAGGATGAGTTCGAATCCAATCTAGACAAATGTAATAAATAAAAGAAGCCAATCTGAACACCAGGCCACTCCAAGTCCAGGACAGATGGGCATCACAGATTTAGAACTGGAGACATCTGCAGAGGCCATTAAGTTCAACTCTTTCATTTTATAGATGAGGGAACTGAGGCGCAGAGATGTTCCAAAGGAAGACGGGCTCAGAGCTGGAAGGGACCTCTAAGATACCCTCTGTCATTTTATGAATGAAGAAATTGAGACTTCAAGTGGAATCATCAAGTTAGATCAGGAAGTGTCCTTGGAGACCTTGTGTTCTAGGTAAGTTAGAAAACAGCAAGCATTTATGAAGTGCCTACTGTATGCTAGGCACTGATGATGCAAAGAAAAGCAAAACAAGCCCCCTCTTCAAGGGGCTCACATTTTAAAGGGGGAAATACCATTTGAAAAACTATGTACATACAAGATATATACAGGATAAATTGGGGGTGATCCCCAAGGGAACGCACTAACATGGGGTTGGGGGTGGAGGGTGTGCAATGGGACAGGCCTGGGATTTGAAATAAGGAAATGGAAGCACAGACAGGAGAATTTGCCCAACGTCACTCACTTAATGGTGACAAAGGGAGGATTTCAGCCTTTGACTCCAGGATTCTCTTTCCACGGTACCACATGCAGAGAGGAGACCTTTCAGGCAGCCCAAAGGAGACTGTCCTCCAGAATGGAAAGGGTTACATTCTCTTGGCCCTCTGGCAAACACTTTGTTTGCTTTCTGCTTTGAACTGCCTTCAGAGGAATGAGGACCCGGCTGGCTAAAGAAAAGAAGGCAGAATGTATCTTTGCTCCAGATTAGAACATATTAATATTCTATTTGCTCAAAGAACAAATATTTCTCCAGGAACCAAACCCAAGCTCCAGGAGCGGGTGGCATCAGCTTCTGAGGTCACCAGGCCAAACTTGTACTCTTGGCCAGACCAGAGCGGCTACTTGAAAGCAGTCCTCTTCCTGGGACAATTAATCCCTGGGGAGCTTGGGGGCTGATTAACAAACTTCAGGACTGAATGTCCACACCTGTAGTATGGTGTGGAGTCTGGGGAGTCATATTCTTGGAAGAAAACAGGTGAAGGCTTTAGATATGACTCTGATGGGTAGGGCAGGGAACTCAGAATGATACCATATGAGGAAAGGGTTGGAGGAATCCATTTGACCTTTGATAAAACTACGGGGGCCTCAGTTTCCTCATCTGTAAAAGGAGATTGAACTAGACAGATGAGATTGAACTAAGATCCCTTCCACCGAGAGACTGACCTTTCTGGGTCTCAGTTTTTCCATCTGTAAAATGAGGGAGTTAGACTAGATGTCTCTGACTTCTGGGGTCTCTTCCAGTTCTAAATCTATGTATGATAACCGTGGCCTTTAAATAAGCTGCCTTGTCTCCCTAGACCTCCATTTCCTCATTTGTAAAATGGGCAGGCAGAGGAGGGGAAGTGAGCCAGATGACCTCTGAGGGCCCTTCTAGTTCAAGAGCAATGATTTCTACGATCTTTGACCATTCACTTCAATTCTCTCGGCTTCAGTTTCCCCATCTATAAAATAAGGGAGTTGGATGGCCTTATTTGGTCATCTAAATGGCTATGCAGTTGGCCTCTCAGTCCTCTTCTAGCTTTAGATCTAGCATAATGAAAGGTGGATGATAAGACCTACAGTCTTCTCCTCCCAGGCTGGGGTGAGGCTCTAATGAGATGTATCTGGAAGGCTTTGCAAACTTCCTACTGTTATGGCCAGCTCCAACGGGAACATCAGAAGGGGGACACCTGAAGCCCAACCTCCTCCCTTCTTTTTGGCTCCCACCCTTGTGATCCTGGGCTGTGACCTGTGAGCTTTTGTCTTAAACAGTCCTGGGCTCAGGCCTAGTCTGCCACTTTATGACCATCAGCATACTGTGGTGCCTTCTTTCCCCCAAGCATTTTACTTATAGATCATCTCTTATAGAAAGGTAAGCTCCTTGAAGGCAGGGATGGTCTTGTTTGTATTTGTAATCTCAATGTTTGGTCCATAGTGAGTACTTAAAAACCTCCCTCCCTCCCTCCTTCCTTCCTTCATTCCCTTCCTTCCCTCCTTTTTCCTTCTTTTTTCTCCCTCTTTCCCTTCTTCCTTCCTTCCTGTTCTAGAGCTCTGATCTTAAATCACTTAACATCACCAGGCCTCAGTTTCCTCATCTGTACAATGTCAGTTGAACTAGCTGGTCATCAGGGCCCTTTCTGGCTCTCTGTTATCCTGTGATGCTGGGATAGGATAGCTGAGAAGACAGGGCAGAGTAAGGGTGGGAATCAGTTCTGATGATTTTTCAAATTTGAGGTATTGTTCTATGTTCTGTGTTGTAACTCCTAAGAACAAATAGGACTAAAAAGGTATAAATTTCAGGGATGTGGATTTTTCCTTAGTATTTAAAAAAATACTTTCATAAAATTCACAGGCGAGAGGCAACTGGTTATAGTATTCCCCAAGGTTCTGTCCTTGGCCTCCTCGTCTTCCTCTGTACCAAGGGAGCTTAACCTTTTTGTCCATCACAGACCTCTACTGTAGTCTGTTGAAACCTTCTCAAAAGAAGGCCTTTAAGTACATAAAAATGAAACGTTGCTGTTACTGTATACAGTGTTCTCTTGGCTCCGCTCAGTTTCCTACTCATTGTTTTATGAGAGTCTTTCTATGCCTTTCTAAGATGGTTCAGGTCATCATTTCTTATAGCATAGTAGTATTCTATCACAACCATATACCACAACTTGTTCAACCATTCCCCAATTGATGTGAGCCATTTGACTACCGTAAATACACTAATTAAAAATAAAGGATAGATGAAGAAAGACACTGTCTGCATCCAGAGAAAGAACTGATATATAAGTATGTATAGAATAATTGTACACACACACACACACACACACACATATTTGTGTCAAATGGTAGCCATCTCTAGGACAGGGGAGGAGGAGGGAAGGAAGAAGAAAGGAAAAGAAAAAAATTTACATAATAACTCTTTTGTATATTTGGAGGAAATAGCAAGTTGGACTTGGTAGGTTTGTAGTATCATGAGCAATCATCTTTATTGTACTGCATTATAAAAATGCTTGTTTTGTTTCCTGAACTGGAAATAAAATTTAAAAAACCCACACATATGTGAAATACTTATATTCAATATTTTGTCTTATGTGCTGGTTGCAAAAAAAGAAGATAAGTAAAAAATTAAATGCATCAAACAAAATGTATAAGATTACCAAAGAAGCCAGTTATATTGAAATATAATTATCAAATACTGAAAAAAAAAACAAACAAAAAACCCCAACCCTCAAATTCTTAGATGTCAGGCTGAGAATCCCTGCTTTAAACTATCTCTTTTGGCAGCCTCATCAGCTTCCATGAGTGCAATTATTATCTTAATGCAGATTATTCCCAAAACTATGTATCTTGCTCTAGTCTCTCCATGGGGCTTCATTTCCAATCACCCATTGATTGCTGGACATTTCAAACGAGATATCCTGGAGACATCTTAAAGTCAACAAGTCTAAAACACAATTAATTTTATTTTCCTTTAAACCCTCCCCTTACTCCTTGAAAGGAAAGCTATGGCAAATCTGGACAATGTACTAAAAAGCAGAGATTTCTCCATGTTGATAAAGGTCTGAATAGTCAAAGCTATGATTTTTCCAGTAGCAATGTATGGCTGTGAGAATTGGACTATAAGGAAAACTGAGGACCACAGAATCAATACTTCTGAATTGTGATGCTGGAGAAGACTTTTGAGAGTCCATTGGACAGCAAGAAAATCAAATCAGTCAATACTTAAAGAAATTAATTCTGACTATTCACTGGAAGTTAAATACTGAAACTGAAGTTTAAATACTTTGGCCGCATAGTGAGAAGATGGGACTCACTGGAAAAGACCCTGAGACTGGGAAAGACTGAAGGCAAAAGGAGAAGGGGATGGCAGAGGATGAAATGGATAGAGTATGTCATGGAAACAATAAACATGAACTTGGATAGACTTTGGGAGACACAGAAGCATAGAAGGGTCCGGCTAGCTATGATCCATGGGGTCACAAAGAGTCCAATACTACTGAATACCTCAATAACAACAAAGCCTTTCTCTCTTCCAAGCTTCCCTATTTCTGTGGAAAACATCACCTTTCTTCCAGTCTCCTGCTTTGTAACCTGACTCCTCATCCTCCCTAACCTCATATAAGCATCAGTTGCCAAATCTTGTCATTTCTGCAGTCATAGCATCTTTAGTATCCATCTCCTCTGCACTTATGCAGCCACTACTATCCCAATATAGGCTTTAATCACTTTTCACTTAAACTTTTGAAATAATGGTCTCCTTGACTCAATCTCTATCCTACATCAATCCATCTTACACTGTACATTCAAAAGCGGTTTTTCTTAAGTGAAAATCTGACCAAGTTATTCTCTACTCAGTCATCTCTAGTGACTTTCTATTATCTCCAGGGTAAGATACAAACTCCTCTGTTTAGCTCTCGAAGCCTTTTACAACCTGACCCTTGCCTATCTTCCCAGGCTCACTGGCTATCTCACTCTCTGTCCCATCCCCTGAGGAATGAGTATTGGGTTTGTAGGCTGATCTCTAAGCTAGCTTTTAGCATTAAATCAATGACCCCATAAGTGCCGTTAAAAACTGAATTGAATGCTTTGTGAGGCCGTTGAGAGATACAAAGCGTGTCAGAGGGCTCACCTGTCCTATCCTTTCTTTTTAGAGATGAGGCTCAGAAATTTTTAAGTGGCTTTCTCAATGTTCCCCAGGAAGCAGGCTGGTAGAGTGACCTTCTTGTCACTGAAGGGAAAATACTAGGGAGAAGTTCTTGTATTGAGGACAGAAGCCAGACTGGGAGACGTCTAAGGTCCCTTCCCACTCAGGATCTGACACCTTCTGCCTCTGTCCCTCTACATTCTCCTGTGTATTTCTGGGAAGACCAGGATTTGTGGGTTGCTGCTGAGGACTGGACCCTAGAAGTCCCTAGTTGAGAGTCCAGGCCTCCAGTGGCTTTCGGTCCATGGGGTTGGGTCCAGGTAACCCAGCAGTGCCTCTCAAGTGGCTGGCCTCACAGCTATCTGCACCTGAAGAGTGACTCTGTTAGCTGTTGTGGCTAGTAATCTCCTAGTGTAAATTTACCTGGGGCCCCCAAGCCAAAATATCCGAAAGGCTTTCTTTATCCTTTGTTGGTCTCTGTATAAACAGAGCTCTTGTCTCCTTTGAATGGCCTGAACTACCTGGGCTCTGGGCTATGTTTGCACCCATGGGGGAAGATAAAATCACCTGCAGCTGCAGGGCTGAGCTTCCTTGTCCTGGCCCTCCCTTGGTGCTCTCCAGCAATTTCCACCTAATCTCCCTGTGCTGATTAGGGCCCTGGAATAAATCCGTCTCAGCCAGCTCTGTATGGGAAGTAACCCCTACTTTATCCCCTTCCCCACTCCCTTATTTAAAGAGGGACTTGTGCCTGCAGAGAACTGTTTCGCTCGGTCTTGGAAGTTTCTGATCATACTCAGCAAACGTACATGGTTGACTGGGCAGAGAAAGCTCCATGTCTTTGCAACGGAGACTTCTCAGTCCATTCCTTTGGTCTTTCAGTCTCCAACCCTTGCAGAGGCTTGGGGTGAGGGGTGGAGTATGGGTAAGGGGAGTCACCATTGGAATTCCAAGACTTGTCAGGACCAGCCTGGGATGACATGGCGAAGGAAGCGAACTTGGCTTTGACCACCCCTGCTCTGCCCTCTGCTTTTCCTCTTGCTTGTCTTGAAGAAGAAAACCACATTTTTCTTTTTCAGGGGTGGTTTTTCATTTCAAGATCCTAATTTGATTAAGTAGAAATGAGTGGTTGCTGCTCCCTACCTAGTCCAAGGGTCCTCATGGCCCTTGTAGAATCACAGGGTTGAAAGGGACCCTAATGATAAGCTTGTTCGTCTCTTTTGTTTTTACAAATGAGGAAACTGAGGCCTGGAAACTGAAAAGGGAAGTGACATGGAAGATGGTGGTACGGGTCAGGACTAGACCCCAAGTGTACTATGGAAAGAGTTCTAGAATTGGAGCACCCAAAGTCTGTCACCATTTCTGATACTTATGTGTGACCTTGGCCAAATCTCTTCATTTCCTTGAGGATGGTTTCCTTCATTTGTAAAATAAAGGAGGTTGGGCTAGTTGGTATGTTCTCTTCCAGCTCTAAATATGTGATCCCCCAACTTGACTGTCTTGGGTCACCCTCCTGAGCCTCAGTTTCCTCATCCGTAAAATGTGGGGGTTATACTGGGTGGCCTCTGTTATACCTTCCAGCCCTAGATTTATGTTCTTACTGATCAACTCACCTGCTCACTCATGTCCTCCAGGGTCTCTCCCCTTTCCAGTTTTCTTTGGCTCACCCTTCAGTGCCCTTGCCTTCCCCTTTCCCCTCTCCACTACTCTCTCAGTCAACAGCAGCCACCCCTCCCCAACAGTAGCAGCAACAACAACTCCCATTTATAGAAAGCCCTTCCTTCACATACAGCCCTGTGAGGTAAGTAGTGAAAATGGTTTTTAATCCAGGACATATTTCTAGCACATAGTGGAAACTTATTGATTGAATTCATCCATGTTTGATATTCCTGGTGTGGAAATTCCCTGCATCAGTGTAGAACAACTAACTGCCCTACTGGTTTAACTGTTTCGTTATTTGGGGTCTTTATATCTCTGGTGCCTAGCACTGTGCCTGGCACTTAGTAGGAACTTCCTGATACTTTCAGTATTCGGGAGTTGCCTGGGGGTACTGGGAACTTAAGGGACTTGCCTCTCTCTCTCTCTCTCTCTCATTCTCTCTCTCTCTCTCTCTCTCTCTCTCTCTCTCTCTCTCTCTCTCTCTCTCTCTCTCTCCTTGTCTCTCCCCTCTCTCCTTCCCTCTCCCTCTCCCCCCCATCTCTCTCACTTTCACTGTTCTCACCCCAGAATTCCTTTTTGGTCTTTCCCTTTTTCCCTATCTCTCTGCCCCAGCATCCCTCTCACCTCCCCCCCCTCGACTCTTGGTTCTGGCCAGTATTGGCCATTTGTTGCTACTTTTGTGGTTTCTAAAGACAACACAATCCCCCATTGGCGAGAAAATGGGGTAATGTAGAGTTGGAGTAATTGGAACATTTTTTTTTTTTTGAAAAAACAATTTTATTACTTTCGAAAACCGGCAGTAACTTCCGAGCTGGGAAGGAAGAAGGGGGCTATTGTACTGTAGAACAAAGAGATAAGAAAAATTTGTAATTAACAACTCACTTTTTGAAATGCTAATGCAGCTGTTCAAGGGCCTTGGCCCTGGAGTAGGCTGGAGTTCCTTCTTCACACTTACTTATGAGGCTTTCAAGTGGCCCGAGGACGAGCAAACTCCCAAGGGCCAAGTTTCCTGGGCTTTGGGAATCTGGTTACAGCAAATTCCCAGCCAGGCTCTTGGCTTTTCTATTCGCAGAATAGTCAAGCTCCTTAGGGACCAACTCAGACAGGACAAGTGGAGAAGGGGCCTCACTGTGGGGCTGCCCCCTCCCACTGGCCACCTCAAACCTCTGGGTCCCAATTCAGTTTATGCTCTTGACACTTAACTCCTTGGAACCCAGACTGCGTTGAGATTAAGGAAGCCTTGGAGAGTTCTCCTGTCTGGGACGCTTAGATCCCTCTCTTCCTGGGTTCTAGGCTCATTGATAGAATAAGCATTTATTAAGCACTTGCTGCATGTATCAGGCACTGTACTGATCTCAGAGCTAGCTAGAGCAGGAAGAGACCTCAGAGGCTAACCCTTTTAAGTTACAGAGAATGAAAATGAGGGGATTTCCGGGGAAGCTCAGTTACTTGTCCAAGGTCACGTAGGCATGAAGCATTGGAGGTGGGCTTTGAATCCAAACTGTCTCTCTCCATCTCTTTCCAGGATTCCAGGCTTCTCCCTTAGCCGGGGGCTCTGAGATGGTTTCTCTTCATCTCGGTGGCAATGGTTGATTCTTCTCAACTTTTCCTTTTTCTTTTTGCTCCCTGTCCACTTTCTGGTGGGTACTTCCTGGCATGCTGTGTCCTCTCTCTGGGCTCATCATGTGTTGTGGACTTGAGGTTTTAATACTCGTTTCCTAAATTTCATTAATTGGCAGCTGCCTTTCCTGGTGTCCTATGGAGTTGGGCACCTCTAAAAAGACCAGAAAGATCAGAGGGTCATAGATTTAGAAGTGGGCAGGCCAAGTTTAATGTCTCCTCCATATCCTAGCCCTAGCAGGTACTGAACTTGAAGACATCAAATCACCCCTAAGTGTCCTCTCCAAGTTGTTCAGTTGTGGACCACAGCACGCCAGGCTATCCTCCATTGTCTCCCGGAGTCTGTCCAAGATAAGTTCATGCCTTCCACGGCACCATCTATCCATCTTATGCTCTGCCGTCCCCTTTTCCTTTTGCCTTCAGTGTTTTCCAACATCTGGGTCTTTTCCAATGAGTCCCAGAGAAGGAAAATAAAAGTGAGAGAGGGGCCATGATTTGACCAAGGTTGCCAAGACCAGAGCCCCAGTCCAGGACTCCCCCCACACCATGGTCACCTGCCTCCACTGGGACAGCTTAGGCTGTCCTCCAAGGTAGCCTAATGGACTCATCAAGGCTGCCGGGAGAAGGGGAGGAAGATATCATTCATTTTCAGGAGAGCAGAGAATGCTATTTAATCAATTCCCCCTCTTACTAAGACGGCTTCTTGGAAATTATGTTTGTATTGACTTGGCACTTTCTCTGAGATGTCTATATTGCATTCAGTGCAGATGAGAGCATTTCTGTTTGGGATGGGTGACTACTGTGTGGTAGAGGCTGGGGAAGGCCAGGTACATGGGATTATCCCCATTCTACAGAAAAGACTTTTGAAATACAGGCTGAAGGTCGGGTCCTTATGAACATCCTCAGAAAAATGAACCCAAAGGTACAGGTGTCTTGCCACCATCCAAGTACCCTGTCCTTCATATCATTGAACTTGAGTTGAAAGAGACTTCACAGACCACTGAGTCTCATCATTTCAGAGACCAGGAAACTGAGGCTTGGAGATTTATCCAGGATAATGCAGATAATGTCCAAGGAGGGATTTGAACTCATGTCATTCTGACTCCAGTGCTCATGATGTTGACTTCTTAAGTCCCTTCCAGCTCCAAATCTATTTTAAGATGAGACTATAAAGGGAAATTTGGGAATTTCCTGGGTTTAAATCCATTGACACTTATTAATCCATTGACATTGCCTTGGGCAAGTCATAAACTCCATGGGCCTCAGTTTTATCATCCACAAAGAGGGAATTGGACCAGATGGCTTCTGAGGTTTCTTCCAGCCTGGACCTTTTTCAAAGTTTTTGGAGTCCAAGATGGAGAATGTTCTTTGCCATGCATTTTAAAGCCTGGAGGCATAGGCAAGGACTACACGACCTTTGAGGATATTCCTTGGCCTTCTGCCTATACATTGGAACACTTGAAAATTTAGAAAGAGCAAGTAAATTACAGTGAGAATAAATAAAGGACAAGGAAGTCTGAGAATGAAGACAGGAGGAGCTGAATGGATGCTAGAGGAAGTATGGAGTGAGGAGGAAAATCCTAGGAGAGAGAAGCAGACCATAGGATCATTGAATTTTAGAGTTAAAAAAAGTCTTATTTTACAGATGAGGAAACTGAGGCCTGGGGAGGGGAGAGGGAAGGCTTTAACTCACAATCACACACTTAATAGCACAACCAAAATCAGAAATCAGGTGTCCTGACTCCCAGTGGGGAGAGTCTTTCCATTTCTCCAGTGCTGGTGAGAAACAAGAGGATATAGGAAATGCTGAGAGGTGGGAGAGGACAGTTGTTCTCCTACTCTGGGACCCTACAGTATTAGAAACTCTGAATGGGAAACTGGGGGACAGAGGCAAAAGCAATTTCCCCGAAGGATAGTGATTCATTCTAAGTTACAGTGAAAGGCTTGTGGCATTAGATTATTGTTTCCTGCCTTGCTAGTGGGTCCGTGGGAAGACTGTGTCAGATATTGAAAGGAATTGAATGGGGATTTTGTGGTGGTCTTAAACTGTAAACTGTACGAGTAGATTGATCTGTGATTGCTATCTTTTTATTGTAAACTTATTAGCTTTTGTGTTCTCCAGAGGAGAAAATAAGGCCCTTTGAGGCAAGACTGTCACACTTTCTTATTTGCATTCTTTGTGGGTGCTTTATAAGTACTGGTCCATCCAAAGGATCTTAGATCTAGGACTGGAGGTACCCTAGAGATTATCTAGACTAACCCAGCTCATTTTATAGGGGAGGAGCTGAGGTCATCAAGCGGAAGTGTCATATGGCTAGCAAGTATCAATAGTGTGGTTAGAGGCACACCTAGAGATTTTGGGGTGCTCATGCTTTATGCGTGTTTGTGGACGGGATTTGAACTCAGGTCCTTTGATACCCCATGAGGTACTCTTTCCTTATGTTTTGCAGAGATGTGGTGTTGATGAGATACTGTTTGATTTTGAGTTAGAGAACATGAGTTCAATCCCACCTTGGTCACTTTCTACATGTGCGACCTTGGGCAAGTTACTCAAGCTCATAGAGCCTCAGTTGCCTCCTTTGTGAAATAAGGTCTCTGAGATGTCCTCCAGTTTTAATTCCTGTGATTCTCCTGATTCCAAGCAGTATCGTTTGACTGTGTACCAGGAAATTTTGGAGAGAAAAGAGGTATGAAGAAGAACGTAGGGGAAGATTCACTATCTTTTCTTTCAGAGAATTAGAGAAGAGACCTAGACATCTGTTCCAGGTGGCATCCCAGAGAGACCTAAGCAGAAATGTCAGGAAGTGTCTTAATTTGAAAGGGATTTCCTTCTCTAGCTGGACCACACTTGGTTTTTCCTTATAGTTAAAGAAGGACAGCCTTGTAAACAATTTCCTCCTTGTAATATTTCTTCCTTCTTCAGAGCCCTCATCAGTGGGAGTTAGGTATACATCAAGCTGAGTTTGGGGGTATGCTGACTCTATGGGATGGTGGAGTCAGAGAAGCTGGGTTCATATCTTGCCTCTGATACTTCCTATGTGACTTTGGATTTCTGCCTCAGTTTCCTCAGCTGTAAAATAGATGGCCTATGATGTCCCTTTCATCTCTGAATCTATGATCCTGAGTCACTTCCTCTCTCTAGTTCTCAGTTTCCTTATTTGTAAAATGCTGAGGTTCGACTAGGAGGCCTCTGACATAGGGACATAGTTCATTGACTTCTTTCACTTTAGCCACTTCAATTTCTCCCCTTTGGGTTTCCCGAAACCCATGTCCCAAAGTTCTTCTCCTCCCTCAAGAAAACAGGAGTCTGGGAAAAAAAAGTCTGGAGCATTCTCAGAGAACATTAGGAGGCAGAATCATTTCCCTGCAGGCACCTACCTTTTGAGACATCTGCCAAATGTCTGTGAATGTTATTTACTGAGAGGACAGACAGCTCACTCAGGGTAGTGCTGGCTGGTTTCCTCAGAACTTGGATTGAAGTGGTTACTGCTACCCTCATAAGCTGTTTCAGGGGCAGGTGGGAAGCACTGCCTCCCTGGTCTCTCCCTCTTCACCCCCAGACTCCTCCTCCCCTCGACTAACCCTCCACTGGATACTATCCACCAGTTTCCCAAAGATCTTAATGGGGAGCAGGGGGTTACCACCCTGGAGAGCTACAAAAAGGTGCCTCATTCCAGAAATCCGAGAATCCTAGAACTAGGTCTTGAAGTGGTGTCAGAGGTCACCTCCTGATGTTACAGATGAAGAAACTGAGGCCCACAGAGTAACACAAGTAGGATGAGTCAGAGTTGAATGATCCCTCACTGGCATTAATGCTGCCCCTCAGACCTCACACTGCATATTCCATCTTCTTAGTAGAGGCTTTTAAGCCAGTGGCTCTAACAGAGGAGGCTGGTTTGAAGCAAGGGATCCCCATGGAGAACGGAAGAAAAGGGGCAGGAACTCAAATGCAATGGTCTCTAAATTCCCTTCCCCCCTCCCGGCACAGCAGGGTTTGGAGCTCAAATCGGACCCTGGCTGTGGACTCCTGGATACATCTGGGCTTCATCTTCTTCACCTGCAAGATGATGGATTTGGTGTTGTCTAAAGTTCCTTACATCTTCCAATCTGATCTCGTGATGTTTGGGTCCTTGAGAAACGTCAGAAAATACTCCTTTTCTTCCTCGTGTCCTCCTAGTTCTATGAGAACGGCCAATGGAGAGGACCAAGGGCCATCACAGACCTTTAGGCTCTGCACTAAAGATATACAGCTTTGATTTTCTTTTAAAGAGAGATCAATGTTCCCTAGGCAAGGCATGTGAGAGCTCTCCCACATGACAGGGCCAGCCATTCATCTCTCCATGAGAAGCTGCCAGATCTGCTTATATAAGCCCCGGGGAGCCAGCACATGGAATTGTGCAGACGAAAAGATTCTGAAAGTCTTGGCCAAGGGTTAGTTTGCAGGAGTGAGCCTGGAAATGACTGGCTTTGCATAAATACCAGGCTGGGCCGGGAAATCATATTCCTACCTTAGGCTGATGAAAGCCGTTGTCATCCTAGCCTGGGCCAACAAAAGTTTCATTCCCTTGGCGTTGTTTCCTTGGGCTGGTGAGGGCCAGGGAGGAAGAAGGAAATGTTCTGTACAGCTAATGCACCAAAAAGAGGTGGGGGAGGGGAAGCTGTGGAAGGAATGAGGACAGGGGATCCTCGGCTCAGGGGGACCAGAAAGATTTGCCTTCCGCCAAGTGGGAAATGAGTCATCCCTACCCAAGCATCACTGGGGGGCTCCATTAGGGAGGTTAGGAGACAGGCAAAGGGGCAAGAAGCCAGGAGATTTTGAGCAGTTGTCAGATCAATGGTCAGAATGGAGATGAGAGAAGAAAAGGCAAGAGATGATTGGAAGCTAGACTTCTAGTTCAACCCCTTCCTTTTACAGATGAAGAAACTGAGGTAATAGAGAGATTAAATGACTTCTTCAAAGTTACATAGGTAGTAAATATCAGAGGCAGGATTTGAACCTAAGTCATCTGACACCGTATTGTACAGAGTGTCTAGCCTGGAGTCAGGAAGACCTGAGGTTCAAATCTGGTCTCAGATACTTACTGGCTGTGTGACCTTGGGTAAGTCACTTAACCCTATTTTCCCCACTTTCCTCATCTGTAAAATGAGCTGGGAGAAGGAAAAAGGCAAACCACCCTAGTGTCTTTGCCAAGAAAACCTCAAATGGGGTCACAAAGAGTCAGACACAACTGAAAAACGGACTGAATGACAGCAAGCATCTGACTTCAAGGTCATCACGCAGCTAGTTGGTGTAGAGGAGAGATACTTACTAGCGTAAGCCCTGGGCAAGTTGCTTAGTTGTCATCTGCCTCAGTTTCTTCATTTGTAAAATGGGGATCATAACAGCACCTTCCTCCCAGGGTTTTTGTGTGGATCCAATGTGATGATAGTGGCAAAGAGTTGAGCCCAGTACCTAGTTACACAGTAAGCACTATGTACATGTTAGCTAATATCTTTCCAGTCTGAATGAAAAATAAAATGCATCAATCAAATCCTAACAATGTGCCAAACACTTGGCTAAGTGCTGGGGACACAAATAGAAAAAGTGGAACAGTCCCTGTTCTCCGGGTCTCCCCTATAATAAGAGGAGACAACACAGAGAAGACTTCAAGCTGTCTAGAGAGCCCAGAGAGGTTGAATGGGGCAGCGGAGGATAGATGGCAAGGTCGGAGGATTGGAAGATGGTAAGGTCCTGTGGTCTTCCATCTCATCAATTGTACTCCATGACTCCTAGCTCATTCAAGTGGTAGAAACCACCACCTTGCTGCCCTGGATGGCCTCTGGGTGTCTAGGGTCTGGGAAGGGGAGAGAGGAAGGAAGGGGTGGAAGGGGGCCATTCCCCACTGGTGGTGGCTTTCCTACACTGACTTAGTCTCTCCCCCAACTCCCCTTGAGGGCATGGGTAAGAATTTACTCACTGTAAGTCAAAGGCATTTGAGCAAATAATGCCATAGCTAACGAGAGACATCTGGGAGTAATGGACAAAGGTCTGTGCTTCGTGTCTAGAGGCTTGGGTTCAAGCTGAGGCCCTGATACTTATTAGTTGTGACCTCAACATTTCAGCTCTCAGAACCTCAGTCTCCTCATCTATGGAATGGATTGATAATATAATGTACAGATTACTCCTAACACTTGAAACCACACTAAGACTTTTGAGATGCCCTAATCTGTAAAGTGCTTTTCAAATTGCAAATCATGCATTACCTACATACAGGTCATTATTATGTGTACCACCTATCTTATGGGATTATTTTGAGGAAAGTGTTATAGGAATGGGAGAAAAGGGGGGAACTGTCCCAGAAAAATAGAGCTCCTTATTTAGAAAAAGAAGAAAAAAAATCTTCTTTTAGGAACTCCCCTAGAGAGTGAACGGGCAAACAGGTATTTCACCCTCCAGTTGGCAGTGAGAACCACGGAGAACAGAGGAGCTCAGTTTCAGTAAAGATGGTGGGTGAGGGGAACGTGCCAGTGACCCGCAGGGATCTTGCCATGCTTGTGCTGGTGCCAAGGAACAGCAATCGTGGCCTCTCCAGCCTCATTCACATGACTCTTTGGCACCCATTGATGGATGAGGTACAGAAGAAAGGTTGCTCTCCTTGCTAGAAGAGGTCAAAGGACTGGAGGGAAGGTTTCTTTTCTATCATTTTCCCCCCATGAAGCCGTTTTGATTAAAATAACAAATGGTGTAAGAGGAAACTGACGACTAAAAAAATTCCTTCAAAATACATCAACCATTGACTCCTCAATAATGGTCAAGGGATAGGAACAGTTTTCTTTTTTTGAATTAAAATAGCTTTACTTTTCTTTCTTTCCCATCTTGTTACCTTCAGAGAAATAAATAAAAAGGAAATAAAAGCCTAATATGCCCAGTACAGCAAAACAAGTTCCCGTATTGGCTATATCTAAAACTGCTTGTCTCATTCGACATTTTGAATTGGTCACCTCTCTCTTAGGAGGTGGGTTAACATGCTTCATCATTGATCCTCTGGACTCTGCACTGATCAGAATTCCTACGTCCTACAGCAATATTGTTATTGTACAAATTGTCCTCCTGAGTCTGCTTTCTTTACTCTGCATTAGTTCTTACAAATCTTCCCAGGTTTCTTCTTTTCACTATTTCCTATGGCACAATGGTAATCCATCACATTTACTTAAAATAATTCCATTCACCAATTGATAGGTACCATTATGTCCCTTAGTTTCCAGTTCTTTATGACCACAAAAGACACTTTCATATATGTTCTTTTCCTCTTTCTTTGAGCTCTTTGAGAGTATATATCTAGTCGTGTTGTCAATGGTTCAAAGGGTATGCCCAATTTAGTGATAATTTGGGCATAGTTCCAAATTACTTTCCAGAATGGCTAGACCAATTCACAGCTCCACCAAAAATGCATGGGTATGCCAGCATTTAGTTTTCTCCAAAGCCCCTCTAGCCTTTCTCATCTTTCTTTCTTTCTTTTTCTCTCTTTCCTTCCTTCCTTCCTTCCTTCCTTCCTTCCTTCCTTCCTTCCTTCCTTCCTTCCTTCCTTCCTTCCTTCCTTCCTTCCTTTCTTCCTTCCTTCCTTCCCTCCCTCCTTCCTTCCTTTGTCAGTGTTCCCAGTCTGCTGAGTATAAGGTAGAACCTCAGAACTGCTTTATTCTACATTTCTCTAACTATTAATGATATAGCTATTGTTAGCTTATATTTCCTATTCAGAAAACTGCCTGTTGTTATTCTTTGACTACTAATTGAGGAATGGCTCTTATTCTCATAAATTTAAATCAGTTCCTTATATGTCTTGGAAATTAGAGAAATGGAAACTAGAGAAACTTGCTGCTGAGATTTCGCTTACTTATCTCTTTCCCTTCTGCTTTCCTATTTTCTAGCTCCTAAGAGAGAATGAAGAGTTTCCTTGAAAAAGGGGAGAGGAAATTCAAGAAGCAGTTAGGTGGTGGAGTGCATAGAGCACAGGGTCTGGAGTCAGGAAGACAAATTCAAATCCAGTCTCACACACATACTTGTTGTGTGACCCTGGGCAAGTCACTTAGCCCTGTTTGCCTTAATCCATTGGCGAAGGAAATGGCAAACCATTCCAGTATCTTTACTAAGAAAAACCCATGGATAGTATGGTCCATAGGGTCATGGAGAGCTGGACATGATTGAATGATTGAACTTCAGAATCTGAGGAGGCATACAGTGGGAGAATGACGCCAGAGAAGGAACAGAAGCAAACCCATTTACCCAGGGGAACTTTGTAAGACACCAGATCTAATCAAGGGTAAAACTGGATGGTATCCCCCAGAAGTAGTGCTCCGTCCCTGGTCTGTATACAACGAAGAGATCATCACACTGAAAACAGGGTAATGTCTCTTTCTACAAAGATGAACACAAGGCAGAAAAAGAACCAATTTATAACGGTGCTAACCTCAGGAGCTCCCAGCACAGTGAAGAGGCAGGTGTAATTTGCTGCCCCCTCCCGCAACTTTGACTTCCAAAGGGAAGGGGGAGGGATCAGAGAATTCTAGATTTAGAAGTAGAAGGACATTAGAGGTCATCTAAGAGGTGGCCATGCACCCTCCTTTCCAGATGCCCCTCCCCAACTATCTGGCAAATCACAGGAAGAAGACCATCAGTACCCAAAGCCAGGAAAATAGTATCCAAGAAGAGGAGGAGGGACTTATGGCTCATGGCTATACACACATGCTCAGAGTGGACGTAATCTTTATTAATAGAGCTATTAATGCAAGGAGATACATTTGACACAGGAACATGGTGGGATGTGATTCATCACTGGAATATGGCGATGGAAGAACATGCCATGTTCTGAAGGGATGGATAAGCTGCTGGATTACAGGATCAGAGATGAGCAAGGAGGGACCCTGGAGGTCATCCAGTCTTACCCCTTTATTCTACAGGTGAAGAAACTGAGCCCTGGGAAGGTAAAGTTATTTGCCCATGGTCACACAGATAATAAGCATCAGAGGGGTAGTCAGAGTCCAGGCAGTGTAGCAGCATTTTAGTCTCAGACACTTACTAGCTATGTGACCCTGGGCAAGTCACTTAACCTTTATTTGCCTCAGTTTCCTCACCTAGAAAAAGGGGATGATAATAGCGCTTACCTCCTAGGTTTGTCATGAGAATCAAATGAGATAATATTTGTTAAGCACTTAGCATAATGCTTGGCACATAGTAGGGGTCATATAAATGTTAGTTATTATCAGCTATTATCATGGAGCTATATTCTGATGAATAATTGAAAATATGAAAAAATGAATGAATAAATCAAGCACAAAGTCTTTATTAAGTGCTTACTTCTGGGCCCAGCTATTTGAGAAATACTGAAACTATAAATACAAAAGTAAACACAGCTCTTGCCCTCAAAGACAGTGCCTATAGCACGATGGCGACCAAGGAGGATTATTCTGGTTCAGAAAGTCAGGGGAATCATGAGTGAAACTTTAGAGGAATGAATTGGCCACCCTTTTCAGTGGCAATGGCAGTATTGACTAGTTCCAGAGCTGGGAGAAGGAGGGAGTAGGAGACGGTGTGTGGGTGGAAGCAGAGAGGCTGGTAAGAAGATGGTAACCAAGACAAGATGGGATCTTGAGCAGGTATGTGCCGGAAAATACTTCCGAACTGACTTACCAAGAAAAAAACGCTTTATAAATTTAATCCAAATAATTAACATTTCATCCATCACTTTCTTAGGTCTAGAATGACAATGAATAAATCAATCAAGCCTTGGTTTGTAGCATTCACACAGAAAATATAACAACTGGTTCAGCGGAGCTGGTTTGAGCTGACTCCAGCACACTCTTGAATAGAGAAAGATCTGGAGCTAAAAAAGTTAAGTCCTCCAGGACATGGCCTCTGGTCTCAGTGGCAAGGTAACCAGTAAGAAGATGGACAGACAATAAAGTGAAGATGTGTATAAACTAGAAAGGGAGAAGGCTTCATTGAGGGTCCATGGAGAGAAAAATTGAAATGATTTTGGGACTTGGATGGTTTCTGATGTTCCTTCCTCCTCTGAAATTTCGTTATACTGTAAGTAAAAAGAAATGGATAAAACTTCCAGGAGGAGATCAGAAATCCAGCATAGAGGCAGGGCAGAGTAAAGATGGCGAGCTGGCTGTGTGGACATCTATTGATGACCATTTCATCCTTCAAAAGTTAGAGGAAGTAGTGAGCCACCTTCGCTGATTTCAAGCAGCTAACTTTGACAGACTCTATCCGAGGGCACAGAAAGGACTTTTGGGTATGATTTCTGAGTCATAGGAGTGACTTTTGAAAAACTGTGAAAAACAGGAAAAGTGCCACTGAGAGATTCCAGTTTTTGAAAAGGGGAAGCAGATAAATTCTTGAAACCTTAAGCTGGAAAGCCTGACTCCAATTCCTGGAAAGAAGTTGAAAACATATTTTTATATAGAGTTGTCTGTGAGTACTTAGAAAAAGGAAGTAGTGATCATTATGAGCCAGCATGGATTCCTTAGGGTTATCATGCAAATCTGGCTTCATTATTTCTCCTGACAATGTGAATAGGATGGTAGGTTAAGGAGATACCACTGAAATGCAGTAGTTGGGTGTTAGTAAGATATCTTACAAAAGTTCAGTTATTTCAGTTGTGTCTGACTCTTGGCGACTCCATTTAGGGTTTCCTTGGCAAAGATACTAGAGTAGTTTGCCATTGCCTTCTCCAACTCATTTTACAGATGAGGAAACTGAGGCAACAGGGTGAAGTAACTTTCCTAGGGTAACACAGTTAGGAAGTGTTTGAGGCAAGATTTGAACTCAGGAAGATGAGTCTTCTTGACTCCAGACCTGGCACTCTCTCTCCTGGGACAGCCTTTCATTATATTCTTAAGAACAAGATGCAGAGATAGGTTGGATGATGGATATGGATGGTATGGATTCACGGCTGGATGAAGTAACTGACCCACAAGGAGAGAATCAGGAATTGATGTCAATTGAAAAGAAGGCCTTCAGTGGGGTGCCAAAGGTCTCTTTGCAGGGGGGATCTTCAGGGGTTAAATTTTTTTTAATCCAAGTCTTGCTTTGGATGCTTTTCAACCGATTAATAAAAGGTTCGGCAATCCACTGAATGTGAGAGTAAGTGTCCAAAAAGATACTACTAGCATGAATAATACATGGAATCTAACAAGAGGAAATTTAATGAGTATGCATTTTTTACTTAATTTAACTCACCTGGGCTCAATTATTGAATGTCCAACTTGTAGTTAGCCTATAAGCTTTTGTGAACTGCAAGTTCAACATTGAGTCAACATTACAACATGGCAGTCAAAAACTAGAATGTCATCCTAAGTTTCATGAAGAGAGGGCATAATTCCCCAAATGAGAAAGGTGAGATTCCTACAGTATTCTGCACTAGTCAGTCTATGTCTGGAGCATTGGGGTCAGTTCTGGAAGCCAAACAGGAGGAAAGACATTGACAAGGTAGAGTATATGGGAGGAGGGAAACCCGTTTGGTAAGGGTACCAGTGGCCATGCCCAAGAAAGAATCTTTTCAATAGCTGGGGACTTTTAGTCTTGACAAGGGAAGGATTTAGGAGTGGTCTCGATGGGAATATAATACTTGTCTGCAAGTATTTTAAGAGCCATCATGCTTAGACTTGTTTTCCTTGGCCCGAGAAGTCAGAAGCTAGAGCAATGGGTAGGAGTAGAAAAGGGGCAGATTTTGGCTTGAAGTAAGGAAAAATATCTTAATAATGACAGCTATCCAGAAGAGGAGTTGAGTGCTTGGGGGTAGGTAGTGAGCTTCTCTTTACCGAGATTTTCAAGCAGGGTTTGAATGACCCTCTATTGAAGAATTAATTCCAGTTCAGCTATAAGTTAGATTAAATGCTCTCTGAGGTTTCTTTGAATTCTGAAACCTCAGGATTCTAATTCATGACAGGCCCACTGTTTCTAGCTTCTGTCAACGCTTCTGAAAATGAAACTCATTTCATTAATTTTTTTTAAATCTAGGATTGCTTGGTAGTGTGTACTTCACAGTCTCCTCACTCCTTCAGGCTTTGGTCTTCCTCAAAAGGATCCCTTCAGTCTGGGTGCTAAAACATCTGGAGAAGGGTCATTGTCTTGCAAATATTAAGTGTAGCAAGGGTGACCTTAGAATAGCCAATTTTAGTACAGCGGGAAATATACTGGATTTGGTGGCAGAGCATTTGCGAGTTTGAATCTTAGTTCTAAGAACTTACTTTGGGACCTCGGGACTCAGTTGGCTCTTCTATAAAATAAAGGAGCTGGATTTCCATTTCTAAGTCTAGATCTTACCATGTCCCTGTACCTCAGTTTCCAAATCTGTACAATGACAGAATTAGATTAGATGATCTTTGGTGAAGTCCTCTGTAGGACTTTGCACACCATAGGCCCTTCCTACCTGTCCGGTGACTGAACAGTGGGATAGATGTCTTCTCACCAGGCCTTGGGTAGAGAGTGTAGGACTTGGCTAGTGAAAGTGTATGAGATTACACTTACTTTGATCTGGCTTTGGAATTTAGATGTAATTCATCATGCCACCTATCTGTGGTTTCCTGAGGCTTCAGAAGACTTTCTCCCAGAAGACCCAGGTCAAATTTCTAATTCCTCAGAGTCCTTTGTTTCATCTCTTTTCTCATTAGTATTTATGACTCTTCCCAATTTAGTTACTTCTGAGAACATAATTAATGTGCTGTTTACATCCTCTTGTAGGCCACTAAAGAACAATGTTAAAGGCAGCTCTGGATTGTCTAGGAGCCTGGAACATCCCACAAGATCCTCCTTCAGAAGGGATCCCATTTCACCATTCTGTCTCTTGTGTGGCGATGAGTGTCCTGAATTTATCTGGAAGTCAGAAACATGGCTTTGACTTTTTCCTCATCTATAAAATGAGGGGGAAGGGTTAGATCATTTTTGGGGTTCCTTCCAGTTCCAAGTCTGCAGCATAGAGGAAAGAGACCTGGTCCAGTAGTCAAAGGACCTGGCTTCACAAATTCCACTTTTGATGCTTAGCAGCCGAGTGTCTCACCAGGTCTCAGTTTACTCCTCTAGAAAGTGGGGCTACTGGACTCAGTGGTCTCTGAGTTCTCTTCTGGCTCCAGATCTCAGGTTCTGCCTTGTGTCTGCAAGGAGGTATTGTCCAGGCAGCCTGACTCTTACTGATCTAGATATCAGGGCTTGTGTCCAACATGCCTTTTAAACTATTTGCCAGTCACATTTATAAAGTACAACTCACTCTTGTAATCCAATTGTTAAAAAATATACCACTCCCTGAAAACCAAAATAACTACCCTAGGATGCTCCAATCCCAGGTATTACACTGAAGCTGAGTTATTTCCAGTGAGGTTAAAAGAAAAAAGGAAGCTAAACTCTTTGGGTGCTGGTTTAGCCAAGGCAGTAAATATAACCTTCTTATATAGTTTTATAACATTCATACACACACATACACACAAATCTTATATAGTTCATAGCTCTAAGAAACCATCTAGTCCAATCCTTTGACTTTGTGAGGAAACTGAGGTCCAGAAGGTTGCATGATTTACCCAAGGTCATACAGGTAGGAAACTGGAAGAGCTGGGACCCTAGATCCCATATTTATTCTACCACACCATAGTCTGAAGAATCAAGGAGAGCTTTCAACCATCCGTTGGATTCATCGACACGTCCCAAGGCTTTGTGACTTGGTCACCCATTTTCTCTTCCTTTCCCCAAACACCTGCCATCCCCGCAAGAGCTCTCTTTGTTGGGTCTCTTGGTCTAAGGTGCAACCTTTGATCTGACGTCCCAGAAATGGGTGGATTAATTCATCAGCCCATATTGCATAGACATACTGCATTAAAAACTAAAGCTTTCTTTTCTCCTTTCTAAAGAGGGAACAGATAGCTATTTTAATTGTTCTTCTGTCCTTAACTTCTGGTTAAAATCCCATTTCTGGAAAGCAGTCCAAGTTTAGCTTTTGGGTTCTAGAGGGAGCTTGTTTTCCACTTAATTGTAATTCAACTTCTCATGATTGTTCCTTCTTATCCTCAGCACTCTGACCCAAACAATTATAAAAGAGTATCTCTGTTCTCCTTTCTTTCCCTAGATAACCATAACTGGATTCCATCTTTTATTTGCCTACCTGCCCCTAGCTATCTTGTCTAATCTATAGGTGTCTTTTAATATGATCTTTAATATTACACGGAGAAGACAATCATGTTGAACTTTCACTACTTCCCCCCCCCATTTTTGACTGCGTGTTATTTGGGCACTGAATGTTGAACACCCCCCACTCCTGTTCCCAGCTCCCTCTGGGCCAGTGTCACAGCCCAGGACACAGTCCAGCTGGTGCTGTAGAGAGGCCTGCTGGGGTGAAGGGAGTCTGTGGCGCTTGGATTGTCAGCGTTGTTCTTTGTCCTTCGAATTCCTTCGCTCTCTAAACAAAGTCTACTCTGTTTCCTTCCCTCCATCCCTACTCCATCTGCAGGGCATAGGGTGGCAGCAATGCCATGTTAAAGGCAGGGGTGCAGATGGAGTGCAAGTGCAAGACTGGATCAGAGATCTCTTATACTATGGTACAGGAGAAAGAATACTGCCTCTGATGCCAAAGCATCAAAGGATTTGGCTTCAGATCCCACCTTTAACACTGGATATCTTTGTTTCTTCATTTGTAAAGTGAGGTGGTGGACTTTGTGGTTCTAAATCTATGAACCTAAGTCAGTTAACCTTTCTGGGCCTCAGTTTCCTCATCTATAAGATGGGGAGTAATAGAAGAGATGGCTTCTGGCATCCTTTCTAGTTTTGGATCTATGATCCCAAAGGGTCCTCAGTTTCCTCATTTGTAAGATGTGGGATCCCTTTTAACCCTTGACCTATGATCCTGTGACCCCTGAAACTTAGTAACCCTGTCATTACAGCCTGAACCTTTTCTCCATCTTCTCCATGGCAGACAGCTTCAGCTGAGGCTTTTCTGAGACTCCAGCAGCCCCCTTTTTCATTTATGGACACTGACTGGTATGCCTGCCTCTCCTTCCCTGCTCTGTTGAATATTAAAAGAAGACCACTGGGTCTTGTCATCAGCTAGGCCTCGACCTTATTCCCCTGCTTTCCCATCAAGCCTCATCCTGCCTCCCTTTTCTTCCTTGGCACCCCCCAGGCGATCATTAAGGTGTAGATCCTGAATATTGCTGCTCTCCCTGAATTCTCTACTTTTCTCCTTCACAGAACTGTCCTCTATGTGACCTAGAAGGGCCTTTGATGATTCATATTTAGCTGTATCTATCACCCAACAGATGTCTGGGAAGTTAAAGGCCGCTACATCCTGTGGTTTCAGGTTCCTGGGTAGTTGGTTAGAAATCTTTCTTTCGCCCTCCCTCTTTCAGGGAGGGAGAGAAATGATCTGCAATAGATCCCCCCTCTAGCTTAGATGCCATCTTCCTTCTCAAGTTGCATTTCCCTGATTCTATAAATTATTTGGCTGTATTTATAGCAACCCTCCATGTTTTCTTTCCAATTCTTTCCCTCTGATATTCCTGCTAAGCTCCCAATTTGTGTGGTCCCCTTCTCCTTGTTACATCTGTGTCTTTCAGACCCCTAAGCATCTACCTGGCTTGAGTTTTCATGTTGGTGCCCCACTAGGACATGGAGATTGGCATGTTTTGGACCCCAGGGAAGGGGTTTTACATACTGGAGGTACCAGAAGCATAGCCGAGTATCCTGATCTCACTTGTGACATGGCCTTTTCCATAGATACTGGAGATAGGACCTTAGGTGAATTATTTCCTGTGTTGTGTTTCAATTTCATCTAGAAATGAGGGGGAGGGAAGATTAAGTATAACTCAATCCTCTGACCTATCAAGGAGTTTCTGGTGGCTGGTCATCATTGGGTGGCATGACTGAAGAGCCCAGATGCTCTTCCAGGGCCCTAGAAGAGGGTGATTAGTCTTCACCATCAGTACTTAACACTCTGCTTTGCTCCAAGGCCTCCCTTGGTTCTCCATGTTGCTGGTTTTATCCCTATCTCCTCTCAGCTCTAGGTTCTCTCCTGTTCTCCCGGTTACATAGCTTTCCTGGCACACGAAAGGCAGCTTGCCATTCGGTTCTCTGGGACACAGATGGTCCAACCCACGCTCATCACTAATTAAGATCACATGTGGCCCCTTCCTTGCTGGAGGTTCCCTTTCAGGGGCTCTGCTTCCAACTATGGGCTGGAGAGGACTGTTGAGCATTGACATTTATGGCACTGAGATATGATGGCAGCTGGGGAGACCCCAGGGCAGGTGCCTGGGACCAATTCAGTCAGAAATTGGGGACTTTTGGTGATCTGGTGCAAAGATTGCTGAATTTGAATCAGGGGACTTGAGTCCAAATACTAACTTTTCTCCTTACCCTTGTGGAATCATTTGACCTCTGGGGCTAAGCTTCTTCCTCTGTGGATTAGAGAGTCTCTGAAGTCCTTTTTGGGCAGCTAGGGGGTACAATGGATAGAGCCCTGGGCTGAGAATCAGGAAGACTTATCTTCATGAGTTCAGATTTAGCCTTCGGACACTTAGTAGCTGCGTGACCTTGGGCAAGTCACTTCACCCTGTTTGCCTCAGTTCCTCTGTAAAATGAGCTGGAAAAGGAAATGCAAACCCCTCCAGTACATCTGCTGAGAAAACCCCAAATGGGGTCACAAAGAGTTGGATATGACTGAAAATCAACAAGAAGCTCTAAATCTGTGGTCCTTGAACAAGTTATCTCATCTCTCTGGGGCTTGGTTTCCTCTGTAAAATCAGAGTCGATTAGTTGACTTCTAAGGTTCCTCCCAAATCTTGGTCTGTCATCAGGCATATGGTCCTTTGGTAAACAGTCTCTGGCATCCCTTCCAGTTCCCTTATCTATGTTTTAGTGAACTTTGGAAGAATAGTTCAAACTGGATGGACTGCTTCCTTTTTTCTCTATACTCTCAGTTCCTAACACAGTGCTCGGCATACAGTAAACACTTAATCAATGCTTGTTGACTGATAGGTTAAATGCATTGGCCGCCATATGACTCTTTTAGAGCTGAATATAGCAGAGTCCAAAGTAACCATTGCTTCTACTTTCTATAAAGAATGGTGGTTTTAAATGTGACCCAGAACTGTGGGGCTCTTTGGTGAAGAAAACAATGACATGTTTTGATAGAACAATAATACTGAGGCTGAGGAGACCAGGGGATAGTGCTTTAATCCTGAAAAACATTGACCTAGGATTTTAGGAGGGGTGGAGGTGAAATCAGAACTTTTCCTGAAATTCTCACTGTAGCGGGAAGTTGAAAAGTGGAAATTGTCATGTACAGCGCTGTTGGAACAGGTCATGGCTTATGCATTCTCCCAGGGCGTGTGTCTCATTTCCTATTTGAGAAGGTCAGGGTTGTACAGATGGTGGCAGGTGGCCTAGGCTGTCCATTGGCCTTCCCCAATTTGATCTCATTGGGAATTAGTTCCTGGGAGTGTTGACTGAACCTTACCTTCTCAAATGTCTTTTGAAAGTAGGATTGGTTCATCATTAGCTGATGGCTGAAAATAAACGTTGCAGACATAGAATCTCCTAGCAAGGACACCAGCAGCTATTCAGACCAGTAAGACTCGAAATGAGAATCCGCTCCACAATGTGCCTTCCAGCCTTTGCTTGAAGCCTTCAATCACGAGTAAGCCCATAACCTCAACAGGAGGCTCATTCCTCTTAAGGGCAGCTAAAGGTTAGGAAGTTTTTCCTGGCATCAAGCCTAATGGGCCTCATTCTAATTTCCATCTATAACTCCTGATTCTGCCCTCTAGGGCTAATCTCCTTTCCACATAACAGCCCTTCACATATTTGAAGACTGTGCTCTTCCCCACCCCTGTCCCTCCATCTCCAAGCTAAACATTTCTAGCTCCTTCAGTGATGCTCGTATCGCATGGTCTCAGGGCCTTCCATTAGCCTAGTTGTTCTCCTCCAGACATTCTCCAGCTTAATCATGTCCTTTCTAGACTTCAGGGTCTGGAAGTGAACATTCCAGGTGAGGTCTGAGCAGGGTGAGTCTCACCTTCTTAGTCCTGGCTGGGAAGACTCTCTTTAGGCAACAAAGAGAGACAAAGGGCGAAAGGGAGAAGAAATTATTGCCTGAGTCAAGGGATGACACTGATTTCTTTGTATTTCATCTATAGGAGGGAGATGGAGAGGCTGTGTGTGTGTGTGTGTGTGTGTGTGTGTGTGTGTGTGTGTGTGTGTGTGTGTGTGTGTGTGTGTGCATGTGTGTATCTGTGTTTAACATCTCTGGTTGTTTTTAGGATATGAATTTCTTATAAATTTGTGCCATTTGTAAATTCAATCCAGGCCCAAGATAGTATGAGATTCTCTCCCTCTTTCCCTCACTTCTTTCTAATTTCTTTATTGAATTTCTCAGAGGGCCAGCTAGATAGCACAGTGGATAGAGCCTTGGAGCTGGAATCAGAAAGACTCAGCTTCATGAGTTCAAATCCAGTCTCAGACAATTCCTAGCTGTGTGATCCTGGGCAAGTCCCTTAACCCTGCTTGCCTCAGTTTCCTCATCTGTAAAATGAGCTGGAGAAGGAAATGACAAACCACTTCAGTGTCTTTGCCAACAGAATCTGAAATGGGGTCATGAAGAATTAGGCACGATGAAACAACTCAAACACAACAAAGCTCTGTGATGCTGGGAAATCACTGAATAGCAACAATGAAAGTGTCCAAAAATTAGATACTTTCAAGGAATTTCTTTTTTTTTCTTTTCTTAAGCATATGGATGGCTTCCAGACTTGGGCATAGGTGGGATGGGTTGGGGACTTGGGCATAAGGATGGATGGATTCTGGAATACGGGATAGGTAAGATGGGTTTAAGTCCAGTGCTCTACTCCACCATACCACTTCTTCATGTTGACCCTCTGAGAAGATCTCTGTACCTGCACTAGGTTTATGGACTTAGGAAGCTGAAGGAAACTTGAAGGTCCCCTAGACTAACCCTCACCCCCTCATTTTGCAGATAAAGAAACTGAGGCCCAGAGAAGTAAATACATATAAAAGCATTGAGTAAATACTTGTTCTGTGGCAGGCATTGGGGGTACAAATACAGAAATCAAGTCAGTCCCTGCCCTTGAGGAGGTGACATTTTCATGAGGGAGAACAGCACATGTTGGGGAGGGATGGCCAGGAGGCAGATTTAAAATCCTGTCTCCTTCAGGAGGCTCCTGGTCCCCACTTCTCTTCCTTCTGAGATTGTCTTCCCTCGATGTTGCACACACTTTGTGTGCTGTCTCCCCCATGAGAGTATAATCTCCTTGAGAGCAGAGACTGCACACTTTCCTTTCTTTGAATCTTCAATGCTGAGCATAGTTTCTGGCACATAGTGCTTTAACAAACTTGCTTGATTGTTGACTGACTGGGGTCAAAGGGTAATTAATTGACTTTTCCTTTCCAGGAATTGTGGTTGACTTGAAGGCATCAAGAGCAAAGCAGTGGAAGGGAGGGAAGGTGCCATACATAATTGGTGGTACTACTGGGATTAAACCCAGGTCTTCAAACCTAGCCAGCTTTTCACTGGACCAAGCTGCTGCCACCAGCGGCCTGCTATCTTCTGTCTTGGTCATAGTGTCTGTGGTGCATCTTGTCTGGTGGTTCCAGTTGCCCTTGCCAAGAGCATCCAGGGGGAGGAAGGCAGAGTTATAGCTAATGGCCACTGCTCACTCTCAGTGAGTGGACTCCTTGTCATTTCTAATCTTCTGGGTCGGCATGGTCAATGCAGTCAGGAAAGGAATGACTCCTGTGCAGTTAAAGTAGAATTCACGTTCACCTGACCAAGAGGAAGAGTTGGGCGGTTTTGAAGAATTTCCTTTTCTGGTGGCTCTTTCCCCCCTCACTTGTTTGCCAAAGACCTGACTATTTGGAAGGGATAAGAGAGCCAGGAGGGGGTGGGTTGGGGATAGTGGGGATGAGGTGGGGGGTGGGGAGAGGTGGATGCTGTTCTGGCAATCAGTGAGGTCCACCAAGAGGGGCTACATTTTAAGACTTTCTGTCGAAGGGACTTGTATGTTCTGATCTGTCATTGAATATGTGAGCTCAGTGGATCTATATTTGTCATTATTACTTCAAATGACACACCATTTACATAATATATACACCATATTAAGTATTCTGCATGTTACATAATACACACACATATTATATAAGGTTGGTCTGGCGAGAGCCTCCTGCTTTCTGCCAAGTGTTTCCAACTTATTCGGCAATTTTAATGTATCTTTTCCATCTGTGGAAAGAACTCTCTTGAGAGGAGCTAGTGACTGTTCACCCTCCATCATTTCCATTCTCAGGTCTCTTCCTTGGGAGCCCAAACCGTCTTGGGAGGCAGCTCCTTCCTGCCCACCTGTTCACAACAACAGCGTCTCAAAGCACATCAGTTTCATTCTTAGCACCAAAGGAGAAAGGCAAGCTTGGAATGTGGGTGTGTGGGCATGTGGACAATTTGGGTTTTTAATTTTCAAGGCTGGATTCAGTAATGACCACAGAATTTCTGTAAAGTCAACAGCAAAGAAAGACAGGTGTTATGAGTTGGTATCCTGTCTACCTAGGGAGGATTTGTGGAATGAATCTCAAGCAGTGTGGTGTGATCAAAAGTCACTGGACACGAATTCTGTGCTCCGTAATCCTAGTTCCTTCACATTTCTGGGTCTCAGTTTCGACATCTATGAAATAGGTGAGATTGAACTAATAGAGCAAAAGCTTCTTGAGGGTAGGGACTGTTTGTGTTTGTTTTGCCTGTGTAGTTCCTCTGCCTATCACATGGCTGATACAGGGCCAGGATTTAATAAATGCTTGTTGAGTGAATGAATAAGAAACATTGTTTCCTATGAGGGCAAGGCACTCAACCTCCTCAGTTTCCCTCTTTCATAAAATGAGTTGGACTAGGTCACCTCTTAGGTCCTTTTTAGCTCTATATTGATTATCCTGTGAATTTTCAGAGCCTCAGTGTCCTCATCTGTAAAACAAGGATGTTAAACTCCACAGTTCCTTTCATTTCTAGACCAAAGATCCTTGGATATTATTCCCTTCAGTTATCTATCCACCCATTTATCATCTATCTATCCATCATCCAACTATCCATCTATCCATCATCTTTTAATCTATTTATCCAGTTATTCAAGTATCCATTCATCCATCAATGAGTCCATCCATCCATCCCTCTCTTTCTCTCATTCACTCTATCAGTCATCTACCTATCTAATCTAGTCATCTTTTTTAAATCCATGATAAATGATACTCTAAATCACTTTATCTTTCTATCCATATCTCTCTCTTATCTAGTCATCTATCCATCCATTTTCTGATATATGATAAGTAATACTCTAAATCCTGATGTCTCCAGCAGTCTCAGTCTCAATACTCAGTTTCAAGATCAGCTTCTCATTTGTGGGGTTCTGAAAATTAAATTTGCTTCTCGACGAGCCTGTCGGCCAGAGATCTTGGAGCAAGGCTGGAATATACATATACCTAGGTAAGAACTTTTCTGAAATTCTTAGAATCAGGATCTCTGGGGATCTGAGTCTCCATCGATATCAGAATACAATGACTATGGAGCTAGCCTTTACTTAACTGCAAGCCTGTCATTTCATCCTGGATCTCTGATCAGGTACCAAGCATATTACAATTACCTTAGGAGGTAATGGGATCTTCCTTGCTGGAAATCTCCAAGTAGAAGTTGGCTGACCATTCATCGGGGAAGTTACAGTAAGGATATGGATTAGACTAGGCAGCCTCTGAGGTCCCCTTCTACTCTGGGATGCTATGATTCATTCTCAAATTCCCATGCTCAGCCACGTGACTGGGTTGGATGTAAAAGGCTTTGATGGAGAGAGGATGTGTTTTAGCCCAAGGCTGATTACAGGTACATTTCATAGTCATCTCATCCACAATCTCTGGTACTTGTTCTCTCAAATTCAGGTTCAGCCTATGTCCTGCTATCCTTTTCCTAGTCTCAGTCTCTTATGGATGTTGTTAGAGGAGACACTAGGCAGAGTAGTGTTCTCATGTGTTGTCTTACCCTATTAAAATGTAAATTTCTTGAGGACAGGGACCATTTAGATTTTCTGTTTATATTCCCAGCCCTTAACACATTTCTAGTCATGTAGGAAATACTTAATTCTATTCATTCATTCAATCATATGTTACCCCTTCCTTGGGAGAAATCTCTGAGCAAGGCAAACTCACCCTTGACTGAAGCTTTGTTCCAATTTTGAGCTGAGGAAATAGAAAACTTTTGGAATCAACTTTGGGTCATTGAGCTCCACTGAAACCTCTCTAGTCTTGCCCTGTAGCATTCAGATCCTGGAAGTCTGAAGATGCCCCATCTTGTCCTTGTCTCTCTAAGACAGGGGCTCATAACCTTTTGTTTTTTAATGTCTTGGACTCCTTTGGCAGTGTCTGATGCTATGGATCCCTTCTCCAAATGTTTTTAAATGTATAAAATAAAATATATAGGATTACAAAGGAAACAAAATATATTGAAATAGTTATAAATTTTTTTTTTAAAAGTCCATAGACCCCAGGTGAAGAATTCCTGCCCTAAGATAACATGATGCTTCAAAGTCACTGACAACAGTGGTTTCTATCAGGAGGAGAGTAAATGGGGAGTTAATTGACTTTCTTACACTACATTTCTTCTACAAAACACAGATTTCCTCCAGATCGGAACTCAGGAGCATTTTTATCTTAATCCAGAAGTGGGATCCAGACCCTTATTTCTTAATGTCAGCCTCAGTGATTGATTGACCGGTTTGGTTGGTAAAGGCTCTCCCAGGTGAAGTTGGTCTGGATCCGTGATAGTGATTTCAATGTCCTATTCAAACTCTAGGGCTCTTTATTAAAGATCCTTGCCCTCTCTTCTCACCCCCAGGATGTCCATCTGAAAAGGATAGAAAGGCATAGTCCATGGGTCTCCAGCTCAGGAGGGATTACTTTTTATGACCCCCAATCCTTATGATCACTAGAGAGAAGTAGGTGGTGCCAGAAAGTTTGTTGGGGGAGAAGGGAAAGGGGAAGACAGGGGAGGGGGAAGGGAAGACTGTAGAATTAATCTTCTTCCCATTGAATGTAAACCCAGCAAAAGACCCCAATTTGGAATTTTTAATCTTAAACTGAGTACCACAAACCAGGATCTGGAAAATTGCATGAAAGAGGAAGAAGGAAAGGAGGGAGGGCATGTGCCACGTCTGTATGTGGGGAACAAACAGATTCTGGGACTCATCCTAGCCCCAGAGGAGCCCCTAAGGTTCTCAGTAGTCTCTAAAGTTGGCTCCCTGGCCCAGAGCTCTGATGCCCTGCCCTAGCCATAAGATCATAGGTCTAGAACTGGGAGGGACTTTAGAGACCATCCTGTCCAATTCTCTCATGTTGTCATGAAGGAAACTGAGATTTAGGGAGGTCATTTCTCAAGTCCTAACTCAAATGAGAGATGTAGGATTTGAACCCAGTTCCTCTGACTCCAGTGTGGCTCTTCCCATACTAATACAATTACTATTAATTCTCTTTGTCTCTGTCTCTGTCTCTGTCCTCTTTCCCTTCTCCCTTTCCATCTCTCTTTCCCCTCTGTCTTCTCTCTCTCTCTCTCTCTCTCTCTCTCTCTCTCTCTCTCTCTCTCTCTCTCTCTCTCTCTCTCTCTCTCTCTCTCTCATACACACACACACATACACTCCCTTCTTTCATTGTACTGGCTTTTCTCAATCAATTTAAGTCTATCTATAAATAAATATATAAATTAAAAAACCTCAAAGGGAGGGGGGAGAGGGTGTGTGTGTGTGTGTGTGTGTGTGTGTGTGTGTGTGTGTGTGTGTGTGCATGTAAGCATGAGTTGTCTGCTGGTGTGTGTTGAATCCTGCTTCCACCCTCTTCATCTGTGTTTCTCCTGCCTCTCTCCCCCTTTGCCTTTCTCCCTTTGTCCCTCTCTTTCTCTCTCTTCATTTGAGCCTTCCTCTCCCATCTCTCTCTTACCACCAGGCCAAGGACCTGCAGCAGGAAACCTGGTTTGTCTTGAAGAAGTGAGAAGGCAGTGGCAGAAAGTTTTTCACATGATTGGCAAAATAAAGCCCTGGGTTTTTCTGCCTTCCCACCCAGGTGCTCAATGACTAAGAAAATAAAGACCCGCTCTGCGGTGTGCTGGGCTGCCCAGGCAGCTGGCCCACTCCCAACAGACCCTGCCTGGTGGAAAGAAGCTTGACAAGTGCTCAAGCTGACAGCGTTCTCTGAACCAAGAAGGCTCCCCAGCCTCTGACCCCCACTGCTGCCTTCTTAGAAGACTTCTGGGAGCCATGTTGGGGCTCAAATGACAACCAGGAGACCAACGTGTGCTTGCCAGCCTCTGCCAGGAGTCGTGTTCTGAGCCCTTGTGGGCCATTTTGAATCAGCACAGATGTAGCTTTGTCCAGTATCTGTGGCCTGGGGGTGGGTGGGTGAGAGGGGGACGTTGGTCTTGTCTTTCAGCTCTGTCTGCTTCCTGCCACCTGTGAGGAATTCTCTGCTGCCTCTGGTGGGCCCTCTGGGGTGGACCAGTGGGCAGCCAAGCAGATCTCAGCACCTACCTCTAGAGAGAGCCCCTTGGAACCTAGCGGGGTTTGGGAAGCTGAGCCCTGCGCCATCCAAGGTGTTATTTTCACTCAGCAGGCCCAGGGGTTGCCACCCCCAGTTTGGAAGCAGACAGAGCCTGACAACATACAGGTTTCTATACTGTTCAATCTCTTTGCCTCTGTTGCTTGAGGGTGGTGTGTGTGTGTGTGTGTGTGTGTGTGTGTGTGTGTGTGTAGACTTCAAGTACTCCTCCTCCACCTCCTGGGTTGGCTTGAGGCCTTGGGCACTCCCTTTAGAACTCCCGAGCATATTGTTTCTTGAGGAAGAAGAAGGCGGGCTTTGGAGGTGGCCCCATCAACATGGGCTTCTGGTTTTTGTGAGTGATGTTAGCCTAGAAGGAAAGAAAGAGAGGAAGTGAATGAACAGTACATATACACATATGTAACAGCACAGATGGCTGGGGGCTGGGGCTGTGCTGGGGGGAGAGACAGAGAGAGAGAGAGAGAGACAGAGAGAGAGACAGAAGAGACAGAGAGAGAGAGAGACAGACAGAGAGAGAGAGAGAGAGAGAGAGAGAGAGAGAGAGAGAGAGAGAGAGAGAGAGAGAGAGAGAGAGTGCACAAGCACTGGAAAGGGCCAGTTAGCTGTAGTGGATAAAGAGATAGACATGGGATCAGGAAAACTTGGGTGAAATACTGCTTCAGACCCGTCTGTGATTGTGGCTCAGTCACACCACTCTGGCCATGGTTTCTTAGGATCCTTAGGACCCTAGGATCAGTTGGATGGAAACTCAGAGGCCACTGAGTTCTACCTCTTCATTTTACAGATGAAGAAACTGATCCCAGAAAGGGGGAGTGACTTACCTTGGGTGACCTACGGAATAAGTGACTGAGTTAGGACTCAAATTCATGTCCCATGGCTCTCAAGTTCAGCACATTTTCCTCATGTTAAGTGTGTGTGTGTGTGTGTGTGTGTGTGTGGGGAGGGGCAGTGTTGAACAGGATGACTGTTATAGTTTCTTATAGTTCTGAATCTATGATCCTATGGTTCTTCCTTTTACAAAGGAGGAAATTGAGGCTGCTGGGGGAAATGAATTTTCCAAGGTCACACATGTTACACATGTCAAAATGGCGGAGCTGTAATTTGAACCCAGGTCCGTTTGACTCCAGAATGCTCTTTTCCCATTGTACTGTGCAGCATGCTGTCTGAGGGCTCCCTTCCAGAATGACAGTTACCCTTGACCAGCTTCAGAACAGGCGACTTGGCTCTGAGTGGGATAGATTTGGCAGTGCTGGCAGTGATGGGTAGAAACACTAAGTGAGACAGGAGCTTCCCACACACAGATATCTGCTTGCACCTGTCTTGTGTCCTTGCTATTCACAGCCTCAGAGATTATTGGAGTTGGGAGGTTCCTTTGGGATGACCATATCAAACCCACCCACTTCACAGATGGGGAAGTGGGCTCAGAGGCCATTCAGTGAATGACTTGGCTAAAGTCACACAGCTAGCAAGTGGAAACATAAGGACAAGAACCTGGGACATATCAACAGGCCCTGTATGTGTTCTGGGACATCACCAGGCCCTGGCCAGGAAGAAGTTTGAAGGATGTACCAGGTATCTCAAGGTCAGGTGGGAGCCTCAGTTTCACCTTGGCTTAAAGCAATATGGGACTAGAGCCCCTGTGATTATAGGATCCTAGATCCAGGGCTGGAAAGGACCTCAAAATCCAACCTGTGAAGAAATTGAGGCCTTGGGGATTGCAGTGACTCACCCAAGGTCTCATATAAGAGCAGAGAACCTAGGATGGGGAATGTCGCTCTATCCTTACTTTTACAAATGAAAAAACTGAGACTGACAGGGGTGATATTGCTGTCTGAAGAAGCACAGGCAGTAATTGACAAAGATTTGAACTCAAGCTTTCTTACTCCAGACCCAGGGCTCTTATTTCCTGCTCACAAATTAAGTCACACCAAAGGATGAAAGGATGAACTAGCTCTGTTGGGGTAGTGGTGGGAGGATGAGTTTTGAGATAGGTTTTAGAGGAAGGAAAAGGAAATAACTGGTAGGGAAAAGGGAAAACCTGCCAGCTAGAGCAGGGTGGAGTCCTGGATACAGGAATGAACAATTTTAATGTTGAGATCAGGATGAGGGAGATTAAGTGGGGCAATGGAGGTGGGGTGAAGGGGTTGGGAGGTCAGGGAGAAGAATTTGGACTAGGAGCTCTGATGGGCACAATGACCAAGGGCAATTTCAGGGGACTTATGACAAAATGCACTGATGAGCTCAAAATACAGATTGAGGATATCTGTCTATCTATCTATCTATCTATCTATCTATCTATCTATCTATCTATCTATCTATCTGTCTGTATATGTGTGTATATACACATACACATATATACATGTATATGTATGTGTGTATGTGTTTGTGTGTGTACACACACATACATGTTTGGTCATTTAGTAGTATCTGATTCTTGTGACCCCATGGACTCATTTGTTCATGGGGTTTTCTTGGCGAAGATTCTGGTATGGTTTGCCATTTCCTCCTTTAGCCGGTCTCCATTTTACAGACAAGGGTTAAGCAACTTGCCCAATGTCACACAGCTAGTAAGAACCTGAGACCACATTTGAACCCAGATCTTCTGGACTCCAAGCCAGTTCTGTCTATCCACTGGACCACTTAGCTGCCCTGTATATATGTATATGTGCATATATGTATGCATGTATATATATGCACATATACACACATATGAATATAAACATGCATAAAATATATGTGGTTAATGTGGGGATTTATTTTCCTTGGCTATATGTATTTATAATAGTTTTTGTTTTTCTTGCTTTCTTAGTGGGTAGGAGAGGGGGAAGTGGAAAGGAGAAAATTCAGAACTTAAAATAAAAATGAATGAAAAACAAAAGGAAAGCAAAACAAAATAGCTCATGTGAAAAGAAACCCAAGGTGGTGACAGTTCCATTATACTCTCCCCTATCAGATCACACCTGGAATAGTCTTTCCCTTCTAGGCAGTAGTCTGAGATATTGGTGAGCTGGTGTCTATGGAGAAGAACACAATTTGAATGGTGAAGGGACAGGAGATAGTGCCATAAATGCACAGATCAAGGGAATTAGGTATGCCTGGTCTACAGAACAGAAGGTTTGGCAGGGACGCAGCCTTCAAGGTTTTGAAATATTGTACATGGAAGAGGGATTCCATGGGTTTTACATAGCCTCAGGGGTAAAATTCCTTTAGGATTCATTTGGTTCTCCACTGGTGGAGGCCATGAAAGGTCATACTAACTCTTGGGAATTGGTAGGCTCTTAACTGTTTGTAGACTGATAAAATCATTGATTGATTGAAAGAACAAAGACTTGGCAAAACCCAGGGGTGAAGATTTCTCTATCTCTTATATGGAGCACATTTTTTCTATGTAAATTCAAATGACAAAATTAGGACTAGCTGGCTGAGGATAGAGAGAGGCAGTTTTTCACTCAGTCTGGAAGCTTGACTCCCAAGAATATCCCAGAAAAGTTCTGTGTGTTGTGTGCGGGGCTGGACTGCGGGACCTCTGAGGTCTCCTTTGACTCTAGGGTTTGTTTATTTGATAACTTCATTTTAAGCCTGTCCCACTAATCTTGGTAAGTCCTACTCTAAGCCTGTTTTTCTGCTTAGCGTGCCGGTGGTCACCAGAGGCCTGGGCGATAGCTTTCCTGACCAGTGTCAAAGATGGACCCCACTCACCGTGCAGGGTGCCTGCAGCCAGGGCTCCCCATCCACTTGCATGGGCAACATCTTGGTTGTCCTAGAACCCAGAACAACAGTAACAATAAAAGAGATGAACAGTGAATTTTTGTAGTAGGGGTAATAATGGGGTTAGGTATAGGAAGTGTAATGAAATGTGAAGGCTTATTCTTGACTGCCTAGAGATAGTTGGGCCATTCACAGGAGCTGGGCCAGTTGTCGGGGTAAGACAAAGGCAGAGAGCTCAGGATTTGGAATCAAGGGACCTGGCCTTGAATACATTATCTAACTGCTCACAGCCTTAGTTTCCTCCTCTGTTAAGTGAGGGGGTTTGTCTTCGAAATCCTTTCTAGCTCTACATCTGGGATTCTATGGTAGCATCACTTGGCATCTCTGGGTTTCAGTTGCCCCATCTATAGAATGATATAATTGGTCTAGATGGCCTGTAAGATCCCTTACGGTGATTTTCTGAGTCTATGACAGTTCCCCAAAGGCCACCTGGAGGGAGGTAGGATGCTGTACTTGAGGGCACTTTCAAGGAACTTACTTAGAAGAAGGTGGGATGGGGAATGAATTTTTGGTTCTACCCAGGATTGCTGCCAAATACTAAAACTCCTTCAGTTATGCAAGTGAGGGGGCCTCAGTACTATGATGAATGATAGGGTAGCTCATGTCAGTGAGGTAATATTTCTGGTTTGTATAAAACACACGTTGGGTCTGATTTCACCTGATGCTGCCTGTTCTGAGATCAGTCAATCGAGGAGTTTCCTGAATGACTTCCTAGTTCCAGGAAAGGACATAATAGTTTACAAACTTACTCAAGAACAATGGTGCTCAACACGGGGTCCAGAGTCCCTAAGAAGTCCCTGAGAACCTTCTAAGGGCCCTTGAGTTCAAAACTATTTTTGTATAATATTAACATTTAAAATTTTTACAATGGCAAATATCAATAGTTATAATCCACATAAATAAAAACTCTTTGGGGGGTTCTCAATGTTTTTTTAGAGTGTAAAAGGGACCTGAGGCCCCCAAATTTGAGAACTACTGCTTTAGAAGGCAAGAACTGAATGTGGAGAAAGGAGGGCCCTCTGGGAGTAGACTTAGATGACTGGAAAGGTAAGGGAAGTATCAGGATGCTGTTATAGAGCTAAAGTCTTTTTCTTGGATATGAGTTTACAAAAGAAAGTTAATAAAAGAAGCTTTTTCAAGAACCTTAGTCAGTGGCATGTGACAGACCTAGGGACTTGCCTTTGGTGAATTTGAGATAGAGAGACAGAAAAACAGAGAGACAGAATTAGAGACTGAGAAGGAAAGGAAGAGGTGAGAGATCGAGAAAAAGGGATGTGTGTGTGTGTGTGTGTGTGTGTGTGTGTGTGTGTGTGTGTGTGTATGGAGGGGGGCAGTACAGAGGAAGGGAGAGAGAGACATACAGAGAGACACAGACACAGACACAGACACACACACACACACACACAGAGAGAGAGAGAGAGAGAGAGAGAGTCAGTTTTGGAGGTCTAGATCTTGTGCCAGCAGGAATTAATGGAGGCTGGTCTTGGGGCTGTCCTTCCCTGATTTTTTTCTTTCTTTTCTTTGTTTTTTCATTTATTCCTCAAAAATGTATTGAATAATTTCTAACATAATACCTGCCCTCATAGAGCTTCTAGTGTTTTTTTAATTGATATTAACTAGAATAGATGGAAACAACACTCTCTTCTCCTCTACCCTCCCAAGATTTCTCTGTTGTAATCATCAAGTCTTTTATAGAAGGGGAAATTCCCAGAGTCTACTGAGCCATGGGGTCAAATACCTGATGGTAATAGAGGAGCACTGAGCCAGCCTCTTCCCAGCACTTTTCAGTCCAGTGTAGATTTGCCCCATCTCCATGGCTCCCTCCAGTCCCACCACTTCTAGAAGATGGTCACTGAAATCTATGGAACAGGGAAATGTCAAAACATTAATTCAACATTCAGTTAAATATCAACTATGTGCCAAGCGACATGCTGGCCACTGGAGAAGCAAAGCACAATGGTTCCTGCCTGTAAAGAGCTTATATTTTACTGGTTCATTAAACAAGCATATTAAACATCCATGGCACCAGGTGCCATGGTAGCTACTGGAGAAAGATGGAAACAAAATAGTTTTTGCTCTTAGGGAGCGCATATCCTACTTAGAGAAAAAAAAAGTCAAGTAAATACAACTAAACCATATAAACACCAAATAACTCATTTTTTTTGGAGGGCCTGGTAGAGTAAGGAGTGCTAACAATGGAAAGGTTGGAGAAAGGTCTTATTTAGGAGACTTTTGAACAGAATTTTGAATGGAGCTAGGGATTCAAAGAAATGGAGACGAGGGGAGGAGTGGTCTAGAAAGTAGGGGAAGGCACAGGGAAATGTAATGTCAGTTTCAAGGGACAACAGGAATAGACCATGGTCCATTGAATTGGAAGACTGTCTATCCCAATGCTGTCCCAGCATTGCCAGCTAGAGTTCATCAAAGCCTTTCTGCTTCTCCAGCTGAAATTTTCTTGTGTTCTTTCATGTTTTTTAGCTTTTAACTCAAAATGTTATCAATCAATTTATCAACGCATTAACCAGCACTTAGTAAGTACCTACTATGTGCTAGAGATGTATTCAGAAAAGCCATTAAACAATATATACTAAAGACTATTTTTGTGGGGGAGGGGATTAGCTACCAGGGAGTTGGTTAGATTATAAACTCCTTGAGGTCAGGGACTACCTCATTTTATCTTTGAATCTTCTGTACTGAGCACATAGCTGTTACTAAGTTGTTTCTGAAGTGTTCATCTTTTTCTGACCCTGTTTGGCATTTTCTTGGCAGAGATGCTGAAAGGTTTGTCATTTCCTTCTCTAGCTCATTTTAGATGAAGAAATTGAGGCAGGTAGGGTGAAGTGACTCATTAAGACCACACAGCTAGGAAATATCTGAGGTCAGATCAGAAAGATGAGCCTTCCTGACTTCAGGTCACCTAGCACACAGTAGGCACTTAATAATTAATGCTTGTGAATTGACTGATTGATCAGAAAAGCCCTTGTATTGTGTACTAGCAGAACCTGAACTGTATCACCAAGAGCATTCTGGAAAAAAGAGAAACAGAGAAGAGACTAACAAGAAGCCATTTCTGCCCTTTCTCCCCTTCTGAGTAGGATCAGTGACTTCCCTGGATGGCAAGGAACCTTCATGTACACATCTGAAAGCCTCCCTTCTCCTCATAGTTCCTTGGGGTTTGTAATAGTCTAGAACCTTTTCCTTGTGAGAGCATCATTGGAGTTGAAGGTTGGTGTCAGGAACCTTACAGTCTGAGTCTGCCTGGAACTCTGAGCCCAAAGCAAGAGAGTAGGAAAATTCCTTAAAAGTTTCTATGCTGTGCATGCTGTATATAGTGACACCCCTCCCCCAACCCAGTGACTGACAGGGGAGAGAGAGAGGCCTTCCTGGAAGAGTTAACTTTGGATTTATTTTAAAGGATGGGGAGGAATCTAATAGGAGAAGATGAGGAGGGAGGACTTTTAGCCTTGTCAGAGAACAGGGTAAAGAAAGGCACTGGGAATGGCAGTATTTGGGGCATTTTGTCCATCATTGTTAAACACCTACATATGGGACTTGGATGGGAGGTTGTGCCTCAGGAACTACTAATGAAAATGGGTCTGTGGGCTATACAGGGTGCTCCCAAGAGCATAATCAGCTAGTAAGACAAACAACTCTTCCTGTGGATGGTCCAGCTCTCTCAGCACTGACCCCAGTGCTCAACCCCAGTCCTGCCTGGGTCCAGCTCAGGGAGATCTCATGACGGTGAGAAGGTGCAGTGCCCAATCCCCTTGGGTCCATCAGCTTCCGTTCTAATGGTAGACTCACTACTAAAAGAGACCTGTTCACTGAATGGGTGTTGCCTCACTTAAAGTGAGAATCTGAAAAGACCTTAGCCTAAATGGGCCAGAGTCTCCCATTTCCAGTCATCCTGATGAGTATCTGGCCACTGGACCCTGATAGCTCTGGAGAAGAAAGTGAGGCTGGGGACCTTGCACAGCCCTCCCTCCCTCTCTCAAATCAAAGTCAACTGCAAGTCATGTCATCATTTCGCTGATGTCATGGTCCTCCTTGAAAACAAAGGACAAACACAAGATTTATCAAGGCCACAGTAGTTAGTGGCTGCCAAGGAAGGGGAAGTGAATTGGGGTTTGATTAGCCTGACAATGCCTGTGTTTGCCCTTCTTTTACTGATTAAAAACCAAACAATACTTCCTTGATAGCTAGACCAAGAGTTCTTAATAAAGATGGTTAAACTTAATGAAGATAGTTGAAAAAAATTATCATGCTGATCACAGACACATCAACATTGGCACAATCTACTGATTGACCAATTAATGTTTGATTTTGGGGTGATAAATTTAGCTGGTCTTTCTAGGATCACTAAGAAGCCTTCCTTTATTCCTTTGACTTGCCTTTTTTTTCCTTCCCAGTTCTACTGCCCTCCCCCCTCACACCCCTCCTGCCACCCCCAGTGGCTTGAGAAACTCCCATCATTATAAGAAATCATGAAAGAAGAAAAGCTTGTTTAGTAGAAAGCCTTTGGCTCTCTGAAGGAATTCTGAGTCAGTGAACAATGAATGTCCAGACCTTCAGTAATTTAATTAGTTTCCCTTTGAACAAAGCTGAACAAACAGATTTGAATCAGCATTTGGAGGAACTTGGTGTGACATTCAGGTACTACCTTAATATTCAAGGACACGTTGAAGAAAGAGAGGGAAGAAGGCAGGAGAGGGGAGGAGAAAGAGGGAGAGGAAAGGAGGAGGGGAAAGGAGAGGACAGTAGGGGATTAGAGAGAAGGGAAGGAAAAGAGGGAGGAGCAGGAAGAGGATAGGAGAGAAGAAAGGAGATGAGAGATAGGAGAGAAGAGGGTAGAGGGGGAGGGAAGAAGGAGAGAAGAGAGAGGAGAGAAAAGAGAGATAAAGAAAAGAGAGGCAGAGAATTCAAGACAACAAGCATTTATTAAGTGGATATGTCAGGCACTGTACTAAGAGCTGAGGATACAAAGAAAGACAAAAAAGCCAGTCCCTGTCCTCAAGTGGTTTACCATCTAAGTAGGGGAGTGGATTAGAGGAGCAGAAAATTTGCAAGTAATTTCTGGATAATTGGAGATAATCTCAGAGGGATTAAGGGGTTTGGGGAGAGACCTCTGGCAGAAAGTAGGATTTTAAGTGAGAAGTCAGGTGGCTCAGATGAGGAGGGAGTCACTTCTAAGCATCACGGATGTACAGAATTCAAAGATAGAGTGCCTTGTCTGAGGAATAATTGAAAGACCAGAGTTAATGGATGGTGACATGCATTCAGGGAGTAAGGCATAAGAAGATGGTATTGACTGGAAGGGGTCAGGCCATGGGGGGCTCTGAAAGCCAAACAGAGGATTCTACATTTAATCCTGGTGGTGATCAGGAGCCACTGAAGTTTACTGAATAAGACAGAGACACAATCACACCTGCACTTTAGGAAGATTATTTCCATAGTAAATGGGAGATGGACTGAAGTAGGGGAAACCTTGAGGCTGCTCCAATAGACCAGGTGTCCGGTGATGAGAGTCTGCGTCAAAGTCAGGAAAGAAGGGGGAGAATATGAGCGACATTACAAAGGTCAGATCTGCAGGGCTTGGCACTAGGCTGGCTGTGTTGGAGGCTGGTATGAGAACCAGGAGATAATGGGGAGGACACCTAGGTTGTGAGCCTGGGTGACTGGGAGGATGGTGGTGTCAACACTGACCATTATAGGGACATCAGGAAGGAGGGAGGGTTTGGGGTGAAGATAATGAGTTTAATCTGGGACATCTTGTGTTTAGGATCTCTATGGGACATCCAGTTTGAGATGAATGGATTAGGAGATGTGAGACTGGAGTCAAGAGAGAGATTAGGGCTGGATAAACAGATCTGAGAATCCTCTGCCTACAGTCCATAATGGAATCCATGAGAGTTAATGAGGTCACCAAGCCAGTACAGAGGAAGAAGAGGGTCAGGGAAGAGCCTTGGGGGGACACCCACAGTTGGGAGGTGGACATAGACAGGGAGGAATGGACCCATCTCTTGTTTGGAACTCTTTTCTAGGGCTTTCTCCCTTGCATTTCCAGCAAGGAGGGGCAGAAGATTTATTTCCCCTGACTCTATTTATTTAAGAAGCACATGACCATGAAGATCTGTCTGCCTGTCTAGATCAGTTTAAGGTGGGATCTCAGGTCCCTGACTGCCCTCTTCTGCCTGTTTCTATCCTACAGAACCAGTAATCCTGAGAAGTGAACATTTCCAGTGTTGGCAGTATTCCTATAGGTCAAGAGTTCCAGATGTCCAATCAGGCATCTGCTAACCAGAGTGGGGAAGGTCCTTGGAGATGACTCCCATCATTGCCAGAACATTCCTACTGTTGAAGGAAAAAGGAAACTGAGGCCCAAATGGGCAGGAGAAATGGCTGGGATGAGTTGTTTGGACAGTGCTGGGCTGAGTTAAGTGCAGATAGAAAACATCTGTTCAAGTCCTCCACCAAGTTGTCTTTGCCTTCTTTGGGTATAGAATGAGTTTAATAGGCTAATGAGATGTTTAATGTTTCTCTCTCTTGTCCATGTGTGCCTCTGAGATGTTTTTGGAAGTTTAAGTGACAGAGGAAACAAATACTTGTTGAGTACTTTTTCTAGAAGGGATTTGATGGCCCATATTTTTGGGGAGAGAGAGAGAGAGAGAGAGAGAGAGAGAGAGAGAGAGAGAGAGAGAGAGAGAGAGAGAGAGCGCCTGACCACCTTCTTTGGGGTCAGACTCTTTTACCCCTTCATGGGTAAATCTAAATCTGGAGTGCATTTAGAGAGTAGAATGGAGCCCCTTGTAAGAGGAGGCCCTGGGTTTCCCTTTACACCTTACCCTAAATGACCATCTAACCTCTACTTGAAGAGGATCACCTCCAGTGAGGCGAAGTGCACAACCTCTTGAAGCTGTCCCTTCTATTTTTGGATCGTCCGACGTTTAGGAAGATGTTCCATACATCAAATCTCAATCTCCTTCTCTCCATTTTCTACCCATTGCTTGAGTGGAAGCCTATAGGTTACAATCTCTCACAGAAAGATAGACTCTGAGCTGGAAAAGACCTTAGAAGTTATCTGGACTGACTCTTTCCTTCTAAGAATGAGGAAAATGAGGTCCAGAGAGGCTCAGTAACTTGTCCATGGTTACATGGGTTGTGAGTAGCAAAGAAGGATCTGAATCTAGTTCTCTTGTCCTTACTCCCAGAGTCATTTCCATTGTGCCCTGCTACCTCTGTGAGTGGGGTTGGTAAAGTGGCACATATGTGCTAGATTGTCTTTTCATTGCTGTCCCATCTCTGGGATGGAAGTTGGGGGCCAGGACATTTTCTGACCCAGCTCCTTTTGATAACTAACCTCTTAGAGACAAAGAACTCCGTCTCCTGGGATCCTCTTCTATCTCAGCTACTAATGACTTAGTATGTGGTTTGGCAGACGGTGCCATCTTCCTGTTGTATTTATTACTTAGCTATATATTGATGAGAATCTGGAGTTGCCATCTTAGTAAAACACTACGAGTCATTGGCACCTACATCACAGGGTGGTGGGCGAAACATTGCCAGTAATGAACAAGATGGCATATGGGAGATGAGATCATAGGATCAGGGACTTGGAAATGCATTCATTGCCTCCTTTATTTCTCCTGCTCTATCCAGAACAGTGATGTGGCTGAGGGCAGTTATGGGGGGATGGAAGAAGAGGAGGAGGAGAAACAGAGATTATATAGGCAGCAGTTTTCAGTAGGAGCCTCTAAACAATGGTGTGGTCTAAGCCTAACTCACCTGTGGTCCGTCTCTCTTTCCTCCCCCACCTTCCCCAACAATGTCCTTTAACCCACCTCCTCTATCTCTTCCATGAAGGATACTAGAATTCCTGTTCCACTCAGACCCTCAGACCCACTGGCCCTTTGTCACTGGCAGTAGGAAATTGAGACCCAGAAGGATTGAGGCATTTGTCTCAAGGACACTGTGCAGGGTTGGAGGTACAAAGACAGCCTTCCCTCAAGGTGTTTACCTTTTATTCGGGGAGAGGACAGGTACAAAATGGCTGTAATGTGGAGACTGGCTAACTCAGTCCTTAGAGCCCTGGCAGCAGTTCAGGAACCTGTTTCATGAAATGCCTTAAGGTTCCTAAAGCCTCCTCCACCTCTTTCCCCCATCCGGACGATCACAAGTCTTTTAATTGGCTGGAGTGGAACTGAGTGTGCACCTGGAAACATAGAAACTTCAAATATCTTTTTGTTTCCTGCTCTGTGGCTTGGAATGGTGAGCCCAGGGCCTAGGAACTGCAGATATATAGTGATGGGGAATGGCTGGCTAGGGGTTGGAAATCAGGAAAGGTACCAGGTAGAAGGCAATGAATGCTCCTGCTGATTCGTAAAGGAAATCAGGTGTTGAAATCAATCAACAAGCATTAATTGAGCATCTACTACATGTCAGGTACTGTGAGCAGTCACTGGGGATGCAAAGACACACAAAAAAAGACCTGTGCCTGCCTGCAAGGTGCTCACAATTGAATAGGAGAGATTTAGATATAAGAATAAATCATAAAAAGAAAGAGAAGGAATTAAAAAATACAACATAAACATAAGTGTAGCCAAATTTAAATGGGACAAGTGTTACATAAGGTGGTTAGGGAGGAAGGACAAAAAATGGAGGGGAGGAGGGAGAGCCTTCTAGGTGTTAGGGACATTGAGTGCAAACACATAGGAGATGGAGATGGAAGATGGCGGATGGAGTGGGAAAGTACAGAAAGAACCAGGTTCTTAGAAAGGAGTAATGTGCAGAAAGACTGAAAGGTAGGAAAGTGACAAGCCACAGCCTCAGTTTCCATCTTCCCTCTAGGACAGGCCTTTGTTACTTCTCCCCTCCTTGAATCCAGAGGCTTTCCAACTGTTCTTTCCACTTCTATCTGTACAAATGCACCCCAATCCGTCCTGCAGACCACTTGCCAAGTTAATCTTGCTAATGTACAGTGGGCTGGTGGTGTGACCCACTTAGCTTTCCAGTGTTCCAGGAACCTTTCCAAACTCCAGGCTGCAGAGCAGTTGCTGGTCTGCATTGGTGTAGGGAATTTCCTTACTGGGAGCTCCCCACACTTGATGAAATGGCAGATACAGTTTAAAAAAGGAAGGATGGTTCAAATGATGTCACTCCCTACTCAAAAACCATTCAGTGGTCCTCTCCTGAGTGCTAAGTAAAGTCTAGATTCCTTAGCCTGGCATTCAAGGCTACAATCATACTCTGATAAACCTTCTCTAATTGTCTACAACTCCCCTTCCCATCCTCTGTGCTGCATCTCAATGAAATGCCTCATCTTTCCTCAAACATCATCCACGTCTTTTCACTCCTTCCTCTAGTTTAATGAAGAAGTTGGCCCAGATGGTGTCTAAGGTTCCAGCTTGAAGTCTGTGCCAGTGTGGACACAGCGATTTGCCCTTTTCCTCTTAGTTCCACTTGTTGAAATCTTGCATGTTTTCCAAGGCTCAGCTCACACTCCACCTCCTTCAGGAAACCTCTTGTGATTGCCTCCATCCCAATGTGGCTTCTTCTGCCTTTGGATATTCATTCATTACTGGAGTGCCAAGTTTGATACCAAGAGCCCTCAATTCTATGCTATTGACCATGGTCCAATTGTGAGCAGATTCCTCTTGAATTACCTGAGTATAGCTTGTGTTTGGCCCCACCTACACCTTAGTTTTGACTTATTTCAGGCTCTCCTAGGGCTTATTCAAATCAGCTAGCCTGTCAGAGCCCAGCTGCTAATGGCCATTTCAGCATAAAGCACAGTTATTATAACATGCAAAGAACAGAAATGGAACTTGTTTTTGAGTGCCAATTACCAAAGGAATAGGGCTATGTCTTTTCCTTCTATGCCAATGTGATGTGTATATATATATATATATATATATATATACATACATACATACATATAAGGAAGGGAAACTTCCTTTCCATATCAAATATATATGTATGCTTTATGTACATATTCCATTTGCTTGCTGTTCAGCTGTTTCTCAGTCATGTGTCACTCTTAGTGACCCCATTTGGGGTTTTCTTGGCAGAGACACTGGAGTCGTTTGCATTTCCTTCTCCAATTCATTTTACGGATGAGGAAACTGAGGCAAACAGATGGGACTGTTCAGTGACTTGTCCAAGTTCACACAGCTAGGAAGTGTCTGAGGCTGAATTTGAACTCACAAAGATGAGCCTTCTTGACTCCAGGTCCAGTGCTATATCTATTGTGCCTCTTAGCTGTCCCCTTATCTCCCTTTTTAGACTATAAACTCCTTGAGTTCAGGGACTCTGTCTTACTCCCTTTGACATTTCCAGCAGTAAGTACTAAACCTTACACATAATAAATAGTTGCTCAGCAAATGATTGCTGAACCCAATAATGAGCCACTTTCTTAGTTAATTTTCTTCTAAGAAAGTTCCTTTTCCATTAGGGACCTTATCTCAATAGAAGTTAAAGATGGAGTGGGAGGACAGGATGTTCTGCCTGTCATTGGTCGATGGACATTCCCTCATACCCTTTGAGGCAAACATACAGAAAGTTCTCAAGCAGTGAAATCTGGGCTCTGCGATTATTTCTTAGCTGTACTCCATTTCCCACCCCACCCTAGAAAGCGAATAGTGGTGAAACAGAATAGGTTTAGTCCCTAGCTTGTCTTAGAAAGGGAAGTATTTGTGAAATTCTCTTTGATAAAGTCAGGAACCAGTCAATTGTGAACACTCCCTGTGAGAACTGGAGGGGATTTCCTCCATCATTTAAAACAAACCCTTCATATTATAGGTAAGCCAAGTGAGGTTCAAGGTGACACAGGTCATCAGCATGGAAGGTACATTTGAATCTAGGTCTCCAGGTTCCCTATCTAGGGCTCTTCCCTGGTGCCAAGTGTGACAAGATATGATATGGAAAATGAGGATAAAAAGGGAAGAGAATCAGTCTGCATATAACATCACTGGGGTACCAACTTGCTTCTCCACAAAGGATAGAATGGGGAAAGTGACCTCCACACTGAGGGCATCATAGGGTCATATATTTAGATCTGGGAGAAATTTCAGAGGCCACTCTAATCCAATCCTCTCATTTGACAGGGAGGGAAACAGAAATCCAAAGAGGTTAAATATTTTGCCCATGGTCACATAGATAGTAGGTGGAAAGATTTGAATTCAGGCCCTCTGACTCCCAATCCAATGCTCATTCTACTGGGTCACAGTTTTTAGAGAGAGAAAGAAGATGGCAATTTATAGGCCCCACCTCCTTTTGTTAACCATTTCCTTGTTCTCTTAACTCTTCAACAAAAGGCAATAATTTTAAGCAAGTTAGAGGATGTGGATGCTTAAAGAGAAGATATGTTGAGGATGCGTTGGCCTGGGAGGCCCTGTATAAAACAGTCAAAGCACAGAAGACCAGGGGATCCTTAGTATTTACTGATAAGTGGATGCCCCTTTTCTACTGGGACCCCAAAGCCAACGAAACCAGTGAGGGGCTGATTCGACAGCGAGGGGCTGATTCGACAGCTACCTGCTTGGATCTCCCCACGACGGTTCTGAGTTATATTGCCAGATCCAGATCAACTAGTTGGGGAGCCATCGTCAAAAAAAGAGCCACTGAACTCCTCTATTCTCCCTATATTGTTGCTTCTAAGTTATATAGTTTTAAGGTTTGCAAGACACTTTACATGCTATCCCATGGGATCCTCACAATAACCCTATGACATAAGCATAGTATTCCCCCATTTTATAGATGAGGAAACTGAGGCTGAGATAGATATAAGTAACTTGCCCATGGCGACATGGCTCATTAGTGTCTGAGGCAGGATTTGAACTCAGGCCTTCCTGACTCCAAGGCTTCACACTGTACCCACTCTAGTTAGTTGCTCAGATCTCTCCTTTCCCGGGGAATGCTTAAGGTCTCATCAGGACATCAAATAATATGGAGTCTTTGACTCTTGGCAACCCAGATGTTGGGTAACCCAGATGTAGCTCTGGTGACCAAAGAATGATATCAGGAAGGCTGGATGGTAGTGAGAGTGAGAAGGAGAAACAGTCAAGAGATACTGAAAAGCATGGAATTATTGTGATACCAATTTTGAAATTCTTCATAAAATGTAATTTCTACGACTAACATAAGACCAGAAGGTTCAATTCATTTCATTTTGATTCAAATAAATAGGTATTTATTAAGCATCTACTATCTGCAGAGCACATGTTTGGTGCTAAGGATATGTAGAAAAAATGCCCCATTGCTGGCCCTCAACTAGCTTCCTTTCTACTGGGAGAGAAATGACCTCCACACTGAATCTTGGTCTAACACATCTCCTAACGAGATTAAGTTCTTCTATCAGTATCTGGGGTAGAAGGCTGAGAAGCAGAACTGATTCCTTCCTCTTGGCTGCTGCCATCCTCCTGTGGGCTGCACCTACTGTTTCCAAGTCCTCCATTTAGATGTGGCTTTTGCTATAGTCCTGACCCTTCACTCCTGGAGGGAAGGGTTTCTTTCAAATCTGCTTGGAAATAAAAAAGGTACTAAAGGTACCTGAAGCCAACTCCAGTCCTTCCCTGACAGGGATGGCCACAGACTCAGTTGTGCAGAGGTATTCTTTGGTCTAAAGTCATTTGGCTTTTCTCTGATTTTAGGAGTTATAAAACATGAATCAACAAAATCTTTTTTTTGGCTAGCTCCTAACTTGCTGTTCCCAGCAGCTATAAATGTCTCTCTATCTCTGTCTTTGCCTCTCTATCTCTGTTTCTCCTCTTTCTTTCTCTGGGGTCCTTGCCATCCATATGCCTTATCTTTTCTGAGGATATACATAACGCAGTATTTTAATAAACAACTCTGTTGTTATATAGAAATGGGTAAAGAGCAAATAAACTCCTAAAGAGAAATGATTTGGTAAAGTTGACAAGACAGAGACAGAAAGACAGAGACAAAGAAATTGAGACACAAAGAGAGAGAAAAGAGATAAAAGGGGAAATAGAGAGACAGAGAGACAGAGAAAGACAGGGAGGGAGGAAAGAGAGAGGAAGGATGGGGAAAAGGCAGAAGAGGATGGAGGAGTAGAATCCTCCAGGGTCTGTCTCCATGAGTACATTACTCAGGACTGGCTATTTTCTGGATCCTCTCAGCCCCTGGTCACATTGCTTTGATAATGGAGTCACCATATTCTCTTCTCTCCCTCCAGAGGCCATGGCTGACACTGCTCAGGAGTAGCAGCATCCTTTGCAGCTTCATATCCCTTTTGCAGAATAGCCCCTGTACCCTCACACAGTCCCTGGCACCTTGCCCTCAGTGTGATTGCTGACCTCTTGCTCCTTATGGGGTTTCTGTGGTCCTTTCTCCTTTAGGATAAGGGGGAAGAGAATGTCCTTTCAGACACAGGAAAAGACACTTTAACCCTTGATTCTGTCCAGTAAAGTTCAGCTGAAAGCAACAGGGTAGGTTTAGCTTGGAGAAGAAAAGACTGGGAGATGGTGGGTGGGACATGGCTGGCTACATCTTTTAAGTATTTGGAGGACTGTAGCGGGAAGGAAGGCCTAGATTTGTTCTTTTTGGTCTCAGAAGTCTGACTTGAGAGGAGAGTGGCAAAGAGGCAAATTTAGGTTTGGGGTAACCTCAAGAGTTAGTCTTAAGGGGAGGGGGCTGCCTGCGGAGGGAATGGGCTGTCCTTCCTTGAGGTCTTTAGCCAGAGGCTGGACCACCACTGGCTTCTTTTTTCAAAAATGGGTTGGATTTGCTGACTGTTGAAGTGCCTTCCAGCCTGGGGAGTCTGAGATAAAATACTCAGTTGCATCCTGTTCCAGGGAAGTAGAAAGCTGAGCTCACATGTCTTTGAAGTCTCCCCTCCCCCATCCCTGGAATGGGGGTGGAGGGGGTGAAGCCAGAGAGCCGGTAGCGTCATCTTCCCCCTCCGCTCTTCCTCCACCTCTACCTTTTGTTCTGGGAGGGAGCATTCTGTTTAAGACTGTGCTTCACAAAACAGTTCTGTGTTTGGGGGTTGGCTGCTGGGTTACTGTGTGGTACAGAGAACTGTCCAAATGGGAGGAGCTCTCAGGAAATGGATCTGGAGCCGGGGTAGGATGCCACTATGCATAGACACCCAGGCTTCTGCAACGGAGTTCAGGACTGGGCCCAAGTGAGGTTTTTGAGGAGGCTGGGGAGACCTGGCTTCCTCCTGAGGAACTGTGGATAAGGTAGGACCATAGTACAAGTCATAGAACCTCTAGACCATCCATCTAGTCCAATTTCCTAATTTAACAGTTAAGGAAGTTGCGATTCAGATGACTAAAATGCCCAAGGTCCCACAAGTAAGTGGCTGGTGCAGAATTTGAACCCAGACTCTCCGACTCCAAATCCAGTAAGCTTTCTGCTGTGCCATACTGCCTTAGAGCAGAGGAGCCAGGACAAATTCTCAGATATCCTGGAAGGCTGAAGGAGAAGGGAGAGCTGGAGAGCAGGTACCTGCAGGTGGGTGAACCTCTACCCAGCTCCTCCTAATTAGAGAAGACTTCTCAGCAAGCAGTGTTGTTAAAAAGGGAGAGTCAGGTTTTCTTGGCTCCAAGGTAAAGTACTAATTGGTGTATTATTTGGTGTGACTAACTTTGCTGTCTGAGTTCAGGAAGCTCTAACTCCAAGAACACCATGTGTAATAAAAGACATCAATTAACAGTGAGCCCCTGTGATTGTATCCTACCTTAGTGTAGCAGGCAGGGCACATAGAACAAGCCTAATTGGAGATTCAGAACACACAACAGGAATGGATGAATAAATGAGGGAGGGAGGGAGAAAGCATTTATTAAACACCTATTAGGTGCTGAGGATATCAGTGAAAACCTAGCAGTCTCTGCACTTCAAAAGCTCACATTCTAAAGGGTAAGACAATACTCAAGAGACAGAAACATAACAGATGATGAGAGGTGAGAGTGGATGACAAAAAGTCAATTAAATTCAAGGCAATTCAGCAAGCCTTCCTCAAGTACTTGGTTTCTTACCTTAGGCACTTAGCACAATGCCTGGCACACAGTAGGCACTTAATAAATGTTTCTTGATTGACTCAGGCTGGTCCCAGCTCTTCTGCTCTGACCTCTACCTCTGCTCAGGAGATGGGGCTGTTACTAAGGGGGCACAGGTCAGTGCAGAGGTCCACCCAGCGCCCCACCACCCACCTGGACTACAAACCAAACAGGATAGAACAGAATTGTCTCCCTGCACCCAGCCTCTCCTCTCCATCTATCCTCCCAGCAGGGGCCCAAGCGATGCTTCTGAAGAGCAAATCTGACCAGTTCAGTTTCCTGTTCAATAAGTTTCACTGGGAACTTCCCCATTGCCTCAAGATAAAATACATTATCCTTGATTTTGCATTGAAAACTCTTTCCATTGTGGCCCCAATCTATTTTCTCAGGTTGATTGTATGTTACTTCTCCTTACAGACACCAAGCTCCACTTGCAGTCATGCCTGCTCCCCTATCCCTTTGCACAGGATACCCTTAGGGGTTGAATGTCCTCCTTCCTCACTTCCACCTCTGAGCACTCCCCTCCTACCTTGCAGTCTCAGCTCAAGGGCGACATTTGACCAAAGGCCTTTCCTGATTCCCCAAATTGTTAGCACATCCATATGTCAAATTATTTCATCATATATATATATATGATATAGGAGCCCTTCACCTCCTAATCAGTCTGTATGCTGCACACAGTGCTTATGGCACATTTATCGAATCGGATTTTTATACTTTCAAGTTGTCTCCTTTTTTGGCTATGAATGTACAAATCTTATCCTCCTTACTAGACTGGAAGCTGCTTGAAAGCAGGGGGTTTCCTGTATTCCTCTCTTTCCCCCTCTAGTCACATACACATTGTTCAATGTCAATGTCAATTCCACAAACATCTAATAAACAATGAGGAAGTCTGTGGGGTTACAAGAATTAAACACTCTACCTGCCTGGTTTCCAGGGATCTCTGAGGATCCCTGGGAATCTCTAGATTGATGAGACTTTCTTCAGTGGGGCTCTCCTGAAAGAGGAAAGAAGTCAGGTTTGCTAGGACAAGGTCTGGCCCACTGGAGAAAGGTCTGCACTTGACCTACACACCCTCCACCCTTCCTCCAAGTCTAGGACCTCTCTCTTCCCCCTCCTGCATTTGCTCAGTTTCTACTCTTTTCTTGGCCCAGGGATGCCTCAGAGACCGTTACCGGGGTATAGCCCTTGCATAAGTAGGTAGGCGATTATCTGAACAATATTACAATAGAACTTCTTAGTTTTAGAGTAGACATGAGTTATAGTTCAGTAGTAACAATGTTATCTGCCTTGGAGACATAAATAACCATCTCCTCTGAGCAGAAGGCTAGGATCAGTAGTTGTGTGAAGCTGCTGGATATGGAGACAGGACCTGAGATCAAATCCCAGCTTAGCTGCTTACTACTTGTATGACCTTGGGCAAGTCACCTTGCCTCTTTGTGTCTCACTTTCCTCATCTGTAAAATATGGAGCTTGAATTAGATGGCCTCTGAGGTCTATCCTAGATCTAGTTATAGGATCTCCTTATTCAGATTTTGAGGAGCAGCAATGCCTGACTCATCTCATGTTTTCAGGCTTTAAAAGCATGTTTATGCCAAGAAGAAGCTGCCTCCTGTAACTTGGGTTGACCTCTGGGGTACTTAAACCGGTCCTTTTTGTGAGCACTAGAGCCTTCTGTCCAGTCCTTAGACTGCATGGCTTCATTCATTCTTAAGCTTTGCTGGATCTGGTAGCAGCAACTCATATCTACAGAAGGGATGCAAAATATTCTTGGAATAAGGTGAAATTTGAAGTGGACTTTGATTGGTGGGTAGAAACTGGCCCAGAAGGGTTGGAGTAGGGGAGAGTACACTAGGTGGAGGGACCTGTGTGAACCAAAGCACAGACTTCAGAAAATAGGGACACATTTGGGTAAGGGAGAGAGGCTAGTTCAGCTGCTCAGAGGGTGCACAGAGAATGGTGAGAGGGAACATGGGGTGGTAATGGGGAGCATGAGAAAAATTGCTCTAGAAACCTGAGTCAAGTTGGTATCACCAGTGGACTGGAAGAGAGTGTCCAATGGTTCCACTGGAATGTAAATATCTCAAAGGCAGGGAACAGTTCACTTTTGTCTTTGTACCTCCAGCATCCAGCACAGTAGGAATTCACTAAATGCTTTTTCATTCATTCATTCATTCATTCATTCATTCATTCATTCATATTACCAAATTACTTAAATGACTTCTTAGAGCTGGCCTTTTCCTCCTCTCCTTCCTGCCCAGGGATCTGATGGGCCACTCTCTTAGAATTCCCTGGGAGCATGGAGACGGTATTAAAGAAGGTAGAATGAGCTTTGGGTTACTTAGATTAGGAACATCAGAGGAAGCTTTATGTTCATCAATCTCCCCTTAGCCATCAAGCACCCCTCTGAACTATTTCCAGTGTGGCGCAGTGAATACAACTTTTTCCTTGGAATCAGGAGGACTTGAGTTCAAATTCTCCCTCACACATGCAACCCTGGGTAAGATACTCTGTTTTTCTCAAACTCAGTTTTCTCACCTATAAAATGGTGAGAATAATACCACCTATATCACAGGACTGCAATGAGGACCCAACTGAATAATACACATAAAGTGCTTCATAAACCTTAAATGCTATAGAAATGCTAGGTAATATTATCATTCTTATTTGTACCCCTTCCACTCCCTGTGCCACCAGCATGTTCTCATCCCCTCATCCCTGTGCTATTGCAGAAGTCTTTTAAAAATGAATTTTAAAATATCCTTTATTATTTAAAATATCCTTTAGTTTGCCATCAGGCAAATACATCCCTCCTATCTTCCCCCTCCCCAAGAACTGTCCTTCATAACAAAGAATAAAGAAGAGAAAAATACAGCAAAACTAACCAGAATATTAAAGGAGTATGACATTATATGTAGTGTTCCACACCCATAGTATCCCACCTGTGGTCTTTTATCGTGTTCTTTTTCTTCTTCAGTGACTACATCCAGATTCATCCTCCTAAAGCTCAGTTCTGAGCATGTCTCTCTCAAAAACCTTCATGGTTCTTCATTGCCTACATGATAAAATCTGACTTTTTCAGCTTGGCACTAAAGCCCTCCAATGTCTAACTCAAACCTCCCTTTACAGCCTCATCTCCCATTTAGTCCCCTAAATAAACACCACTATAGCAAACTCATTACTCTCCAGAACATGCTTCCATCTTTCCCAGCCACTTGGCCTAGCTGACTAATGTAGAGGGTAGAACACTGGCTTTGGACTCAGAGGATCTGGGTTTAAATCCTACCTCAAATACTAGCTGTATGACCTTGAGCAAGTAACTTCCACTCCCTGTGTCTCAGTTTTGTCATCTGTTGTACTTTGAGGTCTCTTATAACTAAGATCCTTTAGACTCTCAGAGCCTCAGTTACCACTTTGTTAAAATGGGGATAGTGATACCTGTCCTGCTTATCTCACCAAATGATTGTGACGAAGATTCTACAAGAACATGAGCTGTTATTCATTTGTGCTCATCCTCCTGCCCAGAATTTCTTTTCTTGGGGCCTTATCCATCTATTAACATTCTACCTATTTTTTAAGACTCCGCTCAATCTGTCCTCTCTCCTGAAGTCTTCCCTGGCCTTACCAACCAGAGGTGAGCTGAACATTTGCTACTTTTCAGTAACACATGCTGCCTTGGTACTGGAGGGTTTTAAAGAAAGACTGCCTTTCTAATCTCTCCAACTAGATTGTAAACCCTAGAGGGCAGGTCATGGAGTCAGCAGACATGAATGAATGAATGAAAAAGCAATTACCAAGGATTTACTTTATGTCAAACACTTTGCTAAACTCTGGAGTTACAAAGAGAAAACAACAGGTAGTCTGGGCTCTCCAGAAACTCTCACTATAATTGGAGGAGACAAGACATAAAAGAAAAGTTTAACTTCAGGACAGATGAGAAGTCCTAAGAATTATGTTCTGGTTCTGTGTCTAAATATTTTAAACAGTTTAGCACAGTGCCTGGCACGTACATACACATTCCCTCCTCATCTACCCCACTTTTATGGGATTGTGACATCCCAGATTTAGAGCCAGAAGGGACCTCGAAGGTCATATAGTCCATCCTCCTCATTTTATAGGAGTAAGGTGGATGGCAAGATTCAGTGGTCCTTAGTTACTTGAATAATGTAAGTGACATTTGAGGAGGGGGGTACTGGGGAATGACTTCAGGTTCGTAGAGCAAAGCATATAGTAAAGCCTGGAGCATATCAGCAGGACAGAAGGTAAAGACTTGGAGGCCCTCTACCTCACCGGAAGAAATGGCGAGACTACCCTTGAATTCAAACCCTTTGAACAGTCAAGCAGCCCAGACAAGGAAGAAGGGTACTGCCTCAGGGGTGACATAAGATCAGATCCCATCTTCTGCTACTTATTACCTGTGTGACCTTAGGTAAATTAATTAACCTCTCTGAACCTCAGTTTCATCATTTGTAGAATTAAGAGAATTGGACTCAATGTCCCCTGAGATCCCTTCTAACTCAAATTTATGTGATCCTAGGACCTTGTTCAAATCCTGGTTCTTTTTTGGGCAAGCTATTTTGCTTCTCTAGGTCTCAGTTTTCTCCTCTGCAAAATGAGTAGACTGGACATTGTCTCTTCTAATGTCCTTTCCAACCCTAGATCTCTGATTTCTATATCTCCTTATATGTGGGAGGCACCTAGTGTTTTTTTTTTCCTATTGTTCCCAAACAGATCCAGGGAGCACCTAAATCAAGGCTTAGAGTATTTTTAGCTTGGATTTTTGTCACAAGCTAGAGAGTTTGGGAGCCTAGAGATGAGGGGTGGCTTGGGGTGGCCTTGGTGGAGCCAATGCAGGAAAATACTAAGGCAACCAACTCCTGACAAAGGCTCTTTAGGCATGGCCTTGTGGGAGTTGTTGCCAGGGGAAAATCATTGCAGTTCTATTTTGGACTGAAAACCTCACTGGGAGAAGGGATGGGTTGTAGATCAGCTCTATCCTGAATGTGTGTGAGGAAGGTTCCCTTGTTTAGGGCCAGAGTGAATCTTCTTAGATCCCCTCCTTTCCTTTCTCTCCTGGCTTCTCCATCGAGAAGGAGCCTATTTGAAATGAGACCTTTCATAGACCTTAGCCTCTACCTCCTTTAAAATACCCATTCCTCACCTGAATCTTGGATGGATATTCCATTACTACTGTTCTGTTTTATTATGTTCTGGTTCTGTGACTGTATATTTTAAAAGGCTTAGCACAGTGCCCAGCACATACATGTACAATTCCCTCCTCATCTACATCTCTTCTGGGGGATCACAGATTTAGAGCCAGAAGAGACCTTGAAGGTTATATAGTCTGTTCTTCTAATTTTACAGAGGAGAAAACTGAGGCCCAGAAATGGTAAGTAATAATATTCAGATAGTAAATGACAGAGCTGGAATTCAACCATCAGGCCTTAGGACCATAGATTCAGAGCTGGATGGGACCTTAGGAGCCAGTTAGTTGAACTCCTCCATTTTACAGATGGGAAAGCTGAGGATCAGAGAGCTCAAGTGACTTGACCATGGTTGCCCAGCTAGTCAATGTCAGAAGGTGGGATTCAAACCCGGAATCTAGAGAACCAAGTATTCCAGATGTGGATATCTTTCCTCTATTCCACACTGTGCCCTGCTCCCTGGCTGAAAGAATTTTACAAAGGTTTCTATCTATTCCTTTCTTCTTCAGCTTTTCATCCCCTGACGCTGGGCTCACATTTTGAGGGGAGAGAGGTTGAGCTAGCGCTAATCGGACCTGACTACGTTATTATGACAAATTACTTCCTGATTCAACTCAGTTCAATTCATAGTATAATAGCAAGATGGAAACGAATTTAGAGGTCAGTCCTTAGAGGTTAATGCTATCATTTTACAGATGAGGAAACTGAGACTTAAAGAGGTGAAATGATTTGTCCAAAATTAAACAGTTAATACATGACAGAACTGGGATTCAAAATTTGGTCCTTTATTCCAAAATCTATTTATCACACAATTGTTTTCATCATTTCAGTCATGTTTGACAATTTGTGATCCTATTTGGGGTTTTCTTGGCAAAGATACTAGAGTGGTTTGTATTTCCTTCTCCACTTCATTTTATAGATGAGGAAACTGAGGCAAACAGGATGAAGTGGTTTGACCAAGGTCACCCAGCTAATAAGTGTTTAAGGCCAGATTTGAACTCAGGAAGAGAGGAGTCTTCCTAACTTTAGGCCCAGCAGTCTGTTCACTGTGCTACCTCAACACAACAAGTATTTATTAAGAGTTTGTTACGTGTCAGGCACTGAGCTCTGGATATGAGGACAAAAAGGAAAAAGTTCTCCTCTCAAAGAGCTTACATTCTCCAGGGAGGGGTAGGGTGTTTCAGTAGTTTATTGTCTATAAAATGAGGGAATTAGACTTTAGGATCGTCCTAGGTCCTCACCAGCTATCGTATTCTTTGATTGTCAAGTTTATAAGACTGGCATTCTTTGGGGATGCCTGCCCTAGCTACTTAGGCCAGATTCTCAGTCAGAGCAGGCTACTTTACAGTCTAGCTCAGCACCAGTGAAATGAGACCAGGCAACACAGTGCAATGATAGTTTTATAATTATTTTCCTTCTCTTGGTCCATTGGTTCTTGAACTGGGATTTGGAGACTTCTTGGCAGCTAGCACTGCTTCTCCATGCTTGACTTTGGAGGCAAGAATCCCCATTAATTATATCCACACATGGATGACAGAAGAAAGATGAAATAAACAGCATATGATTCTAATATGGAGCAGCCAATAGGGGCAGAAAACAGAAGAGTTCTCCCTCTCTTGGGTGAATTCTCAGTGGTCAGTGGCGTAGACTTGATGTTTTGTGTATCTCACCCAGAGGATAAATGTGATTGGTTTGCTCCTTTGCCGAAATAAGGAGGTCAAAGTCAGTAGCCTTGTATGGAGACCGGTCAGTAGCTTCCATGCATTCCTCTAGGAGCTGACTGCACACAGAGTCTTATAAATGCCTGACACTGGCCAGGAGGGAAGATGCAAGAGGAGCATGGACAGGTCATGCAGGGGAGTTATTGCTATTGGAAAAATGCCTCCTAGTGGAACACAACATCAGAGGATCCTGGGTTGGTGCTGGAATGGACCTCGAAGGCTATCTTTTCCAATCCCTTCACTTGCTAGATGAAGAAGTTGAAGCCCAAAAAGGTCATAGGATCATAGACCCAGAGCTGGAATGGAGACCATCCAAATTTCTTTTACAAATAGAGAAGCTGAAGCCCAGAGATGCTAATGACTTGCCCTAGATCATACAGGTTTTAGAGCCAGGATTCACATTCAAGCCCTATGACAATCAGTGCACCAAGTTGGGTTTTATTTCAAAAGTTTCATGTACCCCCATTTTAGCTGTAAACTCCTTGAAGCAGGGACTCCTTTGGTTTTGCTTTATTATCCCAGCACAGTGCTCAGTTAAAGCTTGTTGAGTTGGAGTGGGATACACCAACCCCTATGAGACACACTCTCTATGCCCAGTAAAGTTGACCGACATTGGATAAACTCTAGCATTAAAAATATGTAGGGCTGACCGGTCAGTGCTGCTAGATGAGGCTTGGAGAGCTTCAAAGTTCCTAGTCCAGATTCTGAGGGTTTATGCCATGGGAGGCAGACACTAAGGGTGGAGAGGGAAGAGGCTGAGTTTGGAATCTGAAGCCCCAAGTTTCAACTGTGGCCTTTCCAATTCCCAGCTCTGTGGTTTGCCTCACCTCTCTGTCTCACTTTCCTCATCTGTAAAATGAAGATAAAACTAATTCTGCTCTCCACCTTGCAAGGCCATTGTGAGAATCAGATGGGAAGGATGATCAGTTAATGAGCATTTATTAGTCACCTACAACATGCCAGGCACTAACTATGTTAGGTAATGGGGTTAAGAACAGAGAATGAAGCAAATCTGACTCCCGAAGAGCTTATGGTTTAATGGGAAAGACAGCTATATATGTAAGTATAAATGTATATATGTAAGTAATCAATATGTAGAGAATACATATAAGTGAATGACAAGATAGTTTGAGGGGGAGGCACTTGTAGGTAAGGGGATCCAAAAAGCTTCAAGGAATATCTTAAAGGAAGAGAGGGACTTTTAGGTGTGGAAGATGGCCAGATCATGCATGGAAGGTACCTTGTAAATTATAAGGTACCACACGACTGTCAATTGTAAACATTGGACTAGTCACTTGGAAGCAAGACAGGATAAAGGGGCACTTAGTATCTTTATTCTTGCCTTGCTTGTGGAGCAAAAATTATCCTTCTTGGTTTTCTGGTTGATGGTGTGGGAGCTGAGGAACCAGCTTCCAGCCAAGGGTGACTTGTAACCAACCACAGGACTCATGTTCTCAGATAATGGAGAGCATCCTTATTGACTGCTGAGCTGGAGGAGATGTTGAATCAGAGCAAATCTTTTCTTTTAAAAGGTGATCTATTGGTGCTCTCCAGGTTGTATCATGATTGGTTGGGACAGTGGTCCTTATTTACCATGAGGACCTCACCAACACTCCTCCCCTTTTGTATGTATTCTTTCCTGATCTTAGGGAAATGAATGTCCTGAGAAGGACATGTCTGGATTTCTCAGGCAACGTGGTAGATTCAAAAGGAGGCCTGGTGTCTCATCAGATTGGAGCTGGCTGGCAGAAGGCGTGGTTGATTGAGGCAGATACTGGAATGGTTGACTATGAAAGCAGATTAGCATGAAGTTTGGGCAAGGTTTGGTTTGGATCAGATTTAGTCCTGGGGAGCCTGGCTCCTGGTGAGACAGGAGGTATGCCTTTTTCTCATAGTCTTCTGCTTGTTAAGGCTTCTCGCATATGTTGGGATGGTTTTAACTATAGTAAATTAGACAAAGGCTCATAAATCTAGAGATGCCCCAAAAGGTGGGAAGCAAAAAGCTACTCAATGTACGATATGACTCAGGGATGGGACAGGTAATTGATTCCTGCGCACACAAGAAAGGCTGAACATAAAAAACTCCATAGAATAGGATTTAGTTATTTAACTTATAACTACTGTTAACATTTTCTGGGAGAAGAGCTTTATCAGAAATATATAGCAATCTGTACAATTGCTGATTAGGTATTTTAGATTTCATCTCAACTCTTCATTTGATCCACCCCCTACCAGGCCTTCTCTGAAGTAGGTGACATAGAGGGATAGAATGTCAAACTTGGAGTCAAGGAGATCTGAGTTCAAATCCTACCTCAGGCACTGTTCCAGCTGTGTGACTTTGGGCAAGTCACTCTATTTCTCTCAGTCTGTTTCTTTGTGTGTAGAATGAAGATAATAATAGCACCTACCTCATAGAACTATAAGGATACAATGAGATAATACGTAGGTAAAATACTTCGTATACCTTAAAGCTGGTTTCCTCTGAGACTGTAGCCATTTTAACTGGCTAAAAGATACTGTTAAATATCATCTTTTATACATGTATACATTTCTATGTCAATTTCTGTTCTCCATAGCATGGTGGCCTTTTGTGAATAAAATTTAAGAACAGTTTTTAACCAGATACCACCATCCTTAATCCTCTAAACTACATGAATGAAGAACTCTCAAAATATAGAGATGTAGCCGAATAAAGAAGAACCATGTAGCAACAGGATGTGGTACCCATCATCACCATCATCCTCTCTGCTACTGGGATTGTTGTCCCAAGGATGCTTCCAGCGAGCCTACAGAAGCTTGCAACTCAATACTTGTATTCAGTTATAAATAAGCAGCTAATTTATCTACCTGTATAATAATTTGTGGAACATTAAATATAAAAGTAATCTCTAGATGGCAACTTGCCCCAGGACCATATCTAGCTGAATTCCACTGAAAAAAGAGAAGAATGAGATAATCAGAGAATGACAACAGTGGACATCCATGTGAGGCAGATTGTGCTAACACTGTCCAAAGCCCTCTCCTCCTCTCTGTCTATCCTGTTTGAAGTCATGATTTCATCAGTGCCTATGGGTTCAATTATCACCTCTTTGCTATTGATTCTTATTCAGGCCTGACCTCCAGTCTCACATCTAATGAACAGCTTGAACCAGATGTCCAGTAAACATCTTGGACTCACCATGCCCTAAACTGAGCTCATTGTCTCTCCCCTTAAACTATTCCCTCTTCCAAATTTCCCTGGTACTGTGGAGAGGACCAGCATCCTCTCAGGCATCCAGGCTCCCAATCTAGACGTCGTTTTTTTTTAAAATTTTATTTATTTAAGTTTTCAACATTCACTTCCGCAAAATTTTGAGTTCCAAATTTTCTCCCCATCTCTCCCCTCCCCCACCCCAAAACGGCATGCATTCTAATTACCCCTACCACCAATCTGCCCTACCTTCTAACATCCCTCCTTTCCCTTATCCCCATCTCTTTTGTCCTGTAGGGCAAGATAAATTTCTGTACCCCATTACCTGTATTTCTTATTTCCCAGTTGTATGCAAGAACAGTATTCAACAGTTCCTAAAACTTTGAGTTCCAACTTCTCTTCCTTCCTCCCTCCCCACCCACCATCATTGAGAAGGCAAGCAATTCAATATAGATTATATATGTGTAATTTTGCACGTGACTTCCATAATAGTCATGTTATGTCAGACTCACTATACTTTCCTCTATCCTATCCTGCCAATTTCTTCTATTCTCTCTTTTGACCTTGTCCCTTCCCAAGAGTGTTGATTTCTAATTGCTCCCTCTTTCCATTTGCCCTCCCTTCCATCACCCTCCCTACCCTGCTTATCCCCTTCTCCTCTACTTTCCTGTAGTGTAAGAGAGATTTTCATACCAAACTGAGTGTGCATTTTATTCCTTCCTTGAGTCAAATGTGATGAGAGTGAGCTTCACATTTTCCCTTTCACCTCCCCCCTTTTTCCCTCCATTGAAAAGTCTTTTTCTTGCCTCTTTTATGAGAGATAATTTGCCCCATTCCATTTTTCCCTTTTTCCTCCCAATATAGTCCTCTCTCACCCCTTAATTTTGTTTTTTTAGATATGATCCCTCCCTATTCAACTCACCTTGTGCTCTCTGTCTCTGTCTTTCTGTCTCTGTCTCTGTCTCTCTGTCTCTCTCTCTGTTCATAATCCCACCAACTACTCAGATACTGAAAAAAGTTTCAAGAGTTACAAATATTGTCTTTCCATGTAGGAAGGTAAACTTTAGTAAGTCCCTTATGATTTCTCTTTCCTGTTTACCTTTTCATGCTTCTCTTGATTCTTTTTTTTAAATATAAATTTATTTATTTAACTTTTTACATCCATTTTCACAAAATTTTGGGTTCCAAATTTTCTCTCCATTTATCCCCTCCCCCACCCCAATACACCAACCATTCTAATTTTCTCTATCACCAATCTGCCCTCTCTTCTATCATCCCTCCCTTCTCTTGTCCCCATCTTCTCTTTTGTCCTGTAGGGCCAGATGACTTTCTATTCCCCATTAACTCTATTTCTTATTTCCTAGTAGCAAGAACAATACTAAACAGTTGTTCCTAAAACTTTGAGTTCCAAATTCTCCCCATCCCTCCCTCTCCACCCATTCCCTTTGGGAAGGCAGGCAATTAAGTATGGGCCATATCTGTGTAGTTTTGCAAATGACTTCGATAATAGTCATGTTGTGTAAGACTAACTGTATTTCCCTCAATTCTATCCTGCCCCCCATTGTTTCTATTCTGTCTTTTGATCCTGTCCCTCCCCAAGAGTGCTGACTTCAAATTGCTCCCTCCTCCCATTGCCCTCCCTTTCATCATCCCTCCCTCCCTGCTTATCTCCTTCTCCCCCACTTTCCTGTATTGTAAGATAGGTTTTCATACCAAAATGAGTGTGCATTTTACTCCTTCCTTTAGTCGAATGTGATGAGGGTAAACTTCATGTTTTTTTCTCAGCTCTCCTCATTTTCCCTCCACTAAAAAGTCTCCTGCTTGCCTCTTGAATGAGAGATAATTTACCCCATTCCATTTCACCCTCTCTCCTCCCATTACATATCTCTCTCACCGTTTACCTTAATTTCTTTTAAGATATGGTCCCATCCTATTCAATTCACTCTGTGCTCTCTGTCTCTGTATATGCGTACATGTGTGTGTGCACACACACATGTACGTGTGTGTGTGCATGTGTGTATGTGTGTGTGTGGTCCCACCAACTACTCAGATACTGAAAAGTTTTAAGAGTTACAAATATTGTCTTTCCATGTAGGAATGTAAACAGTTCACCTTGGTAAGTCCCTTAAGACTTCTCTTTGCTGTTTACTTTTTCATGCTTCTTTTCATTCTTGTGTTTGAAAGTCAAATTTTCTTTTCACTCTGGTCTTTTCATCAAGAATGCTTGAAAGTTCTCTGTTTCATTGAAAGACCATATTTTCCCCTGAAGTATTCTACTCAGTTTTGCTGGGTAGGTGATTCTTGGTTTGAGTCCTAGTTCCTTTGACTTCTGGGATATCCTATTCCATGCTCTTCTATCCCTTAATGTAGAAGCTGCTAGAGCTTGTGTTATCCTGATTGTATTTCCACAATACTGGAATTGTTTCTTTCTAGCTGCTTGCAAGATTTTCTCCTTGAGCTGGGAGTTCTGGAATTTGGCCACAATGTTCCTAGGAGTTTCTCTTTTAGGATCTCTTTCAGGTGGTGATCAATGGATTCTTTCAATACTTATTTTCCCTCTGGTTGTAGAATGTCAGGGCAGTTTTCCTCGATAATTTCATGGAAGATGGTATCTAGGCTCTATTTTTGATCATGACTTTCAGGTAGTCCCATAATTTTTAAATTGTCTCTCCTGGATCTATTTTCCAGGTCAGTTGTTTTTCCCATGAGATATTTCACATTCTCTTCCATTTTTTCATTCTTTTGGTTTTGTTTTGTGGTTTCTTGGTTTCTCAGAAAGTCATTAGACTCCATCTGTTCCATTCTAATTTTGAGAGAACTATTCTCTTCAGTGAGTTTTTGAACCTCTTTTTCCATTTGGCTAATTCTGCTTTTGAAATCATTCTTCTCCTCATTGGCTTTTTGAACCTCTTTTGCCAATTGAGTGAGCCTATTTTTCAAGGTTTTATTTTCTTCAGCATTTTTTTTGGTCTCCTTTAGCAAGGTATTGACCCGTTTTTCATGCTTTTCTGGCATCTCTCTCATTTCTCTTCCCAGTTTTTCCTCCACCTGTCTAACTTGATTTTCAAAATCCTTTTTGAGCTCTTCCATGTCCTGAGCCCACTGGACATCCACCTCGGATGTCTGGGATACAGAGGTCCCGACCTCCACTTCTTTCCCTGATGGTAAGAATTGTTCCTCATCATCAGAAATGAAAGGTGGGAACATCTGTCCCCCAAGAAAGTAGCTTTCTATAGTCTTTTTTTTCTTCCCTTTTCTGGGCATTTTCCCAGCCAGTTACTTGACTTCTGAGATTCCTGTCCAACCCCGCCTAGATGTGCCCAGCTAGTGATTGGGGTCTGAGATTCAAATGCTGCTCCCCAGCCTCAGGGCTTTCAGTGGTGGGTGTGGCTGCTATTCAATGTGAGCTTAAGTTCTGGTGTTCAGGTAGTGGCAGGGCCGCCTCCCAGCCTCAGTTCCCTCAGAGGCTTTATGCAGAGATCTTCAGTAATGGCCCTGAGCTCCTGCTTGCTTTGGGGAGTCCTGGGCCGCCACCGCTGCTTCTGCCACCGCCTCCGCCACCGCCTCCTGAGGGGGCCCGAGACACGGAGATGCCCCACTCCACTGTCGGCCAGCCCAGACATCCCTCTCACTGACCTGGAGAGCCTGTGGGTGGAGGGACCTTTGTGGCCACCGGAGGTTCCGTCCCTGAAGCCTGCTCAGATCTGCTCCTCTGGGGCTGCTCAGCCAGGGCAGGGCAGGGCTGGGCTCCTCTGTCTGGAGAGCAATGGACCCCTGGGGATGGCTTTTCAGGGCTCTCTGGAACAGAAATCTCTTCCACTGTGTTTCTGTGTGGGTTCCACTGCTCCAGAATTTGTGGGGAGTTCTTTTTACAGGAAATTTATGGGCTGTGGATTCTGAGCTAGCATATGTGAGTCTTTCTACTCCACCATCTTGGCTCCTCCCCGCTTCTCTTGATCCTTGTGTTTGAAAGTCACGTTTTCTTTTCAGCTCTGGTCTTTTCATCAAGAATGCTTGAAAGTCCTCTATTTCATTGAAAGACCATTTCCCCCCTGAAGTATTATACTCAGTTTTGCTGGGTAGGTGATTCTTGGTTTTAATCCCTAGGTGATTCTTGAGTCTTCACTCTCCCCACCTCCCTCCCCCATATTGGCAAGGACCATTGATTCTACCTTTGTAATATCTCTGGTATATGCCTCCTTGTCTCCTCTGATATGGCCAACACACTGATACAAGTCAACACACATTTATTAAGTGATTACCATATTATAGTCAGGCACAGTGCCAAGGATGCAAGTGCAAGCAAAAAGACAGTTCTCAAAGAGCATGCATTCTAATGGGGGATGACAGCATCCCCAAAGAAGGTGAAGGTGGGAGGGCAGCACAAGTACCCCCAAAGGAGCCCAGAAGTGAAGAGGGAAGATCTGGAAAGGATGAGGGGATTAGGGGGCAAGGGGAATGGTGACTGGGATGTAATGAATTCTATCACAATGTCCAGTAGGCAGTTGGTGTTTTGGGGACTGGAGTTCAGAAGAGAGTGACTAGGACCAGAGATAAAGATCTGAGATGATCATTATGTACATGGGAGCTGATGAGGTAACCAAATGAGAGAGTATAGAGAGAAAAAAAAGAGGGCCTGGTACTGGGCCAGCTAAGGGCCACATGCAAAGTCACAGAGTGAGACAGGGAGCCTGGGACCTCACTCCTGGATGATTGCAATGGCCTCCTGGTTGGTCTTTTTGCTTTAAGTCCCTACTGCAGGTCATCATCTCTGCTGCCAAAATGCAGCTCTGACTATGACATCCCCTCCCTCCCCCTCTGCCCCCAGCTGTGTCTCCCTGATGACTTTGGGATCAAATGTGACACCTTCCATTTGGTGTTTAAAGCCCTTGGTAACATGGCCCCTTTCTACCCTTCCAGTGTTCTTACACCATTCTGCTATCTAGTGACACTGACCTTGGTGCTCCTCCCACATGACATTCAATCTCCTGAGTCTGTATTTCCCCTGGCTGTTCCCCATGCTCGACATTCTCTTCCTCCTCCCCTCTGCCTCCTGGTTTCCTCTGAGTCTCAGCTAAAATCCCATCTTCTGCAACAAGTGTTTCCCAGGTTGCCTTCATTTTAGTGCCATCCATCTGAGATTATCTCTCATTGTTTTTCAGTCGTCTGACTCTTTATGACCCCATTTGGGGTTTTCTTGGCCAAGATACTAGAGGGTTTGCCATTTCCTTCTCCAGTTCATTTTACAGGTGAGGAAACTGAGGCAAGAAGGGTTAAATGACTTGCCCAGGATCACACAACTACTTCGTGTCTGAGGTTGGATTGGAACTCATGACTATGAGTCCCTCTGATTGCAAGCTCAGTGCTCTCTCCACTGAGCTGTCTACCTGGCCCACTATGCCATCAGTGACTGACAAAAAATGAAACTATCCTTGCCTTCAACTGAGAAAGTCAATGACTAATTAAGGTAAATGACACTCAACATAGGAGAAGTGTACTAGAAAGTGTATGACAAATCTGTCAGACAAGTGCTTCAGGTTGAACCAGAGAATTTTGCAAATCCACAGAGGGTTTTCTTACTCTTTTACATCATTCACCAAGTGGGGATGGTTGTGGTGGTGATCGCCTGACTGTCATCCGAGCAAAAAGGGATATGATTCCATGGTAATGAATGAGATCATTTCACTCAGTCCTAGGGAACTTGGGTGTCAGCAATGATCTCATTCACTATATATAGTGGGGTCACTTTTTGAGCAAAAGTAAATGGGCCATAATCTTGCATCTCCAGTCTTAGGGTCTCCTGCATTGGAATCAAGGAGCTATTGAAAAAATTCTGCTCAGTTACTTTGCCCAAGGGGAAGAGTCAGGCTGTATCACAGAGTTTCTGAGCAGTGAGGAAAAGTTCATTGGACACAAGGTCCTGAGGCTAAACACCACCCATGTGGCCACTCTGGGCAAAAATGAGAAATAGATTCATTTTTAACCCTGGATTCACATTCTAGGGATGGGGTCTGGGAGGGGAATATAGATTTGAAGTTTCCTGTGCATGACTGGGAAAGCAAATTAGCATATGGTATCATCTTAGGTCAGTCACCTCCTGCTTTAAGAGGAAGAGAGGAGATCAGAAACTCTAAGGAAAAAGGGAAGTTGATTTGATCAGAAACTGACCAGAAGCCCACTTCCTCAAGGGGATAGAATGATTTTCTTTGTATAAAGGAGGACACTCCACTGATGACTTTTCTTCTCTGTATATTTGAAAAGAAACACTGACCATCTAGAGTATATTCAGATGTGAGCAAACAAGATGGGGAGGGGAGTGGAATAAAATGCCATAAGATGGCTGGCTGAAGGAACTGGGAATGTTGAACTGGAAGAAGAGGAGCTTTGGGGGTTGGGTGGGACTGATGGGCTCAAATTCTATCTTTGATACTAAATACTTGGGTGACTTTGGACAAGTCATTTAATCCCTGTGGGCCTCAGTTTCCTCATCTGTAAAATGAGGGGACTGGATTAAATGGCCTTTGAGGTCTCTTGAGATCTATGACCTGAGGATCCTGTTACTTTCCAGGTAAGTGGAAGGTTAGTAGGATGCCCTCACATTGAGCCAGAATTTGATTCTGTCCTTCCTACCCTAGTATTCCTTACTCTGTCTTCTGGGCCCAGTAGTAGCAAATCTCAGCCTCTTACCCAGGATAGCCCTTCAAATACTTAGGGCTTTTTCTTTTTCATTCATTCCTTTATTTATTCAAAGAAAACTATCTTGTTCCCCTTAAGTCTTCTTTTTTCATGGCTAAGTGCATCTGTTGCCTTCAAGTGTTCCTTACAGGGCCTGGCCTCTGGTTCCCTTCAGAATTCTACACTCCTGAACTCCAGACTGTTCTTGGCTTTGGGTCACATGGTCATGAAACAGCAGACATGGAATTGGAAGCCAGATCTTCCTAACTTTGAGATCACTTCTCCAGCTGCTACACTGCACTGCCTCTGCTTGCCGATATTCTACCTAAGATGGATCCCTGCCATACTCCTGGTAGGGTCTAACTGGGGTAGAGAACCCTGGGACTATTCCCTCTCATGTTCTGGCTGTTATGCTGCTTTCTTTAAAAATTTAATTAATTTATTCATTTTCAGTTTTCACCTCTATAAGTTTTAAATTTTTTCCTCCTTCCTCTCCCTCCCTGAGATGGCATGCAATCTTATATGGGTTCTACACATACATTCTTATTAAATACATTTTTACATTAGTCATGTTGCATAGAAGAATTAAAACAAATGGGAGAAACTATGAGAAAAACCAAATGAAAACAAAATATAACACAAGAGAAGTATTCTTCATTCTGCATTCTAATTCCATAGTTCTTTCTCTCAGTGCGGATGGCATTTTGCCTCAGGGAATATTTTAGGTCTTTGCATTGCTGTGAAGGGCTAAGTATATCAAAAACAGTCCTCACACACTGTAACTATTACTGTGTATAATGTTCTCCTGGTTCTGCTCATTTCATTCAGCATCAGTTCATTTAAGTCTTTCCAGGTTTTTGTGAAGTCTGCCTGTTTGTCCATTACTTTCATATACCACAACTTGTTCAGCCATTCCCCAATTGGTGGGCATTCTCTTGATTTCCAGTTCTTGTTCACCACAGAAAGAGCTGCTATAAAAATTTTTGTACATGTGAGATTTTTTCCGATTTTCATGATCATATGTACATATGTACATAGCCCTAGAAACAATATTGCTGGGTCAAAGGGTATGCACATTTTTGTAGCCCTTTGGGAACAGTTCCAAATTCCTCTCCAGAATGGTTGGATCAGCTCACAGCTCCACCAATAATGAATTAGTGTTCCAACTCTCCCACATCTTCTCCAACATTTATCATCTTCCTGTTTTGTCATGTTTGCTAATCTGGTGGGTGTGATGTGGTATCTCAGAGTTGTTTTGATTTGCATCTCTCTAATCAATAGTGATTACAGGATTTTTTTTCATATGACTATAGATAGGTTCAATTTTTTCCTCTGAAAACTGCCTGTTCATATCCTTTGACCAGTTATCAATTGGGGAATGATTTGTATTCTTGTCAATTTGACTCAGTTCTCTATATATTTTAGAAATGAGGCCTTTCTCATAGACACCAGTTTTCTGCTTCCCTCCCAATCTTGGTTGCATTGGGTTTGTTTGTGCAAAATCTTTTCAACTTAGTGTAGTCAAAATTATTCATTTTACACTTCATAATGGTCTCTATCTCTTATTTGATCATAAATTTCTCCATTTTCCATACACTGATAAATACACTATTCCTTGCTCCCCTAATTTATAATATCAGCCTTTATACCTAGATCATGAACCCATTTGGATTTTATTCTTGTATACAATGTCAGGCACTGGTCTATGGCCAGTTTCCATCACACTATTATCCACTTTTCCCAGCAGGTTTTGTCAAATAGTGAGTACTTATCCCAGAAGTTGGGGTCCTTGGGTTTATCAGAGAGTAGACTCCTATAGTCATTGACTACCGTGTCTGATGTACCTAACCTATTCCACTGATTTACCCCTCTATTTCTTAGTCAGTACCAAGTGGTTTTGAACATTGTTGCTTTATAATACAATTTGAGATATGGCTAGGCCACCTTCCCTAGCATTTCTTTTCATTAATTCCTTTGATGTTTTGGACCTCTTGTTCTTACAGATGAATTTTGATATCATATTTTTCTAGCTCTAGAAAATAATTTTCTGGTAGTTTTATATGGCACTGAATAAGTGAATTAATTTAGATAGAACTGTCATTTTTTTTTTTATATTGGCTCAGCCTACCCTATGCTGCTTTTAATGAAGCCCAAGATTTCATTAGGAAGTTTGAGAGGTGATGTGACTGACTAGCTAATGAGCTGGACTCACAGACAGGAAGACCCAGGTTCAACTTCCACACTCTGATAGACAAGGGCTACATGACCCTGGGCAAGTCACCTAACCAGTACTTGTGGCAACTCTCTAAAGAAGGGGCCAACTTCTGTTGGTAGAGGGAGTTTCTCCTACATCAGAAAATCCTTTATATCCATGAAGTCACAGGTGCCAGTCCCTGTCCTGCCCCCTTGGCCTAACTACCTTCAGAGGGGCCTGCCATCTCTAATACAACAATCAACATCTTCCCACTGCCATTGGCCATTGAGGAGTGTTATTAGAATGTTAGCTTACCTTGGATACAGAACTTCAGCTCCTTGGGGTCTGTGATTGTCCCTCTCCGAAACTTCCCTGAACTCTTCTTCCCTAGTAGGGGAAATTTCCGTTGTTTCTTTTCCTCTCCCCAGAGATTGGTGCCTCCATATGCACTGGGAATGTTAAGTATGGCGATGCCCTCCAGCAAGGTACCCTTAAGGTCTAGGGTGATGCCATCACACTGTGGGGAAGATAGACAAAGTCAGGGACTGGTTGCTTTGGGACATTCAGCTTCAAAGGCGTGGATGGATTATAAGATCATATTATCTGTACTGTGCACATGGACATCCACATACACTCTTAGGCACATGAACCCAGGCATGACTGGGTATTTAGGTCAACTTTCAGAGATGGAATGTACCTGTCAAGAGAGGCAATGTTGGGCTATGGCATCAGGAACACCAACCCAGGAGTCAAGAGACCTCAGTTCTCACCTCAATTCTGACAGGTACTAGCCATGTGATGGGGGTAGCTAGGTGGCACAGTGGATAGAGAACTGGGCTTGAAATCAGGAAGACTCATCTTTCGAGTTCAAATCTGGCCTCAGACATTTATTAGCTGTGTTACCCTGTTCAAGTCACTTCACCCTGTTTGCCTCAGTCTTCTTATCTGTAAAATGAGCTGGAGAAGGAAATGGCAAACTACTTTATTTAGTATCATTGCCAAGAAAATTCCAGTTAGGGTCATGAAGAGTAGGATAAAAAACCCAAAACAAAAATTCCTGTGTAACTAGAATAATTGCATCCTGGCGAATCTCAGAAGCCATCTGGTCCAATCCATATCCAACCAAGAATCCCCTTTCGATAATGGATTCCCAAACACAGTCTTTCACACTGTGTTCATATTCCCTTCTTCTTTAGGGAGGGGAAAAATCCCTTCCTGGCAACATCTCATTCCACTTTTGGACGCCTCAGATTGTTAAAAAGTTTTCCCTCAAGGTGAGACTCTTTTTGCCTCTTTGAAATTTCTACTCATTGCTCCCACTCTTATCTTTTGGAACAAGGATTGAACAGATTTAATGCCTCTTCTATGTGATAACCCTTCAGATCATCATAGGCAGCTAACATATTGTCCACAAGTCTCTTTTCTTTCCCTCCAGGCTAAATACTCCTAGTTCCTTGAACCCATTCTCTTGTGGGTTGAATGTGAGGTCCTTCCTTGTCCTGACTGTCCTCTGCACCATCTCCAACATCCTTCTTGAAATGAGGCAACCAAATCCTGAAGACTTAGGATTGGCACCACTCCAACTGCCAACAGGGCAAGCCTTTGCTACCACATGCTTGGACTGTAATTGCCTCCTACCCACCCTTTACCTCTGCTGCAACTCATTTGGATATCAGTTGGAAAAAAAATAATTTTGGGGGGAATGGTGACAATCCATTCCTGCAATATTATTGGTGTAGAAGACTTCTGATGAGACAATTCCCTCCATCAACACAGGTTGACAACTGTTTTATAACTTAGGGTTTAGAAAGGTGACTGAAAAATGGCATTGTTTGACCACCATCACACAGAGAGTCTGCAGCAGAGGTAGAGTTTGAATCCATGTCTCCTTGACTCGCCTGACCCACCATGCCAGGCTGCTTCTCATGTAGATATCATGTTCAATTCAAATTTCAATTCAACATATATATTTTTAAAGCTTTGGCATAAATATAAACTCATTTATAATTTTTTAGGAAGAACAATGATGGATAGTTATGAGCAGTCTTGCTCCCTCCAAGCAGAGAAACATAGTGAAAGGAAAAGAAAGTTTGGTAAGCATTCCAACTAAGCCCTTAGCACAATGCCTGACACACAGTAGGCACTGAATAAATGTTTATTGGTTGACTAAGAGCATTCAAGAATGAAAATAATAGGATAGCAAACAGAGGAAAATTGGAAAAGATCTGCCAGGATTTTTATAACAAACTTTTCCCCATCACATTAGAGTCATCAACCGCCTTTGGACTCTAATGTCACCATCCCAGATATGCTTAGAGGAGTGGTATAAAGAGTGCCAAGGAGAACAAATGTGAGGAAACATGACAAATTGGACCAAGTAGAGATCACACAATTATCAGGGTGCTGAGGAATCTGTTCAAAGGTATCCAAAGGATGGGTTTGGGGGAACCAAGGAGAGAAGGCATGTTAGGGTCAAAGAAAGCAGGACACAATCACAAGTTTTAGGATCACAGATTTAGAGCTGGAGGTCACACCCTTCATATTACAAATGAGGAAACAGAGACGTAGGCAAATTAAGAGAGTTGCCAACCAAGAGTCACTTGGTTAGAGAATGTTTGAGGCAGGATTAGAAAGGAGGCCTCCTGGTCTCGTTCTAGGGCTCCATTTATTCACAGTGCCAGGGGACACTCATTAGCATGAGATAGGGAAGAATGAAGAATGAATGATAAATGATTAATTAAGGGCTCTTTCATGTGCAAAGAGGAAGAGGGGATGGACAGAATTAGAAAGAACCTTATGCTGGATCCCACCGCCATTTTCCAAAGCATTGAGCTACCACCACTTCCAAACCATCCTACATCCTGTCTCCTCTGAGATTTAGAGTCACTTAAATTTTCCCCAGAATCTGAGTTTGCTTCAAGGCCCTGTTCTCTGCTGAGTGAGTGAATCTAAAGGAGAGGAAAATGGAAGGTGGGAGCAGGGTCTGCCTGGAGAGTGGTCCTGCTCCCAGGGGCTTTACTGAACTCCCTCTGTTCCATTTCCATGACGTCACCCAGTCCCCTTGCCCCTTCATGGGGCCTGGGTTTCAGGCAGCAGCATGTTGAGGGCATGGGGGAGGGGCTGGAAGCTGGCTCCCTTCCCGAGCCCGGAACAACTCAGGAATGTGTGCTATGAGGAGGCCCAGAGAGTGCTGCTCCCATGCCTGCCTCCCCCTGCGCAGTCAGTGGGCACCCAGGCAGCTGTCTGGGGCACTCAGCATTCATCTCCTTTACAAGGACAGTTCCTCCTCTTCTGGTTTCATTGCCTGCCAAGGATGAAGAGTTTGTTTTGTTGTAGGCTTGGTTGGTATAGAGGTAACCAGGATCCAGGATGAGAGAGGTCAGAGAATATTCCTGTGAAAGTCAAATGCTCAGGAGAGTCAGGCAGGGCCTGTGAGGGTTCCCTGGTCCCTCCCTCTTCATCTCCAAGGTCTCTTTAACCTTGAAAAGTCTGTAATTCTCAAGATCAGCTATAAAACATTAAAACATAGCAGGAAAAAAGTTCAGCTGGGGATACAAACAGGCCGATTTTGTTATTGCTACCTTAAATGTACCTTACCTTATATATTAATATATTATATTATGTATTATAGTATATATATTATGTTATAGTATATATGTTACATTATAGTATATATAGAAATATATACTTATAAAACTTCCAAATATACATTAACAGAAGCTTAAAGTTTCCCATATAATCCTTTTATTTTCCATCTTTGTATACTGGGATATTTATGTTGCAGTAAATAATGTCAATAGCATATAATTAGTAAGTGCCTACTATGACCAGGCCCTGGGGATAGAAGGATGAGAATGTTTATCAATGACAAGTTCATAATTAAAAAAAAAACTATTACACTAGGGAGAATACCACTATCAGGGATTTATTCTTGCCCCTTCTCCCCTGATCCCCACCCCTGTGGCAGCAGCGGAATATGTGAGGGTAGGGGTGGGAGATGGTGGCATATGTGGAGGATGGTGGAAGGTGGTGAAAGGAACACAGGATCCTTCTGTGACCCACACCCTGTCAGTTCACATTTTCTCCAGTTCTCTGCTGTTGATGACCTGAAAAAGATGATTCTTTTGAACTCCTATGAGACATCTTCTTCAGCTAAAAGACTCCAACTATTCCATTTTTAAAGGTCTCCAGAGAAAGAGATTCTACAACTTTCTGTGATGACCTATTTCAGTATTTAGCATTCTTTTTGGCCAGGATATTGTTTTTTCTGTCTGATCTTTTGTCCCAAGACTGTTCAGTAATCTGACTTCTCTCCTACTTCTCTCCAAAAACCCATGGGTAGAATATTTGTTTCTATTCAATTCATTTTGTTATATTCAGTCCATCATTCTAACCTGTCAAGATATTTTTGGATACTGAGTCTATCCTCCAATATGTTAGATGTTCCTCTAAGTTTCATATTATCTTCAAATTTGTTTTATTTTTATTTTAGTTATTTTGATGTTGATGAATTATAAAATATATGATGGTTCTTACATGTTGTAAGGTTATACAGCGTCTAAGCACAGTATACAAAAAACTTAAAATATTTTAAAAATTCCTAACATCCAAATAGAAAATGTAACTTTTGTTTTCCAATAAACACTGTTAAATACTATACCTCACACTTATTTTCAAGGAGTGCAAGATGTTCAATAGTTGTACTCAAAATAACAATTCCCATATTTCCTTCATTTATGACTCCTGCTTCCAGGTCACCTATATCGGTCATAGTCATCACAGAGAGAAGAATTGTAAACATTTTCCCTTTCATTGACTTTCATTTGATTTGATATTTTGTGATTCCCTTGTGGAAACTGAATTTCCATTTGATGTCCAAAAACCCATCTATAATTCCAAATTATCCAGGGCACCTTCAGTATCACAAACATCTTCAAATTGAACACAAGCCAGTTCTCTTGGACAATGATACACATCAACCATGGAACCATAATGACTAACTTCCTACTGCAAGTCTTCAGACCTGGTATTGTCAGTCACATTCCTTGCCAACAGGGACATATAGTTCTGCTACAAGTAGAGGGACATGGCGGTGAGAGTGGGGCACAAGGCACTAAAGAGCGAGTATAAATCTTCTTATCTGCAAATTGGGCAAACTTCTCTTCTCTGTCTTCATCCAAGTCATTGACAAGAACATTGGCTAGCTCAGGGACAAGATTCTCACAGCACTCCTGTACAGATCCTCTTTTGTGCTGATGTTGATTCATTACTGCTTAGCCTTTTGGTAATATTATCCAACCACTTCTGGATTCATCTAACTTTGTTCTCATATCATCCACATTTCTCCATCTTGTCCCCAAGAATAGAATGAGAAATTTTGTCAATGCTTTGCTAAAATCTAAACAGATTGTTTATAGTATTTTTCCTTATCTAGGAGTCTAGAAGCTAACAAAAGGAAATTGTGCAGGTACTTTGTGATCACCGCTTTCCTTTCTAAGGGCTCACAAACCATCCCTTTAATAACATATTCTAGAATGTTGCTAAGTATAGAAGTCAAGTCCACAGGCCTATATTTTAAAGACTCTACTATTTTCCCTTTTTTGAAAGTCAGGATGGATTTTGTCTTTTTCTAGAACTATGGCACCTATCCTTTTCTCTCAGAACTTTTAGAGATTACTTTTAGAGACTTTTCTGAGAATATGTTGTTTTCCCCCTATAAAATGTGAGTTCTCTGATGTCAAGAACTCCTATTTTTTGTCTTTTTAGCTTCAGTATCCACTACAGTGACTGCCACATTTTTGATGTTCTGGACAAGTGATTCTCTTGGTCTGCAGAATTCCCAGTGAGGAAACTTCCTCTTCCAAAGGAAGCTGGCATGTATTCTGCAACTTATAGTTGTCAAAAGTTGCCTAGGGGGTGATTTTCTAAGATCAAATGGCTTTCCCAGGGTCCCAATGCCTGTTTGTGTCAAAGGTGGGACTTGAACCTGTTTTCCTCATCCTAAGGTTGATTCTTTTTTTTTTTTAGTTTATTATTATTATTATTTTATTTGTTTTTCGTGTTCTACAATCACTTCCATATATCTTAGATTTTTTTCCCCCTCCCTCCCCCTCCTTATTTCCTCCCTCCCTACTCCCTTTCAGAGATGGCATACAATTTTATATAGCTTCTATACATACATACCTATTAAATACATTTTCATCTTAGTCATGTTGCATAGAAGAATTAAAATTAATGGGAGAAATCATAAAACATAACAAAACATGATACAAAAGAAAATGATCTGCTTCATTCTGCAATTGAATTCCATAGTTCTTTCTCTGGATGTGGATTTTGCCTTAAAAGACCATTGGGAATATTTTAAGTCCTTGCATTGCAATGAAGTACTAAGTCTACCAGAAAAATTCCTTGCACACTGTGGTTGTTGCTGTGTACAAAGTCCTCCTGGTTCTGCTCCTTTCACTCAGCATAAGTTCATATAAGTCCTTCAAGGCCTCTCTAAAGTCTTCCTGTTCATCATTTCTTATAGCACAATAGTATTCCATTACATTCATATATCCCAACTTGTTCAGCCATTCCCCAACTGATAGATATCCCCTTGATTTCCAGTTTTTGGCCCTAAGGTTGATTCTTTATCCATTATATCACTCTGTCTGTCACTTAATAAAATATTGTTTAATGAGTGAATGAATAAATAAATCTTTTCATCTAAGTAGATATCCTAACCTTTCTTTTATTTTCCTCTTGCCCTCTTGTTCCTATTCATCACGAGTTGGAGTGCTCTTGGTACTGATGTTGGTCTTACAGGACAGGTTCTTTTGGAACCATCTTCAGTTATTTATTTGCCTTTGCTTTCATCTTAATGTTTCTTTTAAAAAATTTGGTTTTGTCAGTGAGCTCCCTGTGCACCTACATTCATCTCCTTAGGCAGCCACTCCATGAACAGCACAACATTTGTGACCTTATCCAAGTCAGCGATTAAAAAAAGATGAATGGTACAAACGCAGATAACTGGACACTTCACCAGATACTTCTTTCCAAAGTAACCTTGAATATTTAAGACTATTCTTTGAGTCTGGTTAATCAACCAATTCTTATAACCACCAAATTGTATGTGACCCAAGATGATCCAAATGAGAACTAAGCACAGCTGCCTTTCATCACCTTAAAATTATTAAAAAGTAAAAGAATAATTAAAAGAGAGGGAAAGGAAAGAATCACAATGAAAATCACAAGAAAAATGGAATAAAATGAGCAAACAAAAAAGAAGCCACAATACAATGAATAAACACTATGTGTTAAAAACAATCCCAGCCATCTCTCCTGCAGAAAGAAAACACTATCTATACTGAAAGAAATTTTCATGGAATAAGTAAATGATTTAGCATTGAATTAAAGAACTAAAGGAAGAAGGGTTCATGCTCTATAAAAAGTAGAGCTCTCAAAGAAGACTTTAAAGGACTAAAAATGGAATCAACTGTTTAGAACAAATCACAGGGATCTCACTAAAGCAATGGATACTCTGAAAACTACATTGGCCTATCTGGAATTCAAAAGATGCAGAGATGGAACAAAAAATATCAGAAAAAATAATAAAAAATGGTAAAATCTGATTGAGATCTCTACAAGTCAAAGCCATTGGCCTTGAAAACAGAAGTCAATGATACACTCAGAGAATTATTGGTATTCCTGAAAAATAAGGTGAAAAACAAAAAAATGGTTATTATGATATTAATTATATTAATATATTATTATATATTTATATAATTAATATATATATTATATTAATACAATAAATTATATAGCATTTTGTTCTGGGAATAAGATTCCATAGATGAAAGCATTTCATCTCTGTGAAAAGAAAGGATAGTGGGATGTTCTAGAACTATATACTTATTGGATCGGGTAAAAGAAGTATAAAGACTGAATTACAGTAAAAGTGGAATCAAGGAATATGGACTTGGGCTGGATAGTAGGGTGGGAAGTGGTGATGGTATCTATATAAAAAGACTGGGATCAAATTATTTCAAGAAAAATAGATGGAAGTTACATGGAGCTAATTTTTTTTTCAAGTAATGTAACAGTATTTGACAGAGGGAAACATTAATTATTTTAACCTTGAATGGCAAAATTTCGACGAATCACTTTTTGATCTGTGGAGATAAGATACCCTAGTGGGCATCTTCATCTTTGCATTTGTTTAATTTTCCATAAATTTGCATCCTGAGGCCCCTTGAGAGCAGGGAATGTTTTGTTTTTGTCTTTGTAGCCTTACAAAGACTTCAATTCTATTTTTAATTCTTCCAGAAGCACATCTAGGATTGGCTGTGATGTGAGAATCTAAGTATGGTGACTCCATTCTCCCTGATGGTGAAAAGAATTTGTCATAAAAAGCACTTGCAGATCATTTCTCACCATCTGGTTGTTGACCCCCTTCCAATTTCATCTGTAAATTCCCCAAGGATGAATTTAAGTTTTTAATACCAATATTCTACTGGTATGTATCTTCCTTCCTTCCTTCCTTCCTTCCTTCCTTCCTTCCTTCCTTCCTTCCTTCCTTCCTTCCTTCCTTCCTTCCTTCCTTCCTTCCTTCCTCCCTTCCTCCTTCCTTCCTTCCTCCCTTCCTCCTTCCTTCCTTCCTCCCTCCCTCCCTCCCTCCCTCCCTCCCTCCTTCCTTCCTTCCTTCCTTCCTTCCTTCCTTCCTTCCTTCCTTCCTTCCTTCCTTCCTTCCTTCCTTCCTTCCTTCCTTCCTTCCCTTGCTGAGACATAGAATATTTCAGTTTATGAAGAACTGAAAATGAGTGTTTATCCAGGAAAGGGTGCATGGTAGGCATGAGTTGGCTAGAATGAATTCCAAAGAATGATGGAGACTAAACTTTAGCTGTGTTCAGTTCTAGTAGTTACCTTTCAAAATATTGACAAACTGGAGATTGTCCAGAGGAAGGTCACTGGGCTGATACTAGGTGTAGAAAGCATTTCCTATGAGAACAGGTCCAAGAAGTTGAGGAGGTGGAGCCCAAAGACAAGGAGAAGGTTTTGGGGGTGGGGGTAGTGGACATGACTTCAAGGGTTTGAAGTGCTCTCATATGGAAAAGGGATGGTCCTTGCTCTGTGTAGCACCAAAGGATGAACCTGGGACCAGGTGTGAATCCACAGGGGAGGGAAGGGGTAGCTTTCAGCTTCAAATGTAGAAGAACTTTCTCATGGTTAGCACCATGCAACAGTGGAATGTCTACTTCAGAAGGTAGTGGTTTTCTACTTCTGGAAGTATCGGAGTAGAAGCTGAACTGCCACTCATCAAGGCAGTTGTAAAAAGGAGGGGTTTCAATGGATGAACATTTACCCAGGTCCCTTTCATAGATCTGTGATTTCAGCGGACCAAGAAACTCCTCTACCCATTCAGGTTAGCACCTGTTTTGTAGCCTTAGACCAATGGTTCTTAATCTTTTTTTGTGTCATTGTTTGACATAATATTGTGTCATTGTTGACACAATCAGGACAATCTGGGGAAGCCTCTAGCCACCTTCTCAGAATGTTTTTAAATGCATTAAACATGCAGAAATACAAAAGAAACCATTTATATTGAAACATAATGATAAATACATGTGTGTGTGTGTATAAAATTAAAAGTTCATGGACCCCAGGTTAAGAACTCTTGCTTCAGAGAGTGACCTGGGGCATTGAAAGGTTAAGCGATTTTCTCAGAGTCAAGATATATCAAAGTCAGGGCATCAGTCCAGGACTTGTAGTCTCCCAATTTGACTCTATCCACTACAGTGGTTTGACGTCACTCCAATTGAAACAGATCCGCTGATTCCTAGTGACTCAGAAAATCACAGATTCACAGTATCTATGTTTTATTGTATTTTTATTTACTTTTAAAATTATATTTTAATCTGGTTTGACCCGTTCAGGAATGCTGAGGGTGTGAGAGTTCAACATGTGTGTATATGTATCTGTACATGTGTGTATGTATATACACACAATATAAATATATGCACATAGCATGTATATATGTATAGTGTGTGTGTGTACGTATGTGTGTGTGTGTGTATCTGTTAGGTGACACATTGGACCTGGAGTCAGGAAGACTCATCTTTCTGAATTCAAATCTGGCCTCAGACTCTTTATTAGCTCTGTAACCCTGGACAAATAATTTAACTCTGTTTACCTTAGTTTCCTCATCTATAAAATGAGCTAGAGAAGGAAATGGCAAACCACTCCAGTATCTTTGCAAAGGAAACCTCAAATGAGGTCATGAAGAGTTGGACATGACTCAGCAACACACACATATACATGTATGTATTATAAGCATATACACACACACATATACACACACACACACACATAACACACTTATATGCTGTGCTGAATTTAGATGCTTTTTATAGGGCCTCTCTCTGACTCCCGGCCCATGCCCATTCTATCTCTTTTGTCCCACTGACTTTGTGTGACTGAGGGGCAATGAAATTGGAAGGAGGTTTCAGTAAGTGGATTTCTGGCCTGTATCTGTGACCTGAGGAGTATGGCCTAGCTGGCCCCTAGAAGTGACCTGAGGCAGAGTTTTCAATGAGTAGAGTATGTTTTCTTCCTCTCTTTTTGGTTTCTATGCCAGTGCCTGGGCAGCTCAATGGTGCTTTTGAAAGAGGACAGCTGGCAAGGGTGCTGGCCAGGAGGCTGGACCCAGAACACTGTGCTGGTTGAGGGGAGGAAAAAGAAGGGGGCTTCATTCATCTCCAAGGCGGGAGCTCCATTCATTTCCAGGGAGGGGGGCCTCCAAAACAAAACTGCTGTTTCTCCATATTCTTGGCTTTTGCCTCAGAGCTGGATGAAGGGCAATACCGTGACATCGTCCTTCTTCCTCCATTCCACCCTCCCCAATGTAGAATCCTGGCAGGCTCAGGAAGAAGAGTAAATATACCTTAGGGGATGTCTGGGCAGCTCGTGCTGAGGAGGGGAAGCTTTTCATTTAGAAAGAGAAGGAGCTGCCTGTCTCCAAGACCACATCAGGGGGAGTTCAGAGGCAGTTGGTTCGGTGGGGGCATGGGGAAAGGGGGCTTGACTTCTAAACATGCTTTGGATCCTCATGAGGGGACCCTGGTCAGATAGCTTTGCCTTTCAAAGCCTCAGTTTCTTCATTTGTAAAATGAGATGGTCTCCAAGGTCCCTTTCAATCGAAATCTGTCCTACTATGATTCTCCTGTGCCATTTTTTAGTTGCATGATCCTAGCTAAGTTGCTTAATATGTCTGGGCCTCAATTTCCTCAACTGTAAAATGATGAAGGCCAGGATATCCTCAAAGGTCCCTCTTGCCTCTGGTGTAAGAGAAACCAGAATTCTGCCCCAGTTGCTTCATCAGAGTCCCTTCCAAAGACCTCACAGATAAGGGACCAGCACTCCCCTGTGCACATGTGCCCCCTCACTTACCCAAGTGTGGGAAAGAGGTGGGAGAAGCCTGGCATTTCCTGGCTCTGGATCAGTTAGCCTGGACTCTCCTCCACTTTCAAAGATCTTAGCAACAATTCGTGTGGGCATGAAAGCCACTGTCTGGCCAGACTCAGAGCTTTGGGAACCATGGGATAATTCAGCAGTGCCCACGACACTCTGGGAAATTGGGAGCAGAATCAGATCGGAGGATGCCAGGCATCCCAGCTACTTTCTGCAGTTCCTAGGCCAATGTGGGTCCCCTGAGCACTGAAGACTTCCATTGACATGGTGGTGGGGGTTGAAACTGGCAAAAGGGTAGCTGTTTCCTTCTCATAGCAATGGAGAGAGGGGCCCCTTTGAGATACTTCCAAGTCCCCAAAGAAGGCATCCCAGATCCCTCAATAAGTAAGTCATCAATTCTAGAACAGAAGCAGAAACAGAAGTGTGGTCTAGGGATTTCTGGATCCCAGATTCATAGATTAAACTACCTCACAGGAGCTTTCATTCATTTTGCATATATTTTGAATGAAAGAGAACATTATGTAGAAGATTGAGAGATTGTTTTGTAGTCAAGCTTTGGACCCTCTCCAGCTGCCATGGAGCAGTTAGGTGGTACAATGGTTAGAAGAGTGGGCTTGCAATCAAGAAGACTCACTTCGTGAGTCCAAATTTGACCTCAGATACTTCCTAGCTGTGTGGCCTGGACAAATCATTTCACAATGTTTGCCTCAGTTTCCTCATCTGTAAGATGAACTGGCAAAGGAAGTGGCAAACCACTCCAGTAACTTTGCCAGGAAAATAAAAAATGGAGTCACGAAGAGTTGGATGCCACTGGCACAACTCAACCACAACAAAGCTTTGGGACCCTGTGGAAATTACTTAGCTTTCTAGCATAGGAGGTCAGTGTTCTAACACTACAAAATGCAGAACAGGTTCCAATCTGCAATGGCAATTAATCAACCATCAGCTTTAATAAGTGCTCACTATGTATAAAGATACTAAGAATAGAGGGAAAATAATCTTAGAGGGGGAGGTGTAGGAGGCTCTCATCAGCATTTATTAAGTGCTTACTATGTACAAAGATTGTTGCTGTTGTTGCTGTGTTTCTTTGAGTCTTCTTGGCCAAAGAAGACTATCAGAGAAATGATGACATGACTTGTACTTGACTTGGTTTTGAATGAGGGAGGGCTGTGCAGGTCACCAGCCTCACTTTCTCCTCCTGAGCCATCTGGATCCAGTGACCAGATAGTCATCAGGATGACTGGAGATGGCCCAGGATGCAATGGGAGACCTTGGCCCCTTTAGGCCAAGGTCTATTCAGATACTCATTTAGTAGGTAATGCCTACTGAGTGAATAGACCTGTTTAAGAAGTAATCAGGGAATGGTCCCTTTAATGAGGAAAAGAAAAATAACTACATCAAGTTGGGAGGGAAACAGCAGCAGTTACTATTGATATTCACTGTTAAGGCAGGAGGGTCCAGAAAAGAGCCCTTAAATGGAGCTTGGGCAGTCCATTGAGAGTGCTGTCCAATCTATGGGTTTGAGAGGAAAGGAAAGGAAAGGAAAGGAAAGGAAAGGAAAGGAAAGGAAAGAGGAAAGGAAAGAGGAAAGGAAAGGAAAGGAAAGGAAAGAGGAAAGGAAAGGAAAGGAAAGAGGAAAGGAAAGAGGAAAGGAAAGGAAAGGAAAGGAAAGGAAAGAGGAAAGGAAAGAGGAAAGGAAAGGAAAGGAAAGGAAAGGAAAGAGGAAAGGAAAGGAAAGGAAAGAGGAAAGGAAAGAGGAAAGGAAAGGAAAGGAAAGGAAAGGAAAGAGGAAAGGAAAGGAAAGAGGAAAGGAAAGGAAAGGAAAGAGGAAAGGAAAGGAAAGGAAAGAGGAAAGGAAAGAGGAAAGGAAAGGAAAGGAAAGGAAAGGAAAGGGGAAAGGAAAGGGGAAAGGAAAGGAAAGAAGGAAAGGAAAGGAAAGGGGAAAGGAAAGAGGAAAGGAAAGGAAAGGAAAGAGGAAAGGAAAGGAAAGGAAAGAGGAAAGGAAAGGAAAGGAAAGAAGGAAAGGAAAGAAGAAATCTAGCCAGTAAACCTCAAGTTAACTGGGCATCCTCTGATCATCCAAATTTACCTTCCTTTGGAGAGGAGAAGGAAGGGGAGGGGGAGACAGACAGGAGAGGAGGAGCTGAGTTACCTCTAGCTGGGCGCCCGTTAGTACAAAGATACTAAGAGAAGGAAGATGAACCTTGTGGGGGAAGGTGTCAGAGATTCCAGGCATTGTCTTAAAAGATGTCAGATAGAGAGAGCTCCTCAATTTAAAGTCCCAAAGTTAATTAAGTTTTAGATCTGGTTAAAAAACTACCAAACCAACCAACCAACAGCTGCCTCTGTTTCTGTCCCTGTCTGTCCTTCTCTTTTTTTTTTTCTGTCTCTTGGACACCTACCTACATGGGAACATGTCAGCCCCTATAGCATTTAAACTCCCTGAAGGCAGACATTGTTACAGGGAGTGCGTCTTTGTAGCCCCAGAGCCTGGACAATTAATTGCCCAAGGTAACTCAGTTAGTGACAGAGCTGGGATGTGGACCCAGGCCTTCTTGTCTCTGAATGCGGCAATTTCTTTTAGTGGAAGACACATTTAGGTCCTTGTCCTGATTCACCATTTAAACAGATTCTCTGTCAGTAATGGGTCATGTGTCCCTTTTTCTCACTGCAGGACTCTGAAAATTCATCAACACAATGATAAGATGAATAAATATGGGGGCAATGTGGCTCAATGGGAGGAGCCATTTTTCAGATCTTGGCTGTGACCTTGGTCAAATTCTTTCACATCCTCAGGACTCAATTTTCTCCTCTGTAAAATAGGGTGGATGACCTAGGCCTCCCAGCTTTGACTCCATGACGCTGCAACTCCATGTCCCAGGGGAGCTTTGGAGGAGAACTCTGTTGTAAAGTGCTGGGTACACAAGTTAAGAGCCAGGAGAGGGAAGACAGAAGTGAAACAAGCGGAGAACCCACCCATAGGAAATGAAAAAGAGGGAAGTTTAAGGGAAAGAAAGGCAAAGGTCAGCAAGTACAAGCTGAAAACAAACATTTCTAACCAGGATGTAACAGAAAAATCTCCTAATGCATAGCATTTACAGTATAGTATGTGTCTTTTCTTTTTGTGGGGTGAGACAAGGAGAGTAACCTCTTTGAGCTTCAGTGTATTTGCCTTTAAAATGAAGGGTTGAATTGGACGTTCTGAACTGAGGTCCCTTCCAGTTCAAAACTAACCATCCCATTTGCCTACTAATTTACTGTTCTTGTGACCTTGGGCCAATTGCTTTGATTCCGTGGGTCTCAGTTTACTCATATGTAAAATGGGGTGGAGGAGTTGGATCAGATGGCCTCTGAGGTCCCTTCCAGTTCTAAATCTGAGATCTCATGTTAAGTTGCACTGGTTTTGTAATATGGAAAAATAACAACCTTTCAGTGCCCCAACACTGAAATAGTTATGTATGTAGTTCAGTGGAGAAAGTTCTGGACCTGGAGTCAGGAAGACTTGAGTTCAAATTGTGCTTTGGACATTTATGAGCTGTAATGATCCTGGGAAAGACACTTATTCTCTGTCTCAGGTCCTTTGCCTGTAAAATGGGATAATAACAATATCTATCTCCCAGGGTTGTTGTCAGGATCAAATGAGAAAATGATGGTAAAGCCCTTAGCGTAGTACTTGTATATAGTAGGTGTTACATAAATGCTTATTTCCTTCCTTTTCCCCCAGGCAATACTATGAGATTGCTGCAGAACTCGTAATGCTCCATCTTCATAGATAGAAGTTTCTTTACAAAAAATTCCTTAGGCCAATAAAATCATAGGTCCAGATTAATACACACACACACACACACACACACACACAAGCATACAAACTACAAAACTTTATTGGAAATGTGATCTCCTTGACCTATGTTTTGCTTCCAATGATGTAGATTTCAATTCATCCACAATGTTTCATCTATTATCCTCTTTTCAGTTTCTTCCTTATGTTCTTTGGAGATCATTTCACTTAGTTCAGTACATTGGCGATCTTTCTGTAAACTTAGTTTTCTTCTTTTGCTTTTCAATGTTGTATGTGTTGGTAATGCACATAATTTTTCTCTATTGTCCTACAGGAGGTTTTAGAAATGACTTTATGTCCTAAACTGATATTGCCCTAGACTGCCCAATTTCTCTGTTTTTAGTCTGTGGTAGTTTATAGGCTCTTTGAGTCTCCTTATTGTGGACACTGATTTACATGGGCAATGTAACGTAAATCCTTAGGAAGCAGTGAGGGTCTCTGTCAATGTCCATTCTTTTATCCATTTCCCATTTTTTTTTTTGGATCAGTGGTTTGTTTAAGCAGGTCAGATTGACTTCTTTCATGATTTATTCCTAAATCATGTTTTCAAGCTCTTATTTTTCATCTTCCTTTCCTATCTTCATCCTTGCAATCAAGTCACCATATATTAAAATACATGCTAATTTAACTTTGAGACTTTTATTGACTTCTTCATAGGGTTGGATGAACTGCCATTATATAACTTCCTTGTAGTTATTTCTTACAAATGCTCTTCTTGAGGAATGTAACATAAGATGACCAAATTGCCCATAGAATTATGTTTCTTGTTTCTGCTAGAAAATTGATACAGCCTTTATCTCCTTTATTTATCTCTCCAAGGAAAGTCTGTGAGCCACCCATCCACCTACCTGTAACTTCTTTGCCTTTTATCATGTACTCCGTGATTCAACTTCATTGGTCTACTTGGTGTTTCTCAAGCATGGCACTCCATTTCTTGTCTTTGCCTTTGGACTGGCTAATCCCCTATATTTGGAATGCTTTCCTTCCACATACTTAATTCCTGGTTTCCTTCAACTCTCAAGATTTTTCCTAGTCTATCTATCTACTTGAACCTTCTCCTCTGAGAATATTTCTCATTGACTCCATTGTTTTGATGGGGACTAGCTCTTGTACTCAGCACTTTGACATGCTCAGCTGATTCCATTCCCCATGTGAGAGAAGTTGGAGAAGCCTTAGAGTATGGAGCTCTTAAAGACGTTCTCTAACTGGTTCTGGTCTGCTAGCCATGTAAGTAGGAGAAGCCTTTTGGATTGGGTGTATGGTCAGAACTGGGAGTGTCTTAGAAAATATTGTAGTTGATGTTGACTTTCCCTCTTTGGCTGAGCTCTTGGTTTGACCCTTTTCTGATGGCATCTCATGAGAGACATCTCTCCCTGGAGAGTTCAACACGAAGCCTGTTAATACAGGACCAGGTTGTTTTCTGGCTTCTTCATTTGGTCTTTCTATTTTAGGTGATGGAATAAGAGAGTAGGTATCTTGGTATCCATGTTTTCCATAATCACAGTATCTGGATTTTGTAGCCAGCTCAGTACTGATGCTCTAAGGAACACAGAGTGATTGTTGAGATCCAGTTCAGTGGGAATTGAGGACTCATCTAGCAGCTATGTTGCATTTGGACACAAATGTGGTGGTACCTGTGTTATGTAGGAACTCAGCTAAGCTTGAGCCCATTCTCCCCAGAAATCAAGATGAGATAGGAGAGAATGTGTCCCCAAGATGTAGCAATTGTCTAACTGCTATATGTTCAGAGTAAATATCCCTTCATAAAAGATTATTGATGTTAAACTGGAGAAAGAAATAACAAACCACTCCAGTATCTTTGCCAAGAAAACCCCAAGTGGGGTCACAACAAGTCAGACATGACTGAAACAAGTGAACAACAGTAACAAAAATTGATCTTAAATGGTTAAATGGAAATGGAGTGGTTAGTTGGGAAGAGCTGGGAAGATAATGGGGGCTACTGGAGAGATAGAGACTATTCTGCTTGATTGAGACAGCACTTCTCCCCCTCCCCCCACTGTGTAGCTGGAGCCCTGGTCTGATGCCTATGACTTGGGGGAATGTGAACAAATTCCACTGCCCTCATCCCTCTCTCCTAGACTTCGTTGGATGGGTGCAACTGGTCTCCGTTTCTGAGCTTGTTTCTTTACTCAGCTATAAGTTGCTTTTTCTCCCTTTCTGACCTAGTTTTCTTTCTCATAAACATTTGTGGTCAACCCAGACACAGATTTCTTTGTGTGTACTTGTCCCAGGTCTGAGCATGGACCATGGCAGCATTGGCAGCTCTGGCCACAGGGAAGGAAATTGATGAGGAAACTTCCTTCCTACCTCAGGGCTGGGATCCCAATCCCTGCTCAACTCTGATAGCACCCCTCTCTAACTGGGGCATATTTTACTAGACATTTATCCTGTATTTTGTCATAACTTTATAAACTACTCAGAGCAGAGTGGAAATGAAACGTGGTTGTTTTCTCTTTTTACTGTTCTGTCTGCCCCTCCACCAGTCTGACCTGTCTTTCATTTCTATTGGTTAGAAGCAGAGGTGTGGTAGGGTCCCAATCCTAATGGGGAGAAGAACTGGAAGGGCCAGTGAAAGGTCTTCAGAGAGACATATACAGAAAGCAGAGGAGAGAACAGGATCTGGGTGGGAAGGCTCGACTTCAAACTGGCCCCAGTGGGGACTGGCAATTCTCAGCTCTACCTTTTCTGGTTGGGAAGGGGAGTGAGGGAGGGTTCTGATAGCCTTTGTCCCAGGCAATACCTAGAAGTTTATTTACACACACACACACACACACACACACACACGAAATGCAAGTGCACAGTGCCCACATAGGTACACTTATTCTCACATGTATACATGGATGTATATGCACACATATGTACATGGATATGAGCACACACATGCATGAGCAAATATATATTTATGCATTTGAATAGCATTGGGAGGAGGGAGTCTAGACCTATTGTTTCATTTGTATTGAAGAATTCTTTATTGTACTGAAGAATTCCACTGTGCTGATCAATTGTTACTTTATCATGTCACCTCCCCAGCTCAGCAAACTCCTGGGGCTCCCGATTACTTCTGGGAGCAAAGATGGCATTCAAAGTCCTTCATAACCCAGCCCCCTCTCACATGTATCCTCCAACATGTACTTGATAGGGTGACACCAGTCTGATGGCTGTTCTGCCAACAAGCCCCTCCATCTCTCAGCTCCAGTCATTCTTCCTGGCCATCCCCCACTCCCTCTCTAACTGCTGACTTCCCTGGCAATCTTCATCACCCCCTCTTAATTCCCATGGCCTCCCTCTTCTGATCATTTCCAATTTGACTCCCACATATTGATGCCATTTTGGTCCTCTGTGACTACAAAGGACGACAACCAATCCATCCTGCATGGAGCTTGTTGTATATATTTGTTGGCCACTCCACCCTAACCCCATTAAGATTGCTCCTTGAGGGCAGGGACTATCCCCAGGGCTTAGAGCATGCCTGGCACACAGCAGGCACTCAATAAATATTTATTGAATTGAATAGTCTTAGAGAGGGGCACTGAGAGGTCAGGGTTACACAGCAGGATTGGTCAAAGGCAGGACCTGAATCCAGCTCTGCCCTACCCCAAGACCAGCTTGTGTCTAATAAGTGGTACTCCTTCTTTTGTATGTTTATGCATGTGTGTCTATGTATGTATGCCTGTATAAGCCCTGCAGTTTTGTGTACATGTGTATGTGTGTAAGTATGCACATATGTGTTTATGGATAAGTAGGTATATTTGTGTGCATGCCTATATGCACATATGTTTAGATTGGTATGTGCATACATATAAATGTATGTGTGCGTCTATGATAATATTTAAATCTCAATCAATCAGCAAGTATTTAAGTGCCCATCTTATGCTGGGCACCTAGTAAGATTCTGAGATATAACTAAAGTGAGACAGTCTTGCCTTTCAATTCTACTGAGGCATCAGGCACATTCACAGATAACTATGTCTTCTGTAGGGTATGATGAACAGAGCCCTGATTCTGGAAGTCAGAGGACCTAGGTTCAAATCCCATCTCTGATGAATTCTTCAGTTTCCTCCTCTGTCAGATGAGGTGATTGACCTGGATCACCTCTGAGGTCTCTTCCTTCTCCAGCTCTAGGATGCAATAGCCATACTCCCCCCACCCCGAAAGTAAATGTGTAATAAAATAAATACAGAAGGATCTTTTTTTGGACAGGAGGCATTAATGACCTGGAGAATTAAGAAGGCCCTCTTGAAGAAGGTATGGTATATACTACTTACTCCCCAGTAAGAGTCATGGAAAGAAACTTCCAAAATATGTGAAATGATCATTGTTTTTAGCTGTCTGCCAAACTTTTATTAGTGATTCTCAACCATGATTTATGGTCATGCTGTTAGTTTGCTCCTGTGCTCCTTTTAAAAATAGTTGTTTCCAAATTGTGGTAAGGGAATCAGAAGGACTTGAGTTCAAATCTGGCTTCAGACATTTACTAGCTTTGTGACCCTGGGCAAGTCACTTAACCCTATTTGCCTCAGTTTCCTCATCTGTCAATTTAGTTGGAAAATGGCAAACCACTCCAGTATTAAAATAAATAAATTTTAAAAAGACAAGTCAGTTAAACAACCTGTGCCCCAGATAACTAAGACTAGGTGTCAGAACAACAGCTGATCTGCACTGGGGGCAGAAGCTTCCTTGATGGAGTTCCCCATTCATCTGATCTAACCTGCTCCCCCCCGCAAAGATACTCTAGGTCAGTGATCCCCCCATTGTAGGTGCTCCATCCTCTGCCCATTCTGTATAGTTCTCATCCCCTTCTTTCCACAAATGCTCCAAGAAAGGATCTCTCAACATTCTGGAGGATTTCCTCGGATGCTTTCAATATTCCATAGGTACCCAGGCCACTCCTGGGCCAGCCATCTCTCTAGCTGGTCATGGAACTCTGCCAAGACAGCAAGCCTATGTCAGAGTCTCCATGGTGGAGCATCTTTGCACATTCCTGCTCTCCCTGATCCCATCAGCAGCTCCCTTCTCTCTGTGGGGGTGATGCTCAGGGGACTCCCCATCTTTCACCCACACCCCTTGCTTACTTCATTTTTTATCTCTGGCGCCTGTCAGACAGGATCCAAATCCATTCTGGAAAAATCAGCTGTTTTCTCAACTCTGCAGTGGGTACCCCTCCTGTTGGCCAGCCTGTCAGACTGTTTCTCACATGATTTTCCTTTTTCTTTTTGCTCACTCTTTATGGATAAATGCTAAAACTGATTGTTACTGGGAGATAGAGATAACAGGAAGTTTACCAAAAACAACCCCAATGGCCCACAGCACACAAATGCATGCACACACATACACACATACACACACACAATCTCACTGTGCATGGTGAAGCATGAATCTTTAGCAGAGACAAAAAATGGCCTGAGGCCTTTTCCTAAATAATAGAAATAATCTTATGGGACCCAAAGCTGGAAGAGAGAGGCCTAGTCATATTTTGAGTGTTTATGTGTATGTGTGTGTGTGTGTGTGTGTGTGTGTGTGTGTGTGTGTGTGTGTGAGAGAGAGAGAGAGAGAGAGAGAGAGAGAGAGAGAGAGAGAGAGAGAGAGAGAGAGAGAGAGAGAGAGAATGACTGTATTCCTGGCAGAAAGTCAAGCGCAGCTGGAGGAGGTAGGGGAGGACTGGCTGGTTCTGTTGGGCGTCAGCTCCTTTGGTTGCCCCAGCTCCACTATTCAACACAGCGTATGTTTAAAGAGACCCTGCCAGATGCCTGTACTAACAGGAAAGCTGTCCGTGTCTCTGCTTTCTCCAAACTCCACTATGCAGCCGCGGTCTTCCCCTTCTTCCCCCTGCTCTCCCAATCAGCATATTTGTATATAAACAGAAGGGGGGCCTCCTCCCCAGTGAGCTCCCTTCTCCCCCTGGCAGGCCCTCAGCATCCTCCAGGCGCCGACAGCTGGGGAGGCAGCCCTGCTCTCCCTGAGTGGCCTTTTCTTGGCAAAAGGTTCACTGGGCAGATTTAGATGGAGAAATGGGCCCTGCCCATTGGTGCTTTAGTAACCAGGCAACAGAGGGAGAGGCAGAGAGGAGGCCAGCAACAGAGAGCCAGGGAGGACTTTGAGAAACCTCTGAATTTGGTTTGATTCAAAAGCATCCTGGGGAGGATGACTTCTTCTGGGCAATCAGTGTCTGCAACAAGTTCTGGCAAATGGTTCTGTAACCCCAAAAGGTTGAGAACCCCTGGACTAGAGCAACTCAAAGGTCACTCCAGAGCTTGCACTGATGGAGGTCAGGGTCCTGTAGTGACCCCAGAGCATCCTGATGAGGAGTAGGCTGTTGTTTTGAGGACAAAGGAAGCTAAAGGATGGGCATTGTGACCTAATGGAGAGAGTCGGGGAGGGGTTAGGTTCAAGATCTGCCTGTCTGCGGGGCTCTGGTTAGGTCACTTGACCTCTAGGGTCTCAGGCTTCTGACCCCTGACCTACTCCCTGCATCAGGGAAATCAAAGTGAGGTTGGGGGAGACAACTGAGAGGGCTGGTTGGCAAGGGTGACTGAGGAGCAGTTTTATGAGCCAGAGGTAACGGACAGACTCAAGGTGCTGCCTCTTCTAGGGGCAAGAGGCAACTAAGAAAGACTGAACAAGCCTGGGTTTGGAATTGGAAGTCTTGGCTTGAGATCCCAGATCCACTGTTTACTTCCTCTGTGATCTTGGATAAGTCACATAACTCTCTGGGCCTTAGTTTTTCCCTTGGTAAAATGAGCCAGCTGGGGCCTGCTTCAAGCTTTAGTTCTCTGAAGCTCTGAACCTCATCGCTGCGATGGGAGGAGCCAGAGCGCGTCAATGAACCAGAGAAAGAAAGAGAACAGAGGGCGCCCCACTGGTTGGTGCATGCCTAGGTAGAGCCTGGGAGACAATAGATTATGGAAACAGCAAGGTCCCAGAGGAGAAGGATCGTGGAGTCCTAGATCTAAAGCTGGAAGAGACCTTGGAGGCCACTGAATCCAAACCCCTCAATTTACTGAGGCACAGAGAGGCCAACTGCTTTGCCCAATGCCAAGATTTGGCCTGAGTCTTCCTGACCCCAAGCCTAGTCACTGCACCATGATGTCACTCAGAACGCCTGCATCAATGGCTCCATGGCTGGCCATCGGCAGCGCCATGTTTGTGTCATCTCCCAGCCTGGCCACGGCCTCCACCTTGGACACTTCTGTCACCACTCACACTTGACAAGAGTGGAACAGCTGGAAGACTGGATTATGTTATGACACTGTTAGATCCTAGGGTAACATTTATCTATTATATTGTTACAGTTATGTTATATGATATATTATATTGTTATGTTATATATTATATTGTTACATCATATATAATATCACATTGCTACATTTATTATATTATATTATGTTATATATGACATGATAGGCTATTATATTGTTATATATGATGTTACATCATGTTATGTTATAGAATGTTGTTATGGCTATGTTATGTTATAATGTTATCATACTATATCATATGATCAAATTATGTCACATGTTATACTATCTTATGCTATCTTATTGATCCTATCCTATCCTATGTCATCCCACCCCATATATCACATCATATCAATCATCACATCATATTATGTTATGTCCTATTATATAACATGTTATGCTACATTATCAGTCATATTTCATATATTATTCCATCCTACATCATGCTGTATTTTGTTATTTTAAATCATGTAAATTTATTTAGTGTTTTAAATCTTACAAGGTGCTTTCTATAATGATCTCACCTGACTTTCCTAACACCCAATCAATCAGTCAGCAAATATTGATTAAGCTTCTACTCTGTGGCAGGTGCCAAGCAAAACCCTGTCTTGCCCTGAGGACCTTACTGTCTAGCCAGGAGAGAAAACATACACACTTACATTGTCTAGGAACAAGCCCAACAGATCCAGGGTGATTTGGAGGGCAAGGCACTGGCAGCTGGCGTGAGGCAGACACCGTAGGTGTTTGTTATTTCTACTTTGTAGAGGAGGAAAGTGAGGCTAAGAGGGGAAGGACACTTTGCTTGAGAGGTAGAATGCAAGGGCAAATAGTATGTTGCACTTGGAGTCAGGAGACTGGGGTTTGAATCTTGCCTGTGTGTGTGTGTGTGTGTGTGTGTGTGGTTGAACTCGATGTCCAACCTCAGATTCCTTCTACCTCCAAATCTGCAAGGACTCACCTCTACCTCTATGAAGGTGTGCAGCTTCTTGCAGGTTGAAGCAAAGGTTTCTGTTGTGCCAAATTCGAAGTACCACAGCCTGTTCTTCATTCTAGGATGTAAAATAGAGAAAAAAGTGGGGCTTATTCAAGACAGCCTTGACCTGCTCCCACGTGGACCCAGACACTCTGAGGTGGATCCAGGTACTCCCAGGTGGACCCAGACACTCCTAAGTGACCAAGGCACCCAGCTCCTCAGCATTCATGGAGGGAATGACAGGTACTCATGGGAAAGAAGATTTCTCTCCTCATGAAAGGAACCTGGGACAGAGTCCCTCTGTCCCTCTCCTAGTTATAGTTTTGGTATCATGAAAATTCTAGAGCTTGAAATGGTCCTCTAAGCCATTTCCCTGCACAATAAAATCCCAGTAGATCACTAATCCAACAAATGTCCGTGAAAACTTCTACTTTCCAGTGAAGATTATCTCACTACCTTCACAAGGCAGGACTTTCCAGTTTGAGACAATTCTAATATTCATGCAGTTCCTTAGATTAAACTGGAACCTGTCTTCCTTTAATTTGAACCCATGGATGCCATTTAATCTCTCTGAAATTAAAACAAAGTGAATCTAATTGATTAGGTCAGAAGCAGGAGAGAATGGTTCTAGTTCCAGTTTGATGTCTCTAATGAGCTGGATGACCCTTAAGTAAAGTGGCTTCTCTGAGCCAGACTAGATGATCTCTAGGGTTCTGTTCTAGCTTCTAAAGATCCTTATTGAAGACAGAGATCATGTCCCTCCCAGTTCCTTTTATGTCCTGTCGAAATATCCGAAGTTCTTTCAATTAAGCTCAATAAATTGATCAATCAATTACATGCTTATCAGGTGTCAGGCACTTTGCCAAGTGACGGAGATACAAAGAGAAAGGGAAAACAGTTCCTGTCCTCAGAGAGCTTACATCCTACTAGAAGACAATATGCACAGGAATAGGTAATTGACCCTCATGCCCCCTTGTCCTTTTCCTCTGTGGCTCCTCTAGGTCATCAATATCCCGTGGCCAGAACTGAACACAAATCTCCAGGTGTGGAGACTCTGGCTTCTCTCGTTACTGTGATCAGTTTCTCTTCTGCATCCTTATTGTATAATTCCAACAATGACATGCTAGAAATGGTGCTGAGGGAGCTCATTGAGGAAATGAGTAATTGGAAAGGAGGATATGGTTTGAGTAAGGGAAGCAGATGGACAGTCCGAGTACTCCCTTGGGACCCAATGATTGTAAGAAGTCCTAGGAGAAGGTTTCCAGAATATTGGCTAGATCTGAAGAGGAGGAGAGGGACTAGACCTGTGGTAGAATTGGCCCAGGGAACTCCCAGAAGAGGAATCTCCCTCTACTGATGCAGGTTAGCACCTTCTTTGCAACTTACAGTCTTTAGAGAGCTGTCTTGGCCACTGAGAAGTTAACTGGTTTGTCTAGGTCATATAGACAGTATAAGTGACAGGCAAGACTTGAACCCAGGTCTAACTGGCTGGGAGGCCAGCTCTCCCTCCATTATAGCAAGCTGCCTTTCCTGGAAGAACATGAACCACAATAATAAAAATTATTAAGAACCACAAAAAAACTAATAGGAGTTCATATTTACTTAGAGGTCATGGACAAAACACTGGATCTGGAGTCAAGGCAAGTCACTTAACTTCTGTGAGGCTCAGTTTCCTCATCTGTTAAATGGGGATAATAGCACCTACTTCCCAGGGTTGTTGGTAAGATCCAATGATATATATATTTGAGATATAGATATCTATGAGATATATATATATATATATATATATTTGTAGAGTGCTTTGCAAACCTTAAACATATATATCATATATATGCTAATACTGCATCATATAATTTATTCTAAACTGTTGTAAAAATATTCAAAAGCCACAAGTAAAATTTTTAAAATGTCATACACAAAATCAAAAACATTTTTAAAAAATGAAAATAGTAATTTTAAGAAGAACTTGGATTGAGATATCTTGTTTGCTTTTGTATCTCCTTCCAAATTTTTTCTTCTGGGCATTTTCCCACCCTCCACCCTGCCCCCTCCAGATTTTGGAGCTATTATTATTATCTTTTCCGTAGCCGTAGTGTGTATGCTGTTCATACCCTGCTTTCCTTGTTCTGCATTATTTTATATAAATCTTCACAATTTTTGTTAGCTAACATATTTGTCATTTCTTTGAGAATAATTCCATTTTATTCACATACTACAATACAGTCATTCCCCAAGCCTTAGAAACATGGGTTACTTCTAGTGTTGTTTTGCTATAAACAAGCAATACTTCTAGAAATATTTTTGTAAAGCTAAGTCTTTCTTTAATTTTTTCTCTAATCCATAAAATCCTGACTATGTAGAGGCCTGGCAGATGAATCACTGTATCAAAGGGTCTTATAATTTTGAGTGTATATTCAAGATTTCTTTCCAAAAAAAGATGGCATTGATCAATTCATGTCTCTACCCACAATAAAATAGCTATCTCACAGTTTCACTAACATTAAACATTTGGGGCAGCTAGGTGTGGCACAGTGGCTAGAGCACTGGCCTTAAAGTCAGGAAGACCTGAGTTCAAACCCAGCCTAAACATTTACTAGCTGTATGACTCTGGGCAAGTCACTTAACTCTGACTGCCTCCTAAAAAAGAGAACACAACATTTTAAATGATTGTTACCAATTTAATAAGCATAAGCATCTTGATTTGTTTTCATTTGCACTTTTCTGATTATTAGATAGTTTGAACAGTTTTTCAAAATTATGATTGATAACTTATCTACCAAAAAATGGATCTCACACTTACAAAATGAATGCCAATTCATTACAAATTTTTGGATGTTAGATTTTCTTTTTTTTTTTTAATAAAAATTTATTTATTTAACTTTTTACATTCATTTTCACAAAATTTGGGTTCCAAATTTTCTCCCCTTTTATCCCCTCCCCCCACCCCAATACACCAAGCAATCTAATTTTCCCTATCTCCAATCTGCCCTCTCTTCTGTCATCCCTCCCTTCTCTTGTCCCCATCTTCTCTTTTGTCCTGTAGGTACTCCCAGGTGGACCCAGACACTCCTAAGTGACCAAGGCACCCAGCTCCTCAGCATTCATTTCTGAGCATTTTCCCAGCCAGTTACTTGACTTCTGAGATTTCTGTCCACCCCTGCCTAGATCAGCCCAGCTAGTGCTCTGGATGTTAGATTTTCATCAGAAATATTATAGCCAATGCTTTTCATCATATCTGTTTATTGTCTTTTTATTTTGATTGCATTGATTTTGTCGTTTTATAAGAACAATTTAGAGAATCAAATCTAGCATCAAACCTCTGCACAGTCAGAGGGAAGGTTGAGAGTCTGCCTTTGGGAGCCAGAACCCTGGAGGGCTAGGTGTCAAAAGACCAGCTTTACCACTTACTTATTGGCCCTGTGACTTTGGGCAGGTCACCCAATAGCCATGAGATTTGATGTTCTCATTTGTGAAATGGAGAAAATGACACCTGCCCTCTTTCCATTACAGCATTGCTTTAAGTCTGAAAAATGATGATGCATGGGAAAGGGTTTGGAACTTTTGCCCCATAAAATTATAAGGTGTTCAACAGTGGATTAAAATTTAGGAAAATGAACTGAATTTATGGAATATGGAAGGGTCACATATACCATAGATCATAAGAGTCAGGGTTATATTTCCCTAGTAAGTCATGTTTCCTCCTTAACTCATCTCTTCTCCAGAGAGCTAACATTTACTCAGCTACCAAGTCCTGTTTGGAACATGGTTATTATCCTGGACTTTCCCCTCTCTCACTTTCCACTATTAAATCCACAGGCTGCCCCCTTAATTGCCTTTGCTTCTAAGTTTAGGAGAATTATGGCCACTTTTGCAGCTGATGACTCACAGGTTAAAGTTGTATAACCCCAGAGGAAGGGAGTTCCTGTCTCAGGCACTTGCCACTTGCTGGCTGTGTGACCCTGGGTAAGTGCCTTAACCTTTCTGGGCCTCAGTTTCCCCATCTGTAAAATGAGGGGGTTGCATTTGATGGCCTTCCATTTCTGAGTCTATGATCCTTAGTCCTATGTCTTTTCCTTAGAGAGTTCCCAATTTCTTCTTGTCTTAACATTGTCCTCAATGGGTTAGCTCTGACACTCCAGAGGCCCTGGTGACTTTGACTGACCCAACCTGAGAAAGCGGCAGCTTCCTTTGAGGCCAGACATATGCAGGTAACATTGATTTTCTTTTCTTTTCTTCTTTTGGTGAATTTTTCTAAGTCCACTGAAGGCTTTCTTGACTGTTGACATATAGGAAAATAAGTTGTCAGCAAAACAAGCAGAAATTCCCCTTGAGCAAAAATTTCGAAAGTCATGAACGTCTGGCCTAGATCCATGTCAAGCAAAAGCACAAAAAGATGAAGCTGCTGAGTGGACAGAAGGAATATCACAACGTCAGAAGTGGAAGGGACCTCAGAGACCATCTGGATCAAGTCATCCAGAGCTGGGAGAAATCCCCACTCTATTATCCCCAACCAATGACCATTCAGATCCTTTTTAAAACCCTCCAAGGAAGGGGAACTCACCACCTCTCTCAGAATGGCCCCCTCCACTTTAGAACAGTGCTTATTCTTTTTTTCTGGCATCAAGACAGAATTCACGTCTTTTCAATTTCTATCCATCTTTCCTAGTTCTGTCCTCTGGGGCCAGGCAAAACATGTTTGATCCCTTTTCTGTGGCTTTCCAAAAACTTTAAGACAATTATCATGTGTCTGCCCCCACCCCATCTAGCCTTCCTCCAGGTAAACAAGACTCTGCCAAGATTCCTCATTAACATACAAAAGTGTATTAATTTCTCAAGAACTATTTTTTTTTTGGTTGAATCCAATATATTTTAGTGAGAATGGTGCTTCCACGATCCTTTGGTGTAAGAAATATCCTCTGCCTTCTCCTACTAGACCTCCTTTTGTGAAGATGAATGGGTAGATTTCTAGGAAAGGGCATCATTCCATCCCAGGAAATATGCCAAGGGCAGCCAGGGGGTGCTACAGAGGATAGAGGCTGGAGGTGGAGTCAGGAAGACTCAGTTCATGAGTTCAAATCTGACCTCAGACAATTTCTAGCTGTGTGACCCTGGGTAAGTCATTTCACTCTGTTTGCCTCAGTTTCCTCTTCTGTAAAATGAGCTGGAGAAGAAAATGGCAAACCATTTCAGTATCTTTGCTAAGAAAACCCCAAATGAAGTCACAAAGAATCAGCTATGACTGAAACAAGTCAACAACATCCACAAAGAGGAGGTACTCCTGATAAGCCCTTCATGCTCATTCTCAATTCTCAGTGATGGTTGACTGGTTCCATGGGGCAGACCGGTGAGTAGTTAAGCCCAGGACCTTCTCACTTGGGCCCTCAGGGTGGTCCCCAAACCTTCCCAGATGTAAGTGGCTTTTTAGACCAGAAATAACAATAATGAGAGAAAAAAGGGAGGATAGCATGTTCAGACTTCAAATTATACGATAAGGCTGTAATCAACACTCTTGGTTTCAGGTTAAAGTGGAATGAAATAGACTGAATGCAGAAGCACTGTGGTTCATGTGGGTCTGTTCATATACACAGCTGACACCCTGCCCGAGTCCCTCCTCATTCTGGTCCATCCTCTGTTCACCAGATGAGCTCCTTGAGGGCAGGAGTGGTTGATTTTTGCCTTGGCAGTCCCAGAGCTTAGCACAAGGCCTGGTCCAGAGCAGGTACTTAATCAGTGTGTGTTGCTTGACTCTTTTGGGGAAAGATTCCATCTCACCTGGGAGGTCCCTCTCTGTGGGATGAGGGGATGGAGGAAATATTTAGAATAAGACAGGGCTTTCAGTTTCCAACTCAGCTTGGCAGATGCCACCAACACTCATCACAGCAAACAGTCGAATGGATGTAAAGAGCAGGCAAAGAAACAAAAGAGGAAATAGAAGAATTCACTTTGTTCCTGGGCTGGGGGAATCTCCTCGGCCAAGCCTACGCAAGGTCAGGTTCCCCTGAAAGGAATCCTATTTCTCTTCCCATCTCTGGCTTTAATGGGGAACATTGCAGAGAGGAACATCATACCTCCTCACACCACAGTGGAGGAAACTTCAGGGTTGGAGAAAGGCCTTGAGCCCAAAGCAGACATGAGGTTTCCTATTTGGATTTGGAGTCAGGAAAATCCAAGTTTGAATCCTGTCTCAGATTCTGATCAGCTGTGTGATGCTGGGCAAGTTAGATCTGTAAAATGAGGACCTCTATTAAGTAGAATCTACTACCTTATAATTTTGTCATTGTGGCTACACAGACCTGAGGGTTCAAGAATTATCTCTTGGAATTTGGCTCTCAGAGTAGACATTCCATCTCCCAGTCTCCCAGGGTAGTTAGGTGATGCAGTGGTTAGAGTGCTGGGCCTGAAGACAGGAAGTTCTGAGTTTAAATATGGACTTAAACATTTAGCTGTGTGACCCTGGGCAAGTCACTTCACCCTATTTGCCTCAGTTTCCTCATCTATAAAATGAGCTGGAGAAGGACATGGCTAACCACTTCTGTATCTCTTCCTAGAAAACCTCGAATGAGGTCATAAAGAGTCAGATATGACTAATGATAACAGTTTCCTAGATATTCCTCCATTATCAGTGGCATCAAAAATATTTATTGAAGGCCTACTGGTAGATACTGTAATAAAGTGAACCTTCACCAATGAGATCCCTGCTTTTAGAACTGATGAGCTGGTTAAGTGTAGATGATTTTTGTAGACTGGATTATGTAGACTGGAATTTTGGAGACAGACATACTGCCTATGCAACCTTAAATTCTCTGGGCCTCAGTTTCCTTATGTGTAAATGAGGGGATTCGACTCGATGAGGTCCCTTCTACGTTTAGATCTATGCTCTTATGTTCTTATATTACTTGACCTCTCTCTGGACTTCAGTTTCCCTCTCTGTAAAATAAGACAATTAAACTACACAATTTCTTGAGGATTCTTCTATGTTACTTCGGGTCACAGGCCTTAATTTACCCATATGTAAAATGAAGAGGTTGGATTAGGCCCCTTTCACCACCAAGCTGTAATACTTTGATGATCTCTCCCCCATCCACTTCCCCATTGGTCACTAGGGAAGCTGATCTGCTCCTGAATTCAGTGTGTCCATTTCCCTTCCAGGATGGGCAAACACTGGCTTACTCATCCCAGATACTGGGAGGTCTCCCACAGGCAGCCAACATTTTTTGGATGAAGCCGTGCCAAAGATGTTTTAATGGTTTTTGGAATGCTTCCTCGTCTTCTCCCTCTGTCCTTTCTTTTCTTTTCCTACTCCCACAATCACCTTTCACTTGGGAATGACTAACCTTCCACATGTTAGCCAGACCTTACTTGTCTGCTGCTGGAGAATTCAGCACTGAGCACTAACCCACAATCTCATACCCCTGGGACAGAGGAGTCATGACTTATGTCTTATGTGGTCTTTGTTGAAGGAAAGAGAATAAAGACAGTTGTGGTACCAGCTAAGAAAGTGGGTTAACGCTGCTTCTGTATTCTGCTTTGATTTGTTCTCCATCCTCTCAATAGCTACCAAAACAATCCATTCTTTGAATTTGGATTCCCAACACCTAACATGTTTTAGGCACTTATTGATTGATTTCTAAGGAACGGGACTGGCCGTGTTACTCCCCTGCTCAAAAACGTTCCACAACACCCTATTCCTTCTGTGGTAAACTTTTAGCCCAGCGCTGAAGTCCTTCTACAATTTGACTCCAACACCTTTTTCAGTCTTATTTCACATGATAGTCTTCAGTCTCTTTGTATCCCTAATCCATCCATCCATCCATCCATTCATATGTGTGTATACATACATATATGTTTGTGTATATATATATACACACACATCTACTTACATACACACACACACACACACGTACACGCATGCCTATATTTCAGCCCAAGCAGACTAGTCGTCGCCGCCTTGGCCTGCCATGCCATCTCTCACCTTTGGCCTCCCCCCTCCTCATCTATGACTCTCAGCATCCTTACCTTCCTTCAGAGTTTAGCTTAGGTACGACCTTCTCTAGAAAGCATGCCATGATATTCCTATTATGTTCTCCCCTTCTTAACAACAGCTAACATTTATATGGTGCTGAGTATGTGCCAGGCACCATGCTAGGTGCTTTACAAATAGAATCTTATTTGATGCTCACAATACCCCTGAGAGGCAGGTGCTGCTACTTTACAGGTGAGGAAATTGAGGCAAACAGAGGTTAAGTGACTTGCCCAGGGTCACACAGCTAGTAAGTGTTTGAGGTCAAATTTGAACTCAGATCTTCCTGACTCCAGGCCTGATGCACTATCCACAGAGCCACCTTGCTAACTTCTTCTCATTGTCTTGTATTATTTTCTTAGCTATGTGCACTTTGCAGCTCTCCAGCAGAATGTAGGGACCACGTTACCTCTTCCCCTTCCCTTACAAAACTCCAGTGGCTCTCTATTACCTCTAGGATCAAATATAACTTCCTTCTTGTTTGTCATTTAAACCTCTTAATCACTTTATTTTCCAACTTTTTATAATTTATTCTTCTCCACTCAGTCTATGGTTTGGTCCCACTGTTTTACCTGCTGTTCCTCATAACATAATTCTTTGTTTCCTGTCTCCACACATTTGCACTGGCAATTCCTTAAACCAGGAGCACACTCCCTCTTCACATTTGCCTCTTAAAATTCCCAGTTTCCTTCAAGACTGCTCAAATTCTGCAGGAGACCTGATAGGGTCCCTGAATTGCTCCTACCTTCTCTTCCAGGGCTACTGTCCTATTACTGTAAGTATATCGCATATACTGACTGATGTGGCTATCTTTGGTCTTTCTCATTAGACTGCAAACTCTATTAGGGCAGGGGCAGCTTTTGCCTTTTCTTCTCTCCAGCTCTTAGCACCTGTCTGGTGCTGAATAGATGCCCCATGATGTGGCTTAATCGACTAATGTCATAGCATCCCTGCAGCCTAGCTTAGGGTCCTGATCAGGCAACACTCAGTGAATGCTTGGTAAACTCAACTGAATTGAATAACGATACTGTGGTAAGGGGAAAGACTTTTGCTGGGTCACCAAGAAAGGATCACAGTAATGGTAATGTACTTAGAGAAGAATGTTGGATGACAGCAACAAATTGACATTAGAAAAGGAAAATAGCAAGAGTTCTAGGAAAACCAGAGTGGAGAAAGTCCTTCAGATAAGATCATATGGAAACATCACCATTGGTGGTGATAACATGACTCTTTTCTTATCAAGGATGTAGTGGGGGAGGAGGAAGAGTGTTGGACCTGGAAATGGGAGGTCCTGGGGTCAGATCCTGTCTTAAGTATGACACTGTGTAGATAGTGTCATCAATTTCAGAGGATTTCTTCATCTGCAAAATGGGCATAATAAGACCTATCTCCAGGACTCTGTTCTCCTCAGAGTGCTATTCCTTGCACAAGACACTCTGTCTCCAAACTCAGTTCATTATGCATTGGTTGTCCCAGTAACTTAAGTGCATTTTGTAGAATTTTAATCCAGCTTCACTGAACCGTGTTGAAACTCCAAAAGGAATTCAGAAAATACTAGGGCATTAGTATTCCAAATGACCCAATGGAAAGAGCAGTGGAGAGTTAGGACCTAGTTCAAATTCCTTGGACCTTAGACAAATCACTTCCTATCGCCAAGTCTCAATTTCTTCTTCTGTAACATCAAAGGGATTAATAGATAGGTTTCTAGGTCCCTTCCAGCCAGAACTTTGAGCCTCTGCTCCTTCCATTGTATCATTTGGAATGAATTGGAAACTTTACAAAATGCATGCATTATTCCAGGCCAGAACATGAGGGCCTTTGAATTAAATTGCATAGCTCTGAGTCAAATGAATGAAGAAATGGAAGTAGCAGAATGAGCCAGGGGAGAAAGAGACTTGGGGTCTGAGGATGGGGGTCTGAATCTTGCCTCTGATGAGTTCCTTTGAGACTCTGGGCATACTTCAGCCTTTGGGAATTAGCCCATCCTCATCTGTAAAAAGAGGGGCTTGACCATATACACCCAAATATTCTTAGTCGCATTTTTTGTGGCATCAAAGTCCTAGACAAAAAAATAGATGGGCATCCAGTGGGGAACAGTTAAACATATCGTGGTCTGTGAAAGTCACAGAATGCTGCTATGTTTTAAGACATGGCAGATATGATGGATTCAGAGAAACATGGAAAGATTTACATGAACTGATGCAGAGGAAAGTAAGCAGATCCAAGAAAACAATACATACAATGAGCAATTGCCATAAAAAACTGAAAGTGAATGCTGCCAAGTTACAAAGAACAAACCTGGTTCCAAAGAAGAGGTGTGAGAACCCCTCCTTCCTCCTTCCTCCACTCTCATTCCCTTGCTCCTCAGAAGAGCTAAGAAATCCAAGGATGTGAAACATTACATTTATTGTTGTATTTTCAATGCATTGATCAGTTGTGATGATTTTTTTCTCTTTTCCCTTTTATTTTTCTTAAAAAAATTTTTTGGGGGACAGGAAGGAAGTTGAATATATGGGGAAAGTTAGATGACACCCAAACAAAAAACATAAATTTTTATTTTTTGAAAGAAGTTAACTAAGTGGCCTTTGAGGCCCCTTCCAACCCTAGATCTATGAATCTATGATTTTAATAATGGAATTAAATCATGACAATAAGAATAGCTAGCATATATGTATATATTTCAACTATTACATGTGTGTCTACATATGTGACTATATATGTACATATATATGCATATGTGTATATATGTAATGTACCTGATAGTATAACTCAACAACCTAAAGAGAGGTGGAGGAGGGTGGGATGATGGTCAAGGACTTGAAAGTTTTTTCACAGTGACTGTCTCAGGTCCAAAGATGGGAAGTTGTGAACCTGTCTCTCAGTAACCTTTACAATCCATCTGTGAATTTTGGATTAAAATGATGCACTTATAAACACGTTGACTTAAAGACTGAGGGGGAAGTGTGGGTCAGTGGGAAGAGCACTGCATCTGAAGTCAGGAGACCTGGATGTTCACATCTGGCCTCTGATGCTTGCCACCTATGTGACCTTAGGTGAACCCTTGCTCCTCCTTGGGCCTGTTGGAGGGTTTGGACTAAATCAGGGATGCTTGATTTAATAAGTAATGATCAATTTTAATCCAGCAAACTTATAGCATTTTTGGTAACTATTTCAATACAGTTGTTTCCGTGATCCTGTGAATTTTATTTTATGTATTTTATGTATTTATGGGTTTTGGACACAAGTGAGGCTAATGACCTCAAGACTAAAGAATTTTGGAGTTTGCTTACAGTTCTAAATCTGTGATCCCAAGTCATTTCATCTCTCTAGGGCCTAGTCTCCTCATCTGCAAAATGAGAGATTGTATTAGCAGGTGTCTCTAAAGAACCTCTGTGAGTCTTTGTTTTCTCATGTGCAAAATGGGCAGATTGGACTTGTTTGCTCCTGAGGTTCCTTCAACTCTGGGTCAATGACCTATATAAACACAGAAATGGGAGTCCTTGCTGCTTAGGGCTGGCATGTGGGACTTGCCACTAACAGGAAAAACAGAGAGCTACAAAAAGCCTGCTACAAGACCAGGTTAAGATGGACATTTGAGGAGAGAGTGTGAAGACTTCTCTCAGGATGAGGAAGCATTGACTTCACAAGCACAAGGCAAAGGAAATGATAGTAAGCCAAGACATAAGGGGATATCTGACCCTGGTGTGAGAGTGGCGTGATCCTTCCATCCATCGGGGAAATGGCACGTGACTTACTGAATCCAAACGATTGGGTCTGGAGGAATAACCATGCACCAACAGAAAGTTCACCAGAGACTTGGTTGAAGCTCAGAACTCAACAAAGCAGTTAGACAAACTGAAGCATCCTCTATGGTGCTCCATGACCCCTAGTGACCATGGAAGGTGGGAAAATTCAGGAGCATGAAGGCATGACAACATATACAAAGGAATTCATGAGAAGCATCCAAAAGATAGAAGCAAAGTGTTTGCACTCTGTGCTGCTACCAGGTGGGACTGAGGACAGTCACCTCAATACCCCACCTCCCACCCAGTGCAGGAATCCTCTCTCCAGCCCGGCTACCATCTGTGGGGGATACAGGGCTCTCTTTCAGCTGCTCTTGTCCATCACCAAGTATGTTACCATGCATGATCCACCCCTCCCCCATGCTGGCCCTCAGGTTTCCATGTCCACTGGAATGGTGCAGAAGGCCACTGACATGCCAAGCTGTGGTCAGGGTAATCTTTCCCAAGGGGGCTCAAAAACTGAACACCATGCCACCAGGAAGGAGGCATTAAAAATAGCTGTTTTGTTCTTTGAATATCACTCCTGTGACCACTGAGCTTGCCAACAGATCTGTCCTGGTTCAAAGTCTTTAAACTTCAAGGGGTTTGTGTGCCCAAGTCTCTTCTGCCCTTTTTCCAGGCTTGGAGAGAGCTCAGTTCTCAGAGGGTTAGAGAAAAGCTGGGCCAATGGATGACAAAGGAGAGGAGGCAAAACTGAGGGAAAAAAAGAGGGAAGGAAGGAGGGAAAGACATGGAGAACTGGGAAAGAGCTAAAGAGGAGATGGACAAATCCTTTGTGAGAGGGGAAAAAGTCAACCACAACCAACTGCCCTGGAGATGTTCTTTTCTTTCTTTTCTTTCTTTCTTTCTTTCTTTCTTTCTTTCTTTCTTTCTTTCTTTCTTTCTTTCTTTCTTTCTTTCTTTCTTTCTTTCTTTCTTTCTTTCTTTCTTTCTTTCTTTCTTTCTTTCTTCCTTCCTTCCTTCCTTCCTTCCTTCCTTCCTTCCTTCCTTCCTTCCTTCCTTCCTTTCCTTCCTTCCTTTCCCTTCCTTTTTTCTCTCTCCCTTCCTTCTCTTTTTTCCTCTTTCCCTTTCTTTTCTCTCTCTTCCTCACTTCTCTTTATTTTTCTTCTTTCCTCTCTTCCCTTCTACTTTTCTTTTAAAAAGTTAATTTTTTAAAAAAAATTTTGGAACAGGAGACAAACTGGTGAGAAACAGCAGAATGAGAGATCTATTTCAGCCTGACCACTCTGCATGTACTGTTTATCTGTTGTATTGACCTAGCTTGACTGGCCATGACAAAGTTTGCCACATAGCTAAGGGGCACAGTCAATGCTTTTGATCCAGCACTTTTTTTCAGAATACAAAGCACCAAATGAGCTAAGCTTTCTGGCAAACTTACTAACATTGACTTCTCTGTCAGGACTTTCACATTTCGCCCTTGAGCTACTACTGAGCATATAGCAAGTCATAACGCATGTCTCAACAAATTCAGACTTTTAAAGCTTATTCCCTTAACCTTGTTACAAACTGTTCCTTCCCTTCTCACCTCACCAATTCTTTTTAATAGTGAGTAGTCACAAAAAACCTAAATACCCCAATGAATGAGGAACCTCTCCCATTTATTAAAGACTCAAGATGTGACAAGCAGTTTTCTAGAAATACCAAAGATGGTCCTTTCCCTTAACAAGCTCAAATTCTAATGGAATGGCCAAAGAGTTCCAGTCACTAGGTCTGGACAAGTTCCAATCCAAAGTCCAGGTGTGATTCCTAGGTCACTTTTGAATGATATTGGCAACTCAGGAAGGTGTGACAGAACTGAAGAAAGTCAAATGTCCCAGTTTTCAGAAAAAAAAGATGGAACCTTTTACCTATAGAACACTGAATGTGGCTTGAATTTCTGGCAAAATTTAAGGAAGTTTTTAATAAAGGGATGGCGACCACCAAAAGCCAGTATAGGATCATTAAGGACAGCTCATACCAGACTGTTTCCTTCCTTCCTTCTTTCCTTCTTTCCTTCCTTCCTTCCTTCCTTCCTTCCTTCCTTCCTTCCTTCCTTCCTTCCTTCCTTCCTTCCTTCCTTCCTTCCTTCCTTTTTTTTTGATACTGTTACTAGAAAGAGAGGTCCAAGGAAATGCTAGAGATATAGTTTGTTTGAGTTCAGCAAATCATTGGATAAAGTATCTCATGAGAGACTGAGGTTCCATTTAAAGAAATACTTCCTAGCAGCTGCCCAGAAGTACAATGGGCTATTTCAAGAGGTAATGAGTTCCTCATTACTGAAGGTCTTCAAGAGGAGGATGGATGACCACTTGTTGAGTATGTAATAGTGAGCAACCTTGCTCAGGAAAAAGTTGGACCAGACAGCCTTCCAACTCAGGGGTTCTGTGAGGTCATGTTCAGTGAGTTATCATTGCATTGTGTGCTGAGGCAGTTGGGTGATTGAAGTATAGAGCTTGGAGCCAAGAAGTCAGGAAGACCAGGACATAGAGCACCCAGCTTTGTGTCAGAAAGACCAGAGTTCAGATCCTTCCTTAAATACTTAATAGCTGGACAACCCTGAGTGAGTCACCTGACTTTTGCCTAACTCAGTTTCCTCATTTGGAGATAATAATAGAATCTACATTACAGGGTTGGTGCAAGAGTCAAAGAAGTTGGTGCATATGCAAAATATTTGGCAAACCTTTAAGTGTCTTATAAACATTTTATTTTTGAAATTTAATGTGGTTTTGCCTTGTAGCATTAAGCTAAAACTTTTTTTCTTCTCTTAACTCCTAAAGTAATTTAGAGAAATTATTTCAAAACCTTTTGCAGATTCCCATCTCCAGCCTCTGCCATTTTATTTTATTTTTTAAATCAGTACTGGCAAAGGCTGTTTTGAAAAGCCCAAAGCAGTGGGTGTAATCACACCTGCTGGTGTGTCTCTCCCCTTTCACTATACAGTGAACAAACAAAACTCCTTCCTCTCCATTAGCTGATGCTACCCTCCCAACAACACTGTGAGCTAGGGAGCACAAAGCCTCCTTCTTTGGAAGACTAGGGAAGAGTGGGGTTAAGCAGCTCACCTAAGACAGCCGAGCTAGTGAATAATGGCCCAGCTGAGACTAGAAGTGAACACAATGCAGCCTCTCTGTCACCTACAGTCCCCAGGAACAATCAGTCCATTCTGTATCGCACTGATTCATTTCCCCAAGACAACATCTCATTCTCCCTGCCACCCTCACAATCTCCAGGCTTTCTTTGCTTTACAGACTTTTTAAATGACTCCTTCCAAAAACTTCCTTGAATTTGCCTTCTCCAGAGTCTATGGCTTGGCAGATAAAGATGCATTTTCTTCCTTGGGGGTCCTGGGATTGCCAAGGGATTCTAAGGAGACTGGATCAGCCTTGGAGTGAGAATGAGCGAGGTGAAGCAACTCAAAATGATAGCTGGGCAGTTAATGTATGGGGGGCATGGGAGGAAAGCTGGATACCTGGAGCAGGAGATTGTGGAGAAAGAAAGGATTGATTAGAAGTAGGGAGGAGTGAGGAGATATAGCGTATAAATTGTGTTCATTACATGATGCAATAGAATGTGCATAGTCTTGAGACTTAGAGGACCTGGATTCAGATCCTATCCCTGCTCCCCTTTGAGACTTGATACCTATGTGACCTTGGGTAAAATCACTTAACATTCCTGGGACTCAGTTTCCTCAGATGTAGAAGGAAGGGAGTTGAACTAGAAGTTCTGAGGCCCCTTCCAGCTCTGGAGCTATGATGCTATGAATCTCCAGTAATCTCCAAAGGACTCCAAGGCCTATGATGTCTGTTCTGAGATCATGTGCCTTGATTGCTTGTCCTAAGAATCCTCTTCCTCCTTATTTGCCCCATTAAACTGTGAGCTCCTTGAAGGAAGGGACCACTTTTTGCCTTTCTTTGCATCCTTAGTCCAGCATCTGGCACATGGTAGGCACTTAATAAATATTGATTGATTGATGCTTGTTAACTTGGTTTCTCTCCCTGGCTTAACTTATAATATGTAACAAAAATTAATGCTACTAATTATAATAAACAAGGCTCCACTGGGGGAAAAATAAACAGCTCTTTCATTTCATGGAATCTTTCTCCAATGACAAAAAACTATCAACTAGACCTCGTAAGTATAAAATTGCCAAGGAAAGATAAGAGTACGAAGGCTTCACGCCTGAGTTTTCAGGTCCTATTTAATCAATGGATAAAAGTGATACTACAAATATTTTGGTCTGATCTAAACAAGACACATGAAGTGTAAAATTATCAGACAATGTTATGGTCAAATGCATTAAGAGACTTGATGACATACTGGAAACAAGGCTGAATTTTACCAAAAGTGCTTAAAACCCCCCCACAACCTTACAGTATACTTTCAGAACTTTCAAATGGGCCAGAAAAGATTTGTTAAGTACCCTAACAAAACCTCACATGATATTAACCAAACACAAGTTAAGAACACTTACTTCCTCATCTAAAAGGAAGAAAAGAATTGAATGACCACTCTCAGAGCACATGATAAGCAGGTCCAAACTCTACAGAAACATTTCTGGAACAAGCAGATATCATTTTACCCAACAATAGTATAGTGATCACCACTATACACCATTGGATTGGTTGAATGTCACCAAAAGGGATTTGCCTCCAAATATAGGCAAACAGCTAAGTTTCCAGAGTAGAATTAAAAGACCCGCTGTGGGTGACATCCACACAAATCACACCAACAATGTGGTGATAAAAGAGCAAATCATTCGATACATTTATAGAAACTAAACAGTTTTAGATGACAATCCAAGACAGGGGTGGGGAACCTATGACCTCGAGACTACATATGGCCCTTTAGGTCCTCAAGTGTGGCCCTGTGACTGAATCCAAACTTCACAGAACAAATCTCTTTAATAAAGGATTTGTTCTGTCAAACCTGAACTCAGTCAAAAGGCTACACCCAAAGACCAAGATGGCCACATGTGGCCTCAAGGCTGTAGGTTTCCTACCCCTGATCTAAGACCAGGTTGTGGTCATGCAGAAAAGAGTTATCCTGAAGGTGACTGAACATGGAGATCAGTTTAGAAGATGAAAAAAAAGGGTGGAAACAGTACAACACATCACTGCAAGTTGTAAAAAATAAATTAGCACCTACCTAATGGATAGCAAGATATGACCTGGTGGCTAGAGTTCTATGTCACAAGCTTGGTACCTTTCATGGAGTGCACAGATGAATCCTCATTGGGCTGACACATACCTGATTTATACCCTGGAGAACCCAACCGGTAAATTGTACTTGAACTGGACTCATCATCTGTTTGCCCACAATTGTTTAAACCTAACACTAAACCATAAAAGCTAAAGAATAATATTCCTAATGGATGTCACCATATCAAATACTACTAGTCTTTGAGCTACATAGAACAACAAGCTTTCAAAGTAGAAAGATTTAGCCGAGGACAGAAGGTGTACACCCCACCCCATCGTCCTGTCCTTCTTTTGTGGCGGTACCAAGGATACTTTCAGCAAGCCTATAGATGATGAGCTGGTGCTCCAAAACCATTATTTTCCTACAAAAGCAGGTATTTTATCTATTTGTACAATATTTATACTTTAGCTGTAAATGAATATCAGCAATAATTTATTTCAGGATCATTTCTATCTGTACCCCATTAAAAACAATGAGTTACTAATAGTTTCTCACATTTACATAGAATCTGATATATTTTACTTCCTTCCATCTTTACAATAACCCTGTAAGATAGGAGCTATTATTGTTCCCATATAAACTGTAACCTCATTGTGGGCAGAAACTGACTTATTTTTGTCTTGTTACCTCCAAAGCTTAGCAAGTACTTACAACTTAGGAGGCAGCTAGGTGGTGCAGTGCATAGAGCAGTCTGGAGTCCATATCTAGCTTTAGATGCTTACTAGCTGTGTGACCCTGTGTCACCCTGTTTGCCTCAGTTTCCTCATCTGTAAAATGAGCTGGAGAAAGAAATGGCAAAACACTCCAGTATCTTAGTGAAGAAAACCCCAGATGGAGTCATGGAGATTCAGACAGGACTGAATGACTTAATACACGCTTATTGAATGAATTCATTTACACAGATGAGGAAGGTGAAATGACTTGCTTAGGGTCATACTGCTAGCAAGTTTATGAAGATTAGAACCCAGCCCTCTAGCCACTCTTCCATGTTGCCTCTCAAGACTCTCCATTCCACAAGTGGACAGCAGAAATGGGTAAGATGCCTAGAACCAGAGAAATTCCCAAGAAGATGAAGGACAGCCAGGCTTAGTAGATGGTACACTGGACTTGGAGTCAGAAAGACTTGGTTCAGATACTTTCTAGGTAACTTAATTTCTCCATATCTTAGTTGCCTCATATATAAAGTGAGTTTGATTGGATGGTCTCTGAGGCTTCTTTCAGCTTTAGGTTTATGATCCTATATGACCTTAGGCAAATGAGTTTTCCTCTCTGTGCCTCAGTTTCCTCATCTGTAAAATGAGATGTCCAGACTTGATGGCCTCTAAGATCTTTTCCAGAGCTAAATGTCTAAGCCTGTAAGCTGCCAGAATTACAGCTGGCAGGATACCAGGGCCTGCCAACCTACCAGTGAGTCTCCACCATGCCTGTGGACTGAGCTGAGGTCTCAGTTTCGTTATCTGTAAAATAAAGGGGGTAGACTGAATGACCTCTGAAGTCTTTTGCAGCTCTGAATCTAGGCCCTTAAGACCCAGCACAGAATGTGTGGTTGCCTGGCATTAGGCCAGGCCTTACAGGGTGTTAAAAATTAAAAATCCCTAAGCCATCAGTTCTTGGCCCTAAGCTCCCTCTTTTTCTTGTCCTAGAGAAATGATAGCTGCGGCTCTAGTTCAGGTTCTTTGGGAGAGGCCAAGATTCTCACCCTCACAGGGACAGTCTCTTCTACAACAAGAGAAATTGAGTCCAGATGCATCACCTTGGGCTGAAGCCCTGACTGAGAGGACAAGGACCTGCCACCCTCTGTTCTTCAGGACAGGTCCCCAGTCATGGCTCCTGCCAGATGCTAGGATGGGCTGCCTTCCCTGTGCCTGTGATGGTCCCCTCTTCCCTCAATTCTCTTGAGGGTTCAGCTCAGAAATTGCCTTTTTTCCTGCTCCTGAGTCCCACTTCTCATGATGAGGCCAGGTGCGGCATCAAGCGCTGCCATCCTGCCAGGCAGGCTTCCCCATCCTGACCGGAAGTTGCTTTTCCAGCTCATACTCATGCCAGCCAAGGAGAAATGACAGGATCCTCCCACCCCCTCACAGAGTCCAGATGCTGCTTATTCTTTTTTTCTTCCTTCTATTCATTGAAGAAAATGTCTGATGGATTTTTTCAAGGCTATGTGAGGAGTACCAGGTAACCATCCTCTCATATTCTAGAAGAGAAAAACCCAGTACTAGAAGAAGCAGAGGCAGCGAGTGGGATGGTGACTGAGGGAGGGCTGATTGGCTTTTGACTGCAGTGGGTATGTAGTGATTATGTGTCATTATGGGGTAGGTTGGCATGGACCATCCTTGGTGTCAGGCCAGTCTGGGTGTGAGTCCCACGTTGGACATATACTGGCTGTGTGACCCTGGGAGGGTCCCTTCCCCTTGCAATGCCTCCAGGCAACTTTCAAAGACTACTTCATGGGTATGTGCTGATTTGGAGGAACGATGATAGCTAACATTTATGTAGCTCTTACTGTGTGCCAGGCCCTGTGCCAGGTCCTGTGCTAAACACTTTATAATTAGGATCTCATTTGATTTTCACAACAACCCTGGGAGGTAGGTGCTATGATTATTATATACATTCTACAAATGAGGAAACTGAGCTCAGTCAAGTGACATGCTTAGAGCTACAGATATTAAGTGCCTGAGGCCAGATTTGAACCCAGGTCTCCCTGACTCCAGGTCCGGTGGTCTATCCATACACCACCATAATGAAAATGCCTTACACAGATTTAAGTCTAGAAGGCACTTAAGTCCAACTACCTTATTTTACAGATGAGGAACCTGAGGCTAAGAGCAGTCCTAGGATCATAGATTCAGCGCTGGAAGGTTCCTCGGAAGCATTCTGTCTATTCCAACCCCTTCATTTAGGGTTTGCTTAAAAACCATCACCAACATGCCTCGGGGAAGCCTTTCTGCAGGCCCCACGATTTCATCTCAGACAGGCTGGTATGGACGCCAAGGTGATGTCAGGAGACAGAGGTCCCAAAGGCCTGAGGGAGAGAGAGAGATGCCTCCTTGACTCGCCCTCCTCAGGATGGCATTGTGGTTCAGAGGGAAAGACTCCTGATCGTGCACTCTGAGGTCACTGTTTCTGCTTTGTGTTATCATTGGGAAGCCATTTCCCTTTCACGGGCCTCAGTTTCCCCACTTGTAAAATGATGGGGTTGTATTCGGTGATCTCTGGGGTCCCTTCCAGCTGGGTGGCCTTCCCACCTGAGAGTTTTTAGAGCAAGAGTCTCACCTCCCACGGAGGGGGACCATCCCTTTGGCCTCACCCCAAAGGGCCTGTTTGGGGATAAGAGTTGCACCTGCCTCCCAGGGTTGTTTTGAAATTTAAATGGTATAACATACATAAGTTACTTGGTGAACCTTCAAGCATCATATAAATGTTAGCTAATTTCAAACATGAAAGCTAACATTCATATATAATCTAGAAGAATTTATTTATATATAGCATGTTAGCCATTATTATACCTTTCTATGTAAATATACAGTGACATTCCACGTTAATTATTTTTCATAATAATATGATTAATCATTAACCATAGCAGCTAACATTTATATCATGTGTTACATCATTTATTATTATCTCATTGAAATGCTACTGAACTATATTATTAAAATTTTGATGTTTTCTCCTTTCTGACCTGGCCCCACTTTCCTGAGACAGTGTGCTTGAGATTCTTTTGAACAGCCAACCTGTGGCTGACAGGGAGGCCTCCATTCCTCTGCCAGGACTGCTGGACTGGTCTTGGCCAATCTGAGTCTCATATTGGAGCCTGAGGGACCTACAGCTTCAAAGACCTGTCCAGAGTCCCAGGGCCAGTGAGGGTCAGAAGGGAGGTTTGAACCTGGGTCTTCCTGGCTGTGGGAGCTGAGTTCTCCTTCCATCACACCAGCCTGCCCCTCTTGACTGGCCATGCTCTTCCTTATAAGCTCTGGGGCCCACCAGGGAGAAATGGGGTAATGAAGGCTGTTTTTGGCTTCTGCAGTGGTGACACACACAGAGGGGCCCAAAATAGCTCCCTCCCTGTCACTGCTGGAGAGAGGATTTTAAATAGCATTGGGTTTAAATTGGTGGGGCTTGCAGGCAGGCAGGCGGTGATGCTCGAAAGTCAGTTACTTGCCAGTTCATGAGTAATGAAACCTTCCCCTGAGTCTGTGCAAGGGCCGGGTTGATGACTTCGTGGCAAGGCCCTCAGGTCCCCACTCTTGTATTAGCTGTTGATTGTTATTATTAATTAGCCAAAATGACACAGTTGGCTCCCGATGACTCAGGAAATAATTATGTGGTTAGGGGGCCATCCGGGCCTAATACCTCCTCCTAGCCCATCTTTGGCCATAGAAGTGTTTCTTAGGCAACTTGGTGGAATGGCAGAGTTCAGAGCTGAGTTTAGGGTCAGAAGGCTTGGATTTCAAATCCTGCTCAGTAGCAGTGTGACCCCTGGATAAGATCAGCTCTTGTGAGCCTCAGTTTTCTAATCTGTGAAATGGGGATGATAATACTCTGAGCACCTTACCTCCCCAGGCTGTTATGAAACTCCAATGAGATAATATATGCCATCTAGCACAGCAGTTAGGGAGCTAGTCTCTGAGCCTGGAAGTCCTGGGTTCAAGCACTGCCTCTGACATCTACTGGCTATGTGACTTAGACAAGTTATTTCACCTCTCAGTGTCCATGGAGACTCTCTGTAAGCAGCAGAGAAGGTGCCAATCTTCCCAAGGAAAGGGACTTCCCTGTATCAAGAAAGTCATAAATCCAGCCTTAAGGCTACATTTGGAGGGGGTGAGATGATCCTGTAATTTAATTGTTGCAGAGGACTCTAGGTATGGAAACTCCCTCCATGGAGGCAGCCTGCTTAGTGGGTTCTTTGGGGGTAGGTGGTGTGCTGGAGCTGGCTAATTCAGGCTCTAAACTGATTGTCAAATTTTCAGAATGAGCATTTATACCCCAGAAATCAGCAAATGTTACAAATCAGGGATTGATGCAGTTTTTAGGGGATTATCTAGTCTCAAGTTCCCCACTCCTGGTTTAGATCTAAGAAAATGATGGAAAAAAATGTCATTAATGCACATTTTATAGAAAAGTATGTTAAGGTATATTCTTTCCTCCACAGAGAGCTGGTTGTTAAACATTTGCTATCAGACCCCTAAGGGGCAATGAGAAGTGACTTCAGCCAAAGCTGGGGCAAGGACCCCTGGGGATGTATGAGCCTTCAAGGAGAAAGTTGGATCTTTGTGATAATCAATTGTGAACTTTTTCTCCATCACAAACACACCTGCCTTTATACTCCAGCGTTGCCCCATTTTGCTCCCTCCCTTCTCCGTTCCAGTTCTCAGCCTCCTTTCTGTTACACTGGGTATAGGTACCTTCAGGTTACAACTCAGCTTCTCCCCGGCACCCACAACAACAGCTGCCTAGGGACCATCAGTGATTTCTCTTTCCTTCTGCATCCTGGTCACCCCTGGGTGGGGAGGGGGACTCTGGCTTCTTGGCAGTAACCTTCTTCAGTTTTGGCCGGGAGAGAGAGGGTATAAAACAGAGTAGGAATGGAGGGAACAGAGACCTCAGATCTCCTGACATTCTCTTCCCTTCCTCCTAATTTCCCTGTTACTGTCCAGGGTGCGGCCATCCTTCCAATCAGCCAAGTAGGTCACCTCAGAACCATCCTCCCCTCTTGGCTCCTCTATACCACTCAGTCAAGCAACTGGACCCCACGGACCCAGAACCCAGCCCAGTGCTGCTAGGGCTGGCTGTCCCTTTGTGTCACTCTCCTGCGTGGCTCATGGTTTCAATGCACAGATTTCATTAAGAAGAACGGGAAATGTTCTAACTGGAATCTCAGCCTCTGCGTGGGCTAAATCAGCACCAAGTGTTGGCATTTACGTCAGCCTGCGACATGGAAACAGCGCAAAGGACGGTGAGCTCTCTAGGAAGGATGGGACCTTTCATGTACTGAAGGATGCCAGAACAGGGAAGGTGCCATGTCTTGAGGAGTAGAAGAATGGTTTTCTTAGGACAGTCAACGGGGAGCCAAGGGATCGTCCAATTCCTGTCACCTGTTCCAAGTTCCCGAGATGCCTGCCGATGTGAGACCGCTAGGTTCAAGGCGTTAAAGGGATTTGGAGAAAACCCATCTGTGATGGGAACGAAGGGAGGAAGGTGAGACTGAATGATCTCTAGGGTCCCTTCTGACCCCAAGATTCTGAGATTATATGAGATTGTTCTGGGCATTATTGAGGAATGGAAAATATGCTCAATTTAGTCGGAAGACTTAACTTCACATCCAGCCTCAGCTGCTGCCTGCCTGCATGGTCTTGGGCAAGTCATTTGAGCCCCAGTTACCTCATCTGTAAAATGAGGAAAATGATTATTATACTTGTTTACTTGAGTTAACCTTTTGGCAGCTATTCACTTAAATGAGTAATTAGGGCTAATCACTGAAGTCTTCTTCAAGAAGCCAGGTGGTTCAGTGGATCGAGTGCTGGGCTTGGAGCGCAGACCTGAGTTCAAATCCTTCAGCTCCCATGGATTTAATGACCATTTGGAGGCTGATGATTCTCAAACCTACTTTTTGTGACCTTGTCTCTCTGTTGATCTCCAATGGAAGATGGACATCTTCAATTCAACATGGCTAAAACTGACCTCATAATTTTTCTTCCTAACCTCCTCCCCTCCTCTTTTCTATTAATGTAGAAAGCAACACCATCCTCTCAGTCCGCCAGGCTCCCAATGAGGAGTCATCCTGGACTCCTCACTCTCTTTCTCCCCTCCCTGCCATATTCAATATGGCACCAAAGCCTGTCAATTTCACCTCTGCAGCCTCTCCTGAATACTCCCCCTTCTCTTCTCTGAATAGTGCTCTGACTTCACTACCCACTTGGAGCAGACCCTCATCACCTCATACCTGGACTTGCAATAGCCTGCATGTGTGTCCCTCTCTAATCCATCCTCCATTCAGCCACCAAGGTAATTTTCTTCTTAAAGTTCAGGTCCAACCATGTCACCCTCCTTAATCAATAAACTCCTCTGGCTCCCTGTTGCCCCCAGGAGCAAATACAGAATGCTCTGTTTGGCATTTAGAACCCTTCAGTCCCTGCCTCCTCCTACCTTTGCAGGTTTCTCACACTCACTCCCAGACTCATATTCTTGGATCCAGTGACACTGGCCTCCTTGCTGGTCCCCAATACCCTGTATCCCTCAGCTCTGGGCATTCTCTATGTCTGTCCCCTATGTCTGGAACACCCCCTCGACTCCCCGCTCTGACCACTGACCTCCCTGACTTCCTTTAAGCTAAAACCCTACCTCCTCCAGGAAGCTTTCTCCAGCCCTTCTTAATTTCAGGGCCTTCCTTCCGTTCATTAATTTCTCTTTATCCTCTATAGAGCTGGTTTGCATATATTTATTTGCTTCTTGTCTCCCCATTAGACCATAAGCTCCTTGCAGGCAGGGATTTTTTTCTGCCCCTTCTTGTATCTCCATGGCTTAGCTCAGTACCTGGTACATAGTGTATGTGTAATAAATGTTTATTGATTGACATAAACAGCTGTGTAACTCTGGGGCAGTCACTTAACCTATACCTCCCTCATCTTCCTCATATTTAAACCGAGATAATAATAGCACCCTTCTTTTGGACTGTGATCAGAATAAGCTAAGACTTACAAAGTACTTTGCAAATCTTAAAATGTTATATAAGTGCTAGTTATTATCATTATAGCTTCTCCTTTAATTTCATCACATGATAGAATGAACATGCTATTCACATTGAATCTAAATAGAAAAACAGGTCCAACTGTATCATGAAAATTCTGATCAGGTCTTGGGAGAACCCAGAAGGAAATGTATAGATGATTCTAAGAGGTCTAAGCAGGAGGAGGCCTGAGGCTCCTTCCCCTTGGATGACAGGTTGAGTCTAGTTTCAAGTCCACTGAATTTCAGCTCTAGATGAGATCACCATTTCCCTTGGGTAGCAATTTGTAGGCACTGATTAGTGGATGACCTCCAAGCTGGAACACAAATCTGAGTCTGGGGGAAAATCCAGGGATGAATGGCAGATAAGCCAAGGTTTGGATTTGGTCTTGGGACTTTGCTTTGCTGGACTCCTTTGGTCTTAGGCATAGGGATCAGGGAGGGCTGATGCTAGGGGGGACCTGGAAAGCTGAATAATTCACCCACATATTCACTCAATGGGTCCTTTTGGGGAGCCCAGCACTCTACTGGAAGCTGGAGGTATACAAAGGAAAAACTCCCAACATGGGTGGACAAACCACCCACCTGAGATAACTGGAAGACAAAGACTCATAAGCCAGCTGCAAAATAATGATTACTGCAAAGCCATGTAGAATCCATAGATATTAAGGAGAGATTCAGTGGAGAAGCTGCCAAGGAGAGTTAGAAAAGGCTTTTGTGGGGAGTTGAGAGTTGATTTGGACCTTAAGAGAAAGCAGGCACATAGGTTGGCAAAGTGGTGGAGAAAGCTTTCTGGATCAGTGGAAGCAAGGCACCCAGGGGCACAGAGCCCACTGTGGGTGGGCAGCTCATAGCAGCTGTTCTCCAAGCCTTGACTCTGATTGAACCCCAACCTGTACCCTCCCCCATCTCCCTCAGAGACATAATTATAAGTTTTTTTCACCTGGTACAAAAAGAGTTGATAGGGGATGGGGAGAAGTGTAGAGAACAGCCTGACCATGAGTGGAGTGAGTCACTAGGGTTCAAGGGGAAGTCCAACCTTTGTCCCTTTGAGGTTGGGAAGGAAAGGGGGGGCCCTGAAAGAGGGGTGCTATGACTGTACCACTTAGGAAGAGGACAGGAGGTGGTGCAGATATGGGTTGGGGGAGGCCTGTGAGTGGAGTTTCAGGGCAGAAGCATGCTGCCCTCTCCCTAGATGGGCAGCTTCCTGCGCTCCTCATTATTCCAGGCAGCCTCCCAACATTAGTAAATGCTCAACTGATCCTAGCATCACAGATCTAGGGCTGGGGGCTCCAACACCCTCATTTTACAGATGAAGAAACTGAGGTCTAGGGAGAGAAAGTAACTTGACCAAGGTCACACAGGTAGGAATTGAAGATATGCAAAATGGAGAGACTGTATAGGTAGGGAAAGAGCAGACTATCATAGATTTAGAGCTGGAAGGACCTGATAGTCCAATGCTCCCCTCTTTACAGATGCAGAATCTGAGGCTTATAAAAGTAAAATGATTTTCTTATGGCACAGCTAGTAAGTGTAAGAAGCAGAATTTGAACCCAGGTTATGGGATCAACTCCAACTAATACCCTATGCTTCCCCTCTAATGTTGGCTTGGGTTTCCAGTCAATGAAAGAAGTCCTTGAATAAAGATTCTGGTTTCCCTACCAGGCAGTAGGAAATGCCAGCAGATTTGTAAGTGACTGGGTACCATGATGAAAGTGGAGTCTGAAGACAATTATTTGGGAAGCCTGGGTATATGTGTGTGTGTGGTGGGGGTAGAATTTGGAGAGAAACTGGAGACAACGAAGGAAGGCGGGAGACTCTTGCAGTAGCTCCAGGGGAGATGGAGATGGACTGGCCCAGTTGGATGGTGGAATTGGGGAGGGTGGACTTACTCAACGAGCTTTTATGAAGTGCCCAGGCCACTCCCTAATACTAGAGACTGCCAAGAAGAGGCTGGTCTGCTTTGGCAGAGAGAGCATTTCTCAATACTGGTGAAACCCCATGTACCAGGCTCTGTCTTAGGTACCTGAGTATACAAATCAAAAGGAAATAGTCCTGCCTCTGAGCAGCTTATATTCTACCGGGGACACACAATATGTACATAGAAAGAGAGATCCCTATGAAATTACCTATCTATCCATCCATCCATCCATCTATCTATCTATCTATCTATCTATCTATCTATCTATCTATCTATCTATCTATCTATCTATCTATCTATCATAGATCTAGCTACATTTCAACGCATAGATACACACATATATACCCAAAACACATGATAATTTTTTTAGGGTCAAGACATTGGAAACTAGGCACATGACAGGGAAGATCATGTAGAAGATGGTATTTCAGGTGAGTTTTGAAGGAAAGCAAAGATTCCAAGAAATTTCAGAGGTGGAGGTGAGGAGGGAGGGCATTTTAGGCATGGAGCAGAGCCAAAGGCATGGTGATGTGAGATGGAGCCTTCTAAATGAGAAACAGTAATAAGGCCAATTTGACTCGACTGTGTGAAGGAAGGTAATGTGTAATAATGCCAGAAAGATTGTTTGAGGATGACTCCAATCCATGAGAGGAACATGGAAGAGCAAGACTTGGTTCCTGACCAGGACACTTGGCATCCAGAAGAGGAGAGCATTCAGCCTGGGGTTTTGTAAGGTGGCAGAATCTTGGAATGTTATGGAGAAGTTGAGAAAAGTTTTCTCTTTGGGGGGAAAGTCTAGGTCAGGAGCTGCTTATCTCCATGTTGGTCTTCAGTTGGGTCACCCATTAATTGTCCCCAGAGAGGGAAATGTCTTCCCTTTTAGGAATGTCTAGAGGAAGAGAGGCCATTCCACCCCTTCCCCCACAATTGCGACTTAGTTAAGTGTCTCCCAGGGTTTGGGGCCAGACTTTCTCTTTGATCTCCAGTCCAAGCCCCTCTGTCCAAGCATGTCTCAATGACGAGGAAAGGCTGCTCTCCATCTGTTCAGAGCTCTTCTTGGGCAGATGGGGATTAAAACATTCCCCTGCCTGTTCTTCAGGACACTTAATTCCAGTTTATTGAAGATTTCCTGGTGGGTTTTATTTTCTAAGCCTCTAATCATTGTTGCAGGTCTTCTGTGGGAGCCCCAAACTGATTGCTGGAGTCTAGAGCTGTCCAACAAGGGCCAAGTGCTTTGGGGGGAGAAGCTCATGCTTCCCCTCTCCCCTCCCTGCTTCTAACATCCATGTTAAGCTGGGACTCTGTGGAGCACAGGGATCCTTACCCTGGAGTTTGGGACTTGACCACAGAAAGATGCCTGTAACTGTTCTAATTCCATGAAGTTCTACAAGGAAAGTCAGCCCCAGAGGGGACAGAAAGCTCTAAAGAATACAAAATTCTGATGATCCCCAAAAGCAAATGATTCTGATGGTAGCGTGGGTATAGTGGCAAGAGTACTAGACTTAGGAAGGTTTGGATTCAAATCCAGCCTGCTTGTGTGATCCTGGGCAAGTTTCTTAAGCTCTCTCCAAGCCTTAGTTTCCTCCTCTCTAACGTGAGGCAGTTGGACTTGGTGATCTCTAATGCTCCCCTGGAACCCTAAATCACTCTGAGCCTCAGTTTCCCCATCTCTAAAATGGGGATAGTAACAGCACCCTCTACCTCACAGGGTTGTTACGAAAATCAGATGAGATACTGTAAATATTCACTTTTGGCTCCCAAGTTAAAAATATGGCCACTGTTTCAATCCAATGCTTTCTCATCCTATGCTAATTAAGTTTTATTTAGCAAATTGTTACTCAGTCCCTGCTCTATTCAAGGCCCTGAAAATACAAAGTCTGTTAGGACACTGTCCTCACACAACTTCCTATTTAACGGGGGGAGGAAAAGACGGTCCCAAGATAACTATGATTCAATGGGGAGAGGAGCCAGTACAAAGGAGATGTTTAGGCAAAGTCCTATGAGGAATCGTTGAGGGAGAAATCCCTTTCTTCCTGAGGGAGAGGACCTGAGTGGGGTCTTGAGGGATGGAAGAATGTCAACCCAAGATGGTGGGTTGGGGAATCCATTTCTTGCACCCAGGCATGTAGAGCAGCAAGAGGGAGGGTGTGGAAGCAGAAGAGGGAAGGACAAGAAGAGGAGCCAGAGAGCAGGGCTATAGAATATGCAAAGGGGATTGGGCTGAAAGGAGTTTGGAACAGGTTACGGGGAGCCTTGATGACAGGGATCAGAGGTTTATACTTCACTGAGTGGGCAATAGGGAGCCATTGAAGTGTCTTGATTATTTTCCTGAGGAAACTGAGGTCCCCTCTCTTGCATACAGCAAGCTCAGTCTACAGTATGAGGGTAGCTCGGAAAGCCAATGCGATTGTCAGTTACATTTGGAGAGGCATCGCATTAAGAATAAGGGAGCTCCTGGGGCAAGGGAAGAGAACAAGCATTTATTAAATGCCTACTGTGTACTCAGCACTTTTAGGCACTCATTGGATCCTCATAACAATCCCTCTGCTTTGCAATTGAGAAAACTGAGGCAGACAGAGATTAAGTGACTTGCCTAGGGTCACAGAGCTAGTAAGTATCTGAGGCTAGATTTGAACCCAGGCCTTTTTGACCCTGAGGCCAACTCTCTACAATACCTTTCTGCTTTTCTCTGCATTTAGAGTTTTGTGTTAGATAGAGTGTGAGCCACATTTTAGGAAGGGAAGTAATAGAGTGGAGGACTTTGTGTCCATGTCACCTAAGTTTCAGTTAAAGGAGCTGGGCTATCCAAAGGTCTCTCATTTGGAGGAGGGATAGATAGCCTTGGCCACAGAAAGCAGAGCCAGGAACAATGGGCAGAAGTCACAAATTAAGGCTTTATGTAAGAGGGACTAGCTTGTAGACTCCCTAGAGATCTACAAGCAAAGCCTCGATGCCCATTACTTAAGTATAGTTCAGTATACTGTAGAAGGAATTCTTTTACTAAGAACTGCTATCTTTTGTTTTTCTGTCACTCCTTTTCCCCATCTCTTCATCCCTGTCATTCCCATCCCTTAAAGAATTAGAGAAGTAAAAAAAAAGTTTAATAAAACTACATAACAAAGGGGGTGTATGCCGTGTTCCACACCCATAGTCCTCTACCTTCCAGAAGAGACTGTTGTTCATGGACAAGTGGGACTACCGGTGGTCTCCAAAGTCCCTTGTCAAAGATCATGTGGTCTCAGCTCCCTACTCTTCATTGCTAAAGCTCTCAATATCTCTGTCCATCTCCTTTTCCTTAACTCCCGTCTCAGAGGAGGTGATGGTTCTTCTTGTCATGGTCCTTGAGCTCTTTCCCCTTCTTTCTCTTCTGGGAGTTGCCTCATTGTATAAGCCTCTAATTTCTACCCCTTCCCATTGCCCTCTTCATAAGCATTATCTCCCCAGGGATTGGCTTCCTCTGACTGCAGCAGTCAGGAAGACCTGACCTGTGCCACTTCAGACACTTCCCATGTGATCTTGGGTGAGGTGACCTCTCTCTGCCTCAGTTTCCTTATCTGTAAAATTGGGCTCATGATATCACCTGCCTCCCAGGGCTGTTGTGAGAATCAAATAATAAAGCATGTACATATAGCAAGCAGTGCTCTGCATGCACTTTAAAGTATTTTATAGATGCTATCACCACCATCATCATTAACAAGCTTAGACACTCCCTATCCTTAAAAACAAAACCAAGTAAAGGCCTTTGCTGGATTCTGTCCTCCCCTCTCCCACCAAGCTATCATCTTATCTCCATCTTCCCTTTCACTGCCAAACTCCTCAAAAGTGTAGATGCACGTGTAGCCTTCACTGTCTCGTCATCTACTCACTTTTCAGCCCTCTGCAAATGGGTTTCTGGTCCCCCTCACTCCACAGAAGCTGTCCCCACAAAGACCTCCTTAATGATCCCTCAACAGCCAGAGTCAGGGGTCTTTGCTTAGGCCTCATCCTCCGTGATCTTCCATCAGCTTCTGAGACTCTTGCCTCGCCCCCCATCTCTATGATTGTACCAGGGAAGGATCGTCATTTCTGCAGTTGAGGACTTGGGTTCCAAGTCCACTTCTGAGGCCTCGTGCCTGTGTGGCCTTAGGTAAGCTACTTGGCCTCAGTTTCCACATCTGTAAAATGAGGTGTTGACCATCATGGCCTATGAGGCCCCTTCTAGCTCTAGAGTGATGACCCTCCTTGGTTTCAGTGCCATTGCCATTTTTCCTGCTACCTCTCTCAGCCTAGGACTAGGTCACCAATGGTCCGATGGAATATTGGTGAATCAGGGTACTATGGGGGATGGGCTCTGGACATGGAAAGAGGAAGCCAGAGTTTCAAATCCTTCCTTAGATTTTTTTCTTTAGTTTTATCCTCTGAAAAATGGGGTTAGGTTTGGTGGCATCTGATACCTTATCTGGCCCTAAACTGATCTGGCTTTGATGCCTGCATGACTACTCAGCCTTAGACTTGGATTAACTTCCCAGCTTCTTAGCTCTATGAAGGGGAAGGCCTGGCTGGATGATAGGTCATGTAAAAAAGACTTAGAACAATAAGCTAATTATGTCAACAGCGGCAGCTAAAAATGCTAACGCACTTTCTAACAAGGCCTAGTATCCAAAGAAGGGAGGTTGGCCTAGTGGTTAGAGTGCTGGGTCTGGCACCAGGAAGACCTGAGTCCCAATCTGGCTGCAGATGCTTACTAGACATATGACCCTGGGCAAACTGTTTGCCTCCATTTTCTCATCTATAAAATGGGGACAATGGCAGCGCCCACCTCCAGGGTGGTTGTAAGACTCAAATGACATCATAATTATAAAGCACTTAGCACAGAGCCTGGCCGAGTCAGAGGTACATAAATGTTAGCTGTTATCACTATTGTTAGCTTGGAGAAATGACAACTCAGTACATCAAATTATTTGACAGGTAGTCATTCTAGAGAGGGTTTGTTGCTCTTGGTTTCCAAAAGAAGCAAGAGCAAGAGAGGAAGTTGCTGAGAGTGCATTTAGGTTGGACAAAGACCGCCTTCTTGACTTTGGAGCTCTCCCGAAGAGGAACAGGTTCTTCATCCTTGGAGGTCTTCAAAGGCGGCCAGATGACTCCTTGTCAGGAAGGTTGTGGGCTGGGGTGAGAGGGTAGTTTACTGCTCAGGTAGAACTTGGACAAGGGCTGCTAGGTGCACAGTGGTTAGAGTGCTGGGTCTGGAGTCAGGAAGACCTGAGTTCAGATCTGGCCTGACACTTACTTGCTGTGTGACCCTGGGCGAGAAACTGTTTACCTCAGTTTCCTTATCTGTAAAATGAGCTGGAGAAGGAAATGGCCAACCACTTCCAACATCTCTGCCAAGAAGACGCCAAACGAAGTCACGAAGAGTCAGACATGATTGAAACGACTGAACTACAAGCGGTCTGGATGGTGGGGGAGAACCTGCGTCCTCAAGGCCACCTGCGGCTCTTTAGGCCTGACTGAATATCAAAGGGCCACACTTGAGGACCTAGAGGGACATATGCGATCTTGAGGTTGCAGGTTCCCCACTCCGGGACAGTGCCTGGCACAGTTGGCCTTTAATAAATGCGTGTTGATTGACTGACTAAGCATCCTCTGAAGTCCCTTCTGACTGACATTCTACAGTTCTAGGACTAGCTGTAACTGCCACATGTCTATCTGAGGCTCTGCTTTTTCTCTGCTCTTACCCCTCGATCTGTCATTTCCTACCACCTTATCTTTAGCTTGGGCAGGTACCTAGTTTGGAATATGCAGGTACTGAAGTTATGAGTCTTTGATGACCTGACTGGAGGATTATCCAGCAGATTTAAACTCTAAATTCTTATCACCATTATCATCTGCCCTGGTGAATCAGTCTTTGTCTACAAGGAACAAGGCCTTTGTGTCTCCTCGCCTCACAGGGATCCAGTTATCTGGAAAAAATGGAGGGTTGTTTTAGGAAGAACAGCTGAAAATTTTGTTCTTCAAAGAAGCCATTTATATAGGGAAGCAGCATGACCTCACAGGAAAAACCCACTGGAGTCAAAGCTCTGGGATCTCAGTTCAAACCTCACTGCTGTCCCTGACTATTAGTGTGACCTTGGGTAAGTAATTTCACTTCTTCAGGCCTCAGTTTCCCTACCTGTAGAATGAAGGGGTGCCTTACAGTTCTAGACCTTTGACCTTATTAATAAGCCCAGGACTAGTGACTGACCAAATACAAAATCCTCAAAAATGCCCTTTCACAAGGACAGGCAGATTTTACTCCCAAGGCAGGCAAGCAAACATTTTTATGGGTTAGTAAAGAGTTAAATAGCTTATGTTCTCTCTCCTAGGTTTCACTTGATGAGTTTGTGTCTGACACATAAGGTTTATATTTTGCATTAAAATGCAATAAAAAAAGAAAGAAAATGCCATGATCTACTGTTTGGGACTTTCCCAAACCTTAAGTATTTTTTCAAAAGTTCATTTGAGATACATAAGGGAAACAGGTTAGATCTCTACTTCCTTTCAAAAAGTTAGTCTGGCCAGAACCTAGGTGGGAGGAGGGAGGGGGAGATGCCACCTTCTTCCTCCTGGTTACTTTGACTTGCTCAGCGTGACTTGGGACAGCATTTATTTTTCCGGCTACCATGTCATGCCCATGGCTGGCACATGGTGAGGGGATAGGAGCTCTAATATGCTACAGTGGAACGAGACCTCGGTTTGGAGTCAGAGGCCCTGGGTTCCAGTTCTACCACTGCTACTGGTTGTCTGTGTGACCTTGTACAAGTCTTTTCCCCTTTCTGAGACACAGTTTCCTCATCTGTAAGCTGATGACTTCTGAGGCCCCATGCAGCTTGGTTTATGCTTCTAAACCCTCAGATTTGTCAGAGGATAGAGCTGAGTTTTAGGAGACAATGAATCATCCTTATTTACAGTTCCACGTACAGAGAGAATACTGAGAAACACTTCAAACCAACTTTTCCACCTATATATGTACCCATCCATATGTGCATATATGTATTTATCAGCTTCAAATCGATGCTGTCTATATTTATACCCAGATCTGTTGTCTCCTCCTTTAGAAGACAGATTCCTTTTGAGGAGATATTGTTTCACTCTTTGTTATGTACAGGCACATAGTAGGTGTTTAATAAATATTTGCTAATTGAATAATAGGTAAATGACAGTTTTGCCCTATTTAAAATCCCAAGGGATACAGAAAACTGAGCATTATCTACTTCCAGCCTTGAACAGTTAGACTTTCCAATGAGGACAACCCCCGCTCCTTGATCCTAATAGACTCAGTCTTACTCAGGGGCTTCTGAGGGACTCCCCCAGGCCCTCTACTCTTTCCGAAATGCAGCGGATAAGCTCCACTTTTGAGCTGCTCCCATGGTTCACTCTTCCAGACCCCAGCTGCCATATTTTCTTCCCATCTTTTGTGACCTTTCCCAGGTTCACAGACTGGTATAAGAATGTAACCATGGCAACTACAACATCTCCAATGCTAAATAAGGAATCTCTGAGAAAAATAGCTATTCATCTGCCTCTTGGATAGGCCTGGGAATTCTATGGGATATTATCAAAGAGAGATATATAGGAAGGATGGAGGGCAGAGTTGTTCCCAATGTTCCTTTCAGCAAGCAGGGTTCTGAGAGAAGAGAATGAGGGGTGACCTCTCCCCTTCTCCTCACATCACACCGAAGGAAGGAATAACTACGTATGATCGGTCCATGTTCTTAGGACTGTGTCCACTCCTGGGGGGAATACTTTAAGGGAGACATCGACAAGGTACAATGGAAAGAGAACTGGTGCAAACCTGGGCTCTAATCTTGTCTCTTATGTTGATTCTGCGTGACCTTGGACAAGTCCCTCTCTTCTGAGTCCCGCTCCTCACTTTCCTTCTCTGTAAAGTAAAGGGTCTGGACTAGATGACCTTGGAGGTTCTAGATCCAGGCTGCTATGCTCTTTTAGGATACAAAGCTTCTGGAGGATGGTGGCCAGCAAGATGAAGATTGTCATACATAGGATGGAGGGGTTGCTTGAAGGATTTGAGTTTATTTGGCCCAGAGAAGAGGAAGGCTAGCAGATGTCTTCCGATATTACAGGGGCTGTGGTAGAGAAGAGCATTTAGACTGGCTGGCAGTCTGCTTGGCCTTAGAGGGGCAAAACAAGCCCCAGTAGGTAGAAGTTATAGAGAGGCAGGTCTGAGTTCAGTTTAAGGGAAAACTCCTTAAGAATGAGAACTTGCCCCAAATCCAACCAGACTTCTTTTGGAGGAAGTGAGCTCCCTTTCACTGGCAGAGTACAGGCAGAGCTTGAATGGTCACTGACTGGAGAATGGGTCACAGGAGATTCCTCCATCCTTGTAGGAGTTGGCCTACATATTCCAGCTTCATAACAGCTTAACTGAAAGTATCTCTCATTATTTCAGACAGTTTGTAGGTTGAGGTCCCAGATCAGATAGGCTGATCTCGTTTGTAGTTGGGTATTTTTTTTTAAACTTATAACTTTATAGGAGACAGTGTGATATAATGGGAAGATTATTATCTCTGAAGTTAGGGCATCTGGGTTCAAATTCCATCTCTGACACATACAACCTGTGCAACCTTGGACAAATCACACCATCTTCCTCAGCCTCAGTTTCCTTATCTGTAAAATGGGGGGATTTTACTAGATAGTCTCTGAGGTCCCTGCCAGCTTTAGATTTATGTGTCTATGACATATCTGGCATCTAAAAATTGAAGGCCATTAGCTTCCTGGAAAGATGTAGCATGAAATCACTGCTGACTTCACAGTTCAGCTTAAGCACCACCTTCAACATTTTATCCAAAGTCTTTCTTGACCCCCTCCCTCCAGATGCTTGTGTATTATAGTATATTATTTTATATTATGGTATATGTATTTTCCATTCACTTGTAAGTGTAACCTGTCTCCCCTGACAGACTGAACTACATGAGCTTGTGTTTGGGTCTCTGGCTGCCTCTCCTTTTTGTGTTTCCTTTGAACATCATTTGTTACATAGACAAGTCCAGGTTTAGAGATGACTTTGTGAGTTGGAGATATCTGGAGGTCCTAGGTCCATTTAGTGGAGCTGACTGAAGGCAAAGGAAAGGCTTTTCATCAGAGAAGGTGTGACGATGAGCAGAAAGATGACCAAGAGTTGTTTGAACAGTGCAGAAGCTAGGTGAAATGTGGTCATGACTATTTGGTGGTCCCACAAATTCCTTTATACTGTGATAAGGTTTAAGTGTCAGCCTCCCAGGAGAGTTTAACTGTAGTTAACAATTGTTATCGAATCCTGTTTTAAGACTTTTTGTCAATGCATGCTATGAGTCTTTTGTGTTTCTTTTGTGTATAGGAAATAAATACCTGTCCCATACCTGGTTCACATTGTACATTGTATAACTTTTTATTTTCCCATTTTGAGGAGACCTACACATGAACCAACACCTATGCTTTAAATAATGTGTCCTTAGGGGGTCAGGGTGAGGGGTTAATGGGTCAAAGAGTGAATACAAAGGGAGCCTCTCATCACAATCCATGCTGAATGGATAACTTGAATGGGTCTAGAGTAGATAAGTCCTTTAGGAAGAGGGAGTGGGTACAATGCCCCAACTCCTTGAGCACTTCAGTGGGTTCTTATTTTTTTTAAACTTATCGAACTCCTACTCTGTGTTAGACACTAGTGACACAAGTACAAGGGCAAGGCATCTTCTACTTTTATTGAACTTACTTCACTAGACCATCCCCTTATCTTTGCCTGGAAGAGTTTTTTGGATCCAAGACTAGGAAAAAAGGATTTTCCCCCTAGTCATTGTTAACACAAGTAATTTCTTGACACTTATTTACAAGTTTATAATCTTCAGGGGACAATGGCTTAGTTTTATGCTCTTCCTCCTTTTATTTTTACCCCCACAGACTGTTACTGGCAAGTGTAGATATTCAAATCCTCATAGTCTTTTGCAACATATCCCTTGCTCAACCACAACCCCTTTTCCCCAGCCCTCCTTGGCTTTGAAGTCATTTTTTTTTCTAGCTCATACATTTCTGACTGCAAACTGAATCAAAATTAAAGGATTTTGAGGACAAATTCAAAAATTAATATTAGCTCAGCATGGACTAGTGGACATGGGACATGGGTAACTAGTGAGCTAGCAAAAGCTGGAGAAACTGTGCTCATCACAGAAGCCTAAACTTAATTATGGGTGGTCAGAGAACAGGGTCATGATGTTCTAGGAGCCTAAATTTGGAGGAGTATGATTTCATCAGTGTGGGAAGCTCCCATCATGAAAACTCTTTTCCCTGATATAGATTGGCAGGGCATCTGCAATATGGAATCTGAAGTAGGGCTGGAAAGAAACCCCATCAGAGGTCATCTATTCCATCAGACAAGGAAACTGAGACCCAGAAAGATAAATTGAGCTTGAGCTTCAGCTACTTGCTCAAGGTTACTCATAGGTAGTGTCAACAGCAGAATTTGAACCCAGGTCAACTGACTCCTCAATCATGCTTTCCCTTGCCCCATTTTATCAGAGAGTTGCCATCATCACTGACAGGTTAGGACCATAGGACTATAGGGTAAGAGATCTTGAGCTGGAAAGAAACTCCATCCACTCCAATTCCCTTCTTTTACAGATGAAGGCACCAAGTCCCAGAGAGAGGAGTGACTTGCTCAGGGCCATGGGTTATCAGAGGGGAGATAAGTGACTCGGCTATGTTCACACTGTTAGAATGTGTTAAAGGCAGGATATGAACTCAGAATCTTCCTAGCTCTAAGACTGACTACAGAGCTATGCCATGCTACTTTAGGGAACTTGGTTCATCCAGGTTTAATTGGAGTTCTTGTGACCTTGGTTGAGCACCTTGAATCAGTGAGAGAGAGGGGGGGTGGGAAACACTGAAAGGGAGGATCCTGAGAGGACAAGGGGACAGTGGGTAGAAACATGCAACAGTTACAGCTCTCTACTGGGCACAAGTTGAGGGAGTAGACCTTCTTTGATGTGCTACTTGGGTGGATACTTTTTTGTTCCAGTGTCCCAATTTTCTTGGGAGTGCCAAGGACAGACTGGAGGTGCACAAAGGCCATGCCATCCTTCTTTTCCCAGTTCTGCCTACATGGTGACCCACTTTCTCTCTATTGCTGCCCCCTGCTGGACAGGAGAGGAGGAGGTCAATGGCTCCTCTTTCCCTCTCTATCACCCCAGAAACCCTACTTTTTTGGGAGGGCATGAGATTAAGGGAAAACACAACGGAGGGAACCTAAGAGAAAACTAAGAGAAGCCTCGAGTTATCTCTCTAAGAAGTCATATCAAGAAAGGGTTACCAACTCGACAGAAGGAACAAAACCAAGAAAGGTTAATTCAAGACAAAACCAACTTCCAAGCAAGGAAATGACCAAAGAAAGCTCCCCTTTTCCCATTCAATCTTTCTCTCACCATACTGCCTGTCTGTCAAAAAAATCCTACCTAGGTAGACCAAGATGTATTCCTGTCAATTTCCCTTTTCTTTCTTCTTAGCAATGAAAATCTGCCTTCATGTGGCCACAAATGAGTGACTCCATCCTGACTCAGCCAAGAATATTTCCAAGAGGACAGTTGGAAAACCAATATATCAGGGCAGGGATAGAGATAAGGGAGTAGGGTAGAGAAGAAGGAAGCAAAAAGGGAAAAGGGATGAGTTTTACCTGCTTGTGAATTTTTCAGGGTATTTCTCTCGCATGATGTGGAATTTGTGGGCGATGGAGGCATCCTGAAAAGAAAAGAAGCAGAGGTAGATACCTGGTTAGCGTGTAGCTTCTGGGAGCTGCTGAGTAACAAATAGGACTTTGGACAGTGAAGGTGAAATGACTGTGGCTTTCTAAGCATGCTTGTCTGTGAGTGGAGTATCTTGGGGGCCCAAAGGCTCTTGTCCTGGGGCATATCTGGCTGTGTCCTCATGAAGGGAGGAAACAGTGGCATGGGGGACCGTCTTCACTGATAACATTGAAGCCATTTGTATTGTCTTTGGGTATAGTCTATGATACTTTATCATTCTACTTTATCTGGAATTTATCTTTCTCATTCTCTTGGCTTAAGTCAACATGGAACTTAGTCTACATCCCCTGAGCACAGAGGGGACTGCAAATGTATTTCATTTTACAGAAGAAACACATTTCTCAAAACTTATATATAAAGTGATTTTTTTGTTAATTGAACCACATTTTCTGCCTGTCTTCTTTTATATAACAGAAATAGGTTTCTCCGGAAATAATACTAGCCCCATGCTTAGGTCAAATTTGAATATTAGAGAATTTACTTAAGAATACAGTACAATCGAGATCATGTTGAAAGGTCCCAAAGCAAACCCCTGATCATATGTGAATAATATCTGAAACAAGGTAGCAGTGGTATAGTGTGGAAAGGATGCTGCACTTAGTCTGGGAGATTTGGGTTCAAATCCATCCTCTTACATTTATTATCTGTGTGACCTTGGGCAAGTCATTTAGTTTCTCTAAACCTAAGCAACTCTCTAAGACTTATATACCAAGTCATAGAAGGCTAAGTCTCAATATCTGTAAAGAGAGTTTTCATGCTGGGAATTCCTTCCCTCATCCTTCATGTGTAAGGTAACTTGCAATAGATATAAAAAATAATAACTGTAAGGTCAAAGTAGTTGGTGATATTTTGGGACTTGAGTTAAAGTTTTATTCCCTCCCCAATAGTTATAACTGACTATTTGTTAAAATAGTTTCATGTTTGATTGAAAGAAAAACAATTTCAATTTCAATGAAAGTGATTGGTGAGTTTTACTTTCCCTCCCTCCCATCCCCGCCCCATCCCCTTCTCTGCACAGTGAAGGCTCGGTTTGCTAACATTTTGTGGAAGCTGCTGGCCTTTAGAAAGAAATGGCCTGATGGAGGATGAAAGGAGGGAGAATCAGAAGCAACACAGCTAATTCTAATGAGGCAAAAAAAATGAACTATGTAGTTTGTGAATCTGTGAAATAGGGAAGTATATTTATTTACTAGGACATATGGCTGGACGTCCCTGAAAGTTCTGTCAACTCTATCATATCTCTTCTCTGATTTATGAATTTTATGAAAGCAAATTTCTCTTTCTTTCTCTCCTTCCTTCCTTCCTTCCTTCCTTCCTTCCTTCCTTCCTTCCTTCCTTCCTTCCTTCCTTCCCTTTCTTTCTCTCTCTTTCTTTCTTTCTCTTCTTCTTTCTTTCTTTCTTTCTTTCTTTCTTTCTTTCTTTCTTTCTTTCTTTCTTTCTTTCTTTCTTTCTTTCTTTCTTTCTTTCTTTCTCTTTCTTTCTTTCTTTTTCTTTCTTTCTTCTTTCTCTCCCTTCCTCCCTCCTTCCTTCTTTTTCCTCTCTTTTTCATTCTGTAAATTTCTATTTATCATGTAGCATGTAACATTTATCATGTAATATGTAAATTAGTGAAACAGTGTCTCCCCTTCCCTGATAGAATGTAGCCTTCTTGGGGGCAGAGACTGTTTCAATTTTGTCTTTGTATACCCAGTACCCAATATAGGGCTTGGCACATAATAGATGCTTAACAAATGCTTTTTGATTATTTGAAGACACATAAACATACACATATGTCTATATTACACACACTACACTTTTATACACACACACACACACACAGAGACACACACACACGTATTGATCCACTGCTGCTAACTATGTGTTGGCTCAACTTTCCCTTCAGGTTAGCAACAAACTGTTCAAGCTCAGAGAAGAGCTCTAATGTGTTGACATTGATTCTTCTGGTAGTCATTTTACCTTGGAGGCGGCACTTTTGATGAATGTGAATATTTAGCTTGGAAAGGATAAGTCTATGATCAATCCAGCACTCTGCACCACACATTGCCTTTGTCACTCTCATATCTTGTTCTTCTCTTCTCCTTACAATCACATAGTCTATTAGATGCCTATATTTGCTGTGTGTAGTGGACAGCTTTCAGAGATTTGGGGTATGGCACTGCATTTGCTCATCTGGGTCAGAACACTTGCGAACACCAAGACTAATTTGATGCAAATGATGGGGAAATTCAGAAGCTGCTAAACGAAAAATGAGAACTCCACAGAATATACCAGCAGGATAGCTCATCCACCTTTAAGAAGGCAGCATTTAATTTCATCAAAAGAAAAGTAAAAGCAAAGCTCAGAGAGATGCAGGATTCCTGGCTCAGTAAGAAGGCAGATGAAATTCAGCTTTATGCTGATAGTACAATCCAAAGTGCTTTTATGATTCCCTGAAAGCTATTTATGGAACAAAAACCTATGGTGCATCACAACTACTCAGTGATGATGGAGCCACATTGATTAGTGATAAGGACATGATCCTAGAGAGATGGGCTGAACACTTCCATAGTGTTCTCAACAGACCATCATCAATCAGTGCTGAGGCCATTGACTGTTTACCTCAGGTTGAAGTCAATCCCTCCTTAGCTGAACTTCCAACTGATGAAGAGATTTTGAGGACCATTAGACTTTTTTCATTGGCAAAGCACCTGGTGCTGATTGTATTCCAGCTGAGATTTACAGGGTAGGGGGATCACTGCTCATATAAAAACTGACTGAAATTTTCCAGGTTATATGCAAAAGGAAGCTATCCCCCAGGAGTTCAAGGATGCCTCCATTGTCCATCTCTATAAAAGTAATGGGAATAGATTGTCCTGTGACAATCACAAGGAGATCTCTCTCTCTTAGTCATTGTTGGCAAGATTCTTGCTAGAGTCCTCCTTAGTAGGCTGATCCTTCGTCTGGAAGATGGTCATATACCTGAGAGCCAGTGTGGCTTCAGAAAGGGCCGAGGAATAGTCGATATGGTATTTGCTGCCCAAGAACTCCAGGAGAAATGCCAGGAGCAGAACAGAGGTCTGTACACAATGTTTGTAGATATGACCAAGGCTTTTGACACTGTTAGTCATGAGGGCTTATGGAAAATTATGTCAAAATTTGGCCACCCGGAAAAGTTCATCAGTATTGTACGTCAATTTTATGATGGCGTGTTTTCCCGGGTTTTGGATAGTGGACAATGCTCTCATGCCTTCCCAGTCACCAATGGAGTGAAACAGGGCTGTGTGCTTGCTTTTCAGCATGATGTTTTCAGCCATGCTGTCAAATGTTTTCAACAAGGATGAACATGGTATCAAGGTCAATTACTGTACTGATGGTAAATTCTTCAATTTGAAAAGGCTACAAATCAAGACCAAAGTGGAGGGAATGCTGGTGCATGATTTTCTGTTTGCAGATGATTATGCACTCAGTGCAACCTCTGAAGCTGAGATGCAGCAAAGTATGGATCAATTCTCTGCTGTTTGTGCTCATTTTGGCCTAATAATTAACACCAAGAAAACACAGGTGCTCCATCAGTCACCACCACACCATCCATACATGGAACCATTGGTTACAACAAATGGAGAAGTTTTGAATGTTGTGGATAAGTTCACTTACCTTGGTAGTGTACTTTCCAGGGATGTACACATGGACAATAAGACTGATGCACGCATTGCCAGAGCTAGCTCAGTGTTTGGGTGGCTCCAAAGAAAACTTTGGGAGAGAAGAGGTATTAGACTGACTACCAAACTGAAAGTCTACAGAGCTGCTGTGCTGACTTTCTTGTTGTATGCCTGTGAAACATGGACAGTGTACCAGTGCCAGGCCAGGAAACTGAATTGCTTCCATTTAAACTGTCTTAGGAAGATTCTGAGGATCACCTGGCAGGATAAGGTACCAGACACTGAAGTCCTTGCTCAAGCTGAACTGCCAAGCATTCAAACTATGCTTCAAAGAGTACAACTCTGATGAGCTGGCCACATTGTTCAAATGCGAAATATATGCTTCCCAAAAAGACTATTTTGTGGAGAACTCACATGGGGCAGGTGATCACATTGTGGTCAGAAAAAGTGCTACAAGGACACTCTCAAGGTCTCTCGCAAGAACTTTGGATTTGACTGTGCAACATGGGAGACAATGGCACAGGACCGCTCAGCATGGATGTGCCCACATCAGAAAGGGTGCTGTGCTATATGAGCAAAGAGGAATTGAGACAGCACAAAGTAAACATAGGATGGTAAATTTGGAGTATTCACCCCAAATATTCACATGGATTATCTGTGCCCAACCTGTAGTAGAGAATTCCAAGCTCATATTGGTCTGATCAGCCACAGTTGGACACATTGAAACTTCACTTTATCGTGGTCATTTTGGTCCTCTTTGAAAACGAAGGACAACAACCAACCCACCAATCGATACAAATGTATTGATACATGTGTATTTAGCACATAGTAGGAACTTAATGTAAGGATAGACATTGAGTTAAATTACTCCATCTTTCTTAAAGCAAACGACAAGATGCCACACCCTGCTTCCCTGGTCTGTCAAGAACAATCATAAACGAGGACTGGACATCAGTCAGTCAATCGGAGGCTTAAGACTAAAGGGGAAAAGTCGTAGATCCATTTAGAAGCCTACTGTAGCTTTTGGGTGAAGTGAATTGACACCTCCTAGGTAGTGTGTTTGGATTGGTTAGGGGACTTAGTCATCCTCTCTGGGGGATTGTACAGAACAGGGTCTGGTCTCCATCTCTCTTTCTCTGTCTGTCTCTGTCTCTTTGTCTGTCTGTCTGTCTGTCTGTCTCTCCCCTCTCCCCATCCCCATTCCACCCATCTCTGAGGAGGACCCTGGGAACTTCTGAGGACTGAACAATTGGGATTTCTCCCCTCATCCCCACAGCTATCTTAGCAGTAGCTATGGGCAGCAGTAGCTAGTGGCAGTGACTGGACAAGAACTGAGGACAGACTGGCAGCAGTGAGGAAAGGCAGATTCAAGGATCTTCAGGGAGCAGGGGAAGTTTTGTAAACACTGTTTTTACTAGATCTACTTGGCAAATACTTTTCCTAAAAACTAATTAATTCTCAGTGATATAAACTGATAATCATGGCAGTGAGAAGTATATTGGTAGGGGCTCATGAGCTGTAAACATTTATTAAAGCAGCTACTATGTGCCCCCACACTGTGCTGAGTGCTGTAAGATGCTATAACATTAGAAAGACAGCCCATGGTATCCCCCACCCCCTCCCCAGGGTACCCCTAGTTCTCTGAAAGGATAAGTAGCAGTGGTTTCTGGGAAACCAACCTGCTAGTCTGAGTGGAGTTTGGGAGAGTAAGGCCAGAACTGGTGCTACATCAATTAATGGTTGACTGCTTGATTAAAAGTACACATATTGTTTTCTTCCCTGATAGAATATAAGTTTCTTGAAGGCAAGGGATGTTTCAAGTTTCAAGTATATCCAGCGCTTGTCCCAGTGCTTAACTCTTGGAGCAGTGGACTAAGAAATGCTTGTGGAGGACTGACTGATCTCCTCTCAGACTCCTCTTTCTTCAAGGCTCTGCACTAGTGGCCTGCCCCATACCACATTTTTTTTAGAGCATATTAACTGTGTCCCTTCACTGTTATCAACACTCCTTTTTTTCTGGGCTAGATTTGTGATTTCACAAGTGAAGGGAACTCCCAGGTGAGGAAAGTCCCTTACTAATGCACATCAACACCTTTTCTGCCCCCATAGTCTTAGGGAGTGACCTGGGGATGCTGAATTTAGTGACCTGCCTGGGGTCATGTAACTAGTCAGAACAGTAACAGCAGCAAGATGGTACAGTGGATACAGAGGCAGATCTGAAGTCAGGAAGACGCCTCTTCCTAAGTTCCAATCCAGCCTCAGACACTTACTAGCTGTGTGACCCTGGGCAAATCACTTAACTTTGTTTGCCTCAGTTCCCTCATCTATAAAATGAGCTGGAGAAGGAAATAGACCCCTCCAGTATCTTAGCCAAGAAAACCCCAAATGATATAAACAAATGGGGTCATGGAGTTGTTCGCAACCAAATAACACAACAGTTGGAGGCAGTATTAGAATCTTAGTCTTCCTGGCTCTGAATTCAAGTCTCTTCACTAAAGCAGGCAGACTCCCCAGAAGCCCCTTCACGCTCATGACCATCCACATCTCCAAGGGAGTTTCAGCTCATCCTGGAATATTTCACAGGCTGCTGTCACGCTCTAGGTAGAATTCAAGAGACATGCTATATTGTGTGCCCTCTGAATGCACCCATTTCCTCTGTCATAGGAAGAAACAAAAGCAGAGACTTTTGTGTGGCATGCCTTGGTCTTTCCCTAGGCATCGTCCTCCCTCCCTTTCCAGCCAGCTTCATGTACTTGCAGGTGTTTACAGACGTCCGCCTCCATGGGTGTGCTGTGTTGTTTTCCGGAGTTTCCATCGCTAGGACTTAAAGCTGGTTTCCCCAGCACTTTTCAGACAGGACAACGTTTTAAAGGTTGTCAAAGCAGCCACCATGCTCCTGGCAGTAAAGGGCAGGATCAGGGTGAAGCGAGTAGGCATTGGCTATGGAGTAAGAGGATCTGACTTCAAATCTTGCCTCTGAAGCTTGTGCCTGTGTGATCTTGGGGAAGCCCACACTTCATCTTCACATTCCACCCATCCATCCACCCAGGCCATCTTACCATCTGCACGCTGTAGCTCCTCTTAAAGGCAGCTGGGGATACAGTAGCTAGAACACTCTATCTGGACTTGGCAAGATCTGAATTCAAATTCTGCCTCAGATTCTAGGTGTGTGAGTTACTTAACTGAGCAAGTTACTTAAGCACTATTTGTCTCCATTTCTTCAGCTCTAAAACAGAGAAAATAATAATAGGGCCTACCTCACAAGATCAAACAAAACAATATAATATAATAAAACAAAAGATTAATAATTAAACAATATGTGGCATTTTCCACAGTGTCTGGCACATAGTAGGTCCTCCCTCCCTCTCCACCTGGACCTAGTGACCTTCACACTGAATCTGAGGTCGGCCCCTCCATTCCAGGGTCTTCCTGAATCTCACCATCTGCCCACCCTTCTTTCTATCCACTCCCTCCCCCTCAGAACAAAGTGCTCTTCTCCGAGCATCTTGCCCAACGTGTGTCCTTCTCCCATTACAACGTAAGTTCCTTGAGTACAGAGACTCTCTTAGTCGCTAGTATTTGTATCCTTAGTGCTTAGCAAATAGTAAACATTTAGTGCTTTAAAATTCATTCAGATCCCTAGCCCTGCCTGGGCCTCAGTTTCCTTCTCTGCAAATGAAGAGGGCTGGATGTGCTGGTGTCTGAGGTGCCTTCCAGCTCAAGGCCTGTGATCCTCTAACTGAAAATGTCATCATGCTGCTCAAGGGCAAGGCTGGGAAAAGAGCCGTCTGTGCCTCCAGCACAGATGAGTGAAGCAGTTGTGGAAATTTAGGCTGCTGGGCTCCTGAAAGAGGCCATGGGGAAGGCCAATGTAAGCTGGCCAGATATCTTCTTATAGAGAACCATAGAGCTGCCAGATCCTCCAAGGTCACCAAATCCGTCCATTTCTGACCAAGAATCCTCTCCCTACGCATCCCTGATTAGTGATTCTCCAGCCCATTACCCCACTGCCCATTGGATATCTCCAAGACTGAGCAAGTTTTCCTTTATAAACAGACCCAAACAGTGGCTCCTTTGTAATCCTCTCCTCCCAAGCTCCTTATCCTCACCCCATTGTGTCTAGTTTTACCCTTTGGGAAGAAACAAAACCAGCTCCATGCCTCTTTTCAGGTGTAAAACCTTCCCTCAATCAGCAGGCACTTAGGAAGCATTTACCCTGTGCCAGGCACTGTCCTGGGCTCTGTGGATAAAAAGACAAACATGAAGTGGTCTGTGCATTTAAAAAGGATGCCCCCTAACTCTTTTTCGATTCCAGGTTTGATATCTTTGGTTCCTTCAACTACCCTCCCAGTGATCCAGTCCCTGGCGTTCTCATCATCCCAGCAATCCTTCTTTGAGGTGGTGGGGTTCTAACTTCTTAAACCATGGCATCCAGAACTGAACATAGTTCTCTTCAGATGTGACCTGAATGGGACAGGGTACAAAGGACTCTTAATTTCCTAGCTCTGGTCACTGTGCCTTCTTTAGTACATGCTGTCATCAATAACATCAGTGACCTTTCTTTGGCTGCCATATTGGCTTAGATTGTGCTTGTGGTCCACCAAAACCGCTAGATCTTTTTCCCTGTACAAGAACTATTATCTAGCCACAGTCTTCCCCCACCTCTGGATCTGGTATTCTGACATTGTTGAATCAGAGAAGAGAGGTTTATATTTATTTCTTTTAACTTTATCTTACTTGATTTTTGTCCCATTATAGTAAGCTGTCAAGATGGTTTTTTGATTCTAATTTTATCACGCAGCATGTTAGCTTCTCTCCTTGGCTTTGGCCTATCCACAGATTTGATAAGTATGCCAATCAAATCCACTTAAGCAAGCATTTATTAAGGCCCTCTTCCATGTGAGGCACAGTGCTGGGTGCTGGGGGATACACAGTCAAATGAAAAACAAGACCCTCCTCAAAGGATCCTTTCTGTATGAAGTCTTTGGATCTCTGCGGAGCTGATGTATTTCCAAACCTCACATTTGCTGTGTGCCTATTTGTATTTGTTTATTTTGGTTTATTTTGGTCTGATACAACCTAAGCTCCTTCATTTTTGGACTATTTCTTTTTTTTTGTCTTTATATTTCTAGGATCGGACACATAATATGTGCTGATTGATTATTTCTGTCCTCAAGAAGCTTATAGTCTACTGGCCTATAAACACTTAAATATATAAGTCTACATTTCCCTCTACTCAGTGAAATACTTTTGTAATCAACAACCAGCACACAGTGAGATCTTATATTCTCTATACTTCTTAGTTGACTATGAAGATATGAATATGATAAAAAGATATGACCTTTTATATAAATTTATTTTCAAAAGCTTGAGCATTTCCTTCTTATATTTTCATCAAGGCGACCCCTATTGGAGTCACAGACCTTTTCCATCAAGATTTCACAGAGGAGAGGAAGCTGGTGTATGAATTGATAGCAAGTATCTTCTTAGTCACTTTTTTTCCCTCGATAATTGTACTGTCTCTGTGATCTTTTCTATTTTTCTGAAGTCATCACTTAGAGATACCTTGACAATTAATTCTTTTAAAATGTTGTTGCCGCTTGGATGAACTTTTGGTTGTGTCCAGTTTCTCTTTCTGATTTCATTTTCTTAAGTACCATTTCTACTTGTTCACATGATGAGGTGATCAAGTCTAAGTACAGTAGTTTCACCCACATCGAAAAAGAGATTGGCACAGAAAGACTGGCAGGTCTTTTTCATCTTAAGTATATTGTCACCCTCATTTCTGTTTTAGCTACAAATTCCCTTGGAATGATTGGTTAAATAGGTTTCATGCCAAGTTCTCTTTAGACTGAATTTCTTTTCTACTGCTTTTCACTGTTTTGGGAGGAATAATGCTCATTACCTTCCAATATTGTCTTCCATAATACTTTGCTAACAAGCTCATATTCTAAACCAGGGCTGCTCTTGGCTGACCCACCTCTTTACTTGGCAAAGAAGTGAAAGGTTTTCTGTCAGAAGTAGTCTGTAGTAGTTGTTCTATCTCTTGGTTTTAGTGACTCTTTTGTGTTGGTCAGGCTTCACTAGGACATAATGATGGATGTGACGCCTTTTCTTTTGTCCATTTCCCATTTTTCTGAACTGGTAGCTTTTTTGAATAAGTCAGGTTTGAACTGCTGTAATCGCCCACAGTGGCTTCATCTCTACTCTATCTTTTATTTTGATCTTGTTCTAACTAGTCAGTGACCTAGTTGCCCATCAACTGCTGACATTAAAATAACTTCTAAATCAGTAACTAGTCATTTATTAAGATAGAGTTTTCACTTGGGGCCATTTTTTAAATGCGTGTGTACGTATACTTACTTACTATATCCAGTGCTTTGAACCTCTCTTATTGATCATAAGATTACAGATTTGGAGCTGGAAGGACTCTTACAGACAGGTTTTTTATTTCACCCTCTTCATTTTACAGATGAGGAAACTGAGGTGCAGAGAGACAAAGTGAGTTGCCTAGGGTTAACAATTATAGTAAGTGTCAAAGGTGGAATTTGAACTCAAGTGTTCTTGGCTTCCGATTGGGTATTCTATCCATTGCTGCCTCTTTAAATGGTAACTAGCTCATCAGCCTTTGGCCTCATTCACTTAACTATCCTGTGCCATTTCTTCCAACAGTTTTTTCAATATCCTCCCATGCCCACCTTTGCACTGAAGTTACCAAGTGCCAAGGTGATTGTTGACTTAATTTGACATCAAGTTCTTCAGAGAATATCTCTACTTCTTTATCTTCTGCAAGAGAAGCTGGAACAGTAGACGTGGAGTCAGGAAGAACTTGGTGTAAATCCCATCCCAGACATGAACGAGCTCGGTGACCAGGGCTGAGTCACTTAAACTCTCTAAAATGAAGGATTGGATGACATGGCCTCTGAGGTAGTTCTGCGTTTGTGAATCTATGAAGTCACTTAGCCTCCCTGAGCCTGCATTTTCTCATCTCTAAAAGGAGGGGGTTGAACTTGATGACTTTTACGGTCCCTTCCTAAATCTTATGGACTGTTTCCACAGTGGTCAGTTTGCTCATGCAAGGTGAGATGGGCAAGAGTCCCATGACATTATGTTTCTTGGGTACTTTTGAATGCAAGACAAAATGAACTCCCATGGTCACTTTGATGAGGAAAAATGTATGGGATCCCCTCAGCTGCCACTTCACTGTATCTTGTTTTCATATATAGCAAGAAGTCCAATATGGCTATGAGTCATTTCCTCTTAATTTTCTCCAGTAGTATATCCACTTATTGATTGATGAGTAGAATGTGATTTAAAATGTGAACAATTAAATTAAGGCTTGTCGATGTTCTAGAAGTTGGGTGATTCTTTGCACCCTATTCTATCTATTTTATGGTTAAGTTGCCATCACTGCAAAAAGGGGAGGTGCCTTCATGGGGCTGAGGGCTGTTTTCTATTTTTATCTGTTTCATGAGCTGTCATGGCCAAAGCATTCCTTGTCCAGTGGCTAACCTTTGGGCAATTCTCCAACCTGAAAATCCTGTTATTCTAATGATGGTACAGTTGATTAGAAATAGGGGTGAGAGAGTTCCCTCTAGCCTCTGATTCCCCCTATTAATAGCTTTGGGAACACTCATCACCCTATCCAGAAACTAGCTGTCCTTTCCTTACCTTGAGGGTTAGGGACATGCAAGGTTCCTGGGGACTCCAGAGTTACAAATCACCCAGGAATTATGTTGTAATCAAAACTTCCTGTCAGTGATATCCCTCATGCTTTGGCATTTCTGCAAACCCCAAATAAAGGATGGGGAGAAGGATGCCAGGGGAAGTGGGGGGAGGTGGGTGTCTGAAACCTTCAACTGCTGGTGGCATCAGTCAAAGGGACCGTGATTGGAATGCCGGATCCTGATTAAGCCTAAAAGACTTGTCTGTTTATCTGTGTTAGAATGGCACTTAGAAATAACAGCATTTAGAGGTGATGGTTGGTTACAGTCATTTCAGTTTGGTTCTGCTCCCTTACCACATTCTGGGTCCCGATCTCTGGTGATGAGGGGAAACTGGGTGCTATTTGTTTTAATGGGACCAGGCAGGGCAGTATGAATTTCTTAGTGCAAACTCATTATTGCTTCTGGAAAAATAGCTCAGCCCACTTGCTGGTGGGGAAATGGTAGCCTCTTTACGTATGACAGGCAGCAAACATTTATTAATAATGTTTTGTACTAGCTCTTGCAGATACAGGGCAGTATTTACAAGGCTTCTTTGCCTAGGGTGTCTGATAATCAGTACAAACAGGGATGTAAATGGTAGGCTAGTTCCCTACACATTGACTTAGGAAAAAAAAATCCATCTAATGCATGTAGTCCTATAAAGTTTAGGAAGTCAAATAAGGAGCAAGGCCATCTGCAAATGTCAGGCCTGGGCTCAGCCCAGGCTGCGTGGTGGTAACTGATTTCGTCGAGAGTGGCCCTCTTCAAATGAGAAAGAATGAGTGTGCAAACACAGAAAATATCTGCCATGTGATGGCTGAGGCAGATCAGCTCTAAGGACCTCTCAGGTCCCTCCCCACAAGAAAATCCCATTGGACTAAATGACAGGTGAGGTTCCCTTCTAGCTCCATCTCTTTGACCTTATATGTGACCTTGAATAAAATTCTTTAACTTTCCTGGGTCTCAGTTTCCCCATCTATAAAGTGAGAAGCCTTTGAGTTCCTTCCAAGCTCCACAGTACATAGGATCCCCCCACAGGATTTGGAACTAAGACAATAAGTACAATGAAAAGAGCTGCTGGGTTTGGGGTCAGAGTATTTGAATTCATATCCTTGTTCTCTTACTAGCTATAGGACCATGGGTGAGCAAGTTATAGCAAAGAATCACAGAACTAGAGTTAGAAGGGATCTCAGAGGCAGAAACTGAGGTGCAGAGAGGTTAAGTGACTCGCTCAGAGTCACACAGCTGGGAAGTATCTGTATGGGGTCTGATTCTTGGCTCAGAATCCAGTCCCTGATCTACTACATCAGATGCCACTGTCTTTACCTGATTCACATCTTTGTAATGAGGAGGTAGAAAAAAAATAAAGCGATAAAGTTAAACTAAGAAGTCCTTTCCTACTCTTAATCTATGTTAATATGATGCTATGACCTTGTAACAAAATGGTAGGAGAAAGGAAGGGTAAATTGGAGTTTGATATGGATCAAAGGTATTGGAGGGGGCAGCTAGGTGGCAGTGGATAGAGCATTGACTCTATATAAGTCAGGAGGATCAAAGTTCAAATCCAATCTTAGACACTTATTAGGTGTGTGACACTAGGCAATTCACTTAACCCTAATTGCTTCCAAAGACAAAACAAAACAAACAAAAAAAATGCTACCAGAGCTTGGCAGAAGTCTTCTGGTGCATGTGGCCTATGGTTCAATAATACTGGACTGTCAGTAGTACTGGGCATTAGAACCCCATCTATCCAAACAAACTGACCAGAACAGTGGTCAGCAATGCTTTGGCATTTTAACTGGCTCTTTTCCCCAAGGGAGGACCAGCTGGGCTTTGTATTTCTTTGATAAATTAATTACACACCAGGATTAATTAACCATGACTTCTAATTAATCTACTGGTGGCTCTTAAGCATTCAGGTGATGGTTGTTCAGATGTTAGACTAGCCACTTAATGAGTTAATGAATTAATTGATGCACCCATTTAATTTATCCAATGAGTATTGATGGAGTGCCTATTATATGTACTTGTATATGGGTATAGAGGGAGATAAATGAGGATGGTATGACTTAGTTTTTCCCTTCCAGAAACTTGTTATGATTGAGAAGCAGAAAGAATGGCAGAGGGAAAGAAAGCTGGATTTGGAGCTAGAGGATCTGAGTTTGAATTTCAGCCCTGTTGCTACCTGGGTGACCTCCAAAAAGGTCCAATTTTCTTCCTTATAAAAGGAGGGAATTGACCTACATGGCCTCTGAGGCAGAGGGCTAGGATGAAGCCCAGGTCCTCTGACTGCCAGCCCAACTCTCTTTCTGTGCCTGAGCCTGGTACATTTGGGAGACAGCTGAGGAGACTCATTGGCCTGGAGTGGGGAGCTTGTGGTGAGGAGCAGTGAGACAGATGCTGTAGTGGGGGATGGGAATAAAGGCAGCCCTGGAAAAGTCCATATCTGTGGTTGTTACATTCCCAGGGCTCAGCTTGGCACCTACTAAGCATTTAATTCATTCTGTATTAGCTGATTGATTAATGAATTCTGACTTTGAACTGTTAATAGTGGAGAAACACAGGAGAATTTTGAGCAAAGGGAGGTGACTGATTTGTTTTTGTTAAGGAGCACCACAGTGACAGGAGCTTACAGAACTGTCATGAGGATCAGATGAGATACTATGTGTTAAAAGCGCTTTGCAAAACTTACTGTATGTTGTTTTGAAATGAGGAAGTGAGGGGGCATGCTAGGTAGAGTAGAGGGATAGTGAAGAAGACCTGAGTTCAAATCCTTCTTCAGATATTTACTTAACTGTGTGTAAGTCACCTAGGCAGCCTCAGTTTTATCATCTGTCAAGTGGGGAAAATAATAAACGTTGTTGTGAGGATCATGACCACAATGTGCACAGAGTAGGTGTTTAGTAAATGCTTCTTGATTGACTGAAGGCAGACAACCAAAAGAAGAGGTGGTTGTGGTATGTAGATGAGAGGTCATGAATTAATTTTGTAGGAATGGAATTGAAGAGAAAGAGGAGGAAGGAGAGAACATTTTTGCAGGTCCAATCCTATGATTTCCCTGGTTTAGCTAACTTCTTGGGAGGAAACCCCACCTGCCAATGTAGATCATTAATTGTTCCGTAGTTTACAGTCTTAGTGAATTGCGTGGGGCTCTGAGAGGTGAAGTCAGGAAGGAGACGTCATGAAGGAACAGTCAATAAGACCATCAGATTGTAGATTGGAACTGGTAGAGACTCTTGGGCTTATCTGGCTGGACCCCTATTTTACAAATCAAGAAATTTGAAGTGAGAGAGGTCAGATGGCTTGGCTTTCCCAAAGTCCCATGGAAATAAGAAGGAGTTAGGATTAGAACCTAGGGCCTTTGACTCCAAATCCAGCATTTTTTCCCCCAGTATGACCATACTGACTTGGCCACTAAGTGGTCATAAAGAATGAAGGAGATGGATGAGTTACAGATGATTTCAAAGTTCAGTGACTGAGAAGATTGTGGCAACATTGATGGACATAGGAAAGGGAAAGTTGGTTTGGGGGGCCAAAGGAGTTGACCCATTTAGTTTGGGATTTGAGTTCCATGGCATTCATGAGAAACAAAAAACAATGAATGTTGGAGATGATGTAGACTTGTTGTTGTGTCTATCCTTTGCAGCTGAAGAAGACCATGCCATCAGAGAAATGATGACATGACTTGCACTTGACGTTGTTTTGAGTGAGGGAAGGCTGTGCAGGTCACCAGCCTCACTTCTCCTCCAGAGCCATCTGGATCCAGTGACCAGATATTCATCAGGATGACTGGAGATGGCCCAGGATGCAATAGGAGACCTTGGCCTCTTCAGGCTTAGAGATATGAGACTAGATCACAGATGAGAGATCTGGGACAGAGATGAAACCTTAAGATGGAATACAGAGACCAAAAGAAGAAAACATGGAATAGAATATTGAAGACTGAATTTAAAGCAACGTTGTCTATTGGGTGACAGGAAGAGGAAAAAGAGATGCCAAAGGATGCAGAGGAGAAATATTCAGAGGTGTAGGAATGGAACCAGGAGAGAACACTGCCATAGAAACCAAGAGAGGAAGTGGTTTGGAGGGAAGGGTGATTGACGGTGTTAAATGCTGTTGAGTTGTCAATGAAGATTGGAGAGCTAGGAGACTGGACCTATGCTTTATTGACACAGAGAACTCTGGGAGAATGCTCTCCCCTGATGCAGGTTGGTACCATCTTTGTAATGTATAGTCTTAGAATACTGCCTGGAGCTCTGAGAGGTTAAATTAATTGTCTGGAGTCACACAGCAGTATAACTTATGGTTGTGATTGGTGATCGGTTGTTGTCCTTCCTCCACAAGGATGACCAAAATGACATCACTATGTGGAGGTCGAGGTACAATATGTCTGACCATGGTTGATCAGACCAACTTGGGGATAGAACCTGACCTTGGGGATGCAAAAGAGCACTGGGGGGGGCAGCGTGTTGGTCTAGGAAGACCTCTAGACTTCAAAATTAGAAGATCCTCCCTCAAATCTAGCCTATGATACTTACTAGCTGGATAACTGGGAGTAAGTCAACCTCAGGCTGCTCAGCTGGGAGGCAGCTTTGTGAACTGGGTAGCCCAGTAGAAAGGGGAGCTCTGGTTGCTGTTCAGAAAGAAGTCAGTTGGGAGTCATTGAAAGAAGCCCTGGGACTATGGAGAATAAGGAACCTTTCAGTGGTGTCAAACTTACATAGTTTATTAACTTAGAAAACCACAAGTTAACATTATCAATGTCATATTGTAGTTATATTTTGTTAAACATTATCTGATTGTGTTTTAATCTGGTTCAGGCTCCAGATTTTGCAGGCAGAGCCTTGAGTTTAACATCTCTGTTTAAGGAGCAGTGAGAGGCAGTAGAGTGTTGAGGATAGCGGGCTGACTTTGAAATCATAAAGACCTGAGTTCAAGTCTGACCTATGACCCTCCCTAGTGTATGCCACTTAATGTCTAGGTGTTCCAGGCAACTCTCTCTGACTCTAAATTACAATGGAATGGCCAAGTTGTACTGTACAGAGATACATGTACACACATATGACATGCATATACACACATGTAGCATACGTATACACATTTACATAGAAACATTATATACATTCAAACAAATGAGGCTGCCCTTAACTTTTCTGTGAGAGAGGAAGAGGGAAGCAGGATTGGTCCAAGGTACCAAGAAGACTTCTTTGTGATATGGATAAAAAAAGACACTGTCCTAGCTTTGTTGTCCCTTTTTCTCTCTTTGTCTATTCTGACATTCTGTCACAAAACAGGCAGTGTAGGAGGTTGAGAGATGAATTATGGGAATCCCTCTGGACAATGAAGAGCAGGACAGTGAGTGACATGACCAGCGTTGCCCCAGATCAGTTGAGGACTAGCAGTTACTGTGACAATGGCAGTCTCATGAGTTGGGGCTAAGGGGAGAAGGAAGAAGGTCTCTTTCTTCCTTTACCTGAACCCTTAAGCATGACATAGGATGGTAGCGAAACTTCCTCCCCCACTCTTCCTTATTAGCTAAGGGTGTTTATGCTAGAAAAATATGATTATCTGAACCAAAGGTTGGGGTCACATGAGAAGGGGAAGAAATAAATTTTCTTTTGCATTTTTAATCCCATTTTATGAAAGTTATGTGATCATACACAGAAACTTGGAATACTAAAAGAAAGGGCTTCAAGACTATAATATTCCATTGTGTAGGGGAAATGAGCTGAGGATATAAAAAAATAAATTTCATATTGTGCTATCTGATCAATATTTCATCTCTAGGACTAGATTGGGAGCTCAGGATAATGAGAGGTGAGTTGCATTTTTTTTAAAAGCTACTTCTGAAGTGGAATTGGGAGCAGTGCCACCATGTTTGGAGAGAGTGACCTAAGCATTTGTAGACTTGAGTGACCTCTAGTGGTCAGCCGTGAAACTGCAGTATACTAGAGAAATTATCCTGAGGGTGACTGATGCCTGTAAGTACATCAGTGGATTTAAGTAGAGCGCCCCTTGGTGGTTAACTTAGATATTGACCTCTGAGTTAATTCAAAGCCCTTGCCCAGATTTTTACTAGTCACAGCACATGAGGAGACAATATTCCAAGTGAATGCCAAAACTGATACTATGTATTAAGATTTTTGCTATCTCTGATGAAACAGTTTCTTTTTCCTTTCTTCCTTCCTCCCTCCTTCCTCCTTCCCTTTCTTCCTGCCTGTATATTGTAAGGATTGTGCCCATCTTTATAAGTGATGAGACTGTCAAAGAAAGTAAAAGAATGGTTTAGTTTCACACAGCAAGTATCAACGTTAGAGTTGAAGCCTTGGTCTCTTCTAGTCTTCTAAACATAATTTTTTAAGTGCCTACACTATGCAAAACACTGTGCTAAATGTTGGGGATCAAAATGAAACAGTCCCTGTCTTTCAAGAACCTTACATTCTATTGGTTTCTCCTGGTCCAAGGTATATCACCATTTCCATTATACCATGCTTCTTTTTTAAAAAAAAATAAACTCCATCAACTCATTCATTTCTATATTACTGTAGATTTTCAAAATAATTTTAAATTATATTATTGTCTTTTAATAAGCTTTGCTTTTGAAAAACTCCAATCTGTCTTAGTTGAAAAAAAAAGCATTTTTTTACTAACTTGGGTTTATAATCAATTTAATTGGGGTAGGTAGTGGGAATCTGTGTACCACTAGAGACCAAGAATAGTTTGATAGTGAACAGATTGGTTCCAAAGTCAGGGGAAGATCTGGAGCAGACAGAATGGGAAACCAAGAGCGAAAGAATTAGGGACACTCATGGACGCTAACCTTCCCTCATTTCAGCCATTCCCTTGTTAGAAGGGAAAAAAAATTCCAGGTCAACTCACCACACCAATAGAGAAATAGTTATTGAACACGCAGTATGGAACATGGTCCCCTTTATCGTCCTTGTCTTTGGGGATTATTTCAAGTTGCCACCGATCCAACATCACCTCAGAACTTTGCTCAATGTCCTTTAGGAGTCTCATCAAATTGCCGCCTTCATAACCTGAGGAGCATCACATTATATTTGCGATTACATCAGACGTAGTCAACATGTCACGAGACTGATTATACATTTAGATCTAGTCATATCATTTCTAGGTATCTCTCCTCAAACTAAAAGAAGGAAGAAAAAAAGGAATTGATTGTAAAAAAAAAATTATCCATAGCTGTTTTATTTATAATGGCAAAAATTGGCAAAAAACCTATATGCCCCACAATTTGAAAATAGTTGAATAAATTATAGTTGTATTGATCAAATGGAATATCATGAGACTAGAAAATAACTGAAACATTCAAGGAAATAAAGAAAAGCCTATATGACATGGGGAAGAGAGAACTCAAAAGAAGTCTGTGTACAGCTATGTAGGAGAGAAAAGAAAAGAAAAGAAAGGACAAATAAATTAGAAGTCCAAGGGTGTTGGAACTTTGGTCAATTCCAGAAAGGGACGTAGAAAAAATTTTATTTTCTTTGCTGGCTAATTTATTTAGTTCTGCCTTGTTAAAGGTGAAGTGTTTGGGATAATATTTTGATCTCTGTCTTGTTTTATTTGACGATTTTTGTTTGCTGAACAAGTTGTTCAGCTGCTAATAGGGATAAGGACTGGGCAAGTGATTTCATTGACACAGGGAACTCCTGGGTGAGGATGCTTCCTCTGTCAATGCAGTTGGCCCCTCCTCTGCAACATAGGGTCATAGAAGGTTCCTTAGGGGCAGCGAGAGATGAATGACTTAGGAGGGGTCATACAGCCTCTGAAGAGTCTTTTTGATAGCAAGCCCAAATGTGCCTCTTGGTTTATAACCATTAATAACAATGATAATTAAATCATAGCAGATACAGAGCTGAGCTCTGAGTGAGGAAGACCTATGGTCAAGCCCTGCCTCTAACATTTCATCCCTATGGGATCTTGGGCAAGTTACTTAACCTCTCAGAGCCCCAGGCAACTCTTTAAGACCATAAGTTACAGAGAAGGTATCCATTCATGTTGGTAAGTAAGGAAATTCCTTAGGGCAGCCACGAGGGCGCCACAGTGGATAGGGCTCTGAGCCTGGAGTCAGGAAGACTCATCTTTGTGCATTCATACCTGGTCTCAGACACTACTGTATGACCCTGGGCAAGTCACTTAACCCTGTTTGCCTCAGTTTCCTCATCTGTAAAATGAGCTGGAGAAGCAAATGGCAAACTACCCCAGTATCTTTGCCAAGAAAACCTCAAATGTGATCACAAAGAGTTGGACATGACTGAAAATGAACAACGATGCCCTTAAGTCAACACTCTTGGTATGGGTGCCATATTGGGGATGGCTACCTGGCTATGAGCCTCAAGGGCTGGCTGAACACCTGTGTCTTTCAGGATATTGGTAATTTGTCTGAGAGTGAGGATGAGGGCCTGCAACCAGTGAGAACACTATCAATGTCTGTCAACAAGCATTTATTAAGTACCTACTGTGTGTCAGACACTGCGTAGTGTTGGGGATACAAAGAAAGACAAAAGACAGCTCCTATTCTTGAGGAGCTCAAATTTTAATTGGGGTGGGGGCTAAAATGAAAACAAGTATGTATCTATAGGATATATACTGTGACTAGAGGGAATCATGCTGAACCTTTCTCATCTAGTGCTTCCTTGTCCTACTTACGCTTCCATTATGCCTCAGGACTTGGTACATGCAGAACCCTACTTACTGTCACTTCCCCTCTAGTTCAGAGCTTCCCTGTCCTCCTTCAAGACCCAACTCAGGCTCCACCTTCTACACAAAGTCTTTCCTGACTGCTCTCCCCTTCCCACCCCACCCACCCTTCCCAATCAAACATATCTTTATTCTCTTTATACTTTTACAGCTAAACATGGTCTCTACTATTGGAATGTAAGCTCCTAGAGGGAGCTGTTTTTTCTTTTTTTTAACTGAGTTGGTTGGTGACACTGTCAGATCTGCACTTTAGTGAAATTCCTTTGGTTTCTCTGTGGAGACACAGATGGGGAGGCTTGAGGCAGAGCGAACAGGCAGCAGGTTATTGCAGTGAGGAACTGCACTAGGCTGGTGCCTGTGTGAGGGTAGAGCTGATATACCTTAGAGGGTTGGGAAGATAGAAATGATGTGATTTGGCATCATAATGGATACATGGGGTCAGTGAGAGAAAGAGAGGAGAAGAGGTTGCCAAACGAGTTTTACTCCAGGGCAACAAATTTCGTGGATGGGAAATTTTGAGGGCTCTGACAATTTTGGCTCCTTCTTTCTTTTTCTTTTTCTCCCACTTAATATTTCCCCATTCTTTAGCAACACAGAAATATAAAAGTGTAGCATCTACTTAGCAATAAAATTTAATAAATATAAATTAAAATAAAATTTTAAAAAGAGGAAGATGTCAGTTTGGAACCAAAGTCTGCTTTGATCTGCCCCATCTGGAAGCTAAGTAGCCAGCAGCGATCTACCACCCATTCTGGCATCTGTCCTTAGTCTTGTCACATAACTTTAACTGAACATACACCTGTGTTTCCCTTGCCCTTGGAAAGGGTTGGGCCACTTGCTGCTTATGCGACATTTCTGGTTAGAGTTCCAAGGATGTGTCTGACTAATCTGAAAATTCCTTGAGGGCAGGGCTTATGTCTTCTCTAGATTTCCTATCTCTCTTGGTACCCGTGTGTGTTCAGCACATAGGAGGCACTGACTGAATGAAGACTGAATAGAATGGAGTTAATGGTAAAAATCACCTCCTACCATTGGATACTACAGGAAGATGATGACATGGGCTTCGAATTCACTGGCTGGAAGAAGGAATTAGGGAGGGCAGCCCCACTTCACACATAACAGGAACTCTCCATGGTATGACTGCTGTTGTAAATGAGAACATTCCACCCTTCTTTAGTGAGGTAGTGTAGTATAATGGAGAATACTCTAGATACACAGTCAGGAAGACATGGATTCAAATCCTACATCAGTTATTTATTGAAACTTTTGAGCAGGGGATGGTGGTGGTGGTGTGACATTTTCTGAGAAGCCAGTCTCTTTTTTTCCTTCTTCTGACCCAATATCCAAGCAGTTGCCATGTTTTGTCATTTCCATCTCGCCTTTTCTCTATTCATACCCCTCCAGTCCAGGCCTTTCCCCCTCCTTGCCTCATTTCCCAATGGCCTCTGAAATAGTCACTGCACATCCAGTCTCTTCTCTCTCCAATCCGTCTTCCACATAATTATCAAATTGATCTTTCTAAAGTGCAGATCACTTTCTTGTTCAACAAGTTCCAATAGTTCCCCATTGACTTCAGGGTAAAATACAAACTCCTCTTTGAAATTTAAAACCCATCATAGTCTGGCTCCAGTCTGTCTTTCCAGACTGATTAGAAATTTCTCCCCTCATGTCCTCTACTCAACTGTCCTATTTCTTCCCAGTATGTGATGTTGCATATCCCATGTGCCTTTGTACAGGCTCTCAGCATTCCTGGAATGCACTCTTTTCCCCTTGGTACACTGTACTCAATACTGCAGTACTCTATTTCCTCTCCTTGGAACCCCCAACTCTCTTCAAGACTAAATTCAAGGGACACTTCCTTCAAGTGACAGGCCTTTCCTGGTCCCTCCAGTGGTTAGTGCCCCAACTTTAATCACTGCATATATCCTTCCAATAGAATGTAAAAAATCCTTTGAGGGTAGGGACTATTGTTTTTGAAACTTCATTAGCATAGTGGCTGGAAGACAGTGGGGGATTTAATAAATGCTTGGGGATAATTATTGGCAATTTTTATTTTTGCTAATCAACAGTAAGACCATCAAATATTAGACATTAATGCATAATAATAGGATAGGGAATTGTCTCAGGATCATCTTTTTCTCAATTCCGTTGAATATAAAGATTAGAAAAACAAAATGATGAGTACGGTGATAACAATAAGAATGAAAATAAGAAAAGTAACAAAACTGATAGTGTACTGAAATTTAAAGATGTGCTCAGAGCTTTTTCTAAACTATCCCAATAAATGTAATTAGGCTAGACCTTTGTCCCCAGGGCTTTTTCTAAACTATCCCAATAAATGTAATCAGGCCAGACCCTTTTCCCCAGGGATATGTCCCTAAAGGGAATAAAACCTCACCTCTTCCCCAACGGAGACACCTGGAAAGGTCATTTCCTGTTCCAAGAGGCAGGATCGCCACTTTTGGATGTTTGACAAAATCAACCTTATCTGTAAATCAAGAAATAAAAGGCATTGATATGAGAGAGCATCAGGTTTGGCCAGTGGATACAATCCCATGAGTCACTGGATTTTACCAGTTTTAATTCACGTTAGCAGTGAAAGCTAACTAGATTAATATTATAGCTAACTAAGATTGTACAAAAAGTAGAAATAGTGACTTCTGCAACCCACATCTACTTTAACAGATGGTGCAAGTTGGAAATCCTCTTATTTCCTGGTAAAATTCTCTCTTTTGGGATGGGAAGCCTGTTAGAATGAAAGTGGGTATAATTCTGACAGTGACCAGCTATTATTTAGTATGGTAACTGAAGAGAACGACCAACTATGAAAAGAGCAACTGTGCCTTTGTTTTTTGGATCCTGGGAGAAGGGGACAATAGAGTAGCCTCTCAGTCAAAAGCCTAAAAGCCCAAAGTTGGCATAGCCACCAGCTCACCATGAAGATCCTCATTAGGGGATGCCTGCCTCCATTGTAACTGCTGGTGGAATCACAGAACTGAGTTAGAAGGGACCTTAGAGTCTAGCTCCTTTCTGATCAGCCTCTATGTCTGACCTGGTAGTTGGTTATTCAGCTTCCATTTTAAGAGCTCCAGTGAAGGGGGAGCCCATTCTCTCCCAAAGTTGCCAACTCTACCTTTTACCAACTTGAATTCCGAGATAATTGTTTTTATATGAAACTGAATAAGAGGCAATGTGGCATAGTGGGTATAGAGCTGGCATGGGAGTCAGGGAAATCTGTGTTCAAGTCTTGCCCCATACAATACAAGGCTCAGGGCTTTGGGCAGCTCTAAGACTCTAAGTCATGGAGCAGTTGTTGATTACATTGGTAGAGGGAGTTTCTTCACTGGGAATTTCATTCCTTTATGGGCCTCAGTTTCCTTGTCTGTAAAAGGTGAGGGGGTTGGAGATGTCTCTAAGGTCCCTTCTGCTGCTAGATTAGGGGTTTTAAACCTGGGGGTCCATGGAGTCCTTAACAAATAGGAGAGGATCTATGAACTTGGATCGGAAAAGAATTACATACTTACTTCAATATTATTGGCTTCCTTTATAATCCTCTATATTTTATTATGTATATAATCTGTATATTTTATAATTTTAAGAGATGATTCAGAGAAGGGGTCCATAGGCTTCACCAGATGGGTGCACGAGGGATATAGAATACAAAAAAAGGCTAAAGACCCATGCTCCAGTTCAGTGGCGCTCAGCTTCAGCTCTACGGTTTAGTGATGTCTTTCTGGAGGTAACTGGTTTCCTGAGTCCATTCTCTCTCAAGTTCAAGGGGACTTCTGTATGGCCTCTTAGGAAGTTAGTTCTAGTCTTTCTAGTTCTAGTTTGCTCCTCTAACCAGGACAGGCTGCAATTCTTTTTCTGTTTACAAATGAGAACTATGATTATATTAGTAATTGAATAAATGTGTAGTCCATGCTCGATTTTTCCTGTCACTTCTTCAAATACTGACTCTGCCCTCTGTTCACCACCATCTCTTTGCTTCATGCTCTATTACTTACCAATACAATCCAATACCCAACCGACAGTCCCATCTCCTCCACAAACAAGCACGCGGAAATTTGGCACGCCACGGAAAAATTTCAATCTGGAAAGAAGGAGGAAAGTCAAAACAGGCTGCTTTACGAGACAGTACTCAGTGTGTTGCTGGGGGATCCAGATGAGAATTTCTTCTCCCTGCATCCCCTGGAAGTATTCCCTGGGATGAAGAGAGGAAATTACATGAAACTGATGGTATCTTGCCTTTTAGACCAGGAGGGATCCATTTTGTAGACTATAGTGGGGTTGATTAAATGGCACTTTTGTGTAATGTAAAATTCTGAGGGAGCCTCTTAAATGTAGAAAGCATCTTATAGAGTGATTTTAGTTGCATAAGGTTTCATTCTTTGCTCCAATGTCTGATGACCAGGCTGCCCTCCCTCCCTCTCCCATTCTCCTGTAGTGGAAAATACTGAACTAACTAGCTGGCTCTAATCTGGTTCAGGGAGTTTTCGACTTCTTCATTATCCTCTCTTTGTATATCCAGCATCAGCACAGTGCCTGAGACCTATCAGGTGCTTAATAAATGTCTGGGCAGCTAGGGGTGCTGCAGCGGATAAAACACCCAGCCTGGAGTCAGGAAGACCTGAGTTCAAATCCAGCCTAGACACTTCCTAGCTGTGTGACCCTGGGCAAGTCACTTAACCCTGTTTGCCTCAGTTTCCTCATCAATAAAATGATCTGGAGAAAAAAGTGGCAAACCACTCCAGTATCTGTGACAAGTAAATCCCAAATAGGATCATGATGAATCTGACATGGCTGAAAATAACTGAACAATAAAATAAATGTTATTGACTGAATGACTGGTATTGGGAACTGACTTACCTTTCATAGGAATGCTGGGAACTGTATTGAAGTAATGTGATGTAGTGGGCAGAACATGGCTTATTTTCCCTGAACCCAGTTTCCTAATCAGTCAGTGAACATATGATAAACACCTACTATGTGCCAGGCACAAAGATAAAATTGAAACAGCCCTGCTGCTATGGAGGTTACATTCTATTTCACTGGTAAAAAGAAGGGATGAGTGTGATGTAGAAGGGCTCCGAGATCCTTAGATCCAGAAAGCAACGGTCCTTCTGACAGTGTCAGAACTCTCATGGAATAATACTGAAAAATTTTCATTATTTTCCTTCTTTAACTGAGATATGCTCTGTCCCAGGTTAAGATTATCATTGCCTCCAGAGTTTATGTGATGGTGGAAGGTCTGCACTTGACTTAGGATTCTGAAGATATGGGTGTTAGCACCTACTCAGAGGCAAGGTCACTGAGGAAATCACTTCTCCCTGTCCTGATATTTCAGTTTCCTGATTGGCCAAATTGGGATCCTTGTTCCACCTTCTACCTCCCAGGGCTGTTTTGAGAATAAAATAAAGCCATTGATATAAAACCTTCATAAACCATGAAGCGCTGTCCATTTGCAAGCTACAGCCTCAAAGGGCAGTGTACTATGGTGGATAGTGAGGAAGATCTGGCTGAGCTCATGGCCCACCTTGGCCACGTCTTGGCTGTGCAACCCACATCATGGCTGTGTGACCCTGCACAAAGTCACCTCTCAGCGCCCCAGGTGAATCTCTGATGCTATCGATTGCAGAGAAATTGGTCACTTGCAATGGTAGAGGGGATTCCTCCCCGGGTGCTCCCTAAACTGTGATGATATCACAGGTCTGGTCTGTCCCTGAATTATTCTTCTCATGCTATTTTTGAAGTCTTTAGTGGTGGTGCTCTTGGAACTGCTGAACCCAGAGTAGAGAGGATTTATGAGGGGTCAAATATAACTTTTGATATGTAACACCTGGGTGACCTTGGATAAGTCACTTAACTTTTCTGAACCTCCCTTTTCTGATTTGCAGAATGAAGAGATCAGGCCAGAATGCATCTCTGAGGCCTCCCCCAGCTCTCAATCTAAGATTCTATGAAGTTCAATTTGTAAATACACAGGACCACATAATGGGATCCATCATAATGCAGTGAACACTCTTATTAAGTGGCTACTGTGTGCCAGGCCCTGGCCTAGGTGCTGGTGGCCCTGTGTGGCATCGAGCCAGTCCTAGGATACCTGCAAATAGGCCAACTCACAAAAACACCAGCGATAGGTCCTGGCCAGTAGATGTCCCCACCATACTGGCCTTGGCCTCCCATAATGTAACAAAGCCTTAGGTAGCATAGCTGATACCTGTCAGTAGCCAACGTGCCAGGCAACATGGCAGCCTTGGAGCTCTTGTGGCTAAGGCTTCTGGGAAATACCGAGGGAAAGCAAACTGTCTCTACATCGAAACTTTTGTTCATTGTCCTCCATCAGCTCATGCCAGGACTATTGGAATAGCCGTTGCTGAGTCTCTCTGTCATTCAGTTGCCAAAGACAATTTTCTTAACGTGCAGGTCTCACACATTATCTGGTACATAGTAGGGGCTTGGTAATCATCATAAGAGTGACTTACACATATGTATCTGTATATGTGTACCTATCTATCTTTAAAATTTGCAGAATGTTTTATTACATCCTTTGACCCTTATGATAACCTCATGCAGAAGGTGCTATTATTCCAGATATTTGCAGATTAATAAACTGAGGCTTAGAGAAGTTAGATGACTTGCCACAGGGTCAGACAGATGTGTTTGTGTCTCAATGTCTCATTAGGATCCAGAGTTTCCTGACCCCAAGGCTAGAGCTCTGTTCACTATAACACACTATCTCTCTCTATGTGCCCCTCACCCCATGTCCCTGCTAGTTTGAAAAATGTATATCCCGTTCCTGACTAGGGCTGACTACCTCTGTCCCAGGTGAGTGTGCCCTGTTCTTCATATAATTGAGAGTTTCCCTTTGGATGAGCACTACTCAGTCTTTCCTTGGACTCTTATCTAAGGCACAACATTCTGAGGCTCTCCCCTTACCTGCCTCTGTGGGGAATGAGAATCAGGAGAAGGGTGGCAGCCATGACACATTTTTTGATAATCCTTCTGCTCATGGGTAGAACAATACACAAATCCCACAGCTGGAGGCCTCCATTTTAACTACTATAGTAACTTCTAGGACCCTAACTAACCTTTGAGCCCTGATCCTGGAGTTAGGGGACATTGGTTTAAAATCCCATCTCTAAAGCATGTGATCTTGGGCAAGCACCTCAGTTTCCTCATCTTTAAAATAAGGGAGTTTGATTTGATAGCCTCTAAAGTCCCTGCCAGCTCCACATCTAGGGTCCCATAAACCCCACAATAATATCCACAAACCAAAACAGAAAGGTTAAAAGTTCCTTCCTTGAATTGCTTCTGCTCAACGTTCTGGTCAGATCGTTGACAAACAATGAAAGTCAGGAAGTGGGGGAAATCAAGGGCTTGAAAACTGACCACTCTCCTGGAATAAGGAGGAGGTAATTGTACCGCATGTGACTAATTACCCTGCTACCTAATTTTGTCTATTTACTTGGGTACAACGTGTAGAATATGAGTCAGTATGTGAGGGGGCCCATGTTTCCTTTTCCCATGTTTACTCTCCTGATTCATTGGGAATATGCCAGTTAACACAGTCTTGAACAGCAGCTCAAGGAATTGGCCAGCCTGCCCTTAAGTAAATCAAGTAAATGACAAAAGCAGTTTCCCATCCACCCTCCAATATGATGGTTGGTTACTTTCCCTTCACCGGGAGCCAGGAGGCTGCTTCCAAAATAGAGTCAGCCAATAACACCTTTCCCGAGCACTTCCAGAAAGAGAAAGTGGAAACTGAGGGTTTGTGAAGAAAGGTGGGGGAAAGTAGAAAAACAGGAGGGAAAAATGAAGAGAAAGGGAAGGATGGAGCTCTAGAAAATGGCTTAGTATGGGAGGGATAAACAAAAGAAAACTTGAGAAGCATCAGAAGAGGATGGCATCTTCATACCCTGGAAGAGGCCCCCATTTCTCCAGGTTGTAAACTTGTCTGGGGTTGAGCAGATATTGGAATTTCCGAAGGAGTCTATAGAAACAAAAAGAAGGGAGAGAAAAGCAGAAACAGAAAGGAAATGTCATTGGGAACAGTTCTAGCAGACAAACAGCCTCATCAGTCCACTTCCAACCTATGTGATGAAGACAAGGGACAGGACAGACTGAAGCCCATGACAAGTTCTGGAGCCTTGAGCTTCTCAAGTGGAAGAAGGCTGCTTCACCATTCCAAGAGATGACTGGAATGATTGACAGCCTTGTGACTTGAAGGTTCTCTCTTCATCCAAGAACAAAAGAGGGCATTGGCAAATAAAGAGCATGGCGCCCCCATTCTGTTAGAGTCTCTTCCTTCCTGGAGTCCTATTTATATATTAGGGGGTGTGACTTCCTGTCATGGCCTTCTTCGCATGGGAGCAGGCTTTGGATCATGAGACTATGTAGGAATGAAGAGGGAGGGTCGAGGAGAAGGCTGTTCGTAAGGACTGAGATGGAAAGTACCATTTCTCAGGTTTTTCCTAAGGCTGCATTTTCAGGGTCATGGAACCCTAGGTTAGTAGGGAAGAACATGCTGCATGAACTGTGAGGAACCTCCCCCAAATCTCCCCTCTTTATTCCTGATTGCTTCCATTTTTTTTTTCACATAGTCCTGAAACTTTACTCTCGCTCTCTATACCACACCCACCTCTGCCTCCAAACATGGCAATATCTGTGATCAGCAATGAGATACTACTTTAAAATACTAATTTCCCCCTTCATGCTCTGCCCAGCAGCTACTAAAAATGTGTCCAGATGGTCTCTTGCTGATGAGATCGATGCCTGGTCTTTTCAAAGATAGGATGTCTCAGTCCAATTGGTGCAGCTAAGATTTCTTTTCTTGGCATTTCCTCACTCTTCACATCCCTTACAGCTATGGACCGATTGTTGGCTCTACCTGCCCCCGATTATAGCTTCTGTTGCAAGAATAGCTCTGCCTAAACTCACAAAATCACTCATCCTTTTAGATTTTTCTATAGAATTTGGGTAAGAAAAGTGTAGAAAGGTGAGGGAGAGGAATAGGTGTCTCTGTAATTCCTACTAACGCAAGAAGTTTACTACAAAAGGAAATTCAAAGATGACTGCTTGTCAGACCCTTTCTCTTTGAGAAATAATAATGATATAATAGTAATACATACCTTTCTCCTTGTCTTCCTCCACTCTTGGGATTGAGTAAGACTAGCAGGGGATGTGTGTCCTTTGGTGGAATAATCTGAAATACATGGGGTAAGGAAAAACTTAGAGAATCACAGAATTTTGGCATTGAAGCAGACCTCTGAGTTAAGGATCTAGTTTACATATTCCTCTCCATCCCTTTTACCTGGGGACCTCAACATCTGCCCAAATACTATGGCCAATTTATTAACCACCTCAACTCATGAAGGGACCCATTTTTTACAGATAAGAAAATGGAGGCCAAGGAAGTGAAATGACTTGCCCAAGGTCACACAAGTAGTAAATGTCAGAGGCTGATTTTTAACCCAGGTCCTTTGAATCCAGAGCCATTATACTGCACTGTCTTCTGTGACCTAGACCTTCACCCACCTTAGGCATCTGCTCTCTCTCTCTTCCATTCTCTCTCTCTCTATCTTTCTCTCTGGCTCTCACTCTCACTTTTGCTCTCCACTCATCACCAGCTACCTGCTAAACACCTCCAGCTTCTTCAGTATCTCAAAGATGATATGTTCAAAATGGAATTAATTATATCTCCCCACCTCAATCTTCCATATTTCTACTTTTTGTTCAACCCCAGACAAGTTTACCATGCATGTATGTGTGTGCATATGTGTGATATTTCAGGGGATGAAGATATAATCCTCCTCTGCTGCTTATAAAGTTTTCTTTTCTTTTTTCTATCCCATAACAAGTTTTCTTGTGTTACCCTTCCTTATCCTTCTCTTGATTTCTCCTCATCCTTCCCTTCCACTTTTCTCCCTTCCTCTCCTTCTCTTTATGAACCTCTCCTGTTTCTCCTTCCTCATTGTGGAGATGCTTAAGAGGTATTTGTTACACACTAACTCAGCTTTGGTAGTAGCCTCCTGATTCCTGAAAGAGGCAAAATAACAGTTCTGTGAGTGGGAAAAACTGCTGTCATTCACTTGATTGAGAGGTGAGGCAGGCTGGTACAATCTTTGAGATCATTTTCATGGCCATGTTAGCTGGCATCTTCCAAATGAATTGAGAGTGGCACAGGAAAAGGAATCAGAATCGCCTTGCTATTGGTTAGCCTGCATTAAGAACCAAATTCTACAATGCTGTGTCCAGGAAAAGATGGAGAATTGGGTAACATGCAATGCCACGGCCTCATCCTTATTCTAGCAGTTTCCAGGTTGGACGTTGCTCAAGCTCCCCTGTTGCTCCCTGACTCTGCTTTGTGGCTCTCACTTCTTGTCAACACTTCAACTAGAAAGCTGAATGAGAGGAGAGACACTCTGGGAAGTCCCATTGGCTGCTTTGTGACAGATTCTTATTGAGGTGTGTTGAGAGATAAGCGAGGTGTACTACAGTGTGGCTCTCAAGCGGTAGGACTCACTTACTCTTCCTTCCATGAACATACTACCGACTAAGAAAGATAAGCCAACTAATGCCTTTCTCCCTCTTTTGATTCCCTGTGGGGCTGATAAGGGCAGAGTCTCAGAGAGCTGTGACTTAGACAAGAATAGAGGAAAGTCTGATCTGAGAACTGATGTTCATCCTAGACTACTGGTCATTAGGTTATATGAATTCTTAGAGTAATAGAACCTGTCTGGTGCAAGCTGCTCCCGATTTGGAATCCCTTCTAGGAAATCTCTGAAGAATGGCCCTGCAGATACTGCTGGAGATTTCAACTGAGGAGATCACCTGCTATCAGCATGAGCTGTAGTCAGCTCACACAGGCATCTGAGAGCTGATAGTTAAATTCTCACTGAGAACATTCACATCTTAGAAATGGGCAAATGCTACAGGTCAGGGCTTCTGAGAGCTGGTTGTTAAATTTATACTGAGAACATTTACATATTAGAAACGGGCAAATGCTACAGGTCAGGGCTTCTGAGAGCTGGTTGTTAAATTTAAATTGAGAACATTTACATCTTAGAAATGGGCAAATGCTATGGGTCAGGGCTTGATTTCCTGTTTTGTCAATTATCTCAATTTAAGGAAGTAAGAGTGATGTTACTGATGCAGGTGAAACTTAAAGGTGCATCAGGCAAACATTTTTGTTTTGAGAGCCAGTTAAACATTTTCCTGGACACTCCTGTCCGCTCCAGATTGAGGCAACCCATTCTAAATGTCCAGAGTCTTATTCCTCAAGGTTTCTCTTTAAATCTCACTCCAATATTCTTTCTTATCATTTCTGTATTCTGCTCAAATGACAGAATGGATCGAATCCCTCTACCACCAGGCCTTCCCTTTGAATTTCTGAATCACTATCATGGCCTCCCAAAGGCTTCACTTTTCAACCTAAGCATCTTCACTTCCTTCAGTGGATCTTGTGGGGGCATGACCCCCTCTAGACTATCCTGCTCAGTCTTATTCTGGACAATCCACAGTTTGTTCCTTAAGTAGGGCATTGACACAAGAACCTAACATCTCACATATCACTGGGCCATGGCAAACTCCAGGGGGATGACTCCCTCTCTCATCTTTCCTCGCCCCCATTCTAGACACCAGGGACAGGATGCTGGGTCTCTCACTGATGTCTAAATCAGCTTGGGTCTGCCATCAGAAGAGACTCTACCATGTATCAGAACCTGGGATCCTTCAGGAGGGTCATTTCATTTGTAAAACAAGACTGGGCCAGGTGATCTCTGAGGTCCCTTCCGGCTCCAGGACTATAATCCTATGAGCCTTATCAGAGGACCCAAAATTGCATCTTGGCTCTTCCTACCTGTGTGGCCTTTGGTAAACCTCTCCATATCTCTAGGCCTCAATTTCCTTTTCTGTAACATAAACAGGGGGTAATATGGCCTCTGAGGTCACTTCCTGCTTCCAATCTATGATCCTATCCTAATTTTTTTTTTTGGTCTGGCATGTCACACTTTGGAATCCCATCTTTTTCATCACATGGCCAGGGCTTGGGTTTAGATCTTAGCAATCCAACTTTTGGGTATCCCGACTTGGCTGCCAATAGAAGGACCAGATACAACTCTTCTTAGGAAAAGTAAGTCAGGACACTTGAGTCCCAAAGACTTTGTTATGTAATTGTGAGCCAAGTTCAGAGAGAGGGGCATTAATATCCAGTCTTTGCAAGGGCCATGTTTATATAGTGAGCATTTTTATAGTGATATAAAATTTGCAAAACCTATATTATCTCATTTGATATTCACAATCATCTCGGGAGTGAAGTGCCTTTATTTCCATTTTACAGATGAGGAAACTGAGGTTAAGAGAGGCTAATCAATTTTCCAGGGTCACATAGCTAGCAAGTATCTAAGGTTTATGGACTTTAGAATATGGGGGAATAAGTGGCAAATAAAAGATTCCAGGCAAACCTTTGTACCTGTAATCCATGGCTATCCGTCAATGAGGGGGTGAATTGGCTAATCTCCATGAGAGAAATCTTCCGGGAATGGTATACAGAGCACTCACTGTCCTCTTCTTCGACCTTGGAGAGAGGGGAAAGGCCAATGGTATCTTAGACCAAAGATGGCTAATATAAGGAAACATCTTATTGTGCGCTAAGGAACTCTCTTAAAGTGAGTCCTTCTGCCTAAATAAGCTTATTCCCCCGACATCACCCAACTCAAGCTGAGGCATTGGTTATAATCCAGAGATTGATGAAAAACAAATGAAAAATTTCTCCCAGGAGAATGCAAAGTTCTTGAAGTCATATTTTTTCCTTTTTCCCCTAACTCCTTATTTCCATCCCACTCCCAGAATAGAAACTCCTCCAGGATAGGGATTATCTCAAATTTTAAATTTGTATTTTGGAAGTATAGCACAGCACTAAGTGCCTCGAACTTAGTAGGCACTTAATAAATGCTTATCAATTATTGGCTTGCTATCAAAATTCTTTCAAAGACAGCTGGCATCATGCTTCACAGCTGACCACCATTTTTCTTCTTTGGTTGGTCATATCTTTGTTGACTTGTTAATGAACTGGATATAAAAAGACACTCTTGGGAAAACACTGGGGACTCAGGATAGGTAATCTCATAATGGGCCCAAGGCACAAGAACAAGGCACATTAGCATCCAGGCTTGGAGAATGAATCCCTGAAAGTTGTGTTTAGACATAAGAAGACCAGTAATGGATGAACAGTGAAAAATGCAGAACAAGCCACTGTACCGCAAGCTGCTTCTTGATTGGTGTTATGGATTTCTTGATGCTGTTTAGTCTCTGTGAAGATTTTTCCTCGGACATTTTTTCTTCCTTTGTGGAAAGAAAGAAAAAAGCCAGTCAAATCTTAATCAGTTAATAAATATCTATTAAGCACTTGGGTGCCAAGTACTGTACTCAGTGCTGGAGACACAAAGAAAAAAATGACTAATTCCTACCTTCAAGGAGCTTCCATTCTAACAGAGGAGATGACATGAACATATATGTATAACATATATGTAGGGTAGAAGAGTTCTCATGTTGTCAGGAAATATACTCTCCTTACTCATCAATTCAGTATTGAGCCCCCACTGGTGTAGTTTCATTTACACAAAATAGTCACTTACAATGATAGTTCTTTCAGATCTTTAAAAAAACCATTTATTTAGCAATTAGACGAAGGAAGTAATATCGCAGATATTTATATTAAAGCAAGTGCATGAATACTAAAGTACATCACAATCTTCACAAAAATGGATCACATGCTCCCACCAATGAACATAGTATCTGTGAGGTAGGGCTTAGAAGACCCAGGAGTGAAGAAAACCCATGCACTGATGGTAACTCATAACTCTGCCATTGTAAACTTTGGTGTCTTTTTTGTGTCTCAGGAATTGTCCATAAAAGTTTCCTGATGGACATAGCTTCTGTGTTGAACAGAAGTTCAACCTAACAACCTTTGTTAACCTTAGTTGATCTACACACACAGGGCTTGAATAATATCTCATTGGAGCAATATCTCATCCAAACTGTCTGATTCACTGTGACTTATATAATTCTTTGCTCTCCAGGAATTTCTTTGCTCAATACTCTTCAAGAACAATTGCTCTATCCATCACTTCCAGTTTCAAATTTAATTGTGCAGGTTGGAAAACTGTCCCTTCATAACTCCCTCCTTCCCTCTTTCTCTTTCTCTGTCTGTCTGATCTGAGTTCAGGCTCTGAGTCTTCTTTGCAAATGACTCCCTCTCCCCTTAGCTCATGGTTCGTAACCCAATTCTCATCTGTCTAGAATAAGATACACTGTATTTCTCTCACTTCATAGAATAGTCCTGGTGTACTACAGTTTGTCAAATTCAGAATGAAGAGTTGTTTCAGAACTTTGACTCAGAATAAATGTTTTTCTTAGAGCTCTAAGTCGATTTAGCTCAGCAACAAACTGGTCTATAGGAAAGGGTAGTACAATAAAAGTAAGGTGACTTTTACTTAAAAATAATTCATTTGATTCTACTACCCTTGTTAATTCTCATTATATAACTCTCCTCGCCTTCATGGCTAAACTTGTTAAAGTCGTCTATACTCAGTGTGTCCACTTTTCCTCTTCTCACTCTTCTTTTTTGGGATGCAGTTGGAGTTAAGTGACTTGCCCAGGGTTGCACAGCAGTAAGTATCTGAGGCTGGATTTAAACTCAGGTCCTCCTGACTCCAAGGCTGATTCTCTATCTACTGTACCACCTAGCTGCCTCTCCTTTTGCTCTTCTAAACCTTTTGCAGTATGGCTTCCAACCTCATCATTCAAATTATGCTTTCTCCAAAGTCATCAATGATCTCTGTTAAATCAAATGTCCTTTTCTCAATACTCATCCTCCAGATTCTCTCTGCATTTTGAGTGTCAAAGGTCTTGAGACTGTTGACCATGTCCTTCTGGATGCTTTCTCTTCCAGGTCTTAGTGATTCTGATCTCTTCTACTTCTTTTCTATGTTCCTTCTCAACTCCCTTGCTGTTCAGTCACATCCACTAACCCTGGGTATCCTTCGGGCTCTGTTGTGAGCCCCCTTCTCTTTTCATTCTATTCAATTTTACTTGGTTATCTCTTAAGTTCCCACGGGATGATTCCCAGATCTATAGTCCAACCAGAGTCTCTCTCCTAAATTCTAGCCTCAAATCACTGCCTTTCTTGGACATCTCAAACTAGATATCCTATGTGCATCTCCAACTCAACATGTCCAGGACAAAACTTCTTTTCCCCCTAAACTCTCCCCACTTCTGAACTTCTTGAATATTCTCCCCATTCATCAGTCACCTAGACTCATCTAGGCACCTGTGTATCATCCTTACTCTCAAATCCACCTATCAAAAAGACATCCCACATATCTAATCCATTGACAAATCTCCTCCTTCTTCTTTTCACCAAGTCTCCTGCCTATGTCCCCTTATTTTTACTCACACAATCACTGGACTTGAGCAGGCTTTTATTATTTCTCTCTTGGACTGGTCTTTCTCCCTCATTTCTCCTCACTTTAATTTCGCCTCCATTACTCAACTGCCAAAATGATTTTTCCTAAAACTCAGGCGAACCATCTTACTCTTTGCTTAATAAATTCCAGTGTCTCCCTATTACTTCTAGGACCAAAAGTAGACGTCTTTGTTTGGCTTTTGGTCCCTTGTAGGTCCATAACTACCTTGCCCCTCCCTTTCTTTATAATCTTAGACATTACACTCCTCTATATATTCTGTGATCTAGAGACATTACATGTCTTTCCTTTTCCTCTGAGATTAAACCATGTTCTCACTCTTCTCTGTGTCACTGGCTGTCTGCCACACCAAGGATGCTCTCCCTCCTGCCCTCTGCCTATTGCCTTAGCTAGCTTTCTTCAAGACAGCTTAAATCCAGTTTTCTGCAGGAACTCTTTCCTGGTCCCTCCAGCCTTCCCTTTTGAAATGGCCTTTTGTTGACTCTGTAGAATTGTGTGTGTTCCTAGTTATTTTCATGTTTGTCTCTTCCAGTAAGTTCAGGGGCAGGTGGGTGGTATGGTGGACAGAGCTCTGAGCCTGGAGTCAGGAAGACCTGAGTTCAAATATGACCTCAGACACTTACTAGTTGTGTGACCTTGGGAAAGCCACCTAACCCTGATTGCCTCTCTCCTCCCCTCCCCTCAAAGAATTATGTTCTGGGAAGGCAGAGATCATTTTTGCTCTGCTTTATATCTTCAGTATTTATTACAGTGACTGGAATATAGTAAGCTCTTAAGAAATTCTTGCTCACTTGAAGAAAATTATTCAGAAAATTCTGGTTTTATTAGTTTGGTTTTTTAGCAGCAAGTCAAAGAATTATGGCCTCTTTCCTCTGTTGTGAATTATGATGGAGTTCTTTTGTCTGATAATAAAAAAGAGCTCATTTTGGTTTTTACTTTCCACTTTCCAGAGTTATTACCTTATAATGACCTTGTGGTGGGTAGTGCAAGGATTATTATGACTTATCATTATGTGAACCAGTGATTCATTGGGTTAGAGAACTCTCTATTCATCTACCAATGCAACTCAGCATCTGCTTGGCAACTGATGGTTTCAGAGAGGTTTCTGAGGTGATGAAAAGTTAAGTGACTTGCCCAGGTTCCCACATTCATTTTGTTTTAGAGACAGGACTTAAACAGAGGCCTTCCTGACTCTGAGGTCAACTTTCTATCCACTGGACTGGAGCTGCTTTGGATTGCAATTATTAAGATTCCCATTTTGCAGATGAGGAGACTGAGACTTAGAGACTTGCCCAGGTTGTATGTTGCAGAGCTGGAATGTGAATCTAGGTTTTCTGAATGCAGATATGTTTATTTATCACCTATACATAGAATCATAGCAACACTGATTTAGAGATGGAAGAGACCTCAGGGTCATCTATTTCAATGCCTTCATTTTACAAATAAGGAAACTGAGGCACAGGGATATTAAGTAATTTGCTAAATGTCATGTCAGTAGTAAGAGTTGGAGGCAAGATTTGAACTTGGTTCTGGCTATTCTCTCTAATAGGTATTGGGGGTTTGCCAGGGTAAACAAGATGCTGACTCTTTCCACAAAGGAGTTTACAATTCAGGGCAGATGATATTGGGAAGGTCACTTACTCAATTTTTATAAGGGAAAGTGGTGATACGGTTGAAGACAAAGAGGAAAAAATGATTTGGGGGGATTTTATTTTTTGGACTGGATGACCCAACCAGTAGTTATTCATAAGATGCCTGGCACATAGCAAGTAGTTAATAAATCCTCTCCCCCTCCTCCTCTCTCTCACCATCTAGCCTGGCTGATATTCCACTGACCACTCATCTGTCATGTGCCCAACACTTCAGGAGTGCTCCTTTATCAGAATGGGTCAATGGTTTCTCAAATGTGACCTCAGGGAGATTGTCTTTTCTCCATCTTCCCTGCCCTGACTCCATGTAACTTTGGAGAGGATGAACTGGTCCCTCCTGATATGCTTGGTTCCTTTGGCTCCTGAGATGGTGTTCTTCCTCCCTCCCTCCCTCCCTCTCTCTCCCTCTCTCTCTTTCCCTCTCCTTCCCTCTTTCTCTCTCTTTCCCCCTCTCTTCCTCCCTTCCTCCCTCTCTCCCTCCCTTCCCCCCTCTCTCTCCTTCCCTCCCTCCCTCTCTCTCTCTCCCTCCCTTCCCCCCCTCTCCCTCCCTCCTTCCTTCTCTCTCTCTCCCTTCTGTCCCTCCCTCCCTCCCTCTCTCTCTCTCTCCTCCCTTCACCCCCCCTCTCCCTCCCTCCTTCCTTCTCTCTCTCTCCCTTCTGTCCCTCCCTCCCTCTCTCTCTCTCTCTCTCTCCTCTCTCTCTCTCCTCTCTCTCTCTCTCTCTCTCTCTCCCCCTTCTCTCTCTCTTTTTGGTTTTTCTTTCTCAAGGTTTTCCCCTATTGTTATGATTCTTCTTTCACAACATGACTAATGAGAAAATATGTTTAACATGATTATACCCGTAGAATCTATATCAAATTGCTTGCTGTCTGAGGAGAAGGAGGGGAAGGAGGGGGCAAAATTTGGAACTAAAAATCTTATAAAAGAGATTGTTGAAATCTATCTTCACACTTAATTGGAAAAAATATAATACTATTAAGTGAGAGTAAAAAGAAAAAAAAATAAATTTGGATCCTGACTTCCTACCCAATTCAAACCATTCCTCAATGCCAGCTCATAAGGTTGTGAAGCACTTTGGCTTCTTTCTTCTTTCCTAACCATGAAATGCTTAGACATTATACAATGCATAAAATTATATAATAATATATAAAAAGAAATAAAATAGAGTGGGAAAAGACCAAAGATTTTCAGAGAAACCTTGAGTGTCCTTGTATTTCTTCTGATCTCTGGGTGAGTGTTTGCCTTGTGTGAGCTCTCCAAAAAATAGTTTTTTTTGGCAAATGTATACATGTGAACAACGTGCCCAGCCCAATGGAGTTGGACTTTCTGCAGTAAAGTATGAATGCTTGGCAGTTTAGTTCGAGTAAGGACCTCAGTGTCTGGTACCTTAGCCTATCAGGTGATCCTCAGCATCTTCCTAAGACAATTCAAACAGAAGCGATTCAGTTTCCTGGCATGGCCCTGGTATAGTGTCCAGTTTTCACAGGCATACAACAATGAGGTCAGTACAAAAGCTCTGTAGACTTTCAGTTTGATAGGCAACCTAATACCTCTTCTCTCCCGTACTTTCCTTCAGAGCCCCTCAAACTTTAAGCTAGCTCTGGTAACGAGCGTGTCACCTCATCATGTGTGTGGACATTCCTAGAAATTACACTGCCAAGATAAGTGAATTTATCCGCAGCACTGAAAACTTCTCCATTTGTGGTAACCAGTGGTGTCTATGTGTGGTGTGGTGTCGGCTGGTGGAGAACCTGTGTTTTCTTGGTGTTAATTGTCAGGGCAAAATTAGTACAAGCAACAGAAAATTGATCCATACTCTGTTGCATCTCTAAGAGGCCGCATCGAGTGCACAATCATCCATGAACACATCAACTCTCCTTCCACTTTAGTGTCAAACGGTAGCCTTTTCAAGTTAAATAATTTATCACCATGAAGTAGCTGACCTTGATGCCATTTTCCATCTTCACTGAAGGCATCTGACAACATTGCTGAGAACATCATGCTAAAAAGCATGGGAGCAAGCACACAGCTTTACTCCATTGATTATTGGGAAAGTGCAAGAGCATCATCCATTATCCAGAACCAGCAAACATACTGTCATGAAATGGCTGTACAATACTGAGGAAGTTCTCCAGGCAACCAAATTTTGCCATGATTTTCCTCAAACCCTCATAACTGACAATATCAAGATACCTCCACTCCAAATATTCATGTGGACTATTTGTGCCTAGGCAATGAGGAAAAAAAACCTATTACTCTTTGCAGATGGTATGAGGGTATATTTAAACAATCCTAGATAATCCACTGTGTGTGTGTGTGTGTATGTGTGTATGTGTTCATCCTTCATTGCCGAAGAAGACCATGCCATCAGAGAAATGATGACATGACTTGCCCTGGACTTTGTTTTGAATGAGGGAGGGCTGTGCAGGTCATCATCCTCATTTCTCCTCCAGAGTCATTTGAATCCAGTAACCAGATATTCATCAGGATGACTGGAGATTACCCAGGATGAGGCAATTGGAGTTAAGTGACTTGCCCAAGATCACCCAGCTAGTGAGTGTCAAGTGTCTGAGGTGACGAAAAACTAGTCCAAACAATTAACTCCAACAAAGTTGCAATATACAAAATAAACCCTTATAAATCATCAGCGTTTCTACATATTACCAACAAAGTCCAGCAGAAAGAGATAGAAAGAAAAATGCCTTTTGAAATAACTTCAGACAATAGAAAATACTTGGCAGTATATCTGCCAAGATAAACCCAGAGATTATACAAATACAATTACAAAACACGTTTTACATAAATAAAGATAGATCTAAACAACTAGAGAAATTTAATTGCTCAAGGGAAGGCTGAGTCAATAAAATAAAAATGATAGTTCTACCTATGTCAATTTACTTATTCAGTGCCATATCCATCAAACTAACAAAGAATTATTTTCTATAGAATGAGAAAAAAATAGTAACAAAATTAATCCACAAGAACAAAAGATAAAAAAAAATCAAGAGAAGCAATGGAGAAATATTGAAGACGGTGGCCTAGGAGCTCCAAATTTCAAATTAGATTACAAAGTGATAATCATCAAAATCATCTGGCACTAAGAAACAGAGAGATAGACCAGTAGAATAAGCTAGGTTCACAATACACAGTAAATAACCATAGCACTCTAGTGTTTAATAAACTCAAAGATCTGAACTTTGGGAGCAAGAACTCACCATATGAGAAAAATTTCTGGAAAAATTGGAAAGCAGTTTGACAGGAATGACACATAGACCAATATAGCACACTGTAGACCAAGAAAAAGTCAAAATGGATGAATGACTTAAACATAAAGGAAAATGTCAGAAGAAAAATTAGGGGAGTAGGGAAAAATATACTTGTCAGATCTATGGATATGTTTGTGAGGTAGAGGTAGAGGAAATTACAGGAAATAAAATAGATAATCTTGATAACATAATTAAAAAGCTTTTTCACAGATAAAATGAATGCAGACAAAATTAGAAGGAAAGCAGAAAACAGGGAAAAAATTTCGTAGCAAGTTTCTCTGATAAAGTCCTGATTTCTCAAATATATTGTGTAGGAAGCTTAATCAAGTTTAGAAAACAAGAGCTATTTCTTAGTTGATAAATGGTCAAAGGATATAAACAGGCAATTTTCAGAAGAAGAAATCAAAGATATCAATAGTTACAGGAAAAAAGTGCTCTAAATCACTATTGATTAAAGCAATGTAAATAAAACAGCTTTGAGATAGTACCGTACACCTATCAGATGTCATCACAGAAAAGAAAATAACAAATGCTGGTAGGGATATGGAAAAATTGGGACACTAATGCACTGGTGGTAGAGTTGTGAACTGATTCAACAATTCTGCAGAACACTTTGGAACTATACCCAAAAGTCTACAAAACTGCACATTCTTTGATCTAGCAATACTAGTTTTTTTTTTTGGGGGGGGTTTCTTTTAGGAGGAGATTTACATATTTTCTAAATCTTTACATAATTATGTAGTGTTTTAAGGTTTGCAAGATGCCTTAGGAATATCTCATTTAATCTTCACCACAACTCTGAGAGGTAGGTGCTATTATTATCTCTATTTTGCAGATGAGAAAACTGAGACAGATAAAGGTTAAGTGACTTGCCCAGGGTCACACAAGTTGCTAGTGAGACTAGAATGGAACTCTAGTCTTTCTGAATTCAGGTCCAACAGTGTGCCATCTAGTCCTAAGAAATCTGGACAGTTTAAATTTATAATCTTCTAGAATATAGTGAGTACCCATGCTTTTACAAAAATTCTGATTTTTATCTGTCCAATGATCTCCCTTTTATATATTTTCTAACTCAGTTTTAAAAAATCAGATATTGTATATTTTCTTTAAGTATTTTAAAAAATCTTTATTTTTTTCTATTTCTATTTCTTTTTGTCTCACGGAATCATTGATTTCTTTTTAATCTATTTTAGTTTTTAGAGTTTCCAATACTTGGATAATACTACTTTCTCCTCTAAAGTATTAATTCTCCTTCCAAATTTTTCTCACAGAGATTTTCAGTTTTTTAATCTTGCTTAATTTCTTCCAAGTATTCATGTTGTCTATGTGAAAAATTCATTTTTCCTCAAATCTCTTCTTGTAGTTGTTATAGAATAATTTTTGGCTCCTTTTGGAGGATCTCTAGATTTGCAATAATTTTTTTAACTAGTTGTGTTATTCTTTGGTTTACCCATCTCTTAAGCTTTAGTGCCTTTGATAGAATACTAGATTCTGGTTGGTCTCAAACTAAATCTCCTGGGTTTCTGTACTGACCAGGAATGGAAAGTCAAGATACATGAGAAAATAGTAAGAGTGATAAGTAAGCTACAAGTTCAAGTCACTACACCCTATGACACTGCAAAATTTTTGGAGATGATTGTTGAGACAATGTGAGTGATGTCTGAATGATTATGGAGTATAGGAGAAGAGTCAAAGGACTGTATTGAGGCAAATATTGTCCTTATTGGCAAAAGGGGACAAATGTCCGAACTATAGACTGGTGAACCTTACCTAAAATTGTTGGACGAATTCTAGAAAGAAACCACAAAGGGATGATGTGTAATCAATTAGAAAGGGAAACAACAAAGCATTAACACAAAACAGGGACCCATTAAAAACAAGTCATGTCCAAGCTACCCTAGTGAGTGGCTTTGCTTCCAGGTTCAATTTTGAACTTGTCATCCACTGAAACTGCTAAATCTTTTTCAGATTAATTGCCATCTAGATACTCCTGTTATTTTGACTTAAGGAGTTGATTTTTTTGTACCCTAGTTTAAGACTTTGAATTTTCCTCCTTGAAATATGATCTTAGTAGATTTGGTCAAATATTCTAGACTATAATTACTTTTTTTTATTATGTCATCCAATAGCTACCTTACTTATCTTTGCATTATGTTCATATTTGATGAGCATGCCATCAACATTTTATCCAATTCACTCATAAAAATGTTATAGAGCCGAGGGACAAACATAGCTCTGTGGGCACTCCACTAGGTACCTCTGTATAATGTAACCTAAAACTAATCATGAGTTCTCTAGATTCAACCATTAGTCTAGTTATCCACTGACTAGATCACATGCCTTCCATTCTGTTGTTAGGTACATCATGAGAGATTTTGTCAGATGATTCACTAAAATCAAGGGAATATATCTACAGAATTTCCTTGATTTATTAATCTAATACTTGTGTCAAAAATTAGATATATCTGTCTGAAATTGTTTGTGATGGAGCTATGTGAAATCAGTGTGATAATGTTCTTTTCTAAATGTTCACTAACCAACTCTCATTGATAGGTTTTAGAATTTTGATAGGAGTCAAATTTGAGGTCATTGCCCTATAATTAAGATTTCATTCCTTCTTTTATGTTTTATTTTTGAGAACTGAGACATTTTCCCATTCATTGTTCTATAGTATGTATCTCCACAATCTTCAAAAAATTAACAGAGTGCTTACACTTGCCTCTTCTCTCTGTATCATGTGATGTGATTCATTTAGACCTGCTGACTTTACATCTCAACTGAAAGTCAAAAGTATGTTTATTGTCACTTTGTTTTTCTTGGATTTCAACTTCCTATAAGCCATTTTTCTGTTGTTATTGACAGGATATTGGTAGTTTTTCTTGGCAGGAAAATGGAAAGAAAACAATAGCTGAAAGCTTCTGGCTTCACTCTGTTGTGCTTTATCCTTGTCTTTCCCCCCATGAGCAGGGATTCTATCCTTTCTTTGACTTTACTGTTTTCCACAAATCTGTTGTTTGAACTCGTATCCTTACTACTCAAGGCCCTGGAGCTGTAGTTCTGGGCCCTATGGGTTGTTACATTGGTTTCATCATCAATTCTTTACAGGTCTATTCCACCTGGAGTCAAAGGATTTGATGCAGAGGTGATAGTAAAAATTGAGAACAATTGCCTATAATGCTTTTCTAAGCAGTATATCACAAGTTATCATCATTTCTTAATCTTTTTTATGATAGGTATCTGAGTAAAATACCTTTAAAGCTTTTGATAGGGCTTGAATTTGCTAGTTTGAGTCATACCGGGGATACATTCAGGTGGTGCTCTACAGAACGTCAAGTCTATTGTATATACTGCTTATGTCCATTTTTAAATTTCAATATTACCAAAGGTTGGTGACCTGGGAAACCAGGAAAGTCACCCCTCTCATTTTAAAACACTGAGGTTTATATTTACAAATTTTGGACTTGCCAAAGCTGTCCAAATTGTCTAAATTTAGAATTTGAAAGGAATTGGAAAGTTTCAGCCTGGGGAAAAATATAATCCAAGTCCTCAAACTCATTAGTATAGGGTTCTCATTCCCAGAAAAGAAATCTCACAAAAATGTACTTCTAGAAATTGTGAGGAAATACCTGACAATAAAGAAAATAGGAAAATGAAAAAAAAAATCAGTGGGGGGGGGATGTCTGGAGAACCATAGGAAAGACAGATTATAAATTTATGAAGAAAACAAATTTATTTTTAAAAACAAAAGTAGGTGATGTAGAAACAAAGTATAATAATACAATCTATTTTAAAACTAGGAAAAAGAGAAGATGGACAATAAATTAAAAATATAAGCTTCAGGGTGAACTATTGTACCTTCAATTCATTTGTATCCTTGGTTAAAAAAGTGAGTTCCAATTCATTTGTGGCATTTTCAGGGCTTGAACCAGATGAAGGGATGTTGGTGGAAATGATTTTTTCTTCTTTCTTCTCCTTTGTGGAGAGGCAATGAGAAAAAAGACCATAAATACTGAAGACAGTAAATATTGTCATCAATGGCTCATACAGATGAAACAGAAAGGAAGCAACAAGGAAAATGTCCTATAGTTTGCTAAGGCACTTTTCCCAATGGAGGTCCATCTGCTGGAAACCAAAGAAGGTCTGAAATAGCTTATCCTGGGGCTCCTCAGGCTACTGTCCATGTTTACATATACAGGCCATAAGTCATGAGAAGAGGAGAAACTGAGGCACAAAAAATGAAAAATGAGAGATGGGATTAGATGCGAACATAATCCTTGGTAGAAAAATATTTTGGAAACCATTGTTTTTAATGACTTTGGCCATGAACAGGAAATAAAGATGGTGTGGTATCCATGCTCACTTCTTTCTTTTCATTTGATTCATGAAAAAAGAATGGTTGAAAGAGGAATGTTGATGTGAAAGAGCAAATATCAAAAAAGCCAGCAAAAATGGAAGAATTTTTTGTTCATTCATTTAAAAATTAAATTTATTTTCTTATTCTACACTTAAGTAACAAAAAAAGAACTATATATGAAACTGTGGATCCCCACTTGTTTTTTATAAAAAAAAGTATAAAATAAGTTGCACATGTTACTTTCAAAAGCATCTCTGTTTCGTTCTGAATTTCCTTCAATGGTCTCTTCCATCCATTTAAAAAAGTTTTAATGTTTTTTTTTGGCATCACTATTTCTAAATTCCCTTTCGACCATATTGCTTCACCAAAAGAAAAATAAAAACTCACAAAAGAGAGGAGGGGAAAAAACCTTTTGTAACAAATAATCACGCAAAATGAATCCACACTATGGTTGTCCCCAAAACGTATGTCCCTTCCTGCATCTTGATTCTATCATCTCTTCGTCAAGAGTTGGGCAACATGCTGAATTGCAGGTCCTCTGGAAACATGGTCATCAAGTCCAAAGTGTTTTTTTTCCCCTTAGGGTTTTTCCTTCCTGTTTCTGCTCACATCATACTACCCAGTATTCTTTGAAATGTCTTCCATCATTCCTTATGGTGCAATAATACTCCTTAATATTCATATACCACAATTTGCTCAACCATTTCCCAAATGTCAAGCTTTCCATTAGATTCTAATTCTTTGGTTCTCTTTATTGTTTTTTATTTTAAGTCCCCTTCACGATTTTGGTTTTCATAAAGCTATTCCTTCCCTGGCGTTATCCTTTCTCTTAACATTCATCCCTGCTCACTTGTTTCCCTGATGACTTTGGTATCTATATCTATATCTATCTATCTATATATCTATACTTGTTCCTGTATCTATCTTCAATCCTTTGTTTCAGGAAACAATGGGGTTCAACAGATGCCTGCTCCTCTGATGCCTTCCTTCATGTTTGTATTCTTTTTTGGTCACTTTCCACAATTAGGAGATGTAGTAAGTCCCACCCCCTTCTTCCTCTTTCATCACTAGTATATTCTCTTTTTCTCCCCTTTCCTTTTCCCTCTTCAATTCCCCAGAACAGAATTGATTCATTGCTAAATCCTCTGTTTTTATCATTTAATTCTAACAATGACTTTTGATGACATTAAAGTTCTGAAGGGACATTTGTTTCTTCCTCCCCTATTAGAATGTTAGTGCAACTTCATTACATGGCCCATCCCAATTGCTCAATTAAACATACTTTTTCAGGCTTTTCTTGACTCTTGTATTTCTATTTCAAAGTTCCTACTTATGTCTAGAATTTTTGTCAGAAATCTTTGAAAGTCCTCTGTTATATTTTCCTTTGAAATCTGCTCAGCTTTTTTAGGGGAATTATTCTCAGATGTAAGACTATATTTATTGCCATTTAGAATATTATATTCCAAGATCTCCTCTTGTTTATGGTAGAAGTTGCCACATTTTGAGTTTTCCTTATTATAGTTCCTTAGTACTTGAATTACCTCTTTCTGGTTGCATGAGGTATATTGTAGGAGTTCTGAATTTCAGCTATGACATTCCTAGGACTTTTCCCTTTTGTGGTTTCTTTCAGGAGGAGACTGATGCATTTTCTAAATCTTCACATAATTATGTAGTTCTTTAATGTTTACAAAGTGCTTTAGGAATATTATCATATTTGATTCTTACTGCAACTCTAGAATATATGTGCTATTCTTATCTCCATTTTACAGATGAGGCAACTGAGACAGACCAAGGTTAAGTGACTTGCCTAAGATCTCATATCTGGTAATGTCTAAGCCTAGAATTAAGTTCAGATTTTCCTGAATCTAGGGCCAGAATCATATTCACTGTACTACCTAATTCTAAGAGACTTCAGCAGTGAGTTTCCAGGCTTTTAAAAAATCCTTTTTAAAAATTTATCCAATGATCTTTCCTTGATCTGTTTTCCAGCTCAATTTTAAAAAATCAGATATTTGGTCATTAGATTTTTGATCTTTAAAAGGTCTAGAGAGAATTTCAGGTTTTTGCTGAAGTAGGAATGTGAGACTTGAATGACTTGTAATTTTCTTGGGCAACAAGGCAGTAAAATTTTCATAACTATATTATGATAAAAAACTGAGTAGCAAAGAGTCTGAATAGTTTGCTCAGACTAGTACTTGTCTGATCCCCTCCACATCCAGAACTCATTCTACCACATGATCAATTTAACATTTATTTGGCCCCTACTGCAAACGATGTTATGCCCTACAAAGCTTAACAGCACACTGAGTCTGCCTGCAAGAAACCTGCAATCCGGAAGTTAGGATACTAAGTGTCACTTTATTTAGTTCTGTTTTTTTTAAGAGAAGAAGGAATGTAGATAAAATATAAGGGAGAAAGATGACCTCGGGCATGGAAGTGAAGAGCATTTTTGAATCAGGAATTTTTGCCATGAGTGTAGGAAGGAAAGAGGTTGAGATTTAAGATGAAACAACAGTCTTTGAACTGAAGGAGATGGATTTTTTTCCTTTCCCAGTGACTTAAATATAGAACTTGAAGTTGAAAGATTTCTACAGCAGCCTAAATGAAGTTTTGGTTTTGATTTATTTTCATTTTAAATGAAGGTGAAGAGGGAAATCAAGGAATAGATAGGATTGCTGCTTAAGATTCCAGTGATATAGCAGATACAGTGTTAGACTTGAAGTCAAGAGCACCTGGGTTAGAACCTTATCCTAGATGCTTACTAACTATGTGATCCAGAGGAAGTTATTTAACCTCTTTCAGCTTAAGCTTCTTCATCTGTGAAATGAGCATAATTGCAGCACCTACATCAAAGGGCTGTTAGGAGAAACAAACCAATGAGATTATATCTATCATCTATCCATCCATCCATCCATCCATCTATCTATCTATCTATCTATCTATCTATCTATCTATCTATCTATCTATCTATCTATCTATACACATATATACATACATATATGTCTTCAAGCCTTAATTGCTAAATAAATCTTAGCCATTATTATTATGGGATAGATGGTAATGAATCTTCCCCCTCTTGACTCCCCCAAGAGAAAAAATAAGGATGTATTCAGTTCCAAGGAGAATGATGCTTGCATTGGTAAAGATAGAACAAAAATGTTGGAAAACATTCCAGAGTTCAATAATAAGAGGATTACTTGTAAGCAAGTAGAAGGGGAAGCCACAATCACTAATAAACATCATGTGCCCACTAAAAACAAGTCATATCCCAGTTATCCCACCGAGGCTGTTCCCTAACCTCCTGTGTCTTTGACTCTGTAGATAGGTTATCATATTGTGTTTGTCATAGAATAAAACGACTAAATCTTTTTTTCGGACTAATTCAACCTTAAGATTTTGAATTTCTCTTCTTGCAATATGATTGTAGAAGATTTGGACAAATATTCTAGACTATAAATCTCACCCCCTTTTTTATGCTGGCATCTGACAGATCAGTTACTCTTCTATCTTTGTGTCATCTTTAAATTTGATTAGCATACCATCAATGTTTTACCCAATTGAATGATAAAAATATTACATATTACAGTGTCAAATATAGATCTGTGGGCACTCCACTAAGGACCTCTGTACAATGTCACAAAGAACACAGTTATGGATTCTCTGGGTTTGGTCATTTACCCAGCTGTCTACTGATTAGCTCACATCTCTACCGCCTTGTTGTCAGGTATATCATGAAACATTCTGTCACTCAGGTGACTCAGATCACTCAGACCAAGTTTAACTATCCCTAATGTTTCCTTGATTTATTCATCTAATAACTGTTGAGAAAAAGAAAATTAGAAATATCTGTCTGGGAGGTTGTGTTTGTAAATATCACTAACCAACTCTTTATTGATAGGTTTTAAAATTTTGATAGGAATCAAATTCAAGATAATTTGCCTATAATTCACAGACTCCCTCCTCCTTTTTTAAAAAAAATAGATTTTCCTTTTTTTTTTTAATATGTATATTCAGGTCAGCTAGTGGCACAGTGGATAAAAGGATTGGTTCCAGAGTTAGAAATATCAGAAAGACAACTGTTAGCTGAGTGACCCTGGGCAAATCATTTAGCTCCTGCCTACAAAAAAACTGGAGAAGGAAATGGCAAACCACTCCTGTATTTTTGCCAAGGAAACCTGTATTTTTGCCAAGGAAACCCCATGGTCCATGGGGTCAACAAGAGTTGGACAAGACTGAATGACTGAATAACAAGTATGTATATCTACAATTTTTCAAAAGAACTGATGGTAGCTCATATCCCCCTCTTCATCCTGTGACCTTGGGATATGATTAATTTTGACCTTCTGACTTTAAACCTCAACTGAAAATCAAGAGTAAATTTATCATCATTTTTTCTTGGATTTCAACTTCTTTTTAGCCATTTTTCTTCTGTTATTGACAGCACACTAATAAATTTTTGGGGCGAGGAAAATGGAAACGAAGTTAGTTGAAAGCTGATTTCTGTCATACTTTATCCTTGTTTTTTCCACCCTGAACTATTCTATTCTTTGTATGATTTTACTGTTTTCTACCAATCTATCATTTGAGCCTGTACTCTTATTGCCTACTGCTCTGGAGCCATAGTAACATCAACTTAATCATCAATCCCTTATAGGTCTATTCCATCTGGACTCATAGAACCTCATGTAGAGTTGATGGTAAAAATTAAGAATGTGGACAATAATGCTGTCCTAGAGTTGGTCGATCACAAGTTACCATCATTTTCCTATCTTTCATGATGGATATCTGGGTAAAATGCCTTTAATGCCTATGACGGGTTTTGTACTTGTTGCTTTGAGTGATATAGACTATCCATGCCTGGGATACATCTAGGCAATGATCTGTAGAGTGCCATATGTACTTCTCGGTGCATTGTTTTATTTTTGTTTTTAATATGACCAAAGATTAGATACCTGGATGGTCAGGAAAATCATTCTTATTATTTTAAAGAGTTGATTCTTGTATTTATACTTTACATTTACATATTTTGGACTTGCTCCAGCTTATCTTTGCAAGGAACTATAGTTTCAACCCAATGGAGAAAAGTGACCTAAAGCCCCAAACTCAATGGTATGGAACTCTTTGCTTACTGATGATTGCCCCTCGTCTGCTTGAGAGATGGGGCAGAGTTGGATAGAGTATGAAAGAGCTGCAGTTTCATCAGTCTTTTTTGAGTTTTTCTCTAATCACTGGAGGCTTTCTGGATATTTTTGGCTTTTAGCTTTGAAAGAGAAGATAGATGATGCCAGTCTCACTTCAGGAAGACTCTGGGAAGAAGCCAATATGAGAGGAGTTGGCAGTCTCCATCAAGTCTCTGTCCCCAACCTGCTACATCAGAGACTTGGAGGAACTTCCCCTTGGCTGAGATCTGGGACTCACACTTGGTTGAGCTGAATTACCTTACTCTCAAAGGGAGAGCTTCTCCAAACTTTATTATGTTGTATATTCTTTTATGTACTCTGTAATATATATATATATATATATATATATATATATATATATATATATATATATATATATTAAATACTCTTCCCCTGATTTCAGCCTGGCTATCAAATTGACTCACAACCTAGGCGTCACCCTGGAGTCCTTATGATCTCTCATGTTCCATATCCAAGCAGTTGTGAAAGCCTGTTGGTTTAAACTTTGTAACATCTCTCGAATATGCCCCCCTTTCCCCTCTGACACTGCTACCACCTGGTGTAGGCCCTCCTCACCTCACACCTAGACTATTGCAAAAGCTGCTGGAGGTAGTGGTGGTCTTACTGCCTCAAGTCTCTCCCCACTATGACCTCTCCTCCATTCAATCACTAACATAATTTTGAAGGCCCAATCATGTCAAACTGCAACCGTAATACCCTGTTCAATAAACTCCAGCGGCTCCCTGTTTCCTCTGTGAGCAAATAAAATGCTCTGTTTTGCAGACAAAGCACTTTAGCCTGGCCCCTCCTACCTTTCCAGTCTTCTTGCACCTTACTCCCTACCACATATTCTTCAGTCCAGTGACACTGGTCTCCTGGCTCTTCTATGCACAAGATCTTCCATCTCTTGGGTCTGGGCATTTTCTTGGCTCTTCTCTGGAATGTTCTCTCTCCTTCAATCTGATGGCAGACCTCCCTGACTCCCTTTAAGTCCCAACTAAAATATCACCTTTTACAGAAACCCTTCACTAATAACTCTTAGTTGCAGTGCTTTCCCTCTGTTAATCATTTCCTATTTATCATATATATGTATATATGTATACATATACATCTATCTACATATGTATGCATATATGTACATAGTCACTTGGCACATGTTTGTTTGCATGGTGTCTCCCTCATTAGATTTTAGCTACAAGAGGGCAGGGACTGCCTTTTGCTCCATTTCTTATCATCAATGCTTAGCTCAGTGTTTGTTACATAATAGGTGCTTAATAAATGTTTGTTAAATTGAATTGAATTATATAAATGGGTTTCTTTACAAATTGCTGTGTAGTCATTGTGGAAGTAGTATTTGGTGGAAAAGGAGTTAAGGCTGGGAAATAATACTTGGCATCCAGTCTCTCTCCATAATGAACAGTGATCTGAGGTGAACTTGAATATGAAAACCATATACCCTAGGCTAACAATTTTTAAGGGAGCAGGAAGATGTAATTCTAGCCCTGTGCCACAGTTCTCTGAGGAGAGTTGAATGGCCAAGTTTCTGCCCCATCCCACCCCCACATCCTGATTCCCTTAAGTCTCCTTTGGAGAAAGATGGGGAAAAAGAGGTTAGAGATGTCTATTCTGCATCACTTTAAGTCACAAAACTTCAAGCCTCATGTGAGGGGACAGTCCTTGCTACATTGCCAAGGAGGAAAAATTTGAAATACTGTCTTTGCTTCCAATTCCACTGAAACTTTTGAACAAAGATAGTGGTTAAATCAAAGAAAAAAAAATCTGACAAAACATATGATTTAAAAGATTCAGAGGTAAAAATAGTCCCAAAATTTACTTTTAAAATTACTAGAAATGATGGAAAACTAGCAGAGGACAAGATAAATTAGAAAATAAATGTAAATAAAAAAAGATATTCAATTGGGGGAAATCATAGGAAGGATAAAAATTTCTAAAATAAATTTATTTCATAAAAGAAATCTAGGTCATATAAAAATAAAACAATAAAATTTATTTTAAAAATAGAAAAAAAGAGAGGGATGCTTTGCAACTCTTGTTCTTGCTTTGCTTGAGTTAATGTCTCTGCTTAAGAAATAGAAAAAAAGAGAGGATGCATAAGAAACTAAAAAGGGAAGATTCAGGGAACCCCACTGTACCTCCAATTCATGTGCATCTTTGATTGAAGAGCTGGCTTCAACATTGTTAGTGGCATCATGAGGACTTGAACCAGGGACTTTGGTAGACATGTTTTCTTCTTCTTTCTTCTTTGAGGAGAGACATAAAGACAAAAGATCATAAATATTGAACACGATAAATATTACCATCAATAACCAATACACTTGAAACAGAATGGAAGCAACAAAGATAATGTCCTATGGTTTGGTAAAACACTTTCCCCAAAAGAGACTGGTCCGCTAGAGACAGCAAAGATCTCAACTGGATTTTTCTGAGATTCATTAGGCTACTTCCCATACTTGGCCTCATGTGAGCTTACATGTACAGGCTGTAAGTTATATGCAGAGGAACAACTAATGTACAAAAAAATAAAAAATGAAAAGAAAGAAAACCAATGATTTTAGTGACTTTGTCTATGAACTTCTTGACTTGTCTATGACTTCTTGTTACTATGTATAGATTTGTTTGTTGCTGTGATGGACTTGGCTTTCTGGAGTTTGAGTAGATGTTTTGGTTCTGTCTTCCATGTGGGGAGTCTGTTGTATTCCATGATTCAGAATTGTACCAGCATATTAATGGCTGCTGTATGTGTTGTGAATATCATGTTGGCACTACACCCCTTCTCCCAGTGACTTCCTCTGTTCTCATCCCTTAATTTCATTTCTTTTTGGATATTATTCTACCATACTCAACTCAGCTCATGCCCTCTCTATACCCTCATTCTAACTGCCTTATTACTGATAAAGTTCTTAAGAGTTTCAAATATTATCTTCCCAAGTAGTAATGTAAACAGTTTAATCTTATTGAACATCTTATGTTTTCTCTTTCCTATTAACTTTTTTATGCTTCTCTTGAGTCTTGTATTTGAAAAACAGATTTTCTGATCAGGTCTAGTCTTTTCATCAGGAATACTTGAAAATCTTTATTTCATTAAATATCCATTTTTTTTTCACCTGAAGCATTATACTTATTTTTTTGCTTGGGTAGGTGATTCCTGGTTGTAATCCTAGCTTCTTTGCCTTCCAGAACATCTAAGCCCTGATCCTTTAATGTAGAAGTTGCTAAATCCTGTGTAATTCTAATGGTGGCTCCACAATATTTGAATTGCTTCTTTCTGGCTGTTTGCAGTATTTCTCCTTGACCAGGGAACTCTGCAATTTTGGCTGTAATATTCCTGGGATTTGAGAATTTCATTCATGAGGTAATAGGAGGATTCTTTCAATTTCTGTTTTATCCTTTGGTTCTAGGATATCAAGGCAGTCTTACTTGATAGTTTATTGGAAAATGATGTCTAGATTCTTTCTTTGATCACCTCTTTCAGGTAGTCCAATAGTTCTTTTTAAATTTTTTAAAGATTTATTTTCTTTTTAATTTATGGAATAAAACAAGCATTTCCATAACATAGTATAAGAAAATGATAATTGCATGTGAAACTGTAAATTTATTATGTACAACTTGCTTTTCCTTTTAAATATATAATGAAGTTATCACATAAATTTCTTTCCCCCCTTTTTCTCCTTTGCCTACCCTGCCTTCAAGATGGCTATCATTAGATATAAATATGTATATATATGTATATATACATATATGTGTATACACATATGTGTATGTATATGTGTATGTGTATGTATGTGTTGGTTGGTTATTGTCCTTTGATCTCGAAGATGACCAAAATGACATCACCCTGATAAAGTGAAGTTTCAACGTATCCGACTGTGACTGATCAGACCAATATGAGCTCGGAATGCTCTATCACAGGTTGGGCACAGATAGTCCATATGAATATTTAGGGTGGATACTCCAAATTTGTGCATCCTACATTTACTTTGTGCTGTCTCAATTCTGCTTTGCTCATAGAGCACAATACCCTTTCTGATGTGGGCATAACATGCTGAGTGGTCCTGTGCCAGTGTCTCCCATGTTGCACAGTCAAATCCAAAGTTCTTGAGAGAGACCTTGAGAGCATCCTTGTATCGCTTCTTCTGACCACCATGTGATCACCTGCCCCATGCAAGTTCTTCATAAAATACTCTTTTTGGCAAGTGTACATTTTGCATTCAAACAATGTGACCAACCCATTGGAGCTGCACTCTCTGAAGCATAGTTTGAATGCTTGGCAGTTCAGTTCAAGCAAGGACTTCAGTGTCTGGTACCTTATCCTGCCAGACAGTTCAGATGGAAGTGATTCAGTTTTCTGGCATGGCGCTGGTAGAGTGTTCATGCTTCATAGACATACAACAGTGACATCAGTCTCATAATCTGAAGGTCCTGAGTTTGAGCCTCAGACAAGGCAAGATGATGTATATGCATATATGTATGTATATGTATGTATCTGTGTATATATATACTCATTCTATATATACTTCTATTTATTAAGTCTTTCTCTGGATCTAGATAACATCTTCCTTAATTTGTCCTTTGTAATTACAAATTTGGGTATTTGTAATAGTCAAAATGACTTATTCACTCAAAGCTGTTCTTAAAACAATATTGCTGTTACTGCAAACAATATTCTCTTGCTTCTGCTTCATTATTTCATGCAAATCTCTCCATGATTTTTTAAGATCATTGAGCTTATCATTTCCTATAACATAGTAGAATTTCATCACATCATACAACACAACTTGTTCAGCCATTCCCCAGATGACAGGCATCCCTGCAATTTCCAGTACTTTGCCACCATGAGGAGAACGACCATAATAAATATTGTAGAACATATAGATTCTTTGCTTTTTTCCCTAGTCATCTTGGGAAAGAGATCTAGTAGTGATATTGTTGGGTCAAAGAGTATTGACAGTTTAAAAACTCTCTGGGCATAATTCCAGATTGTTGTCCAAAATGTTTAGATCAGTTCACAATATTAAAATTATCTCTCTTTAATCTATTTTCCATGTCAGCTATTTTTCCAATGAGACAGTTCATATTTTCTTCCATAATTTTCATTCTTTTGATTTTGCTTTATTGTTTCTTAATGTCTCAAGGAATCATTAGCTTCCACTTGCCTAATTTTAATTTTCAAGGAATAATTTTCTGCAGAGAACTTGTGTAACTCCTTTTCCATTTGGTCAATTCTACTTTTAAAGGAGTTGTTTTCTTCGATGAATTTTTGTACATCTTTTCCCATTATTTGTGGTTGTTTTATTGAGTGTTGACTCCCTTTTTTATGTTTTTCTTGCATCACTATGATTTTCCTGTTTTGGGCCTGAGACCAGTTCACATTTTTTTTTGAGAGTTCACATATAGATATGTCTACTTCTGAGTTCATGTTTTGAACACCCCTGTCACAACAGTAATTTTCTGTGGTCAAGGGTTGGCTGCTCACTTGTCCGGTAGCTGCCTGGTCTGTACTGTGCTCCCCCTTTACCCACCTGAGATAGACATTTCTTGCTGAACATCTAAATTGTCTTGGGCTGGAAAACTATTTCACCCCACCCTTGTGTTGGTTCTAGCCTTCCAGAAAGAATTATTTTATAGGTTTTTGGAGGCAAATTTGGGAGTGCTCTGGTGAGTTCCTTCCTTAGTTCCTCACTTTGACTCCAACTCCTAGATTTGAAGCCAGTCAGGAATTTCTACAATGTGTATGAAAGCGTTTGAAATATAAATTGAGTTAAAAAGATTTGGCAGTGGTTTTAAGGCTGGAACTGAAAGAGAAGGATTTTTATTTCCTTGCCAAATGAATACAGAATCTGAAATTGGGAGATTATTTCCAACTCTAAATGGAGTTTTGACTGTGACACACTTAAATTTTAGTCGGAGGTGAAGAGGCAGAACAGGGAATAAATAGGACTGCTGCTTGGGACTCAAAGGTGGTATACTGTATACAGTTTCAGACTTGAAGTCAGGAAGCACCTGAGTTGAAGGACCTACCTAAGATACTATATGCGTATCCTGAGGAAAGTCACTTAACTTCCATCTGCTTATGTTTCTACATTTGTAAAATAGGAATTATAATAACACCTGCATCACATGGTTGTTGAGAGCAAGAAATTAAATGAGATAACACATGTAAAGCATTTTAAACCTTCAAGTGCTATATAAATGGTAACTATTAATTTTATTATTATTATTCTGGGGAGGATAGTAACGGATGACTTTTCCTGCCCCCTATAACATTAGATGTTATACATATATAGATGTTAACATTCTTCTAGGAGAATGATGTTTAAATTGGTATGAATAGAAAAATGTCTAAGGACTGAAAGCCAAGATACATATGGAAATGGTTACAGTGATCTCAATTGTCCTCCATTTGTTCGAGGCACCACATCCTATTGCATCAATAGAATTTGTGGAGATGATTTTTGAGACAAAATTGGTTGTCTCTGAATGGCTATAGAATATACAGGAAGAGTCAAAGGGTTGCATAGAGGTAAATGTTCTGATTTTTAAAAGTGGGAAAGGTCAATTGTTTGAACTATAGACAAGCAAATTTACAAGAATTGTTGAAAAACATTCTAGAATAAAAGGATGAAAGGTAAGCTATAATCACTAATGTACTCCATGGCCCTAGAGAAAACAAATGAAACCTAAGGTAACCCAGTGAAGCTGTCCCCCAGTCTTCTCTGTCCCTGCTTTTGCAGTGACATCAAATATTGACCTTTGTTATCCAATGAAATTCTTTACTCTGTTTTTTTTCAGATTAATTTATGTCTCTCTTAGTTTGAAAAGCTGAGTTTTTGCACCAAAGTTTAAAATTTAATTTATCTCTATGAAATAAGAATTTAATAGATTTGGCCAAATGTAGTGTGTAAATCTTTTTTTTCTTTTCATTCTGACATCTAGTAGGTTATTTGCACTTTAAACTTTGTGCGATCTTCAAATTTGAGTGGCATGCCAACCATGCTTTTATCCAACTCATTGATAAGAATATTACATAACAGAGGATGAAACATAAATCTGTGGATTAGGCACCTCTGTACCAGATGACATAAAAGTATATATGAGTTGTCTTTGTTTTGGATGTTAATACAATCATCTATTGATTAGCTCACATCTCTTCCATATTGTTGGCAACAATACTGTTGTCAAATGATTCCATAATATCAAATTAAAGTGTCCATAAACTTCATTTGATCACTTAGTCTAATAATCATGTGAAAAATTAAGAAAATGTTTGGTACAGTTTATGATGAAACTATGTGAGCTCTGTGTAATCATCACTTTCTTTGATAAATTTGATAAATTTTTTATTGATGGGTGATCAATAGACTTTTGCCCATCTACTCTTCTGTAGTATATATCTCCACAATCTTTAAAAAAGCGACTCACAGTAGCTTAACAATCCCATACACGTATTCTTTCTGTACCATAAGGTATGGTTCATTTACATCTGTAGACTTGTAATTGTTTATTGAAAGTCAAGAGCCCATTGATCATCAGTTGACTTTTCTTGGATTTTAATTCTCTATTAGCCATTTTTCTTCAATCATTTACCATTCACAGATAATTTTCTTTAGCACGAAATCAGAAACAAAGCCAGTGTTGAAAGTTTCTTCTCTCTTTTATGCCTCGTTCTTTTCCTCTCCACTCTGGGCAGTGGTTCTATCCCTTCTTTGTTTCTACTCTTTTTTACAAATCTCTCACCTAAGTGCCTAAGGCCAGAGAGTCATGGTTTCCAAGAAGGGCATCTTTGAAATGTTATCTCCCACTTCCATTGCCTCCTTTAAGTAGAATTAATGATTAAATCAATGGAAAAAAAATATGATGAAAGTATATGATGTGGACAATTTGAAAGATGAAAGCTTTCTAGAAACACAACTTTAAACATTACTGGAAATTGTAGGAAAATATGACAAAATATGAAAATAAAACAAATTGGAGAACAAATTCAAAAATGAAATATTCAATTTGGAGGATAAACAGTAGGACAGATAGATTGAAAGCTCAAATAAAAACACAAAAGTATTTTATAAAAGACATGTAGCTGATGTAAAAACAAAATATAATAATATATTTTAAAAATAAAGATAAGAGAAAGAGGGTAATAAATTAAAAGGGGAAACTTCAGGGCACACTACTGTACCTGCAATTCATTTGCATCCTTGGTTGAAGAATGGGGTTTGGCATCAGTTATGGCATCTTCACGGCTTGGACTAGGAATGGTGGTGGGTATGCTTCCTTTTTTTTTCTTCTCCTTTGAGGAAAGATGGAGAGAAAAAAACACCATAAATACTGAACAGGAAAAATATTACCATCAGTAGCCAACACAACTGAAATAGAATGAAAGCAGTAAAGGCAACACCCTGTGTTGGTAAAGCACTTTCCACAAAGGAGATTGGTCCATTGCAGACAAAGAAAGGTCTCAAATGGATTTTACTGGGGCTCTTCAGGTTACTTTAAATGTCTGACCTCACTTTAGCCTACATATACAGGCTGTAGGTCATATGTAGATGAAACACTGATGTACAAAAAATGCAAAAGGAGAGATAGGATCGGATACAAACTATTAGTTTTAACGATTTCATCCATGAACAGGAAATCAAGATGATGTAGCACCTATACTCATCTGTGCCTTTTCATCTGATTAAAAAAATGGTACAAAGAGAAAACAGGAGTGTGGAAGTGGAAGCACAAAACAAAACTGAAAAATAGAAAATATTGATGTTTTTAAAATTAATTTTATTCTGAATTTAAATAACAAAAATAATATTTCCAAATATACAGTAGTGCAAAAGAGGATGGCATATGAAAACATTAATCTCCACTTCATACCATTTGCTTTTTTTGAAAGTGCATGACGAATTTTACATGCTATTTTCAAAACTATCTTCTTTTTCTGTTTCTGCTTCTGAACTTTTTTCACTCTTCTGTGCATTTAAAATATGCTTTAATCACCTTTTTTGAGCATTATTATTCCTACTTTCTCCTTCTACCACATTGCCTCATCAAATAAAAAGTCTGGCAAGAGAAAGGAGAGAAAAAATCCTCATAAACAAATAAGTATCATCAAGCTAAATGACTCTCCATAACGGCCATGACCCTTCCTCCATCTTGAGTCCATAATCTCTCTACAAGAGTTGTAGCATGGTGCATCAAGGGTCCTCAAGAAACATAACTGGTTAATGAGTCTTCAAAATTTTCTTTTTCCTTTAGAGTTGTCTGTCTTGCTTCTGTGTACTTTATTCTATATCAGTTCATACTACCCAGTACTCTTTAAAATAATCTTTTTTAGTGTTTCTTAATGGGTAATAATATTCCTTTATGTTCATATACCAAAATATGTTGTGCCATTTCCCTTTATTCCCCTCCTCTGTGACTCTTATTTGAAATACTTTGCCCCCTTCTACCTCTCCCTTCGCCCTCTCCCAGTGACTCCCTCTTTCTTATCCCTTAATTTTATTTTTTTGGATATCATCCTATCATACTCAGTTCAACTCATGGCTTCTCACTATATACACTTCTTCTAACTGTCTTATTTCTGATAAAGTTCTTAAGAGTTTCAAGTATTGTCTTTTCAAGTTAAAATGTAAACATTTTAATCTTAGTGAATCTCCTGTGTTGACCTTGTCATCCAATGAAACCCTTTAATCTATTTTTCCAAATTCATTTATGTCTCTCCTAGTTTAAAAAGTTGAGTTTTTGCACCCAAGCTTAAGATTTTTAATTTATCTCCACTAAATATGAACTTCATAGGTTTGGCCAAATATTGTAGCTTATATACATTTTTTCCACTGCAGCTTCTTTGTATCATTTTCAAATTTGATTAGTATGACAACCAGACTTTTACCCAATTCACTGATAAAAATATTATACAACAGAGGGCCAAGCATAAATCTCTGGCTCTCTAGGGACTTCTATACCAGATGACACAAAAGCATCTATGAGTTGCCTTCATTTTGGCTATTAATACAATTGGGTTTTGATTAGCTCACATCTTTTCCATTTTGCTGGCAAAAGATTCACTAATACCAAATTAATCTGTCCACAAACTTCCTTTGATCATTCAGTGTAAAAACTTTGTCAAAAAAATTAAGAATATCTGCCTGGTACAGTTTATGATGAAACAATATGAACTCTGCATGATCACTTTCATTTTACCAACGTTCACTAACCGATTCTTTACTGATAGGTGATTGATAGAAACTTGCCCATCTATACATGTGTAGTATGTATATCTGCACCCTTTATAAGGTCAACTGACAGGAGCTCAACAATCTCATCAACTTATTCTTTCTGTACCCTGGGATGTGATTCATTTATACCTGTGGACTTTAATTCTCAATTGAAAGTCAAGAGCACATTGACCATCAATTGACTTTTCTTGGATTTTAATTCTCTATTAGTCATTTTTCTTCAAGTATTTACCATTCACAGATAATTTTCTTTGGCAGGAAATCATTAGTAAAACCAGTGTTGAAACCTTCTGGCTTCCATCTGTTAAGTCTTGATCTTTTCTTTTCCACCCTGAGCAGTGGTTCTATCCCTTCTTTGATTCTACCCTCTTTCACAAATCTCTTGAGTTGTATCCTCATTGCCTAAGGCCCAGAAGCTATAGTTCCAAAGGACAGTTTTTTTAAAAAGATTTATTTATTTATTTAATTTTTACATTCATTTTCACAAAATTTTGGGTTCCAAATTTTCTCCCCTTTTATCCCCTCCCCCCACCCCAATATCCCAAGCATCTAATTTTCCCTATCTCCAATCTGCCCTCTCTTCTGTCATCCCTCCCTTCTCTTGTCCCCATCTTCTCTTTTCTCCTGTAGGGCCAGATGACTTTCTATTCCCCATTAACTGTATTTCTTACTTCCTAGTAGCAAGAACAATACTAAACAGTTGTTCCTAAAACTTTGAGTTCCAAATTCTCCCCATCCCTCCCTCCCCACCCATTCCCTTTGGGAAGGCAGGCAACTCAATATAGGCCATATCTGTGTAATTTTGCAAATGACTTCCCTGATAGTCGTGTTGTGTAAGACTAACTGAATTACCCTCCATCCTATCCTGCCCCTCATTGTTTCTCTTCTGTCTTTTGATCCTGTCCCTCCCCAGGTGTCGACTTCAAATTGCTCCCTCCTCCCTTTGCCCTTCCTTCCATCATCCCCCACCTTGCTTATCTTCTTCTCCCCCACTTTCCTATACTATAAGATAGGTTTTCATACCAAAATGAGTGTGCATTTTATTCCTTCCTTTAGTCAAATGTGATGAGGGTAAACTAATTGTTTTTTTTTCTTTTCTCAGCTCTCCTCTTTTTCCCTCCACTAAAAAGTCTCCTACTTGCCTCTTAAATGACATATAATTACCCCATTCCATTTCACCCTCTTTCCTTCCACTACATTTCTCTCTCACCATTTACTTTAATTTCTTTTAAGATATGGTCCCATCCTATTCAATTCACTCTGTGCTCTCTGTCTCTCTGTGTGTGTGCATGTGTGTATGTGTGTGTGCGTGCATGCGTGTGCATGTGTGTGTGTGGTCCCACCAACTACCCAGATACTGAAAAGTTTTAAGAGTTACAGATATTGTCTTTCCATGTAGGAATGTAAACAGTTCACTTCTGGTAAGTCCCTTAAGACTTCTCTTTGCTGTTTACTTTTTCATGCTTCTTCTCATTCTTGTGTTTGGAAGTCAAATTTTCTTTTCAGCTCTGGTCTTTTCATCAAGAATGCTTGAAAGTCCTCTGTTTCATTGAAAGACCATATTTTCCATTTTCCCCTGAAGTATTATACTCAGTTTAGCTGGGTAGGTGATTCTTGGTTTGAGTCCTAGTTCCTTTGGCTTCTGGAATATCCTATTCCATGCCCTTCGATCCCTTAATGTAGAAGCTGCTAGATCTTGAGTTATCCTGATTGTGTTTCCACAGTACTGGAATTGTTTCTTTCTAGCTGCTTGCAAGATTTTGTCCTTGAGCTGGGATTTCTGGAATTTGGCCACAATGTTCCTAGGAGTTTCTCTTTTTGGATCTCTTTCAGGTGGTGATCAATGGATTCTTTCAATACTTATTTTGCCCTCTGGTTCTAGAATGTCAGGGCAGTTTTCCTTGATAATTTCATGGAAGATGATGTCTAGGCTCTTTTTTTGATCATGACTTTCAGGTAGTCCCATAATTTTTAAATTGTCTCTCCTGGATCTATTTTCCAGGTCAGTTGTTTTTCCCATGAGATATTTCACATTCTCTTCCATTTTTTCATTCTTTTGGTTTTGTTTGGTGATTTCTTGGTTTCTAGTAAAGTCATTAGACTCCATCTGTTCCATTCTAATTTTGAGAGAACTATTCTCTTCAGTGAGCTTTTGAACCTCTTTTTCCATTTGGCTAATTCTGCTTTTGAAAGTATTCTTCTCCTCATTGGCTTTTTGAACCTCTTTTGCCAATTGAGTGAGCCTATTCTTCAAGGTGTTATTTCCTTCAGCATTTTTTTGGGTCTCCTTAACCAAGGTATTGACTCGTTTTTCATACTTTTCTTGCATCTCTCTCATTTCTCTTCCCAGTTTTTCCTCCACCTGTCTAACTTGCTTTTCAAAATCCTTTTTGAGCTCTTCCAAGGCCTGAGCCCACCCGACATCCCCCTGGGGTGTCTGGGGTACTGAGGCCCCGCCCTCCACGTCTTTCCCTGATGGCAAGAATACGTCCTCGTCATCAGATCCGAATGTCGGGATCATTTGCATTTGTTGGAAAAAACTCTCTATAGTCTTATTTTTCTTCCCTTTTCTAGGCATTTTCCCAGCCAGTTACTTGACTTCTGAGATTCCTGTCCACCCCCACCTAGATCCACCCAGCCAGTGCTTGGGGTCTGAGGTTCAAATGGGCTTTCCGCAGCAAGCTTTAGTTCTGGTGCTGGGGTGGGGGCAGGGCCGCCTCCCAGGCTCGGCTTCCTCAGGGGCTTTATGCAGAGACTTTCAGGAATCGAGCGGGTGGGGGGGGGGCGCCTCCCAGGCTCAGCTCCCTCAGGGGCTTTATGCAGAGGCCTTCAGTAATGGGGTAGGGCAGGGCCGTCTCCCAGGCTCAGCTCCCTCAGGTTGTTTATGCAGAGACTTTCAGTAATGAAGATCCTGCCTGCTCAGGAGTCCCGGGCCCCTGCGGCCGCGCCACTGCTGCCTGCCTCCGCTGCCGCCCCTGTCTCTGCCGCCGCCGCTTCCTCCCGAGGGGGCCCGAGTCACGGAGATACCCCACTCCCCTCAGCCAGCCAGCCGTCTCTCTCACTGACCTGTAGCTTCTGTGGGCGGAGGGACTTTCCCGGCTGCCGGAGCTTCTGTCCCTGAAGCCTGCTCGGGTTAGCTTCTCTGGGGCCACGGCCAGGGCAGCGCTGGGGGTGGGGTCCGCTTTCCAGAGCGCGACGGACCCTGGGGACGGGTCTCCAGGGCTCTCTGGCATGGAAATCTCTTCCACTCTGTTTCTGTACCCCTTTCAGTGGTCCAGAAGTTATTGGGGTCTCTTTTTACATTAATTCTATGGGCTGTGGGTTGGAGCTCGTAAACGTGTGCAAAGGACATTTTTGAAATGTTATCTGTGGAGCTGTAAGCTCTTCCACCCAGCATGCACTTCTCTCCTCCCCATCTCCAGGTGCTCCTCTTCCTCCTCTCTCTCTTATGGGTTCTTAAACTTGCCACTTCAAAGTTCACCACAGATGATAGTATTGCTGCTCTCATTGTTGACAATGGCTCTGGAATATGCAAAGCTGATTTTACAGGAGACAATGCTCCTCAGGTTGTCTTCCCTTCCATCGCTGGGTGCCTTAGTCATCAGGGTGTGATGGTAAGTATGGGCCAGAAAGACAGCTAAATGGGGGATGAGGCCCAGAGCAAGAGAGGTATTTTGACCCTGAAGTACTCCACTGAATATGGTATTGTCATCAACTGGGATGACATGGAGAAGATCTGGCATCATATTTTCTACAATGAGCTCCATGCAGCCCCTGAAAAGCACCCTGTGCTGTTCACAGAAGCCTTCCTGAACCCCAAAGGCAACAGAGAAAAGATGACTCAGATTATGTTGGAGACCTTCAACACCCCAGCCATGTATGTAGCCATCCAGGCTGTGCTGTCCCTGTATGCCTCTGGTGATACCACTGGTATTATGATGGACTCTGGTGGTGGTATGACCCAAACTGTGCTCATTTACAAAGGTTATACCCTTCCCCATGCCATCCTCCATCTGGATCTGGTTGACTGTGATCTGATGGACTACCTCATGAAGATCCTGACTGAGAGAAGGTACAGCTTCACCACCACAGTTGAGATGGAAATCATGCAAGACATCAAGCAGAAGCTGTGTTATGTTACCCTAGATTTTGAGCAGGAGATGGCTACTGTTGCATCTAGCTCCTGTCAGGAGAAGAGCTATGAGCTCCCTGATGGCCAAGTTATCACCATTGACAATGAGAATTTCCAGTGCCCAAAAGCTCTATTCCAGTCATCTTTCTTAAGTATGGAATCTGGTGGAATCTATGAAACTACCTTCAACTTGATCATGAAGTGTGATGTTGACATCTGTAAGGATTTTTATACCAATGCCACATTGTCAAGTGGTACCACCATGTACCCAGGCATTACCAACAGGATGCAGAAGGAGATTACAGTCTTAGCTCCCAGCACAATGAAAATCAAGATCATTGCCCGACCTGAGCACAAATTTTCTGTCTGAATTGGAGGCTCCATCTCTTTCCACCTTTCAGCAGATGTGAATCAGCAATGAGTATGATGAATCTGGGCCCTCCATTGTCCACCACAAATGCTTCTAAATGGACTGTTTGTGGGTTTTTTTAATTGTTTTTTTTTTTTCTGGTCCGAAGAGTGTGATATGATAATTGCCCTCCCAAAGAGATAAGATTGGCATGGCTTTATTTGAGGTTTTTTTTTTTTTCTCTTGACTCAATATTTAAAAACTGGAACAGTGAAGGGGATAGGCAGTCTAGGTATGTTGGAGGCAAACATCCCCAAAGTTCTTCAGTTCATCTTCAGTTCTTTGATTGTACATTTGTTATTTTTTTAAATAGTCATTCCAAATATTGTATAATGAACTGTTACAGAGTTACAAGCCTTTGTGAAGGATGGAGCTAAGTAACAAAAATCCAGATGGGGAGTGGGGAGAGAGAAAGGTACTAGAATTGCTTTACATGTAAATTATGTAATCTTTTTTTTTTAAAAAAAACTTTTTGTATCTTCTGCCTTAATACTTGTTCCTTTTTGTTTTAAATTGTCAGGCATATTGAATAACCCCCTAAATTCCCTCCCTACCCCCTACATAGATGTGAATGAAGACTTCATAGTCTCCCTGAGAGTTTTATGAGATTGGTGCCAGTACTTGGGGGAGTCTGTACACTGACTTAAGGGCAGTTCAAATAAAAGTGCACACATTAAAGAAAAAAAAAGAAATGTTATCTCTGCTCCCACTTCCACTGACACCTTAAATAGAGTGATTAAATCAATGGAAAAAAATCTGATGAAAGCATGTGAAAACTTTGAAAGGTAAAAAAAAGTCTTCCAGAAACAAAACTGTAAAGGTTCTTGGAAATGATGGGAAAATACCAGACAATAAAATAAAATGAAGAAGAAATACAAAAATGAAATGTTCAATCTGGAGGGAGAAGAGCAGAAGAGACAGATTTTAAATTCATGTAAAAACCAAAAAAGTATTTTATAAAAGAGATGTAGCTGATGTAAAACATTTAAAATGAAATGAAGTCATACATAATAAATTATAGTTTCATAGGCAATCATTCTTTTTTTTTACATTATGGAAATGCTTATTTTATTCCATAAATTAAAAGGAAAATAAATAAAAAATCTTTAAAAACAACTATTGGATTACCTGAAAGATGTGATCAAAGGAAGAACCTAGACATCATTTTCCAATAAATTATAATAAAGACTGCCCTGATATCTCACAACCAGACAATAAAGCAGAAATTGAAAGAATCTGCCAATTACCTCCTGAAAGAAATTCTCAAATGAAAACTCCCAGGAATATTAGAGCCAAAATTTCTGAATTTCCTGGTCAAGGAGAAAATACTTCAAGCAACCAGAAAGAAATCATTCAAATATCATCAGCTTTGACATTAAAGCAACTAGGATTACAACCAAGAATCACCCAGTAAAAATAAGTATCCTTCTCCAGTTCATTTTATAAATGAAGAAACTGAGGGAAACAGGGTTAAGTGATTTGCCCAGGGTCACACAGCTTGAATATGACTGATTTGAACTCAGGAAGATGAGTCTATCTCACTCTATCCACTTTGCCACCTATCTTTTACCTTTTAGAATACAGTATTTCAAATTCTCTTTTTAGTAGAAATTGCTGTTTTGAGCATTTCTTACTATGTATTTGAATTACTTCTGATTGCTTGCTGTATTTTTACTCTAATGCAAGAGCTCTGGATTTTGTATATAATATTACTGGAGCTTTTTCTTTTGGGGATTCTTTCAGGAAGAAATTGATGGATTTTTTTCAGCCTTCCCAGATTATATAGTGCTTTCACTTTTGTAAGATGCTTTACAAATATCTCATCTGATCTTCCCAACAACTGTGACAGGAAGTTCTCATTATTTTATATCCATTTTACAGAAGAGGAAATTCATATAGCCAAAGGTTGCCTTGCCCTGGTTCACACAGATGGTAAGTACCAGAGGCTAGAATTCAACTCAAGTCTTCCTGACCCCAGGTTTGGCACCCTATTCACAGTGCCACCTAGTACTAATAGATTGTGGCTATTTTAATTTTATGATTTCTCTCCCCTCCCCACTAAATGTAGTGAGTTTTCAGAAATCATAGAAGTCAATTTTAGAAGTCAATGATCTCTGCTTGGCCTGTTTTCCAAGTGAATTAAAAATATAACTAACATCTTACATTTTTAAATTTTTTTCAATCTTTGATTTCTTAAATGTCTTTTTACTCTAACAGATTTGTTGATTTCTTTTTATTCTATTTAACTTTTCTAGTTTCCAGTCAAGAATTTCTGTGATAAATATAAACACCTAAAGAGCTTGAGATATTATATGATAAGGTAAAAAATTTGTCAATGATTTTGAGGCTAGGACTGAAGTAGCAGAATTTTTCTTTCCTTGCCTAGTGAATAGAGAATTTGAAGATAGGAGATCATTTCAGATGTCAAAATGGACTTTAGATTCTAATTTTAGATGGAGATAAAGAGGAAGATCAAGGAATAAGTAGGACTGCTGCTTGGAACTCAAGGTGGTATAGTATGTAGATTTTCTGACTTGAAGTCAGGAAGACCTGAGTTGAAGGACCTACATTAGAAACTTCCAATATGTGTATCCTGAGGAAATCACTTAACTTCTCTCTGTTTTAAATTTAAACTCTCTTGGTTCCATTTCCATTGCCACCTCTACATAGAAGTAGTGATTAAATCAATGGAAAAAAAATCTAATGAAACCATATGATGTGAAAGATTTGAAGGTAAATGTCCTCCAGAAACATAATTTTAAACATTACTGAAAATGATGGGAATATACCAGACAATAAAAGGAATTGGAGAAGAAATGCAAAAATGAAATATTCAATTTGGAGGGGGGAACAGTAGGAGGGACAGAATCAAATTCATATAAAACGAGTTTATTTTATAAATGAGATGTAGCTGATGTAAAAACAAAGATAAAATTTATTTAAAAATTAGAAATAAAAGAAAATGGTTAATAAATTAAAAATGGAAGCTTCATGGAAAACTACTGTACCTCCAATTCATTTATATCCTTGGTTGAAGAACTTGGTTCAGCATTGGTTATGGAATCATTTGAACTAGGGATGGTGGTGGATGTGTTTTCTTCTTTCCTCTCCTTTGAGAAAAGACATAGAGAAAATAGACAATAAATACTTAACACAATAAGTATTACTGTCAATAGTCAATGCAACCTATTCAGAAAGAAGCAACAAAGACAATGTCATAGGGTTTGGCAAAAAGCACTTTCCCCATAAGAGAATGGTTCACTGGAGACCAAGAAAGGTCTCAGTTGGATTTTCTTGGGGTTCCTCAGGTTATTTCCAATGCTTAGCCTCACCTCAACTTACTTATATAGACTGTAGGTCATATGTAGAGGAAACACTGATGTACAAAAAAATTAAAAATGAGAGAATCACATACAATTAGTAGCTTTGTCCAGAACAGAAAATGAAGATGATGTGGCATCTATACTCATTTCTGTCTTATTATTTCATTCATAAAAAACAAGAAACAGGAATGTGGAGGTGGAAGAGCAAATATTAAAGTAAAATTGAAAGAAAACAAAAAATTTTTTATTCATTTTTTAAAAAACTAATTTGATTTTCTTATTAAAATATTTTCTTAAAAAAGTATATATATATAACTTCTACATGTTACTTTCAAAGCTGTTCTGCTTTCCTTTTCTTCTTAACTTCTTTCTCTGTTCTCTTTTGTGCATTTAAAATAAGGTTTAATGATCTTTGTTGGCATTTCTATTGCTAAGCTCTCCTTCTATCATGTTATGCCACAAAACAAAACCCTACATGAGAAAGGAGAGAAAAAAATTCCTTGTAACAAATAAGCATAGTCAAGCAGTGTTCATGCCTCTAGTATATCACTTTTTGCATCTCCAGTTTATCATCTTTCAGCAAGAGAGGTAATAGATTGCCTGCCTCACTGGTCCTCAGCAAACATAGTTGGTCATTGAATCTTCAAGGTTTTGTTTTTCCTTCAGAGTTGTCCTTGCTTCTGGTCACTTCTCACTTTGTGTAAGTTCAGACTACCCAGTACTCTCTGAAATGATCTCATCATCTCTTATGGTACAATAATATTCCATTACATTTATATAATACAATTTGTTGAACCATTTTCCAATTGTTTGTCATCTTAGATTGTAGTAGTAGTAGTAGCGGTAGGGGCAGCTAGGTGGTGCAGTGGATAGAGCACCAGTGCAGGAGTCAGGAAGACCTGAGTTCACATCTCACCTCAGACTTCTGGCACTCACTAGCTGTGTGACCTTGGGCAAGTCACTTAACCCCAATTGCCTCATCCTGGGTCATCTCCAGTCATCCTGAGGAATATCTGGTCCCTGGATTCAGATGGCCCTGGAGAAATGAGGCCCGTGACCTGCACAGTCCTCACTCAAAACAAAGTCAAGTGCAAGTCATGTCATTATTTCTCTGATGGCATGGTCTTTGGCAACGAAGGATGAACACACAGTAGTAATAGTAAATAGTAGTAGCAGTAGTAGTTCTCCCCCTTTTGTCTCTCACTCTCTCGGTCTTCTCTTCTCCGTCTCTCTCCTTTTATATCTTTCTCCTTTTCTCTCTTTTTCTTTCTCTCTCTCCCTTCCCTCCTCCTTTTCTTTCCCCCCATTTTAATATCCTTTCATGATTAGGAAATGTTATTTGCTGGCAACTATTCCTTTTTGGGTATTATCCTTTCTCTTTACCTCTCTCCTCCCACTCCCAATTCTCTAATTCTTTCTCTGTTGAATTGGATGTATTTCCATACCAAATGCATATGTTATGCATGTTCAGTCCTCTGAATGCTTTATATAAGAATGATGTTTAACTGATGTCTGTTTCCAGTCCCCTCATGTATACTTTTTATTCTCTCTCACAGTTATGAGAAATTCTTCCTTTTTTCTACACAAGTATATTCCTTACACTCTCCTTTTTTCCCATCAAACCCTCAGAACAGAATTCATCTGTCACTCGTTCTGTTTTTTTTTTTGCCATGTTTTCTCAGTTTCCACTTCTACTGCCTTGTCTGAACAGAGATAGTGAGCAAATCAAGGAAAAATTTGACTATTTGATGTAAAAAATTTAAGAGACACAAGTTTTTCAGAAATTATATAACATTGTATAATAACACGGTGAAGATAAAATTCCCCACAAGCACTAAACAAGAAATTCCTTCTTAGAAGAGCAAATAACATTTAGAACAATGACAATATCTGTTAAATGTCCTCAAAGAATTTAGGGGAAAGGAATACAGCTGAATACAAATATATCAAGGTAAAGCTGCAATAATAAAGCACAGACCCTTGTGAACAGAAAGACTTAGATTAGTTGGTCCAAGTGAAACCTAAAAAGGAATCAGTCATATTACATCTGATATGGGTCACTGAGCAAAAAAAAATGGAAAAATTGGAAAAATCTGTCCAAAAAAACCCTTCACATCTCCCAATATAATCCATTTTTATTTTGCATTATAGAGCTTCACTAATCATATTTCTACATATATATCTACTGATTCACCCACAGGTATTCATAGAATTTAAAGATCTACATTCTATTTTGATGTATGCATTTTCAAGTTTTTCTGAATAAAAGATAATCTTCTAACACAGGTAATGCTTGATTTTATTTTGTCTGTGAGAAATTCTTCTAAAAATCTAGCATTATGAGTAATAAAGTAACCTGGCTATTTAACGTATTTTTATTTTTCTTCATATCCTTCTGTTTTTTCAGTCTTATTGATGTACTTTCTTTTCACAACACAATCATTCCCTGACATATTATCCACTTAATACTCTTACTTTCTGGCTTAACTCCATGACATCTACTCCTTTTCTACTTGGGCTATCATCTCTGTATCCCTGCCCTGCTTCCAGCCAGAAGCTTGGTCCCCCCATTTCTCATAGGTGAGTTGTTATCTTATCTTGCCATAGCTAGGCCTTCACACCATGCCACCCCTTGTGCCACCTCCATGTGCCACTTCACTTCAACTTCCCCTTTATATGTTTTCTTTCATTAGAACATAAACTCCTTGAAGGCAAGGACTCTTTTTCTTGGTTGTATTTCTATCATAGCCCTTAGTAAAGAGCCTAACACGTAGTGAGCATTTCATAAACCATCTCTCCCTCTCCCTCTCTCTCTTCCCTCTCTCCTTCCTTTTCTTTCTCTCCCTCTCTTTCTCTTTCTCCTCCCTCCCTTTCTTTTTGTCTCTCACTTTTCCTTCAGTATTGGTCTATGTATCTATCTACATATATATCTATGATCTATCAGTGTATGCATTTATGCATCCATCTATCCATCCATCCTTCCATCCGTCCATTCATCCTTGTAAGAAAGAGAAATAGTTCAGCAAAACCGACAGAAGGACCCCATCTGACAACACATGCCACCCTCCACAGCCATAGTCTCCTGCTTCTCTCTAAGATGAAGGACGTGTATTTCACCACCTTCCTCTGTGACCAGAATCTGTCACTAGAATTCATCTGAGTTTGGCTGTCTTTGATCATTATTTCCCCTTATTGTATTCACTCCATATATTGTTCATATTTCATTTTCCATCATTTTATGCAATTTTTCATGTTTCCCTGAATTCTTCACATTCATATTTGTTTCTTATGGCCCAATAGTTTTCCCATTTTATTATTCACAGAACACAATTGGTTCTAGATCTCTTGATTACAACTTCTCCTTCCCTATGTGTTGTTCTCCCCCATTAGAGTATAAGCTCCTTGAGAGCAGGGACTGTCTTCCTTTTCGATCTGTATTTCTACTACTTAGTAAAGTTTGTTGCAGTATATGGTGTAAGTTTTTGGTCTAAACTTATTTTTACCACATTTTCCCAGTAGTTCTTATCAAAGAGGGAGATTTCCTCCCAAGAGTTTGTGCTCTTGGATTTATTGAGCCCTGCATGATTGTGTCCTCTTCCTTCTAGGTTTTGCTTCTTTGGTCTATTTTTAAAAATAATTACCATTTTTTGATAATTATTGCTTTGGAATATCATTTTATATCTGATAATTCTTTTATCCTCCTCAATCTTTTTTCCCCATTCAGTTTTGAAATAGTTATAGTATTTAGCAAGTTTTCCCTTAAATCAAGCAAAATCCTGCAACTCTGCCCCATTTGCTCCTAATTTTACCTTCTGTGGCTGAGCAAAAAAACCTAATTTCTCTTCCACATGACAGAGCCCACAATGCTTGAAGACATTTATTAATTCTCCCTTCTGCCTTCCATTTTTTTTTCAGGGTAATTATCACTACTTTCTTCAAATGATCCTTCTGTGGCATGGTCTCTTGGTCTCATCCTATCAGGGCAAAATTTCCCGAGTCTGATGAGGGCAGAGGACAACAGGGTTATGTTCTGACTCATCCTGGGGACTATGCTTCTCTTAAAGTAGATTTCTGGGCTGCCATGTTACATTGTTGAAGTGCATTTCTTTTCCCACTTATAGGCTGGGCAAGCTTCTAGAATGACATCTCCTAAGTAATCCTATTTAATTGTCAATGGAAGGACCCAAAAAAGTCACTCATGGGAAGATACCATTGGCTTGGGAAATCTAACCACCATGCAAGTGACCTCCTTGTAATGGGCCTAGGTTAGAGAGAGGGATTCCATTGCTTGGCATTTTCATGTGAATCCCTGGGCAATTTTTATAGGTCTTAAAAAGGTGAATTAATGAGCAATGGCATATTCTAGGGAAATCACGATACCTGTAATTCATTTTCATCCACTGTTGTTTGATTGGATTGTTTGTGGGGCATCTTTTGTTTTAAATGGTCTTCAACTTCAAACTCAGAATCTTTATTGTACACTTTTCTCTCCTTTGGGAAGAGAGAAGAAAAAACCTCAATCATGACTTAGAACATTAACATAAATATATTTAAGAAGATCAGAGCCTGTGACCTAAAGGAGGTCTAAAGTGTCTTATGAGGGAGAGAGCACAGGCATTTTCAAGCACCTTCTACTGCCTGCCCACAGCTTAGCATGAAATCTTTGTGGATGACAGCAAAGAGAGCCACTGATACACAACAATAGCTAACATTTATATCGTATGTCATATATATGATCTCATTGATTTAGGTCCTATTATTAGCTCCATTTTACAGATGAGGAAATAGAGGCACTGAGAGCTTAAAGCAACTAGTCCAGGTGCCTGAAGTAGAAGCTGACTCCAAATCCAACCCTTTATCCATTGTGCCACAAAATAATCCCTGGGAGATGGCATCACATAGAAATATAACTTTTGCCGCAAAACTAATTTAGAAAGGACTGTTGTTACTAGTTTCGGCCTTTAACAGAAATCTAGTGCTGTCCTGTTTGGTGAGATCCTACTGGATTTAGGAAGCACCAGACTCCCAATCATGCTCTGTCCCAGTCATCTTCCCACCTGCCCTACCTTGCTAATGGAAATCCTGTCCTGAGCCTGGGTAAATTGATTGGTGAGAATCCTCCATATCTGCACAGTCTCAGACCCTGCATATACTCTATCGTAGTCATCTTGACATTTTGACTTCTTTCGTACATGTGACTACCCTTCCATTCCACTTTCTCCCTTCTCCCACCCCAAACCAATAATTAAATAAACTAATACTACTTCTAAAAATAATTGACCAACTGATTATCCTAGAGTCCATTCACCATATTTGTGCCTTTCCAGGTCAATCACTCTACTATGGCTCCTACTCCCCCAAATGTGTGGTCTTCCACCTTAGAGCATAAGTCCTTCTTTTGTACTCTATCTACCTTGTAGTGTCAAATGATTACAGACTAAACTGCCTGATATCTTTGATGGCATAAGAACTACTCCCAAGCATTTGAATGTCACTAATTTTAGTCTCAAGTTTAAAGAAACCATTATGAAATAAATCAGTGCCTGATCTTACTAAATCCTGTGGCCTAGTTTACTCCAAATGGTACACTTTAATGGGAGAAAGAAGTTCAACAAAAGCCCTTTAAGACTATACTTTTTACAGCACACTAAATTTTCTGGCAAGCCCCTGACCTTGATAAAGCAAATAGATGTACCTCAGTTAACACAGGTGCAGTCTCTGGTCTTGAACTTTTTCTTTTTTTTTGGTTTGCTTTAATGACTGTGATGCAATATCATTTCAATTTTCTTCTCTCACAATGGGTTCTTTAAGAGGCATGGTTGTTTTAGAAGTGGGGGATGCTAGAGAGTGCTGTCACAGACATGCTCCATGTGAGCAAAGTCTGAAGAAAGTATATAAGGTGGTTTTATTGGATCAGACTGTGACATATATCTGGTTGCCTCTTAAGAAAGCTCATTTATTCAACGTTTTTTAAAATTAACAACCTTCCGACTAGTTTGTTCTTCTGACTAGTTTGAAGTTGGATTTGAGAAATGGTTTTGGATGCAATTAGATATGCTGTATGGACAATAAACTCACCGTGACCTAAAAAAATAAAAATAAAAAATATAAGTTCTGTGAGGATATAAATTATTAATTTTTTGTATTTGTATCCTTGGTACTTAGCACAATGCCTAGAGCTATACAAACATTTAATAAATGCATTTTCTTTCATTTGATTCATTCTTTAATTTATCAATTCATTCATTATTTGCTTCTACTACAACTGTTACCACTGCTAATAATATAGTAAAAACCCTGCAATATATTATGACAAATTGCAAAAATTTAGTACTTATAGAATAGCTAAGAAGTCATGATGAAATGTTGTGATCAAATATTGTGATCAAAACTATGTCAGAAACCTCCTATTCATCCTGTATGAATTAAGTTAGCTCTACACTGCAGATATAAGCACTAGTATTTTTATGAATTCATCAAATATACCCTATTGCCCTTAGAACACCATCAAAGGCAGAGGTGTACATAACTGATGAGCCATAACACTGAGCCATATAAAGCTAAGAACAATGTTCTTAAATGGTACTATCATACCAAATACTCATAACTTCCAAATCACATGGGATGAAAAACTCCCAAAATATAGAGATCTAGTGGGAGATATCAAAGCCATGTAGGAAATTTGAAGTGTCTCTCATCCCTGTCACCTTGTCTCCTATTGGGTGATTCTGAGGATGCCTTTGAGTGAACCTGCAGAGGATAAGATTCTATTCAACATTTCTATCCAATGGTTTTAGTTGCCCGTGCAACATTCCACTAAACATTAAATATAAAAAATCAATAGCAAGAGAATGGCTAGTCTCAATACCATTTGCATCTGAATTCTATTGAATATGAAAATGAGAATGATACTAATAATAACTTGCATTTATGTAATTGTTCAGTTCTTTTCAATTGTGCCCAACTCTTCATGACCCCATTTGGGGTTTTCTTGGAAGGGATACTGGAGTGCTTTGCCACTTCCTTATCCAGCTCCAGGAGGAAACTGAGGCCAACAGGGTTAAGTGATTTGCCCATGATAACTCAGCTAACAAGTGTCTGAGACCAGATTTGAACTCATGAAAAGGAGTCTTCCTGATTCCAAGCTCAGTGCTCTATCCACTGAAGCACCACCTTGCTGCCCATTTATGTAGTGCTTGAGTATTAATAACTAGTGTTTGTATGGTGCTGTATGGTTTGTAGAGCACATCATGTAGCTTGTTTCTCATAACAATATTATAAAGTAGGCATTATTGTCATTTCCATTTTATGGATGAGAAAACTGAGAATTAGATAATTTAGATCAGAGAATTTTCCTTGGTTTACAGAGCCAGCAAATATTCAAGGTTGGATTTGAAGCCAGGTCTTCCTGATGCAATATCCAGTGTTCTATCCACATGATGATATTATCCTTTCTTTAGTTCGCATTTCTGTTTTTCTTTTATGTTTGTTGTTCAACAAATTATCTCTTAAGAGCATTAAATGACTGTTCTTTGTTACAGAATAAAATTATTGGGATATAAACTCATCTTCAGTAAGCTCCTTGAAAGCATCTTTGGGAGTGCTATGATAGGATGGCCGACATGAAACAACTAGGTAGTGCAGCTTTAGCCCTATTGGAGGAGTCGGGGAGACGAGTTCAAATCTAGTCTCAGATAATTAATGTGTGAGCTAATAAACCCAGTTAATTAGCTGGGCATATCAGTTAACCTCTGACTTCCCCAGTTTTCTCAAATGTATAATGGGGATAATAGCACCTATGTCCCAAAGTTGTTGTAAGAATTAAATGAGACAATATTTGTAAAACATTTAGCACAATGTTTGGTACATAAAAAGTGCTTAATAAATGCTTGTTCCCTTCATCCTCCCCATTTTTGTTAGTGTGTTACAACATCCAAAGTATTTTCATTATAACCTTAAGACAAGGGTATTGCTAACTTGCCCCTCGTAACGTAACTAACACATTTCAGAAATGAGACTTTAACCTAGGTCTCCTAACTACAAGTATATTTCTCTTTCCATCATACATGCTATCTGACATTAATTTAGCACTTACTATGTGCAATGCATGCATGTAGGTAGAGAGTCACCCTACCTAGATGGCTCTTGAACACAGGAAGAACCTATATGGCCACCAAGGTGGAACCAGTGATTACTGAGATGGAGATGAGGAAAACACATTCTATTTACTTGTTATCATCATCAGAGCTGCTCTAGTTACTGCTACTCTGCCCTGATTCTTCCCCTGGAGTTAGCAAATTCTACGCATCCTCTTACTTACTCTCCTTAACCTAGGAATCCCTGCCTACACTAAACCACCCAACATCCACCACCTGTTCTCTCATTCCCATCCATTTCAACCCTACACCTTTAATGCCAAACTCCTGCTCTGCTTGTCCATTCTGAAATTATGTTTTCTGAAATTCCTGTTTAATTATTAACAAACTTTCCTCCATTTCAGATCTTCTCTTGTGCTCCTCTCATCTTCTGTTACTCATAGAGACATGATTACCCTAATTCTGAGATCTTGATAACGCCATACTTTGACTTCACTTTTCTCTATTCCCAATCGTGACCCTAGAGTTAATGAGTTCAACTTTACACTAACCTCAACCCTCCATTTCTTCCTCCCTTGTCATTCCCAGAACCTAACCTTGGATTTCTTCCACTGTTCACTTCCCAAGTACCTGTGCATGTGCTATCAGACATAACTAGAGGAAGTCATGTGACTGTAAAGAGTAAGTCCTCTCCAAATTTATGTTATCTAACCTTAGCTGGGTCTTCAATGCAGCAAGGCATTTTACCCCCTTTACTTCTCCCTAACTGATTCTCTACCAGATGTTCCAAATCTTCTCTTTTCTCTTTAAGCCTCACATGCTATTTCTTCCACAGCCCTCTCAACTGAGGATCTCACTTCATACTATTCTCAGAAAATAGATGCCATGTGTCCTGAGCTCCCTCTCCTTCCCTTCTCATCTCACAACCTCTTAATATCATCTTCTACTTCCTCCCTCTTTCATAAGTCTCTGAATAAAAGGTCAATCTCCCTCCATGCATCCTCAATCTCATGCCTTCCTGTGTTCTCCAGTAGATGACACCACTATCATCATATTTATTCCTCCACTCTTCATTCTTTCCCTGTCTCCTCATTACTTTATTACTATCTACAAACATGCTCTATCAAGTTCAGTTGATTTGAGTTTGTCACTTAGTTAGTAAACATTTACTAAGTGCCTACTGTGTGCCAGGGACTGTGCTAAGTGCTAAGGATACAAAAAGAGGCAAAACATTTTTGCATCCGTCCCTTCCTCTCTACACATATATCCACCATCCCATTTCAGGTCCTCATCACCTTTTACCTGAATTATTGCAATAAACCTCCTAATTGGTTTCCCTGCTTTGAGTTTCTCCACTACCTTATTCATTCAGCTACAAAACTGACATTCCTTAAGCCTAAGACTGACCATGACCCTCCCTATTCGAGAACCTCTAATGGCTCTTAATTGCCTCTAAGATAAAATATGAATTCCTGTTTGGTCTTTCAAGCCTTTGCTAATCTAACTCCAGTATACCCTGCCAGATTAATTACAACTTACTCTCTTTCATATACTCCAGTTAAAGTGGTCTGCCTGTTGCTTGTTCCTTGTACATAGCCTGTTTCCCATCTCTGCACCTTTGCTCATGTCTGTAATGGGGTCCCTTCCTAACCTCTGCCTTATAGAATCCATAATTTTCTTCAAGGGATGATGATTCAAGTGCCCAGTCCTACTTGAGTCCCATCTGGATTCTTCTGAAGAGCTACAACTCTCAAACTAAGTTATTTTATATAATATATATGTAAAGCTATCCATATGCATATATTTATGCTACTTCTCTATATTCATGTTTTTCTCCCCCCGCCACAAGCTTCTTGAGGGCAGGGACTGTTTGATTTTAGTCTTTGTATCCCCAAAATTTACTGCAGCTTTTGACACATAGTACATGCTTAAAGAATGATTTTTAAATGAACTAATTAATGCAAGAATAGTAATATGCTCACCAGGACCATGGGAAATATAGATGTTGGCAGGAGAATATGGTCTCTGAGTTGGCCACCATCGCATTCTACTGAAATGTAGGAGGCACATTTTTTGTGAATCTGAGAAGAAAGAGGAAAGGCAGAGAGGATAAGGGATGAGATGAAGGGAGAGAACCATCTTGGGTCCTAGATCTAAGCAGTTAGACAAGATACTTAATTTCCCCAATCCCACCATACTGAATTTCCAGGGTTGCCTATGAATATCAAAGATGAGGTATGTTGAGGTTCAGGGAGGGACACTAGTGTTGCCAATTTTGTGGGCACCAAAGAACTTCCCAAAGCTGCTATCAAGAAGATGATGATGGATGGCCTCTTGTCTAATCCTGCTGCCTTGGATTGCTATTAGAGTCCTGTCCCTTCCTTTTACTCCTGGAAGAATATTTGCATTAGGTTCTGAGATCATGGGGAAAAGTCAAACCAAGTCTCTAACTGGGATATCAGAGCTAGGGTGAAGGCATCACAGATTTAGAACTGGAAAAGACTAGTTTAACCCCATCATCTTACAGATAAAAGAAAATGAGGGCTATAGAGGTTGATTGATTTACTCAAAGTCATACAGGGAGGACACAGAAAAGCAAAGAATTTCAATCTGGATTACCTGACTCCAACTATATTGCCTCTCATGCCCCAAGACCCAAAACTCAGTATTTTAGTACTCTGTTGACCTTTTACAGGGAGGATTTCTTCTTTATCTCCCTTCCCAAGGGATAGAGGGTTAAAAAAATCAAACAAGTCACTTTCTTCCAAGTGGCTAGTCATTCCAGAAATAGGTCAGTTTTAAAAAAATTTAACATGAATTAAAAATAACAATATAATATCCATTGTAATGTAAAACCATGCAACATCTATTTCCATATTAGCCATGTTGCAAAAAAAGCAAGAACAATGACATAAAAACCAATATGCTTCAATCTGTACTCAGAGTTCCTAAATATTCTCTCCAGAGGTGGATCTCATTTTTCACATGAGTCCTTTGGAATTGTCTTGGACCATTGTCTTGATCAAAGGAGCCAAGCCTTTCACAGCTGATCATCCTGACAATGTTGCTATTCATTTGCTAATTTTTTCTGGTTCTACTCATTTCACTTTGCATCAGTTCATGCAAATCTTGCCAGGTCTTTCTGAAGTCATCCTGCTCATCATTTTTTATAGTACAGTAATATTTCATCACAATCATATACCATAACTTGTTAAGCCATTCCCCAATTTGTGGGTATCCCCTCAATTTCATATTCTTTGCTACAACAAAGAGAGCTGCTGTAAATTTTTTTGATTTTTTTCCTTTTTCTTTGCTCTCTTTGAGATTCAGACCTAGTAGGGGTATTGCTGGGTCAAAGCATATGCATAGTTTTATAGGTCTTTGGCCATAGTTCTAAATTTTTCTCCTATTTAATACTAAATAGTAGTTGCTTCTCTTTCACCCAGGAATCCTGAGGGTCTTCTCCTCCTAGTTTGATTTTTTTTATTAAAGGGGCCATCCCAGAAGCAACTACTTAAGGAAGCCTATTCATTGAATGGATGTATCTAACTCAAAGTGAGAATGCTATAAGACCTTAACCTAAAAGGGCCAGGGTCTCACAGTGCATCCTGGGCCATCTTCAGTCATTCTGATGAACATCAGGCCACTGGACCCAGATGGCTCAGGAGAAGAAAGTGAGATTGATGACCTTGCACAGCCCTCCTTCACTCAAATCAAAGTCAACTGCAAGTCATGTCATCATCTTGATGTCATGATCCTCTTTGAGAACGGACAAAAACAACAATTTTTTTTCCCTCCAGACTGGTTGGACTAGTTCACAACTCTACCAACAGTGCATTAATGTACCTGGTTTTCTACATCTCCTCTAGTATTTATTAGGTACCTTTTCTGTCTTGTTAACCATACTGTAATACCTCAGAGCTGTGTTAATGAGCTTTTCTCTCATTTTCAATGATTTAGAATACTTTATATGACTATTGATAGCTTTGAATTCTTCAACAAACTCTCTGTTTACATCCTTTGACCCTTGGGAAATGGCTTTCATTTTCTTATAAATTTAGTGCAGTTCCCTATATATTTGAGGAATGAGACTTTTTACCAGAGGAATTTGCTGTAGAACATTCAACTTAGCAAACATTGCTAATTGTTTTGATTTTTTGATTGATTCTCTAGAGTTCTCTAGGTATACCATCTTATCATCTGAAAATAGTGATAGTTGTATTTCCTTGGTGCTTGTTTTTATTCTTTTAGTTTTTTCTTATCTTATTGCTATAGCTAACATTTTTAGTTCAATACTGAATGATGGTGGTGATAATGGACATCTTTGCTTCACTTCTGATGTCATTGGGAAAACTTTTAATTTATTCCCATTAAAGATGTTTGTTCTTGGTTTTAGATAGATACTATTTATTTTTTTTAAGAAAAGCTCCATTTATTTCTGTTCTTTCTAGTGTTTTTTAATAGGAATGGGTGCTATAATTTTGTTAAAAATTTTTCTTGTTTATTGATAATCATTATTTTTGTTATTTTTCTTATGGATGAGGTCAATTACAGTTTTCATAATATTAAACCATTCCTTCATTCTTGGTAGAAATCTTATCTAGTCATAGAGTGTGATCTTTGTGATATATTGCTGTAGTCTTATTGTGGCTTTGAGACTGCAGGTTCCCCACTGCTATCCTAGAAAATCAATCAAAAAACTATTTGAAATTAACAACTTTAGCAAAGTTGCAGGATATAAAATAAACCCACATAAATCATTAGCATTTCTATATGTACCAACATATAGATAGAGAAATTCTGTTTATAATAACTGCCCTCCTAGCACAGAGTGAATGTAAATGCTAAATAGTAACTGATTCTCTTTTGGCCAGGAACCCTGAGGGTCTTCTCTCAGTTTGATTTTTTTTTTTTTATTAAAGAGGCCTATTCACTGAATGGTCATTATTTCACTCAAAGTGAGAAACTGCAAAGACATTAGCCTGAAAGGGCTAGGGTCTCTCATTGCATCCTGGGCTACCTCCAGTTGTCCTGATGAATATCTGGCCACTGGACTCAGATGGCTCTGGAGGAGAAAGTGAGCTGGTGATCTTGCACAGCCTCTCTCACTCAAATCAAAGTCAACTGCAAGTCATGTCATCATCTGCATGATGTCATGGTCCTCTTCAAGAAAAAAGGACAAATACAACAGCAAGAAGATAATATAAAATAACTGGGAGTCTATGTGCCATGACAAACCTAGGAACTATATGAACATGATTATAAAATACTTTTCACACAAATAAGAAGTCAGATCTAAACAACAGGGAAAATATCAATTGCTCATGGGTAGGCTGAGCCAATATAATAAAAATAATTTTAATCTAAATTAATGTATCTCTCCAGAGTCATACCAATAAAACTATCAAAAAATTTTATAGAGTTAGAAAAAATAATAACAAAATTCATCTGGAAGAACATTTCCATGATACTCTCTATCCACTTCATCCTCTGTCATTCCCTTTTTCTTTTGCCTTCAATCTTTCTCAACATATTGTCCTTTCCAATGAATTCCTTCTTATGCAGCCAAAATATTTAAGCTTCAGTTTTAATATCTGACCTTTCAGTGAATAGCCTGAATTAATTTCTTTAAGTATTGATTGATTTGATCTCCTGGCTCTCCAAGGGACTCTCAAAAGTCTTCTCCAGCATCACAATTTGAAAACTGATTCTGTGGCACTCAACTTTCCTTATAGTTCAACTCTCATAGCCATTCATTGCTACTGGAAAAGCCTTTGACTATATGGACCTTTTGTCAGCAAGGTAATGCCTCTGCTTTTTAGTGCGCTGACCAGATTTGTCATAACTTTCCTTCCAAGGAACAAGCGTCTTTACTTTCATGGCTACAATCACGATCTGCTGTGATCTTTGAGCCCAAGAACATAAAAATCTGACACTACTTTCATTTCTTCTCCTTCCATTTGCCATGGAATAATATGACTATTCATCAAGATCTTCGTTATTTTTATGTTAAGCTTCTAGCCAACTTTTATATTTTCCTCTTTCACCCTTATCAAGAGGCTTCTTAACCCCTTCTCACTTTCTATCATCAGAATGATATTGTCTCTATGTCTGAGACTGTTTATATTTTTCCTGGTAACCTTAATTCTGGTTTTTTATTTGTCCAGCCTAGCATTTCTCAGGATGTTTTCTGCATATAAGTTAAATAAGGTGACGATATATAACCTTGTCATATTCTTTTTCCAAACTTAAACAAATCAGTTGTTCCATGTTGAGTTCTAACTGTTGCTTCTTGGTCCATATGCAGGTTCCTCAGGAGACAAACAAGATAAATTGGTGCTCCCATTACTTTGAGAATATGCCACATTTTGTTGCGATCCATATGTTATTTTTATAGTTCTATAAAATATTCTTTCATTAGTTTGGTGTAGCTCTGAGAAGTGAGTTGATTTGTGTGATGTTGTCCTTTTTATATACTTTTGATCAATGAATATTTAGGTCTGTCTAGATTTCTGCAAAGATTGTTTTATAGTTAGATTCATAGAGACCCTCAATGAATCTTACAAGATAGAGTCCCAAGTATTTTATAGCATCTGTAGTTATTTCAAATGGAATTTTTTTCTTTCTAGCTCTTCTTGCTGGGTTCTGCAGGCTATATAGAGATGCTAATGATTTAAATGGGTTTATCTTGCATCCCGCAATTTTGCTGAAGCTATTGTTTTCCATTACTTTTTAGTCAGATCTCTAGGCTTCTTACTGCTATATCTAGCTTTACTGTATATGTGTTTGTCCTTCGTTGCCAAAGAAGACCATGCCATCAGAGAAATGATGACATGACTTACACTTGACTTTGTTTTGAGTGAGGAGGGCTGTCATCAGAGAAATGATGACATGACTTACACTTGACTTTGTTTTGAGTGAGGGAGGGCTGTGAGGAGGTCACCAGCCTCACTTCTCGTCCAGAGTCATCTGAATTCAGTGAAGAGATATTTGTTAGGATCACTGGAGATCACCCAGGATGAGGCAATTGAGGTTTGGTGACTTTCCCAAGGTCACGCAGTTAGTGAGTGTCAAGTGTCTGAGGAGGGATTTGAACTCAGGTCCTCCTGACTCCTGCACTGGTGCTCTATCCACTGCACCACCTAGCTGCCCCAACTAGCTTTACTAGCACTGTGGTAAATGGTAGTGGCACCTCGAGCATCTTTTACCCCTAATCTTATTGGGAAGGCTTCTAACTTTTTCAAGTTGCTGAGACATATACTCTGAGACTTGGTGACCACCTCATGGAAATCATGCCTGATTTTACCCACTGAGGTCCATCAAAACAAGTCTGATACATCCTGTATATAACAGCCCTTTAAGTACCAGGATACAGCTATCATACTCTCCCCTAAGTTGTATCTTCTTTAGACTAAATATTCTATCTTCCTCCAAGTCATCCTATGATATGACTTCAAGGTCACCATCCTTGGAAAATTTCCAACTTATCAATGTCCTTCCTCAGCTTTGATGTCCAGAATGGAATATAATATTTTATATGGGGATTTTCTAAGATAGCGTACATACTAAATATGCAATCCACTAAAACTCCCAGATCTTTTTCATATAGTCTTATTTGATGAATCTTCCTCCATCTTATAATCAGGAAATTGATTTTTTTAACCCAAGTGTAAGACTTTACGTTTATCTGTATGGGATTTCACTGTTTTAGGTTTAAGCCCAATGCTCTGGACTTGCAAAGATCCTCCTGGATCCTATCATACCTCCCATGTTTTTAACATCTGAAAATTTCTTAACAGTAGTATTTATCTCATTATCCAAGCCACTGATGAAAATGTTTAAAAGTCCAGTGGTCCCCCACTGTAGACCTTCTTTGTAGTTTACAGGGAAAAGTTATTCTGTGAGTCCAGTCTAGCAAGAGGACTTGTAGGTTTGATCCCTACTTCATTTACCCTTTAAAAAAATAAACCAAGCTGTAAGTTACTACCTCCAGCCTGGGCAACAACCCACCGTGATCTGGCACCACACACAGTGGACTGAGGTCCCTGGCTGGTAGCACTTGATGGTCTTAGAGCAAAGGTCACAGCTGACAGAAATATCCCCTTCCATCCATACATGGTGCATTGCCTGCAGAAGGAAAAGGAACAAAACTGGGTAGAATCAAATGAACTACAGCTAAGAACAAAACCCCAGGAAGGAAGAAACAGCGGTTGGTTTACTTCATTGGAACTGAGCTAAAGAATCTCAGGGTTGGTTAGTTTCATAGTAACTGAGCTATAGAATCTCAGGGTTGGTTAGTTTCATAGTAACTGAGCTATAGAATCTCAGGGTTGGTTAATTTCATAATAACTGAGCTATAGAATCTCAGGATTGGTTAGTTTCATAGTAACTGAGCTATAGAATCTCAGGATTGGTTAGTTTCATAGTAACTGAGCTATAGAATCTCAGGGTTGGATAGTTTCATAGTAACTGAACTATAGAATCTCAGGGTTGGTTAATTTCATAGTAACTGAACTATAGAATCTCAGGGTTGGTTAGTTTCATAGTAACTGAGTTATAGAATCTCAGGGCTGGTTAGTTTCATAGTAACTGAGCTAAAGAATCTCAGGCCAGTTAGTCCAATATCTCACTTGCATTCTATTAGAGGATAGGATATGGATTAACAGTTCTTCCAGCAAAGCTTGGACTGTTTGTCACCATATTTCTAACTCCAAATCTTCTCCTTTGTCCTTCTTAAGACTGGAAAACTCTGTCCTCTAGCCTTGATTGTACAATGAATTCTTTTTTCTAGTTCTTGGAATAAATAAAATGCCCACGGTCTTTAGTCACTCATACTGCAACTTTGAAAGGGAACCAGAAGGACTATTAAATTTGAATGGAATGGGACATATAACTTCATTGATGTAGGGAGTTCCCAAAGGAGAAACAATGGACTGGATAGATCTGAATTCCCTTCCAACTCTCCAATTCTATATTTCTGTGATAAAGGAGGGTTGGAAAACTAAGTGGAGACACTCAGGGGCATGAGGAATGAAAAACAAGAAAAGAAGGAGTCTCTTTCCAAGGATTCACCTAGATTTCAGTCAGTAGAGATACAAGGACACAACAGCAGTCTCAGTTACTGATGTACTACTCTCTAAATGGGCAAACATCCTGCTACTTTAGTGCAATATATAGTCTCAGACAGTTGCCTGGGGAACATCAAGGGGTGCCTAGGGTCACAAATATGTGTTAGAGGAGGATGCAAACTTAGGTCTTCCTGACTCTGGCTGGCTGTCTATTCACTTTACCACCCAGCTTCTCACAGATACCAATATTTATCAAAATCAAAACAATGTGATTGAGTAGTAATGGTGGTGAGTGTACTAATTGACTATATGAGTCAGGAAAGGGGGCATTTGAGCTAAGCCTGAAAGGGAGTTGGGACTTCCAAGAGGATTTAGCATTGCTGAAAATGAAGACTTAACTCCACTCTTAAGGAAGTCAGAGCACGCTCTTCTCTGGGGACCATAGCGTCAGAGAGCTAGATCTCAAAGCAATATCTAAGGTCAGGGAAATATCTAGAAAGGCAAAAGAGCTACCTTCCTGGGAGGATCATTTTCTAAAAAGTAATAGCTAGTATCTACCTCCAGATAGAGAGTTAATGACTCAGAGGACAGATTGAAGCATCTGCATTTTTTGGACATGACCAGTGGGAGAATTTGTTTTGCTTGATTCTACATATTTGTAAGAAGTTTTATTTTCCTTGCTTTTTCAATGGGTGAGAGAGAGGTTGGAGAGAATTTGGAACTAAAATAAAATTGACCTAAAAATAGCTATCAGTTATCTAGTGTTTTAAGGTATACAAAATGCTTTTATATGTGAACTCACTTGATCTTTGCAATGACACTGGAAGGTGCTATTATTATCCTTATTTTATAGGTGAGAAAACCAAGGCAGAGAGAGGTTGAGTGACTTTACTAGGGTAACACAGTTAGTAAGGGCCTGAAGTATGATTTGAATTCAGGTCTCCCTGACTCCAAGACCACTTTATGGAATATGCCACCTCACTGCCTCTGATTTAAAGGGAGAGGCCAAGGAGAGACTGAATGAGCATTGGCTTTCTGATCTGGGATTCTGTGAAGATGGCTCCATTGCCTGACACTTTGGATCGTGTGATGGAAGACTGAGAGTCATGAAAGGACCTTACACATGTGAAAGACAAAGCAGCATCAGAGGCCAGGGGAGGCTTGACTCACCTCAGTCTGTCTCCTGGATTTCCAATATGTACTGATGCACGGAGATATTTCTTTGGATGCACATCTTTGGTGGATTGTATATTTGCAAACTGAAAAGAGAAGAGAAGAATACTACTGTAAATTGCCTAATAGGGACATGAGACAGTCACCCATCCCACTGTCTTGTAGGGCTTAATGCTTCCACAGTCCAGTAACTGGTTACGATACAAAGCCATGTGCAGGAAAATATGGAATATTATTTGTTTGATGACTAAAGAAGTTATTGATTTTTTGAGTGGTGGTGGTGGTGGTGATGGAAATAGAGTTAAATGACTTGCCTGGGGTCACACAGCTAGTAAGTGTTAAGTGTCTGAGGCTGGGTCAGAACTCAGATCCTCCCCACTCCAGGGCTGGTGCTCTATCCACAGCATCACCTAGCTGCCCCTGAACCTATTGATTTTTGGCAAACTGAAACCACCCTTCCCAAGTCTCAGTCCTGCCCATGGTGCCCACTTAAGACACTGGGGATTGGGGGAACAAACAGAAAAGACATCTCCAGAATGGTAAGAGTGAATATTCCTATAGTTCCATCCTTGGCTCTTCTAACCACACAACCAAGAAATAGGAAAACCTGGAGTCAGGAACAGTGGAAGGAACACTGTCTCTAGATTCAGAGAAAGTGAGTTCAAATCCTACTTCTGGTTTACTAGCTGTGTGACTGGTGAAGTCATTAATGTTCCTTGTCCTCAACTTCTTCATCTGTAAAATGAGGTGATTGAACTAGACATTGCTTAAGGCCCCTTCTAGGTCTCAATCTATGATTTATAAGGGAGATTATAATTCCTCTGGACTTCCAGTAAGTGGGCTAGACTAGAGAGTCTCTGATATCCCTTCCAGCTCTGATATTAGGATTCTATAATCCTAATTCCCAACTCTGATCCGGATCAAGTAACTTTGCCCTTTGCCCCCAGCAACATTCTGAGCTGCTCAATTGGAGAGCAGGTGCTGGCCTGTTTGGGCAGAGGGCATTTCCACAATGGAAGTTCCCCATGCTGAAGAAATCACAGGCCTAATTTTCTTGACCTCCAACCCTGCACTCAAGCCTCCCCTAAACCAAACACCTTAGAAAAGGCTAGGAGACCTCAAAGAAATTTGACTGGTCTAAATGAAATTAGCCTTCTGGTAAGGAAATTAATATTTATAATTAATCCCCATACAGGATCTGTGATACCCATAATGTCCTTCTATAGGCTAAGGCTGCTCAGGACATTGGAGACTACACTTGTGAGACGCTGGTGGAAATAAACCAGGACAGGAATGACTTATTAGACCTTTGAGTGTCTATCTACTGATCAGAAAGTTGGGTTTTTTTTTTAACATTTAGGGAAGGTTTAATTATAATCAAAGGATCATAAATTTAGAACTGGAAGAAACCTTATGCATCTCCTAATTTTCTGGGTGAAGAAACTGAGGCCCAGAGAGGTTGTCATGGTAGGTACCTAATAATGCTTGTGGCTATATTGATTGCCCAAGTCATACTGCTACTGTAGGAGGCAGAATTTGAACCCAGGTCTTCCTGATTCTAAGCCCAACACTCCATCCACTGCTTCATGATGCCTTATTTTTATTTATATTTTCTACAAAGTTGGAAGCCATCCCTACACTAGGAACTCCAAGCACTCTGTGGCAGGAAGCTCCTGTGTACTGTTTGGTCAAAGCTGAGTGCTGATGTTCCACATTCCAAAGGGCCTGTGGGTATTTTGTATAATCATGGACACAAACCACCACTAAGTCAGCAAGAGGAGAGTTTTCAGAGTGTGACAAATGGGGCTATTTTGAACTAGACGAAAGTGAGTTGCTATGTCATGTCTAACTCTCCATGATCCCATTTGGGATTTTCTTGGAAGGATACCAGACTGGTTTGCCATTTCTTTTTTCCAACTCATTTTGCAAGTGAGGAAATGTAGGTAAATAGGGTGAAATGACTTGCCCAGGTTCACACAGCTAGGACGCATCTGAGGCCGAATTTAAAGTCAGGAAGATGAGTCTATGTACTATGGCACCACCTGACTGCCCAAGATAGAAGTGAGAAGACAAGGCAAAGACTGGAGAAAAATGAAGACAGTAACCATGGTGACTGGAAGGGGTGATGATGCCCTCTCTTGGATATCAGAAGGAATGTTTAAGGGATATATAATGAATAACTAATGTCCGGGAGGTGGGAGAGGAGTTTGGATCGGAGCATACCCTGTGTAGCATGCATGGGGATGGCCTTACTGATGGGCAGTCCTGTGTCACCATTTGAGAGTCCACATGGTATAGGGAATACGTGAGCAGCCTCAGGGTCAAGCAGACCTGATTCAACTTCTGCCTTTGACATATACTTGCCATATGACTCTGAGCAAGTCTCATGACCCAGGTTGGCTGAACATCACACAATGCTGAAGAGGTGGCAATCTGCATTGGTGGAAGTTTTCTCATTCAGGAGTTCCTTACATAGGTAAAATCACAACCAACAAGCATTAATTAAATGCCTACTATGTGCCAGGACAGCCTAAGCTTGTCACTATATGTACAAAAGCAAAAAATGAAATTCTTCATGCCTTCAAGAGGCTTCTGTTCTGACCTCCTTTCATGGTACAATCCTTGCTCAGTATTGGGTATTTAGAGTTGTCGCATATTTCAAGACTTTAATTCATATTTCCTCCATTACCATAGAAGTCGGACTCTACAACTGGGATTCCAGATGACTGTTAATAGTTTTTGTGACCAGAATATTTATCAGCCTATGGCCATTTTGGTGATGAGGTTTTCTGAACTTACCTAGGCTGGTCCTCAGTTAATATAAATGCAGTCTACCACCAGGTCTACCTTAGTGATAGCCTGGGGACACACTCTGGTGTCACAGAGAAGCACCAGAAGGGGTCCTCAATGGAACAGTTCCCGTAAGAAGCTGGTGCTTTGGTCAATTGACAATTGACTTTCAGAATAGCGAATTCTGTGTCAGATTTGACCACCTTCCTTGCCATTGTAATAGTAGAGTCTATCTAAGAGGCTACTGGGCATATGCCCAGATGCCCTTTGGAATGTCCAAAGACCTAGATGGGGGAGATAGACAGGAGGGGGAGCCTGAACTTACACGAACAGCGCAGGGCCTGTTTCCTCACTCCCATCAGCATTGTGTGGCAGAAATGGCAGAAGGCTGGCTTCTTGAAATTCTTTAGCCTCCAGGCATGCTGGCCATCTTCATTCACCGTCTACAGGTACAAATAAACACAGACACTGGTGAAACTTTAGGAAAAGAAACCCAAATTGTCCCTGTCATCAGTCTCTTCCTTCCCTCTTTGCCCCTCTCCCCCTTGTGAGATGCTCTTACACTTTTTGGAATTGTAGCAATAGGACAGAGAATACATCCTCATGGAGATGATCCGAGTCCTACTAACCTATATTTTGTCAGTGGATTTGGAATGATAGGTCTTCAGTTGAATCCTGGTTCTGCCATTTATAACTTTATGGGTCTTCACCCCTCAGAACCCTCAGTTCTTCATCTCTAAAATGAATGGGCTGGATTATATGGTGTCTAAGGTCCCTTCTAGTTCTAAACTTCTGGGATTTTATATCTACCTGGCACTGTAAACAAAGGGGGACAAGGGATTCATTATCAGTTATTACCCAGTTTTAAGTGTCTTCTCACCCATACTCTGTGAAACAGGTATAACATTAGACAGAATAAAATGGCAATCACATTTCGAATCCTGCTTCTGACATAGACTAGTAATCTCTCAGGGCCTCAGGCAAGTCTCTGAGTTTGTAAAGTACCTTGGATAGAGAGAACATCCTTGCAAACAAGTAAAATTATAGGTTCAGACTTTTAAAAATAAAGAATATAGCTCTAGTAAACAGTAGTGAAATTACTATTGAACAACTTTGTGTCTTTTTAATGTCAGGAGGCTGATCTTTCATTTCAGCCTTTTTTTTTCTCCCAGGCTCCACTAAATTTATATGTATTTAGTGTTATAAAATTTAAAATTTACAATATTAATAAAATGCCAAATTTTTAATTTTTTTTTTTAAAAAAAGACAATCACATGGACTGCTGAAATCTTAGGCTACGTTAAAAGAGGGACAGTATCCAGGAAAAGGAAGATGATAATCCCACCGTATTCTACTCTCATCAGGTCACCTCTGAATATTGAAAATTACAGTCTGAGTTGAGACACAAACATGCATATACAAAAATATGACAAATAAATACATATATGACAAATAAAACAACACAAATATATAATATATATCTGAGTTGAGACACAAATATATATAATAAAAATATGACAAATAAATACATAAATGACAAATAAAACAACACAAATATATATAATAAAAATAGAGCATGGTGATGAATACATTAGATAGATACAGAGTGCTATTTGAGGTCCAAGGAAAGAAAGATTGTTTTTAAGATGAGAGAGGGTAATCTGAGAAGGCTTCATGGAGGTGAGGAAAATTAATATTGGGTTGCCTTATTTAATTGCCAATATTTCTATGTGATCCACCCTTTTCCTCATTTTGATAGACCCTACATCTGAAGAACAGGCAGTTTCTGAAGAGCTTGATGAAGGTAACTACTCCCGGCCCCCAAGACATCGACTTACCAGCTTGAGTGCCCCTTCCTTTCTTGTTTACCCAGCAAATGGAAGACAGTTTGAGCTAAGCCCTACCCAGGGGATCACTTTTGTACCCCCGTTTTCTAATAAGGATTTGGGGCAAGTTGGTCTTCAGCAGTGAAGTCAAAGCTGGGGGAGTCTAACAGAGCCAGGATTGCTGGAGGCAGCTGTTTCTTATGAGGCACCTGGAATTCCTTGAGTGTTGGAGAAGAGAGTAATCAGCACACCTGAAGGCCAACCCACCTACAATCAGGGTTGCCTTCCACTTGCTAGGGGAAGTCCTACTGACTTACTATCAGGCTGACCAGAAGGAAGACATTCCAGCATTTAAAGTGCCCTGTGACCCTCAGGTGGGATCTTTGGGAACCAAGAGGGACCAGTAACCTCAATTTATTGATTATAGCTAATTTAACTAATAAATTGATTAAATCATGCTCAGAACTTTTTCTATTGGAATTTCATTTGGCGTAGAGAAAATGTGGAGGGACACAATCAAAGTATGTATTCCATTTTGGAGTGCCACATTTTGGGAAAGGCATAGATAAACTAGAAAATATATAGTGGAGGGGATCCTGAAGAGGGTAACTAGGATGGTGAAGACCATTGAGACCATCCCTCAATAAGGGATCAGCTGAAGAAGCTGGAGATACTCATTTTACAAAAGAAAATATTTAAGAGGGGGCAAATGACAGCTGCTTTAAAATATCTGAATGCTTGTTAGTCAAAGACTAGGCTGGCTAAAGATTGGACTTGATCTGCTTGTTCCTCAAAGACAGAACTGGGGTAGATGGTTGCCAAGAAAACCCCAAATAGGGTCACAGAGAGTCAGATAAGACTGGAAAATGACAATAATAATTAAAAACTATAGACAAGCCTTGTCCTCAAAGAGCTTTCATTCTTTTGGAGGAATGTAAGACAGCCCCCTGCCCATGCCTGGCATACTACTTTGCATATTGTCATTTGTTATTAATAATATTAGATAATATAACAATATTAATAAATTAGTAAAATTAATAAATGGAATTAATAACAAATATTCATAATATTAATACCTACTATAATAAATATTCATTGATCTGAATTGCTTCGAAATCATATACGATGGAGGACATTTTTCTGCTCAGAAATTCACATTTCCCTCCATTATTATTGAAAAGTTTCCTCCCCACCCAAGGCCATTGTGATGATTAATTCAGGCACTGAACTTGAGATTTTCTTCACAAAAGTGGAAAAGAAGGTTGTTTTTTTTTCAGGCATATACAGCAAATGAAATATGGTCTCACTGCAGGCTCTTGAAGGTGAGTTATTTGTAAGCAGATTTAATTCACATGGAGCTTAAGTGATTCACCCAAATAACCAAATACATTCTCTGAACCCATCAACAACCCTTGTCATTTCGTGGCCATATTTCTAATAGCCCAGGAGAATTTTGTTCAGTTGTTTCAGTCACGTCTAACACTTCATGACCCCATTTGGGGTTTCCTGGGCAAAGATACTGGACTGGTTTGCCATGTGTTTCTCCAGCTCATTTTACAGGTGAGGGAACTGAAGCAAACAGATAAAGTGATTTGCCCAGGGTCACACAACTAGCAAGTGTCTGAGGCCAGATTTGAACTGAGGGTGAGTCTTCTTCACTGTAGGGCTGGCGCTCTGTGCGCTATGGCACCCCCTAGCAGAACTTGGCAGTATTCTACAAAAACTATTAGGAAGAACTTGGCTGAGTTTGTGTTGAGTCTTCTATAACTGGATTAGATAGAAGTTAGAGACTTCCTACTCCGTAGGAGTTCAAGCATGGCATAGTGGGAAGAACTCTTGGAGTACTTGGCTTCAAATACCTCCTCTATCACCTGTATAACTTCTCCCTGAGCCTCAGTTTCCTTAACGGTAAAATGAAAGACTGGTCTAAAATCCCTTTCAGCTGTAGATCTATCATCCTATATTACTTAAGTAATTATTTTAGGATTATATAATAATATAACCCTAGTCACTTAACTTCCATGGGCTTCTGTCTCTATCAAGAACTTTGGAATTGGTTTTGTGACAGGGGAGACTCTGAGACAGGACTGCTCAGCATCACATGCCCACATCAGAAAGAGTGCTGTGCTCTATGAGCAAAGCAGAAATGAAACAGCTCAAAGGAAACGCAGGATGCGCAAATTTAGAGAATCTACTCCAATTGTTCACACGGATTATTTTTGTCCAATCTGTGATAGAGCATTCTGAGCTCCTATTGGCCTGATCAGACACAATTGGACACACTGAAGCTTGATTTTATCGTGGTGATGTCATTTTGGTCCTCTTTGAGAACAAAAGACAACTACCATCACCACCAAATTAGGGAGTAGGACTAGATGGTTTCTGAGGTCTCTTCTATATCTATGAGCCTATGTTTTTTACTTTTTCCTCAAAGCCATAGGGAGCCATTGAAGATTTTTGAGTGAGGGGTGGTGGCATATGACATGGTCACATCTGTGTTTGGGCAACATCCATCTGGTAGTTTTGTGGATGATGTGTAGGAAAGGGGGCAAACATCTGCCTAAGGGAGATTCTTCAATATAATACAGAGATAGAGAGAAACTGGGATATTTTATTGGCTCCCAGACAGGAGAAATTGTTCTCTCAGATGGAGACCTCTTTACCAGGTGTGCGAGAGGATGTACATCAATATTTATAGTCACCTTATCTGAACCTGAGTTGCTGATATGGATTCTTTTAAAATTCTCCCCCAATAAAATGTAAGCTCCTTGAAGGCAGGAATGGTTTCATTTTTGTCTTTGGATCCCAAATGCGCACACAGCCGGTGCCTATTAAATTCTTGTTGAATTGCTAAATTAATTCGCTTTCTTCTTGGACAAGGTTTTGTGGTTCTAGATTGGAGATGGTAAAGTGAGCTGAAGACCACAGCTTGGTCTGGCATCTGTAGGGAGAACTATCCCTCTTATGTGGCAGAGAAAACTCTAGAAGTCTCTTCTCTGTGGTGGCCCAGACCATGCCCAGTGACAAGAATCAGTCCTGGTACATTTTAGCTCTTCCTGAGAATGATCATTAATGCTCCAGAACACACGAGGCACTGCAGTGACCCCTAACAGTATCAGTTGGACTGGCAACCTGCTATTCAAGGACTCAGAGTAACTATGAACATGGATTTGGGGGAGACAGAGCTGCCCATGGAGGGTGTCTGTTTTCTCTGAGGAGGCCCATTTGGTTTCTCCATCTGCCACTAAATCTTTCAGTCTTTAGTTTTTTTGAACCTTCAAAGTAAGAGACAGCAGCCAAGATGGCACCAGGGAGAGATTTTGCCAGATTTTCTTGGTGAGGACTGTGAGCCAGAAGTTGGAAATCTCCCAAAGTCACAGTGTCCTAGACTGAAGCTGCAAAAGAACTTAGACGTCATCTAATCCAAAGCCCTTCATTTCATAGACGAGGAAACTGGACTTTAGGGAGGTCTTATTTTCCTCATCTCTAAGATGGGGATAATCATAGCGCATGCCTCCCCAGGATTGTTGTGAGGATAAAATGAGACGACAATTGTGAAGTGCTCAGCACGGTGCCTGACACATAGTAGGCAACTGAATAAATGTAAACTGTTAACTATTATTGAATGGATTGCCCAGCGTCATAGAGCTAGTAAGTACCAGAAGTAGGGTTTGAACCCTGATCTGCCTGACCCCAAGTTCTATGCTTGAATCTAAGTTTTCTGTGTGGCTAGAATGGGGGAGCCATAGCTCACAGAGTGTCAAGCCTAGAGTCCAGAAGACTCATCCTTCTGAGTTCAAATCCAGTCTCATACACTTATTAGCTCTGTGACCCTAGGCAAGTCACTTCACCCTGTTGGTATCAGTTTCCTCATATGTAAAATGAGCTGGAGAAGGAAATGACAAACCCTTCCATTATCAAGAAAACCCCAAATGGGGGCGCAGAGAGTCGGACACAACTGTAAATGACCGAATAACCACAAAACAAGCTTCTAACCTAGGTAAGTAAACAGAGCAGGCCAGGTGTGCCAGCTCACACTTGAGAAGTACCTGGCCCATGCTCCATGCATACCTGTGGCCTCTGTCACAGAGGCTTTTATATGTATCCACATCTGTATCTGTATATATGAATCTGTGCATACATGTATATACCATAATGTACGTACATGAACATATTTATGTATGCGTGTAAATATAAATACACACAAATATGTATTTTGTTCACCCTTTGTTTTCATTGAGTACCAATGACATCACAAGGGCGATGTCTATGTGTGCATACACACACACATATACACAGTCATGTATGTATTTCTATAGCTGTAGACTGGTTCCCATCGAGGGTTGCCTCTGGAACTCTGAATCAATTCTACATTTTTGCCTCTTCTCCATAGTTATCATTCTTCGCTCTTTTGCTGTTTCACACACAGTCTGCTTAGTCATTGGTCTCCAGTTGTTAGAAATTTAGTTTGTTTCCAGGATTTTCTCTATAATATATGTAATAATAAATCAAGGCAGGCAGTTCTTTCTAGAACAACTTTCTTACTTCTTGACTAAAGTAGGTGTAACTAGGGGATCTCTAAGCACCAACAAAGCTTCTGCCATGTGGGGGTGACTCAGGGCTTGGTGTTTTGAGAGCATCTGGCAACGCCCTTATTGGTCACTAAATGGGAAGAGCTGATGACTCAGAAGATGCCTAAAAGGGAGTGACCCCAGCCCTGGGGCTCTCGTCCCTTCTGGTTGTGGATTCTGCCTGGGTCATTTACCATCACTTCGCATGAGAGCTAGGGGAAAGGTGGATTGCCCTGTTTCTCCACACTGGCAGATAAAACATCAGTCCTGCCTAGGTGAGGCCAAACCTGGGGTTTGGGGGCTGCTCCTCTTGTGTCTGTCCTTTCCTCATCTTAGGTGATTAAATATCTATTTTTGAGACAGACTTAGGGGCAACCTTGTGTGGTGCAGCATTCTCAGGTCTCTGGGTGTTTTTCATTGGTGGCCTGGGGAGGAATCCCCAGCATGACTTCAGGACTCTTGGAGGTGACCAAAAACAGATGACTGAGTCCAAGACTTTGCCAGAAGATGTGGAACAGGAATTGTTTGGACCATGCAGACTCTGAGGAAAATGTAGGGTTCTGACAAGGGTTAGTTATCAACCTTCCAAGTGAGAATAGCAGTCATTACAAGTTAAACTATTGTATACTATTTTAAGTCATCCTCCCAACACAAGCTGTGAGTCTTTTTTTTGTCCTTTAGCAATTCTTTTGTGCATAGGAAATAAATACCTGTCCCATACTTGATTCATATTATACACTGGTTATCTTTTTAACTTCTCTCCTTTGGGGAGATGCTAAATATGAGCTAAAACCTAAACTTTGAGTAATTTGTCCTTAAATAATAATTAAATTAAAATAAATTAAATAACAGCAAACTGAAGAATGAGAGAGCCTAATTCCTTTTAGTCAAGGCCAGGCTATGGGCACAGAGTCGGTGTGATGCCAGAGTGCCTTGGACCCAGAAGCAGTTTTTAATGTTAGACAGGGATTGTTCCACTTTGGGGGTGTGGGAGGTCTTTGTATGTTCAGTTCCTGGCTCATAATAGGCACTTAATCAGTGTTTGTTTCTTAAATGATTAAAAGAGTGCTTGGATGCCTCACTGTATTATAGCGATGACCACAGCCCTATTTGATTCTTTTGGAGGACATTATAATAAGTTTTAAGTGCAAAGAGGAGAACCTGACAAAGTGTTCTAAGAAAATATAAGGAAGAAAAGAATACTATTATCTCTTTTTCCAAAAGTCACTTCTGTTCCCCCGTGGTTTTTCAATCTTTATTGTCCTGGGAAGTTATCTGGGATCATCTGCATGCTTAGCAGGATAGATTGCCTAGAGTATCTGTTATATTTGTTGTTTAGCGGTTTCAGTCATATCTGACTCTCTGTGACTCCATGTGGGATTTTCTTGCCATTTCCTTCTCCAGTTCATTTTGCAGATGAGGAAACAAGCCAACAGGGTGAAGTGACTTTCCCAGGGTCACACAGCTAGTAAGTGTCTAAGGTCAGATTTGAACTCAGAAAGATAAGTCTATGCGCTGTGGTGCCACCTAACTGCCTATCATTGAATAACACCTGGATTTACTCAAACTAATCACTTACTAATGACATGTTTTCTTTTCCATACATACCTATAATTTCCTTAAAGAAGGAGGAGAAGAAGAAAGTAAAAAGGACTGGAATAGGAAAAAGTAACAGTTCTTCTGATTTTATTAGGCTGTGGTGCCATCTTGGGGCTAGCTGATTTTTTCCCCTTCCCGGACTTCTGCTTTTCAGGTTTCAATCACATGCCTCTCTTTGACGAATCATGAGACTCTGGCCTGGGTTCTATTCAAGCATGCCCAGAATATATAAGGAAATGCATTTATTTAGTAAATGGTCATTTTCTTATTTGTGAAACTATAGTCAATTTCATTTTTGCTTGTGGGATATATTGTCCAGGGAAATTTATAATGAGAAAATGTGGTCCTGTTGTAAGGTAACAGATGGATAAGCCTAATGTTACCATGGTACCCAGAGGATGATAAAAGACCTCAAAAAGAAGACATCTTCGGTCCAAAGAATTGCAGCTCTAGAGTAGAATGGGATCTCATTGGTGAGGTAGTGAAGCCTCAGTTAGCAGAATGTGTCCTTTCCTCAATTAAAAAAATATTTCAGAGCTCCCTATTGCTTTTAGGATAAAACCTCAAATCATAGGGTCATAGAATCCAAAGAGATGGAAGGAATCTCAGAGGCTATCCAGGCCAAAATCCTCATTTTCCAGATAAGGAAACTGAGGCCCATGGTGGGGAGGTGATTCAGTCTTGGTCACATTAGCAAAAGTGGGTCTGAGCCATATCCTCCATGGAAGATTCATGGGGCAGGAATTGTACAATTTGAGAAGGCATGGCTAGGTTGAGATGTGGACTGGGGGTGTCGGGTAATAACCCTACATCAATGAAATCACCAATCTATTGATATATTGAAGAAGGATTATAAAATCATAGATTTAGAGCAGGAAGGGACCTCAGAGGCCACCCTCTCCACCACTATCTCCATCACCCTCATTTAATGGATCAGGAAAGGGAGACCTAGAGAGATGAATCGACTTGACCCAGGTGACACAAGACACAATACAGGAAAGGTGAAAATTGAGCCCAGATTCTCTGACTCCAAATCATTGCCATTTCCACTAAACCACATTATCTTAGGGTTTTTTTAAAGTCCTAAAGTAAAGCAATAGAATTGCTAGTCCAAAAAGTGATGTTTTCTCTCAAAACATCCCTCTTTAAAAATGATACTGTAAACACCTTATTTAGTTTAGCTTCATAAATATGAATGACCATTTTATCAATGTAATAAACTGGAGGGTCACTTTTCTCCTTTGTTATTTGGAGGATGGCTTGTCCAGGTAAGTGATTTTCTGTAAGAATAGCCTGAGTCTTCCTGATCACGAGGGGATCAGAGCTACAGATCCCCTTAGCAGACAAAAGCCTGTCACCAATGGGGATTAAGGGGTTAACAGAGGAAAAAGAAATTGGTCTATTGTGATTTTGAAAAAAAGCCATCTCTAGCCCTCAGCCTCAGAGAAAATACAGGATATGAGGGGATTGCATCTAGGCGGGATGGCTCCTTTGGATTTGAGGTTCATTCCAGGCAAGAATATAATGTTGGCAGCCAAAGTGGAAAGAATACAGGCTCTCTCTGCTTCTAATTAGTTGGGTGACCTTAGAAAAGTCCCTTTATCTCTCCAGGTTTAATTTCCTCATTTGTAAAATACAGGAATTAAACTATGGGCTTGGGATCATAAGATGAAAGGGAAATGATAATTATCACGAGAAGGGAAATGATAATTTCTCTTTCATCTTATGATTCTGAGATTGGACAGCCTGTTGTGTCAGCCTTCCTCCATTCACTCAGAATACAGGACAAGATTTGGCTGCCAGATTCTTTGGGGTATGGTATCCATGAGCAAGGGCTAGAGTTCCGTTCCTCAGTCTGCTGACCTGAACAATGAATATAGACAGATGGTGACTGAGCTTCCAACTCACATCACAGTGGAAAGAAATGATTTTTCCAGTTCAGTTCTAAACAATGACATTTGAGGAATCATGGAAAGCTGAGGAAAGAAGGGAAAGGAGAACTGTTTGGCTGTGGAACCAAGGGAGTTAGGTTCACAACCCAACTTTGCCACATACCATTTATGTGACCATGAGAAAGTTATTTAATTTCTCTGGGACTCAGTTTCCTCATTTGTAAAATAAAATGACTGTTAAAGTCCCTTCCAGTTCTTAATTCTATAACCGATGCCCTGGAGTGCATCCAGAGCAAAGGGTGATAAGGATGATGAGTAGACTTGGGGTCCATGAACCTAATTAGAAGGTAAACTGCTTGAGGGTAGGCAATGTTTTACTTTTGCATTTGTATCCCCAATGTTTAATGTACATAATAGGAAGATAATTAATTCATGTCATTCAAGAAAGGAATTCAAAATAGTTACACTGTTGAAGAGAAGAGTCAGGAAGACATGGTAACTATCTTGTAGCATTTGAAAAGCTCTTATGAAGATGTGTTCTTTTTGGGCTGAGAAGACAGAACCAGTATGAAAGGTATGAAGAGCTGAACTGAAATGATGACAGAAAAACCTCCCAAAAACACTTTCCTAAATAATAGAGTTCTGAAAAAATGGAATGGACTGCCTCATTAGGTATTGGGATACCTCTCGCTAGAGACCTTTTAATGAAGGCTCACTGGCCACTTATTGGGGATATTGTAGAGATTCCTGTCCTGCTAAGGACTGGGTCAGTTGACCTTGGAGGCTACTTTTGATATCAAAATTCAGTGACTCTGGAAAGACAGAAAGACAGGTGTTTTCTTCATTTCCATGTCAATCTACAAGTGTTTTCTGGACCCCGACCTAGTGAACCTCAGCTTGCATTGTTACTTACTGCTTCCATCCCTAGCAGGACCAGTAATGGAATGGTTGTCATCCCTCCTTGAATCCACTCCTCTAGGGTTACAACCCCATCATGGTCAATATCAATCTCTTCCATCATTTCTTTCAAGATCTGCCAGGAAGCAAAGAAAAGAGTGTTGGGTGGGTGGAAATCAACTCCCTTCCTCTGCTCCTCTTCATTGTCCTTTCCCTCCATTTTCCCTATCATTTCCTTTTAGAGACTCCTCTTGGTCTTGATCTATTCCTCTTTTACCCACCAGAACAGGAGTTGGCCCTGTTGATCTACTTCCAGTGGACTCTTTCTGACTCACAAGGAGTATTTCTGCTTCCTAAATAGAAGGTCAGGTTGTTCAGTCATCCACTCCCTGCAGGATCCATTTTTCATTGTATCACACAATGGTACGTTTCACTCATTGTAACCTCATTGAGGACTGAAACCAGTCAGTCAAAAATGAGAATGGAGGAATCTTTTCGGGTTCCTGACCATGTAGAGAAGATGGAATAAATATGATCCCAAAATTAGTCGGCTCAGTTTAGACTCAAAGAGATGAGAATATGTCTCTCCCTGTTATTTGGAGAGGTAAGGGACTAATGAGTATGGAATACTGCATACACTCAATGGAGATGTTGGTTCATTTTGCTAAATTGTTTTCCCACCTTTTATTTACTTTTTAATTTTTTGTTTCAAGGGATGGGCTGTCTGGAAAAGGGATGAAGAAAGAATATATTCAGAAATGAAGGTCATATGAAAACTAAAAGTATCAATAAAAATTTTAAAAATTGGTCTGATCAGCATACTGCTTTGGGGTGGCATTTTTTTTCTGGGATTGGTACAATGGAAAGGCTACTGGCTCTGGAGTCAAAGGATCTAGATTAAGATCTCATCTTTTACATTTTCTACCTGTGTTACCTTAGTCAAAGTTATTTAATTTCTCTTGATCTCTATTTTCTCATATGTTAAAGGAAAGGATTGGAGGTGGTGGCTTCTGAGGTCCCTTCCTGAGTTCTTTCTATAATCTTCAATTGCTTAACCTCTCCAAGCCTCAATTTCTTTTCTAAAATTCAAGGTGTGGAGGGTGGAGGAGTTAAACTAAAGGGAAGCTTGGTGGGCTACAATGGTTAGAGAACCAGGCCTGGAGACAGAAAGACTCATCTTCCTGAGTTCAAATCTGGCCTCTGACACTAGCTGTGTGACCCTGGGTAAGTCACTTAATCCTGTTTGCCTCAGTTTCCTCATCTATCAAATGAGCTGGAAAAGGAAATGGCAAACTCCAGGATCTCCGCCAAGAAAATCCGAAATGGAGACACAGAGTCACACATGACTGAAAAACAACTGAAGAAAACCTGTGATCCTATCATCACTTATGTTTCAATATTCACATTTTCCCTTCTTTAGATAATTGGATGACTCTTGTGTTTAATTCTTCATAAGAATATAAATGCTCAAGGGCATGACAACTACTTTCATCTTGTTGACAGTGACATCCCTACCACACAACTGGGGCCTCAGTTCAACTCAGTTCAGGTCAACACAAATCTCCTAAGTGCCCACTGCGTGGATGGCTTTGATCCAAGAGCTGAGGAAATCAGGGTAAACCAGAACAAAGCAAAACAGCCTCTGCCCTGAAAGGAAAGGCCAGTGGAAAAGCAAAGACAGAAAACAGAGTATTTAGATGCTTGTTCAATGGCAGTCACCAGGAACAGAAGAGCTGAATTATTTCTGAAAAAGAAGGTTAAAAATAATTTCTTGAGGAATTACTGTTTAGGTCCCCTTCACTTAAGGGTGATGGTTCTGTGATTTGTGGGTGTGAGTTTTCTAACATTTGACTTGTCTCTCCCTCCTGGGCCCCCGAGTGACACATCAGCCTGTTACACACATGAGAGGCTCTGTCTTGAGACTCGGGGCATTCTCTCTGACTGTCCCTCCTGCAGGGGATACATACCCTCCCTCCTTATTTCCATTTCCTGGATTCCTCAGCTTCCCCTAAGTGTCTGTTAAAGTCTTACATTCTGTTAGAAGCCCAACACTTAGTGCAAGTACTCTGGGACTACTCCCAAATGATTCTGCCTATAGCTTGTTTGCACAGTTGTTTGCAAGTTGTCTTCCCTATGAAACTGTGGGTTACTTGAAGACAGAGACTGGTTTTTTTGCCTTTCTTTTATCCACAACATTTAACGTGATGTCTGGTATATAGTAGATGCCTAATTAATGCTAGTGTCTGAGTCTTCTCTCCTATTGATGCAGAATAGGATTCTTTATGAAGAAGACCAAATCACAGAGAAGTGCCAGTCAGCATTCATAGAGGGTCTGTCCTCATCTGGGAGTTTTCTCTGTCAGTGAAATCACAAGCCTAGTCTTCACCTCTGTCCGACTCTAACCTTAGCCTAGGAAGGAGCAGAAGGTAATCTAGATTCTCTGGGAGTCCCACAGCCAACATGGGGATGAATATGTTTGACTCCAGGCTGGCCATCAGGGCCTGTCACTTACAGGCATGAGCTCTGTGGAATCCCATTCTAGATATTCAGCCACATGCACCATCTGGAGGAGGATTCGATCCAGCTCCTAAAGGAAAACGACAAGAAAGAAGACAGAACCAGGAAGATGGGAGGAGCAAAGAGCGAGAGGAGAGGCGGTTGGGGGTGGTATATTTTCTCTGGTGAAACAGGGACAATTTCCACCTCAGGCACTTATTAATTATATGATCCTGGACAAGTCATTTAACTTCTCTGGGTCTGTTTCCTCATCTGTAAATTGAAGGGTTGCACTCAGTGAAGTCCCTTCTTGCTCAGACTCTCTGAGCCTGTGATCCTGGGTTGAATTTTCATTAGGACAGGCACCAACAAGCTGGAGCCAATCTATTATCTTATTTTTGCTCTAAATTCAGGGTCAAGATCATCTTGGGAACGTAGGCTCAGAGGAGGAAGTGACCTTAGAAACAGACCATTTAGTCACAGAATCGAAGAGTTGGGGCTGGAAGGGAACTTAGAAGTCACTTAGTCTAACCTTCATTTTATAGAAGGAAAAACTGAGGCCCAGAGAGGTTAATTAACTTGCCCAGAGTCACATGGACATGAAATGTTAGAGCTGAGAATTGAACCCAGGTCCTCTGGTCTGACATCCTATCCCACTTTGGATGTGAGAGATGTACATATGTGTAGGAAATATACTGAAACATTGATTTTTTTTCTCCCCATGTAACAATTTTCCTTCCTTTTACCTCCTCTCAGAATTAAATATAACAAATACACTAAGTATACTGAGATGAGATCATCTCTCTTTCTTCAACAACAAAAAAATCTAGGATTGCCTATTTAATACTTGTAGTACCTTGGGCAAGTCCTTTTATCTCTAGGCATCAGTTTTCTCATCTGGGAAATGAGGGAAGTTGGACCAGATGATTTATAGGTCTTATCTATTTCTAGATACATGTTTTGATGGTACTAGAAGGGCTACTGTGGCGATTCTATTTTACTCACTAGATGCTAAGGTTCCCTGATATTCTTTTCTCAGTGAGTTAATAAATATTAGCACTAGGTGCTCCAGATTTTTTGGTACCAAGTGAAGTTCCCATACCCCTCCCTATAATCTCATTGATTTACAGAGCACCAAATAGATCAGAGCAGTCTGGAGCCTTTGTTGCATAAAATTGCAACATAACAAAGCCTTTGGCACAAGGTCAGTATCTAAGGGGCAACATTTGAGATGGCTCATTAAGGAGAATACTAGAAAGATGCCTTTTGTTACACATGGATGTTGGGAACATGATTCAAAATGAGCTTGGAAAGGGAATCCAGCATAGATGAAATTCAACAAGAAGAAAAGCCAATGAAAAATCAATAGTAATAGGAAATGGGAATGCCATTTTTTCCTGTAGTGTTTGTGAATAATATGTAAAATTTTCAATCCACCACTAGCTCACTGTAAGCTAATAGGTCAATATAGCTGGTAAGAAAGCTAAGACCATTTGAGGCTGTCTTACTAGAAATGTAATGGCTACCACTTGTGGGTGTGGGAGAAGAGCTAATCTGTACCCATCTGATCACATCTGAAGCACTGAGTCTGGGTCTGGGCCCCAAGATGTGAAGGAGATATTGGACAAGTGAGAGCAGAGCTAGTGGAGGATGACTGGGACCCAGAAATGGAATGTTCTCTTTCATGAGGAAGTGAGATTCTCATCACTGGAGTAGTTAGAGATGCACAGAGAAGATTCCTCTTAGGATTTAGATAACTCACCAACTCCCTTCCAAAGTTAAGGTTCTAGAATTCTAAGACTCTAGAATATCAGGACAGTTTTGGATAATCTCAGTGAGGGTCCTTAGGAAGAAACAGATTTGGAACTCCTAGGTTATCTGTAGCCCTTCAAGGACCCTCTAGTTCCCCATCAAGTTGAAATGAGCCTTTGAGGTTCTGGCTGGTCAGTGCCTAGAGAACAGCAGACATAATTAGAAGGAAGAAGCAAACCTACTTACACTACTATCCAGGTAACCATTGCTGTCGGTGTCATACAGGTGAAACATGACTGGAAGAAATAGAGAATGAGAGATGAGGAGTATGGCAAGATCCATGGAAGCTCAGAGCATCTTATACTGAAAAAGTACTTAGCTTTCCTTAAGGGGATGGGTATGGGGATCCATCAGACATCACAAAATGTCTGTGGCCAGTTATCCACAATTAAAGCTCTGTACCAATGAGGCCAAGGTCATGATCTAGGTCTCCACAGCACCTCAGTCTTAATCTAATATGAGTACTTCACCAAACAGTCATCATTGATCATGACAAAGCCTGGTGAACACGTGTGCTAAGAAGGCCGTGGGCCTCCCACTGACTCTGAAACACATCTCCAGGGCAACCCTCTGCTACCTGTGAGACTGGAAGAGGCTCGGAAGAATAACTTTGTATTTTCTGGTAATATACTGTGCTAAACCTGATGGCTTGGTGAAATGGAAAGTGACACGAAGATCTGAATTTGATACCCATATTAGACTAGCTGTCTCACCCTGGGCAAGTCATGTGACTTGGCATCAGTTTATCATCTGTCAAACTGGGGATATTATTAGCACCTACTTCACAGGGTGGTTGTAAAGATCTAATATGACTATATATAAATGTAAATATACATACACAGACACATATGTATGTATGTATATGTGTACTCTTTCTAGATATATGTGTATACATATTTATGTATTTTTACATGCATATATGTACTACCTCTGTGTATGTGTGTGTGTGTGTATACCCATACATACATATCCAACCTTAAAGTGCTATTTAAACGTTACCTATTAGAAGAGCTGTCTAGGATGAATGGGATGAGGAAAGCCTAGGAGATAAATTCAGGCAAAGAGACAGTTTTTCTAGCAAATGTTGAAAAGATTTAAATATGATGTACTGGAAAGAGTAGTGGGTTTCAAGCCAGAAAACTCGAGTTCTAATATTAACTTTGCCATTTACTACTTGTATAAGTCAAGTGATCTTGTATAAGTCATTTCCCTCTATGGGCTTCAGTTTTCTCACCGTAAATGGAGGGACTTTCCCAGCTTTGGATCCCATTAACAGCTGATCATTTTTAAGAACTTAGAAACCTTAATGAAAAACTGATAGTGGGGCCCATCAGTTGGGGAATGGATGGGCAAATTGTGGAACATGATTATGATGGAATACTATTGTATTATAGGAAATGATGAGAAACCAGAGAAACCAGAACCTTTCCAGAGAAACCTGGAAAGACTTATATGAACCAATGCAAAGTGAAATGTACTGTGTACAGCATAATAGCAATATTATAGGATGATCAGTTTATATATTATGGGATGAATAACTTAGCTATTCTTAGAAATGTAATGATGCAAGACAACTCTGAAGGACTTATAATGAAAAATGCTATCCATTCCCAGACAAAGAACTGATGGTGTCTGAACACAGAATGAAGTATACTTTTTTTTTGTTGAGTTTTTTGCTGTTTTTTTTTTCACAACATGACTATTATGGAAGTGTTTTGCATGACTACACATGTACAACTTACACCGAATTGTTTGCCTTGTCATTGGGGATGGGGTGGGGAGAGAGGAAGAGGGAGAATTTGCAACTCAGAGTTTGAAAAATGAATGTTAAAAATTGTTTTCACATGTAATTGGGGAAAATAAAATACTAAATTAAAAAAAATGATAGTGAGGGAGTTCCTTGAGGGCTGGAATGATTTCATTGTTGTCTTTGTATTCTTAATTTCTGCATCATTGAGAGGATTGATGAGCAACTTCAAAGGACAGAAGTTGAAGATGTCATTAGAGAAATATGTGATCAGAGGAGAAGGGCCAGTCATGGGCAACTGATGGACAACTCCAGGGCTCCATTGGTATCTTCTTGATGTCAGCAGAAAGGCATTGAATTCTCATTGTTTTGGGTTAGTCCTAAAGACTTCTCTGGTGTGAACAGAACATATCGTAAAAGTCTAATACTAAGTCTTACTGGCTTGTCTGCTTCTTTGTGAAAACTCTTGAAGGAAACTGAAACAATCTTCTTCCCCCTTTATCCCAGAATGCTCTTGGAATAATATGGATTAATTGAGTCTCTCACTAAACTTTTTATAAATTTAGTTCCTCTCCACTACTTCTCACTGTTTTATGAGGCTGTGGCTGTAAAATCCAACACCCTGTAGTCACTTCTTATGAGCCTTCCCAGACATAATTATTAATCCCAGTTCAACAGTCTCTGACAGGATCAGGGCTGAAACCTTTGAGTTTGTCTGGATCCTGAAAACTCTTGTCAATTGTTCTTGGCAAGATTTAACATTGTCCAGGCATCTCCTGCTAATCTTAAAATTAGCTGGGTAATCTCAGCATTAGCTAGAATTCATACTGTGATCTTAATAATGCATAGACCACATGGAAGCTATGACTAATTTTATGTTCTTTTTCTTCACGGCAAGCAAATCTCTTTGGTGAAATCTCTGATTTCCTCTGTTTTCAAAGTTGCGTTTGGACTTGTAAAAATCAGAAAACTTAACACAGGAATAACAGGTTCCAGAATGAAAACCCAGGTTCTTTTTTTTTTTTTACCTTTCATGGCTTTTAATTCTTGCCTCTAAATGTCACTGTCTTCCTCCACTGTTTTTGTAGAAGTCATGCCACCATTACTAACTCACTAAACTTCATGTGATATCTTCAACTTTTCGAAGCACCACATGTGTCTATATATATATATATGGGTGTGTGCATGTATACATAGTTTGACCAAGTGATTTCAAAGAGGCTGTTACTCACCAACTTCTGAAAGGTTCAGAAAAATGGGATAGGATTGCAACAAGATGGATTTGGTTAGATATTATGAAGAATTTTGTTCTGTTAGTTAGAACCTTGTTCTAACTGTGATGAGAACTGAGAGGACATTGAATATGGAAGGGAAAACAATTCGTGAAATCTTCTCTGACCTGGATGGTCAATGTCTGAGACCTACTAGTAGTTATCAGGAAGATGAGATAACATTTGTAGGTTTCTTCTATTCTGAGCAAGCTATGGATCAAGATGATGTAGCTTCTTCCCAGATTTCAGGTGTCCTCCCTAAACCTGTATGTTAGTCACCTGACTCCCTGGGTTGTGGAATTGCCTCTGGGAAACCTCACTCAGAGCAGGTTTAGGAGCAGAACTAGGGATAACCACAAAGCAGACTGGGTAACTTCTCATGATCACAGGCTACCAGAAATGTAAAGGGGGGGATGACAAATTATGGTGGCCCCCTACCCTTCCACAAAGAAGGGTAAAAAATGAAATTTCCCTTTGTAGGCTATCAGTCAAATACCTAGAGACCTTCAGGGTCACTGAAGCCTACTGAGAGTGGGAAGGGAAATTGAAGGACTAGAGGAGAAATCTGATTGCTTGCATTCAAATACTTACACTCCAGCTTGTCCTGAGGCCGACCTCTTTCCAGCAGTGATAGATAACAGATAATGTCTTTCAGCATGACAGAACTCTTTATGTCATCCGGGTGTTGGATCTCCTCTGTGAGAGGCAAGAGGTCTAATATGACACAACTCCTTGAATTGGTAGCAAGACATCATGTTCATTGCAACTGTTCCATCCTCCACCACTAACTGCCCCTCCTGATTCCCAATATACCTACGGTCCCATTGTCACCCAAATAGAATCAGATGACTTCTTGGCCATCTCAAAGCATACTGCCTCCATGATGACCATTTTCCTCATCTCCTCCCCACCAGAAGCCTCTGCTCCACTTCTTGAGCCACCCTGGACTTTTGTCTCATTCCCTCCTCCCAACCTTTCTAGTGTCTCCTTATGTGCTGTCTTCTCCCCACCAGAACTTGAACTCTTTGAGGGAGGACAGGGGCTGTTTCCTTATAGTGTCTGTTTATCTCATCAAAATCATTGGCCCTATACAGAAATACTCAAAGATGCTTAATTTTACAACTAGGTGTAATCTCTCTCCGCAGATTAATCAATTGTTCAACAAGCACTTATTAAGCACCTACTCTATCATGTGCCAGACACTGTTAGGTTCTGGAGACAGAAGGAGAAACACAAGATGGTATCGGCTCAAAGATATGTTAAAGAAGATGTGGAAAGATGAAAACCCTAATGCACTCTTGGTGGAGCTAGCAATTGGTCCAAACAATCTTGAGAACAATTTGGAATTATACAAATGAGTGGAGTAAAATATATATGTCCTCTAACTCCAAGACAGTACTGCTAGGCATATACTCCAAGAAGGTTGATGCCAAAAAAGCTCATAAACACCAAAATACTTGTGGTAGCACTTTTTGTTGTAGCAGAGAACTGGAAACAAAGTAGGTGCCCAATCACTGAGGAATGGTTAACAAGTTGTGGTGTGTGAATATAATGGAATATTATTATAGCTGTTATCCAGCTGTTTTTCAGTAGTTAATAACTCTCCATGACCCCATTTGGAGTTTTATTGACAGAGATGATGGAGTGGTTTACCATTTCTTTGTCCAACTCCTTTTATGGATGAGGAAACTGAGGCAAATAAGGTTAAGTGACTTGCTCAAGTTCACGTAGCTAGTAAGTGTCTAAGGCTGGATTTGAACTCAGGTTTTCTTGACTTTAGCTGTGTGACCTTGGGCAAGTCACTTAACCCTATTTGCCTGAATTCCTCATTTGTAAAAATGAGTTGGAGAAGAAAAAAGCAAACTACTCTAGTATCTCTGCCAAGAAAACCCCAAAAGGGGTCATGAAGAGTCAGACATGACTGAAATGACCCAATAGTAACAACAACTTCCTGACCCCAGATCCAGTGTTCTATCCACTGTGGCACCTAGCTGAAAATATTACTGTACTGGAAGAAATGGTGAATACAACGACTGCAGAGAAGCATGGGAAGACTTCTATGAACTGATGCAGAGTTGAGTAAGTAGAACCAGGAAAAGAAGTTACACAATGACTATGGCAATGTAACTGTAATGAATAACAATCGAACAATGGATACTTACTGCTACAAAATGATAAAACACAAGCATAGCCCCAAAGGAGAAATGTGAGAAGACACTTTCTTCCCTTCTTTGCAGAAGAAAGGGACTATGGATGTGGAATATATATTATGTAAGTTTTTTTGATCTGTGGATTATTTTTGCTGAATTATTCCCCCTTCTTTCCACCTCTTTCTTATAAGGGATGGCTTTTGGGGACCAGTGGAAGAGCAATAGGAGATACATTGGGGAAAAAATGTGATATAAAAACAAATAATATCCATAAGCATTTATTGAAAAAGAAAACTTCCTGCCCTCTAGCAGCTTATATGGGAAGTGACAAATACATAATTAACTAAATACAAAATATAAACAAAGAAACTACAAAGTAACTTGGTGGGAAGAGGAAACTATAGGCATCGGTATGGTCTGATCTAGGGAGTGGCACTTGAGTCTTTGAAGATATCTAGGGGTTCCACAAAGTAGAAGTAGGAGGGAAAACCTTCCAGGCATGGGGATATAGGCAGGGAAATAGGAGGTTCCTTCCTCTCCCCATTATCTCATTGAGCCCTTTGACTCTAGGACAAGAGTGAATAGAGATCCCCAAGATTTCATCTAATAGAAGACTACCCTGAGCTCAGAAACCAAGGTTTGGATCACATGAGTATTCTACCCTTTATGATATACATGAGAAAATCTGGGTATATGACAAGAATTAATAGAGGAAATTAAACAGATGTAGTTTTATGACCCTCAGGTCTGGTCACTGCTAAGATACAACTCGGACAAGTCACATCAAACATCATTCATCTTTCCACACCAGGCTTCCTATATGGACAAAAGTCAAGACTTGTAACAGATGGAACAGCCTGGAACCTTTTACCAGAACATGACTGGCTCTTGCAGGTACAAGCCATGCCTCCTCTGGGGGGGCAGCCTGGACCATCATTATAGTCTCTGTTGACCAGGTGCCATTTAATTAAGACATCCACAGAAGCTGGCCCAAGAGCAAAGGATATTTTTCCAAAGTCACAAATAGAGGCTATAAGGAGTGGCATTCCCACTGTTTCTGTTGACTGACTGTTGACGCTCCTTATGGTTCCTAGGACAATTGGAACCAGGGCCTCTTCAACTACTTGGCCCCAGAAAAAATCACTACCCACAAGCAAGAGAGTCATAGCCAATCATGAATCAGCTCACCTAGAGGGAAAAGTCTCCCTCTTCTGATTTGTTATCACACCTCTGTGTGGGCTAAAAAGCAGGGGGTAGAAGCAATCAGTCTGCTAACTTTCATCATTGGAATAAATCATCCTTCCTCCACTCCTCTGGGCAGTATTCTGTAAAGAAATCAGGCCAGACAGAAAAGGGGCCCAAGCCCCAGACTTTGTCAACCTGAGACTCCCTTAATCATCTTTCTAAGGGTATACCCCAAAACTACCACCAAAGCTTGCCTAGTATTTGAGGTCCCATGGGCAGTTTAGAGACTACAAATCTGTCTTTCTCTTAATGAACTAACAAGTGTGTGTTAAATGCCTACCATGTGCTAGGCACAGTACTAAGTGTTGGGGATACAAGTACAAAGAATAAAAGTCTCTGACCTCAAGTCAGATTCTACCTTTCTGTCAGTCAATCAATAACATTTTTAAAAGTGCTTTCTGCTTTCAGGTGTTGTGTTAGATGCTGAGGATATAAAAATAAAATAACCCAGTCCCTGTCCTCAAGAAGCTTAAATTCTGTCAAGGGAGACACCATGCTCACATAAGTCTATACAAAATACAGGGGAGAGGGACTGGCCTGGCCCGGTGATTTCATTGGCATAAGGAACTCCTGGTAGAGGACCTTTTCTGTGATGTATAGTCTTAGAGAGCTGCCAAGGGCAGTAAGAAGTGACGTGACTGGTCCAAGATTAGACAGTTTGTATACATCAGAGGCAGGACTATAATACTAATTACAATAACAATAAGAATAATAGCACTTTGTATATTTATATAGTACCGATTATGTGTTTGGCATTAGCTAAGTACTTGAAAATGACTATCTCTCTCCATGGTGCTGAGGCCACTTAGGACTCTCTGAGCTCCCCAACAAGTAAGTGGTCTCTAGTAAGAGAGCTCTCTGTCTTCATAGACTCACCATTATGCCTTTGGACAATTCCAGGTATCATGGAGCTTTTCTCTGATCTCAAGCTTCAATCTGTCTCTAATTTCTACCCATTACTGCCTTCTGGGGGAGGTCAGATCCTTCCTAACATGACAGTTCTTGGATACTTGATACAACTATGCTATCCTCCCTGAGTCTTCCCTCATCCTGGGTGAACATTGCCAGTTCCTTCAGTGGGTCTTTGTGTGACTCATGGCCCCTCACAATCTTGGCCATCCTCCTTGAAATGGTCTACAGAGTGTCCATTTTGAAGGTCCATTCTAATTTTTCCCAGCATGGGCAAATTTGCAAAGAGTAATATTAAAAAGTGACCTTTGGTCTCCACTGCCTGAGGAAGGTGATTGGATCATCAATTCAGAGCTTGAAGGGACCTCAGAGGTCATTAAGTCCAATCCTCTCATTTTACAAATGGCAAGACTAAAGTCACAGAAGTGAGATGACTTACTCTAGGTCAGCCAGGTAAGTAAGCAGCCTCTGTAGGATTTGAACCCGGGTCCCTTGACTTTAAAGTTTTCACCCCTGAATCATATTCCCTTTCCTTGACTGGTGTTCTAGCCTTTTACCTACAGATTAGCTTTCAGATGACAGTCATTTCTTAGTTTTCCTCTTTCTTCACTGAGAATAAAGGGAGACTTGGGAACAGAGGGCTCAACGGGTCCATAGATAACTCCCAAGGAAAAGGACCAATAGCTGAAAATCTGAGGCAGGGCCCTCCTCTTCCTCCAGCTCCTGAGCCCATGAAACTGGATCCCTGGGCAGAGCAGGAAACTTTCCTCCTGCTTTCCAGTCAATCTTCCTAAAGGCTCCAGATGGACCCACAATCAGCTTGTAAGAAAATACAACAACACTCAAAATAAGAACTACCACCTACTCACTCTGAGCCTGAAGAAGGGGCACTGGGCTCTCTTCAGAAAAAGCCACTGCTCTGGACTGGGGTGGAGTCCTTTGGTCCAAGTCGGTGCTCATGGGTCCTGAAGGCAACGAAGTGGTCTGCTCACCCTCTTTGGGCACAGTGTCTTCGACCTTCTGAGACTTGGCAACAGGTGTGCTGGGACCACTGACTGTTGGCTTCCCACTGACATCTATACCAGGAAGGAGTAGGATCAATTATTCTCCAAGGATTTGCCAAGTATCCCAGAGAAGTCAGGAAGAGTTTATCAAGAGCTTGCTTTGTGTAGGGTACCTTGCTAGATTGTGGGGAAAAGTATATGATAAGTCAGACACAAGGAACTAGTATACCCCAATGGGGAACTGATGGCACACCCACTATACACATACAATTACACAGATTTGTATGAACGAATCATACAGATACATACATAGCTATACCTACATTCAAGGGTGTGCTGGAGCCAGCTAACACTAGCTCTTGAGAACTAGTTGTGAAAATTTCAGTATGAGCATTTATGCCTCAGAAAACCAACAAAAAAGTGCTTCATTTATTGTTTCGTGGATTGTCTAGACTCAAAGTGATGGAAGAGACACTAATGATGTGGATTAAATTTAAAATATGTCACATGTTTTTGGAAAGCCTGTTGTTAAACAGGCAATGTAACCCTACCTATACCTATATCTATACCTACATCTATATAGATATCTGTACCTATATATATATCTAGATATCTATCTATACCTATATCTCTGTACCAAAATCTATTTAATCTATAACAAGTTAGAGAGATATCATTATTTATATCTATAATACTTGGTTGGGGATCCCAGATGTGTGATTTCATTGTCTTAGGGAACTCCCAAATGAGGAAACTCCCTTCACCAATACAGGTTTGTACCTGTTTTGCAATTGATATCCTTACAGAATTGTCGAGGGGGGGGTACAGAGAGGTTAAATAACTTTCCTAGGGTCATAAAGGCAGTCTATGTCAGAAGTAGGACTTGGATTCAGGTCTTCTTGAGTCCAGGGTCAATCAGTATGCTATCAATAATTCCAAACTACTTCCTTAGTTTGGATAGAAGAAGATACATACATGTAAGGATGGTCAAGTACTCTTAGAGCAGATGATAATCAAGGGAAGGGGCTTTAAGAAGGTCACTCTGCCCTTCTCCCATCCAGTTTGGGGGGCAAGCTGAATTAGCTACTTTATATTGGTGGAGGGGGCAGGTGTGGCCTGGTGGGTGGACATAAGGAAGAACTAGGTTATATCCTGCTTTTGATACATTCTACCCCTGTGACCCTGGGAAGTCACTTAACTCCTCAACACTCCAGGGAACTCAAAGTCTAGAAGCTACAGAACAGGTATGGGTCTGCATTGATTGAGGCAGTTTCTTTATTAGGGAGTCACCTATAGCAAAGAAATCATAGGCCTAGTCCCCTGAATGATAGAATTATCAGGTATCACTGATTGGAATGAAGAATTAAGTCAAAGTTGGGCTACTATTTCCCAGCTAATTGATTTCATAATAAACATACCAATCTCTTTCTGTCTCTCTCTCTGTAATTATGTATATATGTATGTATTTATAATGCAATTTTAAGCTTTAACAACTTTGATTAAGTTTTAAGATTTAAAACTTCATTAAGACATTCGGCATACCCTGCTTCCCTATCTGTATATCTCCATCTATACTTCAAGGACATCCTCAGTAACCCCTTGCTTCTTACAGGGCCAAAAGCCTTTTCTGTCTCAATGAAGATGTTTGTATCTGGTATATTGTCCTCTGTTAAACAACCAGATGATAAAAAGGTCTTTGAATAAAATCTGCATCCCTTACTGCTATAAACCTGTGTCTGTTAGTGTCCTGAGGAGGTGGGAAAGGGAAAGTAAGAAGTAAATTGAGAAGTCAAAGTGATCTCAACTGGTTAATACCCATACTGTACCCTTCCCTGGGCCCATCCCTTTATCTTTTCCACATCCACAAAAACTTATCCCAGAAAGATGAGTCTGAGCACATTGAGTGAGTTGCCAGTGTTTACATATCTTTAACATTTGGGCTTAGGTTGAACTTGTCTTTCTCTCAAAGGCAGGGACTGTGTGTTGACCCTCCTTCAGTGTTCTATATACTGCTGTAATTCACGTTAACTTTTAATTATCTGGAAGAACTTATTTTGCTTGAAAAGACCCAAGCTACTAAGTGATGTGTCTCTTCCTGCCTTCTCCAGCCCTATTTCTGCCTTCATCTGCTCTAACCACACCGACTTACCTTCCATGTAGGAAGAAGCCTTTCTTAGCTACAATGAAAGATATACAGCCTGACCTAAGGGAAGGAAGGGTGTGTTGAAGGCCATAGCTTCTTCCCTGGGAATGCTATCTCAGGGTTTTGTGCCACAGGAAGAGGAAGATATGGCTATCTTCCATTGATCCTCAGTATGGAAACAAGGAGCCAGAGACCCTTGAAGGTGTTTACCATGAGTGTCTTGGGGGGCACTGGAACTTGTCGTCTTCGGTTTATAGGACTGTTCTGGCTTCTTGCATGTGAAGGATAGGAAAAGATGCTTACAGAGGTCCTCGGGGAGGTCCTCCTCCAGGTAAGTTTTCATGAAGAACTTGAATCCTTTATAGTCAATGGGCTGAGGGGAGAGAAGAAAAGGGGTTGTTATTGTGATAGATGGAGGAAGAGGAAAGGAAGACTAAGGAAAGACAGAAAAAGACATAAGGGGAACTAAAGGCATTGGAAAAGGGAAAAGGATAAAGGTTATAAAAAAGGAAAGAAGAAGAAAAATGCCAACATCATGTTGTGGAAAGGATAGGTGGTTTAGGGTAAGATGATGTGGATTCAAATCCTGTTTTGGCCATTTACTGTGGGACCTTCTGCAAATCATAGAAGTCAGCAAGCATTTATTAAGTGCCTACTGTGTGCCAGCCACTGTGCTCAGGAAATCAAAAAAAGAGGCAAAAACAGTCTTCCTCAAGGTGTTCATATTCTGGTGGGAAAGCTCATGTCTATGTTCATGTATGTACATCCAAGAAATGTAGTGTTGAAGGGATCTAACCTCAAGGTGATGCACTATTATTGAAGGGGGATAGTCTCTTGAAGAAAATGTTATTTGAGCTAATGCTTGAAGGAAGCCATGAGGTGGCAATGAGGAAGGGAAGAATTCCAGTTGTGGGGGACAGCTGGGAAAAAATGTATGGAACCTGGGAATGAATGTCTTATATGCGAAACAGTCAGGAAGGAAGCCAGTGTCACTAGACCATAGAGTATGTGAAAGGGAGTAAGGTATATGAAGACTGGAAAGATAGGAAGTACTCAGATTATGAAGGGCTTTAAAAGTCAAAGAGGATTTTATATTTGAAACTGAAGGCATTGGGGAGCCATATAATGAGAACTAGACTTGTTTCCTCAAAGGAGATTTCACTGGATAATCTTCAAAGCTCTTCCAATATTGTATCTATGATCTATGTATAAGAAAAAACATGGATAGAAAAGAAAAAAGAGAGAAAAGTAGAACATAAATGTGGAAGGGAGAGATGAGTCTGGGAAAAGGTAGGAAAGGGTAGAAATCATGTGAGACATATGGGATTGAAATGAAATGGAGGATGGGGGGATTTTTACAAAAGATATGATACAGCTATGGTGTAAATGAGATAAGAGACATTTGGGGACATAGGAGCATAGATATTAACATGCTACCACTTCTACTCAACAAACTCCATTATTTTGGTTCAATTGTTATACCAAATACATCTAATTATACCATCATCTAGTAGACATATTTCCATTTTTATCTACGAGGATATTGTGAGAGATTTCATCAAAAGCATTACTGAAATCCAGAAGTTCTCTGCCCATAGATTTCTCTGATTTACCAGCTTAGTTATCACACAGAAAAAGAGAAATGCCTAGTTAATTAACATTGATTAAATTCCCATTAAGTGCCAAGCACTTAATAGCACTGTCAGTCATTAAGTATTTATTAAACACTTATTATAAGTTAGGCACTGTGCTTAGCTGAGGACACCAATAGAAATAAAGAATGACTCCTACCCTCTTGGAGTTCACAATCTAATGGATTAGGAGACAAAGACAAAAGTGAAATAGCTCTTGCCCACAAGGAGCTTATATTTTATTGGGAAAGACAACATATACATATATAGGTAGATTCAAAAATAGATACAAAAGAAATCCAAGGAAATTTCTGAGGAAGCCACTAGCAGTTTGGGAGGTGGGGTAGGAAAGGCTCCATGTAGAAGGAAATGTTTGAGCTGAACTTCGAAGGGAACTAGAGATAAAGGAGAAAGAGGTGATGGGAGGGAGTTCATTTCAGGTATGAGGAATAACTAGAGCCAAGGTATGAAGATGGAAGCTGAAGCATATATGATAGGAGGAACCATAAGAAAACCAGTTTGGCTATACTAGAGTGAGTGAAAAGGAGTGATGTGCAATAAGGCTGGTGGTGAAGGGCTGTCAGATGGGTTTATATCTGATCCTAGAGATAACAGAGAGCCACTGTAATGTACTGATCAGGGGAGTGATAGGGTCAGACTTGGGTCTTAGGAAAATCACTTAAAACAAACAAGCAAAAAATAAAATCATTTTTGCAGCCATGTAGAGGATGGAGAGAATTAGGAGTTTATAGCAATAGTCCAAGATAGTGCCAAGATGGCAAAGAAAAGGCAGGAAGTTGTCTGAGCTCCCCCAAATTCCCCTCCAAATAACTTTAAATTATACCTCAAAATGAATTCTGGAGCAGCAGATCTTACAAAAGGATAGAGTAAAACAAATTTCTAGACCAAGATAACATAAAAGAACTGTGTGAAAAGTCTGTCCCACTCAGGTAAAAGAGGAGTGCAGCCCAGCACAGTCAGTGTATGGGCAAGCTAGCAGGTGGTCCCTAGCCCCAGCACAGATTAGCAACAGAGTTCCCATAGCTCTAGGTAGCTTCACAAGGGGTCAGTTGTGAGGCTTCCAGCTCCTACATGGCAAGTAATCTGCCAGCCCCAGAGACCCCAGAACACCAGTGAACATCTATACCCAGAGACTCTAGTGCAGCAAGCCGGTGGCCAGGTCCCTGGGTCCCAGCTCAAGAAGACTACATCCCTGATACCCCACAAGCAGAGCTCAACTTTAAAAGCCACAAAATAGGCTGGAAAATTAACACCAACAATGACAACAAAAGAATCAACCCATGACCTGTAGAAAGCTAGTATGAAGACAACGAAGATGAAAACAAAACTCAGAAGAGGGACAACAAGGTAAAAAAGTCTACATGGGAAGCCTCAAAGAGAACTATAAAATGATCTCAGACCCAGAAAGAACTCCTGAAAAAATTCAAAACGGATTTTAAAAACCAAATAAGAGACATAAAAGAAAAACTGGGTAAAGAAATGAAAGTGATATAAGAGAATCATGAAAAAAGTCAACACTTAGTAAAGGAAGCACAAAAGATGGAAAAGAGACATACAAAAATCCACTCTTTAAAAGGGTATAAAAACCCACTGAAGAAAATAATTCCTTTAAAATTAGAATTGAGCAAGTGGAAGCTAATGACTCCATGAGATATCAAGAATCAATCAAACAAAATCAAAAGAATGAAAAAAATAGAAGAAAAATTTGGATTATCTCATTGGAATGACACCTGATTTGGAAAATAGATCCAAGAGAGATAATTTAAGAATTATTGAACTACTTGAAAATCAGTATAAAAAAAGAACCTGGACAGCATCTTTCAAGAAATTATTAAGGAAAACTATTTTGATATCCTAGAACCAAAAGGTAAAATAGTAATTGAAAGAATCCATTGACCCCTTGAAAGAGATCCTTAAATGAAAAGTCCCAGGAATATTATAACCAAATTCCAGAACTCTCAGGTCAGAGAGAAAATACTGCAAGCAGCCAAAAAGTAGCAATTAAAATGTTGAAGAGCCATAGCATTACATGGGATTTGGCAGTTTCTACATTAAAGGGTCAGGGGGCTTGGGATATGATATTCTGGAAGGCAAAGGAACAGGATTAAAACTAAGAATTAACTACCTGGCAAAACTGAGCATAATCCTACAGGGGAAACGGATATTCAATCAAATGGGGAATTTTCAAACATTCCTGATAAAAAGACCAGAGCTGAACAGAAAATTCAATTTTAAATATAAGAATTTCGAGAGGAGCAAAAAAAGGCAATGAGGAAAGAGAAAACATAAGTTATTCAATGAGAATCTGTTTACAGATCTATATAGGAAGATGATTTGTGTAATTCTTAGGAACTGTATCATTATTAAGGCAATTGGAGCATACATAGATAAAGGGTATGGGCATGTGTTGACTTTGATAGGATGATATAAAAAATTAAGGGCTGAGCACTGGGAAAACATGGAGGGTAGAGGTAAAATGGGGTAAATTATTTCACATGAAGAGGCATGAAAGACCTATTACAGGAGAAAAAGAGAAAGGAGGGGAGCAAACATCACTTGACCCTTACTCTCATTGGAATTGGCTCAAAAGGTGACTAATAATCACCCTTAGTGGGTATAGAAAGCTATCTTACCCTATAGGGAATTAGGAGGGGAGGTGGATAAGAAAAGGATGGGGACCTTAATAGAAGGGAGTGGTCAGAAGCAAAACACTGGTGAGAAGGGAGAGGGTGAAGGAAGAGAGAAAGAATAACTATAAATAAGGGAAAAATAGGATGGAAGGAAAAACACAGTAATCATAACTGTGAATGTGAATGGGATAAACTTAAACAGAAGCTGATAGCACAATGGATTAAAAACCAGAATTCTACAATATATTGTTTAAAAGAAACACATTCAAAACAGAGAATAAAGGTAAAAGAGTAAAGCAGAATTAAGTTAAAGTAAAAAAAAAAAAAGCAGGGGATAGCAATCATGACCTCAGACAAAGCAAAAGCAAAAATAGATCTAATTAAAAGGGATAAGGAAGGAAACCACATTTTGCTAAAAAGTAACAGACAATGAAGTAATGCCAGTACTACACATATATACACCAAATGGTATAGCATCCATATTTCTAAAGAAGAAGTTAAATGAGTTACAGAAGGAAAGTAACAGTAAAACTACACAAGTGTAGTTTTCAAATTTCCCCTCTTAGAACTAGATAAATCTAACCACAGAAGAAAAAATAAAGTTAAGGAGGTTAATAGAATTTTAGAAAAAATTAGCTATGACAGAACTCTGGAGAAAATTGAATGGGGATAAAAAGGAATATATCTTTTTTTTCAACAATATATAGCACCTACACAAAAACTGAGCATGCATTAGGTCATAAAAATCCTTACAATCAAATGCATGAAGGCAGAAATATTAAATTCATCTATTTCAGATCATGATGCAATAAAAATTACATTTAATAAAGGGTCATGGGAATATAGATGAAAAATTAATTGGAAACTAAATAAACTATTCCTAAACTATTCTCCCAATGAATGGGTCAAAGAACAAATCATTGAATCAACCAATAATTTCATCTAAGAGAATGATACCAATGGGACAACACACCAAAATTTATAAGACACAGCCAAAGCAGTACTTAGGGGAAAATTTGTATCTCTAAATGCTTATATAAAAAATTAAAGAAAAGAGCAGATCAATGAATTGATCATGCAATGAAAAACACTAGAAAAAGAACAAATTAAAAATCCCCAATTAAACACCAAATTGGAAATCCTGAAAAATCAAAGGAGAGATTAATAAAATTAAAAATAAGAAAATCATTGAATTAATAATAAAACTAAGAACTAGTTTTATGAAAAACCCCAATAAAATAGATAAATATTGGTAATTTGATTTTTTTAAAAGAAGAAAATAAAATTACCAGTGTCAAAGATAAAAAGAATTACTTAACCACCAATGAAGAGAAAATTAAAGCAGTTATTAGGAACTATTTTGCCCAATAGTCTGCCAATAAATTTGACAATCTAAGTTAAATGGATGAATATTGATGAAAATATAAATTACCCAGATTAACAGAAGAGGAAATAGAATACTGAAATAACCCAGTCTTAGACAAAGAAACTGAACAAGTTACCAATAAAATCCCTAAGAAAAAAGCCCCAGGGCCAGATAGGTTCACAAGTGTATTCTACCGAACATTAAAAGAATAACTAACTCCAATATTATATAAACTACTTGGGAAAATAGGTGAAGGAATCCTATCAAATTTCTTTTATGACACAAATGTAGTGCCAAGACACCAGGAAGAGCCAAAACACAGGAGAAAAATTATAGATAAATTTCCTTAATGAATATTGATGCAAAAATTATAAATAAAATACTAGTAAAGAGATTTGAGCAAAATAGCATAAGGAGCATATATTATGACCAGGTGGGACTTATAGTAGGAATGTAGGGCTGGATCAATATTAGGAAAACTATCAGCACAATTAACCATATAAATAACAAAACCACCAGAAAACATATGATATCTCAATAGATACAGGAAAAGTTTTTGATAAAATACAACACCCATGCCCATCAAAAACACCAGAGAACATAGGAACAAATGGAGCTTTCCTTAAAAGGATAAGTAATATCTATTTAACACCATCAACAAGCATTATCTATAATGGGGAAAAACTAAAACCTTTCCCAAAAAGATCAGAGTGAAGCAAGGATGCCCAGTATCACCACTATTATTGAATATTGTCCTAGAAATGTTAGCCATAGCAATTAGATAAGAAAATATTGAAGGAATTAGAATAGGTAGTGAGGAACAAAATTGTCACTCTTTGCTTATGATGGTAGACTTTGATATGATGGTATACTTGGAGAATCCTGGAAAACCAAATAAAAAACTCATTAAAATAATAATTTTATCAAAGTTGCAGGATATAAAATAAACCCACATAAATCATAAGCACTTCTATATATTACTAAAAAGTCTAGCAACAAGAGGTAAAAAGAGAAATTCCTTTTAAAATAACTGTAGACAATATAAAATACTTGGGGGTCTATGTGCCAAGACAAAGCCAGGAACTATATGAGTACAATTACAAAACATACTTCACACAACTAAAGTCAGAACTAAACAACTGGAAAAATATTTTACCTATGGGTAGGCTGAGCCAATATCATAAAGATGACAGTTCTACATAAATTAGTTTACTTATTCAGTGCCACTGCAATCAAATTACAAAAAAAATACTTTGTAGAGCTTAAAAAATGATAAGGAAATTAATCTATAAGAACAAAATGTTAAGAATATCAAGGAGATTAATGAAAACAAATATGAAAGAAGGTGACCTTCCCCTTCTAGGTGACCTACCTCAAACTATGTTATAAAGTAGTAATCACCAAAACTATCTCTGGTACTGGCTGTAATGGCACTCAAATTAGGATCTTTTGCTGTTTTTCTTTTACTAAAAGTGCCTCTGAATAATGTGATTAAGGAAGATCTTTCCCATCCATTGTCGGGCCTGGGAAGATTTATAGGAAGGTCCATGCTTTTTGTTAATGAGGCACTGGTTCTCAAGGGATGTGATACCCTCTGGCTGTAAAAAAATGTATGAAGACTCTGAAGGTGAGGTTTTATTTTGGGGCTTACTGACTGGAAGCATTTGTTTGGCCAGACAAGGACTCTGGGAGGAGTTTTAAGGAGTTCCCCAGCTTTGAAAACCCAGATGTTGGTGCTTCCATCTCTGGTAACTATGGTCAGACAGTTGGGGTCTAACTTTCTGTTGAATTTAGGCAGCAGACACCATGTCTGTTGATTTTGGATTTCTCTGTATCTTCTTTGAAGTTTAGGATGCTGATCCTTGAACTAGGTGAACGATATATGTGCTTGTTTAAAGGAATGACACATGTGCTTGATTAAAGTGATTGTTAACCTCTTAAAAGTTGTCTTTCCTTTTATGAATGCAGATCTAAGAACCTGTGATAGCAGGTCCCCTTGTGTATGTTGGGATGCTTACTGATACACTGGCTAAGAAATAGGGTGGTAAATCAGTGGAATAGATTAGGTATATAAGACTCAGTATTAAATGACCACAGCAATCTAGTATTTAATAAACCCAAAGATCCCAGTTTTTGGGATAAGAACAATATGCTTTTGGGAAAACTGGAAAACAGTTTAGCAGAAACTTTGTATAGACTAATATCTTACATTGTATACCAAGATAAGGTTAAAATTGGTACATGATTGGGACATAAAGGATGATTCCATAAACAAATTAGAAAAGTAAGAAATAATTTGTTACATTTATAAAGAAGGAAAGATTTTATGAACAAACAAGAGATAGAGAGCATTATTAGATATAGAATGGACATTTTTGATTATATTAAGCTAAAAAGGTTTTGCACAAGCAAAATCAATGCAACCAAGATTAGAAGGAAAGCAGAAAGCAAGGAAGCAATTTTTACCACAAGTGTCTCTGATAAAGGTCTCATTTCTCAAGTAAACAGAGAACTGATAAGAAAACAAGTTATTCTCCAATTGATAAATGGTCAAAGGATATGAACAGGTAGTTTTCAGATGAAGAAATCAAAGCTATCTATAGTTATATGAAAAAATGCTCTAAATCATTATTGATTAGAGAAATGCAAATTAAAGCAACTCTGACATACCACCTTGTATTGGCTAATATGACCGAAAAGGAAAATAATAAATTTGGGAAAACTGGAACACTAATGCATTGTGGGTGGAGTTGTGAACTAATCCATACATTCTGGAGAACAATTTGGAATTATGCCCAAATGCCTGTAAAACTATATGCCCTTTGATCCAGCAATACCACTCCTCCTCTATATCCCAAAGAGATCATAAAAAAGGGAAAAGTTCCCACATGTACAAAAATATTTATAGTAGCTCTTTTTGTGGTGGCAAAAAGTGAGAAATTGAGAGGAAGCCTATCAATTAGGGAATGGTTGAAGAAGTTGTTGAATACTACTGTGTTATAAGAAATGATGAACAGGCAGATTTCAGAAAAATCTAGAAAGACTTAGATGAACTGATACTGAGTGAAGTGAGCAGGACTAGGAGAACATTTTACATAGTAATAGTAACTTTGTGTGACGATCAACTATGATAGACTTAGCTATTCTTAGCAATACAATGACCCAAGATAATTCCAAAAAACTTGTAATGGAAAATGTTATCCACATCCAAAGAAAGAACTATGGAGTCTAAATGCATATTGAAGCACACTATTTTTATTTTTTGCTGTTGTTTTTGCTTTCTCATGGTTTTTTCCTTTCATTCTGATCCCTATTTCACAACATGACTAATATGGAAATATGTTTAACATAATTGTACATGTATAACTTATATCAGATTGCATGCTGTTTTGGGGAGGGATGAGGGAAGGGAGGAGAGAGAAAAATTTGGAACCAAAATCTTACAAAAATGAATGTTGAAAACTATCTTTACATGTAATTGGGAAAAAATTAAAATACTATTAAGTGTACAAAAAGTGAATTTAAAACTTGTTTTTACATGTCACTGAGGAAAAATAAAATATCATTTTTTTAATTGTGCCAGGCAGTTCACCTGCTTTCCCACTAAATCTGAATATAACCATTGAAATACAGTCAGAAATGGAAAGAAACAAAAGACAGAGTTAAACCACTAAAAATAGTCCAAGATAGGTGATAAGGACTTGAACAAGAGTGGTGGCTACATGTGTATAGAGAGAAGAGGGTGGTGCACCTGAGAGGTGCTGTAACTGTAAAAATGACATGATTTGATGACTGACTGGGTATCTGTGATGACTCCATGTTAGAGGATCCGTACTGACACTTCACATTCACTGTCTCCATTTCTGAGCACTTTCAAGCCATCCCTTTAGTAAATTCACTTTAGAATTTTATCAAGAATTGAAGCCAAAGGAGTTAGCATCTAGGTGAAGAAATTCACCTTCTCTTTTGGAAGATAGAAGAAATATTTTCACCCCTCTCATCCACTGACTCCTCTCACTTATCCACCATGATTCTATGAAACCCTGATGGTGACTTCCCAGTTACATACAAAAGGTAATGTTTTATCATCTGGACAAGAAAACAACTCTTGGAGCATAGTTAGCTTGGTGTTTCCTTTCCTCCTCTTTTTGAAGTCTTCCTAATCACTTTGCTTTATTTTTCCTAGTCTGGATATAACCTTCCCCACCTTGGTGTAGAAAACAGAAGCAAAGAAGTTGAGTATTTCTCCTTCTCCTCTGCCTTTCTTTGTCACTTTTCCATCTATTTCAAGCAGAGACTCCACCTCTTTCTTCATCTTCCATCTGCCTGGAGAGAGCTCTGGAAAAGTATTTTGGGGCTTGGTTTATGTCTCAGTGACATTAGTGTTCAGTTCTCCAAACCTGCTCTCACAGGATCACGTCACTTTTGGGAGTCATTCTCATTTATTTCCTCTGCTTTCACCTCTTGAACATACCCTTTTAAATGGATTCTTGACCAGCTCCCTATTGAACCAAATGAGTCTCATTGTCTGAGGTTCTTCAATTGGAGTCTACGAACTTTTTAACAAATTGATAACTATATTTCAATAAAATTGGTTTCCTTGGTAATCAGGCATATTTTATTTTATGAATTAAACATGATTCTGAGAAAGATTCCATAGGCTTTACCAGACTGATAAAGGCATTCATACACAAATGTTCAAGAATCCCTAGTTTAGGCTCACATCTGTAACCTCTGGGACAGTTAGGTAGTTCGGTGAACAGAGCATTGGGCTTGGAATCAGGAAGACTCATTTTCCTGATTTCAAATTGAGCCTCAAACACTTACTTGCTGTGTAATCCTGGGCAAGTCTCTTACCCTTCTTTCCCTCAGTTTCCTCCCCTATAAAATGAGTTGGAGAAGGAAATGGTAAAGCACTCCAAGAACTCTGCCACAAAAATACCAAAAGGGGTCGCAGAGAGTGAGACATGACTGAAATGAACGAACAGCAAATGTCACTCCTGCTACTGGGCTGGATGAAACTGAAGGGTTCCTTGAGCTTGGGAGTACTAAACTGCAGTGGGCCAAACTCATCAGGTGTCCAGAGTAAGCATAGTACCAGCATGGTGAACCCTGGGAATGGGGGCCATTGGGATGCCTAAGAAGGGATAAACTAGCTCCATTTGGAAATGGAGTGAGCCAAAGCTTCTGCTCTGATTAGCAATGGGGTCAATCCATGCATGGTTTCTGCACTTGTAGGATGGGGAAGAAAGGGAGACCCAGTCTTAAGACAGAAAAACCTCTTTAGATACTTCCCTCCCCCCACCGCCGCCCTCTCTCTCTCTCTCTGTCTCTCAGAATTGAATTAGCTTTATTCTAAACTTTAAATAATATTTTATTTTAAAATTCTAAACTTGAGAGGCCTGAGCAGTCCTGGATTCAACTTCCACCTTTGACACAAACTAGTTGTGTGACCTTGACTAAGCTGTTTAACCCCTCAGTACCCCAAGCAATTGCTGATCTGACTTAGAGGAGGAAGTTTTCTCAGGAGTCTCCCCCAACTCTCAACTCTCCTTTTGCCAGAAAAAACTAAAGTTTTAAACTTAGTAACAATTACTCAATTTTAAAAAAATGCCATGCATAAAGCCGTAAGTTCAAAGTTATTTAAAATGTGTAAAAATGTATATGCCAACTTTATGAAAATAATAACTATAATATCCTATATTATTTCCATGTCCCTCTTTGATCTCTTTTTATAAAATCATTGATACAGAGCTAGAAGGGAAAAAACCCATCGAGTTTACTCTCCCCTACACCTCCCCCCCATTTTACAGATGAAAATACTGAGGTCCAATGAGGTTGTGACCTGACTAGGGTAACAGAGCTAGTAACAGTCTAAGGCAGAATTTGAATGCAGATCTTCCTGGCTCCAAGTCAGTCTTGTTTTTATTTTTGGATTTTGTTGCTGTGATTCCATTTCTTAGGTAGGCACCAGTGTGGAAAACCAGTGTAGATCTATGGTTGGAAAGTTGAAGGAACAGCCTGGGAAGAGAAGACACAAGGTCTTCCCGTTTGTCCCCAGGAAGAGGGAATGGATTTGTCTACCTTAGCTCTATAGCTAGGGGGTCTTATCCTCATTCATGCCAAGGATTCCTTGGGCAGCCTGGCAAAGTCTCCTGTTTCCAAATGCATAAAATTAAATACACAGGATTACAAAAGAAACCAGTTAAACAGAAATGCAGTTATAAAATTTTTTTTGAAGTTTATAGACTTGAGGTTTAGAATTTCTGCCTAGATAGAGCCATGAGGGTCACAATCTATGAACCTGTGACCTTGACACAGGACCTAGAGGGCCTCAGGCTGCAGGTTTCCCACTCCTGCTCTAGGCCATGGATCAAAGTTGCTGAGGGCAAGATTGAGGCTTGATCTAAGAGTAATGGACAATGGTATGAGCACAGAAGGCTTCTGAGGATATCACCCCAAAAGGAGATATTAGAGAACCTACTTCCAAGAAAGTTGTGATGATGATGGAAAAGAGGGATCTTGAAGATTCTTGAGCATGTGTAAACACCGTAACTGGTTCTGGTCTGCTTACTAACTGGTAAGGAGAAATGTTTTTAATTGGTTGTGTAGTTGGAACTGGAGTGGTGTGGGTTGGGGTCTTGGCCTTCAAACAGCCAGGGACCAGAACCTCAACCACTGATTCTGTTTGACTGCTCTCTCTTGCTTTGACTCCTTGGCTGATGGCATCTAATGAGAGTTGATTCTGCAAAGGGCAGGCCTCAGATGATTTCCCCTCTGAGGTCAACACGTGGTTCTCTCTGTGGAGATGGGCCTCCTTCCTCTCTTTTGTCTTAATGTTTGTCCTTCATTTTAGGTTAAGGAGATAAATCTGGAGACTCTGACCTTATGAGTTTGGACAGGTCAAGAGATCCCAGGCGCTGGGATTCTGGAAGACCTTCCAGTTCACCCAGCAATGAAACTCTGAGGAGCAAGGAATGCCTTTGGGACCCAGCCCAATGCTAGCTGGGATGGGGAAATCCCTGGAAGAGAGGCCGAATTTGGACATGAGCTTGGTGGGACCAACACTATGTAATAACTCAGCAAAGAGCAAGTCCATTTTTACTAGAGACTGTGATGGGATAGAGAGAATGTGAACCTGAAACATTGGGGGCAAATGTTTGCACTTTTACTCTGGTTATATATTTAAAGGGAATTGATATTAGTGGCTAAATGAAACTGGGGTGCTAATCATACTGGTAGTTAACAATAGGAGAGGAGAACAAAGCCAATGGCATTAGAGATGCTCCAAATCTCTCAAGGTACCCCTAAAACCCGGAGAGGGAGCTACAGCCATGACAATTACTGCCTCTCCTTCCAGCTTTCACATGCCCAACTCTGAACACCATCTCATGAATCTCCAGACAGTACACACCAGTCTTCCTGATACTCCATGTATTTATTGCTTCCACCCCTCCTGCCCCTTGGAACTACAGATACCTGCCTTCCTTGCAGCTACACGGCACAGGAGGAGATGGGAACAAAGCCACTTACCCTCTTAGGTGTTCTAAAGGACTCTCCAAGTCTATAAGGTACACGGATCTATGACCTATATTGTTGGATGAAGCGTCTTTCTCTGAGAGTTTCTTACATTAATGAAATCACTAATCTGGTCTGAAAAAAATGTTTTATTTAAAAATCCAACCAAAAGCTTCTTACCAGTTCAGGGTTGTACTTTTGTTTTTGTTCGGTCCCATAAAACTCTTCCAAGACATCTTTTAACTTCCTGGTAGAATCTAGGGAGACAAAATCCATTGATTTAGGGAAATTGTTAATAAGAAAGGGAAACAGGAGCTCCAATTCTTGGTTACTAGCACCTCTATTCCAAGATTTTCTTTGTAACAATTCTGTAGATCTCTATACAGGCAAATGCTATTTCTTCCAAAAGAATGCCACCTTCTCAAGACAGATAGAATGCCAATCCCCTAGGATAACAAGCCAGAAAGTTGGATAGATAAATGGTAGCTGTGTCACTTTTGCATTTGGATGCCTAGCCCTTAAGTACAGTGCCTCATATATAAGATTGTTTAATAAATATGTGTTGAAAGAACCAAAAGTTCTGTAAAAACAAACCTGGGTTCATTTTGGTCTTCGTTTTCCCAGTACTTGACACAATGCCAGCAACAGAGCGGGTATTTAATAAATGCTTATTTGTTGATAGATTGCATCCAACCATAATAACTTCTGGTCCCACTAGGATAGGATTCTTAATCTGAAGTCAGTGAAAGTTTTTAAAAAAATATTTTGATAGCTGGATTTCCATGAAACAAAAAAAGTTAGGGATCTCTGGCCCAGGATCTCTCTGTGCCCATGACATTAAAATAAAAATGTTACCAAAAAGGAACGGGCATTTGAACAGAAAGAAAGAACCTATTTCAAAATGTTTTATTTTGTTTTGTTAATACATAGAAGTTCCTTGTGCTAAGGCCATTTTAGAATCCTGAATCCCCATCACAATATGGACCTAAAGGAGAAAGCTCTCCATACCAGCTCTGATAGAAGTCTGACACCCAGCTAGCTTTGGTTTAAGCAGAAAATCCATCATTAGAGGCAGCATAGTGGAGAAAGAACACTCAGTGTCCTTCTCTAAAATAATCAGGAGTGGGGGTCATATGAGATGTTCTCTGAGGTCCCTTCCAGCTCCAAATCTATCATCCTACTTTCTCTGGAAATCTCTTCCACTTCTGGAGAACTCTGATTGTGAGTAGGTTTATTCTTTCACGTCAAATTGAAATCTGCCTCTTCACATCAAGGATGAGGCATCTCCTCTGTCACTCACCATTCTTGGGAATTTCTCGGGTACCATGAGTCATGACTTCTCAATGGTCATCCAATGGTCAATTCAAGAACTTATTGATTCCAAGGCCAGCCCTCTATCCTCTCCACTACCTCTGTCTCTCTCTACTGCTCTATTTTCCAATGACAGCTTTCTGCAAACAAGAGATACCTCCATCCCCATCTGGCTTAATCAGGATACTCACATTCTGAGTATTTCTGGAGTTGATTAAATTCCTTGGGACTGAGGGAGGTCCACAGCCCATCACTCATCTTTCAGGTAAATTCTTGAAGAATTCGAGTGACCACTGCTGGAATGGAGTGGGACAGAGTGCCTTGGCCTCCAGTTGCTCCTTTGATCTTAAGCCTTGCAAGCATTCGTTGCTCTGATCCAGGGATTACTATGATTGAGGTTTTATTACTTCCATTACCGCTCCTTGATATCAGCTACAAGGGACATCTCTTAGCCTACCACCTGAAGAGAGGTACTCTCTTGTCTCCTGCTACTCCTCAGGTACCATCTTGCTAGTTACCGTCAAGGTAAAAGCCATGGAAGTATCCTGCAACAACTCCACTAGGGACCCAGAATCTTGGCTCTTCCTTGTCTAAGAGAAAGGAAAAAGTGAATTAGAGTCATACAGTGATTTCTCTGCTTCCTTCTTTTTATTTCATTTGCTTCCTTCTTAAAAGTTTCATTTTGATTGATACCTACTGTTTTAGCATGAATTTGATTTCCAGACTTATTCCACCCTTTCTCCCCTTGGTGGCAAGCGGTCTTTTCTAACGAGGACTTAGGGGAAAAAATTGAGCATTTCTCTATGGGAGCTTTGATTTAGAGCTGGAAGAGACATCATCTGATCTGGTAACTTCATTTTGAAGATACAGAGATTGAGGCCCATTGGCACAAAGTGAATAACTCAAGTTTACCCAGGAGGTCAGAGATGGAGCCAGGATTCAAACTCATGTCCTTGAACTCTAAGCTCATTGTCCTTTTCAATGTATCTTGCTGCCTCCCTGCGAAAAGATGCCCAATGGCTTTCTACCAAAGGAAGAAGGAAGGTCTTACATGAGACAATGCTTTCTAAAATAAGGATCAGAATTTCTAGGGAACGATGAGGGAGTTCCAAGAGGGTCACAGAATCCTAGGTCTAGAGCTGGAAGACCATCTAGTTTAACTCCCTCATTTTACAGAGAAGGAAACTGAGGAACAGAGGTGAAGTAACTTGCCTAAGACCTCACAGGTACTAAGAGGCAGAGCTTGGATGGTAAGCAGTGACATATCTTCAAATTGTAGCCTATATGATCATACCAGATTTAATATAGGTTAATTTTAGGAGGGAGGTGGGTCATGGGAGATTCCAGGGGGCCCTCTAGGGATGAAACCATTAGATATTTAAAAAGTCAGGGCCTACAAGATAGGTAGAGTCTTGTGTGGTATGATTTGGGGGGATGCAAATATCTCCACTACTAATTCATGAAACGCCACCATTAATAATTTATTTATGTGGGTTTCAGATGGATTGTTCTTTGGTGTATGATCCTGAGGATAGCATTCAGGAAGTCCTTCTAGCCACATCCTGCCCAGATCTCAGTCTTCTCTCCTCACAATAGGAGGCAGGACAAACATGGTTACTTACACCCCACTGATAAAAATGGAAGATGGAGGACCACTGGACCATGCCAACTGCCTAGAGAGTGTGCCCTTCAGACCCCTAAAGACTCCTGGATCTTGCATTTGTTCTACTTGTCACTCTAAAGTACCCCTTTTCATCCACCCTGCAGTTGAACTCTCTGATATATATTGTCTTTCCCAATTACAAGTCAGCTCCTTGACAGGAGGAATGGTCTTGATTTTCTGTTTTTATCTACAGGCTCAGCACAGCGCTTGGCACAGTATACACCCTTACCAGATTTTCATTCATTCCTTCATTCGTTTATACTCTAGAAATGTTTCCTGCATTGGATTAGCAGAGTATTTTAGAACTAGGAAGAGATTCTAAAGGTTTTCTCTTCAAGGTGGCTTTTTTTTTATGGAGGAAGAAACTGAGTGAGGGCTCAAGAGACTGGTCCAAGATCACATGGGTTCTCCTCTGAGAGAATGGAAGCTCTCTGAGGGCAAGGGCTGTTTCATTGTTTGTCTTTGTATCCTGAATGCCTGAAAACTGTGGATAGAGATAGCCTGGGAGCTGAGAAGACCTGGGTTCAAGTGCCACCTTTGATACACACAGCCTCTGTGACCTTAGGCAAGTCACCTAACTTGGCAGTACCCAGACAACTCTATTAAGATGATGAGCTGCTGAGCTACATTTATAAAGGATGATTTCTGAGCAATGAGAAAGTTCTCGGTCCCTCCAGAATGGTGAGGATATAATGATCACACCACTGAATGGAAAAAGGAGACAGTGAGGTACAGTGGAGAGGGCTCTGGTTCTGGACGCAGAGGACCCCCATTCAAATCCTGCCTCTGACACTTATCGGCAGTGTTACTATTGGCAAGTCACTTCACTTCCCCCACCTGTAAAATGAGGGGGTTGGACCAGGGGGCCCTCAGATCCTTTTTGGCTTTAGAGCTCTGATCCAGTACACCTCCATGGGTCCCAGTTTCCTTCTCTGTAAAATGAGGAGGTTGGATTGGATGGTTTCTGAAGTCCCTTCCAAAGGTGGAACAGTGAGCCTCTCAATTACAGAGAAGGTACTCTCTGAGCCTACTACACTGCAGGAGAGTTAATGTCTTTTATAGCCTAGTGATTCAGATTTCCCCAAGGCATGAACCAATGCCCCCCTGGGGAAGTTAGGGGCATCTTTGGGGTTTTCATTCTCCCTTTCAGGTCACCAATGAGCAGGTTGTTGCTTAAGAGTACTCAGTGGTTTTAGGCCTTCTCAGAGGTGTAAACTTATCAGATGGAAAAACCTAAGACATTTCAAAGCTTGCTTTTTAAGGGTACAAATCTGCAATTACCCATGGTCCTACTCCAGGCCAGCTGAACTTCATGCTCTATCCACAGAATTTCATTCATTATTCTCTCTGGGCCAGTCATCCACTGAGTTCCTGAAGGGAAGGCCCTCTTTCCTTGTCTCCTAAATTTTCTCTTTTCCTGAAGGTCTTTGAAATGTTCCCATTTCCAGGAAGCCTCCTTAATCTCCATCCCTCTGCCCTTACCAAATGGGCAACATCAATCTTTTCCCTTTTGACCTCACAGAGCATTGTGTTTTACCCCTCTCTAATGAACTTGATGGAATGTCAGAACTCAGAGGCAAACTGGGCTAACACATCTGGACGACAGGCTCCTTCACAGCCTTAGTCATTAGGTCATGTGGTGGGCAGTGTCTTGGCCTTGGAACCAGAACGACTTGAGTTTAAATCCTGCCCCAGACAACCAATTTGCTAGTGTGACTATAGACAAGTCATTTTACTTCCATAAGCTTCAGTCTCCTCTTCTATAAAATGGGGATAACAATAAGGGCTGGTAGGTAGTACCATAGGACACAGGAAACAGGCCCCAGAGTCAGGAAGACCTGAGTTCAAATCCAGCCTTAGACACTTGCTATGTGACCCTGGGCAAGTCACTTCATTCGGCATGCCTCAGTATCCTCTTCTGTAAAATGAGTGGGAAAAGGAAATGACAGACTAGTCTAGTATGTTTGCCCAGAAAACCCCAAATGGGTTTATGAAGAGTCAGACAGCAATGAAAAATGACTAAACTGCAACAACCTCACAAGGTAGCTGTGAAGACCAAATAAAATTATCTTTATAGTTCTGCGCAAACCTTGAAGCACTATTTAAATGCTAATCATTATCATTATTATTAAATGTGCAACAATAAGGTTATGAAGTAAATGTGATAATAACATGATTATTAATTATCCAATAATATGAATAAGACCAATAATAAACATACTATCTCTGGGTAGAATAGAGAAGCCCTGGCCTGGCATTGAAAACTCGACGACATCTGACACCAGCCTCCCTTTGTGCCCTTTTCCTCATTACTCTTAGAGTATGAGCTTCTGGAGGCCAGAAGCCAGGCTATTACCTGGCATAGAGCCTAGCACAAAGAGGTGCTTAATAAATGCCCATTGATTATATTAGATTAATTAACCCTTTCTCTTTCCACATCCTCTCTTTCAGCCAAATTGGAGAACTAGATTACTATGGGACGTTGTCATCCCATCTTTGCACATGTTTTCAATGACTCTCTTTTGGAAGTCCTTCAGGGATCAGCTTGGGTCAAATCAATCAATCCATAAATATTTATTACATACCTACTGTATACCAGGTACTGTACTGAGCACAGGATTAAGAAGAAAGGCAAAACATAGTCTTTATGCTTAAGTTCACAGTCTAATGAAAGAGACAAATTGAAAACCACCACATATAAACACAACATATCCAGGGTAAATTGACAGCCATGAACAAAAGGACGACACTAATATAGGGGGCATCAGGAAAAACTTTCTGTAGAAGGTGGGGTTTTAGCTGGGACTTGAAGGAGCCAAGGAACCCAAGAAGTGGAGATGAGGAGAGAAAGAGTTCTAAGCATGTTGAGATAGTCAGTGAAAATGCTAGGAGCCTGGAGATGAGTGTCCAGTCCAAGGAACAGCATGGCAGTCATGGCATTGGATCACAGAGTATGTGGAGGAGAGTAAGGTAGAAGACTGAAAAAGGAAGAGGAAGTTATGCTACAAATGGCTTTGAACATCAGAGGATTTTTATATTTGATCCTGAAAGTGGTTGGGAGGCCCTGGAGTTTATCGAATAGGGGGTGACAAGGTCAGACCTGCACTTCTGGAAAATTCAATTAACTAGTGAGTGTAACTTAAATTTAGGAGGGAGGGTAGCTACAAAATGGAGAAGAGGGATGGGCTGTGTCTCCAAAACCTTCTCTCAATGCCTCCCTTTCTTTAGTTACTACATTCCTCCTCAGTTTACTATGAATTTTCCTTGGGACATGTTTCCTTCAAGTAGAAATGCAATTTTTGATTGATTGATTAATAGAAATGCAAAATCTTAAAGGCAGAGATGATCTCATTTTTGTCATCATAACTTCAATGTTTGGCAAATATACCTGAATAGAATTGCTTGTTGAAGGCACATATATAGGATATGGGCAGGATTGACACCAAGAAGACACACTGTAAGAATTGAGAAGAAGGAGATATGACTGTGGAAAAGAAGGGCAAGTAGGACTTTGTGAAGGAGAGGGGGACTTGAGCTGGGTTTTTTGGTGTGCCCTGCCATTAAATGACTGGAAAGGAAGAGGAAAGGGAAGGACATTCTAAAAAGAAAGATCAGAAGTAGATTGAAAAACCTTTGCAGGCAGAAATTCAGTTTGGATCAACATTTTATAATGATATTCCACAATAAGTCGTAAGTGAATATACACTCCAAATTAAAGATCACACTATTTTATAAAAATTAGAAAAGAAAAAGATTACAAACTTCTCACAGGTCTGGGTAGGAGATATATTCTTAAACAAACAAGAGATGGAGGCAATTACAAAAGATGAACTAGATAACTAATTACACAAAATAGAAATGCTTCTGCACAGACAACATTAATGCAACAAGAATAAGAAGGGAAGTGGACAAATAGAAAAAAAATTGTATTATATTTCTCTGAGAAAGGTTTGGTATCCAAGAAATGCAAACAATTAATAATTCATAAGCAAGACTATATTCTTCAATAAATGGTCAAAATATATGAACAAATAGTTCTCAAAAAAACTGTATTCACAATCACATGAAAAATGAGAAGAGATTTTATCTCATATCTTGTAAGTTGGTAATTATGACAAAAAATGCCAATAGTCAGTGTTGGAGGAGTTGTTGCTGGTGGAGCTGTGAAATGGGACAACCATTTTGCAAAGCAATTTGAAATTATGAATATAAGATGACTAAAACATCCATTCCCTTTAAATTGAACTTATTTCTCAAGGAAGCCATCAATAAGAAAAAAGCTCCAAATACTCCAAAGTATTTATAGTCACACTTTTTGCAATAACTGAGACTAGAAACAAAGTGGATGGCCATAAATTGGGCAATGGCTGACCAGATTGTGGTAGATGAATATAATAGAATATATCACTGCACTGTAAGAAATGATGTGTATGATAAACTACCAAGACACATGGAAAGATCTTTATGAACTGATGTGGAGTGAAGTCAGCAGAGACAAGGAAACAACATACACCAAAAAGTCCCAAGTAAATGTAACAAAACTACAAGGATCAAGCAGGATTCAAATGAATATGTATGAGAGGAAAGCACCAACCGACCTTTTCAAGCAGATGTGAAATCCACAGGCATTACACCTTGCATGTTTTTGAACCTTTTCAATATATTGATCAGTTGGACTGACATTATTTTCCTCTCTCTAAAAAATGATATATGGGGCGGAGCCAAGATGGCGGAGTAGAAGGACGCACGTTTACGAGCCCCGAAACCAAAAGCCCATAGAATTAATGTAAAAAGAGTCCCCCATAACTTCTGGGTCAATACAAGGTGTGCAGAAGCAGAGTGGAAGAGATTTCCGTTCCAGGGAGCCCTGGAGACCCATCCCCAGAGTCCGGGCACGCCCCGGAAAGCGGACCCCACCCCAGCACTGCCCTGGCCGAGGCCTCAGAGAAGCTGATCCGAGCAGGCTTCAGAGACGGAAGCTCCGGCAGCCGGGAAAGTCCCTCCACCCACAGAAGCTACAGGTCAGTGAGAAAGAAGGCCAGGCTGAAGGAGAGGGGAAGCGGGGCGTCTCCGTGACTCGGGCCCCCTCGGGAGGAAGCGGCGCGGCAGGACGGGGGCAGGAAGCGGCGGAGGCAGAGGTGTGGGCGGCGGCTGAGGCGGCAGCGGCCCAAGACTCAGGAATCGCCCAACAGCAGGCAGGATCTTCATTACGGAAGATTCCCACATAAAACCTGACGGAGCTGAGCCTGGGAGACGGCCCTGCCCCCACCCCGCTCTGTTACTGAAGGCTTCTGCTTAAAGCCCCCAAGGGAGCGGGATTTGGGAGTCGGGCCCCCCAACCCGCCCCCACCCGTTCCATTCCTGAAAGTCTCTGCATAAAGCCCCCGAGGGATCAGAGTCTCGGAGGCGGCCCTGGCCCCACCCCAGCACCTGAACTAAAGCTCACTGATTGACAGCCGGCAGGAGGAAAGCCCATTTAAATCTCAGAGGCCAAGCACTAGCTGGGCGGATCCAGGCGGGGGTGGAAAGGAGTCAAGTAACTGGCTGGGAAAATGCCTAGAAAAGGGAAGAAAAATAAGACTTTAGAGAGTTTTTTCCAACAAATGCAAATGATCCCGACCTTCGGATCAGATGGTGAGGACGTATCCCTGCCATCAGGGAAAGACGTGGAGGGCAGGGCCTCAGTACTCCAGACACCCCAGGGGGGTGGTGGGTGGGCTCAGGCCCTGGAAGAGCTCAAAAAGGATTTTGAAAAGCAAGTTAGACAGGTGGTGGAAAAACTGGGAAGAGAAATGTCAGAGATGCAACAAAAGTATGAAAAACAGGTCAATACCTTGGTAAAGGAGACCCAAAAAAATGCTGAGGAAATTAACACCTTGAAAAATAGGCTCACCCAATTGGCAAAGGAGGTTCAAAAAGCCAATGAGGGGAAGAATGCTTTCAAAAGCAGAATGAGCCAAATGGAAAAAGAGGCTCAAAAGCTCACTGAATTTAATAGTTCTCTCAAAATTAGAATGGAACAGATGGAGTCTAATGACTTTATGAGAAACCAAGAAATCACCAAACAAAACCAAAAGAACGAAAAAATGGAAGAGAATGTAAAATATCTCATGGGAAAAACAACTGACCTGGAAAATAGATCCAGGAGAGACAATACCTGAAAGTCATGATCAAAAAAAGAGCCTAGACATCATCTTCCATGAAATTATCAAGGAAAATTGCCCTGACATTCTAGAACCAGAGGGCAAAATAAGTATTGAAAGAATCCATCGATCACCACCTGAAAGAGATCCAAAAAGAGAAACTCCTAGGAACATTGTGGCCAAATTCCAGAACTCCCAGCTCAAGGAAAAAATCTTGCAAGCAGCTAGAAAGAAACAATTCCAGTACTGTGGAAATACAATCAGGATAACTCAAGATCTAGCAGCTTCTACATTAAGGGATCGAAGGGCGTGGAATAGGATATTCCAGAAGGCAAAGGAACTAGAACTCAAACCAAGAATCACCTACCCAGCTAAACTGAGTATAATACTTCAAGGGAAAATATGGTCTTTCTATGAAACAGAGGACTTTCAATCATTCTTGATGAAAAAACCAGAGCTGAAAAGAAAATTTGACTTTCAAACACAAGAATGAGAAGAAGCATGAAAAAGTAAACAGCAAAGAGAAGTCTTAAGGGACTTACCAGAAGTGAACTGTTTACAGTCATACAGGGAAAGACAATATTTCTAACTCTTAAAACTTTTCAGTATCTGGGTAGTTGGTGGGACCACACACACACATGTACACGCATGCACACACATACACACATGCACACACATACAGAGATAGAGAGCACAGATTGAACTGAATAGGATGGGACCATACCTTAAAAGAAACTAGGGTAAATGGTGAGAGAGAAATGTAGGGGGAGGAAAGAGAGGGAAATGGAAGGGGGTAACTATATGTCATTTAAGAGGCAGGTAGGAGTTTTTCTTAGTGGAGGGAAAAAGAGGAGAGCTGAGAAAAAAAAAAAACAAGAAGTTTACCCTCATCACATTTGACTAAACGAAGGAGTGGAATGCACACTCATTTTGGTATGAAAACCTATCTTACAGTATAAGAAAGTGGGGGAGAAAGAGATATTGCAAGGGGGGGGGATGATGGAAGGGAGGGCAAAGGAGGAGGGAGCAATTTGAAGTCAACACTTGGGGAGGGACAGGATCAAAAGACAGAAGAGAAACAATGAAGGGCAGGTTAGGAGGGATGGTAATCCAGTTAGTCTTACACAACACGACTATCAGGGAGGTCATTGGCAAAACTACACAGATATGGCCTATATTGAATTGCCTGCCGTCCCAAAGGGAATGGGTGGGGAGGGAGGGATGGGGAGAATTTGGAACTCAAAGTTTTAGGAACAACTGTTTAGTATTGTTGTTGCAACTAGGAAAGAAGACATACAGTTAAGGAGGAATAGAAAGTCATCTGGCCCTACAGGAGAAAAGAGAAGATGGAGACAAGAGAAGGGAGAGATGACAGAAGAGAGGGCAGATTGGAGATAGGGAAAATTAGATTGCTTGGGGTATTGGGGTGGGGGGGAGGGGATAAAAGGGGAGAAAATTTGGAACCCCAAAATTTGTGAAAATGAATGTAAAATAAATAAATAAATAAATAAATTTAAAAAAATAAAAAATAAAAAATGATATATGGGATGGTTTTCTGGGAGGGGGAGGAGGAGGGATACAGGAGACACTATGATGACACAAAACAGAGAATATAAAAAAAACATTTTTTAAAAGAGAAAAAAGGGGGGGGGCAGACCCAAGAGGGTGGTGTAGAAGCAGGGACCTGCTAGAGCTTCTGCCCTGAAACCCCTCAAAAAACCTGTAAAAAATGACTCCAAACAAGTTCTAGAGCAGCAGAAGTCACAAAAAGATAGACTGATGCAAATTTCCAGCCCAAGACAAGCTGGAAGATCAACAGGAAGGGTCTATCACACCAAGCTGGGAGCAGAGTGCAGTTTAGCATGGGCCACATTCGCGTCAGCTGCTGCAGTTTCCAGACTGCTCAATTTACAATGCCAAAGACAGCTTTGAAGGTCAGTGGGAAGGGTCTCTCAACTGACTGAGAGGGGACAAGGTCTGTCCCTGCCTCCAGCCCCAGTCCCAGTCCCTAGAAGCAGAGGCTGCTTCTAGAGCCCTACACTTCACAAAAAGCTCACAAGTCAAGTAATTGTCTGGGAAAATGAGCAAACAAGGGAAGAAGAAACAGACTATAGATGATTAACTTCTAGGTGAAGAGGTATTTTCTTACATAACTAGTGATGAGGAAAATCAAAACATACAACCAGAAAAAGACAACAAAACCAAAGTTCCTTCATCCAAAGCCTCCAAGAAGAATATGAATTGGTCTCACCCATGGAAGAGTTCAAAAAGGATTTTGAAAATCAAGTAAGAGAAGCAGAGGAAAAATTGGGAAGAGAAATGAGAGTGATGCAAGAAAATAATGAAAAATAAGTCAACAGCTTGCTAAAGTAAACCCCCCAAAATACTGAAGAAAAGAACAGCTTTAAAATTAGAGTAACCCAAATGGCAAAAGAGGTCTGAAAAGCCAATGAGGAGAAGAATGCCTTCAAAAGCAGAATGGGCTGAATGGAAAAAAAGGTCCAAAAGCTCACTGAAGAAAATGATTCCTTAAAAATCAGAATGGAGCACATGGAAGCTAATTGTAAAACAAAACCGAAAGAATGAAAAACATAGAAGACCATGTGAAGTATCTCATCGGAAAAAACAATTGACTTGGAAAATAGATCCAGGAGAGATAATTTAAAAATCATTGGACTACATGAAAATCATGATTAAAAAAAGCCTAGACATCATCTTTCAAGGAATTATTAAGAAAAACTGTTCTGAGATTTTGGAACCAGAGGGAAAATAGAAATGGAAAGAATCCACCCATTTCTTCCTGAAAGAAATCCCAAAAGGAAAACTCCTAGGAATACTGTAGCCAAATTCCAGAGTTCCCAGGTCAAGGAGAAAATGTCAGGAGTGGTTAGAAAGAAACAATTGAAGCATTGTGGAAATACAATCATAATAACACAAGATTTAGCAGTGTTTACACCAAGGGATCAGAGGGCTTAGAATATGATATTCCAAAGGTCAAAGAAGATAGGATTAAAACCAAGAACCACCTGCTCGGAAAAACTGAGTATAATACTTCAGAAAAAAATGGAACTTGGATGAAATAGAGGTCTTCCAAGCATTCTTGTTGAAAAGATCAGAGCTGAATAGAAAATTTGACTTTCAAATACAAGAATCAAGAGAAGGGTGAAAAGGTAAACAGGAAAGAGAAACCATAAGGTACTTATTAAAGATGAATTATTTACATTCCTACATGGAAAGATGATATTTGTAACTCATGAGACCTTTCTCAGTATTAGGATAGTTGGAAGGAATATGTATGTATATATGTATGTATGCATGCATGTATGGAGAGAGGGAGAGGGAGGGAGGGAGGAAGGGAGAGAGAGAGAGAGAGAAAGAGAGAGGGAGAGAGAGAGAGAGAGAGAGAGAGAGAGAGAGAGAGAGAGAGAGAGAGAGAGAGAGAGAGAGCGCACAGGGTGAGCTGAACATGAAGGACTGCTACCTAAAAAAGAAAATTAAGTGTTGAGAGGAATGTACTAAGAGAAAGAGAAAGGAAGAGGTGGTATGTAGTAAATCATCTCACATAAAAGGGGCAAGAAAGAACTTTTACAATGGAAGAAAAGGAGAAGATGAGAGGGAATACGTGAGCCTTCCTTTCATTGGATCTGGCTTCAGGAGGAAATAGCATACATACTGAATTGGTTATGGAAGTTTATCTTACCCTACAGAAGAGAAGGGGGGAAGGGGATAAGAGAGGGGGGGGAATAATAGAAGGGATGGCAGATTGGGGTAAGGGATAATTGAAAGCAAATACTTTGGTAGAGAGTGAAAAGAATAAATGGAAGGCGGGACAGGATAGAGGGAAATATAATAAGTTTTTCACAACTTTCACAATGGAAATGTTTTGCATGACTATACATGCATAACCTATATCTAATTGCTTGCCTTCTCAATGAAGGTGGATGGGAAGGGGGAAAGGAGAGAATGTAAAACCCAAAACTTTAAAAATGAATGTTAAAAGTTGTCTTTGCATGCAACTAGAAAATAAGATATATAGCAATGGGGCATAGAAATCTATTTTGCCCTACAGGAATATAGAAGGGAAGAGGATGGGGGGAGTGTGTGATAGAAAGGAGGGCAGATTGGAGGAAAGGGTAATCAGAATACACACTGTCTTGGCAGGGAGAGGAGATGGGGAGAAAATTTGAAATTCAAAATTTTTTAGAAGTGAATGTTAAAAACTGAAAACAAATAAATTAAAAAACTAAAAACAGATAAAGAAGGAGTCCTATCAAATTCCTTCTGACACAAATATGGTTTTGATAATTAAACTAGGGAGAATAAAAACAGAGAAAGGAAACTGTAGACCAATTTTCCTAATGGATATTGATGCAAAAATTTTAAATAAAAGGAGAGTATAACAATATGTCACACACACAAAAAAATAAAAATCAAAAAGATTGTTTAGGAAACCACAACTAGATCAGCATCTCTGAGAGGGTGTGTCAAGGAAATTGTTGATAGATAAGGTTGAGGTTGGATTGTATAGGGCCTTGAATGACAAGGTGAGAAATGTGGACTTTTGTTTTTCCCTGAAATACGGATGCACAAGAGTTGCTGAGCAGAGAAATTAGTCACTTGATTTAGGAAGATTGCAGCTACCCCATTCAAATCCTCATTGCCTCATGCCTGGACCACTGCAGTGGCCTCTTTACTAGTCTTCTTGCCTCTAGTTTCCTTAACAGAACCATACTCTATGCAGTTACCAAAGTGATTTTCCTAAAGTGTAGGCTGGACCATGTTACCCTCTCCAATAAACTCTAGGACCTTCCTGTTACCTCTAAGGTGAAATACAAATGCCTCTGGTTAGCCTTTAGTTGAAAGTCCTTCACAACTTGTGCTTTAACTTTCTCTTCAATCTTACTATCCATTCCTCCCCTTTACACATTCTCAGTCAAATTGACTTCACCCATGATCCTCCATCTCCATGTCTTTGTATAGGGGTCCACCATTGCTGGAATGCACTCCCATCTCATTTGTAAAAACACTAGTTTCCTTGATGGCTCACCTCAAGCTTCACTTTCTACATGAGGTTTTGCCTGATCTGTCCAGTTGCCTGTATCTCACCCCCTCAAATTTCTCGCACATACTTTTGAGAGTCATCATGATTTAGTGTATGGAGAATTGGCATGGAAACCAAGAAGACCTGGGTTTGATTCCTGCCTCTGACACACTGAATGTGTGACCCTGGGCAAAGAAGCTGCCCTTGGCAAATCTAAGCTATAGAGGCAACTGCCCTCTTGTACTGGTAGAGAGAGCTTCCTCATGTTAGGGAAATCACAGGCCCAGTTCTCCCTCCTCTTATTTTGTATATACTGATATGTGTCTGTGTGTTCTATTAAAGTATTTCCAAATCAGTTTTTGGAATCCCATACTTCCATTACATTGGACATTGTAGTAATGAATACTTCATGGAGATGGTGTTAAGTAGGAGCATTTACCAAAATACTGATGGAATTCATAAATGCTGGTCCCCAGAAAAGAAGCTCAAGTTTTCTTTGAATATGGTCCATGGATAATACAGCAGATTCTTACATCAGACATTTCTCATTGGAGATTTCAAGTCCCATGAGGTCAAGGAATGAACTTATCCAAAAGTCTTTGACCCATTTCCTGACTCTCTCCCTAATGATCTTTTTTGGGAAAACCATCTATAACTAAAAAAATCTGTGGCCAATAAAAATGGAGTTCTTATAACTTCATCTGCCTCTCAAAATTCTCTATTTGCTGAGAGTATCCCTGTCTTCTCTGACTCTCAAGTCTTTGATTGAAAGGGACTGACTTTACTGAATTCATTTGACATTTCTTTTCCAGCTTCTAAGGGCATTACTCTGGTCTGAGAAGGAAATTTCTAACAATGTAAGCAATCTATTGATTCCTACACTGATCATTTTCCTGGGCAGAAGATAGAGGCTACAGCTTATGGACACTTTCAAAAGGAATATTCTAGTTTAAATGGTGTGTGTGTGTGTGTGTGTGTGTGTGTGTGTGTGTATGTGTGTGTGTGTGAAGATCCAAAATAAAATAATGCCAACTTACTATAGACCATTTTTATCTCTCAATCAACCAATCAATTAATAGGCATTTATTAAACACCTACTATATGCCAGCCACTGTGTGAGACACTAGAGATACAGAGATAGAAATGAAACAGTCCCTATTTTCATTTTCTTCTGAAGTTGGTGCATGTATTCTTCTTTAGTAGGTATTCGTATAGTATTGTAAGGTTTGAAAAGCACTTTATAGATACTATTTCAATTAATCCTCACAGCATCCCTGTGAGGTAAAATTTTTTATTTTTCCCATTTTGTTAATGAGGAAACTGAGGCTCAAGAGGTTAAGTAATTTGCCCAGGGGTCACATAGCTGGTAAGAATCTGAAGTGAGAGTTGTACCCAGGTCTTCCTTATTCCAGATCCATCACTCTACCCACTACTCCATTCTACTTCCCAATGTCCATTGTCATCTTCATTTTACAAACTTTGCACCCAAAGCCACAAAGTGTGCAAGGTGGGATTTGAATCCCGGCCTTTCCTCACTTCTGGTCTAATGTTTTTCCCACTATCCTATGCAGCTTCTGCAGAGGACAGCTGCTACAAACCAGCTGGTAACCTTGGGCAAGCAATTTCCTCATCTGGACCTGTTTCCTCAATGTAAAATTGGAAGGGGAGGAGAGGTTGGACCAGATCATTTCAAAGGCTCCCTCTTGCTTCTAACATTCTGCGGTTCCATTTAATTTGTACCAGTACAAACTTCGTTCCAGGCAAATGACAGTGCTCAAGGAGTGAGTAAAAAAAGAAGAAAAAAAAAACGAGGCTCAGGGATTTCATCAAAGAAACATTCAAACATTATCAGCTGTCTCAAGCTGTTTGAATGAGTTAGTCACAGCTAATTTATCCCCAGCACAAATGCCATCCTGTCTTCATTTCCTTCTTGCCGCTATAAAAATATTAATTTGTGGAAAAGGCATAAATTTGGAGTACGTTTCAGCTCCGATGCCTCCTCCCAGATTTTATAAATAGCCTGTGAGTTATGGGAGAGAACTGAGGCAGTGTGATGGACGGAAGCCGAACTCTGAAGAACTCCATGACCTTCCGCTCAGACTTTTGCTGCTGAGCTTTTGTGACTGCAGACAGACATGCCTTGCACATTAATACTCTTCTGTTCCCAAATAGAGGCCAGAACACAGGGTAGGGTTGTGGAAAGAACCCTTGACTAGCAATCAGAAGACAAAGATGCCAGTCCTGACTCTTTCCTTTCCTCCTGAGGGATTTTGGGCAAATCCCTTCTTGGGGCTTCAATTTCCTCATTTCTAAAAAGGATGGGCTGAATGAAATGATCTCTAAAGCAAATGACTCTGGGGTTAGAGGCTCCAGATTCAAATTCTGTCTCCCTCACTTACTACCAATATGACCTTAGGAAAACTAGTTCCCCTGCCCACACCTCAGTTTCCTCCTCTTCAAGATGAGGGGGCAGGACTAGATGGTTTCTGAGGTCCCTTCCAGCTCTAGGATCATGATCCTTTGAACCTTTGAATTTAAATTCAAATCCTTTGAATTTAATTCTGCATTTATGAAATCAAAAGTAGCTGCTAGACTCTGGAAATTCAGCAAGAAACCCAAAACATTGCTTTCCCTAGTGAGCTTTCCCTCATTCAGGGGACACAGATACAGTGGAAAGAGGATTGATTCTGTTAGGGGTTCACATCCCAATTCTGATGCTTACTACTTGCATGACCTTGACCAAGTCATTTCTCCTCTAATAATAATAATTTTTGTTATTATAGCTAACACTTACATAATACCTACTATGTGCCAGGCACTGTGCTAACCTCTTTACAGTTATTATCATGCCAGGGAACTGAACCACTTCCACTTGAATTGTATTAGGAAGATTCTGAAGATCACCTGGCAAGATAAGGTACCAGCACTGAGGTTCCTTCTCAAGCTAAAATGCCCTGCATTCAGACTCTAGTGTAGAAAGCATAACTCCTGTATGCTGGCCACATTGCTCAAATGCCAAATGTACGTTTGCCTAGAAGGTCGTTTACGGAGAAGTCACGCAAGTTAAGCAGTCATATGGAGGTCAGAAGGAGCAATACAAGGACACTCTCAAGGTCTCTCAGAAGAACTTTGGAATTGATTGGGAGACATGGGAGACACTGGCACAGGATTGCCCATCATGGCATGCCCACATCAGAGAAGGTGCTATGCTCTAAGAGTAAAGCAGAGTCGACATAGCTTAAAAGAAACCTGAGATACCAGGTGGTGGGAATGCCTTATGCAAACATACAGAGGAAGGAAATAAGATGTAGCATTCTGAGAGTATCAAGTAGTTCTTTTTGTCTGGTATACAAGGAGTATGAATGAAGAGGTTTTTTTTTTTTTTAATTTCTCTGAGTACATTTGAGAGGTAATTGGATGTAAAGTGATTTCCATGGTGGCTTGAAAATAATTATTTTCCTACCTTTTCTAAAAGAGGAGACGCAGCACCCATCATTCTGTGGTCCCACATCGTATAAATCTGCCTGGTACACTATGTCGGGGAGGACAAGTCACATTATGTTGCAAAATAAGGTTTATTTTTCCCTCTATTTGATTTCCTAGACATAGAGGGTATCCCCAAAATCTTAGTGCAACTTAAAGATATTAAACCTTACCAACAGCATCCACCCAAGCTGTTTAATGTCAGTATGTATGCCCTTTGGGCATACTTGTCTTTTAAAACATCTTTTACTTATATCTTTTATTTTTATATTGACTAGATTTCCCCTTGTCTTTCTTCCCTTGCCTCTCCTAGCCATCTCTTATAACAAGAAATTTTTTAAAAAGAAAGTAAAAAGAGAAAGAAAATAAATAAAAGTCAGAAACATAGAAAAAAATCTGACATTCTAAGCAATGCTTCATTCCAGGAGACTCACTCCCTTCCCCACAAGGGGAGGAGGAGGAGCATCTTCTCAGGTCTCATCTTTGGAGCCAAGCTTGGTCTTAACGGTTTTGTAGCACTTTCCCATTGTTTTGTGGTTTATCTTTCAGTTTACAATATTGTGATCATAGTGTATATTATTTTCCTAGCTCAGCTTCCTTTGTTCTATTCATTTTCCTACTTTTGGCTTTAGGGATTATATAGAATAGAGTTGCTCATTCTTCTACATGTTTGCCTTGAAAATATTTAAAGGTAGTTGTCAGACTACCCCTAAATCCACTACTTTTCTCCAGGCTAGTCATACTGAGGACCTGAAAGTGACTCTCATCTGACACACCTTCTAGTCCCCACCATCCTGGTTCCAATTTGTTAATGTCCTTTTAAAGGAATATGTAGAAATAATAATGAGGAGAATATAGTGGGACTATGACCTACATTGTTCTGAACACAACACTTCTATTGAAGCAAAGTAAGATCAGCTGGTTTTTGTTTTGATTTGGTTTTTTTTTTTTTTTTTTTTAGCAGCCAACATTATTCAGCTTATACAGACTCAAATATGTCTGACTTCTTTTGTTTCCCTTGCTGGTTGATCATTTATGTCATTTTCCCTAACAGTGGGTGCCCCTAAGCCTCTGTCCTGGCCCTTCTCCTTTCTTCTGTTGATATTCTCTCACTTGGTGATCTTATCAGCTCCCTGGATTTCATTATCACCTCTTTGCTGATGGCTACCAGATCTACGTATCCAGCCCAAATTTTTCTCCCGAGCCCCAGTTCCCTCATCATCACCTGCCTGTTGGACATTTCACAGTCAATGTTCTTAAATTGCCTTAAGATCGATCCACTGAAAATAGAACTCGTGGTCTTTTCCCCAAACCCCCTCCTGTCTTCTTCTGAACTTTCCTCTTTTACTTGAGTTTACTATCAGTCTTTTCCAATCACCTAGGTTCTCAACTTCAGAGTCACCCTTGACTTTACACTCACTCACCCCACATATCTAAACAGTTGCCAAGTCTTATGGATTTTTATGTCCATTACACTAATCTTTATGTTCTTCTTTCCACTCAGTCACTACCCTTGTTTAGGTTCTCATCACCCATTGCCCAGATGACTCCAATAGCCTCCTAATGGGTCCCCCTGTCTCAAGTGTCTCCCCACTCTAATCCATCCTCCATGCCAAAGTGATTTTCCCAAAGGTCAGGTTTGACCACGTCATGCTCTCCTATAGTATAAACTTCAGTGGTTACATGGTTGGGTCAAATCAGCTCCAAATTCTCCTCCAGCTTTAGATCTATGACCCTTCAAACCTCTAGGATTAAATCCTAACACCACTGTTTAACATGTAAAGCCCTTTTTATGATCTGGCTTCAGTCTACTTGTGTTATAGCTTCCTCCTCCTCCTTCACTCTATGGTTTGGCTCAAACTGTCCCCTTTGCTGTTCCTCACACACAACCTCCACCTCCCTTTTTTGTGTCTTGTCTGCCATGTCTGGCATGGGTTCTTGCCTCTGCCTCTTAGAAAGATCCATAGTTGCTGTCACAGCTAGACTTTTCTTGATCCCTTGCATTCTCTCCTAGCACCCCTCTCAAATTACCTTGTATTTATTCTGCTTACATTTGGCATACTTGTAAATGTACTTATATGTTGCTTACATTGGGTACATACATATGAATGTATTTTCCTTAATAAAACATAAGCTGCCTGAGGACAGGGAATGCTTTCATTTTTGTCTTTGTATCTAATGCTTCAAACAGTACTTGGCACATAGTAGCAACTTCATGCTTGTTAACTTATGTAGATATTTTCTCCCCCAACAAATGACGGAACTTACAATTTGCTGCAATTCAGAGACATCAATATCTACATAAATGGTTTTCTAACCCTGCATTCAGCATCCTACTCTTGATTTTTTGAAATCCATGTTTAGAACTCCATGTATTGCTAATAGATTTCACCTTTAGATTCAGCCCATCAATATGGCCTGTGGAGGTCTGGTCTGCATCCTGACTCTGACATTCAATGTATTATCTCCAGACCTCATTTCACTTGTCTATTACATAAGCAGGCCATCTCTGCCTTCATCCAAATCACTGATAAAAGCACTTAGACAGGATTTGGGGGGGATTTAGTAGGACCATTCCCATCATTAAGGTATAACCCTAGACCTATCTCAATGCCCATCTGAAGGAAGGGAGAGAGAAGACAGCTGAGAGAAGGCATCATGGAAAAATGAAAACATACTTGCTTCCTAGGGGAACTGCAGAGGGTTCTAAAGAACTGACTATGTAACCTTGGAGAAATCACTCGACCTTTTTGTGCTAGAGTCTATTCATCTGTAAACCAAGGAGATAGTCTAGATAAGCTCTAAGGTCCTTTCCATCTCTGAAAATTCTTTAGCCTGTTACCAAGGCTCTGGTCAACTGAAGAAGCATTGACTGAGTAATGTCTGACACTTCTCTAAGTGCTAGGTGCTGTTTTATGTGTGAGAAGGGCTGCCCCTCCTAGAATAAGGAGTATCATCAGACAGAGTCAATGTTCCAAGTCATCAAGCATTTAGTTAGTGACTACCATGGTAAGACACTGTGCTAAGTGCTAGGGATACAAAGAGAAGAAAAAAAGGTTTTGCCCTCCTAGATCTCACAGTCTAGTGCAGGAGACAAAATGCAAACAACTAGGCACCAACAAGATGTGTACAAGATGAGTTAGGGATAATTAACAGAAAAAAGGCATTTACATTACAGGGGACAGGGGAAAGTTTCTTAGAGAAGATGGGACTTGAAGGGAGTGAAGGAAGGCAGGAGATGGATATGAAGTGGGAGAGCCTTTCAGGCAGAGAGGACAGTCAGTAAAACACCAGGACTCAGGAGATGAAATGCCCTATGTAAAAGCAAGGATGCCAGTGTCACTGGATCACAGAGCACAGTAAAGTGGAAGAAGAAGGGAAAGGTAGGAGGGCATTAAAAGGCAAATGGAAGACTTCAGATTTGATCTTGGAGGTGAGTGGGAGCCACTGGAAGCTCTGAGTAGGAGGGACAGATACATGCAGATCTGTACTTTAGAAGATCATTTTGTGGGTCAGCTAGGTGGCACAGTGGCTAGAGCACTGGCCCTAGAATAAGAAGAATCTGAGGTCAAATCAGACCTCAGACATTTACTAGCTGTGTGACCCTGGGCAAGACATTTAACCACAACTGCCAAAAGAAAAAACATTTTCACAGTTGAGTGGAGGACAGAGGGAATGGGAAGAGGCTTGAGGCAAGAGAGTACATAGAAAGCTGACTTGGCTGAATCATTTTTTCTTTTTAACAAAAATCTTTCATAATGTGTGTGTTTCCATGGCACCTACTAGGCATTTCTTCTAGTCAGATTGCCTTCTGGACTCAAGAAGAACCAGCCCAATCCTGCTTCTCCATTCCAGTAGAACATAAGCTTTTTGAGCACAGGGACTATTTCATTGTTCTCAATTCAGTAAAGCTTTGTAAGTGAAGACTTTCTCAATTCTTCTAATTGCTAGCTCTTTTTCCCTTCCCCCATTACATTATAACTATTCTTTTTCTTCCTCCCTCCCTTCCTCTTTTTCTTATTTCCGTCATTGTTCCCCTTGTTCTCTCCCCTTATTACTTTTCCCTCCTTCTTCCCTCTCTCTTTCCTTCTCTTCCTCATCCTCCTCTTTCCTCTATTCCCATTCCTCCCTGTCTCTCTCCTGTTCCTCTCTCTCTCTCTGTATTTATATGTATAATGTTATGTATGTATGCACATATACATACATATAGATATGTATATATAAAGTCCATCTGATCCACATATTTGCATATATACACATGGAATTGTACATATATATATATATATATATATATATATCATGGCAGAGTAGATAGAAAACTGGACTTGGAGTTGGAAAGACCAGGGTTCAAGTCTCACTTCTGACATATAGTAGTTGTATGATCCTGGGCAAGTCACTTAACATCTTTATACCCTAGGCAACTCTCTAAGACCCAACCTATGAGTGTCCAGTTGGGTTGTATGTGCTACATTTTGGGAATTTACTTAAAAGTGTACATATTGTTTTGCCTAGCAGATTATAAGTTTTTTGAGCTCAATGACTGTTTTCTTTTTGGTCTTATATTCCCAGTGCCTAACACAATGCCTGACACACAGTAGATGCTTAATCAATGATTACTAAACGATTAATTGCCATTTTCCTTCCCATATTGTACATTAAACCAGGAGTTCTTAAACTAGGGTATATGAACTTGTTTTTTTTTTGGGGGGGAGGGAGCTATTATAGTAACACTGGCTTCCTTTATTACTTTCTATGTTATTTTCTGTATTTAAAAACATTATTCTGAGAAGGGGTCCCTAGAGCTCAAGGGACAGCCAAAGGAGTCTATGAATGCTACCAAAAAACGGGTCCACTCTTGCTCTAGGCAGTGTTTCATGAGACCTGGTTCAAACCAGACACTAATAGTTTTGTAATCAAGAATTTCTTTGATAGAATATAAGCTCCATTTGGGAACATGGAAGTTTTTGTTGAATGTAACTCAACAGATACGTGGAATATGTTGAAGTTTGTAAAGATACAGCTTTATTGGGGGGCAGAACCAAGATGGCGGAGTGAGAGCAAGAACTCACCTAAGCTCTTAGACAGACTTCTTCAGATACCTCTAAAAAGAGAATCTGACCAAATTTTGGAGGGGCAGAATCCAACAGGAGACAGACTGTGGCAGATTCAAAGCCCAGGACAGAATGGAAGGTCTATGGGAAGGATCTTTTCCGCGGGGGTGAGCCCACAGTGCACAGCGCAGTGTGTCCAGTGCAGCAGAGTGGGAGGGCCCCAGGAAACATGAGACAGCAGCAGGCGGGACCAGTGGAGCCGCAGCCCAGGGTGAGAGACCAGCAGAGCTGAGCGAGTGACAACCGCTAAGCACTAGATATCAGCTGCAGCTGCTCCTGAGACTTTCAGCCCACAGATTAAATGTCTGTAAGTCACCTACTTGAACTTCTGGGAGCTAGGATGGTGGAGTGATCAGTAAATAGTCTCTCCTCCCCGCTTGAAGACCTGGAAAGAACCATAAAATATTTCCCCAGAAAAATCCTGGATCAGTGGGAACAGCAGAGGGGGTAAATAGTCTCACAACACCTGAGGCTAGGAAAATAGCTAAAGGGGAAACCAGAAGGAAAGGGACCCCAGGGCAGGGGAAACTTGCACTAGGACCCAGGCAACCCTCAGTGCCAGGAGAGGAGCCCCAGGAGGGGTGGAAACTTGCACTAGGATCTAGGCATGCCTCAGCCCTCCAGGGGAAACAGGAAGACAATAGGGCAACTGTGATCACCATCCCCTGAGCTTGCCTTTGCCTCAGTTCAGCTAAGGAGATCTCCTGTGACCAGGCCACCCCTTTCCCACACTTAACAAGCTAACCCCAGGGCTGATGGGGAAACACGAAATAAAAACTTGCTCTTAGCATTTTCACACAAAGCAACTTAACACCAAGTTCTGCAGCTTCTAACTGAAAGAACCAGAAGCCACAACACAAAATCACCATCATGAACAAGAAAAAGCAAAACAAGCGTGAAAAAATCATAGAATCTTTCTATGGGGACAAAGACCAAAACACAAATACCAAAGAGGTCAGTAGTGAGACTGTACTTCCATCTGAAGCTTCAGAAGGGACTAGGAACTGCTTGCATGCACAAACAGCTCTCCTGAAACATCTGAAGAAGGAAATAGAAGAAAAACTGGCCAATGATTTTAAAAGTATAAAAAAAGAATTCACTGATGAGAATATCTCTTTGAAAAGCAAAAAATTGAACAAATGGAAAAGGAAGTACATAATTAACTGGAGATAATAACTCCTTAAAAGAAACAATTGGACAGATGGAAAATGAAGCACAAAACCTAACTGGGAAAATTGGACAAATGGAAAAGGAAGTACAAACATTAACTGGAGGAAATAACTCCTTAAAAGGAAAAATTGGACAGATGGAAAAGGAGATGCAAAAGTTAACTGAAGAAAACAATTTGATAAAGATTAGAATTGGGCAAGTAGAAACTAATGACTCTATGAGACAGCAAGAATCAGTCAAACAAAATCTAAAGAATGAAAAGATAGAAGAAAATGTAAAATATCTAATTGGATAGACAACTGACCTGGAAAATAGATCCAGGAGAGAAAATTTAAGAATGATTGGCCTGGTAGAAAGCCATGATGAAAAAAAGAGTCTGGACAATATCTTCCAGGAAATCATCAAAGAAAACTGCCCAGAAGTGCTAGATCCAGAGGGCAAAATAGTCATCGAAAGAATCTACTTTCACCTCCCAAAAGGGATCCCCAACTCAAAATCCCCAAAAAATATCATTGCCAAATTCCAGAACTATCAAGTTAAGAAGAAAATACTACAGGCAGCCAGAAAGAAACCATTCAAATATCGAGGAGCTACAGTCAGGATCACACAGGACTTGAAGCTTCTACATTAAATGATTGAAGGAACTGGAATCCAATATTCCATAAGGTAAAGGAGCTGGGACTACAACCAAGGATCAAGTACCCAGCAAAGTTCAGCATAACATTTCAGGCGAGGAGATGGTCATTCAATGAAGTAAGGGATTTCCAGATCTTCCTGACAAAAATGCCAGAACTTAATAGAAAATTCGATCTTCAAACGCAGGTCTCAAGAGAAGCATAAAAAGGTAAACAGCAGGGAGGGGGAACTTGTTCCTCAATTTGGGCAAACTGTTTACCTCCCTATAAGGGAAGATGATACCTGTTAATCTTGAAAACTGTGCATCTATTATGAAATATAAAAGGGATATACATAGAGAGAATGAATATAAAGTAAATGATGTTATGTTAAAAATATGATTTAAGTGTGAGAAGGGATTGTAACAGGAGGTGTGAAAAGGAGGAAGCAGAAAATGGTAAATTACATCATAGGAAGAAGTACAAAATTATAGTAGAAGGAAAGAGAGAAGGGAGATGAACATTGTTTGAGAGATACTCTCATCTGATTTGGTTCAAGGAGGGAACAATAAACTTAAGTATAGGCAGTAGGAGGGGAAGGGGGAAGAAAGTTAAAAGGGAGGGAAGAAGCAGTAAGGGTAAAGGGGAGTAAAAGGGAGGGGGGCTAAAAGAAGGAAGGGAAGGCTGCAGGAGGTGGTGGTGAAAAATGAAAACTATTGAGGAGGGGAAGGGAGATGGGAGAGGTAAAAGCACAAATGGTGGGAAAGAGGATGGAGGGAAATACACAGATTGTAACCCTAACTGTGAATGTGAATGGAATGAACTCTCCCATAAAATGGAGACAGATAGCAGAATGGATTAAAAGCCATAATCCAACAATATGTTGTTTACAAGAAACACATTTGAAATGGAGGGATACACACAGGATAAAGATCAAAGGTTGGAGCAGAATATATTATGCTTCAGCTGATGTAAGAAAAGCAAGAGTAGCGATCCTAATCTCAGACAAAGCAAAAGCAAAAATAGATCTAGTCAAAAGAGATAAGAATGGAAACTATATCCTGCTAAAAGGCACCATAGACAATGAAGCAATATCATTACTAAACATGTATGTTTCAAGTAGTATAGCATCCAGATTCTTAGAGGAGAGGTTGGGAGAGTTGAAGGAAGAAATTGACAGCAAAACTATACTAGTGGGGGAACCTCAACCTCCCCCTCTATGAATTTGATACATCTAACCTCAAAATAAACAAAAAAGAGGTTAAGGAGGTAAATAAAACTCTGCATAAGGTAGATATGATAGATCTCTGGAGAAAATTGAATGGGAATAGAAAGGAATATGCCTTTTCCTCAGGGGTACATGGCACATATACAAAAATTGATCATGTACTAGGACATAAAAACCTCACAATCCAGTGCAGAAAGGCAGAGATAATCAATGCATACTTCTCAGATCATGATGCAATAAAAATTATATGTGAGAAAAGGCCATGGAAAGATAAACCAAAAATCAATTGGAAACTAAATAATCTAATCCTAAAGAAGGAGTGGGTTAAAGAAGAAATCATAGAAACAATCAACAGCTTCATTCAAGAGAATGACAACAATGAGACCACCTACCAAATCTTATGGGATACTGCAAAAGCAGTTCTTAGGGGAAGTTTTATATCTTTGAATGCCTACATAAATAAAATAGAGAAAGAGGATATCAATGACTTGGGCATTCAGTTGAAAAAGCTAGAAAAAGAACAAATTGAAAATCCCCAAGTAAACACCAAATTAGAAATACTGAAAACCAAAGGAGAGATTAATAAAATTGAAATTAAGAAAACTATTGAATTAATAAATAAAACCAATAGTTGGTTTTATGAAAAAACTAATAAAATTGATAAATTTTTGGTCAAGTTGATCAAAAAAAGAAGAAAATCAAATTACTAATATCAAAAATGAAAGGGGTGAACTCACCTCCAATGAGGAGGAAATTAAAACAATAATTAGAAATTACTTTGCCCAACTTTATGCCCACAAATTTGATAATCTAAATGAGATGGATAAGTATTTTAAAAAATATAAATTGCCCAGATTAACAGAAGAGGAAGTTGGATACTTAAAAAACCCTATCTCAGAAAAAGAAATTGAATAAGCCATCAATGAACTCCCTAGGAAAAAATCTCCAGGGCCAGATGGATTTACAAGTGAATTCTATCAAACATTTAAAGAACAGTTAATTCCAATACTATGTAGACTATTTTTGAAAATTGGAGGAGTCCTCCCAAATTCTTTCTATGATACAAATATGGTTTTGATCCCTAAACCAGGAAGAGGCAAAACAGAGAAAGAAAACTATAGACCAATTTCTCTAATGAATATAGACGCAAAAATTTTAAATAAGATTTAAGCAAAATGAAGACAGCATTTTATCACGAGAATAATATATTGTGATCAGGTAGGATTCATACCAGGAATGCAGGGCTGGTTCAATATTAGGAAAGCTATTAGCATTATTGATCATATCAACAACAAAACTAACAAAAACCACATGATTATCTCAATAGATGCAGAAAAAGCTTTCGACAAAATACAAACACTGGAGAACTTAGGAATAAAGGGAACTTTCCATAAAATAATAAGCAGTATCTACCTAAAACCTTCAGCAAGCATTATATGCAATAGAGATAATCTAGATGCATTTCCAATAAGATCAGGGGTGAAACAAGGATGTCCATTATCACCACTATTATTCAGTATGGTACTAGAAATGTTAGCTGTAGCAATTAGACAAGATACAGAAATTAAAGGAATAAGAATAGGCAAAGAAGAAACTAAGCTATCACTCTTTGCAGATGATATGATGATATACTTAGAGAATCCCAGAGATTCAAGTAAAAAACTACTTGAAATAATAAACAACTTTGGCAAAATTGCAGGTTACAAAATAAGCCCGCACAAATCCTCTGCATTCCTATATATTAGCAACAAAGTCCAATAGCAAGAGTTAAAAAGAGAAATCCTATTTAAAGCTAGAGTAGACACTATAAAATACATGAGAGTTTACCTGCCAAGACAAGCCCAGGGACTATATGAACACAATTACAAGACACTTTTTGCACAAATAAAGTCAGATATAAGTAAGTGGAAAAACATCGGTTGCTCATGGGTAGGCCAAGCTAATATAATAAAAATGACAATTCTACCTAAATTAATTTACTTATTGAGTGCCATACCAATTAAACTATCAGATAATTATTTTCCAGAACTGGATAAAATAATATCAAAATTCATCTGGAAGAACAAAAGCTCCAGAATATCAAAAGGACTAATGAAAAGAAATGCTAGGGAATGAGGCTTAGCACTACCAGATCTCAAATTGTATTATAAAGCAGTAATTATCAAAACCACTTGGTACTGGCTAAGAAACAGAAGGATAGACAAGTGGAATACACTAGGCACTCAAGACACAATAGGCAAAGAATATAGCAACCTCCTTTTTGACAAACCCAAGGACCTCAGCTTCTGGGATAAGAACATACTGTTTGAGAAAAATTGCTGGGAAAACTGGATAAAAGAGTGGCAAAAACTAGGCATAGACCCATGCCTGACACTATACACAAGAATAAAGTCCAAATGGGTACACAATCTAGGTATAAAGATTGATACCATGGACAAACTGGAGGAGCAAGGAATAGTGTATCTATCAGATTTATGGAGAAGAGAAGAATTTTTGACTAAAGAAGAGATAGAAAGCATTATGAAATGCAAGATGGATAATTTTGATTACATTAAACTGAAAAGTTTTTGCACAACCAAACCCAATGAAACCAAAATTCAGAGGGATATAGTAAATTAGGAAAGAATTTTTACAGTTGATCTCAGGGTTAAAGGCCTCATTTCTAGAATACATAGAGAACTGAGTCAAATGCACAACAATACAAGTCATTTCCCAATTGATAAATGGTCAAAGGATATGAACAGGAAATTTTCAGAGGAAGAAATTAAAGATATCTATAATCATATGAAAAAATGCTCTAAATCACTATTGATTAGAGAGATGCAAATAAAAACAACTCTGAGGTACCACATCACACCTATTAGATTGGCAAACATGACAGAACAAGAAAATGATAAATGTTGGAAAGAATGTGGGAGAGTTGGAACACTAATTCATTGATGGTGGAGCTGTGAGCCGATCCAACCATTCTGGAGAGCAATTTGGAACTATGCCCAAAGGGCTACAAAAATGTGCATACCCTTTGACCCAGAAATATTGCTTCTAGGACTGAATCCCCAAGAGATCATAAAAATGGGAAAGGGTCCCACATGTACAAAAATATTTATATCAGCACTCTTTGTAGTTGTCAAAAACTGGAAATCAAGGGGATGCCCATCAATTGGAGAATGACTGAATAAATTATGGTATATGAATGTAATGGAATACTATTGCGCCATAAGAAATGATGAACAAGAAGACTTCAGGGAGGCCTGGAAGGACTTATATGATCTGATGCTGAGCGAAAAGAACAGAACCAGGAGAACTTTGCGCACAGCAATGACCACAGTATGCGAGAGTTTTTTCTGGTAGACTTGGAATTTTGTAACAATGCAAGAACTTAAAAAAAAATTCCCAGTGGTCTTTTAAGGCAAAATGCCTTCCACACTCAGAGAAAGAACTATGGAATTCATTCGCAGAATGTAGTAGATCATATGTGTGTGTGTGTGTGTGTGTGTGTATTATGTTTTGATTTGTTATATGGTTTCTTCCATTTATTTTAGTTCGTCTACACAGCATAACTATAGTGAAAATGTATTCAATAAGAAAGTATGTGTAGATCCTATATAGAATTGTATGCCGTCTTGGGGAGGGAGGGAGGTGGTGGGAGTAAGGGAGCGGGGAAAAGATCTAAGTTTTATGTAGTGACTGTAGAACATTAAAAATAAAATAAAAATAAAAAGACAAGAGAAAAAGAAAAAAAAAAGATACAGCTTTATCTCACTACATTCTCTTTATCTAAATCTTTAGTCTGAATCTCTTGCATTTTGCCTAGAAGTTTTCCCCATGTTGACGTTCTCTCCCATTGAAGTCATTGGGGGATTGAATAAACATATTATGTTGGAAGTATATTTAAAAAAAAAATCTTGTATGCTCAGTGCCTGGCACAGAGTAGGTGCTTAGTGAATAATCATTGTTATCAATTTGATTACCGTTTTTCCTCTAATAATGTACTCTAGGCATTGTGGTACAATGAATATAACAAAAAAAATCTGGATTTAATTCAGACCCTAATAGTTTTGTGTTCAGGAATTTCTTTGACAGAAGAATATAGTGCCTTTGAGGGCACTTTTGCCTTTGAATCCCCAGTGCCTGGCACTTAGTAGATCCTTAATAAATGCTTGTTGATTGATCATGGGCAGAGAAAGAGTTTCTTTGCTTAATATTAATTATAGAGAGAATTTATATAGCTCCCACTATGTGCCAGACACTGTGCTAAGTGCCTTGCAAATATCTCATTTGATCCTCGCAACCCTGGGAGGCTGGTTGTATTATTATTTCCATTTTATAGATGAGGAAACTGAGGCAAATAAGGTTAAGTGACTTGCCCAGGGCTATACAGCTCGTAAGTGTCTAAGGCTAGATTTGAACTCAATTCTTCCTGGCTCTATTCTCTTTGCCACCCAAGGATATAATTTTCACACTCTCTCCTGCTGTACAGACTTGTGAGTGCAATATAAATATATAAATGTGTCACTTTGATTTTCATTGTTTCCTTCCCCAACATGTGGTATGCCCATCCTGCCTTCCCGTGGGCAGGTGTGATAAAATGTGCAATGTGGGGAGGACACAGAACACATGCTATTTTAGACTCTGGGTAAAAGAAGAGGCATCCCCCAACAAGGGGGAGATAAAGCATCCCCTGACTCCAGGGGAGAGACAAAGGCATCTCCCTCAAAAAGGTTGGAGCTCATTACTGAGCCAGACATGAATCTGGGAAGTGGATAGAGGAAAGACTCACTTTGAGAGCCCTAGAAGGCTGTGCCCTTCTGAGCCTGGCCACGTCTGTGACGGGATAGAAATCAAACCAACCAACACAGAAACCAAACAACAGTCATGTGCTGGTTTGGGCCTCTCTACACCCCACTCCTCTGGCTGCATTCCCCCAGACCCCAAAAATACGTCAGGTTAAAGCTCAAGTTTGGAAGAGCCTGTGAGCTGCTTCTGAATTGGGAAGAGGTAAACTGCGGCAGCCCTAGTATCTGCTTTCTCTTACTCCCCTCCTTCCCAGCAATACTTCCTTCCCACCTTTCGCTCTGTCTTTCATTCTCAGAACCATCAAAAGGGACACTTTATATAAGACACTCAGTGATAGGATCATAGACTAGGGGCTGTGAGGGACCTCCGAGGCCATCTGGACCAACCCCCTAATTTTACAAGTGGGGAAACTGAGACCCAGAGAGATAAAGTGACTTAGAAACAGGTTCAGAGCTGCCAGGCATCTCAGACACCATCTAGACCAATGCCAAATTTTACAAATGGGGAAACTGAGGTCAAAAGTAGTTTGATAAGTGACTTAGGGTTATAAGAAGACAGATTTAGAACTCAAAGGGACCTCAACTAGTTCTGAAAGAGAAACTAGGTCTTCCTGACTCCAAACATCTTGCCCATTACCCACTGCTCCCTCTCTAACATGTCCCAGGCCCAGATGGCTAGTTCTTGGTTTGTCTATTCATTACTCATAATAGTAATTTACATAGTCATTTAAGGTTTACAAGCACTTTAACATAGATTATTTTGTTTGAGAACAATCTTATTAGGTAGAATATCAATCAGTTAAGCACTTGCTTGTTTCTAAAAACTGGGGAAGCAAAGACAAAAGTGCTTGCCCTCAGTGAGCTTATTACTGCCTTGCCAGGGGAAACCATGTAAGTATATGGGTACATGCAACATAGACAGAAAACAGGTAGGTAATGACAGTTATTATATCCATGTTTCAGAGGAGAAAACTCAGGCTCATCTAAACCTCAGAGATAGTCTATTGAAACCTGCTTCTGAACCAGGAGCCCTTCTATGACACCCAGGATGACTTGTGACCTTGAGTCTCCTTCTTGCATACTCAAGTTAGAAGAAGTTCATTACCTCTCAGAGCAACCTAATCCACTTTGGAGCTGATTTAAGCACCAAGAATGCCTATGAGCAACTTTTATCCATGGTTATGAGTCCTGCCCTCTGAGACAAGCAGATATCTAATCAATCTTCCACATGTGTAAAACTCATGGTTACTTTTAATTTTAATAAATTTTTAATTTTCAAAAACATTTTATTGTTGGGTTTTTTGGTTACAAATCACCTTAATTTCTGAATTTGTCTCCCTGCACACCAGCCATTCATTCTAACAAAGAATAAAAGAAAGAGGCATAAAAGCAGTTCAGTAAAACTAATCATATATGCTTGTAGAATGATGTCCCACATACATAGTCTCTTTGCAAAAGGGGAATGGTGAATTTTCACTACTCTATGAGCTGGTGCTAGATGGCGCCATAGTGCACAGAGTGCCAGTCTGGACTCAGGAAGGACCACCTTTCTGAGTTCAAATCCAGCATCAGACACTAGCTGTGATCTTAGACAAGTCACTCCACCCTGTTTGCCTCAGCTTCCTCATTTGTAAAATGAGTTGGAGAAGGAAATGGCAAACCACTCTGGTATCTTTGCTAAGAAAACTGCACATGGTGTCATGGAGAGTTGAACACAACTGAAAAGTTTTCCCATAAAACACCCCACCAGTTCTTCCTGATTCCAGGGATATTATTTTAGAATGATGTTTACCTTTTCTGAAATTGTGTAACCTTGGGCAAATAATTTAATCTCTCTGGTCCTCAGTTTCCTTATCTGTAAAATGAGGGGATTGGACTTAATGGTCTCTGAGTTTCTTTCCAGCTTTAGGTCTTCCCTGGTATGGTCCTGTGATCTAATATTTATAACCAGGCTCCCACAGTTGGACATCACTTTGGATTCTTCCTTGTGTGGATCACATCTTCTTAGCTAGACCATAAGCTCCTTGAGGGCAAAGGTCTTTGATGTCTTTTGTGTTGGATGTGCTCTCTCTCTCTCTCTCTCTCTCACACACACACACACACACACACACACACATGCACACATGCACATACTCTCTCATGCAGACATACACACGTTCTCACACACATTCACACACACATTCACACACACACATACTCTCACAGACATACACACAATCACACACACACACTATCACTATCTCACACATTCTTCTCACACACACACATTCTCACATGCATACTCTCTCATGTGTATACACATACACTTTCTCTCACCACACATTATTTCTTTCTCACATACATATACTGTCTTTCACATGCACACATACTCTCACACACTCTCTCACACACAACACTATACACACTGTCACACACACACATGCATGTACACACACAAGCACCAGCATTTTGATCTTGAATAAATTAACACCTTGGACCACTCACCTGGCATTCATTGATACCAGCCCCACCTGAGTTACCATGAGGCCCTTTACTCTATCATCCTATTAAGCCCAGGACCTGAAAGTCACAGAGATATCTCTCCTTCCTTGAAGAGATATCCTCTCCTTCCTTGAAGAGATATCCTCTCCTGCCTTTTTTGTTTTTGTTCCCTGACACTGGCAGTGAGTTTCATAGGATGGCTGTAATTCTAGTCCTCTGTTATCCTTACTAGTATGCCTGAAAAGGATGTAAGATGGATACATGGATCTTTCAGTTAATAGGGCAATTTAAGGATGAGGGGCAGTGAGGGCTAATGCATAGAGTACTGACCTGTTCCATCTGTTAGAAAAATTAACTGTCTGCTGTTTCGGGCACCTCCATTGGCTTTCTGGTTGACCAAACCCTGATGGAAAGGTTGGGCAGATAGTCTTACTATCACACCACCGGGCAGATCATGTGTAGGAGGATGGAGAGACCTCCTGCAAGTCTAGAGGTGGGCTTTGATGTCTTCTTTTGTGATGTCATTCAGGGGTGGAGTCAGATGGAATGGGAGGAGACTTGGCGTTCTTTATTCCTCCCTGGAAGGTCCATTGGGGAAAAAGGTCAATAAATACCTTCTTTGTTCCCTCTAAGTAATCCATCCCTGAGTACTTGAACCTTTATTGGATTCATTTTGCAGCATAACACATGGAAAAGCAGTGGTGATTCAAATCCCGTCTGTGATGTTTATTGCCTGCATGAGTGAGCCTCAGTTTTCTCATCTGTAAAATGAGGGGTAGTCTGTAGACCCAATTCTAGATACTATGATTCCCCGTCTGAAAACCAGGGGCTGCAAATGCAGCTTGAGAAATGTGATGCATCCTCTCTCTCAAGGAATGGGGAAAGAGAAATATAACATGGTTTTAGGGAAAATATTCACACTAAAGTATTTCAAACATCTGAACTTCTAAGGGTCAGAGTGACCTCCTGATCCTTGGCTGCCTGGGGATTTTGCATCAGATCACCCATTACCAAGTGAAAAATGAGTTCTTATGTGTACATTGTTGTCTGAGCTATAAGAGCATTGGAGCTATAAGAGGGTGGGAGGTGGGGCCCCTACTTGCACCACACAGATAAAGATGAAATTTTTTGATGAAATTCATGAACTACAAGGGTAGGTCTGGGATTTGTCAACTGGCCTTGCGATTGCCAGGCAACATAATTTAGCTCTGGCTTTGCCTGTAGCTATCAGAAACCCACCCCGCTTCACTGAGAAGTCTCAATGCTTTGTGAAAGAGATCTCTATTCCTATCATCCCAGGAAAATTAGAACAGCTTGAGGTGCTAGAAATGGCGAAGAGTTGGAAGGGATCTTAAGAGGTCATCCAGGGACCTCATTTTAGGTATGAGATAAACTGAGGCCCATTGAGGTGAAGGGCTTTCTCCAAGGTCACATGCCCAATTCATGGTTAGGTAGTGAGAACTCAGATTCTAAGGACCATAGAGAGAGGAGTGAGATCTAGGATTTCATTGGTTTAAGGAACTCTCAGTTGAAAAAGCTCTGGCTATACCAGCAACATAGAACCCTTCTTGGTAATTTATAATTACTTTCGAAGAGTCAAGGCGTCAAATGCCAGGCCCTGCAGGCCACAGCTGCCAACTTCACTAAATCCAGTCAGGATACAATTAAAATGTAATTGAGAAAGGTGCAACCTAAAATAATTTTTTAAAGTAATTAAAATATTTTAATTTTAAAATACAATAAAACATAATGTTTATTTGTGGTTTTCTAATTCTCAGTTTCTATTTGAGTTTGACATGACTGGTCTAGACCATTAGTGTCAAACTCAAAAAGAAATGGGGGTCAACCAATCATACATAAAGAGCCCCTGGAGATGCATATTGACTTAGAAAACCTACGTTACTATTATCTATGTTTTAATGTATTTTTTTGATTATTTGATTAAATATTTCCCAATCACATTTTAATCTGATTGGGGCGCCTTTAGGAAGGTTGCTGGTCACAAGGGGTGATTTTGCCACCTCTTATCCAGAACACAGGTTATCTTACTTGCTCAAGGTCACTGGGCTTGTAGGGATGGGCAGAATTTGAACCAAGCTTTGAAGCTAGCTCCCTCTCTAGGGATTGTAGAGATTACCCATTTAAAGTCAGAAAGGACCGTAGTAACTAACCAACCCTCTTATTTTACAAATGAGGAAACCGAGGCCAAGGAAGCTAAGACAACTATGAGACAGCAGGATCATCAATCTGGGAGCTAAGGGAGAGTCCAGATTCAGTCACCCAGAAAACAGGCACTTAGGTTGAGTTCTGTAGGGTACAAATAAAGGCAAAAACACTGTCCCAGACCTCAAGACGGACACCGAGTCCAACCCCCTCTTTTTCTAGATGAAAAATCCAAGGTTTATGTGCTGCACAATGATTTCACTTCAACTCTCTGACACTCAGTTTGCCTTCAGTAAAAGGGGCACAGTAGTATCCATTTCAGAGGTGCAGATGCTTTGTAAACCTTACAAGAACTCTCTCTCTGTCTACCTGTCTTTCTCTGTCTTGTCTCTCTCTTCTCTCGGTCTCTCCATCTCTGTCTGTTTCTTTGTGTCTCCCTCTGTGTCTTTCTTTCTCTCTGTCCTTCTCTCTCTCTCTTCCTTTCTTTCTTTCTTTCTTTCTTTCTTTCTTTCTTTCTCTCTCTCTTTCTTTCTTTCTTTCTTTCTTTCTTTCTTTCTCTCTCTCTCTCTTTCTTTCTCTCTTTCTCTCTCTCTTTCTCTGTCTTGTCTCTCTCTTCTCTCGGTCTCTCCATCTCTGTCTGTTTCTCTGTGTCTCCCTCTGTGTCTTTCTTCCTCTCTGTCCTTCTCGCTCTCTCTTTCTCTCTCTCTCTTTCTTTCTTTCTTTCTTTCTCTCTCTTTCTTTCTCTCTTTCTCTCTCTCTTTGTCTTGTCTCTCTCTTCTCTCGGTCTCTCCATCTCTGTCTGTTTCTCTGTGTCTCCCTCTGTGTCTTTCTTTCTCTCTGTCCTTCTCTCTCTCTCTTTCTCTCTTTCTCTCTTTCTCTCTCTTTCTTTCTTTCTTTCTTTCTTTCTTTCTTTCTTTCTTTCTTTCTTTCTTTCTTTCTTTCTTTCTTTCTTTCTTTCTTTCTTTCTTTCTTTCTTTCTTTCTTTCTTTCTTTCCGCCTCTCTCTGCCTCTGTGTCTATCTCTGTGTCTTTCTTTCTCTTTCTCTTTCTCTTTCTCTCTCTCTCTCTCTCTTTCTTTCTTTCTGCCTCTCTCTGCCTCTGTGTCTATCTCTGTCTCTGTGTCTTTCTTTCTCTGTCTCTGTCTGTCTCTCCATCTCTCTCGTTCTCTCTGTCTCTCCATCTCTCGGTCTCTCTCTTTCTTTCTCTTTCTCTCTGCCTCTCTCTGTCTGTCTCTGTCTGTCCCCGTCTCCCTATGTACCTTTCCTTCTCTCTTTCTCTCTCTCTCTTTCTCTCTCTGTCTTTCTCTTTCTCTCTGACTCTCTCCGTCTGTCTCTATCTCTGTGTCTGTCTCTGATTATTATTTCTTTTTAGCTGCTACTAACAACCAAACTTCCTCCCTCCTCCTCAGGACTCAGAGAGGGCATGGAAAGCCCCTTTCTTTATCCAATAATTAATCCTTGGGTCAGCGGACTTTCTTCCATATTTCTTCTATTTCTTTTTAGTTGGTGTGAGGGTCCCATGAGGTCACAGGTGATGGGTGTCAAAGTATTTTGAGAACTCTGAGATGCTGAATTACAGAATTTGCAAACTGAGAAGGGGCCTCAGAAGCTACTGAGTCCAACCTGTATCTGACCACGGACCTGAACCTCAGCACAGCCAGGTGGTCATGCAGCCTCTGCTTGGAACACTGATCTAAGTCACATGATGACCAGTATATACCATCTAGTGTTAGTTGATTCTGAGAAAACATATCAAGAAAATCTTACTCTGGACATTCGTGGGCTCCTTTTGGAGAACATTCGTTCAGTTGTTTTTCAGTTGTGTCTGATTTTTGTGACCCCATTTGGGGTTTCTTGGCAGAGATACTGGAGTGGTTTGCCACTTCCTTCTCCAGCTCATTTTACAGATGAGGAAACTGAGGCAAACAGGGCTAAGTGACTTACTCAGGGTCACATAGTTAGTAAGAATCTAAGAGCAGATTTGAACTCCAGTCTTCCTGAATCCAGGCCGGGCACTCTATCTCCTGCACTTTCAATCACACTATTGTAATAAACCTCTGGTAGACCGAAGCTACCTGAAAGCAGGGCCTCAGTCCTTGCCTTGGTGTATAGGAATCCACACTATCTCACATAGGGAGTGCCATACAGTGTGTGTCCTCTGTATGAATCACCATGTGGCTGAATAATCATAAGGTGATAGATTTGGAGCTGTGAGGGGCCATAGAGGCCAGCTAGACCTACACCTTCATTTTACGGATGAGGAAACAGGTTCAGAAAGGTGTAACTTGTCCAAGGTCATATGGTACAGAGACAGGGATCAGATACCAGATATAGTCTCCTCTCCCCATGCCCCTTTCCCTTTCACTTCCCTCCTTCTCTCCTCCCTCCCCTTTATCCTCTCCTCTCCTCTCCTCTTCCTTCCTTTCTGTCTGTCTCAGTTTCTCCCTCCCCTTTTCCTTCTCTCTCCCTCTCCCTCTCTCCTCTCCTCTCCTCTCCTCTCCTCTCCTCTCCTCTCCTCTCCTCTCCTCTCCTCTCCTCTCCTCTCCTCTCCTCTCTCTCTCTCTGTCTCTCCGTCCCTCTCTCTCTCTCTCCTTCCAAATGATAGCAGCCATTTTCTGTCACTTTTGCTGTATTAAGACTTGGGTCCTATTTGGATAGGTGGGGACAGAAGGCAGATAGAGGACTGAGAATACTGTATTCTCCATGGCTCAGAGATAGAGCCTAGCTCTGCAATTCTTTTTCCATCACCAAAGTCATGGTAGATTAAATTTTTTTACTGATATGTTTTATTGCTGATATATTTTGTTCTTATATCATCCTCATTTTCTAATATATCCCTCCCCCTCTTGAATCCAGAAAACTTCCTTTTAAAGCAAAAAAAATTATGAAAGGGGTGGAGGAAGCCAAGCAAAGCCAAGAAGACTGTCCACCCCAGCCAGCATCCTAGCCAGTGTCCCATACCATGGCACAAGTTTTAATTGGTCCTACAGAAGAATAGCAGCAGTATCTATTTATTGAAGAGTGACTGAAAAAATGTGCAGAGGATGGAAAATTAGTGAAGAATTTAGGGAAGCATAAGAAGACTTCTATGAACTGATTCAGAATGAGATCATTGGAACCAGGAAAACATACTGGAGAACACCACCTCCATTCAGACAACAAAGAGATCTTCCATGTTGCCCCTTGTTCAAGGAACTCCAATGGCTCCTTATTACCTCTAGGATCAAATATAAAATCCTGTTTTACTTTAAAAGCCCTTTATAACCTGGCTCCTTCCCATATGTCCAGTCTTCTTACACCTTAAACCCTCTCCCAGTGACCCTGGCCTCCTTGCTATTCCCTGCACATCACACTCTCAGCTCCTTCCTCCTGTATTTTCACCAGATGTTCTCCAGTCTTGGAATGCTCTTCCTCCTCATCTCCAGCTTCTGGTTTCCTTCAAATCTCAGCTAAAAAAATCCATCCTTCAATATGAAGCCTTTTGTAGTCCTACTTTAATGTTCTTGCTTTCCCTCTGTGATTATCTTCAATTTATACTGGAGATCATTATGAAAAAACCACACTAATTATAATGCCCAAACTAGATCCCAAAGTAGCATGAATAAAACGCATCTCCCCTCTTTCTTTTCAGGCACACAGAACTATGGGTATGGACTAGTACATATTCCTTAACAGTTAATATATTGATTTTGCTGAACTGCCTTTTTTTTCTTTTCTTTTTCTGTTCTTTGTTACAAAGGATGGCTCTCTGGATAGGGGAAGGGGAAGGATATATTTAGAAAGGAGGTCATGTAAAGACAAAAAGTATTGATGAAAATGACAAAAATCAATAAAAATCAACATAAACAAAAATGACAAAATTCCACCATCACTGCAGCCCCATTTCCCCTCATTTTGAATAGCAGGACCCACTTCCAGAGGGGCAGGGGGAGGTTTGGGGGGGAAGTTGTGGGAGATTGAAAATCCATTTTTAGGTTGGAGCAGGGATCTCTATTTGTCCCATACATTACACCTTTTGCCCTGTCCCCTGTCCTAAACAAACTTGCTCCTGAAAATAGAAAAAGAGTTGAGATTGATCTAGTGACCATTAAGGGGGAACTGAGTCATAGAGCTATCAATGATGAAAACATTTGCTCACCAGCAAAAAAACTAAAGTGTTAGAATGAGAGCCCAAGTTACAGGATTCTGCCCATTGCCTTTTGGACTCTCCCATCTCTGAGGGGCTGCCCCATAGCAACCAAGGCAAATCAGAGAACATCAGTTTGGGAGCTCAGAGGAGCTCAGAAATCATAGCAACAGCCAGTGTAGAGCAGGAAGAGACCATCAAGGTCACAGAATCAGGGGATTTAGAAGGGGAAGGAAAGTGGGATCACAGGATTTAGAGGAGGGAATGAAGGATGAGAGAATTGCAGATCTTATCCCAGAAGGGCCATATAGTCCAATCTTTCATTTTACAGAGGAGGAAACTGAGGCCCATAGAGAGAAAGTGACCTGCCCAAGGTCACACAGAAAATGACAGAGTAAAAATGTGAACTTCACTTCTCTCTGACTCCAGATCTACTCACTAGCTACCAAAGGCATACAACCTCCCCTATTAACCATGGAAGAAGCAAGATCTTGGGCTTTAGAGGAGGAAGAGACTTTAGCTTAGGAGTCAGAGATGGAATGGACCTCAGGAGCCATCAAATCTGATTCCTTATTTTACAGAGGAGGAAACTGAGGCCCACAGAGGTAAAGTGACTTGGCCAAGATCATGCAGCTAACTAGGATTTGAACTGTATTACAGGTTTTTTGTCATAAGAGTTCTCCAAAATATAGTCTCACACACACACACATACATGGGCTCTTACTCTGACAACCATCAGACACTGGTTATTTGACTTTAAAAAACAATCCATTCCCTCCCCACCCCCACCAATAGGAACATTCTTATTCCTTCCTGCAAATGGACTAGTAGACTGTTTCGTTCTGGTGTTATAACTTGGAAAGGACCACTGGGTCCATAAAGTCTAACCTCCTCATTTCACAAATGAGGAATCTGAAACCCAGAGAGGTTAAGCAAATAGCCAAGGTCATCCAGTCAGGAAGCCTCTGATGTGAAGTGACGCTAGGTCCTCCAACCTCACAGACCAATACTCTGTCCACTGCACCATGCTAGGTCCAAGAGGACTGATTGTTGCCAATCCCGAGAGATTTGACTTCACACCAACCTACACCTCCAATGAATGGACCTATTACTGTATGGTCCCTCACTTCCTTTCTTCTGGCCTCTCAACTCTGAGAACTGGGCCAGGAGTCTGCTGCTCTGATTATCTGTCTTTTGAGGAACCAAGACCCTAGGAATGAAAGGGTGCTGTCGGTTACTTCCCCATGAAGCCCCAATTTAGCAAAAGTCAGGGTACTAGGACCCTGGAAGTGAATTTAGAGATTGATTAGGAAATATCTTCATTCTACAGATGAGGAAACTGAGGTCCAGAGAAGGGAAATTCCATGCCCAAAGACATGCAACCAGTAACTGCCAATCATGGTTCCAACTCAGGTGGTCTCATTGAAGATGTAGGATCTTTCCTATCACATAGCTGAGGTGCCCGCAACAGAGAGTCTGTCCTCCTTTCCTTCCATCCCCCTCTCCCTTCACCTGGTTTCCTTCCTGGACTCCCAGACCTCCCAACCTTGCAGACCATCGCACTGAATCTTGCCGGGATCACTGGAACACTCCTTTCCAGTTCGCTGTACGGGGTTCCAGGTGAAGCGGAAGCGTCCCAAACAGCTTTCTACTGAGTGTCCCAGCTAGGTACGACAGAAAGCGCTCCGGTTCTGAAGTCAGAGGAGCCTGCCTCAAATCTCTCCGCTGATGCTTAACACCTGTGTGACTTTACCTCTACCCGCCTCAGTTTTCTCATTTGTAAAAATGGTTTCTAAAATCCTTACCAGCTCTATAGGTAGAAATTCTCTAGTCCTCAATTTTTTCATCTGTAAAATGGGGGAGTCGGGCTCGATGACTTCCTAGGACCCTTCCAGATTCCCCCAACCCATTTCTACCTCTGCCCTGGGGGGGGGGGGGGGGGGCGGGAGGGTCAAGGCTGCAGGTGAAGCTATCTCGAGGCTAACACACTCCCCAATCCTCTTCTGCCCTCCCATTAAGTGGCTACTGTTCCCTCCTCTTCTCAAGTTGCATTAAAAACCTTCCCACAAAGCGGAGGCTGTCTCCCAGAGCTCAGAACTCGCAAAATCCCCTCCCTAGCGCCGGCCGCAGCCTTACCTCTCGCCCCGAGTCCTTCTTTTTCCAATTGATTCCCTTACTTGGAGGAAAAACGCTCAAGCAAGGAATGGGAGGAAAAAAAGGCAGAATGTCTTTGTAAGCCGAGGCTGACGTCTGGGCGGCTTACCCCCACGCAATCCCCAAGGTTTAGCCCCACTTCTCCATCTCCCTGGATAGCCAGAAAAGGGGAGTGACTGCCCCGGGGAGGGGGCCTGACTGTGGGAGTGAGGAGAGGGAGGGGCTCGCTTCCCGGCTTTTCTGGCTGGCTGCTACCCGGCTCCGCTGGGCTCAACTTTCCCTCCCCTCTGCCCACCCATCCCCCTCCCCTCCCCAGCCCAACAACCCCAGTTGACATTGTTAAGGTGGAGCTGTCTGTTGTCCCCAGGCACTGGAGCTGAGCCCTCTGGCAGGGCTGCGGACCAGCCTTCAGTGTCTGCTCTCAGCCCCTTTGGGCAACCGGGAAACAAAGTCAGGCTAGTTTGGGAAGGCCTTCTCTGGTCCGACTTGCACTGCTGGGGAGCTAGGGGAACGAGAGGTCCATAGAAAACACCTAAGTGACTCCTGTAAGATTTCTGCCGTCCTGAGGATGTCTGACATGGACAACCCCCATCCCCGAGCATCTTTTGTAAACGCTCTTGGTTACAGTACCTATTTCTTCTAGAGACCAGGACCGCCTTAAATACTCAGACCAAGCCAAAGAATCAGAAAACGGGCTCCCTACTTTCTTCTAAATCGCGTTCTCGAGCTTCCCCCTGGTTTATGAATCGTAAAACAACTTGGGAGGCCAGAGTGGTTCAGTGCACTGGATTTGGAAACAAGGGACCTGGGTTTGAAACCCGCCTCCGCCACTGATTAGCCTATGGAGTCTTGGGAAAGCCAAACTTTCCTCTCTGAGCCTCATTTTCCCCATCTGTACAATGAGATGGTGGCACTAGGGGTCCCTACCAGTTCCGAGCATTTCCTGTGAGACTCAAGATTCGTGTCGAGCCTGGCAGAGACAGTTCCCTACACGGCTTCAGACACATTGTTCGGGCTGCTTTCTCCTGTGCAGAGATAGCTGGACTTCTGGGTATTCACTGAGCCTGCCAGGCCTCCCAATTTACCGAGTGTGTGCCTTCGTGTGGTCTCCCAGAGATCCCAGGATAGAGATTTTGTGTGGAATCTAGGATCCTGTGGCTCTGTATTTCTCCTTTTCCTTCTCATTCGAGTTTAGATCACTTGGGACGTTTCTCAGAGATGAAAATACCAGGGCTGGAGGTAGTGGGGGAAAAACAGGGACGGAAAAAAAGCATCCAATCTCCTCTTCCGTCTGTGGGTTATGCCTGCATGCTCAGGAGTGACCATTTCAACTTTGCCACGGGACTAATACAGCTGTTCTATCTGCTTCTTACATGTTGGGTTTAAAATTGACGTCCTGCCTCAAACATGCGCTAAAAAACAGGGGAATTACAACACCTCCCTTTTGCAGGGTTGCTGCAAGGATCAACTGAGATAACATCTGTAAAGCACTTTACAAAACTCAAAGGAAGTTTACAAGAAAGACATGGAGGTGACTTAGTTTAGGGGGCACTTGGAGTCAGATGACCTGGATTCTTATCTTGGCTCTGGGGCCTTGGGCAAGTCTTTTAACCACTAAGAGCTTCAGTTTTCCTATCTGTAAAATAGGGATAAGAAAAGTTACTCTTCCCATCTTCCACGCTATTAGGAAGATTAAAAAAAAAACAAACAACTCCACAGATACTCACCTAGATGTGTGATCCCATCCATCTGGATGTGTCCCCTCAGGGATGTCAGTCAGAGCCCACCCCTGCCTACCCATCGTGTGTGATGCTAGCCCATGCCTTTCCATCTGGGTTAAGAACAGTTTCTTCTCCTTATTTCCCACTGAACTGAACTCTCTTTTGTACTTCTTTGCTTTCTCCATCATGTCCCCACTCTGGGTACCTTCCCCCTCCACCTCTCAGCTTTCTTTTGGATTCCCCCATCAGAGCTCCTGGCAGACAAAGATCATCTTTCTTTGTTGTATTTGTATCTCCAGTGGTGTTAGCCCAGTACCTGGAACATGGCCCCCTAATAGGCACTTGGTAAATATTGGAAGCTTCCTTCTGTCTTTCTCTTGAAATTGAGGATGCCAGCGATCTCTCAGACTTGTCATCCTTAACCCTCAGCTCATGACCAGCCCATCTTCAGGTTTCCTTTTAGAATTTCTTCTTTATTTCAGCGTGCTTGGAACAGAGGGCAATGAGACTACCACCTCTCTCATTCCCTACTTCATATCTCTATTAATATAGCCTAACACTTCCTTAGCAGGTTGTTGACTTTTCAGTTGTCAGGGCACACTATTGACTCTTATTAAGCCTGAGGTCCACTAATAACTGAAGCTCATCTCCATATGTATTTTTGCCCAACCTTTTAGAATCTTAGGAGTCACAGTGGGAAAGGACCTTAGGCATCATCAAGGTCACATTTCTTAATCTAGAGGCCATAGACCCTTTAGGAGACTACAGATTGATTCTTTTGAATCTGAATGGGAAAAAGAAATTACATCTTTACTTTCTCTAACTTCTAACTGAATTTCAGCAATTTTTTCTTTGGAATTCCTTCAGAAAATCAGGAGTTAGATTTGATAAAATAGTAATAATTATTTTTTTGTGTAATTATATCCATGTGCCAGTCCATCAGGAAAGTATCCCTCCTCCCCACCATACATCATACTCTTACACCTCCATGATTTTGCTGATACCAATTACCATGCTTGGAGATGCTTTCTCTTTTCCCCACCTGTAGAGTTCTTAGCCATCCTCTGAAGCCCAGCTTAGCTGCTGCCTCCTCTATGAAATTATGCCTAATGCCCCCAGCTGGAAACAGCCTTTTTGACAGAGCCCTCAGACCGCTTCGTTTCTGTACCTGATGCTTTGCCGGGTAATAATTTACATTGTAAATTAGCTGCCTCCCATCTCCTCAGTATGTGCCTGGTTATTTGCCTGCCACTTCTGCCATTAGAATAAAAGCTCTCTGAGAGAAGGGACTGTTTTGCTTTTCTTTGCATTAAACAACCTAGTCCTTCGTTCTGAGGAGGTAAGCTTAATAAACGCTTGTTGGCTGACTGATTGACACCTCTGATACCGCCTGTGTGATCCTGGGGAAGGCAGTTGACTTCTCTTTGCTGCCATGCAATTCAGTCAGGATATGACTGCAGAGGAGGGGCCAAGCTGAAGCAGAGTGAAAATTTCCTTCCCAAGTGGGAGTTTTCTTCCTTTCTTATATCAATGATTGATTGTTTTAGGAAAATTAAAAGTTAAATATATTGATATTTTAAAATATATATATTTATCATATGTAATATATATGATTATATATTATATAAATATTTTTAAAATATATTAATATATCAAATATATTAAAAGTTAAATACTTAGGGGTTTGATCTCAGTACTAGATTGTAAATTCCTTAGGGATATAGATCATTATCTTCACTCACTTAGCATTACTCCAGTGCCTAGCATAGTGCCCTGCCCCCTAAGGGTTGTTTAATAAATATTTGTTGTATTACCAAAGTAATAACTTGAATTGATAAAATTCTTTGAAGCCTGAGGACCTGGGAGTGTGGTGTGGCCTTCTATAATAATAGGGAAGGAGGAGGGTTTAAGAAGAAAATCCATTATCTTCTCTTTTCCTTTCCTTTTTTCCTTCCCCTTCCCACTCTTTCCATGCCCTATTCTACTGTTTTTCAAGAGTTGAATAGTAGATCTTTTCCCCCTACTTTTACTTAATCCTCTGATTCTAATATATCTTTTTAGGTATAGTAATTTCTTGAAATAGGGTGCCCAGGGCTTGAGGGGCTTTTGCCATGATTTTCAGGGACTCTGATGATCGTAAATTCTTTTTCCTTATCCTGTATTTCGTGTCAGTCACATAGGATATTTGCTTATATTTTTTTTCTATTTCTAAAAAAATCTTTTGACTTTGTATTATTATTTCTAATTGGTTCATGAAGTCACTGAGTTCTGCTTGCTTCTTTCTGTCAGGCAATCTACTACTTGGGTAACTTTCAACCTTCTGTTTTAAGGATTCATTTTCTTTTCAATTTTTTTCTCCTGAACTCTCATTCCATTTCCAATTTCATTTTTTATTTCTTGCTTCATTTTTTTCTATTTACTCTCTCCAATCCTTGGGGCCAACCCATTTTCCCCCCTCAGAGGCTTTACTGATAGTTATAGTTACTGGGCTGCTCTTAATCCATAGTATTTCTTTTTTGTGTTTGGCATTTTCTTCTAGATTCTCATATTTTTTTCTTTCTGTTCTTGGTTTCAGATTTTGTGCTCAGGTCAGTCCCCTCTTACCCTTTTGGATGGATTGGATAGGCCTTTCTTGGTCCTGTAGACTGTAGCTTAGATACTTTCTATCACTAGTAATCCAAATGGGGTATCTGTTTCTACTGAACCCCACCTTCTTTCTCAACCTCTGGCTTCTCTGCCCTTCTCATGGTGGTTCGCTGCAGGTTCTTATTGTTGGTTGGAGTTTACCTTCTTCTTTTTATGTGATTACCAATAGGAGTTGGTTTCATCTCTTGCTATATCCTTGGCCAACACCAATGATACACTAGAGATTCTCCTAACTAACCTCATTGCTCCAGCCCAGCACCATCAACTCTGTCTCCCCGGAAAGTGTTAGTCTGGGCCCTGCCTCCTTGTTCTATGACCTGTAAGGAATAGCTCTGTTCTAACTAGAAAGGGCACAGACTCGGGTTTCAATCTATATAACTTGGTTATTGGGGATCATGCAGGCTTGGAATCCCTGCTTCTCAGAGCACTGACTGATTGACTTCAGGTCCGTTCCTGGGAATTTACACTGGCTGGGGTTTAGGTGGAAAGACAGGACTCCTCTACAGCTTCTTCATCAACATCTTAACCAGAAGTCTCTGGGCATACTCTTTGACCCTTTGATTACTACTTGAGATGGGGTGTTCAGGAAGGAGTAGCACCTCTGGTGAGAGGTCTTGATGAGCCCTGTTTAGTGCTGCTCATCTACATTTAATATCCAAACTCTCATTTTCGACCCCAAGAAAGCTAAAGCATACACAGCAGTTACACCCAAGTAAAACCCTCTTGGCAGATAGGCTAAACCCAGGCTGAGGATAACTTAAGTCTATTGATGAGTTGGGGAGATACCCTTGACAGAATGGGCAGATAAGAACAATTTGTTCCATTGGCCATGAATTGGCAGACACAAGCATCCTGGCATGCTTGGAGCTTGGTAAGGCATTGAAGAAGCCAAGGTCATCCACTGCATCCTAGGCCATTGCCAGTCATCCTGACTTCTGTCCTGCCACTCAACGTTGATGATTCTGGAAGAGAGTGTGAGGCTGATGACGTCATGCAGCTCTGCCTCACTTAAATCCAATTCATTCATGAGTCAAGACATCATCCCACCATGCCATCGGTCTTCTTTGAAAATGAAAGACAAACAACAAGCACTACTTGGCACATGCCCCAAACAAACCAGGGGAAGAGCAGAAGGAGCCACATAAGCAGGTTGTATCAAGTATTTGTTTTGTGATATCCATGGCATACAAGAACTGGCCTTGGTAACAGAAAGGTCATATACAAGCTCTGTGACCCTAAGCAAGTCCCCTCTGCAGGATTCTGAGTCACTCTCTGCAAGTTGCAGAGAATATACCAAATTACACTGGTAGGAGTCTTCTCACCAGGAAGTCCCAGGTACCCCGGATACTCCAGGGAAATCTCAGCCCAATCCACACCCTTCTCCCTTTTGTGAAGCAAAGAAATAGAAATAAAGTGAGCACCTATTTATTTGGGAATGACTAAACAAATTATAGCATATGAAAGCAATGTAATATTATTATGCTATAAGGAATGACGGAAGGGACAGATTCAAAGAAGCTGAACTTCTTTGACCGCTTGTGGGGATGCATGGGGTCAGCAGGGAGGGACTTTGGGATGGAACTTGGTAAAGAGAATTGGCCACAGAATCTGGAAGAGTAGTCCACTCAGTAGACCCTCAAAGAGTCAGTTAAGCATGTCATAAGCACCTCTCTTCTTCTGTGCTAAGTTTTTAGGGACTCTGAGGAGGGAAGGGTTTTGCCTCTTTTCTTCCTCCAATATTTATGGTTGCCTAGAAGTGGCATTGGGAAAAGTCTGATTTCTAGATCAAAAAGCAGTCAGTTTCCACTCATTCTCCAGGTGAGTTAGTCTTAAGGTGGTGGCGGGGGGGAGGGAGGGAGAGAAGGAAGGAGGAAAGGGAATGAGGGTGAGAAGGAATAAGGGAGAGAGAAAAGGAAGGGGGAGAGAGGAAGGGAGGAAGAGAGGAAGAAGGAAGAAAGAATTTATTAAATAAATACATATTATGTGCCAGGCATTATGCTAAGTGTTTCACAAACATTTGCGTCATTTGATTTTCATAACAGTCTTGTGAGGTAGATGCTGTTAATATCTTCATTTTGAGGAAACTGAGACAAATGTTAGTTAAGTAATGACTTGCTCAGGGTTCTATGATTAGTAAGTGTCTGAGGTTGGATTTGAATTCAGGTCTTCCTGGTTCCAGGCCATGAACCACCTACCTGCCTGAAGGCAGTTAAGTGTCCTGTTGCCCAAGTAATACACAAGATATGGTAGGATGATTGTGGACCTGCAGTTAGTCCATTTCTGTAGCATCCTACAACCACCTTGTTGGTTGGAATGAGTATCCAGAATGTCTGTGTCAGTTACTCAAGCAAAAAGCTCCTATATATGAACAGGTTGATCATAGGCTTTTAACTCAGGAGCTAAAAGGGACCTCAGAGACCATCAATTCCAGAGGTTCCCAAACTCATTGGCCTACTGCCCCCTTTTCAAAATAAAATTACTCAGCTCCCCCGCTGGAAATCTACTTTCTTTAACCCTTTAACAGTTTCTTTTTAATGAACATTATTTCAAAAAGTATTAAATACTTTTTAAAATGAAGCATCTTAAATTTAACAATTTATTGCAAATTTGTGTTTTCTTCCTGCATTGTAAACAAGTCATTATATGCATATATTCCTGCTGAAGTGTGCTTGACTTCCTGACAATGTGTCACCTGTTCATCTGCCAACACTTGCTTGTTAAGACCTATCAGCAGACTTGACTACTGAACCATTATAACTTGCATTTTGTACTTTCATCTGGAAAGTAATGTAATCACTACAACTTTAACTCTTTTACACAAGAGATGAAACACATATGAATGGTTTTTCAAAATTTTCTTTTCTTCTTTCCTTATGCTTCCACTACCTGCTTATTTTTATTTAATACCCCCCAGTTGCACCCAAGGCTACTACTGTTCCCCTGGATCATTCCAGCACCCCCAGGGGGTGGTATCACCCACTTTGGGAGCCTATGAATCCAATGCCCACATTTTATAAATGAGAAATCTGAGGTGTAGAAAATCATAGGCTCTTAGCTCAGGAGCTAAACCATTTAGTCAAAGTCCTTATTTTATAGACAAGGAAGTTAAGACTCAAGGAGAGGAAGTAACTTGTCCAAGGTTACACAGATAGCAAGTAAGTGATGGAGCTAGTATCAAAACCTGGTATAATGACTCTAAAGCCAGAATTCTTTCCAATAAACATTATTATGTTTGTGATGCCCTTCAGCTGGATCTGGGAAAGTTTGCAAGAGATGATCATAAGGTTAAGTGATAATGGGCAAGCTAACAAAATGAAACCATCATTTATTTACTCTTTCATTTATTTGTTTTCTCCTTCATTGGTTTTTCATTCATAAATTTATTACATGTTTGTTTATTGTACTGAGCCTGTGATTCCTCTGGTTCAAGAGCTTCAGTGAGAAAGCTCTTCTACCGATGCAAGGTGGCACTTTCTTGGCACCTTGTTGCCTGGAGCAAGGAGAGGTTTGGTATCTTTCCCAAGATGACAAAGCTGGTATGTAAGAGGATGCCTATGAAGCTTTGTTTCCAATGCTGACTTTAATCAATGTAGAATCAGCTCCACAAATATGAATAAATATAAAGAAAATGAGAACTTTCTATCCACATTTCGATAAAAAGAAAAAAATGTACACATTAACTTAGTTTTGTCATCTGTCAAATGAGGGGGCTGGACTAGATGCTCTCTAAGGTTCTTCCCAGCTCAGAGAGGCCAAGTCATGCTAAAATGCTACACAGTGGGAAAGGGGGTAGAGAATTTGGAATGCAAAATTGTAAAAAATGAAAGTTAAAAATTGCCTTTACACGTAATTTGGAAAAAATAAAATTAAAAAAAATTTTTTAATGCTTCACAGTGAGCAACAGGGTGGTTGCTCTCCACAGAGCAACATGGACTAGTTCTTTTGATGAGACATGATTGCTCAGATTACACACCACTGCTGCCTCTGTGTGGGAAAGATCTCCGATGCCAGGGAGTCCAGGTTAATGCCTCTCTGTCCTCCTCCAACACCTCTTTCTCTGTCTACTTTCTCCCCATCTTCCTCTCTTCTTTCATATCCCCTTCTTTTTCTTGTTTTTCCTCTTCCTCTTTCTCCTCCTGTTTTTCCTTCTCCTCTTTCCCTCCTCTTCCTTCTCCTCTTCCTTCACTTTTCTCCTCTTCCTCTATTCCTTCATCTCCATTTCCTCTTCTTCCTCCTCCTTTTCTTCTTCTTTTTCTCTCTTTTCAACTTCTCTCTTTCTTTTCTCCCTTTCTTTTCCTTCTCTTCCTTTGCTTCCTTCTTTTATTCCTTCTCATACTTCTCTTCTGAAGTCTTGGAACTTTGTGATCCAGCTAACCCTTCCCTTTCCCCAGAAAAGACCATGAAAATTCTGTCATTTAGGAAACTCCAAACTTCTGAAGATTCTAATGTTTCAAGGAGGATGGGAGAGTTGCATTGCTCACAGTCCAGATGGGGGTTGTTGGTTGGTGGTCCAGTTTACAGGGAGCAAATCTATCCTTATGCAAGCAATCAGCCTCAGCTTCTGCCATTGTGCCATTGCCATCTTGAGTGGATACTCTTCTTTCTTAATCTGGCTAAGTTAAAAAAATTGCCTGGCAGGCACCCAGAGCCCTGCTGTGGCCACCAAGCAGCCAGGAAGGAGTTAAGGAACAGGAAAAGGAGGGGAGGGAGAGAGGGAAGAGAGGGGAAAGAAGCGCTTTTGCCTCCTATTTTAGGTAGTGAATGGTAAAGGCTAGGCTTTTAATAAGCTCATAAAGTGTCTAATTTTATTTCGGTGGCATTTTCCTGGGTCTGTTTCCTCTTATGTGTGGCTGGGGGAGCCAGCCCTGGAATCCATCCTTTTTGCAGGCCAAGCTTTTAATTAGATCCAGGAAGAGCCCCACCAATGCTCAGTTATGGGAAGGGGGGGGGTCCTTTCCCTCCAGCCTATAGGAGAATTCCCCAGAGGAAGAGAGAAACTCTAGCCCTGGTTTAACATCCAAGGTTCAGGCCTGACTCCAGTCTGCTCAAGAAGGAAAAATGGGATCAGATTGCAGAGACTGACCTCCAACAACCATGTCTCCCCAAAGCCAGTCCAAATAGAAATTCACCATGTTTGTTTTGGAGGCTTCTCACATGTGCAGCCTGTTCCTCAAAGAATGCTGGGGTAGTTTCTTGTTTTAGAGTGACCCATTTAGGAAGAGAAGCTCCCAGAGGACAAGGAATATATCACTTTTGTCTTGGCATCCCCAAGGCCTGGCACAATACCTGGTATACACAGAGGCTCTTAACAAATTCTTGCAAGTTAACTGTCCTTACATCCATATTACCTAGCATAGTCTGGTATACAGTAGGTATTTAATAAATATTTGTACATTGATTGTATCCACAGTGCTTAGCCTAGTTTTGTACACAGTAGGCTTTTAATAAATCTTTGTACATTGATTGCATCCACTTAGCATAGTCTGCTATACAGTAGGCACTTAATAAATGTTTGTATATTGACTTATCATCTGCATCCACAGTCCCTACTATACATCCAGGTACATAGTAGATGTTTAATAAATAATCGTGCACTGACTGTCTTTTTATTCATAGCAGTTAGAATATATAATTTTGGGTCTGGATCTGTGATTCTATTAGCATTGGGAACATCTATGAGGAAACATTCCTCTCCCAATGTATATTGGCTACTGCCCTGTAATTTATAGCCTTAGAAATTTTCATGGAGAGCCAAGAAGAAAGTGACTTGTTCAGGTTCACTAAGTCAGTATCATCTCTATTGCTTCCCTTCCAGCTGCCCATGTGAATTTGAGCAAGGCAGTTCACCACCCTAAGCCTCAGTTTCCTTGTTTGTAAAATGAAGTAGTTAGATTGCTTCTGAATTCTCTTCCAGTTTTAGAGCTATATAATATACATATATAGTGTATATATGTGTGTATATACATGAATATATAATATATATTATATATAATATATAATATGAATATTTATATGTATACATATGCATACATATACATGTGTGTATATGTATGTATGATATATGTATATACTATGAACTCTCCCTCAGTTTCCTCACATGGAGAATGGGGGGAATGGGTTGGACCAAACGGCCTCTGTGGTCTCTTCCAGATCTGGGTCTGTCATCATGTATGTCAAAGGGAGACTCTGAATCTGTGTCTTCCTGACTCTGAGTTTGTCTCCCTATCCACTCTCCTTCACTTCCTCTGTGTTACAACTTAATGAATAATTATTCAATCAAATCCAATTTTGAGAAACTTTTTTTCTTTCTAAAAGGAACCAGTAAGTACCTAAGTTTTGGAAGTAGAGGAGATTTTAGAGACCCCTCCAGTTTACTCCCATCAATCCACAGATCATGAAACCAAGGCTCAGAGAAAGTTGTTCACTGATAGTAAGTAGTAGAGGCATTTGAACACAGGTTCTGTGACTCCAAGGCCAATACTCTTCCCTCTTTGCTGAAGGAAAAGAATGTCACCTCCACTCTTCAATGGTCAGCTCAGTCTATCCATTACGCCCATTGAACTAATCTGGAAATAGGCTTGGAAGGATCAAATAACTTGCCCAGCACCAGACAGGATTTGAAGCCAGTTCCTTTGAGACAGTGTGAGAGAGTGAAAAGAGAGTTGAATCTGGAGCTAGAGGACTTGGATTTGATACCCATTTCAGTTACTTACTACCTAGGTAGACTTTGGGAAAGATCTTTAAGCCTTCTGGGCCTCAGTTTCCTCATCTGTAAAATGAAGGAGTTGGGATTAGATGGAGTCCCTTCTGCTCCAGAGCTCCTGTCTTATGATCTGAGTTCAACTCTCTTTCCATCATGGTACATCAGGCCACTTCCTATAGAAAAGGATCCCCAGGGAAAGATGAAGAACCCATCTAGAATGAGAAACAAACCAATTTTCCTCTCAATCTGTGAACAAACTTTTTATATTATGTTCATTTATTTTTAGTTTTCAGTATTCATCTTTATAAGACTTTGATTCTAAATTTTCCCCCTTCCTCACCCTCTGCTCTCCCCAAGACAGCATGCAATCTGACATAGACTATACACATATGATCATATTAAACATATTTCTACATTAGTCACATTGTGAAAGAAGAATCAGAACAAAAGGGAGAGACCAGGAGAAAGGAAAAAAGAGAAAATCATATGCTTCGATCTTTACTCAGACTCCACAGTTCTTTCTCTGGATGTGGATGGCATGTGGTCTTTTGGAATTGTCTTTGATCATTGCATTGTTGTGAAGAGTTAAATCTATCAAAGTCAGTCATTGCACACTATGACTGTTACTGTATACAATGTTCTCCTGGTTCTGCTCACTTCACTCAGCATCAGTTCGTGTTTTTCCAAGTTTTTCTGAGAGCTTCCTGCTCATCATTTCTTATTGAAAAATAGTATTCTGTTACAGTCATATACCACAATTTGTTCAGCCATTCCTCAATTAAGAGGTATCCCCTCACTTTCCAATTCTTTGGTGTCACAAAAAGAGCTGCTATAAATATTTTTGTACATGTCCTTTTCCTTTCTTTTTAATGATCTCTCTGGGATACAGACGTAGTTCTGATATTGCTGAATCAAAGGGTTTATTTACACAGTTCTATAGCCCTTTGGCATAATTCCAAATTGTTCTCCAGAATGGTTGGATCAGTTCACAGCTCCATCAACAATGTATTATTGCTCCAATTTTCCCACATCTTCTCCAACATTTATCATTTTCCTGTTTTTTTCAAGTTAGCCAATCTGATAGGTGTGATGTGGTACCTCAGAGCTGTTTTAATTAGCATTTATCTAATCAATAGTAACTTAGAGCGTTTTTTTCATGTGACTATAGATAGCTTTAATTTATTTATCTGAAAGCTCCCTTGAACAAACATTTCTAAAGTGACTGGGAGTGCCAAGGACCAGGGTAGGTATATGCTGGGCATGTTGACTCCCTCATTGGAACGTAGACTTTTTGAGGGCACAGATAATCTTGCATTTGTATTTATATCCCCAGCACTTGGCACAACTCTTGAAACAAAGGAAGAATTAAGCAAGTGTTTTATCTATCATTTGTATGTAATAAGATTTGGATCAAATTTACCATACATCAGCATGAGGCAATGTCCCCTGGGCCAGGCTAAAGAGCCTTCTTTAGGAAGTCGTGATGGCAGGCAAGGGAAGTGCATCAGAGAAACTATGGAGCCTTTGTAGACATTCTGTCACTGGAGGAGGAGCCTTTGGGATTTTTGCATGGTGAGAACTAGGGCATCTTCAAGAAGACTTGGGTCAGCTCAGCCTAGTCCTTTAACCCTTTTCTCTTTGATGCTCTGATTGCTACACTGGAATCTAGTAAGGGACATATTGTAGGGAAGAGGCCGTCTTCCTTTTAAACGATATGACCTTCTGGTTCTTGGCCTCTCCACTGATAGGGAAGAGATGGGGGCCTCTGATCTTGTGAGTTTCTAAAGATCAGAACAGCAAGGGTCCAGAAGTCCCAGAATCTTGCCTTGGCATTGGTGATCCATCTGACCAGTAAGAAGAATAAAGACCCATCAACCACTGGTGTTACATCTGACATGAACAGTGTGGGACCAATGAACCTACTCCCCACTAGAGACTGAGAAGGCTTAGGGCAGAGTATGGCCACAGGGCATTGGGAGAAGTGTTCGTTCTTTGTTCTTACCATATCTTTGAAGTAAATACAAGCTAATTGATTGTATTTATACAACCTTTGTGCAAGATTGTACAAGCTAATTGATAGTAGGCCAATTTATACAAGCTAATTGATATTAAGTAGTTAAATGGAACCAGATGCAAACACTGGCATTAGCCAATTTAGAGAAAGAGACAACTACAAACCCCTTAGGGCATCTTTTACTCTAAGGGGCAGATGTAGCCTGCCTGGCTCTGGTGAACAATCCAGAGGACTCTTGCTTTCCGTTTCTTCCATCCATCCATTTACCCATCCATCCACCCATCCATCCACCCACCCACTTATCCATCCAACCCCAATTGAAGTTGGAATTGAAAGTGAGGGAGGTGGGGAGGTTGACATTGGACATGTGAAAAGATGGAGGAAGGATAGAAGAAACAGACTGAACAAAGGTAAAGAGGTACAAGACCACAGTTTAGGGGACAATGAACAGAATATTTGGCTGAAGCCTGGGTCAGTTGGTCAACAAACATGATTAATCACCTGCTAAGTGCCAGGACCATTCTAAGTATTAGGTATGTAAAAGAAGACAAAAACCAATCCTCCCCCTCAAGGGGCTCAAGAAGTAATGAGACAAAGCTGGAAAGAAGGTGCAATCACTTTGGGATGGGTCTTAAAAGTCAGGTTGAGGAACTTTATACCAGATCTTTCTAGAATGATGTCATCCAAATCAATTCTGTTCGATTCATTTATCAAGTATTTGCTATGTACTGGGCACTTTTCTGGGCACCTGGGACATATAGAGAAAATGAAACAGTCCCTGCCTTCAAGAACTAGGGAAAGCAATGTGTACACAAGTAAATACAACTGAATTATAAGAGGAAGCAAGTGCTACTTGGCATGGGGAGCAGGTACAGCTTCCGTTTGGAAGGGTGCCTGCGATGTACATTTGAAGGAAGTTGGGGATTCTATAAGCCAGAGGGAGGAGGGAGCACATTCCAGACAAGGGAATGCCTACCACCTGTGCAAAGGCATGGAGGTGGGAGACAGAACATCTAGGGTTCTCGATTGCTTTTTCAAGCTTTCCCTTTATTTTAGCTTCTTATTGTCTGTTTATTCCCGGTTCCTTTTCCGTGAACTTTTCTTTCATAATTGCATTTCTTTTTCCAAGAGCAATGAAACTCTCGTGTCATCTGTTGTCTCTTTGCACAGCCAAAGAAAGCTTGCTGCCACCTTCTACTCCTACTAGAAAGGAAAATGAGCCTTAGAAATGTGTACACCTGGAGAGAGGGGCTGTGATTGAAAAAAAATGCGTAGGTTTCCATCCCTTCCCCATCCTACCTCCCCCATCCCCGATAGAGTAACAGACTTCATCTGGTGAGCCAGAAACATTTCTGAAAACTATCATACCTAGAATTGCAGCATAAAGGAAATCCCTAGAGATCAAAAAAATTATAAATGAGAGAAATAACAATCTTCATCTTATGGCCTAATTTTCTGGAGAAAAATGAGAGAGATAGATCCCTTTAACCAATACATTCAGATACTAATAAAATAATTTAATAAAATTAGATAATAAATTAGATTTGCTCCAACATTAGAAACAAAATACACAGAGGCAAATGTATCTTGTTCCCTAGGATTTGACAAAGACTCCAGTTATCGGACGGAGAGATAATGAGTTCTGCTTTGACTATATTGAGTTTTAGATGCTTACTGGATATCACTAAGAAGGGCATTAATAGCTACTATCCATCTTTTTTGTTTGACTCTTACCTGTGATTTCATTAGAGTAGAGAATTTGTGAGGCAGCCTGGAAGAGTAAATAGAGCACTGGCCTTGAAATTAGGAAAACCTGAATTTTAATTCTCGCTAGAAGGGAAAACCAGATCAAGATATCCAAGAGATAGCAGGTGATATGGAATTACATCTCAGGAGAGAAGTGAGGGCTGGATTTATACACCTTCAAATCATCTGAGTAGAGACAATAATTGAATTTATAGGAAGAATTTTTAAAAGTCACCAAATGGAGTAAATGGACTCAAGGAAAAGAGAAGGGGTCCCATGGCGGAGTCTTCAGGGAAGGCTCAGGTCCAGTTCAAGTGGTCTGATTGAGTCCTCTCTCTTGAGGTCATAGACAGGGAGATGCCAATCCGTCAGGAAATGGGAAGTTTCTAGTCTGGACAGAAGATTCCATATATGGAGGAGGAGTGATAGTGGTGGGATGTAAGGCCCTGATTTATATTCTGTGCAGAATTCCCACTGGACAAACAGAAATAGCATTAACATTGGGAAGATTCCCCGGATGCCATCATTTCTAGCTGAATTCCCCTAAGAAGCAGTTGGTTTCCTTCCCAGGATGATGATGTTTGCCACTCTGTTCCTGAATGACAAATAGTTCAGTAGGGTTTGAGAGGGAGAGTCCAGACCCAGAGGCTGGAGGGAGAGGAAATTCCCTGAGCTGGAATGACCCGTCAGAAGGGTGTGCCTTGTTCTAACGTGCAGTCAATTCTTTGTATCAGCCTTTTGAAGTAGGGAGGGTTGTTACCTTCAATATTATTGGAGAGGCAGAGGGACACAGGGCAGTTAGGGGCTGCCACAATGCACAGAGCACTAAGCCTGACGTCAGGAAGACCTGAGTTCAAATTTGGCCTCAGACACTTACAAGCTGTATGACCCTGGGTAAGTCACTTCACCCCGTTTGTATTAGTTTCTTCATCTGTGAGACAGGAAAAATCATACCTATAGGGAGTTAGATGGCACAGTGGCTAGAGCTCTGGGTCTGGAGTCAGTACTGAGTTCAAATCTGACCTCAGATACTTCCTAGTTGTGTGACTTTGGGAAAGTCACTTCACCCTGTTTGCCTCAGTTTCCTCATTCTTAAAATGAGCTGAAGGAGGAAATGACAAACCACTCCAGTATCTCTGCCAAGAAAACCTAGAAAAATGAGGTGACAGAGAGTTCGGCAGGGCTGAAATAGCTGAACAACAAAGAGAAGCATGGTGAAAACCAACCAGGACTTAGAGGCAAGAGAGACCTGAGTTTCAGTCTTGTCGCTGATATTCCTGGCGGTGCAATCATAGTAAGTCACAACCATTCTGAGCCTTAATTTCATAGTATAATAGATTAGGGTCTGAAAGGACCTCTGAGACCATGTAGAACAGCTCCCTTATTTTACTGAATGGGAAACTGAGTTCCACAGAGGGAAAGTGACTTCCCAAGGTCACTCAGGTCAAAGGTAGCAAGGCAGAGATTTGAACCCAGGACCTATAGGCTTCTATGGGTTCCCAGCTAGTGCCTTTTCCCCTGTACAAAGCTACAAGGATAACAATAGCTGTCATATCTTCCCTTGGAAAACTGTTGGGAGACCAGCCTTGTACTGATCTGTTGGTCCAGAGCAGGGATTTGTAAACTTAGATGGGGAGAAGAAAATTACATCTTTATTTTCACCAGCTGCTAACTGCAGTTTTTAATTTCCTTTGATTATGAATTTTAAAAAATGCTCAGAGAAGGGGTCCTTAGAGTGTTTAGAACTCCTGATCTAGACTGTGATCATGGGAGAAATGGGTAATAAGGAGGTTGGTTAGGGGCAGCTAAGTGGTACTATGGATAGAGCCCTAGATCTGGAGTCAGGAAGACCTGTTCAAATTGGATTCTAATCACTCTTCAGAGTTCAAATCTGGCCTCAACATTTACTAGCTGTGCGATACCTGGCAAGTCACTGAACCGCTCCATGCCTCAGTTTCCCCATCTGTAAAATGGGAATAATGATTACACCTACTTCCTCCTGTTGTTATAAGGATCAAATGAGATGACACTTACAAATTACTTTATAATTTTTAAGATATTATACAAATTTTATTATTATTATTATTATTCATGAGTTCAAATTTGTCCTCAGATACTTACCAGTTGTGTGATCCTGGGAAAGTCACTCACCCTTTTTGCCTCAGTTTCTTTATCTGTAAAATGAGCTGGAGAAGAAAATGGCAAACCATTCCAGTATCTCTGCCAAGAAAACCCCAAATGGGGTCACAAAGAGTCAGGCGTGATTGAAATGACAGATCAAGAAGAGTAGTGACAGTAGACGTGGTAGTAGCAGTGATGGCTGATGGTAATGGTCTTCGGTTGTAGCAAAGCAGGACAAACTCCTGTCCAGATCCGTGCGGAGAGCAATGGATTTGGAGTGAGAAGTTCAAGGTTCCAATCATACCTCAGCTACTTAATTGACCTAGGGCAAGTCACTTTACCTCTCTCTGGGTCTCAGTTTCTTTATTTGGTAAAGGAAAGGGTTGGACTAGATAGAGCCTGGATTTCCTTCTAGCTTCAGTGATCCCATGACATTGGTAAAGGGTTTTGCAAATCTTAAGATATCATTTAAATGCCAGTTTTAATATTGGCAAGCCGGTGAATAGCACATTGGATCAAGGGGTGACCTTGAACAAATCATTTCATTTCCTTTTGCCTCATTTGTAAAATTAGGATCTAGCACTAAGCTCCTGGATAAAGTGGGATAATATTCATAAAGTACTTTGTTAACCTTAAAGCACTATGTAAATGCTATCACTACTACTACTACGACTACTACTACTACTACTACTACTACCACTACTACCACCACCACTACTACTACTACCATTGCTGATACAACTATTACTATGTTACTACTACCACTACTACTACTAATTTATCTCTTGGGAGGACATCTAGCCTGTGATTTCACTGGTGTAGAATTTGTAAGATAGCCCTGAAGAGAAAATAGAACCTTGGCCTTGGAATGAGAGAGATCTGAGTTTTAAGCCTTCCTCAGATATTTATTGGCAGTGTGCCCTGGAGCCAATTGCTCCCAGACTCTGTGCCTCAGTTTCCTCACTTGTAAACTGATGGAGTTGGACTTGACCCTTTGGGCCCTCTCTATCTCTAAATCTAGGATTTTCTGCCAGAGCAGATGGATGCCTGCTATATGAGTATGATCTTCCAGGGATGCCTGGGTTGGGTGCTGAGAGGTCAAAGAGGGTACTTGAACCCAGATACTCTTGGGTTCTGGAGACCACAGCCCTCTTCCTTATAGCCAGAGAGGAGCAGAATCTGCCCTAGTCTCTTGCCAGTGCAACACTTAGACTCTCTGGTTTTGAGTTCGGAGCTCTTTCTCCAGCATCATGCCCTTTCTTGCCATATCAAGGTTTGAAACTAGGAGGAAAAGACAGTACTGTGGATGTAGAAGGGACCTTCAACCCTATAACTTTACAGATGGTGAAACTGAGACCCAGAGAGGTGACGTAGTTTACCCAAGGTCATGGAGCTATTAAGCTGAAAGGGAAGGATTTGAATTAAGCTAGATGGATTCATTTAAGAAAACTCACAAACACTGATTCATCCAGCTGCCCACAAGCTCATAATCAGCACATCCTGAACTCCCCCCTGAATGTCTAGGGAGCCCTGGCCCTTTGCTCCATCTACAGAACAAGAACATGGCTGTCTTGTGTCTTAGAAAAACTAAGGAAGTCTTCTATCCTGCGAGCCATCCCTGGAAGGTCATACAGGGTTGTCCTGTCTCCCTCTCTCTCCTTTGGCTGCTCTGATAATTGGCAAATTCACACACTCATTCTCAGTCACTGATGTTTTATGGAATCAACATATTCTTTATGGAGAGCCATTTGAGATGGATCCAGGAATAAGAATTACCACCATATCAGCAGGAGGAAACTACAACTTTGGTTGTAGATATTTCTCATGTCCTTCCTGTATACATGGAAGCCTCTGGACACATGGACCCAGAATCTGCAAGGTGCTGAGGACTTTCCCTCTGGCAGTCTTCTGAGCTGGGCAGCAGGTGGAAGTTTAAGTAAATGGCTTTTCTCAATGATTGGGGTTCATGGAGCTTATATTTTAAAGAACATACAATTCACTCTTATATGACTATACTTCTGATCGTTTGTCTTGGGGTGGGGCGGGACACACTGACCTGTGGGAAGGTCCCCGGAAAACAGAACAGACTGAGGCACTTGTTACAGTCGCTCTCCCAGGTGCCTGGAGCACTTCTCAGGCTCCCTTGCCTCTCAAGGAACTGTCCTAGGTTGACCTGGACTAATTGTTTCCAGGTTGCTAAGGAACAGCAGCATCCATGTTCCCAACTAGGTTTTCCAGGGTGCTCCTGGAAATGGTCCCCCTCCTCTACTCAGTACACACACACACACACACACATATACACACACACACACACACACACTTCAACCATCAACAGATACATGCCTACTTAATGGCCACACCCCCACAATACTTACACACTCACACATTCTTGTCCCCAAAGGCACTTATTCAAACAATCATGTGTACACTCATATACCCATATGTAATATTATAAGTCCTAGCAACAGAGCTCTAGGTCTGGGAAGGATTTCGGAGGTCAAACCCTTCATTTTACAGAGGGGGAAACTGAGGCCCAGGGAAGTGAAGGTACATGCAAAAAATTTTTTACAGAATCATTGATTTAGATCTGAAAGGGAGATAAGAAGTCACCTACTTCAAATCATTTACAAATGAACATATGAACTGAGGCTGGGAGGGGAAGGGTCTTGTAAATAAAGTCATGGGATCCTATCTTTGGACCTGGGAGGGGCCTTAGAGGCTGTCTAACCTCCTCATTTTACAGATGAGGAAACTGAATCTCACAGCTAATAATTGTCAGAAGTGAGATTTGAATTCAAGTCTTCCTGATTCCAAGTCTAGCACTCTTTCATCTTTTTATCTCATCACTCACAGACATTGAAACATGCCCAACCGGTCATACCATCACATGTATTCAAACACACACACTCGAACATATGAACAGCATACTCCTTCTTTGGAAACACATGGTTTTTGCTTCTAACAACATCACAAATTTGGGATTGAAAATATATGAGAATCATTTATGTGCCCGCCATCTTGTTTGGAAGGTTCTCCAAGTGGGAGGCAAATGCTCTGTATACTCAGCCACCGAAATTCTCTTGTGGTAGAAAGAAAGTCACCATGACATTTACTCATCCCAGTGCGGAGAAAATGACCACAAGAGGTTTCCTGGGACACCAACCCTACTGGAGTTTGACTGTGGCCAAATCATTTAATCTCAGTGGGGCTCAGTTTCTTCATCTGTAAAATGAGGTGGTTAGCAGGTGGCCTCAAAAATCTATGATCCTTTGATCCCAAGTCACTTCTATCACTGGGCCTCAGTTTCCTCATCTGTTAAATGAGGGGCTGAGCTGCCCTTTGAAGTCCTTTTGAAACACTCCCATGATGTCACTACTCAGGACTTCCCAGCTGATGGTAACTCTTTACTGAACTGGAATGAGGTTCCTGTTAGAAGGCTGGCTTGGAGCTGACCATCATTTTCACACTGGAAAAATCAAAGTGGTCATTAGGACTATTGGTAATGACAACAACCTTGAGTTCTCAAATCAGTGGTCACTCTAGGATCCCATGAAGTTTGGCAGCCTTCTGTCCCAAGGCATACCTGAAAAAGAGCTTTCTTTCTGACATTCCTAAGTCGTCTCTGCTTGAATACCTCCAGTGAAGAGAACTTATCCCTTTCTGAGGCAGTCCACCCAACACTGAGGCAGCTGTAGTAGGAAGAATAATTAAAGTCACATTCCTCAAGTAAATTCCCAGAAATTCCCTCCCCTGTGAAGCTGAGATCCTCAAGAGAATCCTATCTGAGGACAGGCCTGTCTGGGGGAGTCTCCAGCTGGCCAGGAGTCATGTCATCCTGAGGTTCTTTGAAGACATGCCTGCCTCAATTCTTGTAAGTGCCATTTATGTACATCTAGTCTTCCCTGTTAGAATGTAAGCTCTTGAGGGCAGGGTACCTTCCATTTATGGCTTTGTATTCCTAGTACCTAGCATATTATAGGTGCTTAAGAAAGGCTCTTTGATTAATTGATGAAAGGATGGGAGGGAGAAAGACAGAAAAGAAATCCTATGGAGCAAATCTAGTAAAGGAGAACAACTATCTCTGGCTCTTCTGGAAGTCATTTCCACCTTGCTATGTGGTGGTAGCCATGGGCAAATTATTCCCAATGGAGGGAGGGAATCCTATCGAGAAACTGACAGATTTCATTAGCCAGTTGCTTTCTTTTAATCACATCCATCTGGTTGTATGTGAGAGGAGTTGGCAGGCTTTCAGGACCCACTGCCTGACCCTCCTCCCAAGCCTGTGCTCTCAGTAGTGCTAAACACAGGTGGAATGAATGGATTCTGAGATGGAAGGATCAATGGGAGAAATTAGAGATGAGCCTGTACATTTGACATCTGAAAGCCTGGCCATCTGAAGCTACTCCAGGCAGTGTGTGTGTGTGTGGGGGGGGGAGGAGCAAGAGGCCTTTTACTGAAGGAGGCTTTCATTTGGATTGTTCTAGCAGCCTGGGGAGTTTCATGGTGTAGTGAGAATGTAGACTACTAGAATCAGGGTCTAGGGGCCAGAAAACCCACAGGGAGTCAGTCTTTTTCCTCCTCTGCCCTGCCTCCAGCTACACCTGCTGTTCAGAACCCAGTGTGTTTGAGAGGGCCAGAAGAGTCTGTCCTTCCCTCTAGTCTTCCTGCCATTGTTTCTTTCCCCTTTTCCTACCAGCAGCTGGGTAGTGCAGTGGATAGAGCACTGGGCTTGGAGGCAGGAAGACTCAAATCCAGCCTCAGATACTTCCTAGCTGTGTGACTCCAGACAAGTCACTTAATCTCTATCTGCCTCAGTTTCCTCACCTGTAAAATAGGGATAATAAGAGTACCTTCTTTTCAGGGTTGTTGTTAGAATCAAATACAATCATATTTGTAAAGCACTTAGCACAGTGGGCACACAGTAGACGCTGTATAAATGCTCCTTCCCTTCCTCTGAAAGTCTGACCTCTACCCTCACCTTTTAGGAGGGAGCTCAGAGTCCCCAGATCCACCTCAATCTTCAACCCCTCCCTTCCAAGCCACACCCACTCCTTCCTCAGGCAGGACACAACTGCTTACATCACTTAGATACACAGGGAGTCACCAGCTATAATCCCTCTGGTGAGATGAAGGCCACTGGGCCTTACTGCTGATCCCTGTGGCCTACCAAGCCTGTCTACCTTAGCCTCACTGTTCTGCACAGTCTGTCAGGCCATACCTCCTGCACTGACTCCAACTCCAAAGGAGTTTCCGCCCTTACCAGGTTCTCTGTCATGGTTCCTTAACAACCATTGGGCCTCATTGTCCTCACTGCCATGATGCTCTAAGGATCATCAAGCCTTACCATCTGCCCTGCAACTGACCCTTTCTTTTTATTTTCTCCCTTAGTTAAGGAGGAGGGTTTTGAGAACAGGGTCTGCTTTGCTTTTCTGTTTATACCAGCAGCTTATCAGAGTGCTTGGCACATAGTAAGCATTTACTAAGTGCCTGATGATTGCTTGACTGGTTTATGAGCCCACCATTCTTTTATAGGTCCAAGTCCCAGCCTGTTCAGGCTTCATTCTCCTTGGAGCATTTTTCCTTGTCTTTCCACATCTAGGCATCTCAGGAGCCTGAAGTTGCGGGCTGTTTTTGGAATCTCCATGAACAGAAACCTTTCTGTGTGGTTCTAGACTTAACCCTAAAGAGTTAAATCAGGACAGTTGGGTCCACTTCTGGACACCTAATTACTAGGAAACCACAAGCAGCTTGGAGCAAGTTCAAAGGAAAGACAGAGTAGTATTACCAAGAGTTAGTGAGTCTGATTTATAAAGAAGGATACAAAGAAGGAAATCTGTGGACCCTGGCCAGGTGGCTGAACCAAGAAAAGACAATAACCATCTGTAGGAAGGACACAGTCACCAAAGACAGAAGGGAGGGACATTGAGGAACCCAAAAGGAGACAGTAGGGTGTAGGGAAAGAGCACTGAACTTGGCTCCAGAATTCCTGGGTTCAAGGTCTAATTCTGACACTTACTGACCAAATTATTGATAATAAGATAACATCATCATTACTATATATTATCATAATAATATGGTACCACATCCTAGACCAGGCTATTTTAAGAAGAGTGTTACATACATTTTAAACCAGAAGGAAAACAAGAATTTTGATTGATTTATGAATATGTTTTGTTGATTTTTTTCTTTTATGTCACCTACATTTTTCAATGTCTTTCTTTGCTTCCCAGAGAACTATTCCTCTATCAAAGAATAAAAAAGAAGTAGAGAAAACAGTTCAACAAAACTATCAAATATCCAAAAAGTTCAACACAATTTTTGGCATTCCATACTCACAATCCAGTACGTTTTCAAAGAAGAGTAGGTGATGACTTCTTATATCCCCCAGATCTTCTTTCAGGTCAAATCTGCGTTACTCTACTGCGGCTGGTGATGCACTGGATAGAGTGTCAGGCTCGGAGTCAGGGACACTAATCTTCCTGAGTTCAAATCTGGCCTTAGACAGACTCTTACTAGCTGTGTAGCCCTGGGTAAGTCACTTCACCCTATTTGCCTTGTTTTTTTCTTCTTTTGCCTTGTCACTGGACTTGGATGACTGGAGGAGAGAGTGACTTTGCGCAACTTTGCCTCTCTTAAATTCAATTCCCAAGCAAGTCAAAATGTCACAAGGGTGATGGCCCTCTGAGAATAAAGGACAAACAACAATGAAGAGAGCTGAAGGGGGTCATCGCCAAACCCCTCCAGTATCTTTGCCAAGAAAACCCCAAATGGGGTCATGAAGAGTTGGACACAACTGGTCATTCTAAGTCATTGACATTCAGTTCCAATGATTTTGTAGTTCATTCCATTTGTATTGTTACAGATGCTGTACATGTTGTTTTCCTGGTTTTGCATACTTCCGTTTGCATCAGTTCATATAAATTTTCCCTTCCTTCTATCTATTCTCCAAATGCATTATTTCTTACAACACAGTAATATTCCATTTCATTCACATGCCATACATTGACCATTATCCAATACTGTGTTTCCAGTTCTTTGCTACTACAGAAAGTACTGCTATAAATCTTTTAATGTATATGGATCCTTTCTTTTTTTGTCAGTGATTTATAATTTTTTTAAATGAGTGAAAGTATGATATTTGAGGTGGGGGGAGGAAGAAGTATGTGCTTAAAGGAGATTAATGATAATTCCTAGAGTTCTACAATGGGGAAACACTAGATGCTTTCTTAGTAAACCCGGGAATAAAGCAAAGTTACCCCCCTTTCCCTGCTATTATTTGATTTAATTCTAGAAATGCTAGTGATATTAATAAAATGAAAGGAAAATCTCCAGAGTTGTGGAGGTCTATAATGTCCAGGCCTATAATGAGTTGATGGGTTTGGGTGATTTATCAATTGTTTTCACAGCTATTAAAATGACACAGGATTTCCTAGGAACTTCGTCCTATTGAGTGCACTCTAGATTAAAAAAATCTTACTCAAAGTTTACCATGAAGAAAACTAGAAGAGGTAAGAAAGGGCCCCACTCAAAACACTATTTGCTTCTACCATCTATATGAAGCCTTTCCTGCCCCCACCAACTGCTTCCCTCCCTAAACTACCATGCATTCATTTTTGTATCTTTTACGTCTACTTATAGACAGTCAGTCGACAAGTATTATTAAGCACCTACTATGTGCAATTCACTGTGCTATACATTGCCATCTTCTTCAGCAGAACATTAGCTCCTTGAAAACAGGGAACACCAAGCTTGGTGCCTGACACATAAAAGGAGCATAATAAATGTTTGATGATTGCTTACTTGCTTGATTTAGGATAGGACCTTGTACAGAGCAAACACAGTATATGTTTGTAGAATTAAATTGAATTAATATAATCACTCCCCCTTCAAATAATGAAATGCAACACCACTCTAGCTTATATAAAGACATGCCTCTGCCTCATGAGTAGCATGCCCACAGGTGACATGACATTAAGAATGGAAAGGGAAAGGAGGAGAGAGATATTAGAGGGACCCAAAGAAGATGGAGTTCCAGAAATGGAGGGAAGGGGAATAAGGAGTAAGAGACAAGGACACTTTGTGGTTAAATCTAGAATTATTGTCTGGAGAAGTGAGTGTGTCCAAATGATGAAGATTAAATTGTATGTATCAGTTATAAACTCTCATCCTGGATTTCTTTTATGGATGTTAGAAAAAGGAAAAAAAATATTTTAAAAAACTGTGTGGGTATGTTAAAGTAATATAAAATATTTCTTAAGTTTGTAATAAAAAGAAGAGAAAATGAATTATAATTGATCATTTAATTGAATTGATCATCATTTATGATTTATTACCCTGTGCATGATATGATACAGGGCATATGTATATGGAATTTCAAGCCTTAATAACTGAAAACTTCTCTAAGACTTTGGGACCATCTTATAATGAATGTCTGATTAACTGTGTTGTAAGCTTTTTCTGACCAACATGCTGAAGTCCGTAAGGGCAATCTTTTGTTGTTCATGTTATCTGTTCACACTAAAGAAAAGAGAGGGAACTTTGGATCTGGTGTAATCCTGGGAGAGAAGTAGTGGCATAAGAGACCAGAAATATTTCAAGCAGTAATACAATGGTGGGAGAGAGGCATGTGTTCTGCTCCCCCCCCAACATCTGGACATAGTTGTTTCATCAATTAGCCCCCCCCTTTATATTGATGAAGGAAGACGGAGGAGAGGAGAGTGAGAGCAGAGGAAGTAAGAAGATGAGAGAAGGGGTGGGGTGGGGAATAATGTAGAAGAGTTTCCTTGGCTGCCTTCTGTCTGCTCCAGATGAAGTCCCAGGACTTCACCTGTCGGTTCTTACCTTCCTCCCACAGCTGACACAGCTGGGTTGTGAGTCAGCCCCAGGAGCCCTTTGCTGTCCTCTGCTGGCATCAGTGACATGGAAGGGGGCCTATTCCCTCTGCTAAGTTACTGTTAATCTCATCAGGCCCAGAGCTCTGCCCTAGTATTGTCTGGGTTCTGCCCCTCTGCAGCCTTAGGCAAGTCACTTCACATTGATGTGCCTCAGTTTCCACATCTGTAAAAGGAGGGGCTGGACTCGATGTCCTCCAAGGTTCCTTCTAGTTCTAAACCTATGGTTCAAGACCCTAGTCCTTCCCTCCCCCCACTCTCCCATCCTTTCCTTCTGTCCTCTGTCCCCCCCTTATATGTTTGAGCTCATTCTTTCCCCTCCTTGGACCTCAGTTTCCTCATCTGTAAAATGAAGAGGGTGGAGTTGATAGCTTCTTAAGTTTCTAAACCCATGATTTTAGAACCTAGTCATCCCCTCCCTCCATTTTCCCTCCTTTTTCCTCTGCTCCCTATCCCCCTCTTTGAGCTTGTTCTTTCCCCTCCTTGGGCCTCAGTCTTCCTCTGTAAAATGGGTGGGGGATAGGGGGACTAGATGACACTTTGTGATCCCCAGCTTGATTCTCTGATACATTCTACACGTGTTGAAATCAGCTAGTCAAACACTATGGCTGTCAGCAACACCCAAACCAGGTGCTGTGAGGAGATGCAAACACAACTGGCCAGCCCCCATAAATCTGGCTAGGAGAATCCTCACCAAGTGCCATGAGGTAAACCGACAGCTCAGCCTTGGCCCTGTTCCTGCTGCTTCCCCAGCTGAGGAGCTTGGAGAAGGTATGGAGTCCACTGTTAGCCCTTTGGGGACTGTCTGGGCTACTTTTTGATGCCAAGTGAAAGACTTTACACTGATAAAACTTTATCTTAGACTCAGCTCATTGTTCTTACCTTTCAAAAATATTTTTGGATCTTCACTCTGTTTTTTAGTATTTTTAGCATATTTAATGTTCCATTTATGTGCTTATCCAAATCACTCATAAAAATTTTAAATAGCATAGTGTTGCTCTCTGGGGCACTCCGCTGGAGACCTCCCTCCATGCTGACATGATATCTTAAATGACTCTTTGGTTCAGATTATACTATTATCAAGCCTGTATTTCTCAATCTTTCCACAAAGACAGCAAGAGAGACTTTATCAGTCTAAGTAATATTCTTCAGCTCTACTCTATAAAAAAAGACAAAATGAGAAGGAACTTTATTGGTCATTGAGCCCAATCTTTTGTTTTACAGATGAGGAAACTAAGGCACATTTGCCCAGGCTCCCACAGCTAATAAGTCTTTAAGATGACATTTGAACCTACACTTTTCTGACTCCAAACCCAGCATTCTACCCACTATATTGTGCCACCTTTCTTGGGTTGTAAGACCAGTATTCATTCCTTTCCCATGGTGCCTCTTCCTCCTTGAGATCCAAGGCATGAGCATGGCTCTCAGGATGGGAATTGATATCTGTCCTTATATCCAGTCAAGAATATTGTTCCACTTTCTGGTGTTTATGGATTTTCTAACAATCTCTTTGGTTGGTGTTGTTCAAGGTTGGGCTTACAGCCCCTTGATTTAGCTCCACTCCAAGCCTTTAAATGATAAACTATGGGAGGGGGTCTCTTTCTTTGTAGCACTAAATGGGTATTCCACAAATGCTCCTGATTAGTGATACTGGTGGTTGACGTGCAGCTGGGAATGTCATGGTGGAAGCTATTTTTAAAAAATCAGTTTTATTTGCATCACAATCTTGGAAATACCATGGACCAGATCCAGCCCTTCCCTTCCCAATCTAGATTGAACCCTCCTTTGTAACCATGGGAGGTGATGAGATCCCCAAATGAGAGTAAAGAGCAAAGGGGGACCCAGGACAAAGCCTTGAGGGATACCCAGGATGGTGAGAATGACCCAGATAAAGATCCACAAAAATTTGAGAAGGAATAGTCAGAGAAGTAGAAGTAGAGTCAGGAGACAGCGGTGTCACAAAAACCGAGACAGGAAGGAGGATGATGGGCAGCATTAAGAGAGACCAAGGATGGAAACTGAGAAAAAAGTCATTCTAACTGGTAATTAAGAGACCAGTGATCATTTTAGAGAGAGCCACGATGAGTCCAGATGTCAGATGTTGTGGTTATGTAGCTAACTCTCAATCATTCAGGAGCTGATGCCCCAGCTATTGGAATGGAATCAGTTGGGCAGGATCTTTACATCCCTTCTTCCCTCTTCTGTCTGTTTACCTCTTCACTATTTCCCTGTTTATCAAATTTTTCGACCAGAGTGTAGGCATTGGAGGAAAGGGACTGGATCTTGGAATTTATCATTTTATTTCCTTTTCAGTGGCTCTGTGAGAAGATTTGATGGCACATAACATTAATTGCCTGAATTCAGTCTTTTGGCTTAAATTTCTTCTTTATAGTCAGCTGCTGTTGATCATAGAGCATTGGCAGTGAATTTTATAGCGTTTATCCATCCGTAAGGTCATTTGGTCCTTCATCTAGGGCTGGAAGGGACCTCAGGAGCCATCTAATCCAACTCCCTCCTTTTATAGAAAAGGAAATTGAAGTTCACAGAGGTTGAACAATTTGTTCAAGGACACAGGGTAAAAGGAGAATTTTAATCTCCATCCTTTGACTCCTGGACCAGTATTCTTTCCATGGTATCAGTCTGTCTCCCTTTCTTTAAAAGCAGATTGCAAATCCCCCCATGTAGTTATTCTTCTTAATACTAGGGGGAGGGAGGAAGAAGTGGGGGAAACCATTCCCATTTTGTAGACAGGAGGAATTAGAGACTGAGTTCCCTTAGAGTCGTGAGAGCCAGCAGCACAAAACAATGAACCTAGCTTTAAAAATAACAGTTACCATTTATAGAGTGCTTTAAGATTTGTAAAGTGGTTTAGAAACATTATTTTATTTATCATCATTATAATACTATGAGATGGTTGCTATTGTTATCCCCATTTTACAGATAAGAAAACTGAGACTGAGAGAGATTGACTTCTGATTGTAAGTACCTGAGTCAGGGGGCCTTCACTGCACATTTGAATGTTCTGCCCACCTTCAAATTCACCCAAGTGATGGCTGAAGCAGGGCTAAGGACCACAATTAGGAAGAAGAATTAGCAAATTCAGTACTAAGGGACCACAAGGAAATGTCGAATCAGAGGAGCCCCGTTTAAGAGCTAGGTGGCACAGCCCGTACTGAACTTGGAGTCAGGAAGAGCTGAATTTGAATCCTTCCTCAGACACTAACTGTGTGGTCCTGGGCAAATAATCATTTAACCTTTCTGAGCCTCAGTGTCTTTATCCATAAGATGGGAATGATAGCACCTATCTCAAGGGGGTTTTGTGAGAATCAAAAGAGATAACATCAGGGTGCTACACAGTTCTAGCTACTGTAATTTCAGCCTCAGTTATTCACTCATAGCATGTGTTTAGTACGTAGTGGTTGCTTGTTGACTTAACTTTATTAAGAACCAGAAGGAACCCCCAGTGATTGAGGTGAATCTGTATTCCTGGCTGCCCCCAAGTCTAATAATCCCCTGCCTGTTTTAGAATCCCCAATGCTTATAAGTAACATGCACTTAAATTTAGAAGCACAGCCTGTGAATTTCACAGCTTGTATTTTGTAGCAGCGACCCTGGGTTAGCCAAAATTCTTCACCAACTGACAGATCTCTCAAGGGCTGGAATGTAAGGCTAACAAATGTTAAAAGTGAGCAAGTTGTGAAGTCACAGCCTGGTTAATTATGCTTCCCCACCAGAGTTTTGATCTCTTCATTCCTATCTGTAAAATGGGAATAGTCATCCCAGTTAGAGAAAAGTATGAGGTTCTGGGGCATCAGAAATAGAGAGTGGTCTTCAAGACTGACCTTTCTAAGGAAGACAGAGGTGGAAATAAAACTGCATTTGATCTTGTTATTCCAATCTGTAAAGTGGAAATAATTATATTAGTCATCCCAGTGAGGGAGGAGCATGAGGCTTTTCTCTGGGGCAGCAGAGACAGTCTTCAAGGCTGACTGTTTCTAAGGCAGAAGGTGGGGAGGGAGGGTGTTGATGGCGGCTTTGACAAGAGGCCAGCCCCTGCGTGCAGTGAGCCAGAATGTCTCTGCCTTGGCTGGGAGGCAGCCCCTGATGGGCTGTCCTAACCCAGCTCTTCCTACAAACACTGAAAAGGACCAGGAGCCTTTGCCATCTGCCAGGGGATTATGCTGTCAGAACACAAAGCTTTGGCTGCTCCCCCGGGCTCAAGGTTTCCAAATAGAGTCCGAGTCCCACAGGGAGAGAAGCCCCGGCTAAATATAGCCTTGACGTTGGAGCGAAGATTGTTATTTTTTTTTCTCCAAGAGTTCACCTAAAATAGCCTGCCGGTGGATCTATGCCCTTTAAGTGGAACAGGAAAACAGGCGGGTGGGACAAGAACAGCCACTTGGAGAGCTTAGCTTCCAAGAAACAGAGTTTCTTACACAAATGAGAGGAGACTTGAGGGTCAGCTGGGGCGTCTATGACATGAGAAAAGGGCTCAGTTTAGGTTGGAGCCTGAGGTCTGCCTCAGTTTCCTCCTCTGTAACTTAGGACTTTCCCAATGAATTGCTTCTATTTGTGTTATGAAGCGTCACCACAGCCTCAGCTGAAAGGACCTCAGAGGCAATGCTCCTCACGGTCCAGGTGAGGAAACCAAGGCTCAGAGAGGTCCAAGAGTCACAAATTTAGAAGCAGAGGGAACCTCAGAAGCTGTCAGTTCATCCCTCTCACAGTTTAACTGTCATTATTTAAGAGATGAGGAAAGTGGAATTTAGAGAAGTAGCTTGTTTAAAGAAATCACTAGAGAAGTGACTTGTACAGGGTCATCTAGCTAGTAAGTGTCAGGGGCAGGATATGAGGAGAGGTTCTCCAGACCCCAAGTGACCACCTTACCATGTTGCCTCTGTCCTGGCCCAGTGACAGGGTGCAAAGTTGGAGTAAGGCACATCCTCTGTCTGGATCTCAGTTTCTTCATCTGTAAAATGAAGAGATTGGACTAGATAAATGGATAGCCAGATGAGAGAGAGGGAAGAAGATGGAAGAGAGAGAAAGAGAGGGAGAAGGAGGAGGAAGAGAGAGAGACAAAGAGAGGCAGAGACAGAGAGACAGGGATAGAAGGACAGAGAGAGACAGAGAGAGATAAAATGAGAGGAAGGAGAGAAGAGAAGAGAAAAGAGAAGAGGAGAGAAGAGAGAGATGAGAAAAGAGAAGAGAATAAAGAGAAGAAAAAAGAAAAAGTGGAGAGAGAAGAGCATTTATTAAGTGTTTACTGTGTTCCAGGCATTGTGGTTGGCTGCATATACATATAAAAACAATTTAGACTATCTTTGTCTTATTTAAAGAGATTTGATTTTAGTGGGAGAAGATAACAGATAAAGGACAAAGAGGGTACTAGAAAGGGGGGGAGAAGAGGAAAAGTAATCACTGGGGGTGTGGCAGAGGCTTCAGGAAGTGCTCTAATTGCTTGGTTCTAAGATAAGGCAAAAAAGAGGCATGGATGGGGTGCGGGAGGTGGGGAGAGAGATCCAGGAGAGGGGCATGCTTCCTTTTTTTTTTTTTAATTAATTAATTTATTTTTAGTTTTCAACATTCATTTCCACAAGATTTTGAGTTCCAAATTTTCTCACCATCTCTCCCCTCCCCCCACCCCAAGACACTGTGCATTCTAATTACCTCTTCCCCCAATTTGCCCTCCCCTCTATCACACCTCTCCCTTCCCTTACCCCCGTCTTCTCTTATTTCTTGTAGGACAAGAGAGATTTCTATAAACCATTACCTGTATTTTTTATTTCCCAGTTGTATGCAATATCAATTCTCAACATTCATTTCCAAAACTTTTGAGTTCCAACTTCTCTCCCTTCCTCCCTCCCCATCCATCTCCATTGAGAAGGCAAGCAATTCAATATAGGCTATACATGTGTAATTATGCAAAAGACTTCCATAAAAGTCATGTTGTGAAAAACTAACTATATTTCCCTCCATCCTATCCTGCCCCCCATTTATTCTATTCTCTCTTTTGACCTTGTCCCTCCCCTAAAGTTTACTTCTAATTACTTCCTCCTCCCTTCTATCATCCCCCCATCCCACTTATCACCTTTTCCCCTACTTTCCTGTAGTGTAAGATAGCTTTTCATACCAAACTGAGTGTGCATGTTATTTCCTCCTTAAACCAAATGTGATGAAAGTAAGGCTCACTTTTTCTCTCTCATCTCCTCCCTTTTCCCCTCCATTGAAAAAGATATTTTCTTTCCTCTTTTATGAGATAATTTGCCCCATTCCATTTCTCCCTTTCTCCTCCCAATATATTTCTCTCTCACCCCTTAATTTTATTTTTTTAGATATCATCCCTTTCTATTCATTTCACCTGGTGCCTTCTGTCTATATGTATAAAATCGCCTCAATTACCCAAATACTGAGAAAAGTCTCAAGAGTTACAAATATTGTCCTTCCACGTAGGAATGTAAACAGTTCAACTTTAGTAAGTTCCTTATGATTTCTCTTTCCTGTTTACTTTTTCATGCTTCTCTTGATTCTTGGATTTGAAAGTCAAATTTTCTATTCAGCTCTGGTCTTTTCATCAAGAATGCTTGTAAGTCCTCTATTTCATTGAATGACCATTTCCCCCCCTAAAGTACTATACTCATTTTTGCTGGGCAGGTGATTCTTGGTTTTCCTAGCCCCTTTGACTTCTGGAATATCATATTCCAAGCCATTGAATCCCTTAATTTAGTATCTGCTAGATCTTGTGTTATCCTGATCGTATTTCCACAATACTCAAATTGTTTCTTTCTGGCAGTCTGCAATATTTTCTCCTTAATCTGGGACCTCTGAAATTTGACCACAATATTCCTAGGAGATTTTCCTTTTGGATCTCTTTCAGGAGATAATTGATGGATTCTTTCAATAGTTATTTTACTCCCTGGTTCTAGAATATCAGGGCAGTTCTCCTTGATAATTTCATGAAAGATGATGTCTAGGCTCTTTTTATGATCATGGCTTTCAGGTACTCCCATAATTTTTAAATTTCTCTCTTGGATCTATTTTCCAGGTCAGTTGTTTTTCCAATGTGATATTTCACATTGTCTGCTATTTTTTCATTCTTTTGGTTTTGTTTTGTAATTTCTTGGTTTCTCATAAAGTCACTAGCTTCCATCTGCTCCCTTCTAATTTTTGAAGAACTATTTTCTTCAGTGGGCTTTTGAACCTCCTTTTCCATTTGGCTAATACTACTTTTTAAAGCATTCTTCTCCACATTGGCTTTTTTGACCTCTTTTGCCATTTGGATTAGTCTATTTTTAAAGGTGTTATTTTCTTCAGCATTTTTTTGGAGTCTCCTTTAGCAAGCAGTTGACTCACTTTTCATGATTTTCTTGCATCTCTCTCATTTCTCTTCCCAATTTTTCCTCCACCTCTCTTACTTGATTTTCAAAATCCTTTTTGAATTCTTCCATGACCTGAGACCATTGTATATATTTTTTGGAGTTTTTGGATGTAGAAGCCTTGACTTTTGTGTCTTCCTCTGATGGTATGCTTTTTTCTTCCTCATCTGAAAGGATGGAAGAAAATACCTTTTTGCCAAGAAAGTAACCTTCTATAGTCTTATTTTTCCCCCTTTTTGGGGCATTTTCCCAGCCAGTTACTTGACGTTTGAGTCCTTTGTCAATTGGAGGGTATACTCTAGGGATCTGTAAGTTCTCAGTTCCTCCAAGGTGGCATAATCAAGGGAAAGGAGTTTACTCCTCTCCTGTGCTGTGCTCTGGTCTATGAGCAGGATTCCCTCTCCAGAGCCTCTACCAGCTCTACCAGTCAGTGCTCCTCCTCACCCCATGACTGCCACTCAGAACTGAGACTCAGATCAGCAACTCAATTCCCCCAGGGTCTTTAAGCAGAGGGCTCCAAAAATGGATGGTGCTGCCACAGTGGCCACCACCGCCCGGGGGCTGGAGCTAGGGGTGGGGCTAGGGCCAGACCCTGCTCCGTTCTCACCCAGATGAAAGAGCTTTCTCACTCACCTTTGAAGCTTTCTTTGGCATTTGTGGGTTGAGAAATCTGGGAACTGCTGCTGCTACCCATGATTCCCACCCTGAAGCCTGCTCCAGTCCTGCTGCATGGCCAAGGCTGGGCTGCACTCTGCTCCGAGTCTAGTGTGATAGACCTTTCTTGTTGTCCTTCCAGACTGTCTTGTGCTGGACATCTTTTTCACTCTGTCATTTTCTGCTGCTCTAGAATTTGTTTAGAGTCATTTTTAACAGATATTTTATGGAGTATGGGGGTAGAGCTAGAGTAGGTTCATTTTTCTACTCTACCATCTTGGTTCTGCCCCCCTGGGTGTTGCTTCTTAAAGTCTTTTCCTGTTTTAAACTGAATTTATGCTCTAAAGATGAGGTTAATTTGTGAACCTGGAACCAGAGGGAGGAGGAGAAAACATTAGTTATAGTCAGCAATCAAAATTCACCTCTGCATATGGTAATAATAACTCATACTTCAGGTTTCCAAAGCATTTCCCACATAACAACTCTGTTGCAGGGGGTAAAACCGTCTTTCTGCCCATGTTTCAGGGGCAGCTAGGAGGCCCAGTGGAGGAAGCACCAGGCTGAATAGGAAGGCTTGAGTTTGAATCCTACCTAAGATTCTTACCAACTGTTTGAACGAGTTACTGAACTTCCTTTGGATTTCCTTTTCCTCCTTTGTAGAAAGAGGAGATTAGACTCGGTGTACCATAAGTCCCTTCCAATTCTATGTCTGTGACCTCCAGGGTCATAGGGTTTAGTCGCATTGCTAAGAAGCGTCAACCATCGAGACTCGAATCCAAACCTCCCAATTACAAATCTAACAATATTTTATTTAAAAAACACATTTTTACTTCTTATAATGAACTTAATTAACAATGATGAACATATTCATTTCAATACATAAAAGTCAGAAAAGAATATTGTATATAAAACTGAACTCCTGTTTAGTTCTTAAAGATTATATATTAAAATGAATAAAATAATACCCAAAGTTTCCCTGTTTGTATCCTTTCCTTAGCCCTTTTGGTCTTTCTGTTTGTTTGCTTTTTGTTTTCTTTTGTGTATTTTTAAAATATTTCATTGATACTTTTTTCCTCCCTCCATGTTTGTATGCATATGTTGAAAGGTGGTGGTGGAAGAGAGAGCTCCCTATTAAGCCATCCCCTCATGCCCCTGAAGCTCTCCCTTGTAACAAAAGAATGGAAAGATACATATATATTGGCCAGAAATGAGTCAGAAATGGCCAGTCTCATTGTGTGTCCCTTTTCAGACATGGCTGACATGTTGACATATTTTGCTCGGTCTAATGCCTTTGTTTCTATGTTTTTAATCTAGTTTATAAACTGTGTCTTCTTTGCTTCCCCTTTGTCTGACTGGTGCTCATCACTCAAATTCTGCTCTCCATCCCAGTTTACTGAAGTCACTTACTCTTCTTCCACAACAACCTTCACAGCCTGTGGTTCAAAGTGGGAAGTATTGGGACAACCAATCATCTGGACAATGGTGGAGGGAGTTTTCAGCCAGTGCTGTTCTCAGAGAGGAGGACTGGACAGCCAGGGCTAGAAAATAACCCAGAGGTCGGTGTCTAGGCTGGCTCCAACTTGCAAGCACTGCATGAGTCCCAGAAGTTAATTTCTGAATCCACTGTTTGGAACTTGAAACACATTTTCCCAAAGAAACACTTGGGAATACTATGGAGTTAGTTTCCCAGGCAAGTCCACGAAAGCCCACTTAACCCATAATGTACCTGAGTGTCTAGATCAACAGAAGGCCAATCACTGATCTCCTGTGAGTGATGGACCCCAGGGCTTAGCTTTTAAGTCCCTGGCTGGAAAGGCCCTCAGAGGGCACAGAATCCAACTCCCTCATTTTAGATATTAAGGTACTACCCCTTTCTTATGTGGACATTTTATTGTTAACAAAGGTAGACATTTTGTGTGAAACAGAGAAAAAACTTGAAGAGAAACATAAACAGTACAGAGGGAATTTCAGAGAAAAATAATTCCTTCTACTAAAAAAACCAAACTGTTTGAAGAGATACCCTTAAAGTTCTGAGAGGAGCAGAGAGAAATTGTGATTATTATGTATATTAAGTATTTTAAACTATGGGATTAATGTGTATATTAACTGTCATAAATTATGGGATTATTATATATATATTAACTATCTTAAATTATGGGATTATTATGTGTATTAACTGTCTTAAACTATGGGATTATTATATATATTAACTATCTTAAATTATGGAATTATTATGCATATTGACTACCTTAAATTATGGAATTATTATGTATATTAACTTTCTGTAATTATGGGATTATGAGGTTATTGGTTTTATTAACTGGGGTAGTGAGGTGGAGCAGTGGATAGAGTTCTGGGACTGGAGTCAGGAAGACTCATCTTCCTGAGTTCAAATCCAGTCTCAGACACTTACTAGCTGTGTTTGTCTTAGTTTTCTCCTCTATAAAATGAAATGGAGAAGGAAAGGTAAACCACTCCAGCATCTTTGCCAAGAAAACCCCAAATGGGGTCACGAAGAGTCAGACATAACTGAACAATGAAAATTATACTAACTTTCAACAATGACAAAATTAAGGGATTATTATATATATTAACTGCCTAAAGCTATGGGACTATAGTGTTATTATTATTTTAACTGTCTATAATTATGGAGTTATTATGCATATTAATTGAATACTATTTGTGATATATCTGATAGAAATGTCCATTTGTGCGTCTCTGCCAAAAGTAGAGGTAAAGGAGACTGATCTGAAGCATTAAAATCCAGATCAGAAGGAGTTGAGAAAGCAAACTGAAAAAACCCAGAGATACTTTTTCCAGAAGCCAAGTCATCACTAGACAGAACACAGAAGTTGATGGAACTGAGAGAGGCAACAAAATTCACCAGACCCTGGAAGATCACAAGACCTGGGTGCAAATGAGAGCAACTGGCTAGTGACAGATTCTGTAGTCAATGTGGAGAGCTGATGAGACTAGTGGAAAGTTTTGATGCTGGGAGCTGATTGGATAAAGCAGAATCCTATGCTGTTGAAAGAATTAGCTGGAGAAAGATTGTTTTGCTGCCTACTGCCAACTACAGCATGAGAGGGAAACCCTTCAAAAGCTTTTCTGCATTGCCTTTTGGGAAAATCCCTCAAAGCTCATAAAGAACTGACCTGAATAGCTTTCCAAATCCCAGGCTTAAAGAGAACTGGTTTTGACTGGGTAAATTGATGTGGTCTCAGTACCCAGGCCAGAGAGTAGAGCTGTGAAACTCTAATGATCCCAGGCTTAAGGCTACTGTTAATAGAAAGATCTTACCACTGTTCTAGTAGTTTAAAAGTAGCAGAGAAGCAGTTTTGTTTATCAGGAGAACAGAGAGGCTCAGAAAAGGAATGGTCCTACCAATCATGTGATACACTGTGCAAATTATTCTTTAAAGAGAACACAGATATTTAGGCTTATTGTCTAGGGTTGTGTATGTTGATGGGAAAGTGTGGTGTGGGTTTATGGATCAACTGATATGTTTTGATTATAGACAGTTAGGTGGCACAGTGGATAGAGCTCTGGGCCTGGCAACAGGAAGACCTGATTCCAAATCTGGCCTCAGATACTTAGCATAGACAAGTCATTTAACATCTGTCTACCTCAGTTTCCTCATCTGTAAAATGGAGGATAATAAGAATTGCAGAATAGCATCTATATCCTAGGGTTGTTGTGAGAATCAAATAAAATAATATTCGTAAAGACTGAGTATACTTTCTGGAATATAGTGGGCATTTAATAAGTGATTATTTCCTTTCTTTAGATAATTCTTGTTTCTGTTTTATTCAGCAAGTATCAGTTATGATTATTCTTGCTTTTGTCTTCTCTTTTAGTAAATGTTTCACATTTAAGAATTAATAACATCATTGTGACTGGTTTGTGTCAATGGGTAGCACACTGGTGGAGACTCTGGCTCTACTTCTTCGTAAGGTAGATGATTTGAACATTATTATTAATATTGAGAATCAGCGTGGACATGGCCAAGAAGATGGAGGACTAGATGTGTTCTTCAGTCCTCATGATCTTTCAAACTTCTCCAAAATAAGAATTATTTATAAAAGATAAAGCATTTTAGTTGTCTCTGTAGTCTAAGACAGTGTTGTCAAACACATATAGGGTGGTGATCACTAAACCATACATAAGGAGCCCTACAGGCCCAATATTGACTTAGAAAATCAAATATCCACATTAATTATGTTCTGTTATATTTTTATTTATTTTGTAAAACATTTCTCAATTACATTTTAATGTGATTTGGGTCACGCTTGAGAGTGTGTGGGCTGTTTTTGACCCCTCTGGTCTAAGACACCAAGAACTCAAATGATGTAAAAACTCAAACAACAGTCAAGAAGGCTAATTCCTAACCTCTTACATTACTCATGTTCTCCCTTGCCAGATACCATATTTGAGGTGGGATTGAATAAGCTAATCCATGAGACTTCAAGAGAATTGTACTCTGTTTTTCTGCTCCCTGCTCCATGGAAAACCAAAAGGCAGAAGCTTTCTTTGGATGTCATCATAGCTGAGCTCCGTGTTGCAAGATATATAGTGGTTAATTTGAACAATTCCATTAACAAACAACAAACTCTGCAAGAAAACAGGAGAAAGACCTGCAAATATAAGGGAAAGGAAATTCAAATAACATAAGACTATCCTACACCTACCAGAAACTACAGGAGGGAATGGATGGCACAATGTGCTCAGAAGAGCATAAGATGTAACCCAAGGTGACGTGCCCTTGCAAACCTGAGCCTAACCTTCAATGAAGCAAAATGGATGTTCAACAAAAAAGAGATATTTAAAGCATTCCTGTAAAGAAAACCAAACCTGGACAAATTGTTTGCTTTTCAAACATCCCAGACAAGAAAGATCAACAAATATAACCACCAAGAAGTCACAAATAACAAAATAAATTACTCTGCAGGAGAAAAAAAAGTGAAAAAATTAAAAGAATCAGTGTAATTTATTGGAGAGAGTACAGGATGTAGAGTCATTTGATTTCAAATATAATATCAGACACTCATTAGCTGAGTAACCTTGGGTAATCATTCTCTGTACATCATTTATACATGAAGAGTTGGACTCAATGCCTCTAAGGAGTCTTTCAGCTCTAAATTGATGATCCTATAATCCTATTTGCATACAAAGGAACTGAGGCACAGAGAAGTTAACAGACTGGCTTATGCAGTGTTAGCTCATTATGACTACCAAGTCTAACCTTTTTCCCCCACCGTGACACCACCCGGCAATGACAAATAGATCCTGAATCTATCTTCCCTAGTTACAAAGCATGGTACAAAAGGTCTCATCCAGGAAAATTAACTGCTGATTCATTCACGAATTTCAGCTTATTTTTAGCTCACTTCTCCACAAGGGGTTTTAAAAGAGCTGGAAGCTTGGAGCAAGGAGTGAGAGATGAGGTGGCCTTATCATTTCTGCAGAGCAGAAGCTCCCCTCTGCCATCTTTCTACCTGCTGTCTCTCTAACTTTTTTTCCAGAGTACAGCAAGAAGAAAGCAAAGAGCTAGGGTAGAAAGAAGACTCCAAATTCTAAAAGGAAACCAAAAAAACCAAAATCAGACAGTTGAGCTCTAGATCAGATGGCATATTCTCTTCTGTTTGACCATCCTGGGGAGGGACACCTATGTGGTTGTACATATACATAGAGAAAAAGCCACCTGTAAACCCAGAATGTGAATATAAAAATGTTGCACAGGTGGTCCTATCATACTCCTTCTGTCTTTTCCCTTGTATTCCATGGCACGGTAGAAAGATCATGGTCTCTGGAGTCAGAGGTTTGAGGTTCAAATCCCACTCCTGACTTACCTCCGTGACCTCTGAGAATCGTTTAACAACCCAGGCTTCTGTTTCCTCAGCTATAAAATGAGGGGGCTGGGCAAAATGGCCCTGGAGGTATCTTCCACCTCTGTCTTTATGAATCTATGGTCCTAAGTTACTTGGCCACTGTGGCACTCAGTTTTCTTATCTATAAAATGAGACTATTACAGTAGATGAATTCTGAGGTCACTTCTAGCTCTAGATCAGGGGTTCTTCTGTGAACTTTTTAAAAAGAATTTGATAACCATTTCCATGGCTTCCTTTGCAATCCTTTGTAATTAAATGCATAATGTAAAATGCATTTAAAAAATTATTCTAAGAAGGGGTCCAAAAAGAGATTATCTATGATTTTTGCTGCCTGATGACAAAAGATGGGAGAGGAGAGAAGGGATTTAAGGGTTAATACTCCCAGTGAGAGCCCCCCTCTAGTCTCTAAAGGCAGTCCCAGCGAGAGAAAGAGGCTCATCTTAGAACTGTTGGCTACTTTTATTGAGCGAATTCAGGGCTACTCTCCCAAAACTCACTGACACTGGTAAGTTGGTTCCTAGGAGCAGTTGCTGCCTTCACAGTTGGAGCGTTAGCTCTGAGTAGTTGGAAATCTTTTCTAATCTTATAGCTCATGAGCCCCCACCAGTGTGCTTCTGTCCAATAATTATAATTTGATATCAGTCAGCCATACTTAATTAGCATTTAGATGGCTAACATTTATATAGTACTTTAGTATATTAGATAGATAACATTTATATAGTATATATATGTACATGTAAAATAAAATATAAAACATTTGCAAAGTGTTTTATATATGTTATTTCATTCTCACCACTATTGGAGGTAGATGCTTTTATTATCTCTATTTTACAGATGAAGAAACTGAGGCAGATGCCCACAGTTACACAGTTAGTAAATGTCTGAGACTTCATTTTGAACTGAGGTCTTCCTGACTCCAGGTCCAGCACTCTACCTACTGCAGCACTTAGCTCTTTTTAGGAAGGAGTATTTACTAATAGTTGGTACAAAGCAACCCTCTCGAAATTCTACTACCAATACATAAAGTCCAGGGGAAAATAAGTTCATGGTATCTTGTAAGTCCTGCTTGCTGGAAGACCTTTTCTTAGTTTTGTGAGGTACTCAGGAAATACCCTATACCTAACCCTATTTTCTTTTTGTGTGTGTCTGAGCGTAAGTATGGCAGAGCTTCTTTGCTGGGACCCTTGAAGAGTTTTGAAGCAAGCATTTCTCAATTTAATTTGTTCTTGCCTCTAAAAGCAGGCACCTCATTAACTGTTCTTGGGGTTCTGTTAGGACAAGGACCCAAGGAGAGGTCCAAAAATTCTTTGACCTTTTCAAGGTCTTTCTCTGGTTTGAGAGGGGAGGAGACTAAGGCCAGGGGTAAGACTAAGTCTCTTCTCCTTCTCTAAGTCATTTCTTTTTAGAGACTAGATTGGCATACTTCTTTGTTGTGATAGACACTCACATTCTCCATCCCAAAATAACATGCTAATTTTATACAACACCCATAGCTGTTGTTCAGTTGTTTTCAGTTGTGTCCAACTCTGTGTGACTCCCTTTTGGGGTTTTCTTGTCAAAGATCCTGGAGTAGTTTGCCATTTTCTTCTTCTGTTCCTTTCACAGATGAGAAAATCAAGGGATTTGTCCAGGGTCACACGTCTAGTAAATGTCTGACATCAGATTTGAACTCAGATCTTCCTGACTCCAGGTCTGGCATTCTGCCTACTATATCATCTAGCTGCCTATAGTTGCCCAAGACCTTTAACATGGGACTAAATCCCTCTACAGTTGTACCTAGTTAGAATGCTTTTGACTGAGGCAGTTGAAATGTCTAGGCCTTGTTCAGACTTACTTTATATCTTTGATGGAATCATTCAAGTGAGTTGGTTTTTTTTTTTGATAAAAGTAACAGGGCTAAGTGTGGGGTTGAATCAATCCTTGTTATGCCAATATGCCCACAGCTTCTTCCTCATTTCCCTCTTTCTGGTAACTTCATCTCTTGTAACTGACTTTCCCAGAGGGAAAGAGAAATTGTTCCACACTCTGGCTTTTAGAAATTTCAGTTAAGAACCTTAAGATGGGTGGGGGAGGAGGAGGTTAAAATTGTCAAGTAAAATGAGATTATCTGTGGAATGTCAATGGATTTAAGTTAATTCTGTTCTCTTCTACTTGGATATCTCTGGACTGGATAATCAAGTGTTGAGTGTGTTTTTCTAATGAGGTCATCAAGAGTTCCTTTATTACCTGGGTAAAGTGGAGGGAGTGTTGGTGTTGGTGAACGATTTTCTGTTTGTGGATGATTGTGCACTCAATGCAGCCTCTGAAGCTGAGATACTACAAAGTATGGATCAGCTCTCTGCTGCTTGAGTTAATTTTGACCTAACAATTAACACCAAGAAAATACAGATGCCATCAGCCCCCACCATATCATCTACATGTGGAACCCTAGGTTACAACAAACGGAGAAGTTTTGAGTACTGTGGGTAAGTTCATTAATCTTGGTAGTGTACTTTCCGGGGATGTATACATTGATAATGAGGTTGACACATGCATTGCCAGAGCTAACTCAGTGTTTGGGAGGCTCTGAGGGAAAGTGTGGGAGAGAAGAGGTATTTGACTACTAAATTGAAGGTCTACAGAGCCGTTGTGCTGACCTCGTTGTATGCCTGTGAAACTTGGACAGTCTACCGGTACCATGCCCGGAAATTGAATTGCTTCCATTTGAACTGTCTTAGGAAGAGTCTGAAGATCACCTGGCAGGATAAGGTACCAGACATTGAGGTCGTTACTCGAACTAAACTACCAAGCATTCAAACTGTGCTTCAAAGAATGCAATTTCGATTGTTCAAATGCAAAGTATGCTTGCCAAAAAAGACTACTTTATGAAGAACTCGCACAGGGCAGGAGATCACATAGTGGTCAGAAGAAACGATACAAGGACACTCTCAAGGTCTCTCTCAAGAACTTTGGATTTGACTGTGCAACATGGGACACATTGGCACAGGATGGCTCAGCGTGGCATGCCCCCATAAGAAAAGGTGCTATGCTCTTTGAGCAAAGCAGAATTGAGACAGCATGAAGTAAATGTAGAATGCACAAATTTGGAGGAACCACTCCAAATGTTCTCACAGACTATCTGTGCCCAATCTGCGGTAGAGCATCCTGAGTTCACATTGTTCTGATCAGCCACAGTCACAGCCACGTTGAAACTTGACTTTATTGTAGTGATGTCATTTTGATCCTCTTTGAGAACCAAGGACAACAACCAACCAGCTTCTCAAATAGAAAAACAAACTAAAATTTTTTTAAGTGGTATTGTCTGATTTGGAGTGTTCTTCAAATCTACTTCTCTAAGCAAAAGTTACACCCTTTTCCCCCTCACAGACCTTCTGAACCTTAGGTGGCTGATGAAAACCATATAATGCTAGAGAAATAATTCTGAGTTTGGAGTCAGAAGAAATTTGTTTGAAACCTGTGTCACTTCAGGTAATTCACTTAACTTCCCTGGGACTCAGTTTCCTCAATTGTTAAAAGAAACTGATGTGTTCAAATTTCTTTTCAGTTCAGAATTTATGATCCTATGAACCTCTTTGAAACTCATTTTCCATATCTTGAAAATGGAGAATTATCAGAAATTACCAGCATTATCAGAATTATCACTAATCAGTAATTACTTGCCTGTCAGGCAGTCCATCACCTAGGATATGGGAAGCAGTATCTAAACTTCTACACAGATTTAGACTAGGGCAGGCAGTATTGCCCAAAATGAGTTGGACCCTTACCCTCTGTCTCTTTTCCTGAAGACTCAGACCAGCTTAACCTTGAACAATATTACCAGGGCATTTTCTGATAAAAGTTAAGATTCTTTTCCCTTTGATTTTAGAAATTATCAAAATACATAATTCAATTTCCCAGCTCCCAAAGGATAACTAGGGTGGAAACATCATGACCAACAACATGAGTGGGAGTCGTTGAATAATTTCCTGGAAGCCTAGTGTGACCTGGATGAGGCTGAAACAGTTATTGTTTGGGGAATCCAAGGGGTGTGTGTGTGTGTGTGTGTGTGTGTGTGTGTGTGTGTGTGTGCACTCATGTGTAGGTCAATGGCCTTGATCAAACCTGGATAAGCAGCAGTCTTTGCCTTAGGAGGAATGTGGTTAAGTGGAAAGAGCCCTGGTATGAGAATCAAAGGATCTGGGTTCAAGTTTCACTTCTGATGTATAATGTTGGACAAGTTTCCTTATGTTCTTGGGTCTCAATTTCCTTGTCTGTAAAATGAATGGGGTTGGATTAGACACACTCTGAAGTCCCTTCCATTTCTAGGTCAGGTATACAATGAATATCTCCATTTAAATATAGAGACAGTTGAATGAAAGCACCCCTCAGAGGGAATTATGAGCTGAGACTAGACTAGCCCTCTGAGCACCCTATGACTGGAAGCATCTCCATGAGTTCCCAAGCAGTTTTAAGCCTTTCAACTCCTGCTTCCAGGAAGAAGAAATATGAAGATAAGTCAGCTACCAGAGTGGGTAGAGTGATGGACTTGAAGTCATAAAAACCTGAGTTCAAATCCTATCCCCGATTTGGGTGGGATACTCTGTGGCTCAGAGCAAGTCTCTTGGTCCCTCATTTTTCTTCTTTGTAAAAGAGATATAGCAATCACATTTAACACACAGTGTTGATAATAAGGATCAAATGAGGTACTATATATATAAAACTCTTTGCTTTCTGAATAAGGGTATCATCATCATCTTCTTAAATGAGGAAATCTTGGACATCATCAGTCTCGGTGTAATGACTCAGAAGCAACAGGGACCACTGACCGGGATAGAAATTTCCTTTAATTTCCATTAATTGGTTTCATTGAGGAGGAAAAGGGATTCTTGTGAGGTGGAGTCTCTGACAATACTTAGTCTCCTGTATTTTCTCTATTTCTAAAGATTTAGGGAGAGATATTATTACATCAATCATTCTTCATATATTGGAATGCTTCCTAAGGCATGGCTAATTCCCAACCCCTTTCAGATAACTACAAAAGCAACAGTGGTAATTCCAAGGAACTTTGATCAAAGAACATGACGACCCATCAAGCAGAAGATTCAGAAACCTGTGGTGTCTTTCATAGGCTGCTTTTGTGAAGAACAGGCTGATAGGCACTATGGTTCCTGTTCTTAGGATGGGTTAGAGAGGGATAATAGAATCACAGATTAGAATTGGGAGGGACTTTACTAGTCATGTAATGGAACCTCCTCATTTGACCAAAGTCCAGAGAAACAGTCACTTGTGGCAGTTCATACAGGTAGTAAGTGACCAAAGTGGAATTTGAAACTGTCCAAATTCAGCCCTCTTTCCATGGCTCCATACTGCTTCTGACATGGTAACTTGCACATATTATCTCAGGTTATCTTTCCAGCCACCCAGAAATACCCCCATTTTACAGATAAGGAAACTAAATAAGTGTCTTGCCTAGGGCCTCAAAGTAAGTAAGTTGCTCATGTCTCTTCTCTAAGTAAATATAAATCTCCTTTTCTGAGGGGATATTGGAGGGATTGAAAATGTGTAGCCACATTTTATGCTTTGAAAGGGATTAATTAAATGTAAATAGTAATGTAAATGTAAATAGTTATCAAATTGACATAGTTGTTTATATTGATACTTGGTTTTGAGTGTTTAATAAAAAAAATTTAATTAAAAATATAATTTCTTAGAGGAAAAATAGATTCTATTTAAGAGAAGCCATGCTTAACTAAGGTGCTAGTATTCTTTCAGGGGGAAAAAGTGTGTTTGTGTGTGTGTGTGTATGTGTAGAAATGAAACAATGGGCATAATGTATGTTTTCAAAAATTCTCCAACAATGTTTCATACCAAAGGCTATTAAAATAAATGAGTTACTTCTGGTGTGCTAAGTAGGTTTTGTCATGACCCAGGATTACTTCAGAGTCATAAAACATCCTTCATGAAAAAATATATAAACTGATCATTTAATTTATCTATTTGATGCTGTGAGAAGCAATGTGACATAATGGATAGAGAGATGGTCACAAAGCCAGGAAGTCCAGGGTTTATGTCCTGCCTCCGGTTCATGCTGGCCATATGACCTTAGTCACTGTCAGAATCCCAGGTAACTCACTTAGACTAGAAGGTGCAGAACAGTTGATGTGCATTGGTAGAGGGAGTTTCCTTACCTCCGAGTTTCCCAGACTGGTTAATCATATTTCTGGTCCCTTCCTACTACTCAATGTAATAACAAAGTATCAAGGGGGCGGAGCCAAGATGGCGGAGTAGAAGGACGCACATTCACGAGCTCCAAGCCCACAACCCATGGAATTGAGGTAAACGGAGATCCCCATAAATTCTGAATCTCTGCAGGGGGTGCACAAACATAGGGGAAGAGATTTCCGTTACACTGAACCCTGGAGAGCTGTCCCCGGGGTCCATCGCACCCTAGAAAGCGGACCCCACCCCCACCCCTGGCCGCGACCCAGAGAAGCTGACCCGAGCAGACTTCTGAGAGGAAAGCTCCGGGAGAAGCTCCAGCAGCCGGGAAAGTCCCTCTGCCCACAGAAGCTAAAGGTCAGTAAGAAGCCTGCGCTAGGGGAGGGGAGCGGGCCCCCTCGGGAGGAAGCGGCGGCGGCAGAGACGGGGCAGGAAGCGGCGGAGGCAGAGACGGGGGCAGGAAGCGGCAGAGGCAGAGGCGTGGGCGGGCGGCTGAGGCGGCAACGGCCCGGGACTCAGGAATCCCCCAGGAGCAGGTAGGATCTTCAATACTGAAGGTCTTTCCAACTTGAGGGAGCCGAGCAGGAGAGACGGCCCTGCCCCCACCCTGCTCTACTGCTGAACGCCTCTGAATAAAACCCCAAGGGAGCTGAGCACAGCAGGCGGGGCCCCCCACCCCGCCCCCACACGCTCCGTTCCTGAAAGTCTCTTCAGAAAGCCCCTGAGGGCCCAACTTAGGAGGCGGCCCTGCCCCCACCCTGCGCCAGATCTAAAGTTTGCCGCGGGAAAGCACATTTGAATCTCAGAGGCCAAGGACTAGCTGGGCGGATCCAGGCGGAGGTGGAAAGGAATCTCAGAAGTCAAGTAACTGGCTGGGAAAATGCCTAGAAAGGGGAAGAAAAATAAGACTTTGGAGAGTTTTTTCCAACAAATGCAAATGATCCCGACCTTCGGATCTGATGGGGAGGACGAGGACGTATTTTTCCCATCAGGGAAAGATGTGGAGGGCGGGCCCTCAGTACCCCAGACACCCCAGGGGGGTGTTGGGTGGGCTCAGGCCTTGGAAGAGCTTAAAAAGGATTTTGAAAAGCAAGTTAGACAGGTGGAGGAAAAACTGGGAAGAGAAATGACAAAGATGCAAGTAGAGTATGAAAAAAAGGTCAATATCTTGGTAAAGGAAACCCAAAAAAATGCTGAGGAAATTAACACCTTGAAAAATAGGCTCACTCAATTGGCAAAAGAGGTTCAAAAAGCCAATGAGGAGAAGAATGCATTCAAAAGCAGAATGAGCCAAATGGAAAAAGAGGCTCAAAAGCTCACTGAATTTAATAGTTCTCTCAAAATTAGAATGGAACAGATGGAGTCTAATGACTTTATGAGAAACCAAGAAATCACCAAACAAAACCAAAAGAACGATAAAATGGAAGAGAATGTGAAATATCTCATGGGAAAAACAACTGACCTGGAAAATAGATCAAGGAGAGACAACTTAAAAATTATGGGACTACCTGAAAGCCATGATCAAAAAAAGAGCCTAGACATCGTCTTGCATGAAATTATCAAGGAAAACTGCCCTGACATTCTAGGACCAGAGGGCAAAATAAGTATTGAAAGAATCCATCGATCACCACCTGAAAGAGATCCAAAAAGAGAAACTCCTAGGAACATTGTGGCCAAATTCCAGAACTCCCAGCTCAAGGAAAAAATCTTGCAAGCAGCTAGAAAGAAACAATTCCAGTACTGTGGAAATACAATCAGGATAACCCAAGATCTAGCAGCTTCTACATTAAGGGATCGAAGGGCGTGGAATAGGATATTCCAGAAGGCAAAGGAACTAGGACTGAAACCAAGAATCACCTACCCAGCAAAACTGAGTATAATACTTCAAGGGAAAATATGGTCTTTCAATGAAACAGAGGACTTTCAATCATTCTTAATGAAAAAACCAGAGCTGAAAAGAAAATTTGACTTTCAAACACAAGAATGAGAGGAAGCATGCAAAAGTAAACAGCAAGGAGAAGTATTAAGGGACTTACCAGAAATGAACTGTTTGCATTCATACAGGGAAGGACAATATTTCTAACTCTTAAAACTTTTCAGTATCTGGGTGGTTGGTGGGACCACACATACACATGTACACGCATGCACACACATACACACATGCATTCACATGCAGAGACAGAGAGCACAGATTGAACTGAACAGGATGGGACCATACCTTAAAAGAAATTAAGGTAAATGGTGAGAGAGAAATGTAGTGAGAGGAAAGAGGGGGAAATGGAAGGGGGTAACTATATGTCATTTAAGAGGCAAGTAGGAGATGTTTTTAGTGGAGGGAAAAAGAGGAGAGCTGAGGGAAAAAAAAAAAACAAACAAACAAACAAAAGTTTACCCTCATCACATTTGACTAAACGAAGGAGTGAAATGCACACTCATTTTGGTATGAAAACCTATCTTACAGTATAAGAAAGCGGGGGAGAAGGAGATATTGGGGGGGATGATGGAAGGGAGGGCAAAGGGAGGAGGGAGTAATTGAGAGTCAACACTTGGGGAGGGACAGGATCAGGGGACAGAAGAGAAACAATGAGGGGCAGGTTAGGAGGGATGGCAATTCAGTTAGTCTTACACAACACGACTATCAGGAAGGTCATTTGCAAAGCTACACAGATATGGCCTATAGTGAATTGTCTGCCGTACCAGGGGGAATGGGTGGGGAGGGAGGGATGGGGAGAATTTGGAACTCAAAGTTTTAGGAACAATTGTTTAGTATTGTTTTTGCAACTAGGAAAGAAGATATACAGTTAATGAGGAATAGAAAGTCATCTGGACCTACAGGAGAAAAGAGAAGATGGAGACAAGGGAGGGGAGGGATGACAGAAGAGAGGACAGATTGGAGATAGGGAAAATTGGATTGCTTGGGGTATTGGGGTGGGGGAAGGGGAGAAAAGGGGGAGAAAATTTGGAACCCAAAAATTTGTGAAAATGAATGTAAAAAGCTAAATAAATAAAAAAAAAAAATAAATAAATAAATAGAAAACCTACAGTGAAACATGAAAAAAAAAAAAAAAATAACAAAGTATCAAGAATCTTATTTATGGAGCATGACAAGATGATAATGACATTTATATGGAGAAACAAGCAGACAAGAATGTTAAAGGATTCTTGCAGAAGAGAAGGGAGGTGAAGGTAAATTCTTAGACTTAAAGGCATACAACAAAAAGTTATCACAAAGGTTATTGATAAAGTTATCTGGTACTGGGGGGGATGGAGAAATAAATCAGTGGAATAGAATAAAAACAAAGACATAAAACCAAATATATGCAAAAAAATAGCATTAAAAACTGGTAATTAAGCAAGAAAAGAATTTGGGCACATATCTTACACCATATTTCAATCCATTTATCAGCAAGCATTTACTGAGTGCCTACTATGGATCAGGAACTGAGCAAGGTGCTGGAGAATGCACATACAATTATTATTGTTACAAATAATAATAATTTAAATGATTTCTACACAAGAAGTTTATGTTCTAATGGGGTAGATATCAATAACATAAAAGTATATAAAGAACAAACATAATAGAGTAAGTAAAAAGATGTTAAATATACCCTCATGTAATCAGATCCTTAAACATGAAAAAACTCTAGAAAAGATGGAAGACGATGATATAATGTGTGCTTGCAGTCCATTCACCCAACTCATACCACCACTAGCCCGTTGGTTTTTCAGAGGGGTGATTAGGATTCTAATATAAGGCCGTGGGTGGCTCTTCTCCAAAATGCTAGGTCATGGGCCCCTGCTTATGTGCCTCCTCTTAACTGTCAGTCAATAAACGTATCTTTAGTTTAACAGTTAAAAAATTAAGGTAGATTGAGGCACAGAGTTCTGCACACAATCAATTTATTAGTAAAGCACAAATCTACCAGCAAATAGGATCTCTGCTTCCCCAGAAAAGCTAAGACCCTGAGGTGGGGAACAGGAGCAAACTTTCTTATAGTTTATAAGGAAGTACTAAAGAAAGAACAGGATTTCATAGGTGGGAAACAAGTTATTATTGGCTAGACATTGGGAATGAGAGTCTAACAACAGCCTGCTCCTTCCCTTGTGACTTAGAAATGCTTATTGTTTGAGTCTACCTACAAGGTCAAAGATAGTGAACCAGACTTCTTCAGATAATAAACCAGACATCCTCCAAGGAAAAAAGATTTCCTTAACACAAGAAGAGAAAACAGTGATTAACAAGGGAACTGGATTTTCACACAACTCATTACAGGACAGTTGACTTTCTGAACTAAGTTCAGAGACAAAGAATTATGACTTAGGATGACTTAGGCCAGGGCTGGGGAACCTGTGGCTTCAAGGGTATATGAGACCTTCTAGGTCCTCAAGTGTGACTCTTTGATTGAATCCAAATATCACAGAACAAACCTCCTTAATCAAAGGATTTATTCTGTCAAATTTGGACTGAGTCCAAAGACTGTACTTGAGGATGTAGAGGACCACACATGGCCCCACCCCTGACTTAGGCAGTTATAGAACAAAGTAAATTATTTGTAAACAGGATCAATTAAAAAGGAGACAGAAATAATCTGATTATTTCATTAGCAAGGGCATTTACTCAAATAACATTGCAAGAACAGCAATTACAAATAATTTTCACCAAAATCAGAACTGGAAGACACCCAAAGTCTCGTGGCAGTGGGGAACAGCAATGCATCGACGCTGTTTTTCTTTCCCAAGTGTCCTTTACAAAGTCTTCTCTGAGTTACTTCTCTTTGCAGGTGACAACGTCTCTCTTGGACTGGTGCTTAGTGGGGCTTGCTCCTTGGCCAGTGGATAGGCTGCTCAGAAAATGGAGCCATCCTCTGGAGAGAGTAATTTCAGATGAACCTAGAAGCCATATTGCAGAGGGTTTTGAAGAGAATGAAAAAAGAGGAAATGGAAACAATGAGTTCAAACAGCTATTTTAAGAAATTTCACTCAAAGGACAAGAGACATAGGATGAATAGCCAACAGGTATAGTAGGCCCTAATTATTTATTTGTTATAATAAAACAATCATAGTTTTTGTTCATTATATTTTGTTTGGGAAATTTGTATTTGCACACAGCAGGGAAAGAACTAGTAGAACTGAAGATGAGAATGAACTAGAGAGAGGGAAATCATTTGGGCACTATACTGGAGAAGGTTGGAGGGGATGGGATCTAGCGTACATGTAGAGAATTTGACCTTGGCAAGCAGAGGAGTCACTTCATCAGAGGCTGGAGTGAAGGAAGGGAGAGGAAAAGGAAGGGATGAGGAAAAGCTGAAAAGGGGAGTTCATTCCTGGTGAAGTTTCAGATAGAGTCCTCAGCTAAGAGAGTGGGAGTAGACGGCTAGGATATGTGAGGGGAAAGGTATGTTGGAGTCCCAGGAGTTGGAGTAGAGAAGGAAATTTTGAGCCAGACATTGATTTCACTAAGAAAGGAGGGAGAACATCATGGGGGTCAGTAGAAAATGGCTACTTAGATAAAAATTAGGTGGTATTTGGATAGAGTAAATCTCAGAGGAGGAGAGGTTGTGAATGGTGATTATAAAGGGAGATTCTGGAAGTGGACATGGAGAGAAAAAAGTATTACTCTTTAGCATTTTCTCAGTTATGCCTGACTCTTCAAGACCCCATTTGGAGTTTTCTTGGCAGAGATACTGGAGTGGTTTGCCATTTCCTTCTCCAGCTTATTTTTATAGATGAGGAAACTGAGGCAAATAGGGTGAAGTGACTTGCCTGTGGTCACACAACTAGTAGGTGCCTGAGGTCAGATTTGAACTCAGAAAGATGAGGTTTCCTGACTCCAGGTCCTGTGCTCTATCTACTGCACAACCTCACTGCCCTCAAAGGAGTACCAAGACTCCTCTAACTCTGCCAATCCAGATTTTGATCTGACTCTTCTACATGCAATTCTCTTCTATCAATATATTTCCTATGTAGATGATTCATTCTATACTTTAGAAGCATTCTCATTGATTTTTTTTTAATATCAAAAAGTTACAGTGCAGTCCTCAGATAGACCATCTGTTGTCTCATTCTCACTGTAATCAGCCCACATCCTTTTCCAGTCCTATATGATTCAGGGATGTCTTTTATGATACTTTTCAAGCACAAGTCATCTGTGGTCACATTCTGTAACTACCTTATGCCCTGAATGCAGTTTTCTATTTCCTTTTCAGCAACTTGCCATTTTGATTCTTTGGAAACTGTGATGTTTTCAGATTCATAGTCATATAATATCACTAGGAAAATATTGATGTTAAAATTGGGGGTTGGTGGTGGAGTGGATTTGGATCATTCAAAATGCTGCATAATTTCCCAGAGGAAATATAATCAAATTTCTTCCTCCTAATCAATTCTGATCATCCATCTACAATGCCTGTCCAATGCATATCTTGATGGACTAGCCAGATTGCTGGCTTCACAGTTGCATGCCATAATATTGGTAGTAAGCATCTTCATCCATTCTGTTTTTCAAATGTGGATAGTAAAACAACCTCTTTCACATTGCTGTGGATTTTACAGGGAGCTCTTTGTAATATTCTAAAGGTCAATGGAAGTGATACAATGATATCTATCAAGAGTACCATTTGGAGAATCTTGCCATCCACAGGAGCCCATCTTTTGTTTGTTCTCCTATAGATCTTCTGTTGAGGATCAACCCAACATGCTGCCTTCCTCTCGGTCTCTTGACATTCTCTGGTTAGCAGGGCAGCACATACACCACACCAAAATTATCTATCTTACTTCTTGTAAGTCCACCACCTTTTCTGACTGTATATTTCTTAAGCGTCACCATCTATTTACATTCAATATGTTTCTCTTCATTTTTCACATTAGCTATTTTTTTGATTCCTCAGACATTGTGACATTCTGTGATTCACACTCAAATAGTGTCAATGGGAAGAATCATGGAATTAAGGTTTTGGGATCATGACAAATTTGAGATTATTAAAAAGGTAGAGTAGTCTTCCAAAAGGCATCCAGTCTTCTTTCTTCTCTTTTTTCAAACTTGGACTTAGCCCATTGTCTTTTTCTAAGATATAGTTACAAGTGGACAAAAACAATGATCAATATTGAATAGAGGTGAATTGATTAGCTAAAGTATAGGTAATGAATAGAAGAGACAAGATTTGAACTGAAGTCCTCTGCCTCCAAGGTCAGGGCTCTTTTAAACTGAAAGTCTGAACCTGGGATCCACAGATCTAGATGTTGATAGACTTCAGGAGGTCCATGCATTGTGATAGAAAAATTTGCATCTCTATTTATCTGAGTCCAAAGACTGTACTTGAGGATGTAGAGGACCACATGTGGCCCCACCCCTGACTTAGGCAGTTATAGAACAAAGTAAATTATTTGTAAACAGGATCAATTAAAAAGGAGACAGAAATAATCTGATTATTTCATTAGCAAGGGCATTTACTCAAATAACATTGCAAGAACAGCAATTACAAATAATTTTCACCAAAATCAGAATTGGAAGACATTACTGAAAATAAGCATTTCCTCCAATTATTTAACAACATGATTCTGAGAAAAGATCTCCCCAAGGGGATGGGAGTGGGGAGGGTAGTCCATGACATAAAAACAGTTAAAAGCTCCTGTACTGGACCACATTTTGAGAATAAAGTCTCGGGAATCAAAGGATTGTAAATCTTGAGCAGGAAGTACTCTCAGAAATCTTTTCAACTCAACTCCCTTTTCACAAGGAGAAAAGAGGTTCTGATAAATGAAATGCCTATGATCACACAGGTAACAAGTGAACCCAAGACCTCTGACTCCTAATCTGACTCTCTTTCCACCACACCCATGATTCTTATATGTTTGCTATCTGTTTGATGAACATCTTTACTAAGATCTCAGTTTTCTTGGTATTATCTCTTTAGGAGTCTCTTCTGAAAGCATCATGCCCAGTTATTGGGTCTAGAGGGCAAGTTGGATCCAGCTAACCAACCACTCACTCAGTTAATAAATATTTATTGGCCACCTATTCTATGCCAGGCACTCTGCTAAGCCTTGGGGCTATAAAAAAAGGCAAAAGACAGTCCCTGTTCTCTGGGAGTCCATTGTCTAATGGGGGAAACAGCACACAAACAAATATATATAAACAAACTCTATATGAAATACATTGGAAATAATTAGGAGAGGATTAATAAGCAGGAAATAATCAAGAATTAGAGGAAAGTCACTAGAATTAAGAGAAGTTGAAGAAGGTGAGATTTTATTTGGGACTTAGAGGGGACCAGGGAAGTCAAAAGGTAGAGATGAGGAGGGAAAGTATTCCAGGCATGGGGGACCTCCAGAGAAAATGCCCAGAGCCAGGGAATGGAATGTCGTATTCATGTAACAGCCAGGAGTATAATTTTAAGTCATCAACTATTGAGTGAGAATTTATTAAACACTTACTATGTGCCAGGCCCTGTGCTAAGATCTATGGATACAAAGAAAGGCAAAACTGTGGACCCTGTCCTCAAGGAGCTCCAAGTTTAATGTGGGAGGGATACCATGTGCAAACCACTATGTACATATAAGATACATAGAAGGTCAATTGGAGGTGATACCAAGAGAAAGTGTTAGCACTGAAGGGGATTGGGAATAGCCTTTCAGTTGCTTATTATGTGCTGGACATTGTGCTAAATACTAGGGATGCAAAGAGAAAGTGGAAACGACATCCTAACAAAGAAAACAGCATGTACAGAAGTAGGGAATTAAAAGACATACACATTGTATGTATAAGCAGGGAGACATTAGCATCTGGGGAAGCAAGAAAGGCCTGCTACAGAAGTTAGATTTGTGTCAGGTTTAAGAGATGGGGCTGATGTGGTAGAGAGTGCCCCAGATGGTAGGCCATGGCATCTGAGATCCAAGCCCAGCTCCTCTAGTGTCTGGGGAAGGGCATTTACCTTGGATTCCCTCTAACTCCAAACAGAGAGCAAGGCCAATCCTGCTGCCAATGTGGGATGCCAACCTCTTAGGGACTCTGGGACCCTCTCAGTTTGAGCCCTAGGGGAGAAAAGTCCTGCATAACTATGCAAGAGGATTAAAAATAGAAAGAAAGCAAATCTATTCAAGCCACCAACTTATTTTTAGATCATTAAGGCCCTAAACTCCTACTGTATTCACACATGACATATATGTGTCTCTTTCTGGAGTCAGAAGGGAATTTGATTAAATTGAGGGACTTATAAGGGAGTGCCTAGAATTAGACCTCGAGGGTGTTATGCATAATGCAGAAGAATTGTGTATAGGGGAGAATCTAATTGCGGTCTATTGGACTTGGACTTGGTCAAGAAACACCCAGCTCAAGGTCTTTTCTCTGATACTGCTTTTGAGACCCTTATCAAATCACTTATCCTCAGAGTTTATGTCTCTCTTCTGATAGCTATGGGTTGTTTGACCCTGGGCAAGTCATTTGGTCTTTGGACTGAGATCCTACCTCTGACACCGACTAGTTATGTTACTACATGAACTTCCATTGCTCTAGGTGACTCTATAAGACTGTACATTGCAGGATCTGATCAACACCTGCATTTTGCAGGTGATAAAAACCAAGGCTCAGAATTACAGGATAATTGTCCTGAGGACACAGGGCCAGTAGAGTGGTTGAGCTTGAACCCGAACTCATGTCTTCAGAGTACAATTCCAGGGGGTCTCCTGCAATGTGATATCCCCTTCTTGGGGCAATGAAGCTTCCATCTTTTCTTGGCCAGGACTCTTTTTGCTTTCTGGAGGCCTCAGGAATGCATCCATGGGCACAAAATAGAATAACTTGATATAATTTGACTTGAGGAATTTCTTTAATCCACATGTGCTTGGCATTGAATGCCAGAGAATTAAGTGCCAGAACCCTCTGGAGCTATTGTGCTTGACTTCACAAATGAGTGAGGCATTTTGCCTAGAGGTAGCACTACAGACATGGAAGCAAGTCAAATAACAATGCTTGCTTCCTTTTTCACCAAGCTTTCTGTTCTCCATAGCTTTTTGTATACATTATTTTCTCTTTTGCACACTTCATAACAGGAGCCCTTTGGGTATCTCATGCAAGGGTTATTATTCCCATTTTACAGAAGAAGAAACTGAGGTTCAGAACCAAATCCTGTCCTCTTTCCCCTCCACTATTCTTCCTCATCACCTCAGGGTTCATTTAGTGCATGTCTTCATTTTAGGGATTCAATACCTGAGGCCAAGAATGGTCTAATGACTTGGCCAGGTGACAGAGTCAGAGTGGGAACTGCAGTCCTTTGACTTTAGATCCTGAATTTTTTTTCTCTTGTAACACACTGACCCTCAGAGCACATGCCTGTTAGCCAGCCAAGGGCACGAGTTTAGCTTCAGAGGTGATAGTTGGATTCTAAGGAAGATCCTCTGAAATAACCAGGGCAGCCAAGGAAGTAGGGAGAAGAGGAATGTCCAAACTGCCACAAGTAGACCCTGCTTCCCACCTCCCTGAGCTTATACTCACTTTGCATTCTCTAATAAACTCAAATATTTCAATTCTAACAAACTTTTCTCACTTGAGAGAACTTTTGCTTCTAAATGATTACTATTTATTTTCAGTAGTTATTGCTGTGTTTGTCCTTCCTTGCTGAAGAAGACCATGTCATCAGAGAAATAATGACATGACTTGCACTTGACTTTGTTTTTTTGAGTGAGGGAGGGGCTGTGCAGGTTGCAGCCTCACTTCTTCTCCAGAGCCATCTGAATCCAGTGACTAGATATTCTTCAGGATGACTGGAGATGACCCAGGATGCAATCTCAGGTAAGCTTTTGGCTTGTTCCTGACCCCAGTGAACGTATTGGGCCGTAGTTGGATAGAAAGAACTAATGGCAAGGGAAATAATAATCTCTCTTTGCTTACAGCCCAACTTGCAGGTGCAGGTAGAATCCAAGAGGGCCTGTGATTCTCCTGAGGCTGGGCTGGTCTTGTTCCAAGATTTGGGAGTGAGGGAGCAGAGGCTTACTGTTGGAGGTGGGAGAGAGAAGGTGAGACAAAGGATAAGGAATAGGCCAGCTGGAGGAGGTCACTCTGGGACCACTCTGCAACAGCAGAAGCAGTTATAGCAGTAGTAACTGTAGTAGAGTAGGTACAGTAATATTAGCAGCAGAGCAGTAGTAGAAGCCAGCAGCATTAGTAGAAAGGAGAAGGAGAAGCAGTTGTAGTAATATTAGAGTAGTAGTAGTAACAATGGTAGCAGTAGTATTTGAGATGACCAGGTAAATGCCCTGACATTAATATGGAGATTTATGCCATGGATTACAGTATCACAAATTTAGGGCTAGAAAGGAACTTGGCAGTCACCTACCTGAAGCCCCTCAGTTTAGAGATGGGGAGGATAAAACCCTCAGAAGTGACTTACCCAAGGTCATACAGGCAGTAGGCGGTAGAGCTGGTATTTTAACTCAGGACCTCTGACTATAAATCTGGTATTCTTTCTCCTCCTGAACCTTAATGCCCTGTGATTTCCATAGGTGCTTCCAGTGTCCAGTTGCCCTCCACCATCACCAAATAGAGGGGCAGAAACTCAAATCTCTTCTTTCCTATTCAGCTCCCCCAGGGGCCTTTGGGGTATCTTTTTGCTTTCAAGGCTGTTGTCATATTGGGGAATGGGAACCCAAAGACGCAGATGAGAAAGCAAAGGAGAGAAAATGAACCAAATGGAAGGCTTCTTGTTCTCAAAACTGTCACTGTGACTGACTATCCTTCGGGAGGCTATTTTTGAAAGGAATGATTCCAACTGTGATGTCTCTCTAAGGTCAGTGGGAGGATTTTGGAGGCCTCTGCTTGCTGTAGAGACCTTTGAGGGGAGATGAAGAAAGCATCTGCTCAGACTTGTTAGCCTAGCTATGGGTCTAGAGGAAGAAGCTTTGGAAGGAGGGATCTGGGCTACCTTGGAGGCCTTGCCTGTGAAATGACTGGCTGGGACCTGGTGGTGCAATACAAAATGCCAGATTGGGAGTGGGGATAAGGCATTCTGAGTTTAAATTCTGCTTCCTCCACTTTCTACCAGCATGATCTTAGCCAGTCAATTAAATTCTCTGGATCTCAAAAGAAGTATTAGACCAAATGACATCTGAGGTCTAGGGACAGCAGAGAGGGTGGGCATGAAGTCCCAAGAAGCAGAAGCACAGCTGTGAGAGACTTCAGTCTTCTCAGGTATAAATAGGTTGGTTGGACCAGAGGCACTCTGCTAGCTCTAGACCTAGGGCACCTTCTAGATTTAGAGTAATTCCAACATTCTCTAACATTGTGACATTTTCTCATCCCACCCTTTAGTTTCAGGGATGAATCAAGTGAAGTTCCAAGAAGGACAAAAACTGCTTGGGATGCCATGGCCAGCTAATGACACAACTGGTCCAGGATTCCAGATCTTCTGATTCCTCCAGTGACCTAGAAAGTCATTCCTGTGAAAAGAGACCTAGGGGGTTTCACAGATAATGAGCCGCTAATGACATGGCTGCCAGATAAATGAAATCTGTTTTGATGTGAGTAGGTATAAACGATGACCAAAACAAAGGAGGTCAGAGGTCCCGTACGGAGGATGGTGGTCAGTGCTGCACAACACATTTCATGGAGGACAGTAACAAGTGTTCCAGAAGAAGCTGGTCAGAATGAGAAAACACTGACCAGAGACTATTCAGTCTGAAGACAGGTAAAGAAACTGAGGCTGACTGGCCTGGAGAAGAAATGCCAAATGACATAGCTCATGAGGTTCCTTCCATACTGCGATCTTAGATGTGATTAGATGTCCTCATGGCAAATGCCAAGTGAGGGTCTGTGGGTGAAGGAAATGGACAGTCATTTTTAAGTCTCTCTCTCTCTCTCTGTTTCTCTCTCTGTCTCTCGCTCTGTCTCTCTGTCTCTGTCTCTCTCCTATTTTTGTCTTTCTGTCTCTCTCAGTCTCTGTCCCTTCTTAGTATGCCAGGACCTTCTTAAAGGGACCTATTGTGCTATTGTGGATTTTCTATAATATTAAAAAGTATTGAATGCTGTCTTTTTCTGGTTCCCTTGTCCACCATCTGATGTGTCTCTTCCAACTTCACAGAGTGGGAAGGTATCTCAATGTCCATGAAACCAACCCATTAACAACATTTCCACAAGGAGCTATCCAACATTTTCTCAGAAACCTCCAGTGATGGGGAAACCACTACCTTCCAAGGTAACCCATTCCCCTTTGGGACAACTTTCATTGTTAGGAAGATTTTTCTTGACATCAAACCTCTATTGGAGAGACTCAGTGTGGAATGCTGGAGGAAGTGCCAGATTTGGAATCAAGAAGACCTGTACACCAGTCCTATCTCTGGCACCATGTGACCATGGGCAAGTCATTTAATTTCTCAGTGCTTTGTAAAATAGCCATTGTGAATTACATGGTGTCTATAGTCCCTTCCCAAGCTAAGTCTATGATCTTCTGAAATTTGCTCAGATAACTTGTACTCATTGCTTTTGTCCTCTGAGACCAAGCAGAGTCAAGCCTGATCCCTCTTTTCCATGGTGCATGGAGCTGGTGATCCCCAGGTTTCTCTTTTCTGGATCAAATATTCCCAATTCCTTTAACAGTTCTCTGTGCTTTGGAGTCATGCATTTGGACATGCACAGGTCATTTTTCTCTCTTCACCTTCCTTTCCAGCTTAAAATCATTCCCATTGATGACATGTTCAAGATTCCGTATTTTTAAAAATCTGCTCCAAATGACAACACCCATAAAGGAGACCAAGTCTGTAGTCATCTGACATTCTAAACAATGCATTTCAGCATCAAGGCATGACTCTCTCCTACTCCAAAAACTTCAGTGGTTTCTTGTTGCCTGTAGGACATGATATAAGCCCCTCAGCTTGACATTTGAAGCCTTTCACAATCTGGTGCCAACTTATCTTTTAAGACTGATTTCATGTTTCTTGCTGTTCTCCATAAATGACATCCATCTCCAATCTAAGGATGTTCCTCCATGCCTGGCATGCTCTTCCTTCTCACTTCTACCTTTTGAAATCTCATTGAAGCAAAACGCAACTCAAATGCATTCTCCATGGATCTTTCCTGATCCCTGAGTTTTTAGAGAGTCTTTTGCACACATTTTGTACTTAGTAGGTCACATTAAAGAGATGGTTAGTGAAAGTTTAGATAAAATAGTCAAGATAATAAAGAACCATCATGGCTATATAGAAGACAAGTCATGTCAGACTGATCTTACTTCCCTTTTTGAAGTGTTTTGAAACTAGCAAACACTTCATGGACATGCATACTGTCAATATCATCCATGTAGATTTTAGCAAAACTTTTGGTAAAGTTCTCATGCTATTGTTGTGGAAGAGATGGAATGAGGAGGATTGGACAGCAACGTAATTAGATGGACTAGGAGCTGGTTGAGTGGCTAGATCAAAGAGTAGGCATTAATAGCTCCATGTCAACTTAGCATCATGTCTCCAGGGGTCTGTGTTTGGCCCTGCTCCACTGAATATCTTTATAAATAACTTGGATAACAGCATAGATGACATCTTTGTAAAATTCACAAATGATGCAAAGCTGGAAGAATTAGCAAATATACAGGATAAAATGCAAAAAAAAAAATCTTAAGAGGCTGGAGCTGAATCAAAGAAGATAAAATTTGGTAGGGATGATTACAAAGGTTTACACCTGAGATTAAAATTTATCTCTACAAGCAGAGGATTGGGAAGGAGGGGGCATAGTTAGATGGCAATTTGCCTGAAAAAAGATTTGAGAGTTTTAGTGGATTGCAAGCTAAGTATGATGCAATGGTAAAAACAAAAACAAAAATAGCTAATTTAGCTAATGTAGTCTAGAAGGACCAAAACTTAAAAATACCTCCAAGGACCAAGCACATTTTGAATCAATTGACATGCCTTGTCGTCTGGTGTCATTAAGAGTTACAGCTTCCAGGAATAAGGAGGTGGTAGTCTCCGGCTGAAATCCCACCTTCTGTAGGAAATCTTTCCCAATCCTTCTTAAATTCTAATGCTCTTTCTCTTAATTATTTCCTACATAGCTTATTTGTACATATTCGTTTTCTTGTTATCTCTCCCACTGGATCGTAAATTCCTTGAGGGCAAAGATCATCTTTTGTTTCTTTTTGGATCAGTGGCACTTTGCACAGTGACTGGCACATTGTAGACAAAATTAATAAATGTTTACTGACTGACTCTCTACTCTGCCATAGTCAAGTGACATCTTGAGCACTGTGTCCTATACTGGTCCCAACAATGTAGGAATATTGAAATGTGCAAGAGCATCTAGGAAACAGCAACTGGGATAGTGAATGAAGTCCCCATCACATGAGGATCAGTTGAAGAGACTGTAAGTGTTTCACCTGGAGAAGAAAAGACTCAGGAGGGAAATATTGTTTGTGTTCAAGCATTTGAAGGACTGTTGTGTGTTGGAAGAAGGCTTTGATTTGGTATGTTTAGTAGAGAGGGAATAAGTGGGAGACATGGGTAAAAATTGCAAATGGCAGATTTTGGTTTGACATCAGGAAAAGTTTTCTAACAACTAGAGTTGTCCTGGAGGAGAAATGCATTGCTCAGAGGGATGGTAGGTTTTCCTTCCTTGAAGGTTCTGAGGAGTTTTGATGATCACTTATCAGGCATATTGCAGAGAGGAGTTCTTTCAGGTATGAGCTGCTAGGTGGTGCTGCAGTGGCCAGAGTGCCATACAGAACGACATTTTCTTGAGTTCAGATATGGCCTTAGACACTGTGTGATCCTGGGCAAGTCACTTCACTCTGTTGGCCTCAGTTTCCTCATCTGTAAAATGAGCTAGAAAAAAAATGGCAAACCTCTCCAATATCTTTGCCAAGAAAACCCCAAACAGAGTCACAGAAAGTATGACATGACTGAACACTGGACTAGATGGCTTTCAAGGTCCCTTCCAACTCTAAAATTATGATTCTCAGCTGTTTTTTCCTTCACTTAGAATTTAAGTTGCTTATTCACTTTTGTTTCTATATTGACACCTAACACAATGTCTTCCACACAGCTTTTTGAATAATAATGGACATTCTCTAGCACTTTAAAAGTTTCAAAACACATTATGTGTACTGGTGTGTTCATAAGAGGGCTAGTCTGGGCTACACTGTCCCACCTCAGTTCTTTAATTAAAGAAAATACCAGTTTCTCACAACCTTCTAGCTGAAAATCTTCTTGCCCTGTGTGAAATGTTATCTAGCTGTGGACAAGGGACTGTGACTGTTTGCTTGACTAAATAACTTGTCCAGAATCATACAACTGGTAAGTGTCCAAGGAAGGATTTGCACTCAGAACTAAGTGCAATGGCCTATCCATTCTGCCCTACTGCCTAAAAAATATCAATGGATCTGTGACCTCAACAAAGTGGGCAGTAACTCCCAACAGAGCTGGCCACCACTCATCCTGTCTTGTCCTTCTATGCTCCTCTTCTCCATGTGCCCCTGTAACTCATTTCTAAGGTATATGAGGCCCAATGGCCAACAGGCTGAGGAACTTCCTCCAGATCTCTTGATGTTTCATGGCTACTAATAAAATGGATAGAGTGGATATTCTCCATTTATAATTCTGCACTCTTCTCTATGACTGACCCATTCCTCTTTCAGATATACTTCTCTTAGATGATGTCACAGAATTATGAAATTACAATATCATAGAATTTTAGAATTGGAAGGGATTGGTCCAACACACACTTGAAAGGCATCCCCATTATAACATACTTGACAGGTGGGCATCTAGCCTCTGCCTAGAGTCTACAGCAAAGGCTGAGTCTCTGTTAAGCTGCCTCCACTTTGTAATACTTCATTAATAATATGGCGTAGTCAACTCATGCACATCATGTATCTCTCCATTGCCCTTTGGGTGACATGTGACTTTAATTCATTTAATTCAATTATTTAATTTTTTAAATTATTCTTTAATCATGATATTCCATGGTTCATTGAATCCTCTGAAAGAGTATCCATATTTTTAAAAGGTGAATTTTTCTTTTAGGTAGCATCTTGGGTCATTAAAGAAAGCATCACTTTCCCAAAGACTCCAACCCTCTTACTCCAGTTTCATTGCGAGTCAGTTCATTAGCCATTTGCAGGGCCCATCCAAGATCTAGACACTGAAGCACTGGCTATATGGACTGTCCATGGGCTGGGGGTATTCCATAGTCTGGTTTACTTCTTTCTGGGCAATTACAGAAAATATAAAAAACAGTACCATACATTTATATAAATGTGAACTTCTGTTATAGATAATACATGTGTGATTTTCTATTATATATAAATGTGTGGGCTTCTACTACATATAAATGTGAGCTTTGATTTTATATATGTGTATATATATCCACATATATTTATGCAGAGAGAGAGAGAGAAGACAGACAAAAATGGGGATGGAGAGACAGAGAGGAGAGAGATACAAGGAGAGAGAAAAAAGGAGAAAGGGAGAGATGGAGAAAGAGAAGGAGACAGAGAAAAGAGAGAGACAGGGGCAGGAAGGGATGAGAAAGAGATAGAGAGAGAGAGAGAGAGAGAGAGAGAGAGAGAGAGAGAGAGAGAGAGAGAGAGAGAGAGAGAGAGAGAGAAATTATATTATGCAGCAGGCGAGGGGAGGGAGAAAAGCTATTCAGTAATCTGCTGCATCCTGAAACTTTTACCCTCCAGTCATTAAGTGTGAAATGCCACGTGGAGGTGTTTGCATGTGTTTATCAAACTTGTTTATAAAAAGTGTAAAGCTGTGCTTGCCGACAGCTATTTTTCCCCAAATGGGAAATAGGGGAATGGAGAGATTTTGGGGGGGGGGGCACGGAGAGAGAAGAAACTGTAGCAAACGGAAGTGTTTATTAACATCACTCTGCCATGTCTGTAACTGTCTTGGGGATGCTTGAGAGCCAAAGTCCTGACAATTACCACTGACTACAGGAGAGGCTTCCATGGGAGATGACTTTGGAGACATCGTCAATGAATGGCACCCAAGCACAACGTTCTTTGTGGTCTATGGAACCTAATTATAGAGAGTGATGGTGCCCACAAAATGGCTCTATTTCCAGTTTCCCTTCCTGAAGCTTATTAACAGTCAACACTTTCACACTGTATTGAAGTTTACCAACATTTTTGCCTGCGTATCTTATTGGATCTTCTTACTGGGCACTAGTCAAGGCAAGTCAACATGTGCCAGGCACTGTGTTAAGCCCTGGACACAAAGAAAGGACAAATAAAACCAAAAAACTTTGTCCCTGCTCTTAAGAACATCTGTTCTAATGGGGAAGACAACATACAAATAACTCTATATCAGTGATAAACCTACAAGATAACTTTGAGATTATTTTCATCCTTCATTGCCAAGGAAGACAATGCCATCAGAGAAATGATGACATGACTTGCACTTGACTTTGTTTTGAATGAGTGAGGGCTGATAAGCTCAGAGAAAAGGCACTAAGATTAAGGAAGACCAGGAAAGCCTTCTTGCAGGAAGGAGGATTTTAGTTAAGATTTGAAGGAAGTCAGGGAATTCAGGAGGGACGAGTGAGGAGGAAGAGAATTCTAGGCATGGGAAAGAGCCAGTGAAAATACAGAGTCTCGAGTTGGAGTATGGTACGTGAATAATGGGAATATGCCACTGAATCTTAGAGGTTGTGGTAGGGGTGGTGGATAAAGAGTAAGAAGACTGGAAAGTTAGGAAGAGTCCAGGTTGTGAAGGGTTTTAAAAGTCAAACAGGATTTTGGAGGTCATAGGTAGCTGCTGACATTGATTAATAGATGGGGTGATGTATTAGACCTGAGTATTAGGAAGAACAACTGATAACTGAGAGTATGATGGCAAATCATGAATCACTGCCCATGTCTAATATATAGACAGCAAAGGAAACAACAGAACATTAGCTGCATAGGAAGAAATCAAGAAAGGTATAGTGGGAGTTCAGGTTCCCAACACCTCATTATCAGAATGTGGCAGATTTGCTAAAAATATGGATGGCAAAGATATTCATAACACACATGTGAGCTGTTTATTGAATAAGTTGGAAATAAGCAATATATAGAGCAAAAGGAATGGAAAAGCATTTTCTTTTCAAGTACAAACAAAACCATCCCCAAAATAGAAGACCTATTTGGTCACCAAGAAGCCCTTAATAATCCACAGAGGCAGAAAATATATGTGGTATAGTCATAAATCACAAGGCCCTAAAATTAGAAACTTTTTTAATTGAAGAGGACAGAGTCTTTTGGCTGTTGGATATGAGTTTGACCTTGACTGTTACCAAAGTTTTTGAATAAACATTTTTTAAAAAGAAGTGGAACGTATTTAGAAAGAGAAATATCCATCATCCCCAAAACAGAATAATGGGTTATTCTCAGCATTCTTTTTCTCTTTTTGAAGATTCTTACACTTTTTATTGAGGGAATGCCATAGTCATTGATTACCTGCATCAAAGGGTAGAGTTTGAAAAAATTTCACACTTATCCTTGTGGCAAAGATGGGGAGGTTTGGTCTTGAAGGTACCATTGGGTAAAGAAGGATCTGGCTAAGTGAACAGACTCAAAGAGTGGTCGTTAATGACTTAAGGTTAATTCGGGGAGGGGGAATGGAGAGTGGAGAGCTGTGGGCCACAAGTAGACCTCCTTAGCCCTGTGCTATTTAATATTTTAAAGCTCAGTTGCTGCTGGTGAGGGGAGCTGTAAATGGTGTGTGTGTGTGTGTGTGTGTGCGCGCGCGCGCATGCATGCTGGTGGATAGAGCTGACAATAATGGTCAATAGAGAGAAGGTACAGTAGTCTCATTCTCATTCACTTCTCTTTTCTCTGTTGACAGGAGAAAAAGGAGAATAGAAATAATAATAGGAAAATAAAGTAAATAGGGAGCTGAGAGGGAGTTGTAGATTTGGGGTCAACAGAGCCAGTTCTACTACTAGCTTTATGTCTTTGGATAAGGTGCTTAGCCCCTCAGCCAGCTGGGTCTTCAATTTCTCATGTATAAAATGAGACCAGAATAGATGACCTCTGTGGTCCTATCCAGCTTGAAAGCTATGAACCTATAATAAATACCCAAGAAAGCAAGGGGGATAGTAAGAAGTTCCCAATGATCCGTGATGAATTTAAGTGATGAGGCACATCCTTGGAGCATTCTGTTTATCCTTTTGAAGACTTCTTTGCTGTTCCTACTCTCTCAGCCTAAACCTTATCTTGAGGGGATCAGAAAAAAACCCTTAAATTCTAAATGATCATCTATTTCCAGGGGTTCCAGTTAGCAAAATCGCAGAGGATCTGAGTGAGATTGGGATGGGATATTTCTCACCTTCTGTTACACCTGTTGTCTTAATCACAAGTGTTGGTACCAATTGGTGAATGGTTAAAAAACTGTAGTCCATGAATGTCATGAAACATTCCTGTGCTGGGAGAAATTGTGTGTGTGTGTGATGGATACAGAGAAGTATGGAAAGAACTATATGAACAGACGCAGAGCGAAACCAGCAGAGCCAAGAAAACTACATGTGCAGCAATTATAGCATTGTAAATGCAAAAAAAAAAAATGATGCATGAAGAAATCAAAACTGAATCAACAAAGTGACTAACGATTAAGTGGGAGTCAAATCAGGAAGGTGATGTTTTGATTTACAAGTGAATTGGATTTAAGTGAGGCAGGGCTATGCAAAGTCACCAGTCTCGCTTTGTCCTCCAAGGTCATCTGAATCCAGTAGCAAGATGTAGGTAAGGATGACTGGGGATGATCCCAGATGCAGTCAGAGACCTTGGTCTTTTAAAAAGTTAAGTTCTTGCCCAGTTCTCAGTCTTTCTGAGGCGGCACCCATTCAATGATTTAAGGCTAGGTAAGAAATGAGGCAAAAGATGGCCCAGTCCGTCTACTCAAAAAAGAAAAAGCAAACCTCTAACTGGGAGGGGAAGACCTCCAGGGTTTCTGTCCAGAACAGAAACAATTGCTATTTACGCTCACTCTGAGCCATCAGAATACAAACAATGACCAAGTGAATCTTGGACTGGTATCTATTATTGGCCAGTCAGTGAGAGCCAGAGTAATTTGGGTTTAAGCCATGGTCAAGTAGTTCTATTTGCAACCCGATGGGCTTCATCAAAGCCTGATTTTCCAGAGCTCTGTTCCAAGAAATCATGGGAAACTACATGGGACAAAAGAGTTAATCATTCCAGTTTTTAAAAAATGATGAGGCTCTAAGAAGCAAATATGAGAAGATACCCCCAACTTACCCTGTAGTGGAGGTGCGAGGTCCACAGGTATTACACATGGCACAAGTTTGCAGACTTTTTTAATATATTTATCAGTCATGCTGATTTTTTTCCTTTCCAAAAAAAGTACTATTTGTTTTATGGGATAATTCTCTTAGGAGGAGGAGAGGGAAGGAACACATGGGATACAACAGTGATGTAAGAAACAGAAAGTATCAATAAAATCTTATTTTAAGAAATCATAAGCCTGGGAGGATTTACACTACTCCTCACCAACAAGGGTGTGGTGGAGAAGGGGGAAGAGGAAGGGTTAAGAAGAGAAAATTACAACAATGGACAAAAAAAGAAAGAAAAAAGAAAATAGCATCAATAAAACATTTAGAAAAACACAGAAGAGAATAGAAGGAAGGTCACAAAAAGGCAATGCTGGTTCTACTGGGCAGCAAGATTACTACTTCCATATCCTCTCTCCACACCTTTGCACTTTGTCCCCCATGCCTAGAATGCTCTCCCACTTCACTTCTGCCCCAAAGAATCCTTGGGTTCTTTAAGCTTCAATTTAAATGTCACCTTCCATATAAGGTCTTGGTCTTTCTCCCAACCCAGACCCCCCACTCTTATTCCCTCTTTTCTGAAATTGGATGTGGTATAATGGATGGAGAGTGGAACTTGAAATCAGGAACACCTGAGTTCAAATCCAACCTTGGATACTTACTAGATGTATGAACTAGACAAGCCACTTGACCTCTGTATCTCAATTTCCTCATCTATAGAAGGATAATAGTATTAACTTCCTCCCAAGTTTACTGGATAAAATGAGACAATATGAGGACAAAATGATAATGTTAGATAAAATTTTGTTGTTACTGTGTTGTGTTTGTCCTTCGTTCTTGAAGAGGACCATGACATCAAGATGATGACATGACTTGCAATGGACTTTGATTTGAGTGAGGGAGGGCTGTGCAAGGTCACCAACCTCACTTTCTTCTCCTGAGCCATCTGGGTCCAGTGACCATCAGAATGACTGGAGATGGCCCAGGATGCAATGTGAGACCCTGACCCTTTCAGGTCAAGGTCTTATCACATTCTCACTTTTGAGTGAGATACACCCATTCAATGAATAGGCTTCTTTAAGTAGTTACTCAAGGGATGGCCCCCCCATAATTAAAAAAAAATCAAACTGTGAGAGGAAGACCCTCAGGGTTCCTAGGTAAAAGAGAAACAATTACTATTTAGTTATTACATCCACTCTGTGCTAGGTGGGTGGGGACTTGTCTATGAGTCTATGAGCAGAGTGAATTGGGTTTAAGGCTTGATCTTTGAGCAAGAAATGTAGCCAGTAAACCCAGAGGAAAAAACAAAGTTTTTGGGCATGGAATGTATCTTCCCCTGGGTAGAACACCAAAGGAGAGGAGAAGAAGGAGGAGGAAGAGGAGGAGGAGCTGCTACCCACTCATAGGTTGTGTTTATCCTTCATTCTCAAAGAGGACCTTCGACATCAAGATGATGACATGACCTGCACTTGACTTTGTTTTGAGTGAGGGAGGGCTGTGCAAGATCACTAAGCTCATTTTCTCCTCCTGAACCATTGTATAAAATAAGATTGAGCATAAGAGCATTTTAAAGTGCTTGGCCAACCTTAAAGCATTATATAAATGCTAGCTATTTAATTATTTAATACGTACTCCTTTTGAAGAGTAATACCTGTAATAGTCATGGTTTCACAGCAATCTCTTTTTCTTTCTTGTTTGCAAATAGAAATGTCCATGTTTGTCAAATTCATAATTTTAAAAAAAGAAACATTTTTAAAAAGGAAAAATCAAAAAATCAAATTGTGAATGCTCTGGGAAGAGGTCTTGGTTTATGGTGGGTGGGATGGCTTTGACTATATTGATGACATAATTTTGTACAGATGCTATGTTATCATGGGAGGCTGAAGTGAGTTACCATTTGGATTTCTCAAAAGTGTTCTCACTCAGAAGGCAGAGCTGGGAAGAGGCTGCCCAGGGAGGTAGTGGACTCCCTCTATCCTCATTGGAGGCCTTCAAGACTAAACTGGTTAGAATATGGAGGAGAGGATTCTTGTTTTGGTCTGGCTTAAATTAGATGGTCTCTTCCATCTCTAAGATTCTATAATCTTTCTTTCAGGCATTCTGGGGGCACATTAATAAGTGCATAAAGGCTATGGTCAGTGCTAAAACCTGAGAAATGAACTGACTGGGGTCACAACCTGCAAATCCAAAGGAATTATAACAAATTTGGGGGCTCCAACCTTGGGACCCCACATCGACCTTCTCCAGCCTATTCCACCTCCTAGGAATCCCATCTGTCATTTTCTCTTACTCAATGCACTTCTCTTATTGAGTAAATAGATAGTTCAGCCTCATATGTTTGGGTTCTGTGAGTAAGCGTAGGCACAGAGGCTGGACTTCCTGATCATTCCTCCAACAAAAGAGTCCATCTCTCAGCTTTGGGTATTCTCTCTGACTTTCCCTCCCCCATGCCTGGTACACTCCCTCTCCTCTGCTTTGACTAATGACCTCCCTTCCTTTGAGCCCCAACAAAAATCCCAATCTTTTTCAGGAAGCCTTCCCTAATCTCCCTTAATTCTAAATGTCTTCTCTCTGTTAATCATTTCCTATTTATTTTTCATATGATTTGTATGAATTTATTTGCATATTGTCTCCCCCATTAGATTGTGAGTTTCTTAAAGGCAGGGACTGTCTCTTACCTCTTTGTATCTTCAGCACTTAGCACAATGTCTAGTGCATAGTAGGTGTTTAATAAATGTTATTGATTGATTAGTAAACCTACTATTTAATTGGTATAGGGAACTCCCAGATGAGGAAATCCCTCTACCAAATGCAGGTTTGTACCCTCTTTGCAATTCATAACCTTAAATACCTGGATCACTAAGAAGTCAAATGACTTTCTCAGGGTCCCATAGCCAGTGTGAATCAGTAATGGCACCCACACCATACCAAATTGTGGATCTAGTAGAAGATAGTGGGGGCATTGTGGAATCTAAGCAGCTTTACCTACACCCCAAATTACCCCCGGATGGTCTGACTGATCTTTACTCACCTTCATACACTCTGTGTTCCTGCCAGACTGGTTCATTTGCTGCTTCATCTCCCATATATGTGCCTTTCTTTGCATTGGCTGTGCCTCATGCCTAGAATGTTCTCCCCCTCACCTCTGCCTTGGACACTCTTAAGTTTTGCTTTAAGGCTCAGTTTAAATGAAACATCTTACCTTTCCTGATCCTTCCCCCAAAATTGTGATTCTCTCTTTCCTGAAATTACTTTGCATATAATTCCTACTTATTTTTTGGTGTGCAGTTAGGTACCAATTAGTGCAGTAATGAAAAGTAATGAAACCTGCAAAGTAGCCAGTCTTCAAAATTGCACTATTCGAAGTTGTTATATATTAAATATGGTGATTGGTTTCAGTCCAATGGAAATAGATCATGTCGTAGATCTAGAATGTAATGGAGCCTCAGAAGCTATCCCTCCCATTCTTCAGATGAGAAAACCAAGGCCCTGAGAAATGATGGGAAGTATCCAAGGTCACAAAGATTACATGAAGATGGTCTTGTACTTCCTTGATATTAATTACACCACCTCTCTGGATTAGCTGAATTGTGGTTCTGTTGTATTGCTGCTCTGGCCCCTGTAAGAGTGAAATCTAAATATTTGTGTGTCCTGGGCTCCTTGGGGGATCTACTGAAGCCTGAGGACTACTTCTCCAAAAAAATGTTCTAAAACAAAATGCATAGAATTATAAGGGAGACCAATTATGCTAAAATATGCTGACCAAAATGGGACAGCTACATGACATGGTGGATACAGTGCTGGGTCTGGAGTCGGGAGACTCTTCTTCCTGATTTCAAATATGACCTTAGACACTTAATAGCTGCCTGGGCAAGTCACTTAACCCTGTTTGCCTCAATTTCCTTATCTGTAAAATGAACTGGAGAAGGAAATGGCAAACCTCTCCAGTCAGGATGTTTGCCAAGAAAAATCCAAATGGGGTCGCAAACAGTTGAACGTGACTGAAATGATGGAACAAACACAAGGACAAAAAGTGATCAAAATATTGTTCTGTGTGGATCAGGCAGGATGTAACATCCTCTCCAAGTCTGGACTGAGAATGATTCCCTCTCCATTGGTTAATAGGGCCATAGGACTTTCTGAGAAATACTGCTCAAGCTGACTCAGAGGGCAGACCCTAGCCTGGATTTCTGAAGAATTAGGACCCATTCCTGCTCCCATCCTCAACTTGAGAATGAGGAAGACAGACGCCCAAAAGCCTTTTCGTTACTCCTTGCTCACAATCCTACCATTTTCCCTAAGTGCTCAGTCTGCCTAAACAGAGGTTAGGGGGCGTGAAACAGATGTCTTATTTTGGCTGTCCTATTTGAATTGATTTAAGTACAGTATCTTGGAAAATTCTGTCAGAGTGGGAAGATTTTTCCATTTGGAAAATCTGTTCATTTTAGCTTTAAGAGATATGCCATTTGGGTTAAAACACATCTAAAAGGGCAGAAGGAGGAGGAGTGGCAATTCTTGATTTCTTACTAAATAAAAACCAACTGGAATCAAAGTACTGTGGAAAGACTCCGGCATTGGAAGTTAGAGGGTCTAGAAAAAGACTGGCCTCTGAAGTCAGAGGATTTGAGCTCAAAATCAGCCTCTGATGCTTACTATCTGTAGGCAAGTCTTTTGGGCCTCAATATCCACCTCTGCAAAATGAGGGGGTTGGATTAGAGGGACTAGGCAGGAGTGGGGAACCTGTGACCTCAATGCCACATGTGGCCCTGCAGGTCCTCAAGTGTAGCCCTTTGACTGAATGCAAATTTCATAGAACAAATCCTTTTATTATCGGCATTTGCTCCATGAAGTTTGGATTTAGTCAAAGGGCCACACTTGAAGACCTAGAGGGCCACATGTGACCTTGAGGCCACAGGTTCCCTACCCCTACCCAACCCTAGATCTATGTTTGTATGCTCTTGTGACTACTACCTGCCCCCAAATTTGGTAGTGACCTCACTTGATCTGTGTCTCCCAGAGATGATGCTTGGCTTGAGGGGAAGGGCCATATATGAAGAAGGGAAAAGAGGGTAGTGGAGCTGGACCATTGGCTATATAAAAGGCAAGAACCAGAAGATCAGGAGGTAGAATGAGCTGGGTGGGGAACAGCTGACCAGCCACCTTATCTGCAACATAGAATGCAGGAAGGGGAGTAATAAGCTATAAGCCAGAAATGTAAGTTAGAAGAGCATTCAATTCCAAATCAAGGTATCTGGATTTTATCCTTGAGCAAAAGGGAGCTACTGAAACTTCTGGAGTAGAGGGTTAGGGTTAGGATGGGACAAATGCTTTAGGAAGATGATTTTGTCAGCTCTTTAGAGGAGGGACTGGACGGGGAGAGCCTGGAAGACAGAGTCCGATGAGGCATCTATTACAGTAGCCCAGCAGAGAGGTTCTATACACCTAAACTGCAGTGGTGGCCTTAGGGTGGGACTAAGAGGCCAGGTTTGAGAAATGTGGAGGTAGAAGGATGAGACTTGATAATTAAGTGAATGTAGGGGGAGAGGGGGCAGCTAGGTGGTGCCATAGCGGAGCACCAGGCCTAGAGTCAGGGAGATTCATCTTCCTGAGTTCAAATCTAGCTTCAGACATTGACTAGCTGAGTGACCCTGGACAAGTCACTTAACCCTGTTTGCCTCAGTTTCCTCATCTGTAAAATGAGCTGGAAAAGGAAATGGCAAACCCCTCCAGTATCTTTGCCAAGAAAATTCCAAATGAGGTCATGAAGAGTTGGACATGACTGAAATAACTGAACAAACAGGGAGAAGAAGAAGGAAGAATTAAGGGTGACTGGAAAGATAGTGGCGTTCTCAGCAGAAATTGGGAAATTTGGAAGAAGGCCAGATTTGGGAAGAGGGAAGAGAAAAGGATGCAGAGGAAGATAATGAGTTCTACTTTATACATGGATATAGAGATTTGGAAGTCATCTGTACTGAATCTATGGGAACCAGTTCACTGACAGCATAGAGTAAAATAGATGAGGGTCCAGGTCAGATCTTTGGGGGACACCAAAAGATAGGGAGTTGGATATGGAAGGGGGAAGCAGAAAAGACCATTGAATTTTGAAATTAAGATCATTGGTAACCAACTGGGCTCAGAATCCTCCTTTTAAAAAGATACAATACCTACCCTGATACTATTTTGAATTAAATTAAAATGACTAAAAACTTCTCTCCCAAAGGGGATTTCTTTTACTTTTCATTCTCCCCAAATTAGAAATAGCAATCCTCTAATACAAGACACAATCAATCCATTCTGGTGTAAGCTCACTCAAAATGTGCCATATTTACAAGACAGGCAAAATTAGAGAATGATTGTGAGTTTTGTGAAGTGGTTTAGTTAACCAGTCTCTTTAAAGGGGAACCTTTAAAACATTTAACATAGGATTCAAGTAAATATATTGTGTAAAGTGTGGTAAGCATATACAAAAGAGAGTGGACTTCCAATGAATGGGTCATCGTTTGGGGAAGAACAGACAGACAAGTGTTCTCTTGGCTCCTCTGGTCCCGTTTCCCTGTGCTTCATCTCAGCAGTGTCCATCAGCTGTCTTGGAGCAGATCAAGTGGGGGCTTCACTGGAGAGGCCTGTGTGAGTACTGAGTCATGGCTAGGGCCAATGTGGGCTGAGGTTGAAGAATGTGCCCTGCTGCACTCAGAGAATCTGGTCAAGCACATTATGAATTTTAACATGAACTTGCTGTCATCTATTTCCCAGTACATGAGGTTCCCATGTAGGGTTCTGTTATCAGCAGAGTAGACAAGAGGAATCAATGGGGATGGGATTATAGGCAGGAGTGGATTTCAGAGGCAGGGTAGGAGGACAGGTGGAAGGACATTGAGGCAAGGGTCAGAAGCAAAGCAGAGGCCCGATAAGACCTGAACCAGGGGAGACCAGCAGGGGATGGGAGGGAGAGAAGGGTCAAACAGAAGGCATGATGCCTGAAGGAAAGAAGGGAGTCACTTGGTTGGAAGCCAGAGAAGCTGAGAGGCCCTGGGGAGGGATGAGGAAAGGGGAAGATACTAAACCACCCAAACTGTGTTCCGCATCTGGTGGATAGGGTCCCATTTGGACTCTATGACTTAGGGAGGCTATTGATTGGCTGGAGAGGAGGCTAACCAGGACTGGCAGAGCATCAGGCCATTTGAGAAATGGGGGAAGGAACTGGGATTATTTTGCCTGGAGAAGAGAAGACTGAGTTAGGGGTGGAGTTGGATGGGAAGACATGATACCTTTCTTCCAGTATCTGAATGACTGTTATCCTTTTAGCCCCAGAACTGGGAGCTATGGGGAGATTACTAGTTGGGGAGAGGTCAGCTTTAGCTTTAATAAAAAGGGTGGAAACAACCACAAGATGACAATTCAAGTTGGCCCAAACTAGAATGGACCATCACAGTCAGTCAGCAAGCATTTTATTAAGTTTCCTAGGAGCCAGATACTATACTAAGACCAGGGTGGGAGGGAGAGATAGAAAGAAAGGCAAACAGCTTCTGCCCTTCAGGGTCTCCTATTCTAATGGGAAAAAGACTTCTATAGAGTAGATGAGAGGTTTCTCAAAGGGGAGGAACTAAGAGGCACAGGATCAGGAGGAGTAATGTACTGGTACATGTTTAACAACTGTAGACAAACCACATTTTTAAGTGAGATCTGCATGAACATTTTCTCCATTACTTTATTTAAGTCTGGAAATCAGCAAAACAATGAATTAAGTCTTGCCTTGTTTGCTGGGTTCTCAGGTGTCAATCTTCCCTCAAGGAAGCAAGGGTCAGAGGGAAATGAGAAAAGCATCCAGTGTGAAGGAGGAGACAGAGATGGGAGTTGGAGGATCATGTTCAAAGACCAGCCAGAAGGCCAGTGTTGCTGCAACCAGAGTCTGTGGAAGGAAATAAGTAAAAGACTAGAAAGGTAAGAAGGCCCCCTTTGTAAAATACTTTACAGGACTGGGTGTAGTTTGATCCTGGAGGAAATTCAGAGGGAGCCATGGCTCTTGGTTTAAAGGGAGGGTGGACATGGGAGCAAGCCTGGTGTGGTCAGACCTGAACTTTAAGAAGATCTTTTTGGTAGCTGAGAAGATGATGGACAGGGTAGGGGAGAGAGCTGAGGTATCCGATTTCCCCCCACAAAAGTCTTTCAGCAAATGCTAGCCATGAACTTGCCAGATTTATTTTAGTGGAAGAAGTTTCTTTTTCCAATCCAATCAAACAATTAATTAATCACCTTCTGCTGGTGCATAGTACGTGCTAGGTACTGCAATTACAAAGGCAAAACCCGGAAATAATTTCTGCTCTCAAAAAGCTTGAATCCCATTAGAGGAGAGCACATGGTTACAATGTAGCACAGTTGTTCTTCTTTTTCTTTTTCCAGTTGTGTCTGATTCTTCATGACCCCATTTGGGATTTTCTTGGCAAAGGTACTACCTACAGTGCCACCTAGCTGCCCTGAAATATAGCACATATATAGTTAATTATTAGATTATAAGCTCCCTAAGGGCAAGGACTACTTTTTCCCTTTTTGAATCCTTGAGGCTTAGCACAATGCCCAGCATGTAGCAGGTGCTTGATAATACTGATTGATTGATTATGTGCATGTGATAAAAAAAGAGTGATCACTGAAGATAGTCGTGATAAAAAGTTTCCTCCAAAAGGTGGTACATGAATGAGTTGGACCTTAAGCTATGGATTCTGAGAGGAGAGTTGAAAGCAATGCTAGAACTTCCCACGCAGAGGAGTGCCCTAGCCAGACTTGAGAAATTATTTTGGCAGCTGTGGAGCAGATGACTTGGAGAAAGGAGATAGTGGCCCCTGGCTGATGGATTACAAGGACAGGGCAATAGTCCAGAATCGAGGCAGTGAGGACCTGAATGAGGCTGTATGTGCAGAGAGGAAGAGGATGGAGAGATTCTCTAGAGGCAGAGTTTACACAACGTGGCAAGTGATTGGATGTGGGGAGTGAGGAAAACGCAAGAGCTGAGGATGGGTCTGAGGATGTGACCTTGGGGTGATAGGAAAGAAAGTGATTGCTTCTACAGGAAAACAAATGGTAATTTGGAAGAAGGGGGAGTTTGGGGAAGGGGGAAGACCATGGCCTCCATATGGATAAGTTGAGTTGGGAATGCCAGCAGAACAACCAACCTATACCAAATGGACTTCAGCACAGAGACTCTTTGCAGCTCAAAAGGCAGAGTGGTATAGTTTCTTAGAGTTCAGGAAGATTGGGGTTCAAATCTCATCTCAGATACTTTGTAACTGTGTGACCCCTGGGAAGCCACTGCAACTCTCTGTGCCTCAGTTTCCTCCTCTGTTAAAATGAGTGGATTGGATTCAAAGGACTCTAAAGTCCCTTCTGGCTCTTGATTTATGATTTGAAACAACAGCAGTTGCCAGGAAGGGATTCCCAGAGTGTATCATCGTTCACACTCCAGTCTCTTGTGATTGCACATTAAAGAATGAGCTGAAGGCAGGAAGAATCTGTTACCAACCCTTCTGACGCATCGCATGTTTTTTTTTAAAGACGTTTAAAAGATCTTTTCTTAAACCTCCTGCGCAAAATCTACGTGAAAGTAAACTATTTCCAGAACAGAATGTGGACACAAGCTTCCTTCCTGTGCCTCCTCAGGGAAGGCAGATGACAATGAGCCGTGGAAGGAAGGGAGAGCCGGAAGCGGGGAAGCCAGGGCAGCTCCTACCTAGACTGGCTTCACCTGTCGTCTTGGGAGTTGAAATCCTATGAGCCAATCCCAAGGAAACCAAGCTTGAAAATGTTCAACAGGAGTGTGCTGCCTTCTCTGTGGGGAGAAGAGTAAGATGGTGTCAAGACCTCAGAGGCCATGTGCTCTTTATTTTGCAGAAGAGGAAACTGAGGCCCAGAGAGATTAAGAGGACATCACAGGACCATAGATGGAAGAGACCTCTGAGGCCATCTATTCCAACCCCTCATTTTATAGGTGAGGAAACTGAGGTCTAGGGAGGTTAATTGACTTGTCCATGGTAACAAAGGTCAGAAGAGTCCAAGGTAGGATTTGAACCCAAGTTCTTTGGGTTCAGAGCCAGTATGATTCCTAGTATTCTATTGCTGTTCGTAGATTGATTGTGATTGGTTGTAAGCCATCATGCCCAATCACTGTTACCATGAACGGATGCTTGTAGCACTCTGCCCATGTCCCCACACATCTTAGCATGCCTTGTGTCTGTATGGGGGATAGGCTGAGGAGCCCCATGGTTTTCCAAGGCCCTGTAAGTGGGCCACCTCCTGCTCCTGCTGCTATGAACCAGGGCTTTCTCTGGTTCTGCCAAGTCTCATCTTGGGATCTTGATGTGACTGACCTGGGATGATTTCTAGGTTTTGACCCATTGTGAAAAACCCAAAGGTCCAGAGAAGTCAGATAAAGCTGAGGAAGCCAGGGCTCATTGACCTGAACCACCCATCCTCATCCTGCCCCATCTCCATCTCAGACAATGTGGTATAGGGTAGGAATTGAGGTAAGAGGGAGAAGTAGGTGGTAAAAAGGTATGCCACTGGAGTTCTGGTTTTGTTTGTCAAATTCCTTCTATAAAGGAAATAATCCGTTTATTCACTACCTGATGATTTTATATAACTGAGGGTAAATTGCCTTAGGTCAGAAGGATGCCAGCTTCCTGAGGCCAGGAACAGCTTCACTTTTTTATTGTATCCTCAGCATCTGGAATCGGTCCTTGCACATAGTAGGCCTTTAATAAATACTGGTTAGACTGAATTGAATGAAGAAAGGTATTTTGTGAGAAGAGGGACACACAAGCATTGATTTGAGTACACTGAGTCCAGACTAGGATTCCAAAGTTTGTGAGAGGCTAGGAAAGATAGGCATGAAGCTCCTACTATGTGCTGGGAGCTGTGCTATGCATTTACCAGGATTATCTTGTTCAATTCTCGTAACAATCCTAGGGGGTAGGTGCTTTTATTATCACTCCCATTTTATAGGTAAGGAAACTGAGGCTTTACATATTATCTATCACTTCCAATCTTCATAATAACCCTGTCAAGTAGGTGCTATTGTTGTCCCCACTTTATAGTTGAGGCAGACAGAAGGTAAATGACTTGCTCAGGGTCACACAGTTAATACATGTCTAAGGTAGGATTTAAATCCATTTCTTCCTGACTCCAGGTCCGGCATGCTATCCCAACCAGACCAGGAAGCCCTCTTTTATACACTCTGACTTTGTCAGAGTTGGGGGAATCTTGGTATGGAAAGTTCCTCTGGCTACCTAAGTCACATATAAAGGCTTAAGGAACATGGAAGTTATGTGATTTGCCCACAGTCATAACTCCAGGACATGTGAGAGATGGAATCTGAATCCAGGCTCAGAAGTCTTGGCATTCTACATCTGGTTTGTGGGAGTGTGAATGGTAGTGGCCAGCTTTCCCTAGCAGCTATTCCCTAAGAGCCTGGCATCTGAGAAATGTATCATGGCAGTGTGACCCTGATGTCATTATATACTTCCTGGTTCTATGCCCAGTGGCTTGATTCAGGGAATCAGATTGTTCTCTGAAGAGGCATTACAATTAACAAGATTAAAAAAAAAAAATCAACATTAGACTTAGTGAAAGAAAACACTCCCCCAACAAGCTGTCTCATCTAATTATGTTTACATCAGACAAGATTTCTTGGTCTCAAGTAAAATCCCATCTTCTACAGGAAACCTTCCCCATTCTTGTTCATTTGTCCAGTCCTGTCCAAAAGCATTTTCCAATTTTAAACCACAGTTGTTCCATGTTCGGTTCTAACTGTTGCTTCTTGACCCACATACAGCTTCTTCAGGAGACAAGTAAAATGATGTGATATTCCCATCTCCATGAAGACTTGATACCTTTTATTGTGATATGCACAGTCAAGGCTTTAGCATAGTTAGTGAAGCAGAAGTAGATGTTTTTCTGGAACTCCCTTGCTTTCTCTATAATCCAGCTGGCAATTTGGTCTCTAATTTCTCTGCTTCTTCGAAAACCGTTCTGCTCTTCTGGTAACTCTCAGTTCATGTATCGTTAAAGCCTCACTTGTAGAATCTTAAACATAACCTTGCTTGTGTGAAATGAGTACAATTCCTTGGCATTGCCCTTCTTTAGATTGGGACATAACCTAATCTTTTCCTAACAGCAACATCGTGCAATGACCAATTTTGATAAAATTAACTTCTCAGCAATACAATGAACTAAGACGATTCCAAAAGACTCATGATAGAAAATGGTAACCACATCCAGAAAAAGAACTATGGAGTCTGAATGAAAATGGAAGCCTGCTGTTTTCTCTTTTTTGGTTGTTTTTGTTACTTGCATTTCTTTCCTTTTATTCTGATTCTTCTTTCACAACATGACTAATGTAGAAATGTGTTTAATATGATTGTACATGCCTGGCCTATATCAGATTGCATGCCATCTTGAGAAGGGTAGAGGGGAGGGAGTTGGAAAATTTAGAACTCAATCTTAGAAAAATGAATGTTGAAAACTAAAAATAAATAATTTTTTTTAAAAAAAGTTATTCTGTTCCAATCCAGTGGCCACTCTTAAGTTTTCCAAATGTGCTGGCATATTGAGAACAGCTATCACCTCCAGTAGCCTTACTGTTAGCAATGTTTCCTAAGGCCCATTTGATTTCATTCTCTAGAATTTCTGATGCTAGATCAATAACTATACCATTGTGGTTATCAGTAATGCTAAAATTTTCCCCCTTTTTAATTTCAGTGTCTTCCCTCTATAAATTATTTCCTATTTATCCTTCATATATTTTGCTTTGTATCTATTTGATTGCATGTTCCCATTAGATGAGAAGTTTCTCGAGGGCAGGGACTGTCTTTTGCTTCTTTCCATATCCCCAACACTTAGCACAGTGCCTGGCACATAGTAGGTGCTTAATACATGTTGATTGAATGAATATTGATAAGGTGTTACTATGTGGTTACTTTGGACAAATCACTTGACCTCGCTGAGTCTCTAAGGTTCCTCCTGGCTCTAAATCAAAGCTCCTGTGAGCCTGTCATCTCTTTGTCTGAAGGTCCCTCATAGGCCAAATGAGCTACTAAGACCAGATGTCCTTTGAGCTCCCTTTTACCTCTAAATCTATGATCCTAAGATCTATTAAAATTGCTGAAAGAAGTTTTTGAATGTGTTTATTAACCAGTCTCACATAGGACAGATCTGATCTCATTTCAAAGGGGTGGGATTTCTCCCTAACTCCCATTAATGCTCACAACCATTTCCTGGGCTTTCTGTGCCTACCTCTGCAGCCCTACTCATCCTGAAATGTGAACAAACTTTAAAAAAAGAGTAGAAATGTTGCAAAATCCAACCAGTGAACAGAAGGGGAACCAGGAGGAATTAGTTCTCTTTGTGTGTGTATGTGTCTCTTCTTCTCTTTCCCTTCTTTCTCTTTTCTTTCTCCTTCTCTGCCCCTCTTTCTCTCTCTCCCTCTATCATCTATCTATCTATCTATCTATCTATCTATCTATCTATCTATCTATCTATCTATCTATCTATCTATCTATCTATCATCTATCTACTGTCTCTCTCTCTCTTTCTCTCTCTCTCTCTCTATCTACCTGTCTATCATCTATCTTTTCCCCTGCTCTTTCTATTCAAAATATAAGATGTACAAACAAAAGATTTCATTGGAATTCTAGAAGAAATGTATAGCAGCTATAGACTGTGACTCTGGTAAAAGCAGTGGTGGCAATGGATATCCCCAGGAGGGGAGAGAAATGAAAGATCCCAAGAAAGCAGCCTGGATAGGAATTGCCAGTTGATTGGATATAAGGTAGAATGTAAAGTTCTTGAGGGCTGCTTCAGGTATTTTATATTCTCAGTATTTGACACAGGGGTTGGCACAAAGTATGTGTTTAGTAACTGCTTGTTGATCGACTGATTGATTGATATAAGGGGTGATGGAGACAGAAGAGTCAAAGGTGATGATGAGGTTCTGAGCCAGGATAGGAAGATTATATTACCATTAATAGAAATAAAGACATTGGGAGATGTAAAAGTTTGCAGGGGAAGATGATGAGTTTAGTTCTGATAGGTTCAGCATTGCTATTCAAATAGAGACAGCTGATAGTGGTTAGAAACAGGAAATCAGAGACATTGATTTGGAGTCATCTTACATTTAAGCATACATGGGAAGGCATGAGATCATAAAGAGAGAGGCCAACAAAAGAGAAGAGAAGAGAGGTCTGAGACTTGGGGAGATGGTGACATTTAAGAACAAGGGGTGGACGGCAATGCAAAAAACAGAAACCTTTGGCATATATTAAGCACCTACTATTTACCAAACACTTTGCTAGGGGAGGTAAACAGAGCCAGGAAAACAAACAATACATGTGGTAACTACAACAAGGTAAAAAGTTTTGTAACCACAAAACCACAAAGGCGAATGTTGCAAAATTACAAAAAACAAAACCAAGCATGACTCTAAGAGAGCAACCTCTTTGCCATAATTAGAAGTCCACAAGTATATTATATTACATGTTTTCATTCTATTTTGATGAATGAAGTGGTTTGTTTGAATGATTTTTCTCTTCTTTTTCTTCATTTTTTTCTTTAAAAATGTCATTTTCTATATAAGATGACTCTCTGGGAGGGGGAGGAGGAGGAGAAGGATACTGGGGAGACATTTTGGTGATGTAAGAAACAATAGTATGAATAAAAATTTTTTTTGAGAAGAGCAAGGTATGTTTTCTAGGGAACCAGCTAAAGTAGGAGCTAACTCGCAGGAAGGTGAAATCCGTTCTCATTAGCAAAGGCATCTGGCTCAGTAGGAGACCCCTTACATACCCAATAGGGAGCCTAGCAGAACAACATGCCCAGCAGAGATGTTGCACCCAGGGGAAGCAGCTTCATTCCACCATGAGAAGAGAAAGGGCATTAGTGCCCTGCAACACTGGAGGGGTGAGTCACCTCCACATCTTCCAGAAGGTCACAGAATCAGAAAATGTGAGAACTGGAAGGCACTTTGGCAGCCCTTCAGTCCACCTGCTCTGCCATTAGAATCTCCAGTATACCATACCTAACAGAGGTCACCCAGCCTCTGCTCAAAGGTCACCTCCCAGGCTGCCCACTGCACTTTGGGAAGGCTCTAATTGTTGGCTACATTTGTTGTCCCCCCTCCACAAGACACCCCTTTCAATACCTGAAGATAGCTGTTATGACTCCTCTACATCTACTTTCCTCCAGGCTAAAGTTGCTTAAGTCCTTCACTTGGTCCTCCCATGTCATAGCCTCAAGACCTTTCACTACCCTGTTTGTTCTCCTCTGGAAATCCCCCAATTTATTGAAGACTGTGCCTCCTTTACGTTCTGCATGTGCATACTCTTCCCCTTGACACTCTGTGTATTTGTGGGAGAGTGTGCTCCAATTTTATGGCAGGGGGAGAATGCTGAATAGCCTATTATTCTTATAATATCATGTCAGTAAATGCTTTTACATTAGGTTAAATGGGTTTTTTTTGCCTATTAAAGGTAAATTCACTGGTGGGGGCTCATGACCTATAGAGTTTTGTTCAGTCCCACAGGAAATCGTGAACTTTGGGGAAGACCTCAGGGACCTTTGCTATGATCACAAAGTAGAAGGAGAGGTAGCTAAGAGAAGGTGCTACATACATATTTTTGGATGTGTACATGTTGTCTCCACCGTCAGAATGTAAACTCCTTGAGAGCAGGTACTATTTCCCTTTTATCAGCAAATGAAATAAAAATTTAAAAAAATTATTAAGTTCTAATATGTTCAAGGCACTGTGTTAAGTGCTAGGAATACAAAAAGATGCAAAAGATAAGACTCTGCCCTCGAGAAGCTTACAATCTAATCTTTGCATTCTCATTGCTTAGCAGGTTTGTTAATAAATGTTAAACAGGTAAGAAACATAACTCCTGTAGAAAAGCTGTCATACTCATTGTCTATTATTACCTATTATTTGATTAAATTTTTAAAAAAGAAATTCAATTACTTGGCTAGATAAATTTGTTAAATTAACCACTTAGTAAAAAATAATCATTTACTAACAAATAATTACTTACAAGTCTACCTTATCCCCCAGGACATCCACAGGGATTTTAAAAAATAATGAAGCATATTTGGTAATATTGTAAAAAGAGGGTTTGTACCATTAATACATAAAATTTAAATATAAAAGTTTCAAAAAGGAAAAGATTGTATACTTTTTTAATTTAAATTTTTATTTTCAATTCCAAATTCTCTCCACTCCCTCTCCCATTCAATGAGGAAACAAGATATTCCATATAATTTTTTAAAAATTCTGTGTTGTAGTGAGGTCTCCATTTAAACAGCAAGAATTTTTAGTGACCCAGTGAACAAGGTTTGACAGTTTCTTGCAAGTCAAGGGACCTGGTTCAGATTCTAGAACACATTATCAAATGCAGCTCTTTTGCACACCTTAATGCTCTATACAAATGCTAGCTATTTTTGCTGCTGTTACTAGTTGCATGCCCATGAGTAAGTCCCTTGATCTTTCCAATTCTCAGTTTCTTTTATGAGAAAATTCTGACCTGTCCCACAGGGTTGATTGTGAAAAAAGTACTTTGTGAACCTTAAGCTAGTATTTGGCTATGAGTTATTATAAATGAACTAAACTATGATACAGGACCCTTGACTCAGATGAAAAAAACCATAGCATTGTTAATTTATAGTTGGAAAAAACCCTCAGGGGGCTTCTAGTCCAGGCACACATTTTACAGATAAGGAAACCCTAGGTAAAGGATTTTATCAAGGTCATACAAATTGTAAACTGAAGAACTGGGATTTGCCACCCCCTTACCCCCACCCCCAGGCCCTCTGGCACCCAATCCAAAATTCTAGAGGAGAATTAAGAGTCCCTGCTCCCTTTCAAGGTTTTAAGCCTCTGTTTTCTCACCATCTTCCCTTTTTGGGGCTGCCCATCTGCTCTTTGATGTCAGATCCAGAGACCTCACTGTTCTCTTAGTTTCTGAGCTGTTTCCTAAGTAGAGACAATTCTTATTTTTTTTTGTTTTGGAAAAATAAAATTTTTATTTACATATGATCTATTCTTTTAAAAAAAATGATGGAAAGGGGAAACACTTGAATAACATTAATATCTTTAAAAGTCACTAGAAACAAAGCCAAACTCATGTTTTAAAACCAAAAGAAAGTGGTGATCCCTAGTCAGACAAACAGCCACCAAGGAAAAGGGTAAGACTGGGAGAAGATAGCCAAAATCAGATTCCTCTTCCAATGTTTCACTGAAGCTTGTTGGCAACCTCCTAAGTGTTCCTATTTGCAAATATGACTTCCTATTTCAATTAACGACTAGATATTCATATAATTATAGGAAGAACAGAGAATGTTCTCTCCCTCCAGAAAATATATTTGAAGACTCACTAGTTCCAAACCCATTAGAATTCTCTGTTGGGAGCAGGCATTGTTAAAGTCTATTAACCTTATTTCTAAAGTTGAGGCAAAGATTCCATCTCTCTCTAAGTAAAACATCTTCTGAGGGTCCTTTTGGAATGATACAACAACCATCTCTCAGCCTAGAAAGTCACTTGAATATCTTGCCATTGCATCGATTTTTTAGTATTCAAAAACTCTTTTGTATCTGTGCTTAAATGCACTGAATGGTAGCATCCAGGGATGTGAGGGTAGACAGAGAAATGCCTACCAATTAGTATTACTTTTTCAAGTCTGTATCCAGTTGAAAAGCCAGTATAGTTTTAGGGGACAGCTACACCTATGATACAAAGCCCAGAAAGAGAACTTGCTGGGGGAGTTGCTGTCATTCCTAATGGCCATTATTCCACTTTATAGCAGCAGCAATTGGTGTCCAGGTCCATCTTGGAGGAGTCACTGTTTCTAGAGCAATACCTTCAAAGTGGGGCTGGTTAGCATGAAATAGAACTTTTCCAGGAATTGTGTGGAAGGGAAACAGGATGATGCTTACTCACATTTCCCTAAGGTGAAACTGTGACTTTTGGTTTTCCCTCCTACCAATCTACTGGAGCTACTTGACCCAGTTGCAGCAATGAACCCAAGGGATCCAGGGGAGTATTGACTGGTATCTTCTTGGTGTCTCTGGGCAAGATGAACTTCTTTCAGTTTCCTCCCAGCTTAGCCATCTTGGACTGTTCTCTGTCTAGTCCCTTCTGAAGCTTTGTGGTTATAGTCAAAGAGTGTTTGAGGACTGTGTTCTTAGCTAAAATTGCTGCTGTTGATCTCCCCTCTGGTTTAGGAAGGAGCATAAATTTAATCAAATTATAAAAGTCTTCTGAAAGTTTCTATGGAAAAGCTAGAAGATTGTCTCAACAGAGACAACAGCAAGGTTCATCATTGCCTGGTGATGATTTTGCCCTGTGCAACCACAGCAATTGTCAATTCAAAGGCAAACATGTCTGTTCTGGGCAGGTATTGATAGTATCCTTGTAAAATCTCATTGGCCAAGAAGCAACTATCTCCCTCCTCTCCTTGGGGGTTCTGGATTAAAGTCACAAGGTGCAGGTCACCAGTTTGACACATCATGTTAGCAGAAAGGAACCAGTCATCTTCGTTTTCCCCTTCTCCTGAGACATATGGGACATCATCTTGCTTTACACAGATACTGGGTTTGATTTCCGGGTGCACCAGGTCTGAGTGATGGATATACTTCAGCACCATGGAGATTTGCAGGAACATATTCTTGAGTTCTAGCTCTTAGAAAAAAATTTCCAAGTTTCTCATTTTCAGACACAGTGGCCTGCAGGCTCCCACCATGGTGGTACTCATTCTGAACGATCATATGGTCTGCCATTCCTTGCCCATGAGGAGTAGTAACAAATAACATGGGGATGCTGTTCAAGCATTGCATGTGTGTAAACTTCTCACAAAGCTGAGGTTTCATTTGAGGATCCTCCCAAACGTCTTGTTGAGCATTTAATAACTTAAATATATCCATCCAGCCTCTTGATACACTTGTAGATGGAACCAAATGACCCTACCCCAATTTTTTCTAACTCCAGGAATTCTTTTATATTATGGGAAATCATGTTGCTTTCTGTTATGACACATCTCTGAGGAGAATGAAGGAAAGGAGGATAGAATGAATGTGCTTGTCAGGCAGTTCTTGCTCTCCCTTGTCATCAGAGAAGTCAGGTTCCTCACGTTCTTTTCTGGTTTTCCTCTTGCTGCTGATTCAGAGACCATCCTCCAGTAGGATTCTGTGGCAAAGGGGTCCATATTGACCTGATCTGATGTGGACATCAGGTATGGGCTAATGGCAGGTGTAAATTGGGAGTGCTTACACCTTCTCATAGATGGCATTCCAGAAGAACACACATTACTTGTTAGCAGGATCTACCTTCATTCATAGTCTACCTTCCCCTTATTGGTTATTTCCAGTTTATCCTGTATATCACTTACAATTACATTATAAAATAATTTGAAAACAATTACATAATTGTTTACTTAGAGTTGTTTGCATTATCTCCTCTGTGAGATCCTGGACAGTAGGACCAGAGACAGTTTGGATAACAAATCCAGGGTGATGTGGATTAGGGATCAAGTTGAACAGAACTGGGATGCTGCCGTACTATCAAAATCATTTCACAGCAAGACTTTCGAGACTTCCACGGATGCTTTTGCTAAGTCCTCTAGTAAATCACCTCTTTGTTAGAGTCCATTAATTAAATGACTCTAAAACCCTTTATACCCATAAATGTCAAGTGCAGTAATAATAACAAATCAGAAAGAATATATAACTAGTCTTCCTTTTTATACATTGCAAAATTCTCTGATTATACTTTTTCACTAAATATTCCAATAATTACAAAATATCTGTTTCTGTCTTTGTTTTACCCGATGAATTTCATTGATATCAAGCACCTCAGGCAAAGGAACTTCCTCTATGAAAGCAGAAAGACCACTTTTCCAGAATTGATAGGGTTAGGGTTAGAATCAGAGTGCATTTTAGGGTTAAGGTTATGCTATGTCACAGAGGAACTCAGTGACTTCCCTGGGGTCAGACAGTCACTATGCATCAGAGACAAGATTTGAATGTAAGTTTTCCTTACTCCAAAACAGGGTCACTATGTCAAACCACCTCTCCTTGTAGGGAACTTTTAATGAGGAAAGTCCCTCTTAGAATGCAGCTCTGCAGCTGATGTTTTAGGGAGCTGTTTGGAGCACTGAGGCGTTAAGTGAATTACCCAAGGTAACAAAACACAGATATGTCAGAAGCAGGACTTGAACCTGGGGCTTCTTTACATAGAGGTTGGCTCTCTGTTCACTACTGAGTGACTTCTGTCTACAGTGGTGGGGGATTGGGATGGGAGTGAGGGAAACTACTGAAGGCTAGTCAACAGACAATTAAATGGGAACAGCCCACCACCCTACAGAGCTTATGAGAAGACACTGCTTCAAGTCAACTTGAGCTTCTCACTTGTGTGAACTGGAAAAGTCACCTCCCCTTCCTGGGCCTCAGTTTCCTCATTTTAAAAATGGAGTTAGGGAGAGGCTTCTGGAAAGATGGCAGAGTAGGTCAGAAAATTTCAAGCTGTCAAGATTTTCCCCCACAAAATGGTTAAAATAACACCTTAGGGAAAACAAAATGTGGGTAGAGACAAATAATAATAGGGGTGCAACAGGCATCTTCCTGGGACAATTTGAGAAGATTGGAAGAAAAATCCCAGGAAGAGGTTTGGCCCTTGTGATGAGTAAACACCTCCAGGCTAGGGTTCCTTTTAATAATAAGCAGCCAGCCCTGGGGTTGGTTGATTTGAGAGGCTGCCTTGGCTCTAGCCACAGGAACTTTCACCCCCAGGATAGTGAGGGGAGTTGGGTGTTTGAGCCCAGAAAGATTGAGAGAACCTTTGCTGATAAGGAACCCCAGACCCAGCTGTGCTGCAAAGGGCACTGGAGGCAGGAAGGATCCAGCACATGCCCAGGAAGTGCAGAAGCAATGGGGTAGAAAGTCTCTGGCTGTGGACACTTACAGGAGGTTGGAGGCTTGGCTTTGGTTCAAGGCAGGAGGGGAGAACTGAAGATCTGGGGCAAGAGGCACCATTTTTCCATACCCTAGGGATAGAGGCTATTACAAAAATTAAGCTATTACCAAAAAACAAATGCACAGGGAAAGGAGAAAGAATCCAACCATAAAAAGCTATTATGGGAATATTGATGACCGGGGTCATATTCAGAGGAGGATACTGAAATAAATAAAACCCAAAAGAGTAAGGTCATCTGCCCAAAAAGAATTCTTAAGAGATCTTTAAAAAGACTTTAAAAACCAAATGACAGATATGGAGGAAAAACTACAGAAAAAAATAAGAATGATCTAAGAAAAGCAAGAAAGTTATGAAAGGAAAGTAAACCAATTAGAAAAGGAGATCCAGAATCTTAAGAAAGAAAATGACACCTTGAAAATTAAAATTGAGCAAAGTGAAGAGAGAGAAATTATAAGAGATCAAGAAATAATTAACCAAAATATGAATAATGAAAAAATAGAAGAGAAAGTGAAACATGTCGTAAGAAAAACAACAGATATGGAGAATAGATCAAGAAGAGAAAATATAATAAATAACCAGACTAACTGAAAGTTATGATCAAAACAGAATCTTGATACAATAATATAAGAAATAATTTTTTTAAATTGTCTTGAAGCCTTAGAGCAAGGTGGGTAGGGGGGAGTAGAAATCACCACTTAGAAGAGATCCTATGAGGAAAACACAAAGGAATATCATAGTCAAATTCTGAGACACCCAACTCAAGGACAAAATATTAAAAGAATCAAGATTAAATTAATTCAAATATGATGGTGCCACAATTAGATTCATACAAGACTAGGCAGCAGAGACATTAAAGGACCACAGGTCTTGGAACATAATATATCGAAGAGCAAAGGAACTGGGTCTCTGGCCAAAAATGTTGTACCCTGCAAGGTTAAGTATTATCCTGAGTGAAAAAAATGGACATTTGATAAACTCTCAAACTTTCAAGACTTTGTTAAAAAAACAAAACTCTGAACTTAATAGAAAATTTGACATATCAGAAGCAAGAGAAATATAAGGTATATACCAAAGATTGATTATACTACTTACTTTTTATGTTTATAAAATGTAAAATATATGTCTAAGATTCTTATTAATAATTGGGCAGCTCATAAGTAGGATTGGGGAAAACCTGAGTAGGATATGAATTTAAAAAGTAAAACCATTTAGAAACAGCTGAAAAGAGTAATAATTTTATACAAATGAGGTGCAAAAGGAAGAACCAATACAGAGGAATTAGGTGGGGGAGGAGGGCTGGCAGTTCTGGTAGTTCTGTTTTCATCAGAAATGCGTTTAAGAGGCAACAATACATATATATTTAGAAGAGTGCAAGAGTCTTCTAAATTCAGAAGAAATAAAATGATAGGGGCATAGGGAGTGGGGAGAGGACAAGGGAGGGATCTTTAGTGGGGAGGGATAGGGAATAGGCAAAAGGCGTGTATAGAAGGGTGTTTAGATTTATGGGAATGGGTGGATAGAGGAGGGAATCCTTGGAGGGTAGGCAAGTAATAGGAGGGCAAAGTAATGGGTAGAAGTTAAGTAGAGGAGGCAGGAGGGATAGGAAACAAGAGATATGCTCAAACATAAAAACAAAGATCAGGAGTAAAATATGTTTGGGAAAGTATATGTCTATATAAGTATGTGTATGTAGATAGAGAGAGAGAGGGAGAGAAAGAGAGAAAGAGAAAGAGGTAGGTAGGTAGATATAGAGAAACATATCTAAACTTTATTGTAGCCTTCTTGGGGAGAGAAAGAACAAAGTGAAAAAGTACACAGCGAAAACAAAAGAACTCACAAGGAAGCAAAGATGGCAATTTTCAACACGCGTATTATTTATCATAGATTTTCTTGAAATGAAAAGTTAGTTACATAATTGCAATCTTTTCTTTTGTTCTGTTATGCACATGACATGCTTTTTTTCTTTTTAACTTTGTATTTAAGTTCAAATATGTGATATGTTTTTGATATGTTTTTGTGATATGTTTTTGATTCTTTTTTTAATTCTGTATTTGTGTTCTGGTGTTTGAGTCTAAAATAAAATTTTTTAGAATGGAGTTAGATCAGATATCTTTGAGGTCCTTTCCTGCTCTAAATCAATCACCTGAGATAATATGTAAATGGTATCTGTGTAAATGTGTATGTATGTGTGTGTGGGATGTTTTGTTTTTGTACATGTAGGTGTTATGCACTCACATGGGTCTGTCTTAGTGCAGCTCAGGGAGACAAGAGTAGATATTTTTAGCTTCTCCTCCCCTCACCCTTCTCCAAGAAAGAATGACTTCTGCCAACAGAGGAAGCAGGAGGTTGGGCCAGAGGCTGGTCACTCTGCTCTCCTCCAAGAAGCTAAAATTAGATCTATCATCCCCCATAAATATTGCTAGTCTAGAAGAAGTAATTTTAGGTTGAAACTATAGTCCTGATTGCCATCCCTTAACAGGAAAGAGGTGATCCGAGCTCTATATCCAAGATGTGACTCCCTCTCCACTAAATGCCCATTCCACAATGAACATATATAACAAAAAAAAAAATTCACCATTTATCTATGATATATAAGAAAGTATATGTGTATATATACATATATTGCATGCATATATGTGTATGTATGTTTTTAAGATATTTGACAATACAGAACGAATGAGCTCTCCTATTATGAGTGAAATGACAGCTCAATCAAAGACACACAGAGAGAGACAGGCAGATAGACAGAGACAGAGAAAGAAATGAAGAGAGACAGAAAGAGAGATAGAGACAGAAACAGACAGACAGACAGAGAGACAGAATAAGAGAGAAAGCAAAAGAGAGACAGAGACAGAGACTCTCTCAGATTTCACTTACGAGGAAATTCCCCAAATTTCTGGTGTAGCAAATTGGAGACATGGACATGATATAGAAGACAATTTTTCCACACATCAATATCTTCCTAGGATCTTTCTCTCCATTCAGGGACATGAAGAGAAGTTGAAATTATACATCTTTTCTTTCAAAGATAGAAACTCAAAGAAGCAGGTTCTCTCTTTTTTCCAGCTTGGCACTGGATAATTCATCTCCACCAGTGAAGGGAGAGTCCCATTAAATTGGCCCTTTGAGCAAAGCATTACATATATAAAATGTTTAAACACTTTATAAACCTTAAAGCACAACATAAATGCTAGCTAATATTATTGAATTAATGTGGAAAAGTAGTAATCATTAGAAACCCCTTGGGTAACTAAATAGTGCAGTAGATAGAAGGCTAAATTCTTAGCAAGATGACCTAAGGTTAAATCCTGCCTCAGATGCTTGCTAGCTGTATGATCCTAGTACACACTAGGTGTTTAATAAATGCTTAATAACTGATTAATTGATTTGTCAATATGAGATTATAAGTCTATTTTCAGTCAACTAGCATTTATCAAACATCTACCATTATGTTAAATGCTTGAGCTATAAAGAAAGGCAAAAAACCAGACACTGCTCTTAAGGAGCTCATAGTCTAATAAAGATGATAAGCAGGCAACTATGTAAAAATTAGTTATATGGAGAATAAATTGAGGGAATTTACTGAGGGAAAGTACTAAGATTAAGGAGGACTAGGAAAAGCTTCTTGCAAGTGAGGCTTTATCTAAGATTGAAGGAAGCCAGAGAAGTTAGGGGGTAGAGTTGGTGTTTTAAGCATGATCAGTTAATCACCAGCCACTGATTAAATTCCTACTATATGTATGTACATATCTATCTACCTATGTATCTCTCTCTATATGCATGTACATATCTATATGTGTGTATATGTAATATATTATATATATATACATATATATAAAATAAATGTAAAGAAAATAAATGTAAAGTAGTTAGGAAAGGAGAAGGTGTTAGGAGTGGAAAAAATAAATAGCTGTCCTCTACCTGAACTCTCCATTATTCATGTAGTACCTTTTCTTGAAGAGTCCACATTAATCACTTTTCCGGGAGGCCCTAGGTATGAGCTGTACTTAGGCTTTATTTAAAAGGCTTTTCCTGGAACTCTAGGGTAAGAGCAATGCACCAGAACAAGATGAGAAAAAACCTTCTCCTTTAAGGTCAGGCTTTCATAGTATCACCGCCCCATCCCTGTCACCAGCAATGAGTAATTTATTATTGCATGATCCCATGATGGTATTATAATTCTCCTTTGCTATTAGGAGTAGTTTTCAAAGGAAAGAAACCTCATTCTTCTGATAAGAGTCCAACCAGACTAGTCTGGTGACAGCTCTTATCAGTGGTCACTATCTTTAATAACAAAAGGGAGCATTTATATAGTACTTTAAGGTTTAATGAGCACTTTACAAATATTATCTCAAGCTAGATGTCCAGCTCTAGCTCTAGGATCCTGTGATTTGAACTCATTTATCTTCTGGAGGCATTAGTTTCCTCATCTGTTAAACAGAATTCAATAGAGAGTAGGTTCCACTTGCTGATTCTCTGAATCCTAGGAGTGCCTGTCATTCTCCTCCACCTCAAACTCTCCTGCAATCATTTTTTTGTTCCCTCACTTCCCCTAAAAGGAGACTGCATTGTCAGGTGGAAGGCCAAGGCTCTCTTCCTTCTCAGTGGAATCCTTCATGAAAAAAAGAATTGAACATCTACCCCAAAAGCAATGGTCTGGCCATGGTCTGACTGGGGTGGTTGTGTCTTGCTCAGTCAATATATTGTCACAAACTTCCTACTAGCAATGTTCCAAAGACAAATATCCTCCAAAGGATAAAAAAAGAGGAGGAGGAAGTCTATTGGCTTGTTAGAAAGCAACATGTCAAGGCCCTGGGGATGAGTTCTACACAGGGTGATGGGGATCAGAGCTGGAAGGAGTCACAGTTCTCCTAACTCCTAATTTTATGGATGGGGAAACTGAGGCCCAGACAAGTGAAGTGACTTTCCCAGATTCCCCAGATTTGAATCTAGATCTTGCTGGTTTCAGGAAGAGCACTTTGACCATTATGCCATATAACTATAGATTCAGACCTGGAAGGGACCACATCATTCAGCTAGCCCAGCTCCTCATTTTACAGATGAGAAAACTGAGGCCCAGAAAGGTTAAGACCGAAATAGGACCCTCCATTCTTGTCCCCATACCCTAGCTGCTCTGAAACAGCCTCTTGGTACTTTTGGAACCCTGGAACCTCACAAGTGGGAGGGCATTAGAGGTGATCTCACTCAACCTCCCCCCTCAGGAGCCAGTGAACTCTTCTAAATCAGCACCATGCCAAGGAATGGAACTGGATATATGGGCCTTGAGAATGTAGGAAGGAAGGAAGGAGCTGAAAAGACTTTGAGGATTGAGGGGGAGGCCATGGAACTCTGGACTTAGAGGACCGAGGTCCAAAGTCCAATGCTATTGACACTTCATGAGTGACCTTGGACAGTTCCTTGACTTTCTGGACTTTCCTCATCTATAAAAGGAGTGGATTTGTACCAGCTGTCCCCTTCCACTTCACAGTCTCTTTATTAGATTAGCACCCATCTGATTGCAACATGGGCTCTGTGCAGCTGAACCAGTTCAAACCAACTCTTCTGATTGTTAGATTTTTCAGGGTGAGTGTTAATATGTTGGAAATCAGCAAATGTTGCAAATCAAGGCTTTATTGTTTGGTTTATTGATTGTGTAGACTAAGGAAATAATAAAGAACACAACGCATGTCACCTCTACAGATGGGGGATGTATGTGACATTAACAAAGACATTGTTAAACATTTATTGGTACAGCCCTGGTCCCGTATTATAAATGTAGCATAGTGAAAAGTGGTGAGTTTAGAATCAAGGAAGCTCGTTGCTCAACTTCAGGCCTTGCCACAAGGAAGTGTGATTTTAGATGAATTCCTCATCCATTCCCCTTATCCATGCATATAGTGAGGGGGTTGATGTTGATGGCCTCCAACATCCCTTCCAGATCAAAATCTCCAAGGTTGTTTGGTGTAACTCACCCTTAAGCATACATCATGTTAGGTTTGTAACAACCCAATGAGGCATGAAGTAGAGGTATACGGGAACATTTGTGGTTTTGGCACTCCCAACATGGGACTCCCTCCATCAAGACAAATCTCACCCCATCGGTGTGACAGCTAAAATCAGAGGCCCTGGGTTCAGCCCAAAGCTTTATCTCTTGCTACTTGAGTAAATTAAATATCACTTAATCTCTCATGCTTCATTTTCCCCATCTGTAGTCAGGATGTCAGACTGGAAAGGTGCCAAATTCTTTCTGGACTTTAATCTATGAACCCATGACTCATCTTAAGACTCTTAAGAGATGAGTGGCCTATGACAAAGAGGTCTCATGACTTACCCAGGGTCATGCAACTAGAAAATGTAAGTGGCATCTTATTGACCTCAAGTATAGCAGTCTATCCACTGCCTTTTTTTCTTTCTGGTTAATATACTGCATACAAATGTAAACACCTCCCTACAGAGAACATGAAGACAAGAGAAGGCCCCAAGAATTATTACAAGAGCACTCTGAGCTTACTTTTTAAGGTTTAGACTTTAGGGCTTATAGAGCATTGGGAGACTTTGAAATCTTACCCCCCCTACACACACAGAAATTCTTACCTTTCATTATTGCAGAACCAATGCCTATTATTCCTTGGAATATGTGAACAAGAGAAAAACCTTGGCTTTTATTTCAAAAACCTGCAAAGTAAATTAAGGCATTCTTTAGCTTGTGCATATTGTCAGCTAATTCAGTTTCCCCAGCTCCCCCATGATCCCCACCCCCACCCCCAGCAGGCCCTCCCACTTGTTCCAGAGAGGCTTAGAAAATAGCACGTCACCCACTCAACTCCTTGTCTCTTTCTTCAAGGAAAATATTTATATGATACCACAGAGAGGGTTTCCATGGCAGTGATGACTTTCACACAGTTGCCTTGACAACTGCTTGAGGCTGTCTTGAGCAATTTGAAGTACTCTTCTTGGACAAATAAGGAGAACCTGTTAAAAGTGACATCCAGTCTACGGAAGAATCCAGAGCCTTGAAATCTCTCCATTCCATTTTTCTTTTTTAATCCTTAATTCATTTTTCCTTTCTTTTCTTCCTTTTTCTCATCCATCCCTTCCATTTTTCATTTCCCTGAGCATTCTCTCTTAGTCTCTTTATTTTTTTTTCTCTTTCCCCTGCCCCCACCCGGGATACTTTCCGAGTATTATGTTTTGATTCACTATGAAGGCAACTTCTGAGAGTCCTGGGAAGGGTTAAAGACATGGCATGTAGGGACCATGCCAAAGATAACAGGAGGGAGAACAAATAGACACACGGTCCTTTTTATAGAGCTTGGGGACCCTGCTGGTGGGGATAGGAGGCGGGCTTCTGCAGGTCTGAGAAGCAAGCCTGAGAGGAAAAAATGTCTCTCATGGAGACCAGGTTAAATTTCCCCACTCTTCTAATATGGTATGATCTTTTCTACATTTGATCAATTTCCTAGTCCTCCACTGGAAGAAGAGGAAAGTTGTGGTGGAAAACACTTTGGGCTGGGACTTAAGAGACCTAGGTAGAGTCCCAGCTCTGCTATGGGCTGGATTTGTTCAAGATGCTTCCTTTCCCTGTGCCTCAGTTTCCTCAGCTGTATAATGAAGTATTTTTATGATATTATAAGGTCCTCCAAACTCTAGCAGTCCTGGCTCATATTAACCAGGGCAGGGACTCTTTCATTTTTGTTTTACTATCTATAATCCCTAACACATTGGCTGATACATAGTAGGTGCTTAATAGATGCACACTGATTGATTATTAATTGATCAAAAACCTATACTTCTCCCCTCCCCAAGACACTTACTCACCTGATTCTTCAAATTTTTCCTTCAAGGGAAAAATTTTAATAGGACATATCTATTAATTAAGCCTGGAAATGAGAGAGAGAGAAAGGGAGAGAGAAATGATGAAAATTCTATAGATAGATGATAAAGATGGTAAAGACAGGTAAATAGTATAGAGATAATAGCTGATAGAGATAGGTAGATAGACAGATATACATGTACATAACTTGAGAAGCTCAGAGTTTGAATCTTGTCACTGTCACCAATTGCTTCAGAAAGTCACCTAAGTTATCTGGGCTGCAGTTTCATTCCGTGGGAATTGAGAAAGTTGGACCAGATGGCATCTGAGGTCAATTCTGGCTCTAAATCTATGATCGACCCTGTGATCATGTCCCTCTCCTGTCCAACAAGCCAACCCTTATAACAAACAATGAAAAAGAAAGGAAAAAAGAAAAGTTCAGCAAAACTAACCGATATATCAATCAAGCCTGAAAGTAAAAGTAGTGCTCCACACCCATAGCCCACCACCTCCCAACTCTGCAAAGAAGAAAAGAAAGGACATTTTCTCAGTTTTTCTCTGGGACCAACCTTGATCACTATAGTCACATAGCCTTAAGCTTTCTCCAGTTTAGTTCTTTCCATTTATATTATTGCTGTCATCATGAATATAGGTTTTTTTTTAAATTTCTGCTTATTTCTCTCTGCATCAGTTCGTATAAATCTTCTCTGGGGACTTTCTATGCACAACTGGACAGAAAAATATCATCCTGCTTACAGGACCACTTGATAAATTAGGTGCTTTGAAGATTGAAAAACCTTTGGGAATCAGTAGCTTTCCCTGCTAAGGAAATTTCCTTGAAAGAGTTCATTCACTATTACTAGAATTTGTTTTTAATTTTTTCTTCATTTGTGGAAGTAGTTCAAGACAGAAGCCACACCCAGAGACCAATATTGCTGACCTGTTTTCCTCCATCCTTTCTCCCAGTCTGTATCTGATGGTGGAAATGCCTTGTAGAGAAAGAAAGCAAATCATTTAGATTATTTTCTTCTTCATGAAAGATCTTAAAGTTAAATAGGATCTCAGAGGCGATTCATCTAGGCTATGCCCTCTACACTATCCCTTACAAGTAGTCATTGATTTTCAGCTTGGAAACCTGAAACCCCACGTTTTCCAGGAATGGAAAAAAGACCCAATCTACTTCTGAGCAGCCATAATTGTTAAGCATTTTTTTCTTGTGTCAAGGCTAACTTCTATAAAACAAACATTGCTCCTTCTTTAGCCCTTTGGGGATAAGCTGAGAAGCAAGGGACTCATACTCAACTCTTTTATGTCTTGGGCAAGTAGAATTTTTAGAAACTAAGTATGATGGGGGCAGATGGGACTAACCAATTAAGGTCCAGTGCAATATCCCCTGCCTAGTTCCAATCCAAGATGTGAAGACTTGGTGAATTTACTTCCAGCCATGAGTGACTGAGGGACTGATACCAGGGTAATAAAAAATCTTCCAATAAGATAAAAAGATGGAACTGAGAGTACAAAAAACAAATTCAGATGGAAAATCTCAACTTTTTAATGGCTCTTGAATAAGGCAAATTGCTATGAGCCACTCGGTGGAGAAAAGGCAGGCTGCCCACCAGCTGCTGTATATATGAGTATATGGCCACCCTGTTTCTTTCCTTATTACTTTTTTCCTCATCTTAGATAATAGAATGGATAGAGATGGAACAGACCAGGTCACAATCTCATGAGTTTCAAAAGATCAGAAGACCCAAATGAGGTTCCCTCAGCAACCAGAATGAGTAGTAGAGACGACCAAAGCTAGTGGCAGCAATCTGAGTCTACTGAATGATCTGACTGGCCCAGGTCAGTACTATATTGGCTGTTAGTGAAGATGCCATGTCATTCAAAGAGATAGCCCAGCTGAGCAAGGGAAAAACTCATCCATCAGTGATACCGCACCCAGAACTGTACTTGGTAGGGACTCTACAACAGGGCCAAGAGTCACAAGATCCTTGGTCCTATGGTCACTTGGTCCCCAAGTCACTTGGTCCCATGGGACTGGGTGTATGCAGAGGACAGAGTGCCCTCCTCAGAGGATATTTTTTATAACTTCTCCACTTTCTATATCTTCTCAGAAGATATTTCTTTTCTTTTAAAGCTGATGACAGCTGGTTGATTGACATTAGTGAAAACAGCTCACAAGCAATAGTTTCAGAAGCCACAACCTCTGGAATCTGAGGGAGGAGTAGTTAGGTCACTCCAAAAACTAACTTTCCAGTGTGAGCTGGGGCATGAAGACTGAGCGCAGAAGGAGTGTTGCACCCCAAATAGAGTGGGTAATAGGTTGATAATTTTCAAAGGTAGAGGAAAGAATTTAGATTAAAGACCATCTCTAGAAGAAGATGATTTATTTCATTTCCCCAAAAGTGTTCTTGATATTTAGGGCTTGAATAACATCCTCATTCAGACTTCTTTAGATCTCCTACTTCCACCATTAATTAGGGCCCACAGCCTGCTTCTATAGAAGTAAGGCTGGCAGGACTGAAAGATTCCCCTTTCTCATGGAAACCAAAATCAAAGGCATTTGTAAGTGTAATTGTCATATTATTTGCTAGTATAGTTCCCATTAATAATAGTATTTCACAGGTATGTAGTTTAAAAAAGCACCTCCTTTAAAAAAAAAAAAGCCTAATGAGGTTGGTGCTATAAATTTTGTTATCCCATTTTAGAGATAAATTGAGCCACAATGAAGTTAAATCACAGATTCTGAGAGTTGGAAGGGACCTCAGTGGCCATCTAGTCCAAATCATACTTAAAAGGAATCCTTACTACACTACACCCAACAAACAGTTATCCATCAATGCTGAGATGTTTGCTATGTGTCAAACACTCTGCTAAGTCCTGGGGACACAAATAGAAAAGCAAAGACAGTCCTTGCCCTCAAGTAGCTCCTATTTTAATAGCAGGCAATGCACAAAGGGGAGTGATGACCAGAGAGGGGCACTTTGACCCAAAATGGGGCAGTGATGGAGAGTGCAGCCATGGGGAGCAATGGCAGAATGGATTGGAATTATGGAGGTGGGAGGTGACTGGGATTGTACTAGTCCAATGGCAAGGCAAAGAAGTAGCAGGAATTAAATTCCATTTCTTTCATGTCATCTCATCCATGTTCCAGGAAAATCTATCTATTGATTCTAAATCAATCCTTCCCCAGCCTGCAAGCACAGGCTCTATCCTTGTATTTTAGACTTGGATGGGGCTCACTGCATGTAATGATCTTTTCAAGTGACTAAGGATGAAAAATAGTTTGGTGACTGGTTTTAGATGAGTGATGCTTTAAGGAAGATGGAGCAAGAGAAATTCTCTTCTTTCCAACAACCAGACTATCTGTGTCCATTCTATAGAACACCGAACTTGGAGCCAGGAAGAACTGGGTTCAGAGCCTTCCTTGGATGCTTCAAGGCTGTGCAACCTTGGGGAAAGTCTCATCTCTTCTCTGAACTTGAGTTTTCTCTAGGGGGAGGGGATTAGATAACATCTAAATTCTCTTCCAACTCCAGAGTAGCTTACCTGGGAAAAAAGGATTTGGGGTGGAAGGGGGGAGTCTGTAGGTCATAGCTTGAACAAAGACTAAAAGAAAGGATTTGAATGAGAAAAATCAGAAAACTGAGCAAATGAGACTGTTCCGCTTTCCATATGACTGCTTCTCTGCTGGAAAAAAATCTCTACATAAAATTATATACACACACATATAATATACATACATACATACATTTTTCATCCCTTTTTCTTCTGGTAGGACTAGCAACAGTACCACAAGGACATCTATAACCGTAATCAAAGCTTCAGAAACTCAGTCACGACTCCTGGGCTCAGACGTGGGTCATTGCTATGTGGGTGGTGAGAAGGGGTCTGACAGACAATGGGAGTGAATGAAACCCCTCCTTTCCCTCTCAAATCACGGCTCGATCTAGTGGTGCCTGCAGTGGGGGCTATTGTAAAGTTGAAAGCAACAGAACAAAAGCAATCTCCCCCCTCCACCCCCGCCTCCAGCAACTGAACCTCAGTTCCTGTGACACACATCAATGGTAGCACTTGCAGGTCTCTATTCTTCCACCCACCGGTGGTAGCTTCAGTGGACCTAATGGAGCCCCGACTCCCTTTTGAGTTCTTGAGATGATTGGCACTTCTTTCCATCTGTTTGTGAGCCCTGATGGACAGGCCATGTGCCCCAAGTTTGGGGATAAGCTAAGGTGTTCTATTTTCCATCTCATTCACATCCCACTCTTAGAATCATAGAATTTCAGAGACGGAAGGGATCTGGAACTGAATCAGTCCAAACCCTCTCATTTTTCAGGAGAGGAGAATGACTTGCCAAGAGTAAAGCTAACAATCTCTAAGTATTACTGGTTCCTTAAGAGAAAAATGTCATGAAACTAGCCAGTCTGATCTGCCTCCCAGAAACAGAGAGGAGACATTTCTCCTTTCTGATATCTCTGTACTGGGGATTGAGACCTTATGCTCTGGGTAATCCCATAAGGTCCACTGAGGCTCCCCTAGACATTTGTAATCAAGGGAGAAGAGGAGAGAGGAGAAATAACAGCCCTCTTTAAGTATGTGAAGGGCTATCAAATGAAAGAGGGATCAGGCTTGGTCTATTTGGTCCCAGACAACAAGACCAGATGTAATAGGAGGAAATGGGAGAGAAGCTGATGATGGAAACCATTTGTAATTTGTATGAAGAATGACTCACACTCTAGCCCATAAACAATCATGATAGCTCACCTTTTTTCTCTTGTGAGTTCTACATCTCCAGGGACCTCAGCAGTCCTCTGGGTTTCTAGTACAATTCAGAAATGAAAAATGCTCAGGCTTAGCAGATGGGACCTGCACAGTCCATATACTCACAGAACCCAAAAACTGGGTGTGCTCTTCATTGTGACTATCTGTTGCTGCTCCACACCTCCAGCTTCTTGTTGGTTCAGGAATTCCCCCATTTGGTGCAAAGGCTTGATGTTGCCCAGAAAGTCCCCTGCTTGACTTGGGGACACCTCCACTTGATCCAAGAATTTTAGTCCAGCAACTCTACTGGTTTCAGTATCCCTTTATGGTCACCTCTGCTACAATGTGGGTTTAAGTCCCGGCAGCTTCAGCTTGGTCTAGGTTGAGCAGTGACATCCTTCCCTGAGATTTTGGGTGTCCTGGATATGTAGACCTCCTTCAAAAAATTGGTTAAAGTCTGTGTGTTTCTTTTTTTTTCCTTTGCATTTAGTTTTCAACATTACTCTCCACAAGATTTTGAGTTCCAAATTTCCTCCCCATATGTCCCTACCCTCACCCCAAGACACAGTACATTCTGATTATCCCTTCCTCCAATCTGCCCTCCATTTTATCACACCACTCTCTTCTCTTATTCTCATCTTCTCTCTTTTCTTGTAAGGCAAGATAGATTTCTATACCCCATTGCCTGTATTTTTTATTTTCCAGTTGCATGCAAAAACAATTCTCAGCATTTGTTCCTAAAACTTTGAGTTCCAACTTCTCTCCCTTTCTCCCTCCCCATCTATCCCCTTGAGAAGGCAAGCAATCCAATATAGTCTATAAATGTGTAGCTTTGCAGAAGACTGCCATAATAGTCATGTTGTGAAAGACTAACCATATTTCGCTCCATTCTATCCTGCCCCTCATTAATTCTATGCTCTCTTTTTTCCCTCCCCTAAAATGTTTACTTCTAATTATCCCCTCCTCCCATCTGCTCTCCCTTCAATCATCCACTCCATCCCATTTATCCCCTTCTCTCCTACTTTCCTATAGTATTCATACCAAATTGAGTGTGCATGTTATTCACTCCTTAAGCCAAATGTGATGAGAGTAAGCTTCACTTTTTCCCTCTCACCTCCCCACCCTTTCCTCTCCTTTGAAAAAACTTTTTCTTTCCTCTTTCATGAGAGATAATTTGTCCCATTCCATTTCTCCCTTTCTCCTCCCAATATATTCCTCTCTCACCCCTTAATTTTATTTTTTTAGATAGCATCTCTTCCTATTCAACTCACCCTGTGCCCTCTGTCTATATATGTGTATAATCCCTCCAACTACTCAAATACTAAGTTTCAAGAATTACAAATATTATCTTTCCATATAGGAATGTAGACAGTTCAACTTAAGTTCCTTATGATTTCTCTTTCCAGTTTACCTTTCATGCTTCTCTTGATTCTTGTGTTTGAAAGTCAAATTTTCTATTCAGTTCTGGTCTTTTCATCAAGAATGCTTCTAAGTCTTCTATTTCATTTTCCCCCTGAAGTATTATACTCAGTTTTGCTGGGTAGGTGGTTCTTGGTTTTAATCCTAGTTCCTTTGACACATGGAAAATCATATTTCAAGCCCTTGGATCCTTCAGTGTGGGAGCTGTTAGATCTTATCTTATCCTAATTGTATTTCCAGAATACTTTGTTTCTTTCTGGCTGCTTGAAATATTTTCTCCTTGACCTGGGAACTCTGGAATTTGACTACAATATTCCTAGGAGTTTTTCTTTTGGGATCTCTTTCAGAAGGTGATTGGTGGATTCTTTCAATATTTATTTTACCCCCTAGTTCTAGAATATCAGGGTAGTTTTGATAATTTTATGAAAGATGATGTCTAGGCTCTTTTTTTGATCATAGCTTTCAGGTATTCCCATAATTTTTAAATTGTCTCTCCTGGATCTATTTTCCAGGTCAGTTGTTTTTCCAATGAGCTATTTCACGTTATCTTCCATTTTTTCATTCTTTTGGTTTTCTTTGGTGATTTCTTGGTTTCTCAGAAAGTCATTAGACTCCATATTTTCCATTCTAATTTTGAGAGAACTATTTTCTCCAGTGAGCTTGTGAACCTCTTTTTTCCATTTGGCTAATTCTGCTTTTGAAAGCATTCTTCTCCTCATTGGCTTTTTGAACCTCTTTTGCCAGTTGAGTGAGACTATTTTTCAAGGTGTTACTTTCTTCAACATTTTTTTGGGTGTCCTTTACCAAGGTATTGACCCATTTTTCATTCTTTTCTTGCATCTCTCTCATTTCTCTTCCCAGTTTTTCCTCCACCTGTCTAACTTGATTTTCAAAATCCTTTTTGAGCTCTTCCATGGCCTGAGACCACCAGACATCCACCTGGGATGTCTGGGATACAGAGGCCCCAACCTCCACATCTTTCCCTGATGGTAAGAATTGTTCCTCGTCGTCAGAAATGAAAGGCGGGAACATCTGTTCCCCAAGAAAGTAGCTTTCTATGGTCTTATTTTTCTTCCCTTTTCTGGGCATTTTCCCAGCCAGTTACTTGACTTCTGAGATTTCTCTCCACCCCCGCCTAGATCTGCCTAGTTAGTGCTTGGGGTCTGAGATTCAAATGCTGCTCCCCAGCCTCGGGGCTTTCAGTGGCAGGCACGGCTGCTATTCAGTTTAAGTTCTGGAGCTAGGGTGGGGGCAGGGCCGCCTCCCAGGCTCAGTTCCCTCGGGGGGTTTATGTGCAGACCTTTGGTAATGGACCCGAGCCCCTGCCTGCTCCAGGAGTGCCTGGCCACTGCTGCCTCTGCCACTGCCTCTGCCGTTGCCTCCCGAGGGGGCCTGAGTCATGGAGACACCCCGCTCCCTTCTTGGCCAGCCCAGAAGTCTCTCTCACTGACCTGTAGTGCCTGTGGGTGGAGGGGCCTTCGTGGCTGCTGGGGATTCCATCCCTGAAGCCTGCTCGGGTCTGCTCCTCTGGGGCTGTGCGGCAAGGGCAGTGCAGGGGTGGGCTCTGCTTTCTGGAGTGCGATGGACCCCTGGGGATGGCTTTCCAGGGCTCTCTGGACCGGAAATCTCTTCCACTGTGTTTCTGCATGGCTTGCAGTGCTCCAGAATTTGTGGGGAGTTCTTTTTACAGGAAATTTATGGGCTGTGGGTTTGGAGCTAGCATATGTGAATCTTTCTACTCCGCCATCTTGGCTCCTCCCTAAAGGTGTTATTTTCTTCAGCATTTTTGGGTCTCCTTTAGTAAGCTGCTGACTCTCTTTTCATGATTTTTTTGCACCACTCTCATTTCTCTTTCCAATTTTTCCTCTACCTCTCTTACTTGATTTTCAAAATCCTTTCTGAGCTTTTCCGTGACCTGATACTATTGCATAACTTTTTTTGGAGGTTTTGGATATAGAAACCTTGACTTTTATGTCCTTCTCTGATGGCGTGCTTTGTTCTTCCTCATCTAAAAGGATGGAAGAAAATACCTGTTCACCAAGAAAGTAACCTTTTGTAGCCTGATTTTTCCCCCCTTTTTGGGTATTTTCCCAGCCAGTTATTTGACTTTTGAGTTCTTTGTCAAGTGGACGGTATACTCTAGGGACCTGTAAGTTCTCAGTTCCTCCAAGGGGATACAATCAAGATAGAGAAGTTTACTCCTCTCCTGGTCTGGGGGCAATCACAAGCACTCTTCTGCCCAGCATCTGTGAATAGGATTCCCTCTCCAGAACTTCCACCAGCTCCACCAGCCCATGCTCCTCCTGACCCCAGAACCATCACTCAGTATTGAGATCCAGATTAGTAGCTTGAATCCCCCAGGGTCTCTAGGCCAAGAGCTCCAAAAATGAACACTGCTGTGCCTGGGGCTAGGCTAGGGCAGGACCCTGCTCCCTTCTCACCTAGGTGAAAGAATTTTCTCACTGACCTTTGAAGCTGTCTTTGGTGTTTGTATGTTGAGAAATCTGGGAACCACTGCTGCTACCCATTATTCTGCACCCTGAAGCCTGCTCCAGTCCTGTCCCTGCTGTGTCACACAGCCAAGACTGGACTGAGTTCTGCTCTGAGCCTGGAGCAATAGACCTTTCCTGTTAGCCTTCCAGGCTACCTTGGGCTGGAAATCTCTTTCACTGTCATTTTATGGCTTCTGCTGCTCTGGAATCTGTTTGGTCATTTTTTACAGGTATTGTATGGGCTGTGGAGGGAAATTTTCTACAGGTCCATCCTTCTACTCTGCCATCTTGGCTCTGCCCCCTGTGTGTTTCTTTCATAGGAAAAATGATTCAAAGATCTAGTTTCTAAGTCTAACTCCCAGTCCTACCACATGATGACATTACTCTCCCCAAGGTCATCAGTGACCTCCTTATTTTCATACAAAAAGGACTTTTCTCAGGTTTTGATTAATTGTCTATATCTCTTGTAGTCCACAAATTTCTCTTGAATTGATTCAAAGTTAATCACTGAGGGAAGGAATAAGGAAGCAGGTGGGTGAAGAGTGTGCCAAGGTCTCTATGGTACCCAATGATTGTCCCTAAGGGAACACCACTGATGAAGTACATGACCTATCCAGTTACATGCTTTATGGAGCTTATGACTAATTACATATTCACTAACCACAATCAAGCATTGGTTATGTATCCTATATCACACTAAAGAATGGCCCCCAAGAAAAGAGGATGGAAGAAGAAGACTTAGATTCCAATCTCATCTCTGGTGTTTACTACTTTGTGACCTTGGGTGAGTTATGTAGACACCATGGGTCTCAGTTTCCTCTTCTGTAAGATGAAACCTGCATTTTATCTCTCCACTAGACCCAGTTGCCCTTATAAAGGTTTAATAGTCAATTTCCTCTGCTAACATAACAATTTCCAGACCATCAGGAGATTTCTTATCTAAATTATATACCTCCTATTCGGTTTACTGGGGCCTTTAAGGTTAAGCTTCCTTGAAAATCTCCACAATTGTATTGTAAGCTCCGTGAAGGCAGGGACTATCTTTTGCTTCTTTTTGGCACTTAGCACAATGCTTGGCCAGTAATAGACTTTTAATAAATGCTTATTGATTGATTGAAAATCTCATCCAGTTAGTGAATACTGCTCATCTATTGCCCATTTTTTCTATACTTCCTACACCTAGCAGAGCCCAAGATCCCAGTCCCATCCCAGCACTTTTATTCTCTTAAAATGCTGCTTCTTCCCCCAACTTTCTGGCTATTCTTTTCTTCCTTGGCTTCTATGGTCCTATGCTACCATGGCTCTCCTCCTGCCTCTCTGCCCAATCCTTCTTCCTCTCATTTGCCAGCTTTCTTTTCTTCTTTCTAACCACAGGCATTAGTCCCCAGGTTCCTTTCCTGGCCCCATTCTCTTTCCTCTCTGAACTATCCCTTGATAATTTATTTTTTTATAATTAATTTATTTAACTTTTAACATTCATTTTCACAAAATTTTGGGTTCCAAATTTTCTCCCCATTTGTCCCCTCCCCCACCCCAAAATGCCAAGCATTCTAATTGTCCCTTTCATTGATCTTGCCCTCTCTTTTAACATCTCTCCCTTCCCTTGTCCCCATTTCCTCTTTTGTCCTGTAAGGCCAGATAACTTTCTGTACCCTGTTACCTGTATTTCTTATTTCCTAGGAGCCAGAACAATACTCAACAGTTGTTCCTAAAACTTTGACTTCCAACTTCTCTTCATCCCTCCCTCCCCACCCATTCCCTTTGGGAAGGCAAGTAATTCAATATAGGCCATATCTGTGTAGTTTTGCAAAGGACTTTGATAATAGTTGTGTTGTGTAAGACTAACTGTATTTCCTTCCATCCTATCCTGCCCTCCATTGCTTCTATTTTCTCTTTTGATCTTGTCCCTCCCCAAGAGTGTTGACTTCAAATTGCTCCCTCCTTCCATTGCCCTCCCTTCCATCATCCCCCCCCCACCGTGCTTATTTCCTTCTCCCCCACTTGCCTGTATTGTAAGATAGGTTTTCATACCAAAATGAGTGTGCATTTTATTCCTTCCTTTAGTCAAATGTGATGAGAGCAAGTTTCATGTTTTTCTCTCAGCTCCCCTCTTTTTCCCTCCACTGAAAAGTCTCCTGCCTGCCTCTTCTATGAGAGATAATTTGCCCCATTTCATTTCTCCCTCTCTCCTCCCAATACATTCCTCTCTCACCACTTAACCTCATTTTTTTTAAGATATGATCCCACCCTATTCAATTCACTCTGAGCTCTCTGCCTCTGTGTGTGTGCACGTGTATATGTGTGTGTGTGTGTGTGTGTGTGTGTGTAATCCCACTAACTACCTAGACACTGAAAAGTTTCAAGAGTTACAAATATTGTCTTTCCATGCAGGAATGTAAACAGTTCAACTTTACTAAGTCCCTTATGGCTTCTCATTGCTATTTACCTTTTCATGCTTCTCTTCACTCTTGTGTTCGAAGGTCAAATTTTCTTTTCAGCTCTGGTCTTTTCATCAAGAATGCTTGAAAGTCCTCTATTTCATTGAAAGACCATTTTTCCCCTGAAGTATTATACTTAGTTTTGCTGGGTAGGTGATTCTTGATTTTAGTCCTAGTTCCTTTGACTTCTGGAATATCCTATTCCACGCCCTTCAATCCCTTAATGTAGAAGCTGCTAGATCTTGTGTTATCCTGATTGTATTTCCACAATACTTAAATTGTTTCTTTCTAGTTGCTTGCAATATATTCTCCTTGACCAGAGAACTCTAGAATTTGGCCACAATGTTCCTAGGAGTTTCTCTTTTTCGATCTCTTTCAAGTGGTGATCAGTGGATTCTTTCAATATTTATTTTGCCCTCTGATTCTAGAATATCAGGGCAGATTTCCTTGATAATTTTGTGTAAGATGATGTCTAGACTGCTTTTTTGATCATGACTTTCAGGTAGTCCCATAATTTTTAAATTGTCTCTTCTGGATCTATTTTCCAGGTCAGTTGTTTTTCCAATGAGATACTTCACATTATTTTCTATTTTTTCACTTTTTTGGTTTTACTTTGTGATTTCTTGGTTTCTCAGTCATTAGCCTCCATCTATTCCATTCTAATTTTTAAAGAACTATTTCCTTCAGTGAACTTTTGAACCTCCTTTTCCATTTGGTTAATTCTGCTTTTTTAAAGCATTCTTCTCCTCATTGGCTTTTTGAACCTCTTTTGCCAATTGAGTTAGTCCATTTTTCAAGGTGTTATTTTCTTCAGCATTTTTGGAGGTCTCCTTTAGCAAGGTGTTGACCTGCTTTTCATGCTTTTCTTGCATCTCTCTCATTTCTCTTCCCAGTTTTTTCTCCACCTCTCTAACTTGATTTTCAAAATCCTTTTTGAGCTCTTCCATGGCCTGAGTCCACTGAATATTTATTTTGGATGTTTGAGGTACAGAAGCCTTGACTTCTATGTCTTTCCCTGATGGTAAGCATTGTCCTTCCTCATCAGAAAGGATGGGAGGAGATATCTGTTCACCAAGAAAGTAACCTTCTATGGTCTTATTTTTTCCCCTTTTTTGGGCATTTTCCCAACCAGTTAATTGACTTTTGGGTCCTTTGTCAAGAGTAGGGTATACTCTGGGAATCTGTGAGATCTCAGTTCCTCCAAGGTGGCAGGATCATGCATGTACTGGTCTGGAGGCAGAGAGGGATTTTTATGCCCAGAATCTTAGCATTTACCTCTCCACAGCCACTTGGCCTCCAGTTCCTCCAAGTCAGCACTGGGGGCTGATTTTCAGATAAGCTGGGTGGTCAGGGCCACCATTCAGTGTGAGACCAAGACCAGCTTGGCCAGAGCCTCTACCCAGGGCTGAGGTAAGACTCAGCTCTTCAGTGCCCCCAGAGGTTTTTACACTCCAACAATGGAGCTTACAACAATGGTTGTAAGATCTTAGGGAAATCACTTTCCCTTTCTAGCCTCAGTTTCCTCCTCTGTAAAATGAGAGTATTGGAGAAGATGACCTCTATGGTCACTTTCCTTCAACTCTATGGAAAAGAATACTTGACCTAGCTCATGGTCTGTATCTTCAAAAATCCCAGAAAAAAGAGGTGTACCTGTGCTTACTTCTGGAGTGAACTCCAGAGCTCCTAAGACACAAGGAACATGTTGATCAATAAACCTCTGCAATTTCTCTTGGAAGTTTCACAGGCTGCCTCAAAGGGTTCTGTTTTTCCAGGCTGTGGTGCCATCCTGTGGTGTTTCCTTGGATTAATTGGTTGTTCTTTGTCCATTTCATGCATTTGCCACTGTTCAGTACTTCCCACTACTCCAACCCTGCTCAAGCTGGGTCCTTCCCTCTATCCCTCCAGCCTAGACAGGTTAAGGGTCCTGTGGGTAAGGGGAGAGATGGAGGGAGTCCCTGTCTTCTTACTTGATTTGGGCTCCTTCCACTGATTCTAATCTAGGAGTGACCTTAAGATGTCATTTCCTAAGTTATAAAGAAGCAAGAAACCTTTGAGTTCATCTTGTCCAGTCCTATAATTTTATAAATGAGAGCCTGAAGTCCAAATTGGGTGTGACTTTTCCAAGATGGTGCAGCCTGTCCCCAATTACAGAATCACAGAATTGGAGAATTGGAAGTGACCTTAGTCACCTTCTAGTCCAACTCATACACAAAAGTCAATTCCACTATAACATACCTGATGAATTGTCATCCAGCCCAGTTTGGAGACCTCCAGGAACAGAAACTCATCACCTCACAGGCAAGCCATTTTACTTCTAGACAGTTCTCATGATTAGACAGCTTTTTCTCTCCAACAACAAACCTTGATTTTCCTCTACAATTTCCATCAATCATTTCCCCTGGTCCTGACATTGGCGGCCAAATGGAACAGGTCTAACCCTTCCCCCATGTGATATCCTTCAGATACTAAAGGTCAGCTACCATGTCTCCCTTGAATTTTTTCTTCTCCAGGCTAAAAACTGCTAATTCTTTGACCAATAGGGTTATTTTTAAATTTAAAAATATTGTGTATATATATATATATATTATATATATATATACACATACACACACAAACACATTTATATATATATATATATATATATATATATATATATATATATATATATATATACATTAAATAAATAAATGAACCTAAAACCCAAGTCTTCCAATTCTCTGATGCTGGATTTGGAGTTAACTGTCCTGGGTTCAAATGCTGCCTCTGGCATTTTTCTCCTCTATAAAATAAGAGGAGGGAAGAGTTTGGACTCTAAGCTTGTTTCCAGCTTAAAATCTACGTCCTGTGATTCTATGACTTCTAATGTTTCTTCTAGATCAAAGTACTTCTATGTCTACAATGCAAACTTGCGTGCACTCTGCATGTATCTTGCTGCTTTCTTAAATGTGATTATTTATGGAAATATGCTTCACATGTACAGATATAACTATGTCAAATTGCTTACTATCTTAGGGAGGACTGAAGGGAGAAAATTTGAAACTCAAATTTTATTTTTAAAAATGAGTGTTAAAAATGCCTTTGCATGTAATTGGAAAAAATAAAATATTATTTAAAAGAAAAAGTGTGATTATCTTTCAATAATTGGCCTTTTAAGTTTCTAGAAGTTCATCAGTGAAGAGGAAGATAGATAAAAGATGATGAACCAAGAAGTGGCAACAATAACAACAAAAATAATAATAACTAGCATTTACATAATTATTTATAATATATAATTTACAATTATTATGATATTTTATTCTCACAACCCTGACAAATGGGTGCTAGTATTCCCATTTTACAGATGAAGAAACTGAGGCAGACAGTGGTGAAATGGCTTGCCCATAGTCATATACCAAGAAAGGATCTTTGTTCAAATTTTAACTCAAATCTTCAGGACTTAGATCCAACACTGTGCCCCCTAGCTGCCTCTTTGCTGCTAATGAGATTGAGGAAAGGTATTTGGGGACAGAAAGGAGTCAACCTGAGCATGTTTACAGTCAGAGGGAAAAAGTCATTAGAAATGGAGGAAAAAAAGAAGATAAGAAAAAGAGAAAATGATTGATAAAGTAAGGTCCTGAAAGAGAAATAGGGATGTGATTGTTGCTCTGCCCCCACTCCCTATACTCACTAGTTCTGAATTATACTGTTTTTGTATGAGAAGCAGCTTTGGTGTAGAGGGTGGAGAGCAGGCCTTGAATGTGGGTTCAAGTACTGCCTTTGACATAGACTGACTAAATGGCCCTGGACAAGTAACCTCTGCAAGTCCCAGGCAATTCTCTAAGAATCTCCAAGTGTCAGAGCAGGCTTCAATCTCTATTGAGAAGGAGGTCTTTATGCCAGTGGAATCACTGACTCCATCTGTATTCATGTATTGAACTTCTCCAACTCTAGCTGATTTGCACTGGCAGAGGAAAATTCTACATTAAGAGTTCACTATGTCAATAAGACCACAGACCTTGCTGAAAAAAGAAAAGAATTGCACATAATTCTTTGTGCATGTGATATTTTCCTCCAAGTAAATGGAATCTTCTTGGAGGCAGGGACTGTTTCTTTCCTGTCTTGTAGCAGAGGGTCTGGCACATTGGAAATACTTAATAAGTAAATGCCTGCTGAACTCAGCTGAATTGAAGCTTAGGATTGAATAGAAAGAGAATTCAGCAGGGTTTTATCAGCAGAATCTCCATCATCTGGTGCCAACCTCCCTTCTATGACTTATTTCCCATCACTCCCCTCCACACATATTATGTTCCATCACTGGGACCACTAGCTGTTCCCTGATCTTTTGCCCTCTCCCATCTCTCTGCCTTGCAGCTGGCCATGCCTCCCTCCTGACACACAACTCTGTTGTACTTCTTTCTACCTGTGGAAATTCTTTTCTTCCTCCAAGGTTCAACTTGTGTGCCATCTCCCCCATGAAGCCTTCCTTGACATGCCCAGTGGAGGGGCACTTGCTCATCTTCCTATTGCTCCCAGTACTTTTCTTGGCTCTCCCTCCTTCAGCCTTGTCCCTTTCTAACTTCTATCCTGTTTCTTTGTGTATGTGCAATCTCCCCCAGAGATTGGAAACCCCCTGAAGGCAGAAACTAGGGAATATTTATCTCTGCCTTTCTTACACCAAATATTTCTTATTCCCATATGCACCAAAATATTGATAGCAGCATTTTTCATAAGAGGAAAAGACTAGAAACAAGTAGATGCCCATCAACTAGTAATGGTTTAACAGGTCATAGACATAGGGCTGGAAAGGACCTCATGAACATAATGAAATGTTTTTAAGTTGTAGGAAAACAGTGGAGATGATGAATACTGAGAAGCACAGGAAGATTTATATGAACTGAGGAAGAAGTCAGTAGAACCAGGAAAACAATGTACACAGACTACAATAATGGAAATGGGAAGAAAAACAATAAATGAAGTCAAATGCTAGGTAACTATAATGACTAAACTTGACCCCAAAGAAGAAATGAAAAAATGCATGTCCTTCCCTTCTTTGCAGAGATGGGGGGGACTATGAGTAAAGAATATTGCATGTATTGTCATATTCAATTGATACGTTAATTTTGTTGATTTTTTTTCTTTTTTCTTTCATCTTCAAGAGATTGGTCTCTGGGTAGTGGAAAAGAAAGTGATGTATTTGGTAATAAAGATGATATGAAAATTATTGGCAATTTTGTAAAAGAATAAATGCTTGTTTAATGGATTGAATTGGTTTTTTCATCGTCTGAAGTCTAAAGGTAAACATGAAAAGATCCAGACATCAGCATTATAGGGAAATCCCCAGATCACAGCTTCTGCAAATGGAGTTTTATATATAGACAAGCATTCTGGCATACCAGAGGTAAAAACGTCAGGGATGTGGCTTGGAAAAATTGAAGGTGAATTCCAGGTGGGCACATAGTATCACAGAATCATAGGTACAGAGTTGCCAAGGGCCTTTTCCAATGATAAGTTCCTCCTGGAGCTTCCATTTTGTGGAGGGGCCCAGGTGGGACTTCATTTCCCTCCTAGTCCTATTCCAAGCTCCTAAACTTGCAGACGATGTTGTCTCATTCATCCTTCAGCATTGGTGGCCTCCTCACCCTAGAACATCCGACCATCCCTGCAGTTTTCTCAACCAGGAATATCCATTGTAAGGCCCACCTCCTTCTGCCATTGGCAAGTTTCTCTTGGAGCCATCATTTTGTGAAGGGGTACAAATGAGTACAAGTTCCTTTCCTGGCTTCATTCCTGGTTTCCAGACTTTAAAGCTTTCTTCCCTTCTATTCTCCCCTTTCCACCACTTTCCAGGCTCATTGTCTATATTTTCTTTGCCCCACTAGAATGCAGCTCTTTTTGCTTGTATTTTTACCCCTAGCACTTAGTACATATAAGCCCTTAATATATGCTTATTTCCCTCCTTTTTTTGTTACCATCTAGTATTCTTGGTCAACTCCTTTCATTTTTTAGAAGAAGAAACTAAGGGTCAAAGAGGTTAAATGAGGTCCCAAAACTTGTAAGTAATACAGCTTGGATCTGAATTCAGAATCATGGGACTCCAAACTAGTGCTCCTACCATTGCACCACACAGTCTCTTTAGGAAATCCTAAATGTGAGAAGCCACTACTACTAGTAAATGTGAGTTTAGAACCTGACACTCTAGCGAAGAATACACTCCCCTCTATCCTAGAAATAGAATGAAATCCTGAGGCAACCTGACAAATCATATGGCATGGAGGAGCAAACTGAGGCTCCCTTTTTTTGCATATAAATATGTCTAAATGAAGCTTTATTTTCAATCTTGTTAAATCCATGGCAAGGCAAGCTTAGCAAGCTAAATTTTTTTTCACTTGGAAATTCATTTGTAGGCTCATGGGGTCATGATTTTAGAGCTAGAAGGGATCTAGTCCCAGGGCCATCCCTCCCATTTTATGTATGAAGAAACTAAGGTTCAAGGTTTTACTCCTCAATTGCCATGACCATCGGCAAGTCACTTACCTCTCTGAACTCAGTGATTCTCAATAATCTTTCAAATAAAGATATAGACTAAAGACCAAGTTGTGTCTTCCAGTGTTAGCACTTTGTCTATCACTCAATGATACATTTAGACATAATTTCATGTAAGATCTATGTTTCTTTACCTTAGGGGTAAGAGCAGTTTCACCTCCCCTCCTCCAAAGCTCTTCCAGCTTAGCCTTTTCCACTGGCTCTCCACTCTTTGCAATTATCCCTTTGTGGTTGCCCCTTATTCGCTCATGGCTCTAAACCTTCTTCTGGGTCTCCCCCTTTCTAAGGAACAATTTCCCAGTCAGCATACTATCAAGCTTCCTACACCAGACTTCTTTTCAAACCCCATCTCTTTCACCAAGTCTTCCAGCTAGGTTGACCCCTCACTTCTATGCATCACCACCAGACTGTGAAGACAGGCAATAGATTCATCCACTTTGGCATCTGTCTGCCAGGCCTCAGAAACCAGGGGGGCTCCAGAGTCAGACATGGGGGCATCTCAATCAGTGAGGGGAGGATATAAGTGGACATCCGCATTCCCTCACCTATCTGGACTATACCCATGAACCTTTGGATCATCAAGGCTCTTCACGTAGGCAAATCTCTCATTCACAGATGATTTTAGAGTTGGGAAGGACCTTGGCAATCCAAGAAACAGTCTAACCCACACCTGAAAATGCATTCCCACTCAAGTACACCTGATAAGTACCCTGTCTTGACAACCTCTAATGACCCACCCCTTCCAGAGACTGCCCGTTCCCATTTTGAACATCTCTCATTATCCATATTTGAGTGTTAGGTAAGGACTAAGAAGCTTCAATTTGTCCTTCTACATCTCCAGCCATCATTCCTGCCCTCAAGGATCAAATGTTGTGTGGAACCAGAATCCAAGGAGACCACTATGATCATCCTCTAGTATCCTTGGAAGCACCAATAACCCCAGTGAAGGTGAAGTCTCACACCCACATGTCATTGGATGACAGATCCCTTCTTTATGTGGCTTGGTGAGAGGAGGAGAAAGGTCTAATTGAAGACCCAGAATTTCTTGGGTGACTCACTGCTGACCCTGTTCTGTTCCTGGGAAAATAAAGGCATGGAAGAACCAAATTCCAACCCGGAAAAGAGGTTTGTTGTGGACTATTGGAACTGGGAGTGAGCAGGTTGCTGAGGTTTGAGATCTCTATGTGTAGTGCTTTTGGTTTTTATTACACTTTTAGTCAAACTCATGAATCAGCTTCCTCAAAGATGACCTTGTCTGGGAAGTGAGTGGCTGAAACAACGCTGAGTCTGGAAAGGAGGAGATGTGACTGGGAGGTGGGGAGGAGTCATATGAGTGATGCTTCCTGAGACATATCACTAGATAAGAAGCAAGGATGATAGAGTGTAGGGTCCTTGATGTATACCTACCTGTGGATAGGACCTAGACATTTATATAGTAATAGTTAGTGGGCTACTAGGGGGCACCATAGTGCAGATCCCAAACCTGGAGTAAGGAAGATTCGTCTTCAGGAGTTCAAATCTAGCCTTAGACACTTCCTAGCTGGGTGACCCTGGGCATGTCACTTAACCTTATTTGCCTCAGTTCCTCATTTGTAAAATGGGCTGGAGAATGGAATGGCAAACCACTCCAGTGCCTCTGCTAAGAAAAACCCAAATGGAGTCACAAAGAGTTGGACATGACTCAAATGTCTGAATAGCAGTGATAACTAACACATACTTAATACCTTAAGATTTTCCAAGCACTTTAAAAATATTATTTCATTTTATCCTCACAACAACTCCATTTTATAGATGAGGAAACTGAGACTGAGAGAGGTTAAGTGACTTCTTCAGGGTCACACAACACAGAAGTCTGATGTTGAATGTGAACTCAGGGCTCCATCCACTGCCCCACAAGATTATTTTAGGTTAGTTTTCATTTTCCCATCTTCCTGACTCCAGGGCAGGTGCTCTGTGCACTATGGCATCCCCGAGCTGCCCAGTTGTCATTGTACCAGGTTTCCAAAAGATGGAAAGCATGATTGTAGGGGTGGGGAGAGGGAAAGATCACCCCTGGAAGTCTAGATCAAAGGAGAGAAATAAACTCCCAGACATATCTGTGTTTGCTCCCAAAAGTATGAGGCCCCAGATTTATGGCAAGGACAGGTGTCAGACCAAGAACTACTATGTCGAGGGATGTGCTGATAAATGTTTAGCAACCAGTTCTCTGAGAAAAAGAGACATACAGCACATTTATAAGTTTAATCCACATGAGTAACATTTTCCCCATTACTTTCTTAAATCTAGACAATCAAGAAAGCAATAAATCATCGTGACTTGTAGCATTTGTTGACTTGTGAGGTATAAATGCTCACACTGAAAATTTAACTATCAGCTCTAAGGGATCTGTAGGAGCTGGTTGCAGCATACCCTAGGCCTTTTCTCTGGAATTATCTCCCACCTTGAAAAAAGTGATTGACCACCATCTGTGGCAGGGAATCATAACTAAGGAGATCATTCATAGATTTCAGGAGGTCCATGACCTTGGATGGGGGAAAAATCCCATCTTCATCTCAATAATATATATTTTTTGTAATCCTAGTACTTAATGTTATGCATTTAAAAACGTGATTCTGAGAAGGGCCCTAGAAGCACCACCTGGCTGCTGGCAAAGGGATCCAGGATACACCAGTGGCTTAGAAGTCTTAATCTTGGGCTTGGCTGTTAACCATTTGCTAATACCAGCTCCCCTAGTCCCATTGAAGAGTGGACACAGAGCTGTCCAGTGCTTAGATTACAAGACTTGACAGCAAGAAGCCTCATGTTCAAAACTTGTCTCTTGCAACACTAGTTGTGTGATCATGGGCTGAGACACTTCATCTCTGTGGATCCAAGTTTGCTCCTCTAGAAAATGGGTATAATAACATCAATTTCCTTATAATAACACTATTTCCCAGGATTATTCAGAGGTCCAAATTGTCATAATACATATATATATATATATATATATATATATATATATATATATATATAATATGCTTTTCAAATTTGAAAGCCCTGTAGAAGCATCAGTTAAGAAATTTCTCCAGACTCTTTGGTCCAGCACAGAGAGAACCTGTGGTAGAAAGTAGAGAAAGGGGTGGTTTTTAAGTTATGGGCTCTGGGTTCAAATGCCAACCCTGTCACATACTACCTGTGGGACTTTGGACAAGGTCCCTCTCAAGGACTCAGTTTCCTCATCTGTAAAATGAGAGAGTAGGACTCAATGGCCTCTAAGGTCCCCTCCAACTCTGAATCTATAACCTGAGTTCAGATCTCAATTCCGCCATTTGCTGCTTGGGTGCCCTTTGGCAAACCAGCTTCCACACTTGTAGAATGAAAGGCCTCTAAGGTCCCTTCCAACTGTAAGTCTGTCCTGTAATGACCCCCTTTTCAGTTCAGGGTAAACCCACCTGCATATAACTTCATGTTTTGTCTTAGTTTGGTATTTTTTATTTTTGGATTAAAAAGGATAAAGTAGAAATAAAGCAACCTAAACTTTTTGTCAGGGTTTCCTTCATGACATAAAAGCCTCATCCAGGTTCACCTTGAATTTCTATGACTCTGTCTCATTGGATCACACCCACATAATCCGGGAACCTATTAAACTCCACAGTCTGACCAACTCAGAACACACAGCCCCTTCCATCATCCCGAGGTTTCTTTAGTGTCCAGCAGATGGCAGCAAATTGCTGTCTCCAACAGATCAGTCAATCAGAGGTCAGTCAGCATTCATTAAGCACTTACAAATGAAGTGATACAGTGGGGTCTGAAGTCTGGAAGACTGAGTTCAAATCCCACCTCAGGCACTTACTAGCTGTGTGACCCTGGGCAAGTCACTTAATCTTTGCTTGCCTTGATCCACTGGAGAAGGAAATGGCCAATCATGCCTGTATCTTTGCCAAATCCCATCTTTATCTCAATATAATAATTTTTTTTTGTAATTCTGTGCACTTAATGTTACGCATTTCAAAACATGATTCTGAGACACAACTCAACAATGTTCTGACTATTTTAGAGGCTGTAACAACCTGGTCACCAAGAACTTAAATTCTTCAAGACATTTTCAGCCTCCCCGCACCTCTGATCCCTTGCCATGTCCTATCCACTCTTCTAGTACAATATTTCTCAAATTGATACATTCATTTCCATCTTATTGTAAGTGGTGCCTGGTCTATTATAGGAGAGTAGCCTCCCAACTGTACTCCCTGATTCTGGCTTCTCCCCTCTCAACTGTATTCTGCACACCACTTCCAAAAGAACCTTCCTAATGTGTAATTAAGACCATGTCACTCTCTTGCTTGAAGACCCCCATGGCTCCCTATTGCCTTAAGGATGAAATGTAAACTTCTCCTGTATTTTAGACCCTCCATCATCTGGTTCTACCTTGTCATGCACTCTCTATCTCAACCAGTCTGACCCCGATATTATTTCCTGATCTCCTGTTGAAACCTTGGAGTCTCTTCATGACTCAGTTAAAGCTGTATCTCCTCCCTGAAGCCTTGAATGACCCTAGTAGCCATTAGTGATCCTTCCCTGCTTTTCCAAAATTCCATTGCTAATTGATAAGTAAAATGGAGTTGTTGCGTTCCATTTGCATTATAAGTATCTCGCTATACGTCATATCCAGCCCCCATCTACCTTCTGAGTAGAAGCTCCTTAAGGCCCGATCACAGTACCCTATTTAAAACTGTACAGGACCCCAGAGGTTATCTATCCAACATTCTAATTTTCTGGATGAAGAAATAGGCTTAAAAATGATTTTTCCAGGGTCACACAGGTAGTGAATAGCAGAACCTCTATTGGAACCTAATTCCAATGACTCAATACTTAAGATTTTTCCCATGGCACTACATCGCCTCTTGTGTATCAGGTCATTTTATATAAATATTTGCCCAGCACACTGTGGCACGTATTAGAGATGCTTGATGTGATGCTGAAATGCAAGAAAGTTGGGAGACTCTTCTCTGTCCTAGGATCACTATTAGCAGATAAACCCTGATTGGAGAAAGTAACTGAGAGTCTGGAGAATGATATGTCCAATCTGAAACTTATTTTTTCCCCATAAATAGGATGACGAATGAGGGAAAGAAATTCATTACGAATGAAAGCTGACACAAGATGGCACCACTTCCCAGCCAATATTTTGCCACAACAGCTCATAAGGAGGAACTCTTTAGACCAATCTATTCCTCCTCTCTATCTCTTAATCTGACCCTGAGAGGGCTTCTAAAGGACAGTGTGACTGCTTTGCCCCTTTGTTGGTCACCTGTGCATATAAAAAGGCCAGGAATGTGAATTCCCTGTCTGTCCTACACACTGGTCTGTTAGGGAGCAGGAAGGAATGCATTTCTCCCATACCTGCTACCAAATCTCCAGGCTCATGGATGTTTGCTCAGGTGCCAGACCCACTCTTTTTTTGAATTTTATAGATTTCTTTGTAGTTTTCAGCATTCACTTTTATAAGATTTTGAGTTCTAAATTTCCCCCTTCCCCTCCCCTTCCCAAGGACAGCATGCAATTTGACATAAACATTGACATGTATAATCATACTAAATTTATTTCCACATTCATCATATTGAAAAGAAGAATTAGAGCAAAAGGAGAGAACTATTTTCTTCAATGAGCTTTTGAACCTCTTTTTCCATTTGGCTAATTCTGCTTTTGAAAGCATTCTTCTCCTTATTGGCTTTTTGAACCTCTTTTGCCAATTGAGTTAGCCTATTTTTCAAAATAACACCTTGAAAAATAGGCTAACTCAACAGCCAAATGGAAAAGGATGTTTAAAAGCTTTCTGAATAAAATAGTTCTTTAAAAATTAGAATGGAACAGGTGGAGGCTAATGACTTTCTGAGAAACCAAGAAATCACCAAACAAAACCAAAAGAATAAAAAAAATGGAAGATAATGTGAAATATCTCACTGGAAAAACAACTGACCTTGAAAATAGATCCAGGAGAGACAATTGAAAAATTATGGGACTACCTGAAAGCCATGATCAGAAAAAGAGTCTAGACATCATCTTTCATGAAATTACCTGTAAGGGAATTGCCAACCCCCAGCCTCTTGGACGGCATTCACTGGTAATGACTCAGGTAAACTGAGGGGAGACTGGTAAGGCATGAACAAGATGGCGCTGGGAGGAAGGGTTCTGCCCCTGTTTTGCTCAAGGCTATTTTCCCAGGCTTTCCAGAGAACAAAGGAGCCCAAAAATGTTTTTCTTTCTAGGGGCTACGTGTCCACCCTGGGCAGTCCTGGCTTAAGGTAAATTACTTCCTTATAAGGGCAAACTAATTGGTGATAGGTTCACTTAGAGCACTGGTGTCAGAGAAGAGATAAAAGCACCCCTCACTGCTTGAATAAATGGAGTTTTTACTATCTTGTCTCCCGCCTCAATCACTGCTTACAGCTAAACTCCCCCAGGGCCTACAGGCCTCTGCTGGTTGGATAAGCCTGTGGGCCCGAGAGATCAGGCCCAAACTCCCAGAGTCCCTAACAATTATCAAGGAAAACTGCCCTGATATTCTAGAACCATTGATCACCACCTGAAAGAGATCCAAAAAGAGAAACTCCTAGGAACACTGTGGCCAAGTTCCAGAGTTCCCAGGTCAAGGAGAAAATATTGTAAGCAGCTAGAAAGAAACAATTCAAGTACTGTGGAAATACAATCAGGATAACACAAGATCTAGCAGCTTCTACATTAAAGGATTGAAGGGCATGGAATAGGATATTCCAGGAGTCAAAGGAACTAGGACTCAAACCAAGAATCACCTAGCCAGCAAAACTGAGTATAATACTTCAGGGGAAAATATGGTCTTTCAATGAAACAGAGGACTTTCAAGCATTCTTGATGAAAAGACCAGAGCTGAAAAGAAAATTTGACTTTCAAACACAAGAATGAGAAGAAGCATGAAAAAGTAAACAGCAAAGAGAAGTCATAAGGGACTTACCAGAAGTGAACTGTTTACATTCCTACATGGAAAGACAATATTTGTAACTCTTGAAACTTTTCAGTATCTGGGTAGTTGGTGGGAGCACACACATACATACACACATACACACATGCACACACACACGTACATGTGAGCACGTACATACACATACACACATGCATACACACACAGAGACAGAGAGCACAGAGTGAATTGAATAGGAGTATTGGGAGGAGAGAGGGAGAAATGGAATGGGGCAAATTATCTCTCATTCAAGAGGCAAGCAGGAGACTTTTTAGTGGAGGGAAAAAGAAGAGAGCTGAGAAAAAAAACAAGAAGTTTACCCTCATCACATTTGACTAAAGGAAGGAATAAAATGCACACTCATTTTGGTATGAAAACCTATCTTACAATACAGGAAAGTGGGGGAGAAGGAGATAAGCAGGGTGGGGGGGATGATGGAAGGAAGGGCAATGGGAGGAGGGAGCAATTTGAAGTCAACACTTGGGGAGGGACAGGATCAAAAGAGAGAATAGAAGCAATGATGGGGCAGGATAGGATGGAGGGAAATACAGTTAGTCTTACACAACACGACTATTATCAAAGTCATTTGCAAAACTACACAGATATGGCCTATATTGAATTGCCTGCCTTCCCAAAGGGAATGGGTGGGGAGGGAGGGATGGGGAGAATTTGGAAATCAAAGTTTTAGGAACAACTGTTGAGTATTATTCTTGCTACTAGGAAATAAAAAATACAGGCAATGGGGAATAGAAGGTTATCTGGCTCTACAGGACAAAAGACAAAATTGGGACAAGGGAAGGGAGGGATGATAGAAGAGAAGGCAGATTGGTGATAGGGAAAATTAAAATGCTTGGTGTATTGGGTTGGGGGGAGGGGACAAATGGAGAGAAAATTTGGAATCCAAAATTTTGTGAAAATGAATGTAAAAACTTAAATAAATAAATTAAAAAGAAAAAAGAAAGAAAAGTAGTGAGATCTGAACTGGTTACTCTCTTTCCGCCATCTCTTCAGTTGGGCTCCATACTGCTACACCCAGCATGGGCACCTAGTAAGAGGCAGGATGGATTTACCTTTTCCCTGTCCGCCTCTGAGAAATGGGCCTAAAGTGTTTCTTTCTTTTCTGCTTTGTTTGCCCTCAGTTTCAGGTGCCAGAGGTGATTCCTAAGGAACCTTGGAGTTTGAGCCGTGATGACTTTGGGGCTAAGATTATAGGCAGGTTGGTGTAACAACCAGCCATCTCAGCATGGGAGTGTAAACACTTACTGAGTACTATAACATCTCCTAAACCAGAGCTGCAGTGACTCCAAAGAGATTATCCCCAAAAGCTAGGTGGAAAAAGAATACCTTCGTCCACATGATAAAGCCAACTTGGATGGAAACACTAGCTCTATCTCTGTCTCTGTGAATGTGTACACTTACATATATACATGCACATATTTATATACATGTACATAAATATATGCGTATACACACTCACATATGCGTGTATATGTGTATACACACATATGAATATGTATGCATGAGTGGAACATCAAGCCATTCTACTCACATGTATTCTACTCACACATATGTATGCATACATTATGTATGTATGGATGGATGTATATCTTGAACAGACAATACTAATGAACAATGAGCTGGGCCCAAAATGGAACATGGGGAAAATGGGATACATAATGCTTGATCATTTCAAAGTTATTTTAATTACCCTAAACTTCCCATAGAATAAAGGTGAATATATTTAGCGTGAATACTCATTTGGAGATAATTGTGCAGCTTTGAACTGTCATGTTGAAAAAGTTTGAGATATATGGTTTCTGGGTATTTTAATAATGTTGTTGATAAGGCTAGAATGCTATTAATAAAAGAGATGAGTGGCACTCTCAAATTCCAAGGATCCCTCATGGTGGTAGGCTCACAGTTTATATGCCCTTGGAAGAGTGGGTGTTCCCAAAGGTGGCAATCAACTCTGATTGGTTAACAATGAATGAGAAAATGAATATTATAATGAGAGGTGGGTTCATTCTAAAGAATGTCTTGGAATTAGTGACTTGGATGACCCTAGTCTTGTTCAAAGAGACTTATCAGTTTATATATCACCTATATGACAAAAGATAGAATCCACATTTTCCCAGATCTGTCTGAGTAAACCAATGAGCAGGAATCTTCCCATTTGCTTAATGTTAGAATTTCATTTTCTGTCTTTGATTAGGTCTTAACCTGGGTAAATCTTTGCCCAAGATTTCCCACACTAGTTGATTTCTGGATCAGGAAGTAGAAAAGAACTGAGTGGAACAGGTATATTTCATGAAGACTGTTCAGGGGCCCCTTGTGTCAGCCAGTTTGTCTCACCCAGCTCTGAGAAAACACACAATAGAAATTCTGTTTCTCTTAGGGATTCTGTTTTTTTAAAATTCTTTTTGTGCTCAAGATAGTCCTTGACAGAGACTGCTTTTTTGCTTACTCCTAGACTGCCTTTATTTACTCCCTTATCTCCTTTCCTAGACAATTACTCCATGTTACATGACAGTCCTTGAACAGGAGTTGCTGACTCCCATATTCCCCCCTTTTTCTAAAAATTACTGTTGTACACTTATTCTTTGTTGCTGGGGTAGATTTTCTGTGGATAGATTGTACCCTCAAGGCCCAGCCAATGGGCTAAGAGAAAGGGGGTTAGCGTGAGGGTATGGTGGTCAGGGTCTACAAAACCTGCTGTGCAGGGCACCTCCTCACCCTCCTCAGCCATCGCCATGTTGAGCACAGGCAGGAATGCCCTTTCTCAAGAAAGCTGAATAAATATCTTTCCTTTTTACTCCTTTGGTCAAGACTCTAATTTTATTAAAAGGGTCATCCCACACAGAACTAATTCAATTAGTTTTTAATTACAAGAGAAATAATCATTTCTCTCAGAAGCGTTAAATATTAGTCTGTCAAGATTTAAAGTTGAGAGACCCCAAATTGCAATAGAGAGACAGGTCAGAGGTATGAGCAACTTCTAGCAGATTCCAAAGGAGTAACTATGCAAGAGAAGTTACGTAAAAGATACCATCACAAAAATGAATGACTTAAAAAAAAAAAAAAGATCAGTCATATCTCAACAGTAGAAAATGATCAATAGATGCCCTTCATAGGACCATGGGGACAAAAGAATATATATCAACAGGTCTTTCACTCTACCACTTGTATAGAAACTGAGTCCTAGAGGGGTAAATTGACTTGATTAAGGCTACACCAGAAATGAGACACGATCCATGTCTTCTAAGTCTGAATCTAGTGCCAGTACTCCTGTGCTAAGCTCCCTGTCTACCATGTTCTATTGGGTATCCAAAAGGCTCAGATAATGAGAAACATTGTTTCTTCCAGCTTTCATCCCACTTCCCCTTTATTCAAATTTTAGAATGGCATGAGCAAGGCTTGTCCAGATATAGTGGGAGTTAAAGAAATCTTCCCTGCCCATTAATAGGCCTCAGATGGAGCTATTATGGAAAGTTTGCTTATGGGAAGATTTGCTTGCTTGAAGGCTTCCACACCTTTTGGTAATTTGACACTGAAACTCCTGTGTTGTGAAGTCTCGTGAAGCTCTATATATACTCTGAGGTTAGGTTTTTCTTTGAGGATCAATCATTGTGATTAAGCCAGATGAGACTCTGGAAAGCCACTAAGGAGCCCCCCTCTCTCAAATTGCTTTGAAACCCCAGATGTTGTTGCTTCTCTCTCTGGTAACTATGTAAATATGTAATGGTTTGACAGTTGGATCTATCTGTTGATTTGTGATGTATGTATCGCCTGTGGTCAGACAGAAGTCCTGTCTGTTGGTCCTACTTATATTTTCTCTGTTGGTATATGTGTTTGATTAAAGCAACTGCTGATCCCTCAAAAATTGCTTTCCTTTTAGGAAAGTAGATCTAAGAACCTGTGCAGTAGACCCTCCTCTGCATGCTGGAGTGCTTACTGCTACACCAAGTTAGAAAGGTGCAAATGGGTTGTTATCTGACATAATGGAAGGATCATTATAGTGAGAACACAGTTCTATATTGTAATATTAAGTGGAGCCTACTGTTGCAATTTGAGGTGCTGGGAATCCTAAAATGTAAGGGTAGAGGGCAAGTCTGCCTCGAAAGAATTTGACCACTCAAGCCTTCTTTCAATTAAAGTAGTGAGATTTTATTTAACAACATTATGGTAGGCAAGATTCCTAGTAAATCTCCACAATTTAATGGGGGTAAGATGGGTACTTATATACAAGAAAAGACAGTAAGAAGATCTAGAGAGGATTAAGGAGTATCAAGTAGAGTAATTAATTAATCATGGTGAATGAGGGAGGGCCATATGCTTTAGGTAAGAAGTCAGGGTTTGGGTTGTATATGAGAAAGTTCAGGAAAATTCAGGGTTCAGGTCCCATAACCCTATCACTTCCACAAAAATCTTTATCTGATTCCTACTAGTCATATAGAAGTGACTATCAGCAGAGCACAAATGCTACAAAGTCCTAATAAAGTCAAAAGTTTCAAATATTGACCTGGGCATGTTTGTTGCCCTGAGTGAGGGCCTATCTTTCTTAGTTGTAAGATCCTCATTACCAGAAAGTCAGTATCAACATAATGATCTTTTTCAGTGAGAGCAATCCATGAATGGCACCTATTAAACTATAAAAGGGAGTACAACCTCTATTTGAAAGGTGTTGTCATTTATAAAAATCAAAGATTCTTGAAGAACTGAAGTAAATATGACTAGGAATCACAATTATCATTGCTAATTTAATTTGATGGAAGGGTCTTGATGCAGTTTAATTACCTCAAGGTGATGGGAGTAGAGGGCATATGATTCTAGAACCAAGGGTTCATCAAGTCAGCTCTGTGCTATAGTATCCTTCTACTATTCTCTCAAGTCCAGTGGGTCCTTCCCACCATCATCTTACTCAAAAAGAGCTATCTAAAATTTTCTTCAAGAGAATTTTGGCATCTTCAGCAACAGTATTAAGGAAGTGCACATGTAGGTAGTAGGTCTTTCCGAAATGGAAGCCAACACTGAAAATGACTCCTGATGTGGAGAAGATGGCCTCAGCCAATTTTAGGAACTTTCCCTTGGTATTCTCCTCAGTAAGCAGTGCTATCAAATCCAGAGACTTCATGGTGGCCTTGATCTCCTCCACTGGTCTTTCCAACTTCTGTGCCACATGAAAAAGAGATGTATCATCCACCCCAAAAACATCTCGATAATGTTTCAAAGACTTATCCAGTGTATCTAAGTCATTAATAATGAAGCCTGCTAATGGAATAATGGCCACAGTAGCAGCCTTCAAAGCCTTCAGCCAGATCCTTTCTTTCAGGGCAGCCTTCTTCCTCTCAATTGCAGCCTCAGAAACATTAGGCAGGGCCAGCAAAAAAGTATAGCGTTTATGAGCTGGAAGATCCTGTAGCAGTGTTTCCTCCAGCTTTGGGAAGTCATAACCAGATAAATCAAAGTTAGAGATTAAGAAGACTTGGGTCTCACTCATACCCTCAAGGTTGAGGTTTTGCAGACAGTAATCTCTCACTATCTGTAGAATTCTCTCCTCAGAGAAAGACTTGGGTTTGAACTTCCTTTCATTATCCAAATCTATGTCTACCATGGTTCTAACAAAGTAAAATTTCCTTTTCCTTTCTTTTATCTCCTGGACCAGCTTCGTATCATTGACTGTGAATCTTGAAGCTGAAAGGATGATGAAGAAATCATAGCTGTCGAACTGCACTTGATTCAGATAAGTCTTAGGATGAAAATAAGGGGTCCCAATTCCTGGCAGGTCCCATAGCTTCACATTAGGATATTTAGGGTGCTCATAGGCAGTAGCTTCCATGGTGGTTTCTACTACGCCAGTGCTTGCAGAGTCCTTTTCTTCATGCCCAATTCCTCGAAAGGCATTGATGAAAGTGGACTTTCCACACCCTGACTCCCCTGTTACAGCAATATTCAAGAGAACATTTTCTGATGCTTCTAGTGCCTCTTGGATACTGGAAGCCACCTCTCCTAGTCGTCCCTCCTGTAAAGCTGACTGGATCCAGGTAATTCTATCTTCAGGCAAGAGGCCACCATATGTATCAGTTGCCATTCTACTGTATGGCATAAAGATGGAGGCTAAGTTCTGAAAATTCTCACCACTGAGTGTAGTATTCAATACCTCCATGATGTCAAATTATAAAGGGACCTGAGAGGGTAAGAAAAAAAGGCAGATTAGTTCAATGGTGTAGAAGGATTTTCAACGTTAGATGTGAGAGAGGAGAACATGAAGTGATGTTGTCACCTGACCAATAGATGGTGTGGCACAAAGTTCAAACCTGGAACAGTATGAACAGCTTCCATTGGTCTGAACAAAATGTAGTCTTCCTATAGCCTTACTTGGGAAGCTACCTGTTCATTTAGGGAGGATGAACGTAGAATTAATGAAAGCTCTCCTGATTTCACAACAGCTATTGTTCTTTGTTTAAGGTGAGTTTGCTTCTCACAGTTGGGAGCTTGTTAGTTGGCTCATTTCTCACATCCTGTGTGCTTTGGTGGGAGAATGTGAGGCAGATTTATGGCTTGGTTGTCATATTTTGATTATTCTTGTACTGAATAAATGTTATATGTTGAATAATGTTATAATCACTCCTGCTTTTGCCTTGAAGGAAATGAATTTCATGTCAATGGGAAGTACACTGATGGGGGCTCAGGAACTAGAGAGTAGAGAATAGGAGGGAATCTTCCTCTCTCTTCCACCATATTAACACTTTCTCATGATGCACCAAAGTTATTGCTAAGATTCCAAGAGAAAAAGAGGTTGAGTTGTAGTCATATTTTCATAGCCACAGTCATCCCTCCCACTCTAGGAATATGAGAATAAGTTAGAGTGAGTCAATCAGCCCAGAGTGAGAGACAGACAGATGGACAGAGGGACGGAGAAAGATAGAAACTGTCACTGCTCAGGAGTGAGTCTGAGACCACTCAGGACACATTTATATGAAGGCATGGATGCTGTGTTTATTACATTTGTATCTGATAGGAAGCCAAAAGAGTATAACCAAAACATTGGCTGATTAATGTGGGATCCAGAAAGTTCACAGCAGGCTATAATAATGGATCCTTTCAAATAAGCTGAAATTTAATAGACAAGTGTAAAGTCATGTATGAGTATAAAAAACCAACTGTATAAAAAATTAGAAATAGCATATAGCAAGACAACAGGTATATAAAGGGAAGAATAAGGCACTTAAGTGTTTCAATTATCTTTAAACACAATATGAATCAGCAAAGAATGGTAGCCATTTAGCCATTTCCTGTTGGTGTACTGCATTGTAGTAGGTAGTGAAAGAGAAAAAAAAGATTAGGTAAAGCAGAGTCCCTAACCTCATGGTGTTCACAATGTAGGAACAGTCTAAAATATAGAGCAGATAACCATAAAATAAAATCATAAGTGATAAGAGCATTGAAGTGTTGCAATATAAAACGTCCTATGAACTTTCTGATAATAGCCAATGCAATCTCGCAGTAAATTCATGATAACATAGTGTCCCCCAGTGAGAGAGGTGATAGTCCAATCCTCCTCAAGTCAGACTGTGTATCCTGAAGGTTGACAATTCCAGGAAGGATATAATGCAGGGATTAGGAATAGCAAAGTGAAATTTTTTTTCTCCTTATAAGGAGAAACTCAATAGTTGACACTGTCCAAAAATGAAAGGGCAACCCAGTAAGTGATGAGTTCCCTACTCTTTCAGGTCTGGAATTAGGCTGGATAAGAATGTGTTCGGGATGTTGCAGAGGGGATATGACCTCTAAAGTTCTTTTCAACACTGCAAATCTATGATTCAATGATTCAGAAATGCAAAGGCATTAATAGTATGGAGAAGATCACTTTTCCTTTCCTCTTTACTTCCATCCCTACTTCTCCTTTCTGTCCTTTTGCTTCCAACTTTCTGGTTTCCTCCTTCCTCTTCTTTTTCTTCTTCTTTTCATTTCCTGCTCCCACTTCCTCCTTCTTTATCCTTCCTTTTATCTTCCCTATCCCTTACCTTTGAACTTGACTTCAAATTCAGTGATCAAGTTACTCAGAACCAACTCATGGGAGGAAAAAATAAAGCAATAGGAGTTGGTACAATATGACACACATCTTTGTGGTCAACTTTTAAAATTGTTTCCTATCTCTATATCCATTTGCTTTTCTCCCTTCCCCCCCACTCCCCACATCTTTCCAGTACAGAGTGCTTGACTTGAAATTGGGAAGACCTGAGTTCAAATCCTGCTTCAGACACTAACTAGCTATGTCATCCAGGGCAAGTCATGTAATTGCTTTGAGGTACATTTTGGTTTGTGAAATGAAAATAATAATTGCACTTGTCTTAAAGGATTGTTTTAACATGTAAAGCATGAGATAACATGTAAAGCATTTTACAAACTTTAAAATTCTTTATTAGTAGAAGTAGTAATCGTTGTAGTAGTGGTGGCAATGGTGGGGGTAGTTGGGGTTATAGTAGTGATGGTGATAGTGGCACTGGTGGTGGTGCTGGTAGTAGTAGTAGTAGTAGTAGTAGTAGTAGTAGTAGTAGTAGCAGCAGTAGCAGCATCAGCATCAACAGCAGTAGTATCTCCATATCTGTGGCTCTGATACACTTTCCCACATGACTACCCTCTATCAATCTTATATTGTTGAAATTAGTCAAGCAGTCATGTGCTATTGTCCTCTCCTCACTTTGTATGTGCGAGGGTTTGTGGGTGTGGAACTCTACATGTAACACCACATATTAAAATGGTATTTTAGTTAGTTTTACTGAAGCTTTGTTCCCTTTCCCTCTCTTTTATTACCCATTGCAAAGTATGGCTGTCTTGGAGAGGAAGTGGGAAAGGATACATTGGGAAATGTGAACCATGTCAAAACAAAAGTTATCAATAAAAATTATTATTAAAAGAAATTACATGCCTTTGAAGGAACAAAATAGGAACAATATCAAAACAGCAAGGTGAAGCAACAAGTATTTTCATTTATCTTTAAGATTTAAAAAAATTTTGAGTTTCAAATTCTCTCCCTTACTCTAGCTCTTCTCTCACCCATTGAGAAGACAAACAATATGAGATCAATTATGCACGTGAAGTCATTTGAAACATATTTCCATATTAGTCATGTTGCAAAAAATCAAGAAAAATTAAGAAATTGAAAAAAATTTTACTTTAATTTGCACTCATAGTTCTCTGAAGGTGGAGAGCATTTTTCATCATGTGTCTAGAATTGTCTTTGATCATTATCTTGATCAGAGTAGATCCTTTCACAGTTGATCATCTTTACCATATTACTGTTACTGTATACAGTGTTCTCTTGGTTATGCTCATTTCACTCAGCATCAGTTTATATAAGTCTTCCCAGGTTTTTCTGAAACTACCTCATCTCATTATTTCTTATCATAACCATTACCATTTATTAAACTTAATATGTATGAAGAACCAACTAAATTCCACAAGGGAAATGAAATATGAAGAAGGCAGTTAATAGCTTAATTTATGATCAGAGTTTTTATGTTCCCCCCATTAGAATTCTAATGAAACTAGCTTTAACAGGTATAGAGGGGAATGGGCCTGACTAGCTCTGCCAAAGGTCATTGCTCTAGGCCCACCTGTCTTCTCTTTTGCCAGAAGGTCCATGTTTGTCCAATGTTCCTCAAGCAGAAGTTTCCCATAATTTGTTGAGGAGAATTTTAGCATCATTGGTCACCATCTCAAGGAAGTACAAGTGTGTATAGTAACTCTTTCTGAAGTAGAGACCAGTGTCAAGTAGACCTCCATTCACTGAGCAGAATATCTCAGCATAGCTTAAAAGTTTCTCACTGATGATTTCATCTTTCTTAATTGTCAGCAGATGTGGAGACTTGATAAGGGCCTTTACCTCTTCCAAAGGTTTATTGGATGCCTGGGAAATCTTAAGGAGAGATGCATCATCTATGCCAAATTTTCTTTGATAATGGGCCAAATATTTCTTTAATTGAGCAATATCATCTTCTTTATTGATACCTATGGAAGGCATAGTGGCCCATGGGTCAGTCTTCAAGGCTTCCAGCCAGATCCTTAACTGAATATTAGCTTTCTTTTGGTCAATTATATCCTTGGAAATATTGGGCAGGGACAGAAAAAAGACATTGCGTTTATGCTCTGGAAGCTCTTTTGCCAAATCATCCTTCAGCTTAGGGAAATCATAGGATTCTAATTCAAAGCTGGAAATCAAAAAGACTTGTGGTTCCTCAATTCCTATGTCCTGAAGATGTTGTAGACAGTTCTTTTGTATCATCTGCATAACATTCTCCTCCTTGAAGGTCTTGGGCTTAGACTTCTTTTCATTAAGCAAATCAATGTCCACTTTGGTTCTAACAAAGAAAAATTTCTTCCCCATCTGTCTAATCTTCTGGGCAAGCTTCACATCATTGACTCGAAATCTCGATGAGGAAATGATGAGGAAGAAATCATAGCAACTGAATTTCACTTGTTCAAGGTAACTCTCTGGTTGGAAATCACGGGTCCCAATGCCTGGAAGGTCCCATAGCTTTACGTTAGGAAACTCTGGGTGTTCATAAGAAGTAATGTTTGTAGTTGTCTCTATGACCCCAGTGCTAGCAGCACCCTCATCTTCATGCCCTACCCCTCGGAAGGAATTGATGAAAGTGGACTTTCCTGCACCTGACTCCCCTGTCACTGCCATGTTCAGGACGGCATTATCCATATCTTCAATGATCTTATTGATTATAGATACTGCTTTATCAAGTCTGCCCTTCTGGAGTTTTGATTTGATTGAAGTGAGTTTTTCTTGAGGCAGGAAGTCTATCCCCCCAGTCTCTGTATTGTTATAATCATGTATCATATTTGAGGCTAAAATCTTTGTTTTTTCTTCAGAAAATAAAGAAGGTAAAGAAGAGGATGAATGGCCCATGACTGGTCAGTGGAGATCTCTGAAGAAAGGAAAGAATAAGAAAGGTGAAGGAGAGCCAGCCACCAAAGTGACCTTTAGAATCAGCTGATAGTGAGCTTTCCCCCTGGAATAAATTGCCATCCACTCTGGGTTTTTTCTTAGAGTATTAATCTGTCTCCCTCAATTCAGTAAACATTTTTTATACTCTTCTTTAGCCTTAATTTGTGTTTTGTAAGTGGTCAATACATTTTGGTAGTGGTTTTAATGGTGGTGGACTGAGTTATGGAGGAAAGAAGAGGGGGAAAGGGAGTATCCTTCTAGCTTGATGATCCACTATACTTGGTAAAACTTCCCAGAACCAAGTCAAGTACATAAGCATTTATTGAGAATTTAATAAAATGAAGTAGAGTCAAGATGGCAGAGTATTAGAAGCAGTGCAGTGATTTCCCCTCCACAAACTCTCCCCAATAGATATAGAAGATGCACCAGTCTAAATCTTGATGGAGAAATTCAGAAGAAGTCATAGTGAGTCATTTTTCCAGCTCATATCAGCATAGGGAGACACATGGGGAGGTCTTCAGACACTGGGGATAAGTCAGACCAAGAGCACACCATGTGGAGTACTTCAGCACCCAGAGAGAGGCTGTACATCAGGCAAAAGAAGATCCCATACTCATTCTGGGACATCACCATGTTTTTGTAAATAAAATGAGAGTGCTTGAGGGAATACACTAGATCCTGAGGAAAAAAATCACTTGCTTCAGTGAGAAACTAGCTCCACACTTACCTCTGGGGTTAGTGGGCAAATATTCTGGCCTCCCTTGGACACCTTTCTTTTCAATGATCCAGAGCTTCTGTTGCTTGATTCAAAGGCAAGAACAGATACTAAAACTTCTGACTTCAGGATTTATATCTGATTAAGTTCCCACCCTGATACAGTGTGTTGGTTTTCTTTTGATAAAGGGGACCTGAGATGAAGCTTTCAATTTCGTTTTCCCAGAAAAGACATTTTTAAGAAGGGATTTTATAAAGGAGGAAAGGATAAAGGAAAGGATTTTGAGCTCACTGACCAATTAATCAACAAATAGGTATTCTCTATCTCCTCTTTGATTCAAAGTGTTATAAATGCCTTTATTAAGCACCTACCGTATGCAAGGCACTGCACTTTGGTAGAAGAGCAAGAGTCCTTAATGTCAGTAGGTTTTGAAGTGTGCAGAAAGAGACACAGGCAACTGTCCTGAGCCACAGGCATTGTGGACAAAGTGCTGGGAGACATGGGGGGTCACTTCTAGGTGGGATCAGGGGGTGCTGCATGGAAAAACTCCTTAGCTGGGTCTTGATGGGTGATGAAGATCAGAAGTTAGAGAAAGGGAGGGAGGTAGACAAGGTGATGCCCACTTGGGGAATGGTGAATTGGTCCATTTGGCAGGATTATGGAATAAAGTTGATAAAGGATTGTCCAGGTGTGACTCTTTGAAACTTCAGCAAATAAGGGACAAGAAGAGTGAGATAATGATAGTAAGCAGCATTTATGTGACTCTTTAAAGGTATAGAAAGGGCTTTACAAATATTGACTCATTTGATCCTCAAGAAAACCCTAAGAGGTAGGTATTATTATTTTCCTCATTGTAGAGATTGGGAAGGGCAGCTAGGGGGCACCATAGTGAACAGAGCACTGGGCTTGGAATCGGGACGACTCATCTTCCTGAGTTGGAACCTGGCCCCAAACATTTACTAGCTGTGTGCCCCTAGGCAAGTCCCTTCACCCTGTTTGCCTCTGTTTCATCATCTGTGAAATGATCTGGAAAAGGAAAGGGCAAAACCATTCCCATATCTCTGTCAAGAAAACTCAAAAATAAGTTAAGGGGATGTCCATCCATTGGGGAACAAGTTGTGGTATATGAATGTAATGGAGTACTATTGTGAGATAAGAAATAATGAACAGGCAGACTTCAGAAAATCCTGAAAAGACTTGTATGAACTGATGCAAAGTGAAGTGAGCAGAACCAGGAGAACATTATACACAGTAACAGTCACAATATGCAATGACCAACTTTGGTAGACTTAGCTCTTCTCAGTAATGCAAGGATCTAATACAACTCCAAGAGACTCATCATGGAAAATGCCATCAATATCCAGAGACAGAACTTTAGAGTCTGAGTCAAGTTGGAAGCAGACAATTTGCTCTTTTTTTCTTTAGTCATTTCTTTAGTCATTTAGTCATTTTGTTTTGCTGCTTCTTTCTCATGGTTCCTCCCATTGGTCCTAAGTTTTCTTTACACATGTCTAATGTGCAAATATGTTTAATGATTTAATAACTTATTTTAATTACATATAATACATAAATGTATTGCATATATTACTGTTTTAATATATTATTAAATTATTAAAAATGATAAAATAATTTAATGAGTGTACATGTAGAGCCTATATCAGATTGTAAGCTGTCCTGGGGAGGGGAGGGGGAGAAAATTTAAAACTCGAAAGCTTATGGAAATGAATGTTGAAAACTAAAAGTTAGTCAATTAACTATTTCTTTACAAAAAAGAAAACCTCAGAATGGGATCAGAGAGTCAAACACAACTGAATAACAACAATAGAAAGGAAAACTGAGGCTTACAGGGATTAAGTGACTTGAACAGAATCACAGAGCTGGTGTCTGAGGTAGAATTTGAATTCAGATCTTCCTGACTCCAAGCTCAGCATTACATCCACTGCATCCACTCCTAGCCACACATTAAGCTAAGATGGTAAAGAGAGGAGGTCCTTTCTGGTGGGATTGAATTCTAGTATACCTTGCAAAGGATCTAAGGGTCTGAGGCACGCTGGCACACCAAAAGTCTGTCAGAATATGGATTTGCCCCCAGAACAAGGATTTTTCCTTATCTTTTTCTTGTTGGTTCATTTGCAGAGACATGCAGGAAAACCCTGGAGTTTGAAAAAACAAACGGTAGGGCCTTGAACCTTTGAGCTCTTTGCTGACAATTGGACAGATAATCTTTACTTGGTTATCATCTATCTGGCAGAAGTACTGCAGGGTAATTAGTGATTAGGGTTGGGTCACTGGTAAAGGGAATCCAACACTGGGCCTACAAGAATTATTAAAGCAAAATCACTATACTTTGACCCCTGATCTAGAGGAATAGAAATCTTCAGAGTTCCTGAGGGAGCCCAACTGGGGAGGCTACTGCTAAGCCATGGAAGCAGCCCCTAGCTCATATCCCAGGCTTCACAATGAAATGAAAGTTGAAGGAGTTGCCCCAGGAAGGGTGTGTTGCACTGAATTAAAGTAACCCTATTATGGACTCCTGTTTGAGTCTACTCCTAATGCTGTAGCTCATGAGCCACCATTGGTGTGCTTCCCATTAATAATTAATCGGTAGAGTTAATTAGCACTTGGAAAAAGCATTTTATTCACATGGCATGGAAAAAAATAATTACAATAACACTATACCCCCAAACTGAAGTGGACTCTTCCACAAACACACATTATATCCATGGAGCAAGTGGGCACAAGCTGGAAGGGAAATGGTAGTAAGGCATATATGTAAAGAGCACATATGGTCAAAGTATCTCACAAGTCTTGGTACTCAGGGCCTTGATATCCTTTCCTTCTCCATAAATTCAGGACCATGATGTTCTTTCTGCCTTTGGAAAGTCTTTGTGAAGTTCTCTGCCCAGAATGGCATTTGTGCTAGTCAGGTCACTCATGCTGCTTGGGCTTGCTCCTCACAAAGCTCAGTGTTATTCCTGGACAGGCCAATCATCTGGACTCCCTGAGCTCAATGGACAGCTGTTCATTTCCACTTCCTAAAACTTCAAGCAGTAATGCTGTCTTGTCTTATTCTTCAATGAAATGACATATTCTTTCTAGGATCTGTTATTTGATCCACTTATTCTTTGACTCTGAATTATTTAGTTTCCATTTAAATCATATGATAAATATGTTAAAAGAACATGAAGGAGATATTTTTCATAACAATGGATAGGGAAAGAATTCTTGATCATGGAGGATATTTAAGTGGGAAATTTTGATTACATAAAAATTTAAAGTTTCTGTACAAACAAAATCAATGCAGGTAAAAGTTAAATGTAATCAGTAAATTGGGAAAAAGCTTTGCAGCAATTTCCTTTGATAAAGGTGTGATGCTCTAGAAAAAAACAGTTAAAAGTTTTCTAGTATATAAAATACTAATTCTAGTATATAAAAGCTATACCTGGTTAGCTAAAAGCTAATTCTAGTATATAAAATCAAAAATCCCAAATGAATAAATTGCTATAGAATATTAAAGGGAAGTTTTCAAGGGAAGAAATGCAAGATATCAACAGCCAAGGAAAAAAAATGCTACAAATCACTATTAAATAAATAAATAAAAAACACTGAATATTCTTATCACAAACATTTGATGAGTAAAGATGACAAAAACAGAAATTCACAATTTCTGGAGAAGGTGGGGTAGAGGGGTAAGGCACAATTATACACTGATGGTGATGGTGAAGCTATAAATTGGTCCAATCATTATGGAAAGAAATTTTTAATGATATCCACAAAATCATTAAAGAATGTGTATCACTCTTTGATGTAGAAATGCTACTTCTGTACATTTGCTCCAAAAGAGATCAAAGAAAGAGAGAAAGGACAAAAATATACATGGTAGCACTTTTTTGTATTGGCAAAGAATTGTAAACTAAAAGATGTCAACTAGGGAGTGGCTAAAGAAATTATAGAGTTATAGCATAATGATATATTATCATGCTGAAAAAAATGTCAAAAGGGAAACTTGGGAAAACTTGGATTAACTGATGCAGAGTAAACAGAAACAGGACAATTTGCACAATTACTATTAACATTGTAAAGAAAAAGAACTAAGATCTCTGATTAATTCAGTGACCAACCATAATTCCAGAGGACCAAGGAGAAAGGTTGCTTTCCATCTCCTTTGGAAGATGATGGTGATGGGTTCCAGGCACAAAATGAGGAGTACACTTTTTTAAAATAGGGGAATATTGGGAGCAAGAAGGGGGATGATGTTCAGTTGTTCAGTCATGGCTGACTCTTCATGACCTATCCTGGGATTTTCTAGGCAAAAAGATGGGAGTGGTTTGCCATTTCCTTCTCCAGTTCATTTTTCAGATGAGGAAACTGAGGAAAACAGGGTGAAGTGATTTGCCTGGGATCACTTAACTACTAAGAGTCTAAGGCCAGATTGAACTCAGTAAGATGAGTCTTCCTGCCTCCATGTTCAGCACTCTATGCACTATGGTGCCCCCTAGCTTTCCATAAGATAAATGAATAGCTATAGGGAAGAAAAAGAAGAGGGTAATTAAAGAATGTTTTAATGTGTGCTGAAGAATAAGTAGGAAATTCATAGGGGAGATAAAGAAAAGTAAGACAGCTTTTAAACTAACATGCTGAATGTACTATAAAATATATATTTTTTAAAAACAAGCTGAAGGTAACAGAGCACTGTGGTTTCATATAATAATCCTCTTTTTCTTTTCTTTTTTGTATGTGGATATGATTATTTTGTTGGTATATACCAAATTCAGAATAACAAAAAATAAAAATTATTTTTACAAAATGCTAGACATGCTGAGTTATGCCAGACAAATATTATTTCCTTTTTTGGCTGGGTTACCAAAGTAACAGATCAGGGAAATGCTTCAAATCTAATTTAACAAGACTTTAGCAAATAATTTGCTAAAGTATTTCAGATAATTCTGGAGAAAATGAATTCATAGAGTGAATGTTAATGGTTCAATGTCAACATGGTCAGGGACCTATGCAATTCCTGTTCTCCACAAGGAGCTCAGGTGGACCAAAGGACCTTCTGAAAAATGGTGACCTTTCTCTTTTTAAAAAAAAAATTTTTTTTTTTGGTTTTCAACGTTCATTTCCATAAGACTTTGAATTCCAAATTTTCTTCCCATTTTTCCCCTCCACTCACCCCAAGACACTGTGTATTCTGATTACCCCTTCCCCCAATCAGCCCTCCCTTCTATCACACTGCTCCCTTCTCTTGTCCCCATCCCCTCTACTTTCTTGTAGGGCAAGATAGATTTCTATACCCCATTGCCTTTATGTCTTATTTCCCAGTTGCATGAAAAAACAATTTTTAACATTCGTTTTTAAAACTTTGAGTTTCTCCCTTCTTCCCTCCTCATCCCCACTGAAAAGACAAGCAATTCAAAATATGTTATACATGTGTGGTTATGCAAAAGACTTCCATAAAATTCATGTTGTGAAAGACTAACTATATTTCTCTCCATCCTATTCTGCTCCCCTTTATTCTATTCTCTCTTTTGACCCTATCCCTCTTGAAAAATGTTTACTTCTACTCCCATTTGCCCTCTCTTCTATCATTCCCCACACCCCACTTATCTCCTTCTCCTCTACTATCCTGTAGTGTAAGATAGATTTTCATAGCAAATTGAGTGTGCATGTTATTCCCTACTTAAGCCAAATGTGATGAGAATAAGGTTCACTTTTTCACTCTTAACCTCACCCCTTTTCCCTTCCATTGAAAAAGCTTTTTCTTGCCTCTTTTATGTGAGGTATTCCCCATTCTATTTCTCCCTTTCTCTTCCCAATATATTCCTCTCTCACCCCTTAATTTTATTTTGTAAGATATGATCCCTTCCTATTCAACTCACCCTATGCCCTCTGTCTATATGGATATAATCCCTCCAACTACCCAAATACTGACAAAAGTCTCAAGAGTTACAAATATTATCTTCCCATGTAAGAATGTAAACAATTCAATTTCAGTAAGTCCCTTATGATTTCTCTTTGCTGTTTGCCTTTTCGTGCTTCTCTTGATTCTTGTGTTTGAAAGTCAAATTTTCTATTCAGTTCTTGTCTTTTCAACAAGAATCCTTGAAAGTCCTCTATTTCATTGAAAGACCATTTTTTCCCCTGAAGTATTACACTCAGTTTTACTGGATAGGTGATTCTTGGTTTTAATCCTAGTTCTTTTGACTTCTGGAATATCATGTTCCAAGCCCTTGGATCCCTTAATGTAGAAGCTGCTAGATCTTGTATTATCCTGATTGTATTTCCATGATACTTGAGTTGTTTCTTTCTGGCTGCTTGCAATATTTTCTCCCTGATCTGGGAGCTCTGAAATTTGGCCACAATATTCCTAGGAGTTTTCCTTTTGGGATCTCTTTCAGGAGACAATCAGTGAATTCTTTCAATAGTTATTTTACCCTCTGGTTATAGAACATCAGGGCAATTTTCCTTGACAATTTCTTGAAAGATAATGTCTAGGCTCCTTTTTTGATCATGGCTTTCAGGTTGTCCCAAAATTTTTAAATTGTCTCTCCTGTTTTCCAGGATCTGTTTTCCAGGTCAGTTGTTTTTCCAATGAGATATTTCACATTGTCTGCTATTTTTCCATTCCTTTGGTTTTGTTTTATAATTTCTTGATTTTTCATAAAGTTGCTAACTTCCATCAGGTCATTCTAATTCTATTCTTTAAAGAATTATTTCCATTTGACCAGTTCTGCCTTTTAAGACATTCTTCTACTCATTGACTTTTTGAGTCTCTTTTGTCATTTGGGTTAGTTTATTTTTACAGTGCTATTTTCTTCAGCATTTTTGGGGTGTCCATTAGCAAGCAGTTGACTCATTTTTCATAATTTTCTTGCATCACTCTCATTTCTCTTCCCGATTTTTGCTTTACTTCTCTTACTTGATTTTCAAAACCCTTTTTGAGCTCTTCCATGGCCTGAGACCAATTCATATTTTTTTTGGAGGCTTTGAATGGAGAAGCTTTGACTTTGTCATCATCTGTTTGTATGTTTTGGTCTTCCTTGTCACCAAAGTAAGATTCTACAGTTTGATACTTTTTCAATTTTTGCTCATTTCTCCAGTCATTTCCTTGACTTTTGAGCTCTTTGTCTAGGTAGATCTCTGCTTCCAGTGGGGGTTGGGGGGGATGTACTGTCAGCCATTCAATTTCCCCACAATCTGAGGGCCTAGAACTCCAGAAACAGTCACTGTCTCTGTCCCAACTGATGCTGTGGCTGCTGCAGGTTTTTCTGCCCCCTTCCCCTTTTACTGCTCCCTTCCCCCTTTGATGCCCTGGGGGTTGGAGCCAGACCACTCCCCTCTCTAACACTGGTCCCACAGGCTTTTTCCACTGACCTTCTAATTTATCCTCAGCATTTTGGAGTCCTGAAGTCTGGAAACTGCCACAGGTGCAAGAGATTCAGTCTCCCTAAGGCCTGTTCAGGTCCTGTCTATGCCAGCACAGCCCACACTGGACTGTGCCTTGCCCCCAACCGTGGCAAGATAGAAACTTCCTGGCCAACTTCCAGGTTGTCTTGGGCTAGAGATTTGCTTCACTCTGTCATTCTGTGGGTTCTGCAGCTCCAGAATTTGTTTAGAGTCATTTTTTACATGTATTTGACTAGGCTTTGGGGGAAATCTCTAGAAAGTCCGTGCTGTTACTCCACCATCTTGGCTCCACTCCATGACCTTTTCCTTCAGCATGTTTTCCTCTGATCCAGATTTTGCCTGTTGCCCCCAAGTTTGCTGTCTCTGAGTCACAGCCTCCCAGAACCCCTTGAATTGCATGTAGTCTTCCCTGTTCATCTCAAAGACTACCCTTTCCCTCATGGGATTGCCCCAATTCTCCTCCAGTGACTGCCATATACAAGGACAGAGGAACTGCCACATCTAGATTTTTGACTCCCACATGAGTCAGAGGTGCCTCTGTGATCTGCTAAGGTGAGTGAGGCAGGGTCCTAGGAATCTACATGCCCACAGAGCAACAACCCAAATATGCCCCCATATAGGTCTGTGCTACAGCCAACTGAAACCCACTTAAGAGACAATGGTTAACTTCTATACTGAGAGCATTTACACCTCAGAAAAGCAGCTGCAGCAGGGTTTGATTTACTGTTTTGTTGACTGTCTGTACTTAACAAAATGTTAATGATGAAGAATGAACTTCAAATGTGTGTGTGTGTGTGTATGTTTGTGTGTGTACATTTTTTCCTCAGAGAGATGGTCATTAACCATTGACCAGCTCCCCACTGTACTGCTCTACAGACATTGTTTAAATTCCTCACCAGGGCAGCACAAAGCTCAGGAAAGGAAATTTCTACCAGTGTGGCAGCCTGGGGCCTGCAGGCTAATAATAATAATAACCATTTATATAGCATTTTAAGGTTCCCAAAGTGCTTTACATCCATGATCTCACTGGAGCCTTCCAACACCCCACTATCATGGCTCTGTGAATAAGCCATGAATCCAAAGAACAACTTTGGCCCTGTTTTTAAGGTAATCTTGGCATCTTTCTATCTGTCCCAACAAGGGCCAAGGTTTACTTGCAGCCCATGCCCAACTTCAAACTCCTATCAATAAATACTTGAGGTCTCAGCCAAACCTAATGAGGGGGATGGGAGAAGGGAAGAGACAGCCAGAGACAGAGATACAGAGAGAGACAGAGACATAGAAAGAGAAATGGTGACAGAGACAGAGAAAAAGATACAGAGACACAAAGAGATACACAGAAAGCTAGAGCCAGAGAAAGACACAGAGACAACAGAAACAAAGAGAAACACACAGGGAGACAGAAATAGAGAAAGAGAAACACACAGAGAGAAGGACAGAGAGATAGAAACACGCAGAGAGCAGACTCTCTCCTGACTGTCCAAGCCCAGCTTCCTGCTCCATACATCCCTGCATCCCCATTCCTGCATCCCCAACACTGACACCAGAAAGTGGAGGCTGAGATCAGATTATACCTCATGAAGGTTCCTCAAGCTGCCAAAGACTTGAAACAGCTTTGCCTGCAGGAAGTACAGGACAATCCGCTCTCCTGCTCACTGGGGAGTTCTTTTTGACAACCCCCCCCCCAAAAAAAAGCCTGTTCATTCCTGTAGCAAGATATTACTTAAGCTGTTTTAAAAGGTTTCCTAATAGACTTCATATGTGAGTCTGCAACATGATGTGATATATTCTGTGATGCGAATTGAGACTCTTTAAAGGAAAGAGAGCCCTGAAGCCTGCAGGCCTAGAGCTTCTCCTGCCTGTTAAAATGTGGCCACCAAACCATGCAGACTTCTGCTGGTGTCCAGACTTCCCATCCACCTCTCTACACTTTCATTGCTATCTGTTTTGTATCCTGACAAGAGTATAAGAACAGTGTTCAGTTGGAGAAACAAAAACAAAACATTTGAAGACTTGGTCATGTTTGCAGCCAGCAAGATTTGTAAAGCAGAGAGTAAGCTCTGCTTCTCTAAAGTCAACAGATATTCACCTCGTTCTCTAAGGCCGCTCCTGCAGATGATCTAACTTCAGACTGGATGTTGAGTGGCCACCAACGTGCCAGCACTCAAGGCACCTGCTAGTTCTTTTCTGTCTGCACGTCTCACCCTGCATTTAGCAGGTTCTTGTCCGCTCGCCCCATTCTTTCACAATGGATGTCCCACTTTGGCCTCCCTGGTCAACAACCCATGCTGCAGTGTAACCCAGTACTATTTCATTCTCTACTTCCCCTCCAAACAATCTCTAAGTGTTGGAGAAAGTCAGTCCTGGGGAATTGCACTGTGTATACATACTGCTCTCACCAAATATTTGCTTATCACGTCTTATCTTACTTCCTTCTCTTTAAGCCAGGTTATCTAATAATCTCCTAATACTCTAAATATTCCCTTGTGCTCAGGTTCAACTTTTAAAAAAATATTTTATTTATACTTTTTGATTGTATCTGAGTCACCAAGATTCAGATTCATTCTGGCTTTCCCCAAGAAGCCTCCCTGGTAACAAAGAAGTAAGGTTAAGGAAAACATATCATCATACTAGCCCTGATTCTGCATCCCCTAGTCCATTTCCTCCCCACCAAGATGAAGGAACTGTGATTCACCTTGAATCCTCTAAAGCAAGTGTGGTGATCTCATAGACCTTGACTTTCAAGGTCACTCTCCTTTATATTTTCAGTGATTATACAAATTGTTCTCCTAGTTTGGCTTATTCCACTCTGCACCACTTTATACAAGCCTTCCCACAATTCTCTGCTGTCATATTGTCCTTTTCTAAGAGGACAGCTATATGCCTTCAACTGCATAGAACATCATTCATTTAGCCATTTCCAATTTTACGATTACTTTCTGTGTTTCCTTTTATTTGTCACCACAAAAGGGCTGCTACAGATATTTTTCTGCATGTCAACTCCTTTTCCATTTTTGACCTTCGTATCCCTTGTAGATTTCATTTTTTAAAAATTAAATATAAAAGTGTATATATGTATATGTGTATACATGTGTGTGTATGTATATGTGTATATGTGTACTTAAGAGTAGTATCTTTCAAAAATCACCACACCTGATTAACCCTCATAAAATTTTCAGGTGAGAATACACACCTACTGTTAATTGGGTATGAATGAGGCCTAAATACCACTAGAGTAGGTGGGACTGGCCTCTTCAGATTAGCTGAAGGTATTGGCCACACCTTCTGGGGTCTGTATCAAACCAAATTAGAGATCCAAGCATTTGAACACGGGAGGAAAAATAGCTACCACTGAGATGATCTCTCTTTGGAGGAAGGAAAGGCCCTAGTTTCAGTTGTCTTCTTCTCATTCTTCTACTTGATCAGAGGAGGACCTTGTAAAAACTTTTAAGTTCCATGGGATTTGGAATTTCCCATCATGCCAGAGAATCCTAATAGCATCCCTTAAATAGCCTTTGCCAGGATTTGCATCAGAAAAAGCCCTGCAGCTCTACAAAGATCTCTGCAGACAAGTTACACCATATACAAGGGAGTCATCTTGAAGATTCAGTCTAAGGACCTCCCACTTCCCCATGACTATATGTGCTTTTTAAGCAATAGCCCACTTTCCACTTGACTCTCTAGTTCTTGGAGGAAAGTGTTTGCATCATTTCTATACACCCTAGTAAAAAACCAAGCACCTAGATCACTAATCGACCTCAACTGATATCCATGGTGGGCAGTACTGGTAGGGGCTTGTGGTTCATGGTGCTAGAAAGACAATCCCCAACTCCTCAGGGCTCCTGCAGGACTTGGGAGGGATCCATAGTTGGCTTGCTCTAGGGACTCAAACTGGGGAATAGCTCCAGAATCTGAATTGAATGTACAATCACTTTTTATTTGGAGATTATCTTATGCTATTACAAAGGGTGTTATTAGGAATATTTTATAGAAGTAAGTCTTGACAGGAAGAAAAACCATATCTGTAGAAAAACATTCATGGCATCACTATCTGAAATAGCTAAAAGTTGGAAATAAAATATATGCCGTGACTGAGAGTAGGCAAATAATAATAAAAATAAGGATTTCTATAGTACTTCAAGGTTTGAATAGTACTTTATAAAAATTATCTCCATTTGATCCTCATAACAATTCTGGGAGGTAAGGGTTATTTACTATTGGGCAAAGGATATTAATTTACAGATGAAGAAACTGAGGCAAACAGATTAAGTGACTTGCCCAAGGTCACACAGTCAGTCAGTATCTGATACTAGATTTGAAGTCTTCCCAACTGAATCTAGAGTTCTATCCACTGAACCACTTGACTGCCTCAGCATACGTCAGTGGCATATCATATAATGGAATATTTTTGAACATAAGGGATGATAAATATGAAAAAATCAAGGTGATATGGCAAATCTTTTGGACATGATACTGAGTGAAGAAAGAAGGAGTGGAACTGTGAGCAATTCTGGAGAGCAATTTGGAACTATACCCAAAGGGCTACAAAAATGTGCATACCCTTTGACCCAGAAATACTGCTTCTAGGACTGTATCCTCAAAAGATCATAAAAATGGGAAAGGGTCCCACATGTACAAAAATATAGCAACTCTCTTTGTGGTGGCCAAATACTAGAAATCAAGGGAATGCCCATCAATTGGGGAATGGCTGAACAAGTTGTGGTACATGAATGTAATGGAATACTATTGTTCTATGAGAAATGATGAACAGGAAGACTTCAGAGAGGCCTGGAAAGACTTATATGAACTGATGTTGAGTGAAAGGAGCAGAACCAGGAGAACCTTGTACACAATAACAACCACAGTATGTGAGGAATTTTTCTGGTAGACTTAGTACCTCACTGCAACACAAGGACTTAAAAAATTTCCAATGAACTCTTGAGGCAAAATGCCTTCCACACCCAGAGTAAGAACTATGGAATTTGATTGCAGAATGAAGCAGACCATTTTCTTTTGTATTATGTTTTGTTTTATGATTTCTCCCATTCATTTTAATTCTTCTATGCAACACAACTATGGTGAAAAATGCATTTAATAGGACCCTATGTGCAGAACCTATATAAAATTGTATGCCATCTCAGGGAGGGAGGGGGAGGAGGGAAGGGGAAAAAAATCTAAGACATATGGAAGTGATTGTCGAACACTGAAAACAAATAAAATAATTTAATAAAAAAAATGAATGGGTTAAAAAACGAATTAAAGAAACAATCAACAACTTCATTCAAGAGAATGACAATAATGAAACAACCTGCCAAATCTTATGGGACACTGCAAAAGCAGTTCTTAGGGGAAGTTTTATATCTTTGAATGCCTACATGAACAAAATAGAGAAAGAGGAGATTAATGAATTGGGCATGCAGCTGAAAAAGCTAGAAAGAAAACAAATTGAAAATCCCCAAGGAAATACAAAATTAGAAAAACTGAAAACCAAAGGAGAGATTAACAAAATTGAAATTTAGAAAACTATTGAACTAATAAATAAAACTAATAATTGGTTTTATGAAAAAACCAACAAAATTGATAAACCTTTGGTCAATTTGATAAAAAAAAAAAGAAAGAAGAAAACCAAATTACCAATATTAAAATGAAAAGGGTGAACTAACCTCCAATGAGGAGGAAATTAAAACAATCATTAGAAATTACTGTATGCCCATAAATTCAACAATTAAATGAGATGGATGAATATTTTTTAAAATATTAATTGCCCAGATTAACAAAAGAGGAAGTTGAATATTTAAATAATCCCATCTCAGAAAAAGAAATTGAACAAGCCATCAATGAACTCCCTAGGAAAAAATCTCCAGGGTCATATGGATTCACAAGTGAATTCTATCAAACATTTGCCTTACAGAATATCAGATTCCAGTTCCTTCAATCTTTTAACATAGAAGCTGCAAGGTCCTGTGTGATCCTGACTGTAGCTCCTCGATATTTGAATGGTTTCTTTCTGGTTGCCTGTAGTATTTTCTTCTTCACTTCATAGTTCTGGAATTTGGCAATGTTATTTCTTGGAGTTTTGAGTTTGGGATCCCTTTTGGGAGGGGAACAGTAGATTCTTTCAATGACTATTTTGCCCTCTGGATCTAGCACTTCTGGGCAGTTTTCCTTAATGATTTCCTGGAAGATATTGTCCAGACTCTTTTTTTCATTGTGACTTTCTGCCAGGCCAATAATTATTAAATTTTCTCTCTTGGATCTATTTCCCAGGTCAGTTGTTTTTTCAATTAGATATTTTACATTTTCTTCTCTCTTTTCATTCTTTAGATTTTGATTGATTCTTACTGTCTCACAGAGTCATTAGTTTCTACTTGCCCAATTCTAATCTTTATCAAATTGTTTTCTTCAGCTAACTTTTGCATCTCCTTTTCCATCTGTCCAATTTTTCCTTTTAAGGAGTTATTTTCTCCAGTTAATTTTTGTACTTCCTTTTCCATTTGTCCAATTTTCCCAGTTAGGTTTTGTGTTTCCTTTTCCATTTGTCCAATTTTCCCGGTTAGATTTTGTGCTTCCTTTTCCATTTGTTCAATTTTTTTTCAAAGAGATGTTCTCATCAGTGAATTCTTTTTTCACACTTTTAAAATCATTGACCAGTTTTTCTTCTATTTCCTTCTTCATCTGTTCCAGAAGAGCTGTTTGTGCATGCAAGTAGTTCATAGTCCCTTCTGAAGTTTCAGATGGAAGTACAGTCTCACTACTGACCTCTTTGGTATTTGTGTTTTGGTCCTTGTCCCCATAGAAAGATTCTATGGTTTTTATGTGCTTGTTTTGATTTTTCTTGTTCATGATGGTGATTGTGTGCTGTGTCTTCTGGTTCTTTCAGTTAGAAGCTGCAGAACTTGGTGTTGAGCTGACTTGTGTGAAAAAGCTAACAGTGTCTTTTTATCTTTTTGTTTTGTGTTTGCCCCAATCAGCCCTGGGGCTAGCTTGTTAAGTGTGGGGGAGGGGTGGTCTGGTCACAGGAGATCTCTTCAGCTGAACTGAGGCAAAGGCAAGCTCAGTGGATAGTGATCCCAGATGCTCTCTTGTCTTCCCATTTCCCCTAGAGTGCTGAGGCACACCTAGATCCTAGTGCAAGGTTCCACTCCTCCTCAGGCTCTTCTCCTAGCACTGAGTCTTGCCTGCATCCTAGTGTGAATTTCCACCCCTCCTTGGGCTCCTCTCCTAGCTCCGAGGCTCACCTGGGTCCTAACGTGAGTTTCCACCTCCCCTGGAGCTCCTCTCTTAGCGCTGAGGCTCACCTGGGTCCTGCTGTGAGTTTCCACTGCTCTGGGGCCCCTCTTCTTCCAGTTTGCCTCTGCCACAGGAGGAAGAATCCCTCTTATCTATTTTCCTAGCCTCAGGTGTTATAAGACTATTTGCCCCCTCTGCTATTTCCACTGATCCAGGATTTTTCTGGGGAAATATTTTATGGTTCTTTTGAGTTCATCAAGGGGGGAGGAGAGAGCATTTACTGATCATTCCACCATTCTGGCTCCCAGAAGTTCAAGTAGATGATTTACAGACGTTTAATCTGTGGGCTGAAAATCTCAGGAGCTGCTGTGGCTGATATCTGGAGCTCAGCAGCGATCACTCGCTCAACTTTGTTGGTGTCTCACCCTGGGCTGCTGCTTCGCCGGTTCCATTTGCTGCTGTCTCAGGTCTCCCCAGGGCCCTCCCATTCTGCTGCACTGGACATGCTGTACTGTGTGCTGTGGGCTCACCCCCGTGGAACAGATCCTTCCCATTGACCTTCCAGTCTGTTCTGGGCTGTGAATCTGCCATAGTCTGTCTCCTATTGGATTCTGCACCTCCAAAATTTGGTCAGATTCTCTTTTTAGAGGTACCTGAAGGAGTTTGTCTAAGAGTTTAGATGAGTTGTTGCTCTCACTCCTCCATCTTGGCTCCACCCCCAACAATTGACTCTATCAAACATTTAAAGAACAATTAATTCCAATACTATATAGACTACTTGGGAAAACTGGTAAAGAAGCAGTCCTACCAAATTCCTTTTGTGATACAAATATGGTTCTGATACGTAAACCAGGAAGAGCCAAAACAGAGAAAGAAAATCATGGAGCAATTTCTCTAATGAATATAGACATAAAAAATTTAAATAAGATATTAGCAAAAAGAACTTATCACAAGAATAATACATTATGATCAGGTAGGACTTATACCAGGAATGCAGGGCTGGTTCAATATCAGGAAAATTATTAGCATTATTGATCATATCAACAACAAAACTAACAGAAACTACATGATTATCTCAATAGGTGCAGAAAAAGTTTTTGACAAAATACCACACCCATTCCTATTGAAAACACTGGAAAGCATAGGAATAAAGGGAACTTTCCATAAAATAATAAGCAGTATCTACCTAAAACCATTAACAACCATTATATACAATGGGGGTAAGCTAGATGCATTTCCAATAAGATCAGGGGTGAAACAAGGATGTCTATTATCACCACTGTTATTCAATATGGTATCAGAAATGCTAGCTGTAGCAATGAGAAGAAAAAGAAATGGAAGGAATTAGAATGGACAAAGAAGAAACTAAATTATCACTCTTTGCAGATGATATGATGATATACTTAGAGCATCCCAGAGAATCAAGTAAGAAAGTACTTGAAATCTTAAACAACTTTGGCAAAGTTGCAGGTAAATCATCTGCATTTCTATATATTACTATATATAGTACTATATATTACTAACAAAGTCCAATAGCAAGAGATAGAAAGAGAAATCCCATTTAAAACTACTGTAAACACCATAAAATATCCGGGAGTCTACCTGCCAAAACAAACTCAGGGACTATACGAACACAATTACAAAACATTTTTCACGCAAATAAAGTCAGATCTAAGTAAGTGGAAAAACATCAGTTATTCATGGGTAGGCCGAGCTAATATAATAAGAATGACAATTCTACCTAAAATAATTTACTTATTCAGTGCCATACCAATCAAACTATCAGATAATTATTTTCTAGAGTTAGAAAACATAATATCAAAATTCATCTGGAAAAACAAAAGGTCCAGAATATCAAGGGGACTAATGAAAAGAAATGCTAAGGAAGATGACCTAGCCCTACCAGATCTCAAATTGTATTATAAAGCAGCAATCATCAAAACCACTTGGTACTGGCTAAGAAATAGAGGGGTAGACCAGTGGACACAGTAGTTAATGAATATAGCAATCTACTATTTGATAAACCCAAGGATCTCAGCATCTGGGATAAAAACTCGCTGTTTGACAAAAATTGCCGGGAAAACTGGTTAACAGTGTGGTGGAATCTGGGCATAGACCAATGCCTGACACTATACACAAGAATAAAGTTCAAATGGGTATATGATCTAGGTATAAAGATTGATGCTATAAACAAATTAGGGGGACAAGGAATAGTATATTTGTCAGATTTATGGATAATGGAGAAATTTATGACCAAACAAGAGACAGAGAACATTATGAAGTGCAACATGGATAATTTTGATTACATTAAATTGCAAAGGTTTTGCACAAACAAACCCAATACAACCAAGGTTAGGAGGGAAGCAGAAAACTGGGAAAGAATTTTTACAACTAGTGTCTGTGATAAAGGCCTCATTTCTAAAATATATAGAGAACTGAGTCAAATGTACAAAAATACAAATCATCCCCCAATTGATAATTGGTCAAAGGATATGTACAGGCAGTTTTCAGAGGAAGAAATTAAAGCTATCTATAATCATATGAAAAAATGCTCTACATCACTATTGATTAGAGAGATGCAAATCCAAACAACTCTGAGGTACCACATCACACCTATCAGATTGGCTAATATGAGAAAATAGGAAGATGATAAATGCTGGAGATGGGGAGAGTTGGAACAATAACTCAGCTGTGAGCTGATCCAACCATTCTGGAGAGCAATTTGGAACTATGCCCAAAGGGCTACAAAAATGTGCATACCCTTTGACCCAGCAATATTGCTTCTGAGATTGTATCCCCAAAAGATTATAAAAATGGGAAAATGTACAAAAATATTTATAGCAGCTTTCTTTGTGGTGGCCAATAACTGGAAATCAAGGAAATGCCCATCAATTGGGGAATGGCTGAACAAGTTGTGGTATATGAATGTAATGGAATACTATTGCGCTCTGAGAAATGATGACAGGAAGACTTCAGAGTGGCCTGGAAAGACTTATATGAACTGATGCTGAGTGAAAGGAGCAAAACCAGGAGAACTTGGTACACAGCAACAACCACAGTGTGTGAGGAATTTTTCTGGTAGACTTAGTACTTCCTTGCCATGCAAGGACTTAAAACAATTTCCAATGAACTCTTGAGACAAAATACCTTCCATATCCAGAGAAAGAACTATGGAATTGGATCATAGATAAAAACAGACCATTTTCTTTTGTATTTTGTTTTGTTTTATGGTTTCTCCCATTCATTTTAATTCTTCTATACAACATGTATTTAGTAGGAATGTACGTGTAGAACCTATATAAGATTGTATGCCTTCTCAGGGAGGGAGTGGAGAGGGAGGAGGGAATGAGGGGGAGTGAGGGGAAAATATCTAAGATATATGGAAGTGATTATTGGACAGTGAAAACAAATAAAATAATTTAATTTAAAAAAAGAAACCAAAGGTCTAAAGGAACAGAAAATTCATATTTTGGAAAGAATAATCTGCAGAGGTGATATGGAAGTAGAGAAAGGAGTTCCTAATATCCTTATGCCAATGGTGGCATCTCACTGTTGGTGCCGAGAACCATTTTATAAACTCACTTAGGCCAGCAAAGTGTGCTTATCAATCACTTTATTTACAGTTGTGGTTTTGCCCACCAGACCAGTGGCATCTAGCCTCAGATCCAAACCCACAAGTGCCCTCCATCACTCCATGATACGGCGGAATGACTGAACAGCTGAGCATGGGGAGCCCCAGTCCACAGGCTTCCGGTATTCCTTCTTGTCCAAGAAGTACTGCCTGCCATGGTAATTGGGCTGCTCATAGAAGACCCAGACTCCATCTAGGACCTTACAGGACTGGATCTCCCGGATGTGGAACTGTTCCATGACGGAAGGGCAGTCCTCAGTAGTCTCATACATCTGGCCACTGAAGTCTCCCCTCTCGAAGATCTGAAGCTTATACTGGCCTCCACTCGACTGCAAGACAAAGGCAACAACACAGGCCATTATTCAAAAGCAGCAGCAGGTGTCAGTGACCTGACTGCTGGCCTGACTGCTGCAACCACCATTTAGAAGCAAAAAGACCCATTAAATCCTGCCTCCCCAGCTTCACCAACTACAGGGTCGACCAGGCAGAAGAGACTTTGCCTCCCAGAGGAAATGATCCTGATAATATGAATTAATTACCCTTATAAAGACCAAGTTTGGGTCAAAAGAGATATGAGAGTCTGCCTCCTTCCCATTTTTGTGGGGGTGGGGAACTAGAGGCATGGAACACTGGGTACAACGTTGGACTTGGTTGATGGATTGGTTAATTTTACCTAACTTCCTTATTTTTCTCTTTTTTTGAATTCTTGGTAGTTCAGTAACTAGAATGTTGGGCTTGGAGTCAGAAAACCTGAGTTTGAATCCCATCTCAGAGATTTACTAAATGTGTGACACTGGGCAAGTCACTGGATCTGTCTCAGGCTCATTTTCCTCATCTGTAAAATGGGGCTAATAATAGCCTCAGGGCTGATGTGAGGATCAATGAGATAACATGTTCACAAACATCAAAATGGTAGATAAATGTTGGCCATCATCATCATTCTTTGCTATAAGAGATGACTCTTTGGGTGGGGCAAAGGTTAGGATCTATTGGGAACTGAATGTGCTGTAAAAATTAAAGGCATCAATAAAAATTAGAAAAATGTAATTACTTGCCATACTTGACAACACAAAAGGGTTTAGACCTAGAAGAGAGAACATCATTGGCCTAGTATGGACCCCTGGGGCAAAGGCATGGAATATGATCATGTGACTGCAATTAAGACATGCATCTATGATAACCTGGAGAGTCCAAACAAAGCTTAGAGAACTGGGAATCCTGATAGATGCAATGACCAAACACAATTCCAAAGGACTCATGATAAGAAATGCCGTCTACCTGTAGATAGAGAGCTGGTGGATTTGGTGTACAGATTGAAGCATATTTTTATTCTTTTGCTAGCTTTTTCCTTTGTCCTTTTTTTTTTGTTTTGTTTTCTTCTTGGACATAGTTAATGTGGAAATTTGTTGTGCATGACTTCCTATTTGGAATGGGCTTTGTATTTCTTGCCTTCTCAATGGATAGGGGAGAGGGTGAAAGGAATGAGAAACTGTGGAATTGAAAATAAAATTGAATTTAAAGCAAAGAAGGAGAAGGAAGAAAAATAAGGAGAGGAGGAGGAGGAGGAGGAGGAGAAGAAGACAATGACAACTTATTATCAAGTCTTTTTTCCAGACTCACCAGGTGGATGACCTTGCAGGAGCTCAGACGATCATTGAGCCCCCTCCAGTGATGGTAATCAGGGTATTCACCCTGAGTTAAGATGTACATGTTCCCGGAAAAGTTAGGCCTCTCATAAACCACCCAGGCCCCGCCAGTCACTCGAATGGAGTTGCAGCAGCTCAGATAGGTGTGGAAATCCGCACAGTCACTGTCGCACTCATAGTGGTGACCTTGGAAATTCTTGTCATCATAGAAAGTGATCTGAAACACAAGGCCCACCAGGCCAAGAAGTAAGGAATGGGACTTTACTCAACTACACACAAAAGAGGAATGGAAGTCTTGCCTTTAATCCTATATTTCTCTCTCTTGCAAATTCCTTTCCCCCAAAGGCAGCTGGGTAACACAGTGGGTAGAGAGCTGGATTTAGAGCCAGGAAGACCGAAGTTCAAATACTGCCTTAGTTAGACACTTATTCCCTGTAACTTTCTCCTACTCAGTTTCCTCATTTGTAAAATGGGGATAAAATAGTATTTACCTCCCAGAGTTGGTGTGAGAATCAAATAAGATAACATTTTTTACAAAAAATGTTGAAGTACAAAACCCTTTACATGCTTTGCAAAGCCTCAAGCGATATTCAAATGACAGCTACAGTTATAGTTAAGAAGAAAAAGATACAAGGTGCTTCTTCATGTGGCAGCTTTCTTGTCTGTCAACAACATCAAAAGTTCTTCAGGAATAAGTGGAAAATAAAAGCAAGGAAGGATACCTGGATGAACTGGGATCTCCAACCCAATCCTATAAAGATTTAGAGCAGGCATCCCAAATCTGGGCTCCATGGATGGGTTTTAAAGGGTTCTGGGTTGGGGGTAAAAAGACATCTTTATTTTCATTAACCTCCAACTGAATTTATCATTTTCTTCAATGATTTAAAAACATGATTCTGCAAAGAGATCCCCAGGCTTCACCAGACACTGCCCAAGGAGTCCAGGACACAAAAAGGAAGGTCTATAGCACAGATCACAAGATGTTAATGGTAGGTCTAGACCTGAAAGGAATCATTTGTGATGTACCTGAGAGAGGGCAGAGAAAAGCCTGTGACCAGAAACCCAGGCTCAGAGTCAGGAAAAAACCAGGGTTCAAGTCCTCCCTCTGACCCTACTGGTAGTGTGACCCTGGGTAAGTCACTTAACCCCTGAGTGTCCTAGGAAGATCCTTAAGGTCTCGTAGAGGGCACTGTGGGCAATCATGGTTAGTTGGACAAGAAGCATTTATTAATAACTAATTCTGTGCCAGGCACTGTGGTAAGGACTTGGGATACAAAGAAAAGAAAAGCAAAAGAAAGAAATCCCTGATCTCCAGGAACTTACAGTCTAACTGGGGAAGGGGAAACCACAGACAAAGGTATATGCATAAAGAAGATAAATTTAAGGAGAACTGGACAAGGGTAGTGCAGGTGTGCTAACAACATAAACTTACCATGGCATTGGGCACAAGAAGACAGTGCCCGTCCACAAGGAGGTTCCATTTCACTCAAGAGATTTTTAAAAAACCAAATCTGTAATTTCACTAGAGCAAGGAGCTAGCTACCTATGAGGAGCTTCCTCAGATAACACAGATGGGCATCTTCTCTGCAACTTATGCAGGTTTAGGGTGGCCTGGGTCACATAGCCAGGATGGCTCTAGGGTGGGATTCAAATCCAGGTCTCTCTGAGTCCGAGGCCAGTTTGCTCTCCATAATACCAGGCTATCTCTGTGGAAGGGATGTTGCCCATACACAATTAAATAGATACCCGATGATTTGGGGAGGAGGGAGAAGGGAAGGAGGAAAGTGTTCTTGTAGGAGATGCCAGATTTCATAGGCTATCTTGACCAACATCCTCATTGTACAAATGAGGAAACCAAAACTTAGAGAGGCCTCAGACACAGGCTGCAAAACCAGAAGGGACTTTAGTTAGACACCATTTAATCTGACCTCTTCAGGTTAGAGATGAGGAAACCAAGTCTGGTGAAGATGAAGTGAGTTGCCCAATGAATTGCAAGTGGAGGCCAAGGATTTTCTGGGCTGGAAGTAAGGAGGGCAGGCCTCCAACTCACCAGCTTTCAGCCTATCTGGGACTCCAGTGGCCCATTGGGAATTGGAGGAGGCTCAAGTCTTTTTGATCTCATGCTTTGGATGCATCACAGGCACAGGGGACCCATTCAGCATCAAATACCTGATACCCATCTACCTGGATGACTTGCCTCCTTTTCTGCTTAGGCTCATCCTTGGTCATGACTTTGTGTTGCTTCTGCCATCACTATTTATACATCCCAGTCCATCTGGGCCCTCCACAGATCTTGTCACTTCCCCTGGGGTTGGCTGCTTAAACAATGACCAACATTTACTGAATGCCCCCACGTGCAGAGTTCTGTAACTAGCTTGTGGGAATACATAAACAAATCACAGATCTCGAGCTGGAGTCATCCGTGTCAAACCCCTAATGTTAGATGGAGGATTTAAATACAAATCCTCTGACTCCTGGGTCAGTGTTTTTGATCTTATACCAAACTCAAAAGATCTATCAAAGGGCAGGGGAAATAAGCATGTATTAAATGCCCACTGTGCTCAGTGCCTTACATATCTCATTTGGTCCTTACAACAGCCCTATGAGGTAGATGGTTGTATTATCCCTCTTTCACAGGTAGTAGAGGTTAATTGACTTGCCCAAGATCACACAGTTAGTAAATGTCTGAGTATGGACATGAACTCAGGACTTCCTGACTCTAGGGCTCACTCTATTTCACCATCTAACTGTCTCTAGGAGGAAAGGCCCAAACAATCCTTGCCTTGATGAGTTTACATTTTCATGGGGGTGACAACAGTGGCAAACAGCTATACCCATACCAGATAGCAACAGGGTAAATTGGAAGTAATCTCAGAGGGCAGACACCACCACTGAGGGGAACAGGAAAGGTTTCTTGGTGAAGATTTGAGCCAAGACTTACAGGAGGCCAGGGGATTCAGTAAGTAGGGAAGGCATTCTGGGCATGGGGGACAGTCTGGAGAAATGCATGGTATGCAGGGAAGGGTGAGGAAGGGAAGGGTGAGGAGGGGTTGACAAGGATCAACAAAGAGGCCTGAGCTGAGTCATTGGATTTTTGAGTTCATGGAGGGGGTAAAGTGTGACAGGCTTTAAAATTTAAGCAGTTTTATATTTGATCCTGCAGGTGATAGGGAGCCGGTGACTTGGCTGGACCTGAATTTGAGAAAGATGGTTTGGAGGCAGCTAGGCAGAACAGTGGATAGAGCACCAGCTCTGGAGTAAGGAAGATCTGAGTTCAAATCCAGCCTCTGATGTTTACTAGCTGTGTGACCCTAGAAAAGTCACTTAACCCCAAATGCCTAAACAGATAAATAAAAAAATGGAGAAAGATGGTTTTGACAGCTGAGTGGAAGAGGTATCAGAGATGGATGGAGGCAGAGAACAGGCCAAGTGATGAAAGCCTGTGCCAACGAACTGGGGCCATGTCAGCAGGGGAAAGGTTATGTATGAGAGAGATGTTACAAAGGGAGAGATTGGCCATGGTAGGGTGGGTGGGAGTGAGAAGCCAGGGATGGCATCCAGGTTGGGAGCCTGGATATCTGGGAGGATGGTGGTGCCCTTGACAGTGAGAGGGAAAGGTCTGGAAAGAAAGATCATGAGTTCTGGTCTGGACATGATGAGTATAAGATGCCTACAGGACATCCAGTTTGAGATGTCCAGTAGCTAGCTGGAGAGGGGAGCCTGGAAGATAAGAGAGAGGTTAGGACTGGGTAAGTCACCTGAGAGTCCCTGCCTAGAGATGGTTCCTTGGGAGCTGAAGAGATCACCAAGGGAACCAGCAGACAGGAAGAGAAAAGGGCCCAGGATGGAGCTAGGAAAACCATGTGGCACATTGAGAAATATGCTAGATTTGAAATCAGAGCATCTGGGGTCAGGGGGAAGTTTTATGGAAAAAGAATAAATACAATCCTATTACCCCCAAAATTCTCTTCTAGCCTTAGGTCTGTGAACCTAAGTTAACTCCTCTCCTTGGGCTTCAGTTTCCCAACCTAAGAATTCTGAGATCAGCCCGAACTGCTAATTTCCATTTCAAATGCGATCGCCCCACCTGGTGGTAGGCTTTAGTTCATTTAAAACCACAATCCATGTCCCAGATCATTTATATTCATCTGGAGCTTTAAATAAGGCTATTGTACCCTGGGGATACATTCAGGCTCAGGGGTTCCAAGCACCAGAAAAGGGGTTGGAGAAATCAGAGTGTCAAAGCAGAGAGAAAATGGGAATAGACTTATTTTAAAGGGCATTTTCTTTTTAATTGGCACAAGGTACTAGACTTGAAAGAAGACATGGCACAGGTGGAAAGAAGGCTGGATTTGGAATGAAGCGAAGTGGATTTAAATCCTTTCTCTGCCACTCCCTACGTGACATTGGGAAAATCGCTTAATCTTTCTGGGTCTCAGTTTCCCCATCTCTAAAATGAAGATATTAGATGAGCTGTCCTCTGAGGTTCTTTTGTGATCTAGAGTTCTATGAATCTACACTCTGCATGACCCCAGGAAAGTGGCTTCCCTTCTCTGAGTCAGCTCTAAATCTTAGGATCTGTAAAAACCCTGCTCCCCTTTCCCAAATTAGACCCAGGGCAAAAAGTCAGTGACCTGAAGGCAAGTAAAGGATATAATAACCTTGAAAGCCTGACCCAACAGATATGTCTGGCAATAACTGTAATAATGAAGGAGGAGGAAGAAAATCAGGAGGAGGTGAAGGTGCTTCTATCTCTAAGTCACTCACACTTGCTGTGTGATCCTGGGCAAGTCACTTAATCTCTTTGTAAGATGGGGATAATAATGGCATCTACCTCTCCCAGGGTGGTGTGAGGATCAAACGAAATTATAATTCAAAAGTGTGCCGCACAGAGCCTGGCACACAGCAGGTGCTATGCAGATGTTAGCTAATAGCCATGAGCCCAAGTTACTCTCTGAGACTAATCTGCAAAGTAGGTGATCATCTAAATTGGTAGAGGGAGGAAAGGGAGAAAGAAGAAGGAAGGAAGGAAGGAAGGAAGGAAGGAAGGAAGGAAGGAAGGAAGAGAGAGAGAGAAAGGAAGAAAGAATGAAAGAAAAATGGAGGAAAGAAAGCAAGAGAGAGAAAGTGGGAGAGAGAGAGAAAGAAAGAAGAGAAAGGAAGAAAGAAAAAAGAAAGAAATCCATGTTGTCCAATTAGAAGTCTGATCCCCAGTGGGCAGCTCCTTTTTTACTCACAGAAGTTAGTTTGTCCTTCATTTTTAAAGAGAACTATAACATCAGGAAGGTGATGGGGACCTTTGCTACTATCTAAGGCTATGACCCTACATTCTCTGGGACTAAGGTTCATCCAGAATTACGAAGGCGCTTTTAAACACTCATCTTCTCCTTCCTTTCCACTCCCTGTAAATGGAGTTACACCTAGGGGAATTGTTCTCATATTACAGATGGCAACAACCAAGTGCTCAAAATTGATGGCTTTGCCTGTCCCAGCTCCCCACCACCAGTTCAGCAGGACACACTACCAGCCAGCTAAGTGCCCATGTGGAGAAGAGGGAAGAGAGTGGAGTTAGAGTCACGGACTCTAGTCAACCCAGAAGCCAGTCGCAAAGTCACTTACACACCCTTGGACTCAGTTTCTCATTTGAGAAACTGACAGGGTTGGCCAACTGATTAGATGGTCTCTCTCTCTCTCTAGCTCAGAATTCGTGTTCCTGTGAAGCCCTTTACCTCCTTGTGCTTCATTTCCCGCTTCTGTAAATTAAGAGGGCTCTACCACATTCTCTCCAAGGTTCCTGCCTACTCTAAATCTTAGGATACCATGAAAATAACATTTCTTAAGCTGAGGAAGGTGAGGACAAGGAGCAGGAGTTCAAGGTGCCTGCAAATCCATCTGCCCAATCTCTTATTGCCCACTCATTTTTGAAGTTCACGGTCATAGACAAGAAATCATTCAAAAAGCAGTATTCCAAATTGACCTGTCCATTCAAGTTTTAACTAGTTTTCTTCTCTAGAATATCCAAGCTGGGCCCAGAAACAAGAGGGCTGAAGTAGCGGCCATTTGTTTCTTTTTCTGAGAACTGAACGGGATACGGTGATTAAACTCAGCCTTATTTATACCCATTCTCACCAGAGTACTGATCATGCCAAGTCAAGTGGGCGAGGAGAGCACAAATAAGCGAGACTAACTCGTATCTAATCTGAGAGCCACCAGGGAAGAGATGTAGGTAAGTCAGAGAGCAGGTCTGTCTGTTCACTTACCTTGGCTACACTTTTAGACATACTTGTGGCCCTGGTTGATTTTTCCTGGCACGGACAGAAATTCAGGAACAGCTACAGTCGGCCAGGGCCACCGAAATGTTTTATACTGGGCTGGATTTAAACCAAACATTTGCTTGGTCATGAGAATGGGATGCAAATATTGAGTCAGGCGTGTTTGGAGGCTACCGATGCTTTCTAGAAAAACGCCTGGGATTATGAAATAAAGCAAGGCTTCAGTACCCGCTTTATTGCTTACTAAGGCCTGTTGCATTATGGGCTATGCTGAGTCAGGGCACCTAAAGCCATCTCCTCCCAAAATTAAAATTGAAAAAAAAACTGAGAATAATCTCTCTTGGGATGGGAGGGAGATCACAGGAACATCAAACCCCTCATTTTAGAGTTGAGGAAACTGGGTCCCAGAGAGGTTAAGCAGCACTAGATTCAGAGCTCTTTCCACCAGGCCATATTGCCTTTCTCGAGGAAGGTCTCCTGTAGTTCTGAAATGGTAAATTCCACAAAGCTCTCCCCTGATGCCCATCAATACTGGTTGGGTGACCCTGGGTTCTTAAATAACATACGAGACAAAATCTAGAAGGTCCTTCCAAACTGCAAAGGCTTCTCACAAAGCTTTAGGACTGTAAGGATGCCTGTCATTTAAGGACCAGACCCAAGGAACTACAAAGATACTCATTATCGGGTTGGTTTGGGGGACCACAGCAGGCCTTAAAGACCTTTGGTTAAGTGAGAGAGGGATTGGGATCTGCATCAGTGGAGAGAGGAATGAATCCACCCAGACAAAATGACAAATCCACAAAATTGCATCATTGGGAATCAACAGGAGGTGCCAGTGGCCACTTAATCCAATCCACACACAAAAGTGTTGGCATAGAGGATGGCAATGACTTTTTTTCTTGCATCCTTGGGTTTTACCTTCTGTAAATGTCCACAGAGCTGGCTGTCTTTGAACATCAGGCATGAAAAACTTAGGAAAATGTCCCTCCATTTGCATCTTAAACTTTGCCGTTTCCTGATGAACTGTTTTGGTCTGAATACAGGGTAGACTTCCTGCCTACTCTCCCTACCCTCCCAATCCCTAATCTCTCTTTCTCTCTCTCTCTCTCTCACACACACACACACACACGCACCTACATATGCACGTGCACCTATATACCTACATATGAACATATACATTCATCCACATGCATACATAGCTACACACATATATATGTGCATGTGTACAGTACCACAATCTAAATCTAACCTGTATAAAATCTGAGGATTGCTTTTAATTTGCAATGTGTACTTGTCCTTACTTTTTCCTTTCAAAGAAACCACATTAGAACAGTGATCTCTCTGGGGAGGCCTGGCCTCTCTTTGGGCCACTAAGATCAGATGCTGAATGCCACTGATATGTAGGACACAGAACAGTGCTGCATTTAACAGCTGTGAAGGCCATGGGGTCTACCTCTGCTCTCTCTCTTTTGGTTGGAAGACAAGTAGACTCTTTACCCGCCCCTTCACACAGGCATTGTGGCTGCATGATTATTTTTTCTCTCAGATGTGTCCTTGATGTTAGCAAACTGAAAAGTCCTGGTGGAAATCAGTGGTTATGTTAACACACTTACTATTTAAATGGAAGAAATGAGGCAAAGACAGAAAAAAAAAAACTGAACTTGGTACCCAGCAATCACATGATGTGAGAATGAGGGCTGTGTTATTAAAAAGGGCTTTGACTCAGGCTCAGAGATGGAAGGGACCTTTTTTGGTCATCTAGTAAAACCCTTCATTTTGCAGTTGAGGAAACTGAGGGGTAAACCCAGGTCCTTCAACCTGGTGCACTTAATCTCATTAAAATAAAAAGCCAAATGAAAAGCAAAATTTCTATTTATCATCAAGCATTTATTACTTGTCTAAATATGAGGCATGAACTACTTACTATACACCAACAGAGGAGGGAATGAATGGAAGGAGCTCTGGGGGAGGAAAGACCTCCTGGGCATAAATGCAGACCAGCTCCCACCCTGTCAGGGCTTCAAGGTCACCTGGGGCACTGCTCCTCAAGTGACTTGTCCAGTCTTTCTGGTTCCAGTCCCTGCTCTCTAGCTGCTCAGCCACTGTGTTGTGACTTAAAGAATATACTCTCCTGTTTCCATTTTTGTACAGAAAAAATAAACAAAACACTAGGATCTTCATGCCCCAGCTATGGCTTTTACCAGTCTTGGTTCCTTCTCTACAGCTTATAATCTAGAAGAGAGAAGCAAGCAAACCAGAGTTGGAGCTGGTCTCTGATTTGATTCAAATACATATCAATCAGTTATTTAACTGCTGCCCAGATTTTCTGCCAAGGTCCACTCTTGTCTTGACCTACACAAATTCAACCCTGTTGTCCCTTCAGCCCTAGACAGGGCCCAGCTCAGATCACATGATCTGAAGGGCCCAAGCTGGGCCCTTGGCAAGCTAGGCTATCTACATAATTTGGAATAAGAGCACGAAATATTCTCCATTCTCCCTGAAATATTCTCCATTCTCCCTGGGCATCACCATTTGCATAGCCAAATGTATCTTTTCAAAGAACCAAATTCTCTCCTCCCTCCACCAACACCAACAGCCCATCCCTTAAAAGCATTTTTATTAGAATACAACAATAACAAGCATTTATGGAGTGTTTACAGTGTGCTGTGTGGCCGGCCCTCTGGAGGCTGAAAGACAAAAGTGAAGCTATCATAGGGTCCTAGATTCAGAGCAAGAAGTGCCTGACAACCCTGTCATTTTACAGATGAAGGAGTGGAGACAAAGAGAGACTCCCTGAATCATACAGTTAGTGGCCAAGGTAGGATTTGAACCCAGGTCTCCCTAACTTCGTTTGGTTGTACAATCTACTACACCAGGCTACTTAGCTATCCTTGTCCTCTAAGAACTAAATTTCAACATTGGCTATAGTTTGTAAGTATCAAGGGTTCCACATAATGAGATGATCAGATTGGGAAAGATTGAAGGCAAAAGGAAAAGGAAATGGGCAGAGGATGAGATGGATAGATCTCATTATGGAAGCCATGAACATGAGCTTGGACAGATTTGAGAGACAATGGAGGACAGAAAGGCCTGGTGTGCTGTGGTCCATGGGGTCACAGAGTTGGAATGGAACACAACCGAATGACTGAATGACTGACAACAACTTTCCCCTACAACCTGAGTCTGTCACCTCTCCATCAGGAGGTGGGCAGCAGAGAAGGTGAACTTTCCAAACCAAGCACCAGAATTATCCCTAAAGCTCCACACTCAAGTTTGGTTGACAGTCCCAGCCACCAGCGAATGTAAAATCTCACCTTGTTCCAAATCTTGCCTACAAAGTGATGAGTCCACACTCTAACACTTCTTTTATTGTCTATGGAACAAACATCAGGCCTGTCTATGTAATCAGCCAAATGTGAGTTTTACAAGACAGCTCCAGGACATTTGTCTACCTCTAAACCTCACAACTTTGAAGAGACCGCAGCAATATACTGCAAAGATCACACACTATAACAAGGTGGGATTTATACCAGGAATGCTGCGTTGGTTCAGTATTAGGAAAACTATAAGCATAACTGATCATATCAATAACAAAACTAACAAAAATCATGATTATGTTAACAGATGCAGAAAAGCTCTAGACAAAATACAACACCCAAGAAAGCATAGGAATAAATGGAGTCTTTCTTAAAATGATAAGCAGTACCTCTGTAAAAAAAAGAGCAAGCCTTAACTGTGATGAATGTAAGCTAGACACCTTTCCAATAAGATCAAAGGTGAAGCAAAGGTGTCCATGATCACCACTATTATTCAGTACTGTTCTGAAAATGCTAGTTATAACTCCAATCAGTACAATGTTCCAAAACAATGCCAAAGGACCCATAATGAAAACTGCTGCCCATCTCTAAAGATCTGATGAACTCTGACTATTGATGGAAATATCATTTTTTCGTTTTCTTTATGTTCTTGTGTTTATTCTTGTTGCTTTTTTGCTACATGGCTAATATAGAAATACGTTTTGCTTTGTGGTCCACATGGACCACAAATTGATATCATATTTCTTGCCTTTTCAGTGGAGAGGGGAAAGGTGGGAGGAAGAAAAATTTTGAACTCAAAATTTTTTTAATAAATGTTAAAAATAAATATAAATAAAAACACACACACACACACACACACACAGAAAAGAAATGCCAGCTACAGCAATGAAACAAGAAACAGAAATTGAAGGAATAAAAATAGATAAGGAAACAAATTTTTTGTCACTCTGCAGATGATAGGATGGCAGGGACTTAAGAGGTTGAGAGAATTAACTAAAAAACTGAAACAATAACTTTAGCCAAGTTGCAGAATATAAAATAAACACACCCAAATCACCAGTATTTCTATATACTACCAAGAAAACCCAGAGGAAGAGACAGAAAGACAAATTCCAGTTATATAAAATGTAGATAATATAAAATACTTAGGAATCTACCTGCCAAGGTGGACAGAAAATATATGAACAAAATTACAAAATGCTTTTCACACAAATAATAAAAACAGAGCTAAACAACTGGAGAAATATTAATTGCTCATGAGTAGGCTGAGCCAACATAATAAAAATGATTATACTACCTAAATTAATTCACTTATTCAATGCCACACCAATCAAACTACTAAAGAATTACTTTATAGAGCTAGAAAAGTAATAATAAAATTCATCTGGAGGAACAAAAGGTCAAGAATATCAAGGTAATTGACAGAAAAAATGTGGAGGTCTAGCAGTACTAGATTTCAAATTATATGACAAAGCAGTTATCATCCAGACATTTTAGTAATGTGTAAAAAAATAGAGAGATTGATCAACGTAATAGATTAAGTATTTTGACTATTTTATGGAGAACTTGCACGGGGCAGGCAATCTCACAGTGGTTAGATACTCTCAAGGTCTGTCTCAAGAACTCTGGATTTGACTGTGCAACATGGGAGACACTGGCACAGGAGCACTCAGCATGGGGTGCCCATGTCAGGAAGGGTGCTGTGCTCGATGAGCAAAGCAGGATTGAAACAGCTCAAAAGAAATGTAGGATGCACAGATTTGGAGTAACCATCCCAAATGTTCACGTGTATTATCTGTGTCCAATCTGTGGTAGAGCATTCTGAGCTGATATTGGTCTGATCAGACACAGTCATACATATTGAAACTTCACTTTATCATGGTGATGTCATTTTAGTCCTCTTCGAGTGCAAAGGACGACAACCAAAATTAAGTATACGGTGGATAGAAGCAAATGAGCACAGCAGCCTAGTGTTTGACAAAGATCCAAGGAATTGGGGGCAAGAATTCACTACCTGAGCAGAACTTCTGGGACAACTGCGAAGCAGTCTGGCAGAAATTAGGAATAGAGCAATACTCTGCACTGTATACCAAGATGAGCTCAGAATAGATATATGACTTAAACATAAAGGGTGATGCTATAAGCAAATTAAGAAAGCATGGAAAGCAAAGGGAAGAGTTAATGACCAAACAAGAGACAGAGAGGATCGTGGGAGGTAAAATGGATAATTTGGATTACATTAGATAAAATGTTGTTTGACAAACAAAACCAATGATGCCAAATTTAGAAGAAAAAAGCAGGAAACTGGGGGAAAAAAATTTATAGCAAGTTTCCCTGATAAAAGTCTCATTTCTCAAAATATGTAGCCCAAAGTTATAAAAATAAAAAACCACTTTCCAACTGATAAAAGATTATGAACAGGGAGTTTTCAGAAGAAGAAAAGTTATCAATAATCATATGGAAAAACTGCTCTATATCATTACTGTTTATAAAAATGCAAATGAAAGCATGTCTGGGGTACAACCACATATCCATCAGACTGGCTAAGATGACAGAAAAGAAAAATGACAAAGAAAAATTGGTGGTGGAGTTGCGAACTGATCAAACCATTCTGGAGAACAATTTGGAACTATGCCCCAAGATTATAAAACTGTGCATATCCTGTGACCCAGAAATACCACTATGAGCTCTGTATCCCAAAGTGATCAAAGAAAGGGAAAAGGACCTATTTGGACATATATTTATAGTGTCTCTTTTTGGAGTGGCAAAGAATTAGAGATTGAGGAGATGCCTACCATTCGCAGTATGGCTGAACAAGTTGGGGTATATGATTGTGATGGAACACTATTGTGCTATAAGAAATGATGAGCAGGATGCTCTCTGAAAATCTGTAAAGACTCATATAAACTGATGCAAAGCGAAGTGAGCAAAATCAGGACACTGCACGTAGGAAGATATACTGTAAGAATAGTCGATGGTGAGAGACATGGCTACTCTGACCAGTAAAATGATCCCGGACAACTTCAAAGAATTCATGATTAAAAAAATGCTCTACCCGCCTCCACAGAGAGAACTGGTGGATGCAGACACATTTTTTTCTTTACTTTTTTTGCTTTTTAATTTCACAACACAGCTAATGTGGAAATATGTTATGCATGATTGCATACTCATTTCTTGCCTTCTCAAAGGGTGAGGGAGGGGTGGAAGGAGAGAGAAAATTTGGAACTAGGAATAAAAATAATTTTTTAAAAATCTTACTACTTTAAGCATTTCCCCTCTTCCTTAAATAAAGGAAAGAAGCTTCTCTAACAAAATGTAAACTTTATTTTGACATGACAGAATACCTCTACTTGAAAATCTCAAGCATAAAGATAGAAGTTTTATTTTGTCACAGGAAAGCAAAAATACTTTTTACAATTAATTGCAGCTTTCAACAGAGAATAAGAAATAAACGCTATTTTTTTAAATTTCATTGTTTTACAGATTAAAGGCCAGATTAGAATAACCTCTATATAAAAATATTTCTTCTGACTTTTATACATCAACAAGTAACAACATATGTGTATGTATATATATATATATATATATGCATATTTCAATCAAAAAAGTTTTAAAGGCATGCCAAACTGCAGCAGACAAATAAAAAATGTCTTTCATTAGCTCCAGGAGGGGCATAACCCCTTTGCCTCTGAATAAAGGCTGTTCATTTGTAACTCTACAGTCCGACACCACAGTAGAAAAATAATAACATGGGACAGTTGTCACCAACTTTGCCATCTTCAAAATTATAAAAACAGGCATTCTTTGGTTTGTAAGACTCCTTGTTTATATGGCCGATTTGTTTCCAATTCTGCTTATACTATAAGAAGAGAGTAAGGGACAAAATCAAGCAAAAGTCTCCCAAAAGACAATAAAAACCAATGGATTCAAGTGCCAAGGGTCGCCTTGACAGCTCCTTTCTTAATTTAGCCTGGAGATGCTAGAATTCTTCAATGTGCTGTCATGCCTCCTGTACCCCGCTAGGAAGAGAACAGTTCCACATTTTAATATCAGCCACTCGGCTTCCTATTTCCTTAGAAAGGACAGAAGCACACCAGAATCACTAAAATTGGTTTTCTTTGTTACAATTCACCATAAACTCTCATCTCTTTTGAGGTGTGTGGAGAGAAACGGGGCTCACATGCAACTCCTTCTCCTGCCGGGCTCTTTCAGGCTGCTTCGTTCATTCATTCAGTTGCTGTGAAGCTGCTCCCTTGTCTTCTCCCATCAGACATTCCCCTCCTGAGATCTAGCACAATAAGACAAAACAGTGCATTAGCAGTAAATGCGCACCTGCATTTCTGTCCCACCAGTGTTGTCTTCTACTTCACTCACAGGCTGCCAGGGAGCAGGAATCAACCGTTCTTTTGGGTTAAGTTTGCTAATGTACTAGGCATGTGTGCTCCCAAGAAGCACCAGTCCTCTCTGGAGCAATGATGGAGAAGAGGGTTGGGAGTGTGAGGGATGATGGAGACAAGAAAAGCAAAGCCTGAAGACAAAAGAAGCTGATTCTGTTGTGATGGCCAACCCTAATTCTGCCAGCTTCACTTGAGCATTTTTTGTCAGGTTATTACTTGTTAAAATACAGAAAGTATTTTAAAATGTCCCATTCTAAAAATAAAAGTAAAATGTCCCATTCTAAAAAAAAAATCCTACCATGGCTTCATAGGATGTCTTATCCTGCGGCCTGTTTTGAACCTGCTGCAGGAGGCACGAGACTGTCGAGTTGCTGGCTTTGTCCTGTGTTAATCAACCATTCGTAAAACTTGTTCTCAACCAACACCTGGAATTGCTTCCTTTGATCCCTAAAATGTGGAATATGGAGATGTAGAAAATAGGGACGGGGAAGAAAAAAGCCATCAGGGAATTATTAACTCCTAGGATAACACAACATTTTTTACTCCAGATCATCACAAGTCACATGATTATCTCTGGCAGCTAAGCCATTTGCAATTTTTCATTTTCTGTCCCATTAAACAGCCTCCATGTTTGGGACATCTAGACTACCCCTCCACCCCCCCAAAAAAAACCCAAACTAAGACTTCCATAAAATTCCAACATAGCACAGTCACTTCTTCTTCCTAGTCCACAAGGCTCATTATTTTGCTACCAAAAGGAGATGGACTGGGCGGAGAGGACTCTCTTTACCAAGAGACCTGAGTGTCAGTCATAGGGCTCTGTTCTGATATTTGTCTACAGGAAGATCATGCTCTAGTGTCTCTCCAGATCTGGGATCAATCAAGATAGAGAAGTCTTGTGCAATAAAATGCACAAAAGCAGATTTCTGTCCTTACTCTATTATCATGCCTCAGCAGCCCTGTCCCTCCGTCCCCTGTAGCCCCCTTCTCAAGTGGATGTCCAGGAAGCACCTCAAACTCAACATGGCCAAAACAGATTATTTTCTCCCCTAAACCCTCCCTTCTCCTTCCTTCCCTATTACTGTAGAGGGTACCGTCATTACCCTAGGACCTCAAGCTCCCAACCTAGGTGCCATCCTGGATTCCTCACGTTTTCTCACCCCCCATATCTAATATGGTGCCAAGGTCTCCCAATTTTACCTTTACAGAATCTCTTGAATATGCCCCCTTCTCTCCTCCCACACTGCCCTCATTACTTCATGCATGGACTACAGGGATAGCTGCTAGGGGGGAGGGAAGGATCTGCCTGCCTCAAGTCTTTCCTCACCCTTCATTCAATCACTAAAGGGCTTTTTCACCCCCGCTCTCCCCCAATAAACTCCCCTGGCTCCCTATGGCCTCTAGAAGCAAATACAAAACCCTGTTTGGCATTTAAAGCCCTTCATAGGCTAGCTCCCTCCTGTCTTTCCAGGCTTATCCCTTACTCTCCAACACATGATCCTTGATCCATCACCCGGCTCTGAGCCTTCTCTCTGGCTTTTTCATGCCTAGGATGCTCTCTCCTCTGCTCCAATTACTGACCTCACTTACTTTCTTTAAGATCCAACTAAAATCCTTCCTCTTATTGGAAGCTTCTCCCAACCCCTCTGAATTCCAATGCCTTCCCTCTGTTAATTATTTTCAGTTTATTCTGCACAGAGCTCAGTTCAGAGATGTCTGTTTGCTGTTTCTCCCATGAGATTGTGAGCTCCTCAACAATAAGGCGTGCCTTTTGATTTGTATTCCCAGCATGCAGTAAGTGCTTCATAAATGTTGACTGTTTTCCATCAATGAGTTCCTCCCCAAACCTCTGCTGTGAGAATACTGTGCCATGTCCCTACACAGGGGCCTTGCTGGGTGTTTCTCAGAATCCCTGGTGCCTAGCATGGCGTAAGCTTTCAATAAACACCTGTGAACTGATGCCTGACTGGTGACAACTTCAGGTTGCTGGATTCAGCAAAAAGAAGGCGCAGATGCTTATTGCATGGCTGCCAATGGCTACTCAATGTTATCCAAACATTCCAAGGTAACCAACAAAGACTCATGGAAATCAATACAAAGACAAAAGTCCTCTTATTAGGAAAGTATTGAGGGCAAACTCCTAGGCCCTCTGACAACTGGCACTACCAGCCTTATTTCAGTTCTCCTCATCCCGTTCTGACCTCCCTATACTCTCTTGTGCTTCATACCTTGACTGGTGCTGGTGTGCCTACTTGGAAAACCCTCTCTGGCCACATGCTTTTCATTAGAATGTAAGATCTTTGACAGCAATGTGGTCTGCTTGTATCTGTATCCCCAGCACTCCACATAGTGCCTGGTACACAGTAAGAAGTGCAGCCAAATCTGACATCTCATGATCTAATTCAAACCTGTCTCTGCCATAAGACATCTCTGATGACCAGGCTAATTTCTTTGGCTGAATTTCATCAGCTGTTATTGTCTGCACTAAATAACCTAGCGCATGATTTTCTATTGTATTATCAAAGTTCCTTGCTGTTCTCTTCCACTCAAGGGCAGGACTTATGCCTTCAGCTGCCCTGGTATACCTGGTGTACACTATGGCTTCTTAAGCTTTTTCAGCTTGTGACTTCCATGGGAGGCTACGACCTAGTTTAAGAAGCGCTAGTGTACGGCATTCAGGAGATGCACTGTACTGAAACAAACGGAAACAAAGAAGTCTGCACTCCAGGACTCCGAGGGAAGACCTGTGTCCTCTTAACAGGGAGATTAGTGTGGATGAATTGCAAAGAGGTCAGTTTTCGGCCATATTTTATGCAACAAATGTATGTCTGGTACAAGGAACAACTCACTCACTTGGTCAAACCTGCCTCCTTCACTGTCTTCTGCCAGATCTGTATCTTCTGCTCTCGCTGGCCCAGTGCCTTCCGATAGGCTGGTGGGAGACCCCCTGGAATTTCTGTTGTGTCCCCTTCCATCTCAAATGGAATCACAAACACATAGAACTCGCTGGGGGACAAGAGTCGGAAGACCCTGGCATCGTTATTCTCCCTGCACACAATCATCGGCTTGTCCCAGTAGTTGGGCACTGTGGCAAGTCCAGTCCTGGCCATGTGGTCTTCAAGCATTGGGTAATGAGTATGAAAGGGTCCAAATGTTACCATCTGATTACCAGACAGGAGAAGAGGGCGCGTGGGTGTCAGAATGTGAAAGGTACAGCCCGTGGTGGAAGAGACAGACAGACGATGGCAAACAGCAATAACCTTCACGTTGTCACAGCTGTGGAGGTGGAGAGTGGTCTGGACAGGCCCCAGAACCAGTGTGCTGCTCCTGCACTTCTCCACAGTGACAGACCTGAGAAACAGAAAAGCAGTGAGTGATGGGGACGCTTTCCTGAACCAGAGGCTGCATCCTTTAGGAAAGCAGAGCTCCTGGGCAAATGGGAAATGACATAAAACAAAGAGAGTGCTCCTGGGTCATAGGAAATGCAGGAGCACTCTGATAAGCACGCTTACCGTAAGGGGGACAGTAGGTATATAAAGGACTCATTGCATCGGTGAATCTTCACATGGGCCCCAACTAAAGTCTCTGAGCTCTTGGCCAAGGTCTGCTTGTATACCTGGGTCATCACCACAATGCGGTGTATCTTGGGGGCCACATGTGTATTGCAAGCAATCTTGGCTCTCTTGGTGGTTCCTTCAACTGCAAACACACACATACATTAAATACAATTTAATGAAATGGTTTAAAATGGAGCATTAGTGTCAAGAGACATTCAGGTATGTGCATATTTGATGATGAGGAGAAACAAGACCACAAAATGTGACCCAGAGCCCACCAGAAACCACTCACACTTCCTGACTGGGTCAGCCAGTCTCTTTGTAGAGACTCACTCTCCCCAAGGCCCCTCTGACAGCTGGGGTCAAACCCTGTTGCTGAACTGCTAAGCACTGCTGGAAAAAGCTGCACAACGACATGGATTTGACACGTGACAAATTCATGATCCTAAACTGAAATGGGCTTTCACTGCTTCCAAGCAGAGCTTTTTAATATCTGTTGAATTCTTCCTATGACCTGTTCCGAACACTTTCTATGTTTCTAAAGCCCCAAATCCTACCCTCATCTTTCTCACTTTCACCTCCAACTTTACTGAGCTGCTGGTCCTTTAAGCATGAGATCCTGACTCAATAATCATCAAATAAACATACTATTATAGGAAATGAACTGGATCAACTTCAACATGCTTGCTAAAAACAAGAGGGAGCTGGAGTCAAAAGGCAAGAAAGCGCAGAGCTTCAATTTGTAGGGGCAAGTCAAGGAGCTGAACTGCCCGGGAGCAACAAGAAACATAATTTCCTGAGACCTAACGGATCCCTCTGTGCTGCAGTTACTGCACCGGATGCTGAGGGCTTACCTGCCAAGGGTCTCTCCTCACTCCAGCCCATCCTCCATTTGGTCACTAAAGGATTTTCCAATAAACTCCAGGGGCTCCCTGGCCTCCAGGAGCAAAGAGAAAACCCTTCCCTCGGCATTCAAAGCCCTTCACCACCTTGCTTCCTGCTGCCTTTCCATTCCTTTTACACATGACTCCGCAGCACGTACTCCTGGATGTGGTGCCACCGCCCTCCTGGCCAGTACACCTACAAGACTGTCCGTCGCTCGGCTCAGTGGTTCTCCCCATGTCTGGAACACTCTCCTTCCTCTCCTGATTACTGACCTCCCTGGCTTCCTAAATCCCACCAAAATTGTCCCTTCTACAGGAAGCCTTCTCTACCCCACTTAATACTAGTGATTTCCCTCTTTTAATTATCTCCTATTTATCCAGGATTTAGTTTCATTGTCTCTGTTTGCATGTTCTTTCCCTCAGTAGACTGTGAGCTCCTGGAGGTCAGGACTGTCTTTTGCCTCTTTTTGTGTTCCCCAGAACTTACCACAGTTCCTAGCACACAATGCTTATTAACTGATTACATACACACCCATACAGCAGATGAAAAGGCAGAGATTCTTCAAAGAATCTGAAAAGAACATCCAAATTAAATCAAGCTATCTTGTGACACTTGGTTACATCAATGCAAACAAAAGTAGATAAAAGTAATGACTGGGAAACAGCGAGTTGGAAAATCTTAGTTATGGGCAGGGAAGAGGCCACTGTATAGGCGTCTCCTCTCTAGACACTACGAATACTTTCCTTAAAAAGAACTTTGGAAAGTGCTACATTTGGGAAGTACCAGTAACACTGCCAAAAAACAATACTGATTGTATGAAATGACTAGAAGTCATTCCCAAATCTGTGCAGTCAGACTACTGATTTATCAGAGAAAAGATCAAAATTAGTGTGAAATAAGCAGCATAAAAATAAGGAAAATATGGTGTAATGAAGGCAACTGCAGCCTGACCTATTTAAACAGGTCACCGATATTGAAAAATGGGAAACGGATGAGAGGATAAAGACACAAATTATAAGTTTTAAACAAAAGTTCCATCAATATAAATCAAATGCCTTAACAGGGAGCCCCAAAGAGCCTAAAAATGGCTTCCATTAACAAAAATCATGAACTACTTGCCAGGTCAAGAAATACAGCATCCAATGACACCAGTTTAGAACAGAAACTTATTTGCAAAATCTCAGAGAAGGATGATAGAAGATTGAACATGATCACTTCATAAATAGGAAGAAGCAGTTGAAGTTGATGAGCAATATTGCTTCAAAAGAAGGAAGAAACTAGGGAGAAGAGGGAAAAATTAGTTGAGATAAAGACGGGTGAGAAAATTCAATTAGCAAAGTCTTCCCAAGGTCATCATTTAAAGATGAAATTGCTAAAGATGAATTAAGAAAATTTTTTTAACCAATTCATTTTGGCATCAAGGACATAGCAGAAAGTATTGCATTTGAATTCCAGCATCCTAAGTCTCAGGTAAGTCTCCCAAGGCAATAGAAATGACATTAAATGAACAAAAATAGGAAGAGGAGAATAACAGACATGTGTTTAAGTATCTTAGACCATCTCTCTGAGGTTGGTGTTACCTGAAGACAAAAGTCCCCATGAGGAAGAGAGACGTGCTCTTGTTCTCTGCCTCTTGCGCATCTGACACGTAAGATACAGGGCCATTTAGACCCCAGAAACAACAAGCCATTCCACTGGAAATGCACGAGGACTTAGACACCTACCTTGCTGGGCCCAAGCCAACTTCTTCCCAGTCTTCAGGCAGGCAGATGTGCCAAATGGGTTTGCAGTCAAACAACCCTTGAGCCAGGCTTCCAGCTTCGGGAAGGAGAAGGTTTTGGAAGTCTTTGAGAAGCCACTCTCTGAATGCAGGGGCTGCCACAGTGCAAGCTCATGGAGTGGATAGACCTTCCTGGCTTTGCTAACAGTGCCTTCAATGAGAAAGCTGAGGGCCTGAACAGCTTCGGGAGAGACCAGGCTTTTGCGGGTGGAGTGGGAGGCATCAGTGAGCTGCTCTGGGTCCAAAAGGAGCTCCAGGAGATTGGATAGGTGATTATAGACAAAGGCTTGGTGGCTGTAATCATTCCAGGTCTAAAATATCAAAAAAAGGCAGTCTTCAGTGAAGACAAGAATTTTCATAAAACATAAACATTGGACTGGAGCAAGGATGGAAAACCTGCAGCCTCCAGGCCTCATGTGGCCCTCTAGGTTCTCAAGTGTGGCCCCCTAAATTCAAACTTCACAGAACAAAGTTGGAGTCAAAGACTGAGGCTGCAGGTTTCCCACACCTGGACTGGAGGCAACTAGGTGGATAAAGTGCCAGTCCTGGAATCAGGAAGACCTGAGTTCAAATCCAACCTCAGACACTTACTAGCTGTGTGACCCTGGGCAAGTCATATAACCCTGTTTGCCTCAGTTTCCTCTCCACTTTAGTATCTTTGCCAAGAAAACCCTATGGTCATTATGGTCTATGGTATGAGGAAGAATGAGACATGACCAAATGACTCAATCACAGCAATAACAACAAAACACTGAATCAAATAAATTCTTTCTGGAGAGTTTCTGCAAGATGGGGAGAAAAAGGAGTCAGAAGATGGGTTTTCTCTTTACCTCAGCCATTCAAAAGGGCCCTTCAAGTCTCGGATCAAACACACTCCCAAGTGCAAACGATTAATCACAACAGACATGTGGCTGGCTCAGGAAACATATCCCTTAATCATCTAAGAGTAGATATTTCACCGCCCTTTGGTGGAAACCATGCCATGTGTGGCTTAAAGAGGGGCAAGGACTTTCCTGAATGAGAGTGCTTTCGAAAGGGAGTCACAGCACAACACGCATCTCAGCGGTCAGTGGGTGTCTAGCTCCTAAGAACATCGCCAAACACTAACAATTCCACCTGCACTTTTTTCAGGGGGATCTAGACCCCTAATTTCATCCATGATATTAAATCAGGGCTTTACAGAGAAGCTATATTCTCAGAGAGACCTTTACGGTAGTGAGAAAGGAAGTGATTTATCCAGAGTCACACAGCTAGCATGGGTCAAAAGCAGGATTTGAATCCAGGTCTTCCTGACTCCATGGCCATTACCATGCTGCTTCTCACGTGACCATGAAATGAAGGAAACTCATGATGTCTCAAACATCTACAAAGTAGGAATTAGGCACAGGATGATGTTTCCATGGTCTGACAGTAAGGTCTTGCCATGTAACAGCTCAGCTCATCACCCTCCTCCAGTCACCATGCTCTGACAGGGCTGCCCTACCTGGCTCATAGCCTTGCAACAAAACTCAATTCTGCCTCCTTGGTGACCATGCAATAAAACATGAGAGAGACATTGTATAAGAAAGCAAAACCCCCATGATGTGTTGCTTATAAGGAGTACGTGTAAAAAAAAATAATCAGAGAATAAAAATGAGGGGTGAGGACAAAATGGTTCTATCAATCATGTATTAGACAAAACAAAAACATACATTCCTAACATAAAAAGAGATAAACAAGGAAAAGCATTCTCATGAAAAGAGCCACCACTAATACTGCTTCTCCTATAGCACTCAAAACTTTTCAAAATCCTTTTAGAGAGACAGGTAAACATCTTTCAAAAAAGCAATCTCCCATCTCTTTTAAATGCTCTCTGTTCACAGGAGATTGTTAAATGTGCCTTTGGATGCCAATATCCTGGCCAATCATCTAAAGATAGACAGTCTATCCCAGTGCCCAGCATACAGTATATGCTTAATAAATACTTTTTGATTGACTGGTTGATAATAAATGTATTGAGTGGAATTCAAAGCATTTTGCAAATACAACAATAATCTTATCAAATATGCAAATGGAAAGGGCTTGTGTATTTGTAAAGGATGTTAACCACATATTACTTTGGAAATGTGGGCAGCTTCTCTATCAGTAAAAGCAGGAAAACTGGGGACCCTCCTCCTCTCTCACCAGCAGACTGCAAACTCAAAAAGGAATCTCAGACTAATGGATCTCGGAGTCAGCCTGATCAACACGATTACCTGTTCACAAGGCAATCATGACACTGGAACCATAATAAGTACCTTATTATGACAGATGGATTTCCCAGTCAAGTCAGGGGATGGAGATCTGTTTCTGGGACTTGGCCACTCTTCTCCAATCAAAGATGTTCTTAAGGAAACTTTATTTAACTGTTGTATGTACAAAAATAGCAGGAACTGAAAGGTGTCGACTGAGAGCTGTCCAGGAAGGAAATAAGAAACTGTCAACATGCCTATCGACACAAAAAACAACCAGGCTACATTAAAATAGAACACAGTTATGTTCATTTGCATCAGATGATAAAGAACTGAAGTGTGAGAATCATTTGCCATATGTATTTTAGTTAAAAAGCTGTAACACTTTCAAAAATTGAACCAATTATCTAAAAAGCATGCATATACACAGCTAAGATTCACTCCTCAAAATGACAAGAAAATGTTCTATTTAGTAACATTTTCTGAAAGTTCTTTGTTTTAAAAGTTATCAACTCAAAAATCATACTAACAAAACCTGATTGTCATTTTAAAATCAAGTTCTATATTATGCATAATTCACAAGTCCCACTAACAATTAAATTTAAATGGAACTGAAAAAAAAAAACACAGGAAGGTCTGAATTTTCTGAGAAGACCTCCTTCCTAAGCACGCCAAGATTCTGGTAATAGAAACAAAAACAAAAAACCAAACTATTTGAAAAAGATGAGTACATGTGCACTAGTATAAGATGGCCAAAATGCCCTATTTTTTGATCCATTCCAACTCTGTTAGTCAGATGGGGAGTCAAATTTGCTTTAGTACTTAATATTCTGACCGTTATTTGATTAATTAGGTATTCTGGGGAGTGTAGGAACAATTTCACGTTCCCTGGTATGCTCTTCCAGAGCAACCCTTTTGTTTTCCCAGAAATGGTGACAGGTTCATACTAAGTCATTTACAAATGTGTCTGATCCCTCTAGAGACCAACGGCAGATAACTGTTGAGAACACAGTCCCTTACTGAAAGTTCAAAGGAAAAAAAGAGTTGATTCTAAAGAGAAAAGCATTAAGCATTCTTGCCAAGAGACTCACTCAGTCATGTCACACATGGTGTAATCCTGAAAAATCAAGAGGCATTTGGGAAATGGGTTTCAAGAATGTGAGTATCTCTAACCTCACATGCTATGTGGAATGGCAAAGAAAGGATCTAAATCCACACACACTGTCCACGATGTGTGGGTGCATCACAGACCAGGGTGCTGCCTGACTTGGGGGCACTCTCATTTTGCCCTCAAGAGTTTTCTTCATTTCAGTTTCCCAGTCAAAATTTGAAGTTGACATCTTGTCCTTTTTTTTTGTAGCTCATCACAAGGTAGCAATAGTTCTTTAGTTGACTCTCCACTGTCAATTATTTTACATAAGGCACCTTGAAAAAATAGGGCCACAGAGTAATTTGTGGAAGTTAGGAAACATGAAATCTAAGCCCAGCTTGGTCACTACCTGACTGGGTGGCCTCAGACAAGTTATTTTACTGGGCTGATTTTTTTTATTGATCACTGAAGAGCTGACCCACAGAATCTCAAAGGTACCTTCAACTTGACATTTTAGGCAATTTGGTCACTTCATGACCACAACCAAACATTTCTGCCTTTTGTTGTTTTTAGGTTTATCCACATGATTGTGTGATATGCTCCAGACTGAGAGGACTGAGCCTGCCTCAGTCAGAAAGATCTGACCTGACCTGATCTGTGGATTGAAGTTTCTGATACAAATTTGCTCCTACAAGGAAATCCACCTCTTAGTACTCCAGGAAGCTCTTAAAGACAAAAACTGCCTAAAAGTTTCCTCCACAGCCTGGAGCTGGCCCTGCTCCCAAGAATTCTGCATTTAATGGAGTTTAATTTGAAAAATTTACTAGATTTTCAAACTACTCCTATACAGAAAGAATAATTACAACTTCTGGGCTAAGAGGCTGTAAGTATGTGGAAGGTGGATTTTTGTTAGTTCTTAAGACACTAGTTCCCAGGATCATGGCCATAATAATCTCTAGTTCCCAGGCTCGTGGCTTGTAAATATCTCCACCACACTTGCACAGCATTATATAATGATAAAATACATAAACATTTGTACTTAAAGTTATAAATATCCATTGCGACTGCACAGTAAGATATAAAAATGAGATAATGAAAACTCGCGAGGTTATTGCTGGCAAACTGCCTTCTTTGTCTGTTACCCTATAAATCAAGGGGGCACTGGTCAGTAAGTGGAGAATCTGACAATGCAATGCTGTGCTTAGAGGGGAATGCACAAGCTGGAACGCTGTACACGCATGAGGGCCCCCCATCAAGGCTTAGGGGGCATCTTCAGGGGGAATACATGTGTCCTTCCTTGACCAGCCTCATCAAGGTTCAGGGGATGCTAGGAGCTGGAACTTCCATTCTCACTGGTCCCTGAGAGAAGAGCTGTAGGGAAGCTATAGGAGTTGGTGTTTCCATTATCAGCCATCCTTAGACCAGAATAAAATAATATTTAATCACTTATCATGTCTCTGTTCCTGTCTTACTGTCTGCCTGAATCAAGAGTGAATGTGCTAGAAGCCCTTCTATGTGTGCTCCCACCTTACAACTAGTGTAGTGTGTTGTCTAGCACCCCCCACCCCAAACTGTTTTCCTTCTTCATGGGGATCCCTGCTCTGCTGCTGCTGGAGAAGGTGAATACAATGATGTGGGATGGGCTAAGGTTAATTCTGAACCAGAGATGCTGGGGTCCTTGCTGCCAACTGCTCCGATGGCCTCCCCAACCTATACACTGCAATTGTAGAAAAGGTGGTTTCTCTCCTGTTAGGACCCCAAAATACTGGGCCCAAAGGCCTACCTTACTCCTCTGCTTCTCCATATCCTCCTCACACGTGCAGCTACACATCAGGTCGGCCCATTCCAGACGCTCCTCTGGGGTCCTTGGCACCAGACTATCGAAGATTTCAAAGTAAAGCCAAGCAATGTCTTTGGCTAACTGCAGCTTCCCACAGGCAATGTGCCTCCATGTGGGCCAGGAGAGGCGTGGGTAACCTCCCTCCCTGGCTCGGGTTCGAACATATGTGGATATCTTTCTGAGATAATGAAGGCTGAATTTGGCTGGAGGAGGAAGAGGCAAAGTGCCCACTATAAACGGTTCTGTTCTCACCCACAGATGGACAGCCGACTGCTCCATTTTAACGCAGACACCATCTGTGTCTCAAGAGGCTCCTTTGCAAATCTAGGAAACAAAGTTTCTGTGTAAATTAACTGGAAACAAAAACATACATACATTTATCGGTGAGGCGCTGACAACATAGTGAACTATTTTTAAATGAAGTAGCACAGAAAGGCCGGCAGTTTGACCATATTGAATTACAGGCAGCTAGGACTACTTAACAAAACAATTCCTACCTGTGTGGTCCATGCTAGCCCTTTGTGCCTATTTGGTCAAGCTCATCCTCTATCACAAGATGCCCAGCCCAGAAACCCAGTGTGTTTGGCTGAAATTAATGCAATGATTTTATAAGATTAAAGAATTAAAACTAGAAGGAAACTCAGTGGGGGAGTCTACTCCCTTCATCTTATAAGTAAGGGATTTGCCTAAGGTCCCACAGGTATTATAAAGTTCTATTGGGCTGGGGGAAGACATCTGATCATGGAAATGGTTTAAAGGCAGTTTGTGCACTATAGACCTCAGAGTCTTCTATGATCACACTCTTGTAAGATGATCTCACAAAGAAGAATGAAAGATTATGGAGAAGAGAGCTTGCCAGGACCAGAGGAGGCAGTTACCTCCAGGGCATTAAGGGTGACAGAGCCCAGAAGGCAAATGGAAAAGCTGCCAATCAAATTTTCTCTCTGTCCACAACAGTGGAGTTAGTGTGCCTAGACTCTGACGGTGACCCTGGCTGGGCTTTTAGGGTTGTAGAAGAAGGCTAGATTCAGGTAGAGTGCAAGCACCAAAGAAAGCACCATTAGGGAGGTGATAAGGGATGTCCCTTCAAGGAGGGGAAATATTAATGGTGGGAAACAAAATCTCTGCCCCTATCAATACCAAACACAGGTGAGCAAGAGAACATTGGCGGCTGCTGCCCACCCACCCAAGTACCAACTTTACAACTTCCCTGAGAATCAGCCCCAAAGGCATCATTGGCATCCTCAGGATCAGGGGGTTAGCAGCAAGCAGGCAGCCTCTGACAAACAGTGTTTTCCCTTGGACCACATCTTTACCACTTCACAAATGACTGCATCTAAGGTGTTTGTTGGCTTTTAAAAAGCCTGTGATTTGGCAGAAGAAAATGCCACTTTGAACAAGGCTCTCTCCTACATGGTGTCTCCCACCCAAACAGTTGGTCAATAAGCACATTTCAAGCATCTCCTACGTGTTGGGGACCATGCTAAGGATTGGGGATGCAAAAAGTCCTTCAAGAGTCTTTGAAAGACACAAGATGAGGACCAGAGACAACAAGCGAGGCATGCGGCAGGGCAGTGCAGGCTGGATGGCAGCATTGGCCACTACAACAGAAAAGCTTCACAAGGTGAAGCTCACACAGTTGGAACGAATTCTACTTCTTAAGCACACATCAACCAGGCCCTCGTGCTGAAAGTCTTTCCCCTCCTGAATCCTTGCAAAACCAACCACCTGAACAACAAAGGGGCTAAACGAACTGAAAACGTCTGTCACCCGAGAATGGACCCAGGGAACCAGACATGTTTATTCTGGAGAAGAAAAGACACACAGGGATCATGACAATTGTCTGTATGTACTTGAAAGGTTGTCATGAGGAAAAGGGACGAAACTGGTTGTGTTTAGTTCCTGAGGGCACAATTTGGATCAATGGATGAGAGAAGAAACAGATTTCAGGGTCAATATAAGTCTCCTGATTAGTGTCTCCTGGCTTCCCACATATGCCCCCCCTGAATAAGAAGTTAGACCCCAAACTTTCTCCTTTGGTTTGGTTTTGAAATCAGCCTGGGAAGGGGCAGGATCGTGCCTTTTAAGACTGAAGGGGCTCCCCCATCTCCCAGGGCCTCGGGGATCCTCCAGACCCCTGGAATTCCCACCCGAGGCAAGCCCAGGGGCACAACTTGGGGGGGTCAGGGAGACAGATCTGGGTCCTATGTTAGGGTGGGCGCTCACCAACCGGTCCCTCCCCGCTCGAGAAGGCCACCACGTGACCATCCCCCAACTTGTCACCTCCAGAGGGGAGCCCACCGAACCCCTTCCCCCACAAAGGAGGCCGTGGGATCACCTCCAGGAAGACGGCACTACCACCCCCAATTGGGGGGCTGCATGACCCTTCCGCTTTACAGGAGAAACTGTGATGCCCCAGCAAATGAGGCCATAGGTCCCCCTCCTCAAATGGGGATAATCTGGGACCCTCCCCCTCCAATGGGGAGAAGCTTGGATCCCCCTCAAAAGGGAAGGCGGGGGACCCCCCTAAAATTGGACTGCATGGGATGACCTCCCACAAGTGGAGGAGAACCGGGGACCCCCGTCAAATGGGGAACCCTGGAGCCCGCCTCTCTTAAAGGGGGGGGTATCACGGGTCAACCCGGGACTGCCCTCCGAAGGCGTAATGACCCCCACCCTCCCAGACGTTACCTGCAGGGACCGCCCGAGGCAGAGGTGGGGGCGGGACGAGAGGGATTGACACCCGCCAGCGCCTGCGCAGAGGCTTTCTCTGCGGAGGCTGAGGGCAGGTACCGCGCAGGCGCGCAGGCACAGCAGGAGAGACTCGAGTACGCCGGCGATCTAGAGCGGCCGCGGAAAGCTCCTTCGAGATTCGGCCCGGCGGGCCTCGAGATCACGTGGCGCTTCTCGGCTCTCACGCTGACTATGCCCCCTCCTCGGAAGTCTATATCAGTGGTGAGGACTCAGTAAAGATTCAGTTGCAGTCCAGCCCTGACTTTGAAAAAACCGAACCTTCCTGTGTCCCAGTCTAGGACTGCCGTAAAACTCCCGATGATTGGTTCGGGATTAGGTAAGAGGAGCCACCGCCTTTAGGGATTGGCAAAGCGAGACAGGGGGCGGGGCTCACGAAAAGCGCTACTGCCCGCAATTGGCCAGCAGTCCGTCGTTTTGCTCCAATCCGAGAGCCGCGTATCTCTATGGGAAAAAGGCGGGGCGCTGCGACGCCGGTGACGCTGCCGCCTGTGATTGGTCGACCCTAGGATGCCGCTCTCCGGGTCCGTCCCTCACGGGAACGCGAGCTAGGCGTTGAAGTGTCCGTCGGTGATTGGTCGCTGCGCCGGCACGCGCTGATGCCTTGGGCACTGATTGGCCTGGTGGTGCATCGGCCCCGCCTCCCGCGGGGAGCGGGGACTCCCGGGATAGGGGAAGAAGGTGCGGGCTGTCGCTGAGGAGACTGACCATGGCCCCGCATAGGCTGGGCGGCTTGTTCCTCCTGCTGCTCTACATGCTCGGAGCCGTGATGGCGGGGTGAGGAGAGAGAGCCTCGGCGCGGAGGGCGTGAGGAGGCGGGGGAGGAAGGATGGGGGGGGCTGAGGGAGGGAAGCGCTGCCGGTGATTGGGGGTGATGGGGGAGGGGACGAGGGGGTCTGAGGACTGAGTGGGGCAGGGCTGTGGTGGGGAAGGAGATGGGGGCCGTGGGAAGGAGAGGCTGAGGGGGAGGGGTGGAGGGGCTCGGAGCTTTGCTGGGGGGAGCTGAGGACTGAGAGGTCAGGGTTGTCTGTGGTGGGGGAGGGGATGAGGGGGCAGCGGCCAGGACTGGGGGGCAGGGCTGTCGGTGCCAGCAGGAAGGGAGGGGGCTGGGCTCCCCGTCCTGGGTAGAGAGGGATGGAGGGAGGGACCTGGGGGGCGCTGCGGCAGAGGTGAGGGGGCCCGCTCTGGGGGTCACATCCGGTGCTGAGGTTGGCCTGAGGCAGGATTGATGGATGAGGGAGATGGGACTGGAAGGTGAGGAAAGTGGGGGCGTCCTGGGGGGCGGAGTGAGGGGGCCGTGCTCAGAGAGGTGAGGGGGATAGGACTGCCTGGGGGACAGAGTGGGGGGGACCGTGCTAAGAGAGGTGAGGGGGGGGAAGAGTAGGGGGGACCATGCTGAGAGAGAGGTGAGAGGGTAGGACTGCCTGGGGGGGGTCATGTTTAGAGAGGTGAGGGGAGTAGGACTGCCTGGGGGGGCAGAGTGGGGGACTGTGCTAAGAGAGGTGAGGGGGTAGGACTGTCTGGGGTGAGGCAGGGCTCTTCTGAGGAGGGGTCAGTGGCAGGTGCATTACTAGAAGTGTCTGGAGATAGACTTGCAGGAGCTGTGGCCATTACCTGTCAGGTGGGAACAGAAGCGCGTTTTGCTTGGCCCCGAAGGACTGAATTAGGAGCCAGCAGGCAGAAGTGGCAAAGTGGCCACTTGAGCCCTGAGGAAAAGGGAAAAACAAGACTAAAAACTGCTAATGACTAAAGCTATCCGAAAGTGAGATGGAGGCCTCCGGACGTAATGGACTGCAGGCAGTAGGTCTTCAAGAAAAAGCTCAGTAACCAGATTTATAAGTTAATGTTGCCAGAGAGCAGGGGTCTTATTCAGTTAAAGGTTACACTCCTTCCAACTCCTCTTCTGTGGCTCTGGGGTAGGAGGGAGCATGACCAGTGGAAGACTGAGGAGGTGAAAAGGAGCTAAGCTGAGAAATTGATGGCAAGTCACAGGTCTGTGCTCCCCTTTACTGGGGGACTGGCCTAAGGAGAGACTGACTAATGTGGGAGAAGGGAGTTGATGTCATGTTTCCCCTCTGGGGGGAATGTCTTTTTAAAAAGCTGAGGAGTGACTTTGTCAAGCTGAGTGGTGTGTAACAGAGACGCACAACTATACTGAGACAAAGGAAGGGAGAACCTTTGGGAACCATTGTCCTTCCCAAACCCGATGGAGTTTATTGGACATCATCAACATCTTGTGTTCCTTGTGTCCCTGTCTAGGCTACCTCTTTGAGTGCCAGTGTGAAGTAGTACAGAGAGCACAGTTGGAGGCAGAAGACCTGAGTTCTAGTCCTCATTCCATCATTTATTAGCTGTGTGACCTTTTAGATGTTACCCTCCATTTATCTGCAGAATGAGGATAATAAGGTATCTGAATGAAGGCAGGGGACCAGACAATATGATCTAGTAAGGGTGCTTACAGCTTTAGGATTCTATAAGATTAGAGGTCATAGGTAGTCATTTCTTTTCTTTAGTATCATGAGATGATTTCCTCCAAAGTGTTTAATTTTTTGAACTCAACCAGCACATAAGAAGTGTGTCTACTGTGTGAAAAGTACTTTGCTAGGCAGTGGGAATTAAAAAAAAACAAACCCAAAACTCTGCTCCCAAGAATTTTACATTCTCAGGGGCTGAAAATAAATGTAGAGAGAAGTCAAACTGAATAATTTGAGGAGGAAGAGAATATGAAAAACTGAAGAACACTAGGAAAGGCTTCTGGTTGGAGATGGTGCCTGAGCACCACTAAGGCTTCCTTGTAAGTAAATATAATGTCACTACTACTTAGAAATAAAGCATTAATGTGTCTCAGGGTTTTTAAGTGTCATTGACATATTGTGGAAGTCTATGTAGAAACTGTGTGTTTCTTGTACAATATGCCAGTCATACTTAATGTGGCAGGTTAATATTATATCATCTACCTGCTGCTTTCTAATTGAGATTTTTGAAGAGTTACTGCCAAAACAGGTTTTGTGAAAATATTTTACCCTTCTGGAAAGATCACTTGTTTTATCCCAGACCATTTTAATAAAAACAAGCTAATAAGCTTGTTCTGGTCAAACCTAGTCCTAAAATAGGATTAAGATTTGTAAGTTATAACAATACTTTTGATTTGTATCATTCCTATAGTTGAAAACTTTAAAATACTTTTACAAAGTATCAAATAGTTTACTCAGTAGTTTAAACATCTTTGTGGATATTTTACAACTTGAGATTGATTTACTTCTTTTACCTAGAGTCTAAATGGGAAAGAGATCCTTTGATAGAACTCCTAAGTCCCAAGGGTTCTGTACAACACTGGACCATGTCCTGGAATACAGCACTTTTACTACCATTACACCTTCATCTCTATTGTTCTGGTACTGTTGCCTGCAGTTGTCAAGAATGACCTGACTTTCCCCTGGAAAATGAGGAGGGCTGGTGCTTATAATTTATTCACAATAACTTGTACCAGGAGAGGAAATAATTCTAGGAGGAAGAATCTTTTTTCATGAATTTGATTCCAAAGTATCTCCCCAGCAGTGAGGTCACTGTGACTTTAGGAACTTCTCTTTCCTGAAGCTTTAGACTATAGGTGAACTTTTACCAGTTCTTGTGAGCTGCCTTTGGTCTACTAGGAGTAAGTCAGAGTGTACGTTTTTATAAAGTTTTAGGCGTACATAACCCTTTTCTCATGAGGCAGGAACTGTATTAGTCTCATTTTATTGATGAAGGTTAGATGGTCCAGGTTCCCTATACTATGCTGTATTGTATTTTTATTTATTTTCTCAAATATTTCCCAGTTACATTTTATTCTGGTTCTGGTCAGCACTGAGAGGTTTTGTGGGCTGCTTGCATGATGCCTTTGGATTAGATGATTTGCCCAAGGTCATACGGTTAATCAGTATCAGAGCTATTGAACCCAAGGGTATGTCTCCTTACTCTGAATCTAGAACATTTACTGAATTGCCTTGTTGTAACTGGGCATGCCAGCAATCAGTCTTATTCCTTTCTGTTGTACTACTCGAGAGGTATGGTAGTGAAGCTGTTGTGTTGGGTTTCCCCCCTTGAACAAAAACTTCAGAAATCATAAATTCCTGTGAATGTTGTTCCCTTCAGAGTAGACAAGTCACCTTGGGAAGCTCCATGTGGATTCCAGTGCTCAAAATGGTTTGCGACCTCTGTAGGAATCTGTTTCAGAGCCTGTTCCACATTCTTTGGAACACCCTCAGAGGGGGTAAATTGTCACCTCCGGAGGAAGGATTTGATTTTTAAAAACAGCCAAAATTTGTTCTGGGCCAAATGTGGTAAATAAGATGGGTGATCATCCTGGATAATACTGGTTTGGTATTTAAAAAAATGAAGCATGGCTATATAATAATTGATTTTCTCATGTAGCTCCCTACGAAGGTGGTTCCCAAAGAGGATTTCTAAATAGCATTTGAGCAAAAGTAGAATTCAGGGGATCAGTAGAACTAGTGAAAAATAGCACTAATGATAAGTGTTTGGTCTCACAACAGCCATCGAAGGTAGACAGTACAACTGTTATCCCCATTTTACAGGTGAGGAAGCTGAGGCTCAGAAAGGTGAAGTGACATACAGCTAGTAAGTGGCAGAGCTGGGACTCAGACCCAGGGCTTCTGACCCCCTGCTGACCCCATTCCCAGTGTCCGTCCCACTCCCCACGACTGCCTCTCCAAACATATAGCCTCTCAAGGTGACTACTTTGAAGGGGACAACATTTATTTGCATGTACAAGTTCTGGTTTGTTAAAAATTAGATCTTAGAGTCACACTTCTGGTATGTTCTTTGATTTTTCTGAGGAAGAAAAAGCCGAGGGAGTGTTTTCCACAAAACATCTAAAACTCTTATAACCAAGTGATTTCTTCTCCCCAGGCGAGATTTCTATAAGATTCTAGGAGTGCCTCGCAGTGCATCTGTAAAAGATATTAAGAAGGCCTATCGGAAACTGGCTCTCCAGCTTCATCCTGACCGGAACCCTGATGACCCACGAGCGCAAGAGAAGTTCCAAGATCTGGGGGCTGCCTATGAGGTCAGTAAGAAAATGCACCTATCTGGCACCGAGCAGGACTCAAACTTTTTGCTTGGGGAGCTTCTATCTTAAGTAGGGCAGGTGGAAATATAAGGAGAATTTAATGCTAAACCATATGTGGCCACCATACTCATCTTCCTAGGTAACTTATGCTTTGTTTTCCTTCCTTTCCATCAGGAAAGTGAAGGTGAAGGAACAAATGGGGCCTAGGTACACATCTTTGGGGAGCTGGAGCTAAAAAGAATGGTACTACTTTTGACTTACCTTTCCTCTAATGAAGATATAATGAGCCACCTCGCTGTGTGCTCACTACCCTCAGGGATCCTTTTTCTCTTCTAGCAAAATGACCTTGGTGAAAGTAAATGAATTGCTCAAGTAGGGGAGTAAGAATTCTTGAATGCTCACTTCTTCCTCCTTTTTGCTAGAAAGGAAGTAATGGGAAACAAACATGAAACCTTAGTGGTAGAAAATACTCTGAGGGGAAGGTGTTGGTAGCCACTGGTCTTTTTGATGCTTGTGCTTTGTAGCTTAAGACAGAGTTTTTATATCCTCTCCTAGGTTGTAAAAGCACACCCCAGCTAACCAAGCATCTATATAAGCGTGAAATAATGGTTTGTTTGTCGGTGAAACTCAGGGCAGATCTAGTTTCTTTAATATTGCTTCCTTTAACTCTATAACCCAAGTACAAGTGGAACTTTAAAAAAATCATCTGCAATGAACGGCTCCCATTACATTTGAGGATTCAGATCTTGACCCTGCCTTATACCACCTGTGTGTGACCTTGGGCAACTCACTTTTGGGCCTCAGTTTAAAATTTGTGTAGTGAAAGTGTTGGACCAGGGATTTCCAAGGTTTCTTCTACCTCTTGAAATCCTATAATCTTCCTTTTACACATAGTTCAAGGAAATTATATGTGTTATCTCTCAAAACTAGCACTTTTGTCCTTCTTTGCAACTGTACTTACTCTCCTTCAAGACTGTATATCATTTGGATGAGTATCTTTTTGCAGAAATTCCGAAGCTACCTGTAAGCTCTTCTTATGCTAACAGTCTACATTTATGCAGCTTACACCTTCTCCTAACTTCAGTCAGCCTTACATACGCTCTTCCCCAGCCAGAGCTCTGTCATTATTAATAATCTCATGGCCCGTATGTTTGCCTCTACTCATTAAAATTCTTAGACACTTTTTCTCTTCAAGATCTTCTCAGTCCCAGCATGAACACCTATGTTTTTTAACTAGAATCTTCTGGGCTAGATATATCATCTTGCACTAAGAGCATCTTGTTTTTGAAATTCTACATAAAAACTTGTCTTTTCCCTTTCCATTAGATTTTATTCAGCCATGATTCTCACTCATTCTTAGAATGTTCGAAGGACAGGAATATTACAGGATCCAGATAATAGAGTATTTAACACTTGAGCCTGTCCCTCACCAACCCTCAGTATACCACAAGCAATAGCCATTTTTTTTTCCATAAGAAGATGCCTGTTAGTTTAGATAAGGGAGCCTATAATGGTCACTTTTATCCAATACTATTACTGATGGTGCAAAAACACAACAATTGATATCTTGGTGACTCATTGGCCTCTAGTATTCACAGGTCAGGTATGTACTCATTCATTTGTGAAGTGAGGGACTTAGCCTAAAAAATAGCTCTCTTTTTGGTAGTGTATAACTTCAAAGCACTTTCCTTACAACTTTGTTATGTCATGAGTTTTTAGAAATTGAAAACCCTCAAAGCCCTTTAAGTGAAATCCCCTCATTTTAGGATGTGGGAATTGAGCCCAGAGAGGTTTTAGTGCCTGGACTGGCATCACACAGTTAATAAGTGTCAGTGGTAGGATTTAAATCAGGTCTTCCTGACTCTAAACTAACTTTCTGACTTCAAAACTAACATGTTAGGTACATCTCACCCTGTCTCCCCATGTCTTGGGCCCCCTGATTTTAGACATGTCTCAGTGGATTTAGAAAAACAAACACAAAACTTAAGGGATAAGTCAAGGGAAACTGGGACCACCTAAAGCTTGAGCAGGTAATACAAAAACACTTTGGTTAGCAGGTCACCAGGATCTATTTTGATCTGCGCATGGGCAGCCCATCCACTAAGTTAGAATCATAACAGGAGGAATAAAAAAAAAACCAAAAAAAAACAGGGAAAGGAAAGAAAATAAATGTCTGTCTGTAGGCACAGATTCCTTAGTAGTCAGGCTAGGAAGATAACAGCTGAGGTGGTAACAGACAGGGAAAGTGGGACTGGGGAAAACCGGGGCATTACTGGGAGCTGTGGCAGAGCTGGCTCTGGGTCTGGGCTGAGCTTAGAAGTGCTGTGATTCTGTTACAGAACCTAAAGGACAAAAACCAAATGTGCTTTAGTACAAACTCCTCTTGTTTTTTGAGGAGGGATCAGTGATGATACTTTACTAAGTTGAGTATTTATGGTTTGGTTGCCCAGTATATGAAGAAACCATACTGCTGGCTTTCCCCTTTTTTTCCCATATTAATAGTAATAAAGAGTCTTTAAGACTCACTGTCGAGAAGCAGCATAACCTTAGAATTAGGAAAACTTGGATAGACAGTGTGTCAATGTCAGGTGACCAAAGAGTCAGGACAGCCTGGGTGCAAGTCCTGCTTCTGTTCTGTCCTGGTAGTGTGACCCTTAACAGATCAATTCACCTCTAACTCAGTACTCTGAGGCACTCTGTAAGACTGGAATTAGCAGACTGCTTAGCATTCTGCATTGGTGAAAGTACTTTCCTCTTTGGAATTTCCTTATCCCTCTTAAGTCACAGGTCCAGACCCCAAGAGCTTGCTATTAATCTGCAAAAGGTAGAGAGACTGGGCATTGAGTCATCTATTTTCTATTACTTCATCAAGTTGCCATTGCTAAGACAGGAGTAATGATTTATTGATAACAACAGTAAGTTGTAGTGTTTGTCCAATTCTAGGTGTAATAAAACTGAGATCTAGTCCCTTTACCTCTTCCCCTATAAAATGAGGGTGATTGTTCCAGGCCTGACAACCTCAAAGCCCTGTAGAAAGAGAGACACTGAGACTGAACTCACTTCACTGCCATAAACGAGAGCACAGAAAGTAGACTTGAAAGTAAAAATATTAATGAAACAGGTTGTATCAGTTCTTCAAAAGGTTTGTGACTTTACTAGTGCTAGTGTAGACTCTACAGTTACAGATCACAGTCTGTCTGTGTCTTTATTAGCTGCTGTGGCCAGAATACTATGTGGGTGACCCCCCACACCCAACACCCCATCACCTTGTGGTGATGAGCCTCTCTAACCTCAGGATAGCGGACAAATAATATGATTGTTCCATGCCCCTACGCCAGGGCCTTCTGACATGGTAAGGACCGTTTGTTTCTTTTTCATCTCCTTTGCCTTTGAAAACTAAGGACTACCTGTACTGCATGGTAAGGCATTGGAGTAGGATTTTAGTGGAGATTGTCCAACAGATTGATCATTAGAAGCAATGCTGAGTGCTGCACTTTTCCCAAGATTAGCTGCCAACAGATTTCCTTTTGTTCCTGGTGATTTGGGCTGCCATCTGTCTTATGATACAGGCTTGCTTTTCCTTTCTCAGGGTGCTTATGAACCACATTTATCCCTCTGAATATGTGTACGATATTTACGGTTGTTGCCATGATTCCCCTCTCCCCCATTTCGCACCACACAACGTAGTGTTTGTATCTTCCTTCACTTCTGCTGATGCAGCTTTTCCCCTTTTTCCTTGGGCCATTGAAAGAAAAGATTGGGCATAGTTTTCCCCTTCAGTCTGCTGTTTGGTGGTAATTAATCAAATCGAAATGGAGATTATTTAACACGTTACTTTCAGGACATCTGTAATAAAAAGCAAATACTTGTTAGGAATAGGAAAAATTTTCAGGAGTTTATGGAACCATCAAGGGATTAATTCTAGCAAATGTTTGTAAATCTCTAAGGTTTCAAGATGCTTCATGTCCGTTATCTCATTAAAGGAAATGTAAGTAGATATTGTTACATCACTATTAAAAGAGTTAGGGGAAGGCCTCATTGTATGAGGAACTTGGACCAGCATTATCCAGAATGAGAAAGCAGGAAATGTTCAGGCCTTGCAGGCCTCACTAAGGGAATGCCTGCAGGATCCCAGGGAGGGAGCCAGGAGCCTGCCTCCAGTGCATGAAGACTGGAGAGAGGGTAACACCTGGCTGTTGACCCAAGGGATCTCTTCAGTGATGGGGAAGTAAGAAAAGGGGACAGTGTGAGCGAGGGAAGGTACAAGAATGATCTTACTCTGACTCAATAATTCAGTTGGAGGGAGGGTACCGTATAACACTTCGTCTCTAATTCTCTGTCAGACTTTGACCATCGTTCGGATTCACGTTGCCTCACGTGATCATTGGAAGTGTATGCTCCATTCTTCTGGTTTTGCTTTTTTTAAACTTTACCTTCTTTGACAAAGTTCTCTCCAGTTACTTTGTAGTCCTTATACTTGGCTATTTTAATTATTCTATTCCATAACATTAATATTTCTCAACTTTTTAAGCCGTTTCTCTACTGTTGCTTGTAGGGTTTTTTTGCAGTTACATATACTATGATATTATTAAAACTTTTTAACAGCTCTAAAAAACCCCAAACACTATCAAGTATATTCCCAACAACTGAATTATTGAGCCAGGTTTTATCCCCTTATCTTCCCTCTCTCCATATCCAATCACTTGTCAAGTTCTGTCATTTCTAAATTCAAAACAGTTTTGATGTATGTCTCCTTTTTTCTGACACTGCCACCACTTGTCCGGGCTCTTCTCACCTCATGCCCAGACTATTTCAGTAGCCTGCTGGTTGGCTTTCCACCTTTGAGTCTCTCCTTATTCTAGACCATCCTCCACTCAACTGGCAAACTGATCTTCCTTAAATGCAGATCTGGCTTTTTCTCTTCCCTTTCCCCCATTAATTCAAGTTCAGTGATTTCCTATTGTCTCCAGGATCAAATATAAAATCTTCTATTTGGTTATCAAAACTCTCCATGACCTTGCCCCTTCCTGCCTCTCCAGGCTTCTTTCTCTCCTATGTATTCTGCAGTCAGGTAACACTGATCTTCCTGCTGTTCCTCATACTAAACACTTCACTTTCTAATTCCAGACATTTTCATTTGCTGTCCCCCTTATTTGGAACTCTCTCCCCGTCACTTCTGCCTCCTAACTTCTGTCTTCATTCAAATCCCAGCTAAAATCTCACCTTCTGCAGGAAGCCTTTCCCCTGGTTCCCTGCGGTCCTAGTGCCTTCCCTCTCTTTATTATCTCCTTTTTTCCCCCCATACATCATGGTTTGCATGCTATGTCGCCCATTAGACTGTGAGATCCTGGAGACCTGGAACTATCTACTTTTCTTTGTATACCTAGGGCTCATCACAGTGCCTGCTCATAGTTGGCATTTACTGAGTGCTTGTTGACTCATTGGCTGCTGCATCCCTCCAAATTGTTCCACTGTGGCTCCACAGCCTTGCCAACTTTGAGTTTCATTATTATTAAATATTTTTGCCAGTTTGATTGGGAAGTGGTACTTTAAAGTTGTCATGAAATATCTTTGAATATTAGTGAGTTTGGCATTTTTTGAGTGACTATTAATAATTTATGTTTCCTATTTTGGAAATTCTTTGTTAATAGCTATCAACCATTTGTCCATTGTGGTCTGGAAATCACTACAGTTCCTTACATATTTTGAATGTCAAGTTTTCTTTTTTTTATCATATTTAGAATATCTATAATCTGAGTGATTTAGACTCTGGCTGCAGCAACTCAGATTACAACCCGTTCATGCCTGTGTGTCCTATTCATCCCTTTTGTGTGGCCTCCCACAAGTTCACCACAGCGTTCTAGCCCAGTGTACTAAATCCTAAAGGCCTTGCTGGCTTTTTTCTGATATTGTAATCATGATACTAGAATACCTGGGCTGTCCATCAGTTACCCCTCAGTCCATTTTATTTTTCAGTCATACATTTCTTTGATGACATATCTTCTCCAGGTCTTCCTGGTTCCCTATTTGTTCTGTGTTAGAGCCTTCTTGTGCCCACGATGCATGTCTCCATTGTGCTTTGAGTGACACTAGGTTTAATTTTATTGGAGACTCTTGTTACATGACTCATATCCATATAGTATATTTGCTATGAATTTTTTTCCCTTTAAATCTGAGATTAGCTTTTCATTGCCACCACCCAAGAATTCAAAGGGAGAAGGATCTTTTTTTCTTTCAGATATTTCCAAGGGTTAAAGTCAGTCCACACTTTCTCTGTTTCTCTAGAAGTACCTCCTTTATCCCATTAGTCCTGTCCAGTGTAGCCCATTGCATGTGGTCATTTCAGATTTCAGGTATGTGACTTCTTGTTTGTCGTGTGCATGAGGAATTGTGTGTACTGGATAGAAATCAGAAAGGGTCTTGGGTTACTCAGTTTGCTTGGATAGCTTTGCAAGTTTTGTCAGAGAGGGCTTAGAAGGATTTCCATACCAGCTATTCCCCCTTCCTGTTTCTAAGGGCCCTTTTTTCAGCCTCTGTCCTTCTGATTAAAGTTTTTGCTAGTTAACTTTCACCATTCTTTTTAGTCTCTAGGAGCTTGTTTCCTTTACTGTTGGATTCTTGTCCTCTTTGGCATGTCTGAAACTACCATCCAGATGACCAAGCTCCTCACTTATATAGCTAGAGGGATGATTTTTGTTTATTTGCTATATTTTATTATACTCAAAGAGATTGTGGTCCTGATGTTTTCTTTTGCTTAGAAGGCCCCTAGTTCAATTCAGGTAGCATTTATGAAATGTTTGCTATGTTCCAGGCACTACGCTAGGAGCTGAGCATACAGATATAAAAAGAAAATGGCCCTGATCCCAGGAAGCTGATAGTAATGTATGTTACATGAAAGTACTTTGGTGAGAGAATGGGAAAACAGGAACACCTGGGAGAAGGGGGCAAGAAAGTGCCACTTAGGAGGTGGCATTTGAGCTGAGCCTTGAGAAGTTAGGGGTTCCAGGAAGCCGTGGTGAGGAAGAAGCACTGTCCTGTGCAAAGGCACACAGGTGGGACATGCAATATCATCGACAGGAAGCTGTGAGTGCACCATGTTGATGAGAGTGTGCCATGTGCGATGCCAAGGGAAACAGACCAGGCTAGAAACCCAAGTTGGAGGCAGATCTTTAAATATGCAGATGTCCAAAGTGGTTGTATTTTATCCTAGTATCAGTGAGGAGCCACTCTTAAATGAGAGTGATGTGGTCAGGCTCATGCTTTAGGAGCATCAAAATGACAGCTGGGTGAAGGATAAATTGGAGAGGGGAGATGATGGGGACAGAGAGGTCAGTGAGGATGCTTTTAGTGGTCCAGCTGAGAGTTGGTAAGACCACGAATCAAGATGCTTTGTGAATAGAGAGAAGGTAGATGTGGGAGGGAGATCTAGGGGTAAAATCAATACTATTTAGCATTTATAAAGCATTTAAGGTTGGCAAAGCATTTTATGAATATTATTATCCCCATTTTACAGATGCAGAAGATGTAAAAGACAAAGGTTAAGTGACTCACACAAGCAGGAGGTGTCTGAGGTCAGATTCCAGATCCAGGGCTCTACCCCCCAGCTGACAATAAAACTTGATAATTATTTAGTGTATGGGAAAGGAGGGAGTGGAAAGTAGAATTTCCTGTCCTTGAAGTTGCAAAGATGCTGGTACCCATGACAGAAATAGGGAAGTTAGGAAGTGGGCTAGGTTTGGAAAACACTGGGTTTGAGGTATGCCTGCCTGTCTCGGCAGAGCTGCCAGCAGGCATTTGATGAGGGATTGGAGTGCACGAGAGAGGCTGATAATTAGAAAGTCATCAAAGTTACCTGAAAGATAACTCCTTGCTCATTCTTTAAAATTATCAAGGGCGGGGAAGACACTACAGCTTCTATTCATAAAACTTGTTTCCAGGGTCTCAAAGACTGTATAACTCAGAACTTAGAACCATAAAACCACAGAACTGAACCAGCTATGTATGACCTTGAAGATTTTTGATCCAGCTCCCTCCTTTTATAGATGAGGAGACTGGCTTGCCGACAGCCACACAGTTTGTGAGTTGAAGAGCCCAGGACAGAACAAAGGTCCCTTCTGGTCCAGCATTCTTGCCGCTCCATCCTGTTGCTATATCCCTTGTCTAAGTTTGCCATTTGTGTTGCCTTTTAAACTCATTACTCTTTTCAGCAGAAAATTAAATGACTTATAGGATAATCCTCCCTCTGTTTACAGGTGGAAGTTCTCCATCAGCCTTCCATTTTCTAGGTAAAGTAAGTCTGGCTTTGTTAGCCTTTACTCAGAGAAGAAACTGGCTTCCTAGGAGCCTTGATGCGAAGGGAGCTGAGTAAATATGTGCTCTACTGCTGGGAGGGCCTTGAAAGAAGCCATGCAGGGGCAGTGAGCCCTAAGACACCCATTCTGCTGTCTTCTAAAATATACATCAACCCTGCAACTAATTGGGATCTACCCTAGGGGTTAGGTGAGTGGTTTATCCTAGGATGTATGTAAAAAGTTTAGATGAAGGTTACTTTTCATCAGAAGTCTTTAGACTGGTGTCAGGTCAGATAAATATCACTGTAGATATAACTGAGGTCAGCTGTTTCCAACTCCCTATCATGTGTCTTTTATCCTAGGTGCTTTCAGATGAGGAGAAGCGAAAGCAGTATGATGCTTACGGTGAAGAGGGATTAAAAGATGGTCACCAGAGCTCTCATGGGGATATCTTCTCACAGTAAGAAATTCACCTGTCTGCAAACTACCCTGCCTATAGGAATTATTCACTTATTCATGGCACTTGGAAATTATTTTCACTGTTAGTTTTTAGAATGTGTTCTCTAAGAAATCAACCTCATAAAATAGAGTAGGAAATTTCACCTACGTACGCTGATCCCTTTTTCCTCCACCCCCACTCACATCCAATTCCATCCCTGTCAGAAGTGTGGGTGCAGTGACGATAGCCAGTAGTGGGAAGTAGAGAACCTTGTAATCTAGCATTTACTGCATTCTCAGTGTCCTGGGTGTATGAAGGGCTGAGCAACACACCATTCCTATTGAGCAGTAGAACTGGCACATTCTATAATAAGATAATACTTATCTTAATACTTAAATAATTTTTGAAAACTGCAGTATATGCCAATGTCACCTAGTGAGGCTGGAGAGGAAGCACCAGACCTGCCTGTCTACCCTTTGACTGAGGGTGTCAAACTCAAATTGAGAGCTTTTCATGAACTGCAGTGACACTAGGTATCCCAAAGTGGCCACAGCTACCTCTGGGGCCTTTAACTTTGAAAGGTAACACTGAGGTTTATGAGTGTGTGGTGGGAGGGGAGGGGTGAAGGGGGAAAGTGTTTAATCCAAAGTGATGCCTTTGTTGGATATATGTTACTTTTGCTTATAGAAATAAGTCTTATAAAGGCTTTCATTTCAGTGGAGACATTGTCTTTAGATTTTGGCTTATGTAATGACACTTAAGGGAAAAATGTGACATTCACAAAACTCAGTCTCCTCAGAACATGTGAGCAGCATAAAGGATAAAAAACTTTATTACCATTTTAAAAGACACTGTATGTCCTTTTCTGGAGTTACATACCTAACCTTTGTCTGTAAAAAGTCTTTGCCTGGTCCTCCTTAATTTCATTGCTTCCTCTTTGAGATTATCTGCAGTTTGTCCTGTATATACATTTTATTCATATAGAATTATTTGCATGTTATCTCTCCCATTAGACTGTGAACAGAGCAGGAATTGTGTTTTGCCTGTTGCTGTGTCCCCAGCAATTGTACAGTAATCTGGCATGTAATAGGCACTTGATAAGTGCTTGCTGACTGACTGTAGTTGGTCTGAAACTTAGATTTTCCTCCCATCCTAATGATTCCATAATTTCTTGCAGTTTCTTTGGAGATTTTGGCTTCATGTTTGGAGGAAGCCCACGGCAGCAGGACAGGAACATTCCAAGAGGAAACGACATTGTCGTGGACCTGGAAGTCACTTTAGAAGAAGTATATTCAGGAAATTTTGTTGAAGTGAGTTGAACAGGATGGTTACCCATGTAGGCCTCAGAAATTTACTAATGTGATTTTCTCATCCCCACATCTTTCTTAAGAAAAAAAACTTGGTGGGTTAAGAAATGTCTTGATTGGCCCTTAATAGCTGTGTCTAGGAGGGGAGAGAGTTGTCAGGATCATTGTTCTGGTCACAAGGGTGGGCAGCTCTGTCAGAGGTAATTAACTGGGTGTCAGGAATCTCTTGTTCTGGCAGCTTTGAGAAACGGGGGTCTAGGAGGGGAGAGAGTTGTCAGGATCGTTGTTCTGGTCACAAGGGTGGGCAGCTAGCAGCTCTGTCAGAGCTAATTAACTGGGTGTCAGGAATCTCTTGTTTTGGCAACTTTGAGAAACGGGGCACCATGACACTCTTTGGATTGGGAGGGGACCTCACCAAAACTGCAATCAAATCCTGTTCTAAATACTCCAAGGGAGTGTGACTTCAGTGATTGTGTTCTCAGTCCTTTTGGAAAGGAGATAATTCCTTTGGAACAATTTTTCATAAGCCTGGGTTTTCACATGTTGGAGCTGCCTGCAAACAGTTTCTTGAGGCATTTAAGTCCCCATTCTGCCTGAGCCTGTGCCTTTCAATTGAGTATTTAGTTTTTTCTAACTTAATAAGAATGGCGTTCTTCATATGCACTCATGACCACATCCATGAAGGAATTTGGATGTTTGTTTATACTCTTTAAAGAAATGGACATTTTACTTCTTCTTACACTTTAAAAGTTTGGATCTGGAGACTGTGAGGGGAGAATGCCATGCTGAGAGTTCTGAAACAGAAGTCATTTCATGAGAATAACCTTGAGATTAAGTCTCAGCTGTGACTGTGACAGCTTTGTGACAACTATCGGTGCTCTCCACATAGTAGGTACTCAATAATGATTATTTCTTTCCTTCTTGGATCGATCAGTGAGTCAGCTAACTACCCTTTTGTTTGATGCGTGAAGCCCAGGAGCAGCGGGCTGCAACACGGAGTCCGGAGTCTGCCTGACCCCTCCTTTGTCTTCCCTTTGTAGGTGGTTAGAAATAAACCTGTGGCCCGGCAGGCACCTGGCAAACGGAAATGCAATTGCCGCCAGGAGATGAGGACAACGCAGCTGGGCCCAGGGCGCTTCCAGATGACCCAGGAAGTGGTCTGCGATGAGTGTCCCAATGTCAAGTAAGAGCTAGTGGGCTCAGCCATTGATTCCACTTTGAATTTCACTTAGTGAGACTTTCAGTTTTTACACTTTCTTCATTTGCTCCCCTGAGAGTCATTCTTTGTAACAGACTGAAAAAGAAAGATTAAAAACAAAACCAACTAATCAACATGTCACCCAAGTCTGTCAATGAAGGCACCATTCCGCATTGATAGTTAATCACCAGTGAGTACGAAGAAGGGAGGAATGCTTATTGTCACATCTTTTCTTTGGGATTAAACTTGATCATTATGAGGCAATTACCAAACATTAATTAAGTGTTTTACTATGTGCCTGGAGCTGTGCTAAGTACTGGGAATACCACAAAAGACAAGACTATGGTCTCTGTCCTGAAGGAGTTCACATTTAAATGGCTGTAACATGCAGACAGCTATCTCTAGGCAGGAGATATGATTTGTAAATGGAAGACAGGGAAACTGGGAAAGGCCTTTCTCAGAAGAGGGGATTGAAGCTGAGTGGTGAAGGAAGCCAGGAGACTAAATTGAGGAGGGAGAGCATCCCAGGAGTAGGGGAGAATTGAGTCTGGAGCTGGAATGTTGGGTAAGAGATTGTAGGAAGGCCAGTGGTGTTGGGTCATACAGTAGATCAAAGAGAGCAAAGTGTGTAGGAAGAGGTCAAGCTGTGAAGGACTTTAAAGGTCAAACGGAAGTGTCTATCTTGGATGCTACAGGTAATGGGGAGCCACTGGAATTTATTGAATAAGGGCTGATGTGGTTAGATGTGTGCCTTAGGAAGGTCACATCGACAGCTGAGTGTACAGCAGTAGAGAGTGGAGTTGGGGAGGGACTTGAGGTAGGGAGACACCAGAAGGCATGAGTTGAGAATCTGTACTTAGGGAAAAGGGAACATAGAACACAGACAAGAAATGTGGAAGAAGAGACAACAGGATTGTTTTAGGAATTGTTAAAGCATTTAGAATTGTTGTAGGGACAACAGATTGAATTTGTGCAATGAGTGTGAAAGAAGGTGAAAGGATGACACCTCGATTGTGACACTTGGGAACTGGGAATGTGGCGGTGCCTTAACAGTAATTGGAAGATCGGAAAGAAGGAAGGATTGTGGGGGGAACATAGTAAGTTTTGTTTTGGACCTGTAGAGTTTGAGATGCGTACAGGATACCTAGTTTGAAATGTCAGTTAGTAATTAAAGAGATTGGAGGTCAGGAGAAAGGTGAGAGCTGGAAATGTGGCTTGGGGAATTACCTGCATAGATTAAAAACTCTTGGACCTGAAGAAATCCTCAAAGAAGAGAGCCTTGGTGACACCTCAGTTAGTGGGCAGGAAGTAGAGGGGAAAAAATCAACAGAAGAAACTGGAGAAGCATCAGACACATAGGAAGAGAATGAGGAGATAGCAGTGCCCTGAGCACCTAAAGCAGGTGATTGACAGTGTCAGAGCCTGCCTAGAAGCATGAGGATTGAGAAGAGGCTTTGAAGAGGATTTGGCCATGAAGAGGTCATTGTTAACTTTGGAGAGGGTGGTTTCAGTTGAATGGTGAGGTAGGAATCCAGATGGCATAGCTTAGAATGGAGCAAGAGGAGAGGATGTAAAGGCCTAGACTGTAGACACCTTTCCCCAGGAATCTATCCCAGAAGGGGAGGAGAGTTATGAGATTAGAGGTAATAGGGAGCGAAGGATCTCACACACACACGCACGCACGTGCATGCACACGCACGCATGCACACGCATGCATACACATGCACGCACGCATACACACATGCACACGCACACATGTGCACGACTTGAAATGAGATCAATTGACACGTGAATTTTTGGTTTTGCTTTTTCAAATTCACTCGTACAGTAAATTTTGTTCTAACTTCATTTTTATTTTGTATATGTCTTTTTTAAGTGTAAACAAAAGGTTGTAAGTTTCTTATCTAATTTGTTAACCTTCATATTATTGGACTTGTCCATTTGCATTCAAAGTTATGAGTTAGGCTTGTGTTCTATTTGTCTCTAATATAATGTCCCACTCCCCCTGTAAGGACACTTCTTTGGTTCACTTATTTTAGTTTAATCTATTTCAAGGTAACCTTCTTGCCACAGGCTTTTTCCTCTCATTACAGAGTTCTGTTTCATTTATTAGTTCCTTTTCTTTCTTCCTTCTATCTAGTTACTTAATTCTTCTCCCTTTTTTATTTTCTCTCAAAATAGACTTTCCTTTTGTCTCTCTCATTTAGCTTGCTTTGTTTACTTTAAATTTCATTTTCTATGCCTTTTTATAAAAAGGACCTCTTTCCCTCATTCTCTTCATTATTTCTTTTCCCTTTCTGTCTGTTCTAGACTTCTCTTATCTGATTCATGGCTCTTAAATACTTATTCCTTCTTTAATCTCTATATTCCCCATAAATTTTAGCTTGTAAGGTATCTGTTTGGTGTTCCCTCTTTGTAGACAGTTTCTGTGTTATCACCTTCTATGTCTTGCCCCTAGATCCCTTTTTTCTGTTGCGCTTCACTCTTAGAAGGACCAGTTCCTGCAGGTGCTAGAGAGAACAGAGAAGTATCACCCACCGTGTTTACGACTGTATTGTTCATCGCTGCCCTTTGTCCTCCTTTTCTTTTCCCATTTGCCATCCATACCCTCCTGCTCCCAGGAGCTTTGATTGCTTTTCTGAGACAGTAGGAATAGTCTCTAAGCTCTTAAGCCCTGCAGACTCTATCCACTTTAAGATTTCCAGCTCCCATTACAGAATACTTCTTTTTCCTCATGGAAGCATGCTTCAGTGGGAAGCCTTCCCACCATGGAAACAAGATTTTCCTCTTTCTCCTTTCAGTCCCTCCGTTTCTTTCCTCACCATTCTCTTGTAGATTGTCTCCTTCCCAAGAGACCATAGGAGTTATTTTTCCTTCATTGTTAACTTTGGAAGTGATGAAGGTGCATTACGTATTTCCCTCTATCTTCTAAAATCCCTCTTGCCCTTGTATTCTGCAGTATTTATTGTCCCACAAAAATCTTGGATTTGCCATTGTGAAGTTTGGTCCACATTGTTTCAGGTATATTATTCCACCATCTCTTCTATTTGACTTAATACTTTCACCTGTTTCCTTGTGTCATTTTAGAAAGAAATCTTTTCTTGATCTCTCTGTTGTTCTTAGTAGCTGTGTTTATTTATCTTTCTTGTATTTCTGATGTCAGCAGTGTTTGAATAACAATTTTTTTCAGGTCCAGTTTTCTTTGTAGGAATTATTTGAACACCCCTTTTTCATTGAACAGCCTCACCACAGGTTGAGTTCCTTTGCCCTTCTGAATACATTCTATTTCCTCCTGCAACTTCTGGTGGATATAAAATAGTCTTATGTTATTAAAGTTTCCTTTCCTTTATATTTGAAGGTCTTTTTCCCAGTCTTTTGCAGAATTTGTTTGTAATTGTTAAATCCAACTACTATGTGTCATAGAGTTTGCCTCAGAGATTTTTTCCTCTTGGAGAAAACTGTTAATTCTTTGAGTTGACACTTTGTTTTCCATGTTTAGAAGTTCTGGGCAATTTTCTTGTATTATTGATTGATTACATTATGATGTTGAAATTTTTTTGATTTCTCATGTTCCTCTGGGAGACCTGTCTTCAAGATTAATATGTTTCATTTGTATGAAGAGGATGTTGTCTTCTAACATTATTGCCTTTTCTTTTCTTCTCTTCTCCCATATTGTCTTTCACTTCTGTGTATTTGCATTCCCAGTCAGTCACTTTTTTATTTCTTTGGTGAAACTTGCCACCATAGATTGAAAATGTTTTATCCTGCAAGTTATTTTTGCTTTCAGAATTCCTGTTTCTCTTTTAAAACATCCTTTCTTGGGAATCCACAAAGTCCTCTGCCTCCTCAGATGTTGATTCACTTTCCTTTCTCTTAGAATATTTAATCAGATGTCTGAATTTGTTTTGTACTTCTGTAGGTTATAGCAATTTCTATTATATTTTCCTTATTGGTTTATGCTAAGGATCATTTTTTTTCCTCTTGAGGTCTTTAATAAATTCAGTCTTTTTTTCTCCTTATATTCCCCTATTCCCTCTCTGATTCCTTTCCTCTTGGTGGTGGTTTCTTTGGGAGCTGGATCTCAAATCTATCTCAACCTCCCCACAGGGCAGCGCACGTTTCACTGGCCTTGGTTTCTGTCCCAACTGACCTCTGACAAAATTGGCCCCATTGGATACCAGTCCCCTTTCCCTCAGGCTGGTATCTTGCTCCAGTTCATTCTTCTCCTCAATTTTCTGAGTATGATTGCAGCTCAGAGTGCTGCCACACTGTAGTTCCAGCTGGAGTAAGCATGTGGGTTGGTTTGTGCATCCCTGCCAGAGCATGAGTCGCTGGTGGGTGAGGGAATGCTGAATGAGCAAGTTAGAGCTTTGCCTCTTCTGCTGTTAATTCATCAGGTATTTACCTTGTTCTGGCTTTTTTGTCTCTTAGAGCACAGAGACAATTAAAATTGCTTTATCTCTTGAACATAGTTCTTATTTTGAAGAGCCTTGAGAGGTCATGAGGATCAAAGAAAAGAAAGTGCCTGGTCCTCCGACCAGATCGGAAATTTCCAGTGACAGATTTTGATAATGTGCTTAATTTCTGCTTGATTTGCTGGATTATGTTTATAGCACCAATTTGCTTTAACCAGAAATATAGACTAGAAATGCATGACTGTGTCTTGGCTATTTTTATCTATTAATAGTGCTTGAAGGAACTTTGTTGGTCTTGTTTTCAGTTTGACTTATGAGTAGTTATTCCGACTGATGATTCTTTTTATTTAGCTGACTGATATTGTACTTCTGAAGGCCAGTGAGTCCTTCACCTCCCTCTTTTAGAGAACATAGTTGTTCTAGGTCTTTACAAAAGATAGTACTCCGAAAGTATAAAGGCAATCCCTGATCAGTTTGGCTCTCTATCATGATTCTTGAAAATAGTATGTTTGGTCTGTTCCCTATTACTTGCACCAAACACTTCGGTGACTCTTTGACCTCATGGATGTGAATATTGCTTCTCTCAGTATAGATTTCTTCTCTTCTTATTTGGTTCTTGCCCGTATTGTCCAAAAGACGTTTCAGAGAGGATCTGCCCAACATGTACTGGAGCATTTTCTCTTAATTTCTGTATTTTGTGGGGAGCAGTACAGCATTCAGCCTCTATTTCTTCCATTAAGGGACCAGCTCAGCATCTTTTCCTGTCATATATATTTACTTACGTAACTTCGCCATTGAAAATTCACTGCATCCTGCTTGAGCCCATTGGGTTACCTGCGTCTTAGTGTTGGTCATTGTATTGGAGAATGACTAATGGAGAATGTCATGGGATATTACTGCCCTGAACAAGACCATGAGTGTAACGAATTCTGAGAAGCCCAAGAATTCTTCACACTGTGAACTGGGGCAGAGTGAAATAGAGACCTGGAAACTGGTATCCACAGTGACAGTGATGTAAGCAGGAAAGAAATGGATGCTGGGTAGTCACCAGTGTTGTCCAAGAGACGGCTGGAGATCACATACTTCCATCTCCTGACAGATCAGGAAAACTCTGGGTGTGCTTAGTGTATATGCTCTCCGCATGATTACTGGATTTGGTTTTGTGGGACTGGTGGTAATTTTTTTTTTAATCTTGGTTATAAGGTTTGTTTTGGCTCTGTGGGGAAGGAGAAGAAGAGATACATCCTAGTGATATAAAAACATTAGATATAAAGAAGGGCGGCAGTGCTTAATTTTTGCAACTCTCACTGAAGAACATTTGTATTGAGTGATGGATCTTTGTGCAGAGGAGCACTTTGGGCTTACTTAAAAGCTCTGCATGTGGTTTCCCAAATACAGTCTAACTCTCTTTCTTCCTCTTACTTAGTTCATAGTGTCCATCTTGTCTCCAATGTGCATGCTAATTTTTTGGACTGGTCATTTAGCTGAATGTATCTATAACATAGGCAGTTTTAAATTCAGCTAGTTTTTCCTGAATGGATTGTTCGGCTGACTTCTTGAGTTATCCTGTATTCTATTAAGGAGTTCCTGTAATTTTCTGAGCTTAGTGCTGTCAGTGAGGGCAGCTAGGTAGCACAGTAAATAGAGTGCCAGGTCTGAAGTCAGGAAAACTCATCTTTGTTTTTTTTTTAATTTATCATTTTTCCCCCAATTACATATATAGACAATTTCAATATTCTTTTTTTCAAATTTTGAATTCCAAATTTTCTCCCTTCCTCCCTCCCTTTCCCCCATGGGGAAGGCAAGAAATTTGACATGTTATTCATGTGTAGTCATGCAAAAATCATTTCCATGTAAGTCATACTGTGAAAGAAAACACAGACAAAAAACTCAAGAAAAATAAAGAAATTAAAGTATCTTTGATTTGCATTCAAGCTCCACCATTTATTTCTATGTAGATAGTACTTTTCATCATAAGTCCTGCAGAATTGTCTTAGATCATTCATTGTATTCCTGAGAACGGCTAAGTCATTCACAGTAGATTATCACACAGGACTTCTGTTACTGTGTACAGTGTTCTCCTGGTTCTGCTTATGTCACTTTGCATGAGTTCATATAAGTCTTTCTAGGTTTTTCTGAGAGCATCCTGTTCATTATTTCTTTAAGCACAATAGTATTCCATCACAATCAACTTGTTCAGCCATTTCCCAATTGATTGATATCCCCTCAATTTCCAATTCTTGGCCACCACAGAAAGAACTGCTATAAATATTTTTATACATGTAGGTCCTTTTCCTTTTTATTTTTTATCTCTTTGGAATACAAACTTAATATTGGTATTGCTTGGTCAAAGGGTATGCATAGTTTTATAACCCTTTGGGCATAGTTCCAGATTGCTCTCCAGGATGGTTGGATCAATATACAACTTTACCAGCAGTGCATCGGTGTTTTAATTTTCCCTTATCCCTTCCAGCATTTGTCATTTTCCTTTTATGTCATATTAACCAGTCTGATAGGTGTGTGATGATAGCTCAGAGTTGTCTTAATTTGCATTTCTCTAATCGATAGTGATTTAGAGAATTTTTTCATGTGATTATAGTTTTGATTACTTGGTCTAAAACCTGCCTATTCCCTCTTCTTTGACCATTTATCACTTGAGGAATGGCTCTTATATCTATAAATTTGACTCAGTTTTCTATATATTGAGAAATGAGTCTTTATCAGAGATACTTGCTATAAATTTTTTTCCCCACAGTAATGATTACTGACTATGTATTTCCCTCCATCCTGTTCTTCCCATGTTTATTCTGCTCTCGCTTTCTCCTTTCACCCTGACCATTCTCAAAGGTGGAAAACTCATCTTTGTGAGTTCAAATCCTGCCTCAGACATTTCACTGTGTGACCCTGGACAAGTCACTTTACTCTGCCTCACTTTCTTCATCTGTGAATTAGAGAAGAAAATGGCAAACCATTCCAGTTATCTTTGCCAAGAAAACCCTAAAAATGGGCTCATAAAGAATGGACATGACTGAAAAACAACTGAACCCTGCTGTCAGCACGGTATCACCCATAACTGGGACATGCTGTAGGCCTTCCCTGCCTTTTGAGGACACTCTTCCACTTGGACTCAGCAGAGGACATTCTCCATGAAACTGGCAAATACATTTGGCAAGCATACATATCCTTGTTACGTGATCTTTGGCATAGTAATCAGGGTATCATTCAACATTTGATATGGAATATCATAAGATCTTAGTATAGACATAAAAGACTCTTTGTTAGAGGAAGTCACCCAGGGCTGTATCTTTCACTGTCATTTCAAATGTCCTTTCTTTTGGTAGTCAACAATCAGGAAAGGATAGTTAGGATCTCATTTTCTATTCCCTTCAGTCAGTTAACAATTATTTATTGTGTGATTGCAGAGATGTGATCTGCTGTCATTTGTAAAAGCCTATCTGTTATCTTCTGTTGTTATCAAGGATGACTTCAATGTGTTTAGGTCATTCTCATAAAAAAAGTTTGAAGAGGAGGAAAGCATATGGGTTGGTAGTTACTGAGGTCCTCTATCACCTTTTTTGAGTAACATTTGCAATGATTTTTTTTTGTATTCTTTTCATCTCTTTATCTCCCCAAGATGTCTTATAAAATGATTCCATAGGGCTATTTCAAATTGTGTCTTCTCTAGCATGGATTTCCTTGGTGGGTACTTGGTCTGGTAAGCACATATTTCTGATGTCATTGTCGGTGTTATTTCTTCTCTTGGATTGTCATGAGACAGCTGAGATAATGTTTGTAAAACTCTTTATAAATCTGAAAGCAACACATGCATGACAATAGCCATGTCCTCATGTGGTGGCAGATTGGGGATTGAAGTGTTTGCCTGGCATCAGTGATCAAAACTGGTTATTCTAGAAATGTAGAGAAATCTGTTTCAGGGACAGTATACATACATGCCTCAATAGAAGTTTCAGAAAAATTAATTTTGCAATTGTTTGAATGAGTGAGATGGAGTAGTTTTGTGCCAATTTGGTGCAGTTCTTTGAAAGGCTGGAAATCAAGGTGATACAATTACAGAAGAAGAAGATGGAGATGATAAATGGCTTCTTGGAAGGCTGTGTGTCCTGGGGAGCTTTCTCCCTGGCATGTGCATGTAGGGCATGTGTACCCAGGTTTGCTGAACAAGGGTCAGAAATAGTGTTTCTCTAGTAAAGAAGTTAGTCTGGTTAAGAAGTACCGAGCTCTTGATCACTCATCTTTGTCATTTTTTCATTCTTTTCCATTTCAGGTTGGTGAATGAAGAACGCACTCTGGAGGTGGAAATAGAGCCAGGGGTGAGAGATAGCATGGAATATCCCTTCATTGGAGAAGGTAAAGCATTAGTGTCCTATTTTCTTAGTGTTCACTCTCATTATTTGGCAGTTTCTCCAGATCTTTATCCTTTTGGCTTCATAGCAGTGCTTATAAAAACACTTTGCTTTACTTTGAGCCAGATAGTCATAGTCATTCTAGGCAGTAGTCTAGGTATTTATCCTTTTAGTATAACAGGCAGTTGTATATCATCAACAAACTTCCAGATTTAGGACTTAGAAGACATGGATTCTAACTCGAGTGTTTTTAAATGACACATAACCACAGCTGAGATCAATACAACTGCTTGTGGACCACATTTCTAGTGTTGATGGTCAGTGAAAAACCCTGAAAGGGACAAATGTTTTATCATGGCAGTGAATTACTTTTCAAATTCTTTAGGAAATTGGAAAAATTATTCAGTACTTTGCTTGGAGCATCCATCATATGTATTCGAGAGTTTTGAGCTTGATATGCCCTGATGGATACAGCTAGCTTCTCAGCTATTCCTTGTGAATGTGGTTAGCACTTATATAGATATAGAGGCTTTCTTCTGCCATATGCTTTGCAGGTGCTTAGATTGTGACATATATTCATCTGTAACTTTCTGACCTAGGTGAGCCACATGTGGATGGGGAGCCGGGAGATTTGCGTTTCCGGATCAAAGTTCTCAAGTAAGTGGCATGGTCTCAGGCGTGTCAAAATTTCTTTAACAGAGAGCAGCTTAAAGTTGTCTTCCTGTGAACAGGTTCAGGATGTAGAGGCCATGCCCTCTGCCTTTCCCGAGACCTCAACACACTGATTTCATGACATTGTTATCTTGAGCCTCATTGCTAGTACTTAAATCAGGACTGAACATAGAAATTCTGTACCTTGATGAAACATTTCAGAAGTAAGTAAATAACTGAGGATTGAACCAGATAAATCAGTCACTGTTCTTTGGTCTTGGAAGTGAGGGCAGGAGGTTTAAAACTACACGTCTGTGTAGTCTAGTTTAGAAATTACAATCTGTACATGAAAATTAGAAGGCGGACAGTGTTCTGTGGTATAGGAGACGTATTAATGTAATGGGGTACTGTAATGCAATGAAGACTAGTGAAGCTGAAGACCAGGACCATACGGGAGATATAGTTATGAAGTAATGCAAACGGACTTAAAGTAGAACCAAAAGAATGGAGTCCGTAGTGACTAGGATTACGTTGGAAATCAGTGGGCAGTGCTAACTCAGCACCTTTAGGTGATTGGAGTTCACTGGGAAGTTCCCAATAAAACATTTAACTGAGGAAAAAGGGAATCCACAGAAAAATTGATCTAACCAAGGCAGAGAGGAGCCTGGATTGAAGGCCTCTGGACATAGAATTATTCCTCACTGTAATGGGAAAAGTTCCCTAATTCCATCTTTGCATTCTTTCTCATGTTCCAAGGATGGGACTCAAAGCCTGGACGCTTCTCAGGAAGCCCCATCTCTGTTCTTATTTGCTCTGCAGGCACCCCGTGTTTGAGAGGCGCGGAGATGATTTATACACAAATGTGACCATCTCCCTGGTGGAGTCACTGATAGGCTTTGAGATGGACATCCAGCACCTGGACGGCCACAAGGTAAGGCTGCCAGCCACCACCAGCCTTGGGGTCTACCTCCTCCCATGGCCTTCCTGAAAAGAGCAGACCATTGGAAAGTCATCAGCCTGTGGCACTATCCAGTGCTTCTTGATATGATGAATAGTCAGTGGTGGCAACTGTTGAGAGCTTATATTTTTCTCTTCAATTGGGAGGCATTCCTCTTTTGATTTGCCTCTGCATGGTGATTTTTCCTGCTTTTTCACTTTCCCTTGTGCTGAATGAGGGCCTAGAGAAGTTGCTGACTGAGCTGTAGGGCAGGTCTTCTCGAACAGTAGTTCTGCCTTCTCATGACACTTCCTGTTTTCTAGGTCCATGTTGCCCGGGATAAGATCACCAGGCCAGGGGCTAAACTCTGGAAAAAAGGAGAAGGGCTGCCTAGCTTTGACAACAACAACATCAGGGGCTCACTCATCATCACCTTTGATGTTGAATTTCCAAAGGAGCAGTTTACAGAGCAACAGAGAGAAGGTATGTGCTCCTCACACTCAGTCTGGGTCTGCAGCAGAAAACACAGATCTCTGACACATTGACCAGCAGCGGCTACTAACCCCTGGAAGAGGGGCTGAGTCCCTAGAGGAGGGCCTCAGGGGCTTGGCCTCAGCTTCTTTGCTCTTTACCCACATGCTTGGGAGGAATTCACTTCCCTTCTTGGTCTGTTCTTCTATAAAATAAGGTTGTTGTTTGCATCAGGTCATGTGGTGAGGGAAGTGCTTCATGGGCCTTAAAGATCTGTAGAAAGATGAGCTCTTCTTACATTTGGGGGGACAGAGGCAGCATTCAGGGTTAAGTGACTTGCCCAGGCTCACATAGCTAGCAAGTGTCTGAGGCCAAATTTGATATCAAGTCCTACTGGCTCCAGGGCTGGTGCTCTATCTGTTGTGCCACCAACTGTCCCTCTTCTTACATATTAATAAAGCTATAGAGTTAGAGAAAGGGTTGGAGCCAGGGAGAGGAAAATTCATGACCCATCCTTTGTGCCTATGTGTGATGAGTTGCTTTGAAGAGGTCCATGCCAAACTATTCAGACAAGAAGGAAAGACAGCAGTGGAAGGCAGGAAAAGGGGTGACTGGAAGTGAACAGGACCCTATCCAAAGGGGTCCTCTCTCTCTCTGTCTCTCTCTCTCTCCCTCTCTCTCTCCCTCCTTCCCTCTCTCCCTCTCTCTCTGTGTCTTTCGCTCTCTCCACCTCCCCTTTCCCTTGAGTGTGTTACCCTCACTGGCCACTTGTGGGCCCCTGTGTCACTTACCTAGGGAAGGGAAGCTGGCTTTGTCCTCATTCGGTTTAACCAAGTGCTTTCACTGCCTGTTCTGAATGGTTCTGGAGCCATTCTCGTTCCAAGGGATTGAAATGTGTAGGGGGTGGTCCAGTAAATGATGGGAACATGTAAGTGGTGATGAGATAGCCCTGTTTGTTGCCCCTCTGGCAGGTGAGCGTGAGGAGTGCCAGGAGTGTGCCCTGTGCACTAATCATGTCCTTCCTTGTTCTTTCTTGCTTTCAGGTATCAAACAGCTGCTGGAGCAAGAATCAGTGCAAAAGATCTACAATGGACTGCAAGGATATTAAATGGATAAAATTGGACTTTGTTTAACATAATAAGTGGATCAGAGATATTTATTATCTGCAGGTGTGCTTTTTGTAAAAGACATACAAGATTTTGTTTTCTAATGACCTTCATGGAGTGAATGAGAGAGTTTGCATTTGTCCATTTACAGTCAGAAAAGGAATGTGGAGACTGATTGACCAAAAGATTTAACCCTTACCTCTCCTTTTGAGGAGCCAATGCCTGGTGCTCTCTGCAGAGTTCTGGAAACTGAAACAGTAATGGCAGGTGGCAACTCCCCAAGCTAAGAAAAAACATCTTAAATATCAAGTGGAGAGGTCTGTTTTTAAATACATTTGGTTGTTACTTTTTCTCGTCTCTTGTCTCTTGTTTTAGTAATACAGTTGTCTTCCCTATTTTCCCTTGGTCTGCCCTTTTTTCTTCTTTCATGCATATGAACCATTTGAATTTTTTCCTTCTCTGAAGAATGAAGGAAACAAACATCCTAGAAAATGATGGGAATTCATTTTCCACACCCACTTCAGGTGAGCTAATTCAGAAGTGGATTTGAAGTTCCTGAGTAGACTTTGGAATTAGTAGAAATTCAGAAATAAGGCTTAAGTGGCACCAGGAAATCAACTACTGTATTCCAGCAAGGAGCAGCGAGTTTCCATTAGGTGAATTTGATAGCTACTAGAAATCACTTTCTTCACCTTTTACATTGGAAATGATGTTTCCTGTCTTCTACAATTTGTTTGGGTTTGTATTAGAGAATTAACTCTAGTACTGATCCACCTAGCTAGCAGGTGTATTTAAAATGCATGATTCATATTTGAGCTGTTGTGAGGGCTGAGCATTTCTGATAAGGTCTTATGTCAACATTTGAGCATTTCAGGCCAACCTTGAGGATTGTTTACAGTTGCCATTTATGAATTTAAAAGAGACTGGTTGTTTGCAGGAGTTAGAGATAGCATTTTAGGGGCCCAGCAGTAAAATCCCCATGTGATATTCCTCTACAAAAGGGGTTGGCTCTCACAGTAACCAGGGCTGAGTGGTCCTAGGGCTGCTGCCCAGAGTCAGGGGCAGAGGCTCAGTCTGGGGTCTCCTTTTGATGTTGTATACTCAGTGGCTTAGTAGTGGCCAGGGAGAAAGCTGAGCTGAGGAAAGAGGATGTGGGTTTCCATGGAGATGAAGTATTTAAATTTATTTGCACGTTTCACTTGGCTGTGCCTTTCATCCATGGAGGAGTGTTCAGAATTAAATTAAAAGGGAAAAGTAATCACCCTGTCATTTTGCAGTCTGGAGAGATCGGTTAGATAATTGGTTAGAATAGTGCAGGCCTTTTATTTCTTTTTCATCAGATCTATCAGATCTGTTCCCTCCTAGGTCCTCAGGGACGTGGTAAGAAAATTCCTTTCCCCCAGACTCCCTAGCCATTTATCAGTCTGCAGGCATTTATTAAGCACAATGCATACTGTGTGCTGGGTACTGAGGATAAGAAAGATAAAAATGCAGTGTTCCCTGTCCTCAAGGGGCTTATATTCCTCTGTTGGTGGAGACAAACACATAGCTAGGTGAGCTGGAGTGTGCTCGAGTCAGCTCCTAGCTCAGGAGATCTGTTTGTCCAGCACGAGCATGTACACCTTGGAAAGCAGCGAATGCTGCAAATCAGGGCTTGATTCACTATAGGCGTAAGAAAGTGACGGAGAAAATGTTAATGATGCAGACTAAACTTAAAAGGGTGTTCTTCTTTGGAGAGTTGGTTATTAAATATTTACCAGTGTACCCCTGTATCTAAATATATGCCAAATGAAGTAGAAAGGCAGCATATGCAGTATTGAATAGAGAGAGCTGGTCTCAAAACCAAGAAGACCTGGGTTCAGAAAATTGTCCTGGCCCAGGTTCATCCTGTTGTGGGAGGCACCCGACCTCTCAGTGCTCCAGTTCACAGAGACTAAAGGTTCCAGGGAAGGGACTGAGGATCCAGATCCTTGTCTTTGTAGGGCCTACGCAGAGGCCATATTGTAAGGGTGTTCTGTGGAGAAAAGGATAACAAAAGGTTTCAGGGAGAAGGTGGAGCTTGATCTGAATCATGAAAGGAAGTAATGTATTCTTGGGGGTGGGTGCAGGGAGGTGGGCAGCCAGTACAGAAGTGAATTCAATACAGGGGAAAGGTGTGGGGGACAGGAAGAGGGCTAGTTTGGGAGGATCGTCTGTGAGAAAGGCAGTGATGTCATGGAGGCTGGCAGTTGACAGCACTTTAAAAACCAAAAAGAGCCATTTAGATTTGATTCTAGAGGCCATAGGGAGCCCTAATGGAGTGCAGTGAATGGAGGAGTGATATGGTTGGGTCTATACTTGAGAAAAATTACTTCTGCACCTGTGTGGGGTGTGGATTAGAGTGGAGACAGACAAGGCAGGAGAACCTACCAGGCAGGGCTTGGCAGTTCTTCTGCAACTGCAGGTTGTCATTAAGTGACCTGCCCAGTGTCACAGAGTATATACTTGTCAGGAGGCAGAACTTGAACCCAGGGCATCTACCTTGGAGACCAGCTCTCGCTCCGTTAAGCCAACCTGCCGCTCTGTTCTTCTTTTCCAATTGCTATGTCTCATTGTGTGGGATGAGTAGAAAGGCAGCTTTACTCCTTTCCCTCTCTCTCTGCAGTTCTCTGTAACTGCTGATCTTTCCTGCCACTCAGGATGCCATCTACCACAGTCAGACTGTTTGCCATTCTTTTTTTCTTCTTCAGTTTACAAGCACTTATTTTCTCACCTTTCCCCAGTGAAAAGAAAAACATAACATTTGTAATGTCTGAAGCCTGTTAGGTAGCGGGCAGCCACCTTCTTCAGCGTTGGCCCTCTGGCTCTGTCTCCCATTCCTCAGTAGATGGCAGTGGTCCTCTTCTTTAGCAGTCAGCTGGCAGTATCCTGGTCAGCAACCCACCTGAACTGCAGAAGATAATGCCAGAATTTCCATACCTTGGCAGAAATGCTTTATCTCCATCTCTTAGTGGTGTGCCAAATAAGGGCCCTTGCTTTGTCTTTCTTCCTTATGCTATGTTTTGATAACCTCTGGCCACAGTAGAAACATATCCAGCTGTTCAGAAGGTAGCAGCCCTTCAGCCCTGCAGAAGGAGAAGGTATCTATCCCCAGTCTTAGGCTAAGTAGAGCTAAGTTGATTGCCTGATATCCATCTGCCCATAGCAGCACTATCCATGATCTAGAGCAGATTTTATTTTTGTATAACAAGACTCCTTTGTCAGTCTAGTGAAACCAGGGACCCCATCAGAATAATGTTTTTTTTACCGCTGAAGGAAATAGTAAATGTTGGTTAAGAGGTTAATGCAAAGAAAGATGTATTTTTTCTCCCATCCAAGTTCGTGGATCCCCTGAAATGTATCTGTGAGCTGCTTCGAGCTCTCTGGACCCCCAGTTAGAAACTCCTGATTTGGAGATTCTGCATACACACACTTCCTACACCCCATGTCTCTTAAGTGCCTTGCAAGTTATTGGGGGCCATCTGGGCCATAAACAACAAAGAGAAGGAAACTACCCTTTTTGAGCAGCTTGACTGAAGGGAAGGGCTTTATGGCTACGGACTGAAAGAGCTATAGCACGCCCCTACAGGGAAGTGGCTGACTAACCTGCCTCATGGGTAGTGATCAGAGTAACTGGCAGCCCTGAAGAAATCATCTCCGTGCAAGACTCCCATAGCATCCCCTGGTGGAGGGCTGACAGAGCAAGGGAGCCAAGGAGATAGCTGAAAACCCTCCAGAATGGACGTCAGTTACGTTTGACAGGGAGAAGCCCAGCAGGGACGCCTGAAGGCATCACCCAGGCATGGCAGTGGTTGTGCAGCCTGGGATGGCACTCCGCTCTCCTCCTCCTGTCCCCTCCACCCCATTCATGTGTCCTCCTGCATATGTTTCCCCCACATGTATGATCCCTCTTCACATCTACTCTTCCTTCTGAGGTGGTGTTTATATTTGGGAGAGTGAGCTCCAGGCTCATGGGGGAGAATGATCTGTTTTGTACTTTTCCATTAAATATGTTTGCTTTGATCTCTGTGGCCTCTGGATGATCATATAGTGTCTCAGGGGGAGGGGGAGGATCTAATCTGTGAAAGGCTTCTGGAACACTGGAGAGAGTCATGCAGTAATGGTGAAGGCCTTGGCATAGTGCTTGGTTCTGGGGCCCACAGGGCTCCCTGGGAAATACCTGGAATGAAGAGGTGGGTTACCTGGGGGGGGGTGTGCATCTCGATCTAGGGATGTGCAAGGTAGAAAAGAACAAAGCAGAAGGAGCAGACTGTTCCAATGATAGCTCACTGATGTTAATCCCAGTCCATTCATTTCATCATCTTGGCAAAAAGAGGAAACATAATAGGGCAGGATGGACAGATGCACCTACTGTCACAGCCATGAAAGCCAGTGGGATGAGCTCAGCCCTCAGAGGGGAAGCTGGATCTGATGATACCTTGTTCCCAAGAAGTGAACTTAAAGCCAGAAGACTCACACAGCTGAATTGAGGAGCTAGAGTGCATTTACCAGACCCCAGCTGAAGGCCTGCGTCACTAGAAGGTCAGAAATCAGAGGGGGCAATTGTGAATTCACTAAAGTAAAAATAGGCCTGCTTAACAGAGAGAAGGAAAATGTACTGATGCTGTAGGTAATATGGCCATAGTAAATAGATGTACTGAGAAGAATAACATCTGAATATTTAAAAGATCATTGAATTTAGGGAAAAGAGACAGAACCACAGACATTTGGGGTACCTTAATGTGTTCCTTTGAGACTTAGATAAATCCCTGGAAAAGATGAACAAGAAAGAAGTTAGAAGTCTGAATACAATTTTATATTAAATAGGATATGCCTCTTAATGGGAGTCACAACAAGTATACATATTTCTCACCTTTGCAAAGCACCTTTGTAAAAGGTTAACACCTTTTTATAAAAGACAGTTTTACAAAATCAACCATTTACTAGGGTATAAAAATCTTGTAAACAAATGCAGAAAAAAAAATCAAGCAAATCCTTTACTGAGCATAGTGAGAAAAAACTTAAGCATTCATGGGTCAAAGAACAAAGCATCCAAACCTTAGATAATCTTACAGATAAAAGGATAACAATAAGACAACATTCCCAAAGTTGTGGGCTATAGGCAGAGAGATACAGGAAAATATTTCTAAATATATTCATCTACAATAGATGTAAGAGTAATGAACTGGGCACGGCACTGTAAAGTGAAACAGCTACAAACCTTTTAAAAAGTAAATCCCAGAACAGAAATTGTGACAATAAGAGAGAAAATTTTTAAAAACCCATTGAGTTAATAAAACTTAGAGTGGGCTTTTTGAAAAAACAAAGCTAATAGACAAACCACTAGCTCATTTGATAGAAAATTAAGGAAAACCAATGGATAAATCCCAACAGATAAATAGTAATTGTCTTCTACCTAATTATTTTTTTTTAAATTTTATTTATTTAATTTTTTACATTCATTTTCACAAATTTTTGGGTTCCAAATTTTCTCCCCTTTTATCCCCTCCCCCCACCCCAATACCCCAAGCAATCTAATTTTCCCTATCTCCAATCTGCCCTCTCTTCTGTCATCCCTCCCTTCTCTTGTCTCCATCTTCTCTTTTCTCCTGTAGGGAGATGACTTTCTATTCCTCATTAGCTGTATGTCTTCTTTCCTAGTTGCAACAACAATACTAAACAGTTGTTCCTAAAACTTTGAGTTCCAAATTCTCCCCATCCCTCCCTCCACAGCCATTCCCTTTGGGATGGCAGGCAATTCAATATAGGTCATATCTGTGTAGTTTTGCAAATGACCTCCCTGATAGTCGTGTTGTCTAAGACTAACTGGATTACCATCCCTCCTAACCTGCCCCTCATTGTTTCTCTTCTGTCTCTTGATCCTGTCCCTCCCCAAGTGTTGACTTCAAATTGCTCCCTCCTCCCTTTGCCCTCCCCTCCATCATCCACCCCCTTGCAATATCTCCTTCTCCCCCACTTTCTTATACTGTAAGATAGGTTTTCATACCAAAATGAGTGTGCATTTCACTCCTTCGTTTAGTCAAATGTGATGAGGGTAAACTTCTTGTTTTTTTTTTTTTCCTCAGCTCTCCTCTTTTTCCCTCCACTAAGAAAAACTCCTACCTGCCTCTTAAATGACATATAGTTACCCCCTTCCCTTTCCCTCTCTTTCCTCCCCCTACATTTCTCTCTCACCATTTACCTTAATTTCTTTTAAGGTATGGTCCCATCCTATTCAGTTCAATCTGTGCTCTCTATCTCTGTATGTGTGTGCATGTGTGTATGTGTGTGCATGCGTGTACATGTGTATGTGTGGTCCCACCAACTACCTAGATACTGAAAAGTTTTAAGAGTTAGAAATATTGTCTTTCCCTGTATGAATGTAAACAGTTCACTTCTGGTAAGTCCCTTAAGACTTCTCTTTGCTGTTTACTTTTTCATGCTTCCTCTCATTCTTGTGTTTGAAAGTCAAATTTTCTTTTCAGGTCTGGTTTTTTCATCAAGAATGCTTGAAAGTCCTCTGTTTCATTGAAAGACCATATTTTCCCTTGAAGTATTATACTCAGTTTAGCTGGGTAGGTGATTCTTGGTTTGAGTCCTAGTTCCTTTGCCTTCTGGAATATCCTATTCCACGCCCTTCGATCCCTTAATGTAGAAGCTGCTAGATCTTGGGTTATCCTGATTGTATTTCCACAGTACTGGAATTGTTTCTTTCTAGCTGCTTGCAAGATTTTGTCCTTGAGCTGGGAGTTCTGGAATTTGGCCACAATGTTCCTAGGAGTTTCTCTTTTTGGATCTCTTTCAGGTGGTGATCAATGGATTCTTTCAATACTTATTTTGCCCTCTGGTTGTAGAATGTCAGGGCAGTTTTCCTTGATAATTTCATGGAAGATGATGTCTAGGCTCTTTTTTTGATCATGAGTTTCAGGTAGTCCCATAATTTTTAAATTGTCTCTCCTTGATCTATTTTCCAGGTCAGTTGTTTTTCCCATGAGATATTTCACATTCTCTTCCATTTTTTCGTTCTTTTGGTTTTGTTTGGTGATTTCTTGGTTTCTCATAAAGTCATTAGACTCCATCTGTTCCATTCTAATTTTGAGAGAACTATTAAATTCAGTGAGCTTTTGAGCCTCTTTTTCCATTTGGCTCATTCTGCTTTTGAAAGCATTCTTCTCCTCATTGACTTTTTGAACCTCCTTTGCCAATTGAGTGAGCCTATTTTTCAAGGTGTTAATTTCCTCAGCATTTTTTTGGGTCTCCTTTACCAAGGTATTGACCCGTTTTTCATACTTTTGTTGTATCTCTGACATTTCTCTTCCCAGTTTTTCCTCCACCTGTCTAACTTGCTTTTCAAAATCCTTTTTGAGCTCTTTCAGGGCCTGAGCCCACCCGCCACCCCCCTGGGGTGTCTGGGGTACTGAGGCCCCGCACTCCACGTCTTTCCCTGATGGCAAGGATACGTCCTCGTCATCAGATCCAAAGGTCGGGATCATTTGCATTTGTTGGAAAAAACTCTCTATAGTCTTATTTTTCTTCCCTTTTCTAGGCATTTTCCCAGCCAGTTACTTGACTTCTGAGATTCCTTTCCACCCCCGCCTGGATCCGCCCAGCTAGTGCTTGGCCTCTGAGATTTAAATGGGCTTTCCTCCTGCTGGCTGTCAATCAGTGAGCTTTAGTTCAGATGCTGGGGTGGGGGCAGGGCCGCCTCCCAGACTCTGATCCCTCAGGGGCTTTATGCAGAGACTTTCAGGATTGGAGCGGGTGGGGGCGGGGTGGGGGCCCCGCCTCCCAATCTCAGTTCCCTTGGGGGCTTTGAGCAGAAGCCTTCAGTAATAGAGTGGGGTGGGGGCAGGGCCATCTCCCAGGCTCAGCTCCGTCAGGTTTTATGCGGGAATCTTCCATAATGAAGATCCTGCCTGCTGTTGGGGGATTCCTGAGTCCTGGGCCGCTGCCGCCTCAGCCGCCGCCCACACCTCTGCCTCCGTCGCTTCCTGCCCCGGTCTCTGCCACCGCTGCTTCCTCCCGAGGGGGCCCAAGTCATGGAGTCGCCCTGCTCCCCCTCTCATCCAGCCCTGGCTTCTCTCTCACTGACCTGTAGCTTCTGTGGGCAGAGGGACTTTCCCGGCTGCCGGAGCTTCCGTCTCTGCAGCCTGCTCGGGTCAACTTCTCTGGGGCCGCGGCCAGGGCAGCGCTGGGGGTGGGGTCCACTTTCCGGGGTGCAACGGACCCTGGGGACGGGTCTCCAGGGCTCCCTGGAACAGAAATCTCTTCCACTCCGTTTCTGCACACCTTGTATTGACCCAGAAGTTATGGGGGTCTCTTTTTACATTAATTCTATGGGCTTTGGTTTTGGAGCTCGTGAACGTGTGTCCTTCTACTCCGCCATCTTGGCTCCACCTCCTCTCTTCTACCTAATTATAAACCAAAAAGCAATTGTCAGCTTAAACAAAATAGGTGAATACTGGCCAGATCATGTCACAGAATAAGAAATAGAATTTGTAAAATGACCCTACCTCAGAAAAATAATTGAAGCAATCATCAGTAAAATAAAAGAATATAAAATAAGCCCTCAAAACTCATCAGCTTTTCTGTATGTTACTAACCAAGTATCAAGAAGAGCTAATATGTAATGTGTGTGTCTTATGTGTGTGTGTGTGTGTATATGCACATATACACACATATATATCCCATTCAAAACTATAGGATGTATAAAATATATATATATATTGGAATCCACCTACATCCTTGGGACTTACCTGAATACAACTACAAAATGCGTATTTGTGGAAGAAAGATGATTGGAGAGACAGTAATTGCTATGCTTAACAAACAGGGTGATTCTCCTTAATTTACTATTTTAATGTTACACCACTCAAACTACCAAAGGTTTATTTTAGAATATTTATTTTTTAATTTAGTATTTAATTATTTTAGAATATTTAGAATTAGAAATTCTAGAACTAGACTGGAGAAGCAAAGGATCACTAATCTCAAGAGAAATGAAAAATGTAGATGTGAAGGGTGCTTATCAGTGGTAGATCTCAAACTGTCCTGTAAAGCAGTAATCACAAAACCATTGGATACAGGTGCTTAGCACCATCAATAGAGTCCTGGTCCTGGAGTCGGGAAGACCTGAGTTCAAATTCTGTCTCATATGCTTACTGGCCATTGACCTGGGTCAAGTCACTTAACCTTACTAAGTGTTAGTTTCCTTCTCTGTAAGTGGGGATAATAACAGCACCTACCTCACAGGATTGTTAGGAGGAACAAATGAGATGATGTGGAGTGCTTGCTAATTTTAAAGCACTATGTGAATGCTGGCTATTATTATCACTGATCTCAAAGAAGCAAAAACAGCCTATGCAGCTCCCAGGTGGTACAGTGGATGGAGACTTTGAGTCAGGTAGAGCACAGTTCGAATCCTGCCTTACTAGCTACATAACCCTGGGAAAGGTTATGTAGCTTAATATTTAACTTAAATATTATTAAAACTTATTAACTTATAAAACTTATTAACTTAAATATTATTAAAAACTTAATATTTACCTCTGTCTCTCCTCTGTAAAATGGGAAAAATTAATAATGTCTCCTTCCCAGGGTTATTGTAAGGATCAGCTGAAATATTTGTAAGGTGACTTGCAAACCTTAAAGCACCACATAAGTGCTAGTTGTTAAAGCAATACTAATAAAAGTAATTGTAAATTAAAAGAACTTTGAGGTTCCTCCCACACTTCAGATTGACAAAGCTGACAAAAATGCAAAATCACAGTTGGTGGGGCTATGAGAAGACACACACTAAAGCATTGTTGGTAGAACTGATCTAAAAACTCTGGAAAGCAATTTGAAATTATACCCACCTCCCCCCGAAAGCCTCTAAACTCAGCATAATCTTATCACTATTAAGTATATACCCCCAAGGAGATAAAAGACCTATAGGTAAAAAAAAAAAAAATGAAGAAAAGAATGTCAACAAATCTTTTAAAAGTATACAGGACAAATTGTCAGAAGGAGAGGGGCAAAAAAAGTCTATGTTGGGATTCAAATGTCAAATTTGAAATAGATTTTTTTAAAAAAAGTCTGTATGTGATGGATAACTCACTATTTCATGTGTAGTCCTTTTATATGTTTCCTTGTATGGACAAATGTTCACATTTGTTAATGTTTGTCAAGTTCATAAGAATAAAAAATTAAATTAAGAAATTAATTTATTAAAATTAAATTATTTAATAAAATTAATTAAATTGTTAAAAATAAGAAATTAAAAGAAAACAATTTGGTACTGTCTAAAAACTAGAAAAAATCAGTAGAACAGATTAGGTAAATAAGATCTAGGAGCAACTTAATCCAACATAGAAATGAATTTAAAGACACTACTGGGTAAGGATTCCACATTAGGCAAAATCTACTGGGAAAACTGATTTCTGTCTGGTAGAAATTAGATTTAGATTGATCTCTTACACTATATGCCACATAAACTCCAAATGTATAATGACCTAGGTATAAAAGATAATATAATAAAATTAGAGAGGACAAAGACAACTTCTCACAACAATGAACGCTTCTAACTTGAGAATGAATTAAAATGACTATAAAGATAAAATAGATAAATTTCATTTACATAAAATTGAAATTTTGGCACAAATGAAATGAATGCAGTTAAGAGTCAAAAGACAAACCAAAAATCTTCTCTGATAGAGGTCCAAGATGCATAAAGAACTGATGCAAATATATAATAAGAACCATAGGTAAGTACCTTAATATAAGGTCAGCAGTTAGCAACAGCCATATGAAAAATGCTTCAAATCATTAATAATAAGAGAAATTTAGATGAAAACAACTCAGTTGCCATATCACACCCATTACATGAGCAAAAGAGAAAATACTTTTTTTTATAAAAAAGAAAAGGCTGTGTGTAATAGATAACTCAAAAGAGAAAAACAGCAATTGAAGAGATTGTGAGGAAAAAAGGGCATTCTAGTGCATGATGCACCGTTGGCTGAAATATGAGTTGAATCAACAGTTCAGGAAAGCAATGTGGCACTAGTCAAAGAGTTGCTAAAACAGAGACACTTATTAGCTTTGTGACCCAGTGGAAATCACTTAACATTTGCCTGCCTCGGTGTAAGGGAATTGCCAACCCCCAGCCTCTTGGACGGCATTCAGTGGTCACGACTCAGGTAAACTGAGGGGAGACTGGTAAGGCATGAACAAGATGGCGCTGGGAGGAAGGGTTCCGCCCCTGTTTTGCTCAAGGCTATTTTCCCAGGCTTTCCAGAGAACAAAGAAGCCCAAAAATGTTTTTCTTTCTAGGGGCTACGTGTCCACCCTGGGCAGTCCTGGCTTAAGGTAAATTACTTCCTTATAAGGGCAAACTAATTGGTGATAGGTTCACTTAGAGCACTGGTGTCATAGAAGAGATAAAAGTACAGCTCACTGCTTGAATAAATGGAGTTCTTACTATCTTGTCTCCTGCCTCAGTCATTGCTTACAGCTAAACTCCCCCAGGGCCTACAGGCCTCCGCTGGTCAGATAAGCCTGCGGGCCCAAGAGATCGGGCTCAGACTCCCGGGGTCCCTAACACCTCAGTTTCCTAATCTGTGAAAGGAGGATAATAACAGAGCCTATCTCACAGGGTTGCTCTCAGGCTCAAAGGAGATAATGTATAAAGCACTTTGCAATCTTTCAAGCATTATAGAAATGCTAATTATTAATAAGCAATAAGAATAAATGGTGCATATCCTCTTACACAGAAATGTTACTATTAAGGATACATCCCAAAGCTTTTTATAACAATGAGTCCTGTTGTAGCAAAGGCCTGCAAACAAAATAGTTGGCTGCCAATGGGGCATGACTAAACAAATTAGGGTACAGCCATGACCTTTTTCCGTAAAGCCCAGAAAGGGAAACAAGTTGATCCTGTCTTGGCTAGAGTGCCAAAAAAATGGGGGCCAGTTACTAACCTGAGAATCACTGGTTGAGATCTCGCTAGAGACAAAGATCTTCAATTACTTACCAAAGACAAAAAGAATTGTGTTATATGTGAATTAAAATTGAATAAAAGGCAAGGACAGGTGTAGAACTCTAAGGTGGGGTCAGGGGATTGTTGGTAAATGTTTAACAACCGACTCTAAAAAGCGTGATTCACTGAAGTTTAAATAATTAACCTTTTCTTCTTTGATTTCTTAAGTCTATTCAATTTAAACAAACATTTACTAGGTACTTACTATATACCAGGCCATTTTCTGAATGTTGGGGATAGAAAAAAAAAAAATAGGACAGTCCCTGCCCTAGTCTAGGAGGTAATTATTTGCTCGTAATCCTCAATTCTCACACAGTATTCCTTCTTACATGTCGACCCCCATAAAGGTAAAACAAGATCTAACATAAGTGTTAATGATGGACATTTGGCATACGACACAATTCTTTTTTTTTTTTTCATTGTTTGTAGTGGTACTATCTTACTAAAGGTGGGAGATCACAACTTTGCAAACCACTGATGAAGTGAATAGCCCTGTAGACTGGTGGGATCCAAGCCAGACTGCAGAGAGCTGAGGGTCAGAGAGACTGTGTTATCCCCATTTATCTAAGAGCAAAGACATTGAACAGCTTCTTGATTCCTCTTAAGAAATCCTTTAGTAATGCCAGTTTCAGTAAACATTTATTCAGTACCTAAGATATGTCAGGCTTTGTGTCAACAAGGCATTGAGACAGAGGAGAAGTTGTATGTGTGTGTGTGTGGGGGGGCGTAAGATGTTAAGGGCAGTAAGACACCAGGAAAGATGAAATGATGGGAAGTCATGATCAAACCAAGGAATTTCCCAGTTCATGAACTTGGAAGTGGAACAGCTGTGGTTCAGGACAAGGTCAATGGTAGCACTATCCCTATGTGTAGCTGAGATGGAGTATGAGTGCAGGTTTGGGGGAAATCAGTACCTCTCCTCTATCTCAATGCCTTGTTCAATCAGTTCAGCTCTACCTCTCGCTCCTTTAATTATTTCTTACTTACCCTGCATATAGTTTGTTTGTACATATTGTTATGCTTGTTGACTGTGAGCTCCTTGAAGGCAGAGACTACTTTTTGCTTCTTTTTGTATCTCTGATACCCAACACAAAGCCTACTAAGATAGTACCACTATAAAACATTATCTCTATTGTAAAATCATACACAAAAAATAGAAAATGAGAAATAATGAGGTAAAGATGACATAAATATTATTTTAAAATTTTTTGCTTAACAGTAAGTAAAACTCTTTGCTCTTCCATCTAATTATTAATAATGATATTTTCATAGTTATTTATATTTTATTAATAATAACTTAGTGGGAGCAATGTGGTTGAAAATGCTTCATTTTTAAAAAATCTTGAGGTTTTGTGATACACCAATTCAAAGGGTTGGTTCCATTTATTCAGCACTTGGTTTTAATACTGAAAGCATTTGGAGTGGACCCAGATGGCAGAGTTGCAAAGAATCCCTCTAGTGATGCTCACCAATTTAACAGAAGTAGAGGAGGAGGAAAGGAACCCAGGGCTTGGGTTTGGAAAAGGAGGCCAAAAGTCTAGAGGAGAGAACACCTCAAGATGAGCTGGTAAACTTCTCTCAAGACTGTGACCTCCCATCTTCCATCTTTCCTGGTACCTTACTGCCCCTAACCCCATTTTTCATGTTCACCATGATTTCCAGTCCCCCCTGCCCACCACCACCACATACACACTCACCACCCAAGTCATCACGCCTGCATTGGCTACACTCTATACGCACAACTGATCAGTAAGCACTTTACCATTTGTTAAGCATCTGTTATGCAGTGGGCACTGTGCTAGACACCAGGGATACAAAAAATAACATAAAACAATCCCTTGTTTTAAGGAGCTTGAGTCCAACCTATGGAGACAGCGTTCAAGTATGTATAGAATAAATATAAATAAAAGCTAGTTATAGTCAGAAAGCGCCAGCAATTAGAGGGAGGAGGGTTAGGAAAGACTCCATGTAGAGGTCAGTGAGAGCAGATCTCCACTCCCCGTATCACTGTATACATTTCAGATATGCTCCAGTATACTTTGAGCCTCATTAATCACAGAACTATCTCACCTCAGACACTTGACACTCACTAGATGTGTGACCTTGGGCAAGTCACTTAACCCCAATTGCCTCATCTCCAGTCTTCCTGATGAATATATGGTCACTGGATTCAGATGGCTCTGGAGGAGAAGTGAGGCTGGTGACCTGCACAGCCCTCCCTCACTCAAAACAAAGTCAAGTGCAAGTCATGTCATCATTTCTCTGATGGCATGGTCTTCTTCGGCAAGGAAGGATGAACACACACATATACACTTTCTTCACTTTCTTTTTGACTTTGTGTTCACTTTGTATCAATTTCATTGCATTTATTTCATGTTTAGTTATATATTGTGGAAGAGATATGATTCATTCTTTGTTGTCTCCAAAGTCTGGCAGATATTCTTTTCTTCAGTCGTTTTTCAGTCATGTCCAGCTCTTTGTTACTCCATTTTGGGTTTTCTTGTCAAAGGTACTGGAATGGTTTGTCATGCCCTTCTCTAGCTCATTTTACAGATGAGGAAACTGAGGCAAACAGGGTTAAGTGACTTACCCAGGGTTACACAATTTTTAAGTCTCTGAGGTCAGATTTGAACTCAGGAAGATGAGTCTTTCTGACTCTGGGTCTGGTACTTTACCTTCTTTGAATTCCAGTTATAAGCAGCCACGGGCGGAAGCTTCCTTTTATAGCCAAATGGGCTTCCATTTATTGTTACTAGTGGCAAGTGTACACAGCATGAAATGAAGGCACTGAACCAAATGTTGTTGGTTTGTGTCACACACTGTCACTGAAAACAAAAGCAGCAACATTCTATGCAAGGAGAGTACAGTACCATGGCTCAAGTGGGCCATTCCCAGGCATGGTCTTCTCACATGTTGCTTTATCATTCACCGTTGGAAGGGATAGCATGAGATCAAATACCTGGCCAGTGACTGGACTCAAAGGAGACTCAGGACACGCTTCTCCCAATTATGTCCTTAAAATTGGACACTTTAGCCTCAATTAATTAATGGGAAAATCCTCTGGCTCTTTAGTTAATAGTCAATGAGTATTAAGGGCTTACTATGTGCCAAGCACTGGCAAAGTGAGATGGGGGAACATGGCCATATTGTGGAAGTCATGTGTTTATTTTGTGTATACTTAGAGCATCACAGACCTCGAACTGGAAGGGACTTTAGAGATCATCTAGTTCAATGCATCCCACCCTGCTTATGTTTACAGATGAGAAAAACAAGGCATAATTTTGTGATTTGTCCAAGATCACACCGGGAAATAAGCAGCCCAATTAGGATCAGAACTCAGGACCTCTGGTGTAGAATCCAGTGTATTTTTTAATGTATCATAATATTATGTGGATATGTTATATTCCCTCTGCAACCCCCACCCCATCCCAAATATGCTCCTTATTGGTCAGAAGGTTTCCTAGGACAATGGTATATTTATAAGTATTTGCTGATTATGTGAAGGGACTTATGATTTTTATAACAATCAATATTATATGTGTGATGAATATACTAATAGATTAGATTTTTCAGAACTGCCTCTCTTGGGATAAAGCTCACAAGGCACCTTGAAGTGATCAATCAAACTTTGACAAGGCTCGCAATCCCTGACATCTTGCCTGCGTACCTGAAGTTAAGTGACTCAAAGACTGTAGAAGCTGTTGCCATCACAGAACTCCAGTCCCATGACCTACCACGTAAGGACCCCCAAGAACTTCAGCAATATTGTTCCCACAGGACTCCAGAACTGCTGCATTATTTTTTCATTTGTGGGTTTGTCATAGGAAACCACTCTGGCTCTGGGAATAATTGCTTGTAATCTACCTTCCCACTCCCTTCCCACTTGTGATTTATGCATATGATCTCTGTCTTCACTTCAGCAAGATCTGGAAGGATTCCCTTTATGACAACTTGATGATTTTGAACTCTGAAATTACTTTCCATTTAAATAAACAAACCCTCAACTCCACTGAACCTGCTTTTTTGTCCCCACTGTAAAGAATTCACACTAGTCCCACAAACCCTTTCTTTTCTCATTTGCCTCCCAATATGGCCTCAAATAGGGACAGCTAGGAGTCAGAAAGATCTGAGTCCAAATCCAGTTTTAGACACTTACTAGTTGTATGACCCTAGGCAAGTCACTTATTCCTGTTTGCCTTGGTTTCCCCATCTATAAAATGAGCTGGAGAAGGAAAAGGCAAACCAAGCTGCTATCTTTGCCAAGAAAACCCCAAATGTGGTCACAAAGAGTCAGTCATGACTGAAATAACTGAACAGCATCAACTAGCCTTGAATACTTGGTCAACCAGGAAGCAAACTCCCATTCTAGACTCAGCTAGCACTTATTATGTGTCTAAGCCTGGGGGATACAAAGAAAGACTTGACTTTCATCAACTGCCTAGATTTTTACCTTCTATTCCTTGCTCATCCTCAGCCAAAGCAATTCTTTACTCAGATTCAGTGGAATCTTGGTTCCTGACTAGCACTTACTGGTGATGGGACTCGTTCCTGGCAGGATGCTGACATGGTCAACAACCAAAGAGTAGCAGGTTCAATAGCACCATCTCTAATGTAGAAATAATGACTATTAGTATATCCACAGCATCCCTAGCTGATAAGAAAGTGGTTGTCAGACATCATAGAACCTATACAGCAGAACCCAATGGGATTTTCTCCTATTGTACTGTCAGTCCTAGTATCCCGGCTCCCTTGGGATGGTTCAGACCAGAAATAACCACAACCAGTCCTCCAGGTAGCCTTGTGTAGTTGGACAGTTTGCTCATCTAAACAAAGGTGCACAGAAAGGAGGGCATTAACCTACCGACAAAATCCAAGCATACAAGTCATGACCAGACATTGTAAGTGAGAAGTTGAGGAAGCCCAGGAGCTGGAATGATTTACTAGATGCCCAAAGGAAAGAGGAAGTGAGCCTAGGTCACTAGAGAAGAGCTGGTCAGAGTCCTGGGAAGTTGTTTTGCAAGGGTACTCATATAGCTGTTGGAGAGTGAGGGAATCACCAATGCTATCCAACAGAACATCTGTCCCCACTGCCTAGAGTCAAGATTGGTCCTAGAGGCTAAAGTCTGACTGGACCCACCACTTGGGAGTTAAATAGACACTTGTGCTAGGGTTAAAAGCACTGCCACAGGACAGAAGAAAGGTAATTGATTTGCAAAAAAAAAAAAAAAAAAAAAAAGGAATCTGCAAACTATAGAGTAGTGAACTTGATTTCAAAACCTGAACTGGATCACAAATCTATTAGTTAAAAAATAGAGAACAGCTAGAAAGAGAGAGAGAGATTACAAAGGGTCAGCCTGGCTGCAGCAAGCACAGGTTATTTCAGATTCAACTGGTTTCCTTTTTGACATTGTCTCTGCACTAGGTCAGTGGAATACCACAGATATTGTTCACCTTTTAATTTTACTTAAATTAGTTTTAGTTTAAGAATTTAGAAAATCGGGTGACAGTTTCTCATGCAATTCTTGTGAATAGGAAGGAAATCTGTTGGTTAGACTATATCATATTTTAGTGAAGTTTGAGCTGGTTGAATGGTCAGATGCAATGTGTGGCTATTGAGTGCTGTCCTGGAAGGAGGTCTCCAGGTAAGTGCTGCAAGGGTCTGTGCTTGTTCCTCTGCTGCTAGGGTTCTTAATTTAGGGTGTCTGGACCTGGTTTTGTTAAATATATTTTGATAATTTTGTTGTAATAGGATTTATTTCCCTTGTGATTCTCTGCATTTTATTTTGTGCATTTAAAAACAATATTATCAGACGGAGTACATAAGCTTTACCAGACTGCTGAAGGATCCAGGACACATTTTTTAAAAGATTAAGAAGTCTGGATCTAGTGCAAGATTTTTTATCAATTATCCAATTTGTAGATTGCTATCTGGAATAGTAAAGAGGCCTTTTGAATAATAGAGGAAATGATTGTGACAGGTTAGATTACAGGAGTGGGGTCCTCAAGTGTGCCTGCAGTTCCCTACCCTGGGTTAGAATGTTGGATGGAGCCTAATACAGTAGAATTTAATCAGGTTCAATGTAAAGTCAAGTACTTGGCTTCAAAAACTTCACTTACCAAGGACAGGACAGGGGAATGTTCATCTAGATAACTGTTCACCTGAAAAAGTGAGTGTCCTCAGTTTGCTACGAGCCAACTGCATACGTCCCACCCAACCTGCACCAAGAGGCACCAACCATGGATAGGGGAATCTTTTTGGCCAATGGTGAAGGGTCCTGAATGCCATGATTTGGAGGACAAAACTCTGACTTTTGTTGTAGGCCAATCCAATGAGTTATTCCAATGGTACAAGTCTGATGTTTCCATCAGACTTGTGCCATCAATGATTAAGTATGACAAGGCTGGAGGTCTGCATAATTTCTTAGGGTAACACTGAGAGATTCTCACTCTGGCAACTTCAAGTTCCCCTTTCTTCCAGGGAAAGGTATAGACCCTTGGGGGAGCAACTAGGTGTCTTGAAGATCTAGAGGGTGAAGGCAGAACTCACTGGAATGTTGAAGGGGCTAGCAGCAGGGTGGGTTCCTTGGATGGAAGAATTTGATGAACTTTTGGGGGGCTACTAAAGTTCTTTATGTAGTTCCAGACTTTCTGTGGGAGGGTACAAAGGGTCTCTCCTGTGTCCAATTATTGAAATAAATAGAAAATAATCACTATTACTGACCAACGATGAACAGTTACAGTGCTTCATCAAGAAGGAATGAATTCTCTCCCTCTACAAGTTGAATTTTACATCATTCTTAAATGATATGCACTTGTTGAGAGGAAGTAGATGCCCTGAAACTGGCACTGACCCTAATCCTCAAGTATGTTAATCACTTCATTAAAAAACAATCCCGCTGCTCCCTTCACCATCTTTTTCTTCTTCTTCTTTATATTAAGCATCATCATATAAGTGGATTGAGTACTGGACATAAAGTCAGAAAGGTCTTGAGTTTTAATTCTGACATTTAGTTGCTATGTAACCTCAGGTAATGTCACAGCCTCTCTGAACCTCAGTTTTCTCTGAGGATAATAATGCCTGTAGCACTGTCCTCGTGGGTTGTAGTGACATTCAAACGAGATGATGCACACACTGCAGGTATTGAACTGGAATCTTACCTGGAGCTGTCATCCAGTGACAATGACTCCCATGCTCTTCCTCATGTAAGACCCTCCATCTCCAGCCTCCAGGCATTTTTTCTGGCTGTGCCTTATGGCAGGAATGCCCTCCCTTCTCATCTCTACCCCTGGCTTCTCTGGCTTCCTTCAAATCCCACCTAAAATTTAAGAAGTCTTTTCCATCGCCCACATTACAGCTAGTGCCTCCCCTTTGTTGATGACCTCCAGTTTATCCTACCTATACCTTGCTTATACATAGTTGTTTGTAGGTTGTTTAGCCATTAGACTATGAGTTCCTTGAGAATGGGAGTTGTTTGGGGTTTTTTTTTTTGTTTGTTTTGCCTTTCTCTCTATTCCTGGAGAGTGTGCCTGGCACACAGCAGATGCTTACTAAATGCTTACTGACTTGATATTGATGTCAGCTACTAAGCATGAACTGTCCACATTCATAAAATACTTTAAATTTTTATCTAAACTGTGGGACAAGGACCCAAAGAAAAAACTAATTCCTGGCTCTGTGGGGATTACCACCTCCAAATGAAGTAGTTCAAGGGGCTTAGATGCTGGCCTATATTTTGCCAAAAAAATATATTAACATTTGTATGCAAAATTATGTAGATTTTATTAAATTGTGACTTTTATAAATAATCACTTCCCACATTGAATTTCTTTGCACTAGGAGACCAGGGATTCTAGAGCAGCCAGGTCATATATAGAGTGCTGGGTCTGGAGTCAGGAAGACTTTTCTGAGTTCAAATCTGGCCTCATACACTTACTAGCTGTGTGACCCTGGGCAAGTCACTTCACCCTGTTTGCCTCAGTTTCCTCATCTTTCAAATGATCTGGAGAAGGAAATGGCAAATCACTGCTGTGTCTTTGTCAAGAAAACCCCAGATGGGGTTACAAAGAATTGGACAGGACTGAAAAATGACTGGACAACAATATGCTATGAAATTCTGGAGAAGATTCCCTTTCCCCCAGCTCCAAGAAACTGAGCACTGCCTCTGTTCCTCCACCTCCTGCTGGCTGCTAAGGGAACTCAGGTTGGTATCCTCAGTCGGCATAGGCACCCTCAGTCATCCATGCCAACTATCCCCCTCTGTGAGCAGAAGATGGCCAGAAAGGGAAAGCATGTGAATCTTTAGGGAGGATTGGGAAAAGATGTTAACATCCTGAAGACACAGGCTACCTGCAGTCAGTGACTTCTCTGCATCATTGGTCTTCCACAGCTACCTAGAACTCAGGGAGGTTCTGCGACTTGCCCAGGGTCACACAGCCAGTACATGTCTTCCTGGTCTCATGGCTGGCTCTCTATGGACTACACTATGCTGTCTTTCATATTTTTTATTTATCATGTGTTTATCAGCATTATCACCTGCCGTGACAGAAGAAATGCCACATCCCTGAGATCACAGATTTACTGAAATGCTGAATTCCTAGGATTTGCCTTGTTTTTCTATTTCTGTTGCCTGTTTTCTGGATGAGCTTGATGCCAGTCTGGCCAGGTCAGATGAATTCAGCTGTAGAAGCTGTGAGGTACAAAGGACAGCTGACATTTTGCTGTGTTTTAAGGTTTACAAGGAGGAAAAGTGGGATTCCCATGTTCCACCTGACTATAGATTCTTTCCGCTACACAATTTTGCCTCCAACTTATAGAACATTTCTATAATATCTATATTACAGATATCATATATTAATATATTATATATAGATATTATATATCTACATTATATCTATATATAGGATATATTCGGTGAAAACCTTTTAGTTAAGTCAGTCTTGTCAGTTTCTATGTAAAAGAGTACTTGCTCTGGACTCAGAGGTCCTGGATTCAAATCCCACTTCTCATACTTGCTTTCAGCTCCTGGTGCCTCAGTTTCTTCTGTAAAACAAGAGTTGAACTGGAGGGACTCTGAGGTCCCTTCCAGTTGTAGGGCCATGGTCCCATGAATCTAGAGCAATGCTCATGCTTTGTTAACTTTTGACCGAATCCTTCCTCTTCCCAGTGCCCAACAAACTGTACAGAAAATAGATTAATAAATAATTTAAGATATCATATATTTATAATATATTAAATTTATATATAAATTTATATTTATCATATATATTAAATGAATGAATAAATAATTAAAGGCTTATGGAATGAGTGATGCATGAAAATCAATCCGTTTAAAGTAACAAAGCCAACCTCGCCTTAGGGTTTAGGGAGCAGATGAGCAAATCCCCACTAACTGCTTCCAGGAGAGGTCCCCCATTTACCTGCAATATCATCCTTTCACTGGGTGGGTGAATGTTTTCATCATAATTGACCGTCAAGGAACTCATTATCTCTAAACGTCAGTTAGCGGAGGAAATAGCAGTACGGGAGAGAAGGGATACATTGAAGGAAGGGGTAATCAGAATGCAAGGTATTATGCAATGGGGGGAGGGGAGAGATGGGGAGAAAAATTGGAACTCAAAATTTTGTGGAAATGAATGTTGAAATCCAAAAATAAATAAATAAATAATTGAAAAAAAAAAAGAAATGACTTTGCTCTTGACCTTAATGAGCCTTGGGGGAGCTCGGTTCACCGTCATACTTGGGCAGACTTCTCCTAGGTTTGGAATGCTTCAGCTAAGGAGGTAAGATAAGTAACTGCTTTCCTTCTTGCCTGAGTGCTGACACACCCCTTGTGGCTTCTATTGATCAGGCTGCTCTCCGATGCCCTGCCTCACCCCTTTCCCAAAGAGGAGCGCGTACCTCCTGCTGCCTCTGAACAGACCCAGGTCTTTGGGTGATATTACTGAGATGCTTGAATCAGAGAGGAGCCCCTTCTTTCCAGGGATAGGGTTTGAAGGGCTCTTTCCACCCTCTCACCTCTTCTATGTTCTTTATTTTTTTTTGTTAGTCTTCTAAGGGGCTGCTCAGGGTCGGAAAGGTTCATGGAAGGGAGTGGTTTAGCTCCAGAAAGACAAATACTCAGCCACTGTAAATATCCACTTAATGTTCAAATTCAATAGAAACATTCCTGATGTGCCTCTACTTTCCATGACTATCTCCAGCACCACCTCCCCCTCCCCAATTCACTTCTTTTCTCAGTTATATGCAATAACAATTCTCAACATTCGTTTCTAATACTTTGAATTCCAGCTTCTCTTTCTCCCTGCCTCTCTATCCACTCCCACTGAGAAGGCAAGCAATTTAATACAGGCAATATATGTGCCATTTCGCAAAAGACTTCCATAATAGTCATGTTGAGTAAGACTAACTATATTGCCCTCCATCCTACCCTGTTCCCCCTCTATTTTTCTCTTCTCTCATTTGACCTTGTCCCTTCCCAAAAGTGTTTACTTCTAGTTACTCCCTTCTCCCATTTGCCCTTCCTTCTATCATCCCCCTCACCCCATTTGTCCCCTTCTCCCCTACACAAAGTCATTTCTTGATCTAAAGGGGCTATAGAGGAATGCATTTTCTTTCTCCCTTTCCTGGTTCCTTTAGAAGAGACAGCAAGCTGCCAGCAGAGCAGACACTCACCACCTGCAGTCTATAGACGCTGCTGATTCCAGGTGCACTTAACTCACACTTTGACAGCAAAAGCTCCATGGCTTTATTTTCCTTCCAATCCTTCCTCATGGATTGGAAATGAAGGCATGGTATACTTGGTATACATGGTATACAGTTCAAAGCAGGCTTGGTCAGGTCTTACCAAGCTGAAATTCTTCAAGAAAGGGACCAGCATTTGTGTATCCATACTGCAACAGCTTAGATCAGGATGTAGAGGAAGGGCCATTTATCCCCAGTCATGCTTCCAGATGGGAAAAGTTGGGGGGCCACAGCAATTCATCAAACAAACTGCTAAGGAGCACAATCCTATATCTGCATCACAGAAAGAACTCCCACAGAGAGTTCCAAAGATGAGATTCCTCAGGGAAGAGGAAGGAAAATTGCCCAAGTTCTGATTGTCTTGATGTCACTGTAGAGATGGAAGGGATCTTGGAGTCCACCTAACTCAAATCCCTCATTTTACAGATAAGGAAAGTGAGGCCTAGAGTGGATGTCACTTGCCCAAGATCACAATTCGTATGTGGCAGAGCTCTGATTCCAGCTCAGGCTCTGTGACCCCCAACTTCCTCTGCATCCTCTCCCTTCACAACCTTCCAATCAGGAAAGCAGCCCCATTATTAAAAATACTGGGGTGAAATCTGAGGGTGTGCTCAGCGGAAGGAATTGCTGAATAGGTATGACCCGCAGCCAGTGCCCACACCTTCAATGCTCACTCACACATATCTCGGGATGAACTTTGCTTTGGCTGCTTATAAAGACACAAGTACAAGAGTCAGAAGTAGAACTAGTCCCACCCCCCCACCTACCCCCCCATGCCCCCCGCCTCCACCCCTGCCCCTATCTTACAAATTGCCTTGAGCTCATTTTCTATATATTTATCTATGTACATATTATTTTCTCTTCCCCCTCGCTCCCCCCGCTCCACTCCCCCCCACCATGTAAACTCCTTGACAGCAGGGATTCTTTCACTGTTGTCTCTGTGAAGCCAAAGTCTACCACAGTGCCATCTGGCATATAGAAGGCACTTAATAAATTCTTTTTGATTAATAATAGTAATAGTAGCCGACATTTACATAGCGTCTACTATCTGCCATGCACTGTACTAAGCATTTTCCAGTTATTATCTCATTTGATACTAACCCTGGGAGATAGGTGCAATTATTATCCCTATTTTACAGATAAAGAAATGAGACAGTGGTGAAGCAGCTTGCCCAGGGTCACACAGCTAGTAAGTATCCGAAGTCGAATTTGAATGCTCACATCTTCCTCACTCTAGCCCTGGCCCTCTATTCACTGAGCCACCCAGTTGCCCCTTCAGCTGAAAGGCTTATCTAATCCATCTTCATCATTTCATAGATGAGTAGACTGAAACCCAGAGAAATTAAATCCTTGAACTAAGATGATACAACCAGTTGGTAGAAGAGCAGAGATTTGAAGGCAGGTATTCTGGCTTCTATCTTTATGCTCTCTCCATTGAAGAGTCTAAGAAATCATCCCTTTACAATCTTCTTCAATCTGTACAATTTTTTAGTGAGTCTTTATGATGATCTGAGTTCTAACTTTGACTCTTCCACTTGCTACCTGTATGACCTCGGGTGAAATATTTAAGCCCTCTGGACCTAAGTTTTCTCATCTGTCAAATGATTGGACCATATGTCCTCTTACATGCAGGGCAGTTCTATTTGTAAGATTCTATAATCCTGTGGGCTTCTTTGTGCCTCAGTTTATTTATGAAATAAGAATTCTATCCCACCCTTCCCAAACTCACAATCCATCAGACTAAATCAAATCATAGATGTGATATGTTCCTTAGACTTCCGAATAAATACAGCATTCTAAGATTTAGAGCTATAGGAGACTTAATAAAACAGTCACTAAACCTCCACCGCCTCCATCAGACAGATAGAGAAGCAGAGGTCCAGAGAGTTTGAATGACTTGCCTAAGGTCACCCAGGTAACTCTTTAAGGAGCGGGAACTGATATCCCGACTCAGGTTCTTCTATTCCAAAGAAAGCAAGTGCTCTTTCCACTACAACCTGCTATTAAAGTCCAAAGAATATATATATATATATATATATATATATATATATATATATATATATATATATATATATATATAATATGATATATAAGAATATATATATGATATATAAGAATATATATAATATATATATAAGAATAATAGTGAATATGTTTTTCAGCTTGTACATTAGGCTAAACATGGGGTTACACAATGCCTAGCCTAGAGAAAGTGCTTGCCTATTGGCTGATTCATTCATTCATTGGAATTTTCACTTCGAGGTGTCTTCAGACTAACTGGAGTCAGGGCAGCATCTGAGAAGGGGGAAATGAGAAACATTTTTCAAACCTGTCAATTCAATTCAGTAAGTGTTTATTGAGAGCCCACTGTCCATGACCTTAGAGAATTTATAAACTTACTGGAGAGAGAAGACAAAAGCACATGAGACAATCAGAACTATATAAGGTCCAATATCACAAAGGCTACATTAATTATATCAAGTGTCAAAACATGGTGTTGCTAGCAATGGCAAGTGAGGAAAGGGGAGAGGTAGGAGATGAATATTGGCTATTGTTATGAAGGAAGGCTTCATGGAGGATGTAGGATTTGAGTCAATCACATTAAACCAACCCTTAGCTTACTAGTCACATTTATCTAATCTTTTTTCCCTCTTTTTTATATGCCAGGAGTTCCAAAATCTGCTTATTAATAGATCATTGCCAAGAGAGTAGAGATCAGTGAATGCCAGTTCCCATACAGGTATTTGTGGATTTGGAGGGGGGAAGGAGAAAGAGAAAATAACATTCCTGTTTGTCACAAAGTAGAAATAAAAATTCACTAGGAGATGTCATCCAACCAATCCCCATGCTCTGCTGCAATCACCTTCTCCCCATAATCTCCTCAAATCTGGAATATGAGCATAAAGGAGAAAAGACTACATAGGAAGACCTGAAATCATGGGTTCAGGAGAGAAAGGAATGGAAGGGATCAATGAACATCACTCCTTCATTTTAAAGATGAGGCAGCTGGAGGTCCATAAAAGTCAAGTGCTTTGCTTCAGACCAAAGAGTTGGGCTGCAGCGTCAAGATTGGAAATCAGATCCTTTAGCTTACATTTGAATGTGAAGATAAAACTGGGGAGGCAGCTTGAAAAGCAGCTACTAACATCTAAGCATGGAACTATGAGTTGGAGGAAGACCTTAGAAGGAAGACAACAGCTATACCAAAGTATTGCATTGTCAATTGACCACCATCTTGACTCTCAATCCAATCTTCTTTCTCTTAAGCACTCCTTTTCAAGAGTGACATGGCTCTGGAGGAGATGGCTCTGGTGACCTGCGCAGGCATCCCTCACTCAAAACAAAGTCAAGTGCAAGTCATGTCATCATTTCTCTGATGGCATGGTCTTCTTTGGCAACAAAGGATGAACACAAACAATCCTTTTCAAGGGTAGATGAGAAAATGGAGAATTGTGACTGAGAGTGGGGGCTCCTCTGACCACCTTGTGCTTAGGACTTCAGTGTGGAAAAGCAGTAAGAAAAGAAACAGTTGTCCTAGAGACACAGGATTGAGAGTGTGAAGATTGTGGGATAAAGGGAAAAGAAATCATCATCCTACATTGATCATCAATGATGATCCCCCTAGCTTCTGCTCTGCTCAAACAAGATCTAGAATATTCCATTCAGTTCTGGATGCCACATTTTCAGGAGAAAGTTGACAAGCTTGACAGTATCCAGAGGAGGATGGTGAAGGGTCTTAAGGTCATAGGTATCAGTTGAAGGATCTGTTCAAAAGTAGAAGAGAGGCAGTAAACATCACCTTACTGGAGGGCCTCCCACAAAGGTTGGATGGCCACTTGTCAGGAATGTTTTAGAGAAAATTCTTGGTCAGGTTTCAGTTGAACATTAAATGTCCTATGCATGCCTTTATAGTGCTGAGATTTCTGTGAGCTGTTCCCATAGCACTGACAGCCTAGTGTATTCAGGTGAGATCAGTCACTTAAGTCAGCAAAAATTAGTCTGTTTACAAATGAATCCAAGATATTCTGTGGGGTTTGAATTCATCTCTAGGTTAGGAATTAGATCTGTAAGCACAGTGGGAGATGACACTCCTAGGTGAGGAAGCTCCCTCCACCAAAAAAGTTAACATCTTTTCTACAACTTCTGTCACTTGTAAAATGAATGGTTTAGCCTCAATGGTTTCAAAGGACCATTCAAGACTTATCTCAGATCCTAGAGCCTGGTCCTCTTTCAGTCTTTGTCACAGCCCAGTAATCCTTTTCATGGTTATGGCAATCCCACCAACTATGTAACACAGGATTGTGGGCGAATTGCTAAAAAGATTGAAACTGCACAGAGTAGTCACATCAAAAAAAAAAAAAAAAAGGGAGAGAACAGGACAACCACAGTCACTCTTCCATTTCAAATTTCCTTCCTACTCCGGGCAGTAATAGAACCAGGGGTGCGTAAGTGAGCAAGAGGAGTAAAGAGAAAAGAACTTGACTCCCCAAGAGATGAAGACAACTGTTGACAAGACTCCTGGGGAAAGGAGAGAACTCTCTCCAGAAAATTTCTTTGCTTGCCACTACCCCCCCCCCAGTCAATTTGATCTTTTACCCCTTGTGTTTGTTTAATGCTTTTTTGTTTACCCAGCAGTTTCACAAATATCATTTGTTTTGATTCCCACAATGACCCTGTCAGGTAGACCAGCAAGCTCTTTTGTCTGAAGATAAGGATTTATAGCCACTTTGTGTTCATTTTTGTGTTTTTCTCTTACTGAATTCTCTGAGGGCTAGAAGAAGAACTGCTACCAATAGAACTCATGAATGGGTCATGGAGGAAAAGTTCTGTCTTTGGCCTTTGTGATTTCATATTTTTATACAGATTTGGATGAAGCCCTCAATGTCACTCTTGTAAAATTTACACAAGACACAAAGCATGGGTGGAATGTTGGTGAATAGCCGACATATTGGGTGAGAGTCAAGTATCAAAAGAACACAATGTGTTGCTATGATGGGTCAAATCTAATAAGATTCAGAGTAAGGACATGAATTCACTATTTTTTGTCCTTATTCTTATAGATGACCAGTGATACCACAGGATGCTATCTTGACTCATGTGTGAATTGGATTTAAGTGAGGCAGAGCTATACGAAGTCATTAGCTTCACTCTTCCAGAGTCATGAAGGTTGAGTTGTAAGACAAAAGTCAAGAATATCAGCAATTTCCCAGGATGTTGGAGCTTTCAATGTCTGGCCAAGCTCTAAGTAAACCACAGTGCCTGCTTCAGCCTCCTTCATGGCCATTGGAACAAATTGTTCTCATCAGGGGAAGTCTTCACATCCTTGGAATAGACATCCCCCTACTCACCAATGGGTTTGAGGCCTGTTAGTTACCCTCAACCTGGTTTAATCCATCTGCCAAGGTGGTTCACTAGGTTGCAGTTGCTGGACATACTACAGTTTCTTGGAACTATACATGAGAATTGAGTGACAGGTAGACACCAAAGGCTGATTAAACAGCCCTGCCCCTGTGGGTAGGCCCACACACCAGAGGTGCTAGTCCTCTCTGAATCCTCATACACCTCAAATAGGTAAATACATAGCACACAGTTGTTCCTCTTCATGGGAGCTCCCAATTTGCAGTTACTCAAAGTATATGCTTCCTAGGAGATAGAGCTAGACTAGTTACTCAGAACGCACTCTCTACAAGTGCCACCAGATGGCTCTCGAAGCTTGAACTAGATCTCCAAGGTCCATTTTAATTCCTCTGGTTGACAAAAACGGGGTAATTTTCTATTGCTGTAGCCCAGGCTTTCTGCCTCAGCTGTGGAATATGGAAATCATACCTTATTTGACTCCTTTTGTGCTCACATCACTTGGAATGTTGATCTCCTTCCACTATATATTAGAATATATTTACTGAAAAGAATCAAAAGCAAAGGATACAACATGAAAATTCCCAAGAGAGAAGATCTTTAGAGAAGTGCAATTCTCATCTGTCTGAGGGAATCCATTCTGTTGGTTGATAGCTCTGGTTGATGAGAAGTTATTGCCTGATTTCGAGCATAGATATGCCTCTTTGCGACTTATGCCATTGCTCCTACATCCATCCTCTGTAGACTAATAATAATAGCTAATATTTAAATATGGCTATGTGCCAGGCTTGTTGTGTTCATCCTTCATTTTCAAAGAAGACCATGCCATCAGAGAAATGATGACATGACTCTGTTTTAAGTGAGGGAGGACTGTGCAAGGTCACTAACTTCACTTTCTCCTCCTGAGCCATCTGGATCCAGTGGCCAGATATTCATCAGGATGACTGGAGATGGCCCAGAATGCACTGGGAGACTTTGGCCTATTCAGGTACTCACTTAGAGTGAGGTAACATCCATTCAGTGAATAGACCTCTTTAAAAAATAGTCAAGGGATTTCTTCCTTCCTTCCTTCCTTTCTTTCTCTTTCTTTCAGTCTCCCTTCTCTCTCTCTTTCTCTCTCTCTCTTTCTTTCTTTCTTCCTTTCTTTCCTTTTCTTCCTTCCTTCCTTCCTTCCTTCCTTCCTTCCTTCCTTCCTTCCTTCCTTCCTTCCTTCCTTCCTTCCTTCCTTTCTTCCTTCCTTCCTTCCTTTCTTTCTTTCTTTCTTTCTTTCTTTCTTTCTTTCTTTCTTTCTTTCTTTCTTTCTTTCTTTCTTTCTTTCTTTCTTTCTTTCTTTCTTTCTTTCTTTCTTTCTTTCTTTCTTTCTTTCACCAGGCACTGTACTAAGCACCATATGATTATTATCGTATTTGATCCTTACCACAACCTGGGTAGTATGTGCTATTTCCATCCTCATTTTACATACAAAGAAACTGAGGCAAATAAATTAAGTGATTTGCCCAAGGTGATATAACTAGTAAGTGCCTGGGGTCAAATTTGAACTCAGGTCTTCCTGTATCCAAGTCTGGCACTCTAACAAATTTATTCCCTTTTCCATGTGGTAGTCATTAAAATATTTGAAGACAACTGTAATCCTTCACCCCAAGTCTTTCCTTCTCCAGGCTAATCATTATCAATTCCTTCAACTGGGCCTCATATGACATGGACTCATGACCCTTTACCAACCTGGCTGTTCTGCTCTGGGCACTACCAAAGTCTAAGTTCATACATGTTGCTCCTACATTGTGCTTTTCAGAACTGAACATAAATCTCTAGATGTATTCCCAACCAAAGAAAAAGACAATGGAGTGATGACCTCCTTCTCCCGGAAGCTCTCCCTCTTTTAACACAGTCCAAGCACTTAGGTTTTTTAGGCTACTCTATCACAGCATGGTCCCCCAGAGAGCTTGAAATCCACCACAGCCCTCAAATCCTTTTCAGATAACCTGATTTCTCCCCAAACCTTTCTCATCTCACAATCTGAAGCTGATTTTTGTTAACTCAAACATAAAATTTTACAATGATCTCTTTCAAATTTTGCCTTTTTCAGTTTGCTAGCCTGTCCCATCAAGCTCTTTTGGAATGCTGACTCTGTCAGCCAAATCATCCAAAATATCTGTTGAAGTATGGATTTATTTTGCCTTCACTGCAAAAGCTCAGAGAAAGGAACTTACTAAAAGACATGGGGCGGGGTATATGTAAACTATCTTCAAATAGTTGAATAAATGAAAAAAGTGCTTAAAATTTGCAAAGGACAATGCTAAACACTTGGATTTGAATTTTGAATTAAAATTTGAATTCAAAAGCAAAAAACAATCCTTGTCCTCAAATAGCTAGAAGGAGACAATACATAGAAGGTTAGAAGAGGTCAGAGAAGGGTATTTTGGGTTGGAAAACTTGAAGGAATATCAAGAGAAGCTATGAGGCAGGAGATTGACACACCCTTTCCAGTGGTGATGGAGACACTGACTTGATTATGGTTCTAGAGCCAGCAACTAGGAGAAGAAGAGGGAGAGGGTATGTGCATAGGGGCAAGGCAGCTGACAGTGATGGTCAGGGACTATGATGAAGCATGGGTGGAGCTGGCCTAAATGTAGTGAGTCATGGCACTCACCAACCTCAGTAGGGATCCAAGTGCTGGAGTTCTCAACCAAAAGGACTAAAAACTAAAAGAATTAAAGAATAATCTCTATTGGGAGAGTAGGGGGCAGGGAGGTAGACTTGCTCAGCTTTGGTCCCAAAGGGTAGAAGTAGAGACAATGATGGAAATTGCAAAGAGAGGAATTTAGGCTTGACGTTGGGGAAGAAAGTCTTCATAACAAACTAGAATTATCCAGACTAGAATGACTTGCCTTGGGAGGTAGGGAGGTTCCTTCATCAGAGAACTTCAACCAAAATCAGGATGGATGATGACCCATCAGACGTGATGTAGATGGCATTTTTTGTCAGGGAAGAATTGGACTGCTTAGCTCCCAGAGGTCTCATCCAACTAAGATTTTCTGGTTCTGTCATTCTGTGATTCTGTTTCTATAATATTGTCCATGGCAACAGGGCTTGCTTTGACAGAGACACAACCAATTGAGAGTGGCAAAAGTAGACATGAAAAATGCATTCAATAAAGAACTGCAGACCAAGAGAAGGATGAGGAAGTACAAATGAATCATTGTGAAACCCAGAAATATATTTTGCTGCCATTTTGGGAAGACAAGGAAAACCTCAAGAGAGTAAGTTACATGACTCAGAGTCAGTTACTAAGGAGGAAAAGAATTAGAAGGAATGACTAGGAAAACCACTCATCCAGGGACCACCTCAGAGACATCACTGTCGGGGACTTTTAAGGCTGAAACTGAAATGCCTCCTTCTTACAGTTGACCACTACTCCATGCTGCATCTCAGTTCAGACATGCGATGCTCTTAACATGGTGCCCAACCATGTAGCATCCCAGAAGGGGTGATGAGAGAGAAAGCTATGGGAGTCCACACTGTGGATGTATGGAAATGTATGCCTCTCTCAGAGGTGAAGATCACAATCTTGCAGAATGGGGCCAACATTTGAAAGTGGGTCTTAATGCCCAGACGTTTCTTGAACCACCAGCCTGTGATGATATTGTCAAATTTATTTGGAATATCTATGTCATTATCATCCCTAGAACTGTTTCCAAAGACAGACAATATACTCACTGTTCTCCTAAAATCAAGGAACTCCACTTGCCACATCATGAGCTTCTTGGCATAGCTTGGGACCCACCACTGCAGTTTGAGTTGTGGGGACAAAGGCAAAGGTTGTGGGTTGTATCTGATCACCATGGATGGGTATAAGACCCCAGACCAAGAGCCCAAGTCGGAATTGAAGCCAGAGACAGTCATAGGCCAAGCTGAAGCCATATCTTCAGGACTTAGACAAGCACCTTGAAGATGTGATTGATTTCATTGAACTTCCAGGTGAGGGAACCCCTCTACCAATGCAGATAAGCAATTTCTCTGAAACTTAACTTTTAAAGAGCTGCATGGTTGAGTGACTTCCCCAGGGTCACATACCCTGATTGTATACCCCTGCGTGTCAGAGTTGGGATGTGAACTCAAGTTTTCTTGGTTTCATTGCTAGCCCTCCATCCATTATGTACTTCTGCCTCTCTGTACATTGTAAATACTTAATAATCTTTTTTTTATAATTTATTTATTTTTTAATGTTTTACAATCATTTCCTTAAAGTTAAGATTTTATCCCCCCCAACCTTCCCCCACTACCCCCCTCCCTCCCCATGACAGCATACAATTCTGTATAGGTTCTACATATACTTTCCTATTGAGCACATTTTCACTATAGTCATGCTATGTAGTCGATCTAAAATAAATGGAAGAAATCATATAACAAATCAAAACATAATACACTGAAACCCACCCACACACAAACAAGATCTGCTACATTCTGCCAATTACTTCCATATTTCTTTCTCTGAGTGTGAAGGCATTTTGCCTTAGAAGACCGACATTAGGATTTTTTTTTTCTCAGTAAGTTCTTGTGTTATTACTAAGTTCCAAGTCTACCAGAAAAAACTCTCGTACACTGCGGTCATTGCTGTGCATAAGGTTCTCCTGGTTCTGCTCCTTTCACTCAGAAACTTAATAATCTTTAATTGATTTGTTTCACAATTAGGACATTGTAGAACATTTTCAGTTATCCCAAGAGTCTCTCTTTGACAAAAGCCCATCTTGTTAACATCATTATTTTCAAGGTTATGCTGGACAGCTACCAATAGTGCAACAGCACCATCTCTCTCTCTCTCAGGGGCAGCTAGGTGGTGCAGTGGATAGAGCACAAAGCATGGAGTCAGGAAGATTCCTCTTTCTGAGTTCAAATCTGATCTCAGACATTTACTAGCTGTTCGACCCCGGGCAAGTTACTTAATCCTATTTACCTCCGTTTCTTCATCTGTAAAATGAGCTGGAGAAGGAAATGGCAAGTTACTCCAGTTTCTTCGTCAAGAAAACTCCAGATGGGGTCACAAAGAGTCAGACACAATGGGATAACTCAACAATAATCACTTCTGAAGAGTCAAAATGACAGACAACCTTAAGGAAAATTCCAAGATGCATGATAGGCATAAATGGGATGCAGTGGATTTCCAATGATGCCTTAAGAATTCGAAATGGCATAAGAACATTATCAAAGGCATGGAGCACAAGAAAAGGAAATGGACCAATCATTCAGTGAGAGCAAAAGATAAAAGATGGATAGCCCGAGTTGGGTACTGGTATTTACAAAATATTCAACAATATGAAGCAGGCATCCTCAATGAACTTTAAAAAATTGTGTTGAAAACTGTATTTTAATACAATCCTATGAATTATTATAATCCAAAGGTTTATTAATCCTATGTATAATATAATTCTATATATTAATTTTATGTAATTCATGCATTTAAATTATTATTCTGAAAAGAGATTCATAGGTTTTACCAGCCTGCAAAGTTGTCTAGGACACAAAAGCAGGTAAGAACCCCTGTTCTAGAGAAAGGTTTTCAATGTGGTAAATAGATTCTCTATCACATATCTGTGGAGGAATGGAGTTGAGAATCACAGAAACCATCAACAGGTTAGAAGGAGTAAAACTTCATTGATTAGATAAAGAATCCACCTATATTTCAACTTGTCAATTAATCATCTAGCATTTGTTGAGCACTTACTGTGTGCTAGACCTAGTTTGAGGCATTGGAGATATAAATGCAAAAATGAATCAGTCTTTGCCCTCAAGGATCAACAAGCATTTATTATTCTCCTATAATGGACCAGGCTCACAAAGACAAGATTGAATCATTCTCTGCCCTTTTTCGGTACTAATTGATATTTTATTACCTTCTAAGGATCTGGGATGGCAAAGCATAAGAATATGCCCTCTCTAAATCTGCAAAAGAAGTCACAGAAAAGAAGGTCCTGTAATGGGATTGAAGTGGAGAGCTTCTATTGCTAACAGAGCAGAACCTCCATGGTTCAAAAAGGAGAAGGAAAAGCATCCACAGAAACTCAAATCTAACAGAAAATTTGTCAAATAGTAGTTACACATCTATTTGTAGTCTGCATAGAGGAGAGGAGGTGCCTAGAGAAACTAGGAAGAAGAAGAGTGTCCTAACTAGGTACTTAGGATTGGGAAGGATATAAGGAAGATGTAAACAATACTTCTCTTCCTTTTTCATCTCTTTTCTTGGGGCAGGAGAGGTGTTGGGGGCCAAGCTCTGGACCAGCCTTCAGGAGCTGGCTCCACCCTCAGGGAGCTGGCTCTTCCCTCAGGGAGGAACATGGGTGGGGCTCTGGCTGGGGATATAAGGAGCTGTGGGGGAGGGATCGGAGAGAGATGTAACCAAGAAAGAGATGTAGAGGACGCCATCAATAAAGTGAAGAGCACTGACATCCTCGGGTGCATGTGTAGTCATTGTTCCCTCCGTGGAGGAGGGGATAGCCCTGTCGCGCAGCTAGGCCATACGGTCACAGGGCAGGGACCGGAGACGTCCGAAGACCTGGAAGAAGGGCTCCCAAGCAAAGTCTGGGGTAAGGAATTGGGCCCTGTGTTAGAATACTGCCTGGAATATTGGGCGAAGACCCCAGAGAGATTACCGCCTGGAATATTGGGCGAGGCCACCTGGCTTAGTAGCCAGGTGAAGGCCGGGGATTAGCCCCGAACAGCTGGCACCCAACATGGGGCGTAACTTAGGGTACCGCTTGGAAGGACTACACAACCTCACTGTTGAGCAGCGGGAAGCCGGGAAGGGATTATTATGGGTCAGGAAAGTAGCGTTCCGCTGATCCAGCCTGAGGATAAAGAAGTGCTGGCATGTCACCTGTATAAATTATGTAAAAAGGAAGGAATGTGTCCTCATATTAAGACATGCTGTAGCTTTGTTGAACACATTTGGGAAACCTCCCCATGGTTAGAGTACAGTGGGGTTATGCCCCACAATTGGGAGGTAGTAGGCCAACAGATGGCCTCTTATGAGGACACCAACCCTGGGGTGCTTCTCAAAAGTGATTTTATCATGTACGGGGTGAAAAAAGCAGCCCTTGTGGGTGCCCGGCGTCCAACTTGCTCAGCCACCACTTGTACGATACAAATGGGAGACTCCCTAGTGGAGATTTCTGACGAGGAGTCGAGACCCCCACCTACCGCCCCCCCTTTTTTATCTTTGGAGCATTGGCGGTCAGGGAGCTCAGGAGAAAATCACGACCAGATAGGACAGAGAGGAAAGAGGGAGTTGGCACAGTCAGAAATTCAACCAGGAAATACATCGAGTTGGCCCAGGGCCTGGATTTTGGGCGCAGCAAAAAATTTGCCCCAGGGCCTGAATTTGTGGCACAGCAAAAAATTTGCCCAGGATCTGTGGCGCAGTGACAAATTCAGAAGTCCGGATGTTCTTCCAGCCCTGGCACTCGGCACAGATCTATGGTGCAGTAAAAAGTTGCAGGAGTAAGTCTAAAAAAGGAATCTTGTACGGGAGAAAGTCTAGACAGGGAATCTTATACAAGGCTTAGTTACACAGTGATAGAAAGTAAGCCAGAGTTATAATGTGTACAGAGGATTTCTGACAATTTTTTCTCAGTTTTTGGATTCTTTTATTGTCTGTATATGTGTTCTGTCTTTACATGTTCTGTGTGTGTCTGTTTGTGAGTTATTATGGTCAGCTCCATAGTAGCTGGACTTTGGAATGTTATCTCTTTTCCTCCCCCTCCTCCCTTCTCTCTGATGGCTGCAGCATCCGGGAGAAGCATGGGAGAGAGAAAGAGAGGAAATATTCTTATATTATTTAGTTTATATGATTGCAAAATGCAATTTTAGAAAAAAAATGCAAGGACATAATGTCTGTGCAGTTTTAAAGGGGCTTTAATCAAAGCCCATTATGAGGACAACATGGATATGAAATTTAGGGAAAGCATAAAAGTTTTGGAAATTATTGGAAAGTTTTTGGTAAAACTCTCTCTCTCTCTTTACTTTCTAATCCTGGCCAGATTGTGAAAGTGGAGAAAAAGACAAGAGGAGATTAGAGGCAGGGTGATTAGCATTTTCCTTATCTCATGCCTCACCTAAAAGAAAAGTTTTTGTATAAGGAGAAATAACCAAAATGTAGTTATTCTGGTCATATTTTAAGTGAAACATGTCACTTCTAATTGGATGTTTTAAACAGATCAGAATTTGTTATATCATTTGGCACTAAGGCAAATTGGAAAAATGCATATTAAAGAGACACCTCAACAGAGATAAAGCTTTTGAAACTCTCCAGCAGAACGGAATAGACTTGGCACCACTGGACAGTTGTCAGAAGTCTCCCCCTCTTCGGCTGATGAATTTCAAAAGTCCTCTTGTTCAGAGATGTTCTTAAGGAGTGGACACAAAAGTAAAATTTACTTGAGTAAGGTTAGAACCATTAAGATTTTGCCCTGCAGTCCCAAATCATCATTCAGCTGGGTCTGCAGTGAATTGTATCTCTTATCATTCCAGATTAGATCTAGGGAAGAGAATTATCATTTTGAAGATTTTCAGCTAAAATTTTTATAAAAGTTTGGTGACTGTTAACAACAGAAAAAAATTTTTTTTAAAACAGTTTTAAATTTTCCTTTTCAAGATAATGTATCTATGAGTTAATATGTAACACTCTATAGAGCAGAAAAAAAAAAGAATCTTGCTCTTTTAATCTGAACTTGTACTCATTCCCAGGCACAATTGCAACTTTCCTACAAAGAACATCAGTATCTGCAGGAACATCAGGTTCCAGGGTCATAGTTCCTGAGTTCCCAGACCCAATTGCAACTTTTCTGCAGAGAACATCACTATCTGCAGGAACATCAGGTTATCACGTTCCTGAAGCTAGTTCCAAGCAAAAGTTAACTTTAGCATTTGAACTTATTAGCAACCTAATTTCTAAAAAATTTTTCTTCCAGAGTATAGGTAATCAGAATAGGAGAAACTAGCCTATGAAATAATGATGTACATCTATTCAGTGGTAAGGTCTAAGTTTGAAATCCCCTATCTTAGATTCTACAAAGGCTACAACTTTAAATGAGAAAAAGAAAGAATTACTGGAGTTTTTCATCAGAAACAAGGAATTATTGAGTGGGTACATTTAGCCCACATAAAGCACAGAGCCTGTGTGCCTTATCCTGTGCTAGTAGCCCAAGTAATACATGAGGCAGTGGAAAGAGTGAGGATGTTAATAAGACAGGAACCTCACACAATATATACTATGTATACAAGTCAACAAATAGAGAACTGCATGCAAGAATTTGTGGAATGGCAGATGTTGATCAATCAAAATATTCAACATGGCCTCCCAATTCCTTATTTCAGCCAGCAATTTCCCACGTGGCCATGGTCTTGGGCTGAAAAATGCTCTTCCTCACCAGTAAAGGAGTTGATGTTTTTACAGATGCAACAAAATTTTAGGGCACCTATGTATATTCCATCCAAAAAGGAGATGCATAAATTTAAAACAACATTTACTTCTACACAACAAAATGAATTATACGCAGTATTGCAAACATTGTTATATGTGAAAGAACCTTGTAATATCATCACAGACAACAAGTATACAGCACTATTGATACCTAGATTGAAGTCAGCTTATATCCCTGATAGGGCAGAAAGTATTAAACAGATAACTATGGAAGTTCAACAGGCAATAAGGGCCAGAACAACAATATTTTATATTACACACATTCGGTTGCATTCTAATTTACCTGGACCACTGATTGAGGGTAATGAGATGGCAGACAATGCACTTCAAACATTTCATTCTACTGAATTGGCAAGACAAGCACACTCCAAATTACACTTGTCTGCATGGTCTTTAAGACATCTTTATGATATTTCCAGACAAGAAGTTAGATCTATAGTTAAGCAGTGTGTACAATGTGTTCCATTTTTACCCCCACCTTCTTGTCACCCTGTAAACCCTAAGGGTGATGGTCCAAATTCTATATGGCAAATGGATGTTCCTCATTATCCATCATTTGGTAGATCAAAATATATTCATGTTACTGTTGACACATTTTCAGGTTTTATAATGGCAACAGCCAAGTGCAGAGAAGCTGTTAAGGATGTGAGAGCACATCTCTTACATTGCTTCGCAAATCATGGAGTACCAAAAAGCATTAAGCCAAACAATGGTCCACCTTATATCAGTAAAGCCATTAGTTCATGGTGGAATTTTCCATTTTACGTGTCACTGGAATCCCCCATAATCCCACTGGTCAAGCTGTAGTGGAACAAGCAAATCGCTCCCTGGACACCTACTTGCACAAACAAAAAGGGGGAGTTGGACCAGGAGTTGATGATAAATTCGCAATTGGCTGTTCAGCTGTTTATACTGTAAATTATTTAAAATTGTGTATACTCTAAATTGATGAAAAATTACAATTGGCTGTTTGGCTGTTTATACTCCAAATTATTTAAAATTCGATAATGATGGCTTATCAGTTGCTATGAAATTCTTAACATTTCCTAATAAGGAGTCTGCAAAGAATGAATCAGCAATAACAAGTGCCCTGAAAGCAGCCAGTAAAGTAATGTGGCACGATGAGAATAAAAACTGGTTTGGCAGTGTTAACGTGGGGAAAAGGGTATGTTTGTATTTTAACAGATGATAATGATAATAAAGAAGTTTGGGTTCCAATGGAAAGGATAAGAGTGATAGAGGACAACCGCAAAGGTGGAGCGGTCACAGGGAGCAAGGAGGTGCTATCAGCAGTGAATGAAAAGACTTCTGGAGAAATTTACTCAACTAGGCCATGATGACTCCTCTCATTCTTCTCGTACTTATCATGACACTCAACAACACTGCGTCCTTCAACCCAACGCCAAACGAACAACAGAGATGGGCATTCATCACAAATCCACTGTGGTTAAGGGCCTGCTTACAATCTATTCGCATGGAGGATACATGGGACAATAGTAGTTTGGTCAAACAAGGACTTTGTGGGACTTGCTCGTGGGATGAAATATAGACCATTTTGTAACTTACAAAAGATGAGAAATGTAACCCTTTGGCATCTGTATGAGAATTGTCACACACATACTCGTCAGGAGACAGAATTGATTATGGGAAACCACACAGAAATGTTGTATTCATGTCACAATTTTGCATACTTGCCTGATGAAAAATATGTGCCAAATTTTCCCAGACAAATGTATATTAATTACAAGGGATATCCTGAAGTTGGAAGGCCTGTTCAGGGAATAGATAAAGTTATCTTAGTAATGGGAGGACAAGCAGTGCAGGGAATGCCTGCTGTAGTATCACCAAGTAAATCTAACAATGTTACTTTAATGGGCAAAGTATGTCTAGGGAACAAACATATATTTCTATGGGATAGAGACAAAAGATCTAAATCAGAGGCATATTGGAACATGATGGGAATTTTCAATTTTACATGCCAGAATTGTTCTGCACAAGAATGTATAAGACCAAAGACAGTAGGGAGAGTGTTTATTCTAACAAGACCTTGATATGCCATGACAGTAATTAAGGATAAAGGATGGTACGGAACACCTCGTGATAAGTTCTACATATTTGAACAAGCAATTAACCCCTATAACTACTAAAGTACGTGGATGTGTTTCTTGTGTTAGGAATCATGTTATTAGTAGGAGCTATTTTAGCATCCACTGCATTAGCTGTATCTATCTCTAATACACACAACATGATAGTTCAAGCTTCTGAATTGCATGCCCTTATGAAAAATGTATCTGCAGGCTTTAAGCAATAAGCAAAATAGACAATGAATTTTATGAAGTCATTCATACACTCCAAAAGGTAGCTGAAGTCATTGGTGGAGAAGTGTTTATGTTACAGTTACAACACAAATTGCAATGTGATTATAGATATAATGCCTTTTGTTTGACTATGAAATTGTATAATGGGTCCACAAGTCCAAAGGGAAGAAATTAGAGCTCAACTGAATGGGCTAATTCCAGATCATGTCACTCTGGAAATCCAGAGATTAATTGAATTGGAAGAAGAATTAGATGAGGAAGCTGATGTTGATTTTGCCCCTGAACAAACAGCTTCAAAAATACCTCAGTTTTTCGATAGCTTAAGTTCATGAGGTCATGTAAAGATCTGTTTTTTCCACCTTTACTGATAGATTTTGTAGTAGTATTGTTAGTACTGCTGCTTGTGCCACTACGTATCAACCTTGCTTTGCGTAGTGTCCAGGACTCCCTAATATCTGGTAGATAGAACATCATCATCCTGAGGGAAAGATTGAGTCAAAACAACAAAGGGGAATTGTAAGGGAATTGCCAACCCCCAGCCTCTTGGACAGCATTTGCTGGTCACGGCTCAGGTAAACTGAGGGGAGACCAGTAAGGCATGAACAAGATGGCGCTGGGAGGAAGGGTTCCACCCCTGTTTTGCTCAAGGCTGTTTTCCCAGGATTTTCTGAGATCAAGGAAGCCAAAATGTTTTTCTTTCTTGGGGCTATGTGTCTGCCCTGGGCAGTCCTGATTGAAGGTAGAATTGCTGCCTTTTGTATTCTTTTTGCCTCCTTCTCACCTGTTGCATTAGATGCCTTTGCGCAATGATAAGACAGGCAATACTAGAAGCCAAAACAGATTTACATACCCTCCTGTCCTCCCTCAAACTCCCTACCCCTTATGATACTACTCCTGTTTAAACAAAAAGGGGGAGCTGTTAGGGGCCAAGCTCTGGACCAACCTTCATGAGCTGGCTCCACCATCAGGGAGCTGATTCTGCCCTCAGGGAGGAACATGGGTGGGGCTCTGGCTGGGGATATAAGGAGCTGTCGGGGAGGGATCGGAGAGAGCTGTAACCAAGAAAGAGATGTAGAGGACACCATCAATAAAGTGGAGAGCACTGACATCCTCGGATGCATGTGTAGTCATTGTTCCTTCCGTGGAGGAGGGGATAGCCCTGTAGCGCAGCTAGGCCATACGGTCGCACGGCAGGGACTGGAGATGTCCGAAGACCTGGAAGAAGGGTTCCCAAGCGAAGTCTGGGGTAAGGAATTGGGCCTTGTGTTAGAGTACCGCCTGGAATATTGGGTGAAGACCCCGGAGAGATTACCGCCTGGAATATTGGGCGAGGCTGCCTGGCTTAGTAGACAAGTGAAGACCGGGGATTAGCCCCGAGCAGAGAGGAAATGGATCATTAGCTGCCGGAAGTAGCTATGTCTTCTCTCTTTCCTTGTAAGTGCCTTTTTTTCTGGCAAAAGCTTGAGATCTCTTTGGGGGAGCATTTCTTTTGGGGGAGCATTTTCCAATTTTTTCCAATAGGAGTATTATCCTACCATCTGCTTTATCCCCCACCCCCAACCTCCAATGTCTTTTTCCTCACTCCTTATGATCTTGGGTCAAGGTATTTCTAGCAGGGTCCAAAAGATGAACTGACTTGTATTCTAATTCCAAAGCATCACAGGACCTTGGCAAGAGCTTGTCTGGGAATGGGGAGAAGCTTGAAGTCAAATCCCACCTCTGACACTAATTGTGTAGGTTCTCCTCTTAACCTCTCTGATCCTCAGTTTCCTTGTCTGTAAATGGGGGATAATAATGGTCCATAGGTTTTCTGTGAGGTTCAAATGAGATATGTTTTCCCAAGTGAAGTGATGAGGTCCAACAGCCCAACTGTGATGACTGAAGCAGTTTCATGTGGCATACATGTTTCTGAATGGACTGATAACATCAAAGCCCATAGTCTGGCATTGTGAGCACATGAGTCTTCCTCATGGGTTTCTCTGACAGGTTCTACAAAAGTGCACCAATTCTTCACTGTGGCTATTACAAGTACACTAGATTGTGAGTTCTCCCATTAGATGGTGAGGTCCTTGAGGGCAGGGCCTGTCTTCTGTCACTTTTGCAAACTCAATACTTAACATAGAGTCTTTCATTTGGTGCTGTTAAGTCATTTTTCAGTCATGTCCAACTGTTTCTGACCTCAGTGTGGATTTTCTGGGCAGAGCTACTTGGACGGTTTGACATCTCCTTCTCCATCTCATTTTACAGATGAGGAAACTGAGGCAGACAGGGTGAAGTGACTTGCCCAGGGTCACACAGCTAGTGAGCATCTAAGGCCTGATTTGAACTGAGGTCTTCTTGATTCCAGACCATGTGCTTAATCCACTGTGCCACCTAGCTGCCTTGCACATGGTAGGCACTTAAATGTTTATTGCCTATTATTTATTGACTACTGACTATTGAGTTGCATTAATGGATGAATATGATTTGGGTTTATATGTTTATTATCATGTATTTTATTGCTTATGTGCTACATGCCATATGTAAAAGCAATATCTTTTTGCCTTATTATTAAATAAATTGTTATATTTATGATCTAAAAGTATCATTATTGCAAATGTCTAACTGTAAAAATATCACGCAGTGGATAGATGCATTATCTAGTGAGGGGCTGGTTGTGTAGATGAAAAATAAATTGGATGGGGGCTCAAGAAATAGAGTGCTAAGTAGTGGAAATGTTTTCTATGCCCAGGGTTACCCTAAGGGAGGTAAGTGTATTCACATGATGGTGGTCTCTCTCTGGGAACATAGTGTGGGAATAAGTTGGAGTGGATGAACCAAGCTTAGAAAGCGGTGGGGTGTCTCCCACACCTCAGTGGAGAGTTATGAAGTCCCAAGTGCAGCATTCTGGGAGACTTCTGGTCCATTTTTTTCTGTAGGCCCCACTATAATACATTATTTATGTTACTTTTTTTGGCATCAGAAGACACCACATATAACTGGTGTTATACGATCAACAACACCAGTAAGGGATGGCTTTGAACAGGACCCTGCTTGTTGTCATAAAAATGACTTCGGGAAAACTCCCCCATGTAAATCCCAATCCTTGCGACCACAGTAGCTGAAAAGAGCAAAAACATTAACAGGTGTTCAAAATTCATAGACCCTGACATCCTACTATAACTCCTCTGCTCCCCGGGGAACAGACTGGACAAAACCATAAGCCCTGGGGAATTCCCTTAGCCGCTCATAAGAGTTTCAGTGCCATAATTGATTTGCGGGTTCATTTACAGCTGGGTTGTATGAGGTTGTTTATAACCTTCCTGACTATGACCAGAGCCCTGGATTCTCTGTTACTAGGCACATCAGGCAGCGGCTTCCATAGCTCAGAGCAGAAAACAACAAAAGGCCAGAGTTCAGCAAACCTACTGCCCTTTTTCTTGTATTGGCCCCCACAAGAGAATGGTTACATCAAAGATGCTACACTGGTGTAATGTATAAAAGCAGTATGGTGTGTAGAAACAGAATTTGAACCTGGAAAGCCCTAAATGCAAGTCTTATCTCAGACTTTTATAACTGTATGACACTGGACCTCTTATATTTCTGTTTCCTCGTTTGTAAAATGAGAGTGTCAATGGCCCCTAAGGGACCTTCCAATCCTACATCTCTAATGATGCTCTCATACCCTCAGCAAAGGTTTTTTAAAAAAGATAGAAAGAGTTAATGTTGAAGGGCCTATGGGAAAATAGGCATACTCATACATTGTTACTGTTGCTGTGAATTAGTCCAATCATTTTAAAAAGCAATTTGAAATTATGCTTTAAAATAGGACTAAAATTTCTATACCCTGTGATCTCATAACCAGGCATATAGGTTAAAGAAAGAAAAAAGTTCCCATTTTCACAAAAATATTCATAACACTTTTTATAGTAGCAAAGAACTGGAAACAAAGTAATTTCCAGACTGGGGAATGACTAAACCACGTCTTGTATAGGAATATAATGGAATATTATTATACTGTATGAAGAATTCAGAAAAGCATAGTAAAACATAGGAAATGAGGTAAAGTGAGCAAAATCAGGATAACAGCATACCCAATGGTGACAAAGATTAATAGATAACAAAAATTGAAATTGAACAAGTGTCACTTTTGGCTTTTTTTTGCCATTGGGCTAGCATAATCCAGGCCAAGGACCTGGACTCATATCATAGCTCTGACTCTTACTGCATATGTCTGACCTGGTTTCTCAATCTGTAAAATGGATCGGATGGCATCTAAGGTAGTTTCCAGAGTTACAACTGTGATTACAACTAATTATACAACTCAGAAACTTTTAAAAAGTTCTTGAATATATTCCCATTGTTTGGGGTGGAGGGGGGAACAGACTTGTTTTTTTGCCTTAATTTCTGAGGAAGATAGAAGACTTTTCCTCACTTTTTTCCTCCTCCATCCCCCACCAAGCCTAACAGATGTTTGAGCAAATCAATTCGGTCATCTCTCCAGTTACCATAACAAACAGCAAATTTCTCAAAAGCTTGGTTTCATGACCAAGTGAGCTCATTCCTTGGAGTCAGACTCCCAGCAATCACTGCAAAGCAACAGAACCCAATAAGAAGGTGAGGTAGGCAGAGAGGGGTGGGGAAGGTGGATTAATCATGAACTCTTAAAAGGTCAAAACTGGAAGGGAACACCCCTTTTGATTGGGGAAAGGGAAGTAGAGAGACCAGACTAGAGGCAGCTGACAATGGCCTCCTTGCATCTTGGGGCATCTATAGCCAGAGCAGGGATATGGCCATTGAGGTTGAATTGGAGGCTGGCTGCCCATATTATTCCCCAGTATTATAGAATTTCCTAGTCTGAATGGATCTTAGTGGTCATAAAGCCATGGGGTCACATTTGAACCTGGGTGGGACCTTAGAGTCTGACTACTCCACCTCCTTTACTTTCCAGAGGAAGAAACTAAGGCCAAGTGACTTGCTTGGGGTCACAAAGCATATAGGATATCAACAAATGCAGGGACCACGTTGTGACTCTAGAAAACTTCTGATGAAGTCTACCCCATCTCCACCCCCTCTTGGAAGTGATGAACTAGAGGGCACAAGAAAACATCAAATCTCAGATATGAGCAATGGGTTGATATATTTTGCTGGTTTGTACATATTTATTACAAGGTGAGACTTCTATGGAAGTGGGGACAGAGTTGTTAGTGGATAGAGAGAGACATGCAAAAAGAAAGCATTAATAAAACATTTTTAAAATGTACAGAGGAATGCAAAAATTAAATTAAGAAGAAGATGCAAACGGGAAGTTTGTTACTACCTTGCTAAATTGAATAGTTGACTTTTCAGATTTAATAGGCTCATATACAATCTTTTTTTACTCTATATGGAACAGCAAAATGTTTGTATTTTTTATTATTTAATTAAGGTTTTTAAAATCAATTTTTAAAATTTAAGTTCATTTCAGAAAGATGTTTTAAAAACATAGGCATCTGCTATTACCATTGTCCTTACCAGCTCTCAGTCTCAATAGACACATTTTAAGGCTTTGATTTCCAATATTGCAGTAGTGGTAAAAGCTTGCCCCACCCCACCCCCAGTTATGTCAGCACAATGGACAGGGCCCCTTGCCACCAATGGCAATCTATGTGAATGCTTTGTCAATTTCTCTAGATGTGCAGATCCAAGCACACAGTTAATAAGTTTTCCAGCATGTACAATTAAAAGAACAGAGTTTGTAAATCTACGCATGACTTCTATATCTGGGTAGGTTGTCGAGAAGTTGATATGTATGACTCGAGAAGTGATACTTGCAGTTTTAACCTTTTATGATATTTAAATTAATGGGCACAGGATATAAATTTGTTATGTGGTCTATAAACAGAGGTAGATGGCTTTTGAGGTTCCTTCTGACTCTGGGATTCTTTGATCTGGTTACTAAATTAGAACATGTGGTTCATGAAATGCTATATATGGTTTACAGAGCCTATGTAGTTTAGAAATGAGTGTGCTAAAAAATGAGAATAGAAAATGACATCTGGGCATATACCATGGGTGAATTTCAGAGGCCCTACATGGGTCTGTTTTGGGAAGAAAAACAATTAACATCTGTTCCTACTTCCTTCAGTGCTGGCATGCAATTATCAAACTCTCCCATCTTCTATGAGGTTGCCATACTCTCTCATGTATACTGCCTTTCAGATTTCGCAGAAGGTTAATCAGTCTGACAGTTATGTACCACACTGAATGTATGTAGTTCCAGGAAGCTCAAAACTGATGAGGATGGACTGAAGTTCTTTCCCACTTTTCCTTATGGTTCTGTTTGTGTTAGGCCAATGGTGGAAATTTTTTTGTGGAACAGCAAAGGAGTTCATGGGATACGTCCATGTTTCCTCACCTATTTGCAGGGGGCCTGTTGTGGACCCTGTGCTTCTCCTAAGCCAGGACAAGGTATATTCCCCCAAAGTGAAGACATGTCTTTCAGTCTTGACTCAAATGCTTCATGCAATAGCTGGTTCTCCTTGACTGAGTTCAAATCCTTGTTACCTAGAAAGGTGTCCAGAAGGTGACATTCAGCATGTATGTAATTTAGGGGGTAGAGTTTAAAAATCAGGGGACATTTTTACAAGATTATTGAATATCTTTTGAATCATTCCACATGCTAATCAGTGTATAAAGACTGACAAAAATGTGGACATGCTATATAAATCTTTGTGAGGAACAATAGAGGCTTGTAGTTATAAAGGCAGGTCTATGGATGTCCAGAACCCCTCCCCTTCTGCCACAGATTGAACCCCCCAATAGGCAATTTCCAGGCTAACACTCAATAGAAAAGTAATTGATTAGAGTGCCCAGGGTGGTTCTGATATGGAGTATTGTTCTAAGCTGATTGGGCCTTGGTCCCAGCAGAGGCAGGCATGACTGATACAGTTAGGTGATAAGTGGGTTCAGACTTGTGATTTCACTGGGATTGTGAATGTCTTCTATGAGAGCAAATGAACATTTGCTTTGCAATTTATGGTTTTAGGGTTGCCTGGGGCACAGAGAAGTTAAAATATTTGCCCAGAGACATACAGTCAGGGCATTTTGCAGGCAGGGCTCAAAACCAAGTCTTCCTGACCCTGAAGCTAGCTCTCTACCCCTCTACCCAATGCACCATACTGGTTGATGTAGCATGGAAGCTCTGGGATCGCAGAGAAAGCACTAGGGCCCATGATTCTTGAAATGGACATTGGAGGAAGAAAAGGCACAGGATAACTGGTTATTAGTCAGACTTCAACCCACAGCCACAATTTAGCGTCTAGCCATTGGAGCTGTCCACATAACACATGAAATCAAGCACCCTCCAGCCATGAGCTCCAGAAACCAGTCATGGTCCTAGTGGGGAGTTAATTGAGGCAGCTTCAGATCTCCCACTAGATGCCAGAAGAGAAATTGCTATTTCTGTTTTTCTTTTTATTGTTAACAATCACCAACAAACAAAAACATTGCGTTATGCAAAAAAGAACAAGGAAAAGAAAACTGGGAACTGTTATCCCTTACTTAACATAACCCTTTACAATTTGACTTCCAATCTTATCATTGCATTAAATTGTTCTCTCCAAAGTTACCAATGACCTCTTAGTTGCCAAATCCAATGGCCTTTTCTCAATCATCATCGTCCTTCACTACTCTGTGACTTTTGATACTGATTTTCCCCTACCAGGGTAGGCCTCCTTAATGTGTCCTTAGGCTGCTGAAGCAGGAACCATGAGAAAACATTTACCTTTTTCTTTACAGTCAAAACGGGGGATAAAAATAAACCAGTTTGCAGGGGGAATATGGTTTTGAACATGGGGTCTAACATTGTAAACTCAAGACATATCATATCAAAAAAGTGACCTCCCACAACTATCACCTGTCTTTGCAAAAGTTTACATGGAACATCCCTCCAGCCAAAACCAACATGCTTGAAATGCCATCCAGGTTTTTCCAAGATTTCTGGACTGCTCATTTGTCTTGGAATGTCCTTAGAAAGCTCTGTCACTGATTACATGACAGGGTAAGATCCCCAGAGTCCATTCAAATAGCAAGGAAAAAGAAAACAGGAGAGAAGCTGTTTACACTTTGTTTTCTTTCCTTGTGGTTTGTTGTTCCCTTCTACTCCTCCATCTCCTTGGAAACTGCCCCAACCTTCAGGTTTCCTTGGCTTCTGCCTCTGAAGTCTCCTTGACTTCTTCTGCCTCCTTGGCCCCTAACATTGCCACCATGACTGCCATCACAGCATCCAAAGCCATTGGGCTTGGCCCAGTCCAGAGTTACCTTTTTTCCATCCATTTCCCTATTTTCCATGATGTCTTTCATAGCTTTAGCATCTTTGTCTAAGCCAAAGTGCACAAAACTGAACTCTTCAGATGACCCTGTCCCCCAGTCTAGGACTATCCTAGTACTACTAACAGAGGCATGAAATGAATCAATCTCTCAACATTTCTTTTGTCATGTCTTTGGATAGACCTTTGATGGACAAAGTTTTGCAGGATTGGCTCCTTGATGCTGCATAAAATTATCTTCTCTCCTTTTACCTGGTCATGCTGCCTTCGATTTCTTTATTGTTACAAGAATTTAAAGCTTCTTTTGCATCTTTTACAGAAGCAAACTCAGTGAATTAATATGCTTTAGTTCAGCCTTGGTTGCTGTGAGGCTGACCAATGTTGCCTTTTCAAACACTTCCTGGAGATTTTCTTCGATGGCAAGGTTATTTAGTAGCAATGTCTTTGAGTTTCACTCCTTAGCTCAACTTCCAACTGAAGAAGAAGTTTTGAGGGTCATTAGGCTCCTTTCATGTGGCAAAGCACCTGGTGCTGATTCTATTCCAGCTGAGATTTACAAGGTAGGGGAACCATTGCTCATACTAAAGCTGACTGAAATATTCCAGGTTATATGGCAAGAGGAAGTTTTTCCCCAGGAGTTCAAGGATACTTCTATTGTCCATCTCTACAAAGGTAAAGGGAATAGATTGTCCTACAACAATCACAGGGGGATCTCTCTCTTAGTCACTACTGGAAAGATTCGTGTTAGGGGAGGCAGAGCCAAGATGGTGGAATAGAAAGATGGACCTGCTGCAGCTCTCCTCCCATAGCCCATAAAATACCTGTAAAAATGACTCTAAACAAATTCTAGAGCAGCAGAAGTAAAAAAAAACACAGAGTGAAAGATATTTCCAGCTCAAGGCAGCCTGGAAGGCTGACAGGAAAGGTCTATCACACCAGGCTTGGAGCAGAGCACAGTCCAGCCTTGGCTGCGTGGCAACAGGGATGGGACTGGAGCAAGCTTCAGGGTATGGAATCACGGGCAGCAACTTTGGCTCCCAGATTTCTTAACCCACAAATGCCAAAGACAGCTTCAAGAGTCAGAGAGAGAGAGATCTTTTACCTGGGTGAGAAGGGAGCAGAGTCTGGCCTCAGCATGGCAGTGTCCATTTTTGGAGCCCTTGGCATAAAAACCCTGGGGGAATCAAACAGTTGATCTGAATCTCAGCCCTTAATGGCAGCCCTAGGGTGAGGAGGAGCACTAGATGGTGGAGCTGGTGGAGGTTCTGGACAGGGAATCCTACACATAGATCCTGGGCAGAAAAGCTTGTGGTTACTCCCAGACCAGAGTGCAGGCAAGGAGAGGAGTAAACTCCTCTCCCTTGATTGTGTCACCTCAGAGGAACTGAGAACTTATAGGTCCCAAGAGCATACCATTCATTTGACAAAGGACTCTGAAGTCAAGTAACTGACTGGGAAAATGCTCAAAAAAGGGGAAAAAAAATAACACTATAGAAGATTACTTCCTTGGTGAACAAGTATTTTCTTCCATCCTTTCCAATGAAGAAGAACAAAACATATCATTAAAGAAAGACATAAAAGTCAAAGCTTCTACATCCAAAATCTTAAAAAAAAAATGCAATGGTCACAGGTGATGGAAGAGCTCAAAAAGGATTTTGAAAATCAAATAAGAGAGGTGGAAGAAAAATTGGGAAGAGAAATGAGAGTGATGTAAGAAAATCATGAAAAGTGAGTCAACAGCCTGCTAAAGGAGACCCAAAAAATGTTGAAGAAAATAACCCCTTTAAGAAAGATGCACGTATGTGAGCTCCGAACCCACAGCCCATAGATTTAATGTAAGAAGAGCTCCCCAGAAGGTCTGGATCACTGCAGGGTGTGCAGAAACATAGTGGAAGAGATTTCCGTTCCAGAGAGTCCTGGAGAGCCATCCCCAGGATCCGTCACGCCCCAGAAAGCGGACCCCACCCCAGCGCTAGCCTGGCTGCGGCCCCAGAGAAGCTGATCCGAGCAGGCTTCAGGGAAGGAACCTCCGGCAGCCTGGAAGGTCCCTCCGCCCACAGACTCTACAGGTCAGTGAGAGACACGCCTGGGCTGACCGAGAGGGGAGCAGGGTGTCTCCATGGCTTGGGCTCCCTCGGGAGGAAGTGGGGGAGGCAGAGGCATGGGCAGGAAGCAGCGGAGGCAGAGGCGGGGGTGGCGGCGGAGGCAGCCCAGGACTCCCCCAGCACCAGGCAGGATCTTCATTACTGAAAGTCTCTGCATAAACCACCTGAAGGAGCTGAGCCTGGGAGACGGCCCTGCCCCACCCGCTCCATTTCTGAAGGTCTCTGCATAAAGCCCCTGAGGGAACTAAGCCTGGGAGGCGGCCCTGCCCATACCTGCTCTATTACTGAAGGTCTCTGCATAAAGCCCCTGAGGGAACTGAGCCAGGGAGGTGGCCCTTCCCCCACCCCAGCACCAGAACTAAAGCTCACATTGAATAGCAGCCACACCTGCCACGGAAAGGCCATTTGAATCTCAGACCCCAAGCACTAGCTGGGTGGATCTAGGCGGGGGTGGACAGGAATCTCAGAAGTCAAGTAACTGGCTGGGAAAATGCCTAGGAAAGGGAAGAAAAATAAGACTATAGAGAGTTTTTTCCAACAAATGCAAATGATCTCGACATTTGAATCTGATGATGAGGACGTATCCTTGCCATCAGGGAAAGACGTGGAGGGCGGGGCCTCAGTACCCCAGACATCCCAGGGGGATGTCAGGTGGGCTCAGGCCTTGGAAGAGCTCAAAAAGGATTTTGAAAAGCAAGTTAGACAGGTGGAGGAAAAACTGGGAAGAGAAATGACAGAGATGCAAGAAAAATATGAAAAACGGGTCAATACCTTGGTAAAGGAGACCCAAAAAAATGCTGAAGAAAATAACACCTTGAAAAATAGGCTCACTCAATTGGCAAAAGAGGTTCAAAAAGCCAATGAGGAGAAGAATGCTTTCAAAAGCAGAATTAGCCAAATGGAAAAAGAGGTTAAAAAGCTCACTGAAGAGAATAGTTCTCTCAAAATTAGAATGGAACAGATGGAGTCTAATGACTTTCTGAGAAACCAAGAAATCACAAAACAAAAACAAAAGAATGAAAAAATGGAAATTCATGATCAAAAAAAGAGCCTAGACATCATCTTCCATGAAATTATCAAGGAAAACTGCCCTGACATTCTACAACGAGAGGGCAAAATAAGTATTGAAAGAATCCATCGATCACCACTTGAAAGAGATCCAAAAAGAGAAACTCCTAGGAACATTGTGGCCAAATTCCACAACTCCCAGGTCAAGGAGAAAATCTTACAAGCAGCTAGAAAGAAACAATTCCAGTATTGTGGAAATAAAATCAGGATAACTCAAGATCTAGCAGCTTCTACATTAAGGGATCGAAGGGCATGGAATAGGATATTCCAGAAGTCAAAGGAACTAGGACTCAAACCAAGAATCACCTACCCAGCAAAACTGAGTATAATACTTCAAGGGAAAATATGGTCTTTCAATGAAACAGAGGACTTTCAATCATTCTTGATGAACAGACCAGAGCTGAAAAGAAAATTTGACTTTTAAACACAAGAATGAGAAGAAGCATGAAAAAGTAAACAGCAAAGAGAAGTCTTAAGGGACTTACCAGAAGTGAACTGTTTACATTCCTACATGGAAAAACAATATTTGTAATTCTTAAAACTTTTCAGTATCTGGGTAGTTGGTGGCACGCACACACACATACACACATGCACGTGCATACAGAGACAGAGAGCACAGAGTGAATTGAATAGGATGGGACCATATCTTAAAAGAAATTAAGGTAAATGGTGAGAGAGAAATGTAGTGGGAGGAAAGAGGGTGAAATGGAATGGGGTAGTTATATGTCATTTAAGAGGCAAGTAGAAGACTTTTTAGTGGAGGGAAAAAGAGGAGAGCTGAAAAAAAAAACAAGAAGTCTACCCTCATCACATTTGACTAAAGGAAGGAATAAAATGCTCACTCATTTTGGTATGAAAATCTATCTTACAGTATAGGAAAGTGGTGGAGAAGGAGATAAGCAAGGGGGGGATGATGGAAGGGAGGGCAAAGGGAGGAGGGAACAATTTGAAGTCAACACTCGGGGAGGGACAGGATCAAAAGACAGAAGAGAAATAATGAAGGGCAAGATAGGATGGAGGGTAATTCGGTTAGTCTTACACAACACGACTATCATGGAAGTCATTTGCCAAACTACACAGATATGGCCTATATTGAATTGCCTGACTTCCCAAAGGGAATGGGTGGGGAGGGAGGGATGGGGAGAATTTGGAACTCAAAGTTTTAGGAACAACTGTTTAGTATTGTTCTTGCTACTAGGAAAGAAGACATACAGTTAATGAGGAATAGAAAGTCATCTGGCCCTACAGGAGAAAAGAGAAGATGGGGACAAGAGGAGGGAGGGATGACAGAAGAGAAGGCAGATTGGAGATAGGGAAAATTAGATTGCTTGGTGTATTGGGGTGGGGGAGGGGATAAAAGGGGAGAAAATTTGGAACCCAAAATTTTGTGAAAATGAATGTAAAAAGTTAAATAAATAAATAAATAAATATTTTTTAAAGAAAAGAAAAAGAAAATAACCCCTTTAAAAATAGACTAACCCAAATGGCAAAAGAGGCACAAAGAGCCAATGAGGAGAAGAATGTTTTAAAAAGTATAATTAGTCAAATGGAAAAGGAGGTTCAAAAGCTTACTGAAGAAAACTATTCTTTAAAAATTAGAATGGAGCAGATGGAAGCTAACGACTTTATGAGAAACCAAGAAATCACAAAACAAAACCAAAAGAATGAAAAAATGGAAGATAATGTGAAATATCTCATTGGAAAAACAACTGATCTGGAAAATAGATCCAGGAGGGACAATTTAAAAATTATGGGACTACCTGAAAGTCATGATCAAAAAAAGAGCCTAGACATCATCTTTCATGAAATCATCAGGGAAAGCTGCCCTGATATTCTAGAACAAGAGGGTAAAATAAATATTGAAAGAATCCACCCATAACTTCTTAAAAGAGATTCCAAAAGGAAAACTCCTAAGAATATTATAGTCAAATTTCAGAGTTCCCAGGTCAAGAAGAAAATATTGCAAGCAACCAGAAAGGAACAATTCAAGTATTGTGGAAATACAATCAGGATAACATAAGATCTGGCAGCTTCTACATTAAGGGATTGAAATATTGTATTTCAGAAGTCAAAGGAACTAGGACTAAAGCCAAGAATCACCTACTCAGCAAAACTGAGTATAATAATTCAAGGGGAAAATGTTCATTCAATGAAATAGAGGACTTTTAAGCACTCTTTATGAAAAGACCAGAGCTGAATAGAAAATTTGATTTTCAAAGACAAGAATCATGAGAAGCATGAGGAGGTAAACAGGAAAGAGAAATCATAAGGGACTTACTAAAGTTGAACTGTTTACATTCCAACATGGAAAGACAATATTTGTAACTCTTGAAACTTTTCTCAGTATTTGAGTAGTTGGAGGGATTATATGCATACATACATTCATACATATATATATGTATACACACACATATACATGTGTGTAGACACACACACACAGTGCACAGAGTAAGTTGAATAGGAAGGGATGATATCTAAAAATATAAAATTAAGGAGTGAGAGAGGAATATATTGGGAAAAGAAAGGGAAAAATGGAATGGGGCAAATTATCTCTCATAAAAGAGGCAAGAAAAAGTTTTTTCAATGAAGAGGAAAAGGGGGGGAAGTGAGAGGGAAAAAGTGAAGTTTACTCTCATCACTTTTGGTTTAAGGAGTGAATAATATGCACACTCAATTTGGTATGAAAATCTATCCTACATTACAGGAAAGTAGGAGAGAAAGGGATAAGTGAGGTGTGGGGGGATGATGGAAGGGAGGGCAAATGGGAGAAGGGAGTAATTAGAAGTAAACACTTTTGGGGAGGGACAAAGTCAAAAGAGAGAATAGAATAAATGGGGGGCAGGATAGGATGGAGAGAAATACAGTTAGTCTTTCACAACATGACTATTATGGAAGTCTTTTGAATGACTACACGTGTAGCCTATATTGAATTCCTTGCCTTCTCAGTGGGGATAGGAGGGACGAAGGGAGAGAAGGTGGAACTCAAAGTTTTGGGAATGAATGTTGAGAACTCTTTTTGCATGCAACTGGGAAATAAGAAATACAAATAGTGGGGTATAGAAATCTATTCTGCCCTACAAGAAAAGAGAGAAGATGGAGACAAGAGAAGGGAGGGGTGTGATAGAAGGGAGGGCAGATTTGGGAAAAGAGTAATCAGAATGCATAGGTCTTGGGGTGGGAGGAGGGGGAGTTGGGGAGAAAATTTGGAACTCAAAATTTTGTGGAAATGAATGTTGAAAACTAAAACTAAGTAAATTAATTAAAGTTTTTTTTAATAAAGATTCTTGCCAGAGTCCTCCTTAATAGACTGATCCTTCACCTGGAAGATGGTCATCTACCTGAGAGGCAGTGAGGTTTCAGAAAGGACTAAGGAGCAGTTGATATGGTGTTTGCTGCCCTACAACTCCAAGAGAAATACCAGGAGCAGAACAGAGGTCTACACACAGCATATGTAGATCTGACCAAGGCCTGTGACACTATTGGTTGTGAAGGTTATGGAAAATTATGTCAAAATTCGATTGCTCAGAGGAGTTCATCAGCATTGTATGTCAATTTCATGATGGTATGTTTGCCTAGGTTCTGGATGGTGGACCATGCTCTCGTTCCTTCCTGTCACCAATAGAGAGAAACAAGACTGCCTGCTTGCTCCCATGCTTTTTAGCATGATGTTTTCAGCCATGTTGTCAAATGTTTTCAATGAGGATGAACACGGCATCAAGGTCAGCTACCGCACTGATGGTAAATTCTTCAGTTTGAAAAGCTACAAGCCAAGATAAAAGTGGAGGGAGTGTTGGTGCATGATTTTCTGTTTCCAGATGATTGTACACTCAATGCAGTCTCTGGAGCTGAGATGTATCAAAGTATGGATGAGTTCTCTGCTGCCTGTGCTAATTTTGGCCTAATAATTAACACTAAGAAAACACAGGTGCTCCATCACCCACCAGTATCCCATTCATATGTGGAACTATTGGTTACAACAAATGCAGAAGTTCTGAATGTTGTGGATAAGTTCACTTACCTTGGTAGTATACTTTCCAGGGATGTACACATTGACAATGAGGTTGACACACTCACTGCCAGAGCTAGCTCAGTGTTTGGGAGGCTCCAAAGAAAAGTTTGGAAGAGATGAAGTTTTAGACTGACTACCAAACTGAAGGTCTACAGAGCCATTGTGCTGACCCCATTGTTGTATGCCTGTGAAACATGGACAGTCTAGCAGCATCATGTCAGGAAACTGAATCACTTCTATTTGAACTGTCTTAGGAAGATTCTGAAGATCACCTGGCAGGATAAGGTACCAGACACTGAGCTTCTTGCACGAACTAAACTAAATAAACATTCAAACTATGCTTCAGAGAGTGCAACTCTGATGGGATAGCCACATAGTTTGAATGCAAAATGTATGCTTGACAAAAAGACTATTTTATGGAGACCTCGCATGGGGCAGGCGATCACATGGTGGCCAGAAGAAATGATACAAGGACACTCCCAAGGTCTCTCTCAAGAACTTTGGATTTGACTGTGCAACATGGAAGACACTGGCACAGGAACGTCAACCATGGCATGCCCACATTAAAAAAGATGCTCTATGAGTAAAGTAGAATTGAAATAGCACAAAGGAAACATAGGATGTGTAAATGTGGAGTAACCACCCCAAATGTTGACACAGACTATCTGCGCCAATCTGTGGTAGAGTATTCTGAGCTCATATTGGTCTGATCTGTTTTGGTATTAAATTTTACGTAGGAAATTTGGTTGTCTCATCTTGGTGTAGACCAATCTAACCTTAGCAGCATCTTCAAACCATTCCTTGAGCTCCTCCTGAGTCACTTTACAAGGTAGATTCTTTAAAAATTTTTAAAATAAATTCATTATTTATTTATTTTTAATAATTCTTAAAAGTTTTTTTGCATTCTAAATTTTCTCCCTCCCTCCAGTCCTCCACCCGCTGAGAAGGCAAGCAATTTGATATAAATTATATGTGTGAAATCATGCAGAACATACTTCTGCACTAGCCAGGTTGAAAAAGAAAGGAAGAAAAATAAAGAAAATAAATAAAACTATACTTTAATCTGATGTCAGAAATCATCAATCCTGTCTCTAGCAGTTGGTAGCATTTGTCTTCATGAGAACTTAGGAATTATCTTACTTCATTGTATTGCTGAGAATATCTAAGTCTTTCACAGTTGCTCATCTTATAATATTGCTGCTACTGTCACAATGTTCTCCTGGTTCAGCTCATTTCACTTTGCATCAGCCCATATAAGTCTTCCTAGGTTTTTCTGAAACCATCTTGCTTGTCATTTCTTATTGCACAACAGTAGTCCATCACAATCACATACCACAATTTTTTCAGCCATTCCCTGACTGATACACATGCTTTCAATTTCCAATTCTTTGCTTTCACACAAAGAACTGCTATGAGTGTTTTTGTGCATGTAGATTGCAAGGTAGATTCTTGATGAAGAGCATCCTTGTGTCTTGATTTTTTTTCCAGTTTCATTTCAGAGCCAAGGACTTTGGAGGCAAATTTCTTGAGTTTTTTCCATGTCTTTAGAGGATTCAAATTCCATATAAGCAAACCTCCTGGTCTGCCAATGCAGACAAGCACAACCATAACGTTCTTTTCTGAAAAGAATTTCATGATGCCAGTTTTAGCTCAGAAATGGTTTTGTTAAAATTCAGGTTACCATTGAAGAGATGAACATTTGCATATGCTTCAGCGTCCAATGTCTTCAGGGACTTTCTATCTACCCATTTCCTTTTTCCTCTTTCCTAGGGGTTCTTAGATGAGCGCTTCCTCTCCTTCCTCATTTTTCTTCCTCTCCTCATTTTCATCTTCCTCCTCCTCCTCTTCAGATTCCTTGACTTTCCCAGCTTTCCCAAGCAAAGCTTTCATGGAAGCAATCTTCCCTTTAGTAGGCTTGGTATCCATGGCTCCTTCAGGCATTCTTATTTCTTTTTCCTCATCATTATCATCTTCCTCCTCATCCTAAGTGTTGTGTTTGGCCAGAGCTGCTCCCATTTTTATGGCTTTGGGTGATTCAAATTCTCCATCCTCCTCACTTTACCATCCACTTCTTCAGACTCACTGTCCTCTTGATTGGCATTCTTCCCATTTTTTTGGCCCCATATGTCAGAGGTGCTGCTGTTTTTGCTAGACTGGTTCCCTTCTTCTCTTGTGTGATGACAACTTTGAATGGAGTAGCCACTTTTTCACTGGTGCCATGGTTACCTTCTTACCAGGAGCCACAGCTGCTTTCTTGGAAGTTGTGGAGGCAACAACAGCTTTTGATTGGTGGTACCTTCTTTGCTGGAGTAGCCACTGCCTTCTGCCTTTCTTCTGAGCAACCACAATCCTTTCTTTACTGTTTTCCTCTTCATCTTCTGATACGTACTCATCCTCACTGTTTTCTGTCTCCTTGGGGAAAGGAGTCACTTTTTGATTCACTTTGATTTTTGGGAACCTTCTCAAGCTTCACCATGGTGACATCATGTGATGAAGGAGGCAGAGGGTACAGATCCATTGGGCAGAGGTCCAATCTTTAACACTGTTGATCACTATTTCTTCCTTGAGACTCTATTCTCTTTAGTTTTGGGGACACTGCTCTCTCCTAGTTTTCCTCCTTCCTCTCTGACTGTTCCTCACACTCTCTAACTATAGGTATCCCTCAGGATGATCCCTAGAGCTCCTATTCTCCTTCAATACTATTTCACTTGGCCATTTCATCAGATCCTGTGGATTTAATGACCATTTCTAAGCTAAAGACTCAAATCTACCTTTACTGGTCCAAATCTCTTTGCTCACCTCTGACAGCTCTCTCCTGCTCTCCTTTGCTGGATCCTCAAATATACCAATCTTGCCCCAATCTATCTGCTAATCTTAGCAATCTCCAATTGCTTTTCAGACATCTCAAACTGGAAGTTCAGTAGACACCTTAAACTCAAGTCTTAAACGGAACTCAATATCTTTTCCCCTAAACCATGCCCACTCCTACTTTTCTATTACTATGGGAGGCCACCCCATCCTTCCTGTGTCTCAGGTTCACATCCTAGGAGTCATCTTGGCTTCCTCACTATCTCTCACTCCCCTATATCCAACCTATAGATTTCACCTTTGCACCATCTCTTAGACCTTCTTGGATCTTTTCTCCTTTAACACTGCCACCACTCTAGTGCAGTGCTCATCACCTCACACCTTAGCTATTGTAATAGTTTGCTAGTGGGTCTGCCTACCTGGCATCTCTTCCCCACTCCAATCCATCTTCCATTCAGCCACTAAAGTGATTTTTCCCAAAGTGCAGATCTGACCATGTCACCCTCCTAACTCAATAAATTCCAGCGGCCCCCTACTATCTCCAGGAGCAAATACAAAATGTCCTGCTTCTCATTCAAAGCTTTTCATAAACTCTTACTTTTCCAGTTCTCCTACATCTCTTTGATCCAAGGACACCAGCCTCCTGGTTGTTCCGCAAACGAGACATTCCCTCTCTCTACTCTGAGCATTTTCTCTGGATGTTCCCCCTACCTGGAATGCTCTCTTCTCCACTGACTACTGGCCTCTCTGGCTTCCTTTAAGTCCCAACTAAGGTCCCACCTTCTACAGGAGACCTTCCCCCAACCCTTCTTAATTCCAGTGCCTTCCTTCTGTGAATTATCTCCTATTAATCTCATGTATATTTGTTTGCATGCTGGCTCTCTATTAGATTGTCTTTTCCTTCTTTTTGTAGCAAGCTCCAGATCTTAACAGTGTCAGGCACATAACAGGGGCTTAATAAATGTTTACTGACTGATTTTTGTGTGTGAGTATGTACATTAAAATTATTATTTTCTCTTATATTAATAACCAATTGTTAAATTTGAATTAAGGTTTTCCCTTTCCATTTCCTCATTTAGAGGTTATTCAGCTAGGACGTTGCTTCTCAATAATGGGTGGGACTCCATCCAACTAGAAGACTTTACAAACAGAATCCACTCTAGGTGAGCTCTGGCCCTTAGGTAATAAGCCCTTGTCTTTGGAAACTTCCATTGAGATTTAGGGTGAACCAGCTTGTGAAAAGGAAAACGGATCAGAGTGGTCTGGGTAGAGATGAATTCTTTTGTCCAGATTGCCTGAGGCAGCTGACTCTCAAGCTCAGGTCACATTCTCAATAAGAGGAACAGAAAATTATTTGCCCACTTTCTCATTTATACATTCACCCCCTCATTGATTGTGAACTAGTATTGATTTCCACTCTCAGGAACACCCACTTTTCTAAAGGTACTTAACAGTTCCATGGTCGCCAAGATTTATCTTTGGTGTCTGAGAGAACCACTGACCTCAATTCATTGATTATTTTCTAGTCATAATTAAATTAATTAACCAGAAACTCTTATCTCTGAGACTTTTTATCCTCCCCTATCTCTCTCTCTCTCTGTCTCTCTCACGCACACAAATATATTCTACATATATACATTTATACACACACATATATTAATGTTAACAAAATGTCAAAATTATTCTTTTCTCTCTCCTGCATTCTTTGGTTTTCCTCTATTTTTTTAAAAAAACTTTGTCTCCCCCTTTTAGGATGGTATAACCTATCAATTTTTTATATTTGTATATATATTATTTTTATATTTGTATTTGTATATTTTATGTTTGTATCTTACCTGTATTTTATTTTGATATTTTTAATCAATTTTTATTTGTATTTGAACAATGCCTGGAACAGAGTATTTAATAAAGAGTTCGTTCATTCATTCTTCACTCTCAAAGTCTTCTGCCCCTCAGAAGCCTTTCTTTTCTTCGGAGATTAGCTCAAGCATCTCCTCTCAGAACTTGTCTTCCCCCAACATGATCTTGTATCTAGACATTTATTTTACATAGGTTTTGTACAGATCTCTCAGCATGTGCCTGTCATCTCCTTCATAGAGCAGAAGCTCCTTGGGGGCAAGGATGGTTTCATTTTTGCCTTTGTAACCTCAGCCCTTGGCATGGCATCTGGCACATAGTAGATACTTCACAAATCCTTGTTGATTGTTTGGCTAGACCTGGGTTTCCTCATCTGCAAAATAAGCTGGGGGGGGGTGGTGGCTAAATGAACTCTAAGGGCAGTTATCCCTCAATTAACCAATCAAGAAGCATTTATTGAGTGCCTGCTGTATGCCAGAAACTGCTAGAAATTCAAAATGAAGCTTTAAGAAACTGCCAACTGCACTAAGACTTTTGGGACACCCTCTAAAAGCCCAATAAATGCATAAGTCCAAGAGCATTTGTATGAAGGAGCTTTAAACTCTAGACCGAGGCTTTATATTTAACCTTAGGTGCAAAATGAAGACGTCCCCACATTCATAGATTCAAGAATCCTGACAATATCAAAGTTTGGAAAAAAAGAGAGATCAACTTTTATAAAACAAAATTTATTAAAATTTGTACAATTTCTTTGGCTATTCCCAGTTAATTTCCACAGCTTTCTCAGGTCTTTTGGAACCCAGAAGTTTCCGGATCTGCTATTGCAACTCTAAGTCAACCCTAGAAGCTTATATGATTAGTTGAAAGGATCAGACAGATATGCTGTGGGATGACAGATTTCAACGTGGGAATTAAGACAAAATCCTACTCAGATACAAGACCTGCCCACAGCACCAAGTCATGGAAATCATATAGTCATCATTAACTATCTCAGGAGACCAACACTGAAGTAATTATATTTCAATCTTATTTCACTTTATTTCTCCATATTGAGAATATAGATTTCAAAATATTACAGCCTCAAAAACTTCCTTAAATTAAGTGGAACATTTAGATAGAAGACTAATTTCTGACTATCACAGCTACTATTCCCAGCATCCCCACTGAAATACCTCAATGATTTCAGTTTACTGCCTTTTTGTATCTCAGAATCAAATATCAGAATAATTTTGCCAATGAGTCAGAGAACAGAGCAGGAAATTCCCAAGGTTCAGAGTCCTTTAAAAAAAAAATTTAAAAGCCCAGAAGGTGACATAGTTTCAAAAGTAATATCATATCTGAGCATATGCATTAAAGGGAAACTCAGTCTTAGAATCAGAAGCTTAAGAATTGGAAGAGATCTTAGAAATCAAATATAATGGTGCCTCCACCACTCTCCCTGAGTGTGGACTGTTCCAGGAGCTTTTGCTACCTGTAATAATTCAATGTGATCGCCCTTCAGTGAGCTTGCTTGTATTTGAATCACACACTGCCTTACTTTGGTTGTCCTATGTAGATAAGCTCCTTGTCTCACACTAGATTGAGTAACCATATCCCTGCCACTTCTCTCCCAGACAGTGGAGCCTGGTATAGGGCTAGGCACAGAGGGTGATCAGGAAAAACCAGCGGTGTCTTGGAAAACAAGCTGGATTTGAGTCAGTAGATCAGGATGCAAATTGCAACTTTGCTATTTCCTGCCTGTGTAAACTCGGAAAAAAAACATTTAATCTCCCTAGAGCTCAGCCAAAATCATGTGTAAGATGAGGGTATGGACTAGACTGGGGGCTCTTTGCCTTTTCTGTGTTATGGACCCCTTAGGAAGTCCAACAAAATGTGTAGACCCTTCTCAGAATAATGTTTTATCACCTACATTCATAATCAAAGGAAATGCATGATTTCAGGGAGAGTTGAGTAAAAATAAAGATGCCACTTTTTCTCATCCAAGGTCATGGACCGCTTGAAATCTGTCCATGGATCCCCTGGGAATCAGTAGACCTTGACTAGACAGTCACTAAGATCCTTTCTGTTCTAAATCCTATGCTCCTATGACTCCATGTCAACCAAACACTGCAAGTTTAAAAACACATATTGCTCTCCTCCAGTGGTAGACTTTAGAGAACATGGGCAATCAGCTATATAGGAAAACAAACCATTAACAATACCCATTCACATTCAGAGAACACTTTACAGTTACTAAGCACTTTATAGACATTCTCTTATTGGAGCCCCCACAACAAACCTGTGAGGTAGGTAGCTTTATTATCCCCATTTTACAGATGAGGAAACTGAGGCTCAGAAAGATAACGTGATCTTCCCAACATCCTCCTACCAGAAAGAGGCAGAGCTGGGGCCCAACCCCAAGACAGGAAGCATGCACAGAGAGCAGCTGAGTGGTGCCACAGGGGCTTTCTCTGTGTCAGCCTAGCCCAGGCACACTGCAGGTCAGCCTCCAGAGTAAGAGGTTACATACCTCACCTAGAGGACTTGAGGGCTGGGGATGGCAAAGGGGAATGGTATTTTTACCAGCTGACTTCCTGAAAGGAAAACATTTTGAGACAAGGAAAAATAAATGCTTTCTTGGCTTGATACTCCCAAATGGAGTTTTAGCCAAAAGTCAGATCCAATCAAGTCCTTCAGGCCTCTGATGACTGTCAAGAGGAGAATGTGAATCCCTACACCATGATTCTTGGACTGCACCAGCAAGAGAGTGCAGCGCCATCTGGGGTGGGGAAAGAACTAGGGATTGCTTCTAACTTCAGGGACCAAAGCTGACCAGGGAAGTGGGCCTTATGGAGAGCCCTGGGAAGGGTCTTTTGGAGAAGGAGCCCTTGTGTATCTGGGTTTGACCCTCAGGCTCCCACAGTCCCTTAGCTCTGCATAAAAAGATGGGATGTGCCCATCTTCTCTGACCTCAGCCTCCTGTGCTAGACCAGTGGGACAGAAGCTACAAGATGCAATCAAAATGAAGGGAGCAGCTTCCCCAGCAGTAGAGTAGCAGAGGGGAAACTTCTGAACTTCAGACGTGCTTCAGAAAAGGCCTTTGGGTCAGCAGAAGAAGGCAGGGGAGGGCGAAGCAGACCAGGGACCTGCCCAGCCGCTAGCAGTGGATGTTCCGGAATCCAGACACTGTCACCTTCCCTTTCAGGTAAATGTCCTCATCCGTCCCTTGGCTGAGGTGCTTCACCATGTTTTTCTCAAAGAGAAGGGGATGGTAGGCACCCATAGTGCACGCACTGTCAAAGAAGCGCTGGTAGTAGTAACAAATGTCTGTTTTGCGCTTTGAGGGCAAAAATTCATATACATCCACCTTGTCACAGAAGTTCATCATGATCACAATACCTGAGAAAGAAAGAGATGGAGAGAGAAAAATAGAGAGGTAGGAGATAGAGAGGGAAAGGGAGAGAGAGTTAAAAAGTTAATCCCCCATCACAGAAAAACAGTATGGATGGTAGAAAGAACACTGAATTTGGAGACCTAGAATCATAGGAGCTACAAAGAAGGAACCTCAGAATCTGTCTAATTCAATTCATCTCATTTTACAGAGAAGGAAACTGAGACGCAGGATGGTGAAGCCACTTGCCCAAGGTGACGTAGCTAGGAAGTTTCTATGGCAGGATTCAAACCCAGGCTGTCCATGTTCCGCATGCTAACCACTCTGCCAGGCAGTGAAAGGAAGGGCAGAGACTGGGCAATATCTGGACTAGAGTGGCAGAATTAGGAGGCAGTTTTTTTCAAGAGAGGAGCCACAAGAGCACTTGAAGACAGAAGGAAGAAGTGAAAAGGATGAGTGCCAGTGCTGAAAAGAGCAGGGAAGACAGTAAAGGATGGACAAAGTGCCTGGAATTCCTCAATCTTGTCTTCCCAAGGACTTAAACCCAGGGTCTCAGATCTTTTCTCCTGTCTCCACTAGCATGCCTAACATGGGATCTGATAGCTAGAGATCAAAGGACCAGTTGCATTCCTACGATCTGAGGGTCAATTCCTAATTAATCCCAGCCTAAACTACCTCCAAAGGCAGGAGAAGTCAATGCACCAGAGCATTCAAGAAAAGCATGGGAGAAAATGACTATGGGTGTGACCCCAACTTCCTCTTGAATTCTCTTAGAACAAAGATGCTGCCCATGGGAATCATTCTAATTCTTGGGAGTATCTGAGGCTTCAGAAAAGAAGAGGACAATCCTAAGGGCAAAGGGGAAGATGGGGCAGATCTAGCAACCAAGAGCAAATTCATGGCTTTAACTTTCACGTCTCTCCTCCCCCCACGCCCCATAGACATCCCTTTGTCCAAACTTGATGCATCTTGGTGGGTATCATGGTATAGTGGGAAAAGCACTGGGTTTATAACCAGAGAACCTGGGTTTAAATCCAAGTTTTACTACACCTTCCCTTTGTGCCACATGGCAAGTCTCATCTTCGGATCTCACTTTCTGCCCCTGTCAAAAAGATAATCTCTAAAGTCCCTTTCAGTTCTAGGTGTAAGACCCTATGTAATCCCTTAAATTTCCATGGACCTCAGTTTCCCCCTCTGTAAAAAGAGGGGATTAGATTCTAAGATTCCTTCAAGCATCTGATACTATGACTGCCATTCCCCAAGTTCATTCACTTTGGGCTTTCCCATCCATTCAGCCTCCTCCTTCTGGGATGCCTGATCCTCTACCCCACTGGTCAAAATTCTGCTCAGCCTCTAAAGGTCTCTCACCAGAGGGGAACATCCATTCATCCTCCCCAGGGAGAGCTCCATTTCTCTCTTTTGTCCTAGTACCAGACATTTCTGATACACAATAGATACCAATCCAAATGGGTGCTTCTCTTAGGGTGCCTGGGGAACTCAGAGATTGTGAATTGCTCAGGAATTACAGTCATTATGTGCCCAAAGCAGGGCTTGTACCCAGGCCTTCCTGACTCCAAGGTAGGCTCTCTATCCACTCTGGCCCACTGACTGTTCCATGTAGGGTTTATTTTACACTAAACTATAGACCCGTTATTAGATACTTACTGATAGCCTATGAGTACCATGGAGTAAGCCCTCAAAGGACAGACAGTTTCATTCTTTAGTTTTTATATCTCCAGCACCAAGCATAATACCTGGCCCATAGTAAAGGTTTAAGAAATGCTTATTGATTGACTATTTGATCATATTCCCTTCTCTCCCATAGTATCTAGCATAGTATATTGGCCATGTTAGGCGCTCAGGGAATATTTAGAAAGTGAACAATGGGAAAGCTACCCAGAATCCAACACTGCTAGAAACCAATGCCCAGCTACCTTTTGGAAATAACTCACCAAGCATCCCTGAGGATGGGGGATTTGGCTGAATGTCCTCTGGGGAATTCTCCTGGAGGATGTCCCAAAGCTCCCATGGCATCTTGGGGCTGAGGATGTAAAAGGGCTGCTGAGGATTCTCTTTACGATATTGCTTGTAGTTTTGAAAGAAATTGTAGTCAGGCTTCTTGTACCACTGAAAAAGAAAGCATTGGTCTTGTGTCTACACTTTACATCTCTTGTCTATACCTATATGTGAATGGGTTGTCTCCCCAGTTAGAATGTTAGCTCCTTGAGGACAGGAACTGTTGGACATTGGTCTTTGTGTCCCTAGCAGTTAGTATGGTGTCTAGTCATTAATAAATGATTGTTAACTGAATCTTGGTTATTTCACATGTGTGTAACACTGGGCAAGTCATGTCATCTCCCAGGGTCTCAGTTCCTCCTCTGTAAAATGACAGGATTGGATTAAAAGGCCTCCTGGTCTCCTCCAGTTCTAGAGCTAGAAACCTATGACTCATTTCCCTGGACCATGGACCAGATGACCTCTATCCAGCTTCTAATGCCATTATTATGATCTTGGAATTTCTTTTTGTTGTAGATGCCCTTCCATGGCTGGGGACAGATAAGATCTTTCTGCTAATGTAGCTATAATATTCTAGGGGTCATCATAAACCGTAACAGAATATCAGTGCTAAAAGACTAGGTCGGACAAATTTCCAGTGAGAGGGAACCCACTAAGCTGCAAGAAAGTCATTCCATTTTTGGACAGCTCTCTCCCTCCAGCTTTCCCCCACTGCTCCTCGTTCAGTCCTCCAGGGTCAAGCAAAATAAGCTTAATCTCTTTTACTTAACGACAGCCCTGGTGGGGTATTTGAAGATAGATATCACATTCCTACTACATCCTCTCTGCTCTTCCCCAGGTTAAACAGAGTCAGTTCCTTCAATCAATCTGAAGTCAATATATTCAACAGTGTCCCCACCATTCTGGTCACCCTCTGCTTGAGACTTCCCACTTACCTCTGGGATGTCAGAATGATATGGAGAGGGGTCCCACACAATTAAGATTCCTTCTTTATATAAACTGTCCTGAAGAAAGTTGTGCTTGGCTGAAGTTACCAACTGTGATGAGAGACAAGGGAAACCCAGGCATTAGAGTTGTGCATATAGGCAGCCAAGTGACGCCACAGTGTCTTTCTGAGTTCAAATCTGGATTCATACACTTACTAGTTGTGTGACCCTGAACAAGTTACTTAACCCTATTTGCCTCAGTTCCTCATCTGAAAAATGAGCTGGAGAAGGAAATGGCAAACCACTCTAGTATCTTTGCCAAGAAAACCCCAAATGGGGTCATGCAGAGTTGGACACAACTGAGCAACAAAAGAACATGAAACACAAAAATCAGCACTTTGTGTCCAAGTAGTCTGGGGTGACATATGACCCTTCAACACTTTAGAAAGGTAGTATCCAAAGGAAGACAAACTGGAGTCTATGTCAGACAAAGAGCAATTAATACACCAAGAAACAGTTAGCCAGGAGCAGAGAAGACTGAGAGGAGCCATGATGGCTCCCATGAAGGGTTGCCCCATCAGAAATCAGTTGGAGGGTCCCAAGCAAAGAGGCCAATCTGGACTTAATGTTAGGAAAAACTCCTAATAATTAAAGTTATCTCAAATTGAGTTAGGTCGCCTTAAGAGGTGGCGGGTTCCTAAAGTTCCTTTGAATCTGGATGACCATATGTTTGGTATAACAACAGCAAAAAATACTTTAGAATGCAAGCAGCACCTTTTCTGGTGGCAAAGAATTGGAAATCGAGGGGATGTCCATCCACTGGAGAATATGTGATTGCGAGGAATACTATTGTGCTATAAGAAACGATGAGCAGGATGTTCTCAGAAAAACTTGGAAAGACTTACATGGGCTGCTGCAGAGTGAAATGTACACGTGAAAGTAACAGCCATGTTGTGGGATGATCGACTGTGAACGACTTAGCTGTTCTCAGCAATACAATGATCCAACACAACTCTGAAGGACTTACGGTGAAAAATGCCATCCATCCCCAGAGAAAGAACTGATGGTGTCTGAATACAGACTGAAGCACCATTTTTTTTAACTTTCTTTACTTGTCTTGAGGTTTTTGGGTTTCTTTGCGGGGGGATCTATGTTTTCTTTCACAACATGACTAAGTGGAAATGTTTTGCATGACTACACATGTATAACCTATATTGAGCTGCTTGCCTCCTCAATGAGAGGGGATGGAGAGGGAGGAAGGGGGAGAATTTGGAACTGAAAGCCTTAAAAATGAATGTTAAAAATTGATTTTGCATATAATTGGGGAAAAATAAAATAATAAACCAATTTTTAAACAAAAGAATGCATGCAGCACCTACTATGTGTCCCTGCATTAGTTGTGAGCCATCTTGGTCTGTTTATAGGATGGGTCTTACCTAAAATTTGAATCTCTTCTAGTGTCAAGCATAGTATGTGTATGATACCCTGTGGAATGAATATGATCCCCCATCTCCCATCTCTGTGCCTTTCCAAGGCTGTCCCCAGTGCTTAGAATGAATGATTCCCTCCTCACCTTTGCCTCATAGAATGAATGGCTTCTTCTACATGAAGCCCTGCCCAATCCCCCCAGGTACCAGTGTCCACCCTCCCTAAACTGCCCTTTTGGTATGTACACTATTTGGTATGTAGTCTATAGACAGTTTTATACACACACACACACACACACACACACACTCACCGCATAATTATAATGACCAAGCTTGGCACTGATTTAAAACATAAAAAAAATGCACTTCCCTTTTCTTTGGTATGGAATCAGGGAAGTATGGGCAATGGAATATTACATAAAAAATCAGACTCATCTTTTTTTTCTTTTTTGTTACAATGTATGGCTCACTGGGTGGGGTAAGGGGAAAGAATCGATTTGAAAATGATGGTGACAGCAAAACAAGAAATATCAATAAAAAAATATGATCAAAGGATCCTAAGTTTAGATCTGGAAAGGACCTTAGAAGTCAGTGAGCTCAGCTCCCTCATTTTACAGATGAGAAAACTGAGGCTCACAGAAGAGCAGTGACTTGCTCAAGGTTGCACAGCCCCACATGGCTGGGGCAAGATTCGTACCTATGTCTTCATGATTCCAAGTTCAAATAAATTAGAAAATACTGGTTGATAAGAATAAAAGCAGGTTCTAGTTCTTTCAGTGGGTCTATAAATGAAACAAGGCTGCTAGGTGATGCAGTGGATAGACAGCTAAGCCTGAAGTCAGGAAGACACATCTTCCTGAATTCAAATCTGGCCTCAGCCCTTACTAGCTGTGTGATCCTGGGGAAGTCACTCTATCCTGTTTGCCTCAGTTTCCTCATCTGTAAAATGAGCTAGAGAAGGAAATGGCAAAACCATTCTAGTATCTTTGCCAAGAAAGCCCCAAATAGGATCACAAAGAAGAGTCAGACACAACTGAAAAATGACTGAACAACATAAATGAATGAACCACCAGGTATTAACACTCAGGGTATCAGAAGTGGTCAATGCCACTGTGTCCCAGCAGCATGCAGTAGCAAGAGGGTTAGCAGATTCCAGGCCATTAGCTATATAGATGCTTCCCCACATGAAGCAGGAGTTCTTAACCTGGGGTCCACGAACTTTAAAAAAAAATTGATAACTGTCTTTCAATATAACCTTTGCAATCCTGTATATTTGATTTTAAGCCTTTAAAAAAATGTTGGGGTCCCTTAACTGCCAAAGAGTCAATGACACAAAGACGGTTAAGGACCCACAGCACACAGTATAGCATTTTTCTCACCCCTACCCCCCAAACCTCTTTGAGTAGCATGCATTGCTGACTTACTCCACCCCTGGTTTTTAAAAATAACTCTTTATGGAAACAAAAAAACCCAAAAAGATCGTGAGAGCAGGGCTGAGTCACTTGATTGGACAGAACAAATCGGAGTGGTTTTCCTTCAGTATTTATTTATCCTTTTAAAAAATAGGCAGTGTTGTCACTTTACCGAAAGGAGAGGGGAAGCACGAGAAAAGTATGTGCTGAACGCTTTTCATCACGTGTGGGGAGAGTAAAAACAGTTCTGGCTCCAACAAGGCAACCAACACATGCCATTTCCTGTTAATAACTTTGTTTTCTCAATTTTGGGCTGGGCTGAATAGTTTCACAGGATCAAGAGAACCTCAAGTCAAAAAGATCATCATCATCTGGTCCACGCAAAAGTCTTCCCACCCACTACCACACCTGCCTCACTAGTCATCCAGACTTTGCTTAATGTGCTTCAAGGAAAGGGGAACCCATCCTCCTCAAAGCACTCAGTCCCTTCTTTTATTTCTACTCTGCAGCCTGAAGCATATTTATGTCTATTTTGTAGTTTTAAGTGATCATTTTTTTTATTTTTATAGAATATATATTATTACATATAATATATAATTATAACATATTATATATTTTATAGTTTAAATCTTACTTTTCTACCTAGTAGCTTGAATTTTTTTAATTCTGAATTTAGTGACCACCAAAGTAACAAAGATTTCCACATATAACACAGAACCAAATATGAGAACTCTGTAACAAAATGCAGACCTCTATGATATATAGCTTGCTTTTTAAAAAAAGTATTTAATAAATTCCCCATATTCCATTCAAGGCTGCTCAGATTACTTGAGCTTTCCTCTGAAATTCTTTCTCTTAGGTTCATTTTTAGCAATGCTTCTCCTATCCCTTTTGACTGACAGGACACTTTCTAGGCACCTCAGGTTCAGGTACATGGGACCCTCCTCATTCCTCAGCCAAACAAGTTTCATTTCATTCTGGAGGAAAGGGAGTCCTCCTTTGCCCTACATTTTAATATGGGGTTGGTTTTATCATATTCTTTCTCCTTTAGAAAAACCTTTAGGCTCATGGCTTATTCTCTGTCTAACCTAATGGTTTTTCTGTATCTACGAGTCCTGAATCAATCTCAAAGATGGGGAAAAGCATCATGTACAGTATCATAGCACTACAGTCAACAACTGAGATCTGGAAAGGATTGCAGAGGCCACGGAGACCTACTCTCCCATTTTACAGATGCACATGAGCTTTGCCTTCCTCAGTGCATCATGTATGGGAGCTGCTCAGAGGAAAGCAAAAGAAAAGATTATCATCAAGTAGAATCTATTCTGACACTGATAAGACTTGTAGTGGGGTAGAAACAGAGCTGATATAAACAAAAAGATGACTCAGGAAGCTGAACTCTGAGTAATGGAAAAAAGCTAGTTTGGATCTTAAAGAAAAGGCACTACAACATTACCACTTTCCTTTCCCCCTCTAACCACTGCAGAGAGGTGGGGGATCATCAGAACACAATGTTGTGTTAAGGAAGGCTTCTGAATAGGATGCTTTTGCCTAATGGGAAGGATTCAATCAGGAGGGGGCTGAGAAGGGACTGTCATATATTTTAAAAGGCATCAATAAAATGCATCTCTAAAAGATAGATAATATAATTTCAAGAGGTAAATGTTATACCAAAATTAAATCTGAAATGTAATAATAGAATTTTTAAATACTTGGGAAACTCCTATATCAAACTGAGAATATTATTCTAAGTAAAAAGGATGTCCCCTCCTTGTTGTGGTGGTTTGCTCCTTTCAGTCATGCCTGATTCTCTGTGACCTCATTTGGGGTTTTCTTGGCAAAGATACTGGAGTGGTTTACCACTTCCTTCTCCAGATCATTTGACAGATGAGGAAACTGAGGCAAATTGGGAGAAGTGACTTGCCCAAGGTCACACAGCTAGTAAGTATCTGAAGCCAGATTTGAACTCAGGTCTTCCTGACTCTACACCTGGCACACTATCCACTCACTGTGCCACCTAACTGTCCCTTCCCCTCCTTAGAAATATTTAATCAATCAACAGTTGTCATATTCACTATCCACTATGGGAAAGCAATGTGGTAGGTGCTAGACATGCAACAGCCCCTCCATCCGAAGAGCTTATTTTGGGAGGGTGGGTCAGTACATACATATAAAATAGATACCAGATCATTTAGGGGTAGGGTAATGAGGCTCTAATAGCATACTGGGGGGAGAGGCAGGGAGGAAAGGAAAGAACTCATGTGAACCTTGAAAAACAGGTTTTCCACTGGGCAGAGGTGGGGAAAGAATCCATTCCTGGCATGAATGATGGCCAGTATGAAGGTATGGAGATGGGAAATGGAGTGCCATGTATGAGGAACAGTCACTGTGGTTGAACCATAGAGCCCATGAAGGAGACTTTTGTGTAATAATGCTAAGGCAGATTGAGTTCAAGCTGTGAAGGGCTTTGCAGGACAAATGCTGAAGGTAAGGACAACGAAGGGGAGAAAAGACATTGAATGCTTCCAGCCTCCCCCATCCAATTCATTGCATCTTAGTAAGTGAACCTTACTGTTTCTAGATCATGAATGACACTAGTTGGGCGGGCAGCTTCCTGGAATGCTAAAGGAAAGGGAACTGAAATGAGGTGTGGAGACTGCTCCAAAATGGCCCGACTTCTTAGCACCACGGTCTATTGAGCATGTCAGGGTTGACAAAATACTTTCCTTGAAACAATGCTGTGGGTTGGACTGTATAGTCAGTCTCATTTTATGGATGAGAAAACTAAGGATCAGAGAGGTCTAATGACTTGTCTGATCTCTAAGCTAGGACGTGCCTGAGGTGGGATAGAAACCCAAGTCTGAGACCGCAGCATGTTTTTCATTGGACTGTCTCTGATAAAGAGAGAATGAGGAAAGAGCCTTTAATGCATTTTTTCATTAGTCACCAACCAGGAACTGAGATTCACACTGAACTGGCAAAGTTCCAGGCAATGGGAGAGAAACAGTCTCTAAGGGTCCCCAAGGAGCTTATTCTTAGCACCGATAACCCTGAGCTGAGGTTCCAGGGAAGACTGGCCTTAGATTTAGGCAGACTGGGTAGTTGTTTACGTGCAGTGATTGGAAGGTCCCCTGTTCCACTGGTCTGACCAAGTGCCTGGAAAGCGACTATTAGAAAGTCATTCATTTGAATTAAGTAGTTCTCTTTCCAGGCAACTATTCCAAAAAAATCCCAGACAAATCAAGAATGATAAAGTAAGTGAAAAATAATAAGCCTCAATCTGCACTGGATGGTTGAGAGATGGAAAATTTTGTACAGAGGGGAAATCAGGCACGTGGGTAAAAAAATACTGCCATTTCCTTGGTCACCTTTTCATAAGGTGTCACTAACACCACAGCATAAATTAGTTTTGCAGATACTTCCAATCTGGACAAAACCCCAGAATCCCAGACAGGGAAGGGGCCTCAGCTGTCTAGGCCAACCCTTCACCAAATGTAGCAATCCCCTCCAGAGTCAGTCAGCTCTGCTCCAATACTTCCAGGGACATGAAGTTCACTACCTAACAAAAAACACTAAGGAGAACAGGAAGAATTTGGGTCCTAGGCACACGCTAGGATTTAGGGATGCAAAGACAAAAATGAACCTGTCCCTGCCTTGAAGGAGGTTACATTCTTTTAGGAAAGAATTGATCCACATATAAGTATATTTTTTAATGTAAAGATAATTTTGGAGACATGAAAGGATCAGGAAAGGCTCATAAATCTACAGCTGAGAGAGACACTAGAGACCCTCTATTCCTGGGGTGGGGAGCCTGTGGCCTTGAGGCCACATGTGGTCTCAAGTGTGGTCTTTTGATTGAGTCCAAGTTTTATAGAACAAATCCTTTTATTAAGTTTATGAAGTTTGGCTTCAGTCAAAGGGCCACACTTGAGGACCTAGAAGGCTACATGTGACCTGCAATTTCCCCACTCCTGGTTTAGTCCAACTGCCTCAGTTTTCAGATGAGGAATGAGCCCTAAGTCATAAAAGTAGTAAGTGGCAGAGCTAGAATTCGAACCCAGGTCCCTGGAGGCCAAGGTAGATTGCATTTCACTGCACCCTTACATCTACTGCTTCTCTGAGCCTCATGAGCTGGCCTCATGCTTTATCAACTGGACTGGAGGGGAGGAGAAGGCTATCAGACTAAAGGAACTCAAACATCTCTGCCCAATCTATAATTTCAAATACCCACTAGGCATCTTATATGTCAGTGGTTGCTCTAGATAGACTGTAAGGAAGCATATAGGGGAGGCAACCAAAGTCTGACAATATTTAGGCCTGAATTTCACTCCTGAGATTCTGGAGGCACTTCCTTAGCCACTGCATCCCAGTGACCTCTGCATCCTTGCTGTCTATGCCACATGCCTTAGCTGAGTCCGTATCTACTCTCCATATTTCACTGGCCTCTGTGTTTTAGATCCCCCGCTACACTATGGATTAATTTCCTGACCTCAAGGTCCATGTTTCCTTTTCTTGTCCAACTGACAACATAAGCTGCTCAGTAAAGATCCACTGGCTTGGACTTCATGGAAATTACACCATCAGGAGCTCTGGTTTCATTGCAAAAGTGTCACAGATCCCAAGGAGTAAAGAACGCTGAGGGGCTTCTGGGATGCCAAAAATGGCTTCTGACACTTTCTGTCACAGGAAAGAAGTGGAAACAAAGTAGATGCCCATACACTGAGGATTGGCTAAACTGTGGTATATGAATACAATGTAACACATTGAATGTTACAATGTTGTAAGAAACCACTTGTATGGAGAATTCAGAGAACCAAAAGAAGATTTACATGAACTGGAAGAAAGTAAAAGAAGCAAACTAAAGAAAGCAATATATGCCATTATAATTATGTAATTATAATTATAACATAAATGGGGGAGGGGAAGAGGAGTGCTACATAACTTGGCACAGCGCCTGGCCAGAGTAGGTGCTTTTAGAATGTTGACTGATTAAAGGACCCATGATGAAAAAAATGCTGCCTACCTCCAGAAAGAACTGATAAACTCTGAATGCAAATGGAAGTATAATTTTCTGACTATTTTTCTTGCTTTTAAAAAACATGGCTAATATGGACATATGTTTTACATTATTTCTTATAATATTTAATACAAATTTTGGACTTTAATAAGGCCAAAGCTTGAATTAAGAAGAGTCTGGACCTAATAGTCTCTTTCGTTATCTTAAGTAAACTCAGAGAATGCCTTTTGGTATGTCAGTGAAGCAAATGGGGCTAACTTAGTAATTTTTTTTACAAGACCTTTTTTATGGCATGTTAATGATAAGGAAAAAACACAGATGTCCTGGGTTGTAATTTCAACTTTGTCAGCTCTGTTAAAGATACCCTTTCTTGTGTCACCAACTTCAAGGACCTGTTTATGACAGTTCCCTATCACCAAAGTCATAGGATCTTTCTCCTTATTGTATGTCGCAGAGACATATGTTAGAGGAAATTCACACAGCCCGGGATCATAAAAGCCAACTGATATTGCGTTGTTAATTGTCTTCTCTTGTTAAATTTACCATTTGTTCAACTAAGAGGGTTTCTTTCTCATGGTAAAATGTATTTAAGCCAGACGATTTCTGTACTGGGCAGCCAGGTTCTGATCCTGGCTCCATGGAATCCATGTACTGTTACTTTAGAGAGAATTTATAATCAATTTATTTTTTCTTTTTTTCTTTTTCTTTTCTTTTCTTTTTTTCTGGATATATAAATTTATTTATTTAACTTTTTTTACATTCATTTTCACAAAATTTTGGGTTCCAAATTTTCTCCCCATTTGTCCCCTCCCCCCACCCCAATACACCAAGCATTCTAATTTCCCCTGTCACCAATCTGCCTATAATCAATTTATTAAAATGTACGCATTTAGCCTGTTGCCTCTACTTTAATCAATCTTTCAGGTTAACATTTCACATGTATAATTAATAATGTATTGCTTGCCTTCTCAATGGGTGGAGGAGAGGTGAGAGGTAGGGAGAGAATTTGGAACTCAAAATTTAAAAAGAAAAGTGTCAAAAAACAAAAAAACAAGTTAAAATGTTTAAAAAATGAAAGTTTACTAATTGTTTGAAGAAAAGATGAGAAAATGAACCTCTTTCCTTTCTTTGCTGAGGTGGGGAACTATGGGTATGAAACACTTCATATGCTGTCAGACTCAGTATATGTTTCAGCTAGCTTTTCAAAACTACTTTTTTTCTTTTTAAAAATTCTTTGTAATAACAGATGATACTTTGAGTAGAGGAGGGAAAGAATGTATTCAGCAATGAAGGCTATGCAAAAACAAGCCATCAATAAAATTAAAATAATAAAAAAGGAAGAAAATCATTCCTGAGCCCTAAACTTTATAGTGACCAATAAGGGCAAATGAAACCTGATTTGTCATCGGAGGTGGGGGAGTGCTTAATACTTTAAGAGGGCCCTGTATTGTAATCATAATCCCACCCCTCAGAGAAAAGAATATTGGTGCCCATCAAGAGAGTCAAGAAAACTGGATTCTACTTCTGACTTAGCCCTTCTGTAAAATGAAGGGGCAGGACCAGGTGACTTCTCAGTTCCATCTAGCTCTATCATCTTATGATGACATAATGAAGTCTGGGACAATGGCCTCTGTAATTTCTGGAGCTCAGGACCCATAGAGTTTTGGTATAGAAATGAAGCAAACTTGTGATTCAGAGCCTTGGGAAGTCAGGCCATGGCTTGTTTAGGTGTCCATGTTTTTACTCCTCTGGGCTGTCCCAGCTTGAGGTCTTGAGCCTTTCCTATTGTTTTCTTATCATTCCCCACTGGGTCTCATCTTCCCAATCTGACGTGACTCAGAAATTAGGTCTTTCCCTTCTCTAGTCTCCCCCAGAGTGACTAGAAGAGGGCTGGGCACTCAGGGGACATACTTCCTGGACTTAATTAACTTGTTTCTTTCGTAGAACTATCACAATCGCTTCACTTTGTTTAAAAATGAAAATTCTATTGGAGGGAATTGGTTGTTTAGTTCTTTCAGTTGTGTTCAACTCTTCGTGACATTTGGGGTTTTCTTGTCAGGGATGCTAAAGTGATTTGCCAGTTCCTTCTCCAGTTCACTTTACAGATGAGGAAACTAAGGCAAACAGGGTTAAGTGACTTGTGCAACATCACACTAGTAAGTGTCTGAGGCCAGATTTGAACTCAGGAAGATAAGTTTTTCTCCAGGCTCAGGTTCTGTGCACCTAGCTTCCCTTACTGGAGGAAATAGACAAGTTATTTTTCTGTTGGGTGTAAAATCACACCTTAATGTAACTGGGGAATGTAGGAGAGATATAGAAGGTACAAAGTCAGGGTTCAATAAAATACTTGCTGACTTGAGTTGGAATCCCATAAAAACCAATCTCATGTTCCTGAATCACAAGAAAAAAAAGAGAAGTATGGGAAGTCATGTGAGCTGATACAGAGCAAAGTAAATCGAACCAGGAAGATTTCATCCACAGGAAAAAGTATGTGTTATAAGGGGTAGAGAGGAAGAAATGGGGAGGGGGGAGAGATACAGAAAGAAATCTAGGTTATGTTTTAAAAATTAGAAAAAAATCTATCAGAAAAATATTCAGGACAATTGTAGAAGGGATGTGATAAGGTTGTCCAAGATTAATAGCCTCTTAAGAAACACAGACAAGCCAGGAAATAGGAGAAGGGATGGAGAGATGGAAAGAGAGAGGGAGAGAGAGCAGTGAAGAAGGGAGGGGGAGAGAGAAAGAAAGAGAGAGGAAAAGGGAGATGAAGAGGTAGAGGCAATGGAAGAAAGAAATAGAGAAGGAAGAGGAGGGAGGGAGAAAGAGAGGGAGAAGAAAAGAAGGATGAAAAGATGGGGAGGGAGAGGGAAGGAGAAGGAAGAGAGAGAGAGGAAGAGAGAGAGGAAGAGAGAGAGAGAGAGAGAGAGAGAGAGAGAGAGAGAGAGAGAGAGAGAGAGAGAGAGAGAGAGAGAGAGAGAGAGAGAGAGAGAGAGGGAGAGAAAGTTCTCATGGGTTGGTATAGGTAGGAAAGATTTTTCCAAGAAAACATTCAGGGCAGTTAACACTGGAGTCATTGACAGATAAGGGAGTAATCACAGGGGACCTTTCTCAGAAATGAGCCTGTCTCCCTGCTGGGAACCAAGCTGCCTGTTTTGCCTTGCTAGAACAGTTCACATCTCATAAAGCTGCCCTCTCCAAGGCAGACATCTATCTGATTTGCTGGAGCAGGTAAGCAAGGAAAATGCCTCTTGACTCAGTAGGTGGGGATGCAGATAGAACTGGAAGCTCTCTGAAGGCAGGGACTACTTCACTTTGTCTTCATATCCCCAGGGACTAACAGTGCCTGGCACATAGTAGGATCTTACTAAATACTTGATGGCAATATGTGTACATATTCTATCCCCAGCACAAGGAACAGTTAACTTCTCCTCCTCCTCCACATCCTCCTCCTTCTCCTTACCCTCCTCCCTTTCCTCCACCTCCTTCTCTATTTCTCTCTCTTCTCTTCCCTTCCCTCCCCTCCACTTACTGGTGCCTGGTAAGCATTTAAGCAGTTCTGAATGACTGATTGATAATACCCTCTGAAGTTAAGGATGGCTAAACATTCTGACAAATTATCAGAGATAGACAGAGATGGTCCATTGCGACAGACCTCTAAAAAATAGAGGAAAATAGTCTCTCTTGTCTATTTAAAAACCAGTTACATGGAGTCAGAGACTGGGATGCTTAATTTCTGGTGGTTCCTTCCAGCAATTTGGATAAGAGTCCATTTTGGTATCAGGGAAATGAGAAAAGATGGGAAGTATCAATCAATCAATCACTTAATGAACATTTATTAAGTACCTACACTGTCAGCCTGGTGCCAGTTTCTGGGCACACAAAGACAAATGTAAAATAGCCCCACACTTTGATGAGCTTATATCCTATAGACAATAGATTGGCATTCACGACTCTCTGCAATGTGACTGAAACTGCTTTGAGGAGATCATACTTCCCAAGGGATCTACTCTCTAGATACTGAGTATTTTCATATACACGAGTATATTCTCCTGTTCTCTAAAATCTCTTCTATGATGTCACCTCCTTCATGAAGCCTTCCTCAACATCAGTCCACACTGGGCAGCTCTCTTGTCTGAGGATATATTATACAAGGAAGGAAGGAAGGAAAGAAAGAAAGAAGGAAGGAAGGAAGGAAGGAAGGAAGGAAGGAAGGAAGGAAGGAAGGAAGGAAGGAAGAACATTTACTACATACCTACTACGTGTCTGAAAGGTGCTGGAAATAGGTCATTGGGAGTCTCAGATGAGATAATGTAAATAAAAGTTCTTTACAAACCCTTAAGGCTAAATAAACGTTAGCTATTAGTACAAGCCTCCTCTCACTACATCATAGTATAGCATCCAATAATTCAATAAATGTGTACTAGGCATCTACTTACTGCCAAGCAATGTGTTAAACACTGGGGATACAAAGAAAGGCAAAAACTCTCTGCTCTCAAAGAGTATAGTGTCTTGTACATAGTAGGAGCTTAATAAATTTTTGCTGATTGATTGAATATTGACTGATATATTGAGTGATGCTAAAAAGGTAGCAATGAAAATTTAATATTTTTTAAAATAGATTTAACTCTTTAAAAATTCATGATGTTCTAAAACCACTTTTTTCCCCAAAGTGTTGTGCAGGCAATTTTTAAAAATACTAATTAAATTCTAAGAGTTATTTAAGCTAGACTGATTAAGTTATTAAGTCACTCAGAGAAGATGCCATAAATGTGTTAATCACCCTAATCAGCCTGAGCATGATGATTCTCTCTTTTTTCCCAGTCAAGCTTTCTTACCTGAGAGTTGACCAATCGAAAGGTCGTCTTCTGTCCTACATCCTGCTCAAATTTTCTTGTGGGTGCTCCATTAAACCTCATGACGGCATCATGACTGTCTGTAAATCACAGAAATATGGAAGAGACAGTTGAGTGAGTTGAGACAAAGAAACAAACCCAGAATAGGCAGGAACAAGGAGACCACAGTGAAGGGAAGAGGTGACAGGGATTTTCCACTTGTACTGTCATGATGACAACCACTAAAGACATCTAAGTATCCCAAGATCACAGAACATCAGTGACAGAAGGTACCAAAGGTACCTTCCTAGTTCCACTTCCTCATTTTACAGGTGAGGAGACTGAGGCCAAAAGAACTGAAGTGGCTTAGGATCATAGGTTTAGAACTAAAAGGCACTTCTAGGTTCATCTGGTTTCTTGGTGTTATTTTTTTCCTCAGAGAGTTATTCATTAAAATCAAATCCTTGAATTCAGTGAAAATTGAGGGACCATCATCATTTAAAAATTATTAGTAAATTAGAATTAGAATAATAGTGAGTAACATGGGAAGACTTATAAGAACAGAGGCAGTGAAAGAAGGTTGCTTAGCAGTACCAGATCTCAAGCCATATTACAAAGCGGGAATCATCAAAGCAATCTGGTACTGGATAAGAAAGAGTGGTGGATCAGGGACACAATACACAGTAGTAAGTGACCATAGTAATCTATAACAAACCCAAAGATTCAAGATTTTGGGACAAAAAAAAAATCACCATTTGACAAAAATTGGTAGGAAAATTGGAAAGCAGTTTGGCAAAAATTAAGTATAGACCAACATCTCACACTGTACACTAAGAAAAGGTCAAAACGAGTACATAATTTAGATATAAAAGTCAATATCATAAGAAAATTAAGGGAACAAGGACTATTTTACTTGTCAGATATATGGATATGGAAGGAATTTATGACTGAACAAGAGAGAGAATGTAGTCAAGATTGGGAGGAAAGCAGGAAACTGAGAAAAAATATTTATAGCAAGCTTCTCTGATAAAGGCATCACTTCCCCAATATATAGAAAACTCAGTCGAATATATAAGAATATGAGTCATTCCCCAATAGATAAATGGTCAAAGTATATGAACAGGTATTTTTCAAATAAAGTAATCAAAACTATAGCCATATAAAAAAATTCTCTAAATCACTGTTGACTAAAGAAATGCAAATTAAAACAACCCTGAGGTATCACCTCATACCCTATCAGATTGGTTAATCTAAATGTTGGAGGGGATGTGGCAAAATAGGCACTAATGCACTATTAGTGAAGTTCTGAACTGATCCAACCATTTTGGAGAGCAATATGGAATTATACCCAGAAGACTGTGAACATCCTTTGACCTAGTAGCAATATTACTACCAGGTCTGTATCTGAAAGAGATCAAAGAAAAAGGAAAACATGCACAAAAGTATTTATAGCAGCTCTTTTTTGTGGTGGCAAAGAACTGGAAATTGAGGGAATGCCCATCAATCTGGGAAAGACTGAACAAGTTGTGGTATACAATTCTAATGAAATATTAGTGTACTATAAGAACTTATATGAACTGATACAAGGTGAATTGAGAAGAACCAACACAGTAATGGTAACATTGTATCATGACGAACTGTGAATGACCTGACTCTTCTTCAGCAGTACAATAAACTAAGGCAATTCCAAAGGACTTATGATGAAAAATGCTATCCACCTCCAGAGAAAGAACTGATAGAGTCTCAATGCAGATAGAAGCTTATTATTTTTCACTTACTTTATCATTCTTGATTTGTCTGGGATTTTTTTGCTTTATATTTTCTTTTACAATATGGATAATATGGAAATGTTTAGCATGATTAATCACATATAATCTACATCAAATTGTTTGCCTTCTCAAGGAGTGGGATTAGGAAGGAGGGACAAAAAGAATGTGGAACTCGATTTTTTTTAATGAATGTTAAAAATTTTGTTTCCGTGTAATTGAAAACAAATTAAACGTTAAAAAAAAAGAAGGAAGGCAAAGTAAAGTAAGAAGAACCAGGAAACAATATAAACACAATGGCAACAATGATATAAATAGACAGAATAATTTGCATCGAAACAAGGGAAATCGAATATAGCAAACTTAATAATGACCAACTTGTTCCCCAGCGAAGAGACAGGTCTCTTCAGAGGTAGGGGGGCTCTGAGTGTGGAATATTACATATAATATGATAATTTTTTAATTCATTGGTTAGTTTTGATGAAGTTTCTTCCTGTTTTTCAATTCTTTTAAGAGGAAGTATTCTATTTTGCTAAAAGAAGGGGAAGTAGCTATAAATAGTGTTAAACCTTAGTTGACAATATTTCTGATCTTGGGCAAATCCTTTAACCTTCCAGGGCTTCAGTTTCTTCATTTGCAAAATAAAAAGAGGTGGGTCTAGACAACTTTCAAGGTCTCTTCCAGTTCTAGATCCATCATCCCATTTATCTGGCAATTTAGACCCTTCATAACTGAGCTTAGACCAAACTTTCCAGCCTTGTTAAACATGATTCCCCTTTTAGTATCTATGATTCAGCCAAAGTGGCTTTCCTGCTATTCTTCCCATATATAACACTCCATTTCCCCTCTCCATACCTTTGCATTGACTATCCTCTGTCCTTGGAATTTGCTTCCTCTTCATCTCTCAGATGCCTCTCACAATTCTTTGTTTCCTAGTAGATGGAGCTGCCCTGCTGGGTAACTCAGCTCGTCTACTCCCTTTCTTCCCCCCATCCCACCCCCTCCTTCTTCTCTTCAAAGGAAGGTAAATTTGGATTACCAGAGGATTCCCAGTTAACTTGGGGTTTATGGACCAGGTTTCTTTCTTTCCTTCCTCCTTCCTTCCCTCCCTCCTTTCCTTCCTTCCTTCCTTGTCTTTGCCAAAACCTTAAGCCCATTGCACTCTGAGGCCCATACATTGCACAACAATAGGTCCCTGCTCAAACTCCACTTGAGGTATCTTTTTGGGACACTCCTGGCTTCAGAATGATTATCAACAGTCAACTAACTATTGCTCTCTCCCTCCCAGCTCCATTTACTTCTTTTCTTTCTTTTGTTTTACTGTTTACTTCTTTCGCTGTTTACTTCTTAAAGAGGCCTATTCACCAAATGGGCATTACCTCACTCTAAGTGAGTACCTGAATAGGCCAAAGTCTCCTACTTCATTCTGGGCCTTCTCCAGTCATCCTGATGAATATCTGGTCACTGGATCCAGATGGCCAGGAGAGGAAGTGCAACTGGTGACTTTGTGCAGCCCTCCCTTACTCAAAACAAAGTCAAGTGCAAGCCATGTCACATTTCTCTGATGTCATGGTCTTCTTCAAAAATGAAGGACAAACACAGAGAGTTCAATTTAAGCACAACTGAGGTCGTCCCTGACCCTTCTGGTCACTGGTGCCTTCTTCCCTCAAAAAAATTATCTTTTATATAGTTTGCATATCATTTTATATATACACATTGACTTCACTATTAGAATGTAAGTCCCTTGAAGACAGAGACTATTCAACTTTTGCCTTTGTATCTCAGGTCCAGCTCATTACCTAACAGAACGTAATACCTATTTGTAGATCTTCTGGCAAAATAAATTCAATTGGAACTACATGCATGTATCTTTTTCTTTCCTCATCACCATGAATATGTCTCTTTCTCCATCTTCACTTTCCTATTCCTTTGTGTAGACATCTCTTTTCCTAACTTTAGGGAGGGGTCTAGGAAATTCACATTCCTTAATATAAAGAAAGATGGTTGGATTCCTAGGCCCATATATGTGGATCTCACCTTAGAGTTCATCTGGGCAACACATGCATTTTACAGCTGAGGAAAATGAGGCCTGAGAGGAAATGACTTGACCAGAGTTACAAGGTAGTAAGTGACAGGGATGGGATGTAAACCCAGGTCCTTTAACTCCAAATGCAGGGTTCTTTCCTCTGTACCACCATAGTTTATGGTCATCCCAGTGCACAGTGCTTAGAAAAGAAGGCTTCAATCTGCATCCATCAAGAAAGTGAAATTTTCTTTGAATCATAACTATTCCCCAGCAACAATTATACCATCTGCTTGTTCAGTTGTTTTTAGTTATATCTGATTCTTTAACCCATTTATGATTTTCTTGGCAAAGATGCTGAAGTAGTTTGCCATTTCCTTCTCTAGCTCATTTTACAGATGAGGAAACTGAGGCAAACAAGGTTAAGTGATGTGCCCAGGATCACACAGTTAATAAGTATCTGAGGCCAGATTTGAACTCGGGAAGATAAGTCTTCCTGACTGTGGGCTTGGTGCTCTATGCACTATGGCACCACATAGCTGCCCATATACTTTATCCATCATCTGCATATAGCCTGTCAATTCTGCTTTCCTATGTCCTGTTCACACATTTACCACCCACATTCAGGAGGGTGATAAACAATCACCTAAAATATTTTAATAATCTTGTCATATTCCCAGAGAGTTGGCATAATGCAGTGGTCAGATAGTCGACCTGGGAGCCAAGAAGACCTGGGTTCAAGTTCCGCTTCTCATACATACTCCTATGTGACCCTGGACAAATCACTTAACCTCTCAATGGTCTAGACCACCTGCTAAGACTCTGTTATGGAGAAGTGCACTGGTGATAAGTCCCACATCGTGATGTTCTCTGGATCTTGCAGGTCCAGTCCTCCAGATTCTGTCCTACCCCAATATATACCATACATGACTGCCTGATGACTTTTTCTGAAGGATGATTCTGGTCCTTTCATTCCCCTACTCAATAATTCTCAATGACTCCTCACTGCCTACTGAAAGAAGTTCAAACTGCTTAGCCAGTGTCTCCATCCTTCACAATATAGTTCACTTTGTAATTTACACTGTTGTGTATTATTTCTCCAACTGAGGGCTCACAAGCCAAGGCTAGGATCAGATAGCTCCTTAATACTTATGGCCTCATCAAGGTCACAACAAACCAAATGAGGCAACAAGAGCATTTGAAGTGTCAGCTTCCTCTCTGGACCCAGAGTTCTCCATTCCCAAATGACCACCCCTGGCTTCCCCATTCAGGCTTCCCCTCCTTAGTCATTTACCTCACCACCACTAGCATGGCTTCCTGTCACCACCATCTTTCCCTCCATCATCCCTCCTGTCCCAAACATCATCTTCTTGAGCCCAGGCTAGTCCTGACTTCCAGGATGACAATCAGGAAACCTGATAAACTCACTGCGCTGATGGGCTAAGGGAGAAAATTACAGTCTCCTCAGGATACTCCCTCCTGTTAGAAGACACAGAAAAGGGGACCTTTTAGAGGAAAAGAACAATGACTATTTGGCTTTTCTATGGTATTGTCATAACTTCCATGAATTATTTGAACATCAATATCTATCATTTCCTTAGTGACCAAACCCTTTAATGACTTGTTTTTGTGATAGGACTATTATTTCACTGATACAAGGAACTCCTGGCGGGTAGATTCCCTCCTTCAACTCAGGTATGCCTGTGCTCTATCTTTAAAGTCTTAGAACATTGCCTGGGGCATTTCTCCTGGAAAGAAGGTTGGAATATTTGTACAAGCCTAACACATATTCCCCACAAAATTATGAAGCAAATGATTTCTTAGTTTTTTCATCTGAAATCATAATGAAAGTAAGTGGTGAAATAAGGCTTGTTATACATATATCCTTAACTCTACAGCTGGGTCAGTCAGTCAACAAGAGCTTATGATGGGCCAAGCACTGGGCTGAACTCTGGAGATACAAAGAAAAAGCAAAAAGCAAAGAAAAGCAAAAACAGTCCTCTGGCCTCAAGAAGAATCAGGTCCATACAGGATACAGGTAGAGAAGAGGGAAGGTAAGTGGAAAGAGTAGTCATGTACAGTGGTGGGGACTAGAAAAGGCTGGCTGCATACCTCAACAGAGTCTTGAAGGAAGTCAAGTTCTTGAAATCAGGAAGACATTTCTAAGTCCATTTCCACTGATTACTAGCTGTGTAGCTTTAAGCAAATAACTTCTCTGTGCCCCAGTTTCTTTATCTAACAATTGAGGGGGTTGGACTGGTTGGCCATGAAGGTCATTTCAAGTTCTAAGTCTATGATCTAAAATCACACCCCACCATCAAAAAAAAAAAAAACCTCAAAGAACGAAAACTGGTTAATAATCACACAAAACTTAGAGACATAGCAACCTTTGCCTCACAGAGTATTAGAAATGGGAGAGCTTACAGAGCATTTGATCCAACACCCTCATTTTATAGAGGGGGAAACTCTAGTTTAGAGAATTGAAATTACTTTCCCAGGCTGACACAGGTCATCAATGGCAAAGCTGGAATTGGAGCCAAGGTCTCCTAAGTGCCAGCCAGGGTTAGAACTCTAACTCCCTTTCCATTTGCTCCTCTTACCTCAAAGTAATCACTTACAGGGATTCACAACTAAAAATGGGGGTGGGGGGGAAGGAGTTCAGCAAAACTAACCAATATTGGAAAAAGTCTGACATAATAGGCTGTATTCCAGACCCAAACTCCCCCATCTCTGCAAAGATGGTACTTTCCTATGTTTCTTCTTTGAGTTTAAGCCTGGTCATTAGCATTTTACAGTATTTTAATAAATAAAAATTCATTTGAAAAACTCATAAAAACCCTTTGACAAATGGATTACAAGTACACAAGGAAAAACCCACTGGCCAGTGTCTTCAGTGTGTTCATTTATTTTACTTGTCTGTTTTTCTGTATTACAAGAGAGACCTTTTACTTGGGGGAGGGGGGGCTCTAGTTAGTTGAGTCTCGATATTAATGAAAAAAAAGACCATCAACCAACCATTAAAATACACAGAAGAAAACCAAAAGGTATTACGAGGGATACAAACAGGGCAATTTGATTACTGCCATGTTAATTAAATTTTTTCTATGTTTTTATTATGAAGTTGACATGCATGAATACTTCCATAAACAACAAAACAGAGATTTTTCTATGAAAATATGACTACCTTTTGAAGAGTTTTTAATTTTGTATACATATGAGATTTACCATTTACACATCCCTGCTTCTCTGTACTCTTTACTGAGGTTCCTTCTGTTCTCTACTTGTTAAAAAAGCCTTCTTTGCTGAACATACACCTTTTAAAAACAGATTGTCCATAACCAGCACTCACAGTTGCATATACAAATCCATTTGGTTGGGTGGGGGTTATTTGTAGGTTGGAATATTTGTACTTGCCAACTAATGTTAAGTTCATAATCCATTTTTGTAACTCATTTTGGCAGTTCTTATTTGTAAACAATGTCTGCTTGGGAAGGGGGTGTGGGGGGATGTGATTTCATCATCTCTACTCAGCAGGGATCCCAAAGGGGGTTCATTTTTTCCCTCCCTTGTGTTCCTGCATTTGCCATGAGGGTTGTTTTCCTGGCTTTCCATTTAGAAAGGAAAGAGAGACATATGACATCATCACCTGTTCTATTACCTCCCTTGTCTTGTCTCATGCTGCTCCCCAATTCCTACATCTCCATCCTTCTAAGATCATAATTTCCCCACTCATTATTTGCCTTGGCTTGATTCATTTCAATGAGTGATGAAAAAACACACCCACTGAAAATAAGACATTGAGCAAACCAGACACTCTGTGCTGTATGCATTCTCTCACTGCCATGTAAGACCTTGGGCATTTCATTTTTCATACCAATGGCAAAATGCCTCTTCCAGAATGAAGTAAGAGCAACACAGTCTAGTAGATAGAGAGTTGTACTGGAATCAGGAAGAACTCAGTTCAAATCCTGCCTCAGACACTTATAAGTTGTGCCTCAGACACTTATAAGTTGTCTAACTCTGAAGTCACTTCAACACTCCTAGCTTCACTTTCCTTATCTGTAAAATGAGGGGGTCTGGATTGGATGGCCTCTAGCCTTCCTTTGGGCTCAGTTAAAATCAATGATCCACGTGACTGAAGATTTCAGGAGAGCAACCAGGTTTTTCTAGGCACTTCTAGTCTCAGCTCAAATCTCACCTTCTTCCTGAAGTCTTTACCAATCCCACTTAAGTCTAGTGTCCCTCCTTTGTCATTGTGTTCTATTTCTCCTGTTTCTCCTCTGAGAGCAGGGACTGCTTTTGCCTTTCTTTGTATTCCTAGCACTCAGTTCAGTGCCTGGTACACAGTAGGTGCTTAATAAATTCAAGTTGCCCTGACTTGATTTCAGCTAAGGGGAGGACAGAATCGTCCAGGGAGTCTGAGCTTCAAGATCAGTTCTGTTTGTTTCTTTGCTTTTCCAATAAGGTCCTAGAATTTGGGCACTGAAGAGTACCTGAGCCATCATCTATCCCAGCTCCGGGAAACCAAAGTCCCAAAAAAGCAAATGACTTGCCTGAGATCACATTACTTAATGGCAGAGTTAAGATTAGAACCCAGGTTTCTCTGCTCCATAAACATGAAAAGGATTAATGACTCCATTGTACATAGCTGACATTTGTAAAAACCAGTACCCACTTATTCAAGGCTCACCTATTTCTTTGCCCAAGTATGAAGCCTTCAGGGATCCGGCTGATGATACAACGGCACATGTGCCCAGTTGCCCAAAGTTGTCTCTGATATTCTTCTGAGGCAGAGAGTTTTTCCACTCAGAGGTGTTAAAGGGGAAATCCGTCCCTTCTATCATGGTAACTTTCACTCTATTTGCAAGCTGGCATAACAAGGCACTGATACTGAGCTTCTTTAACTGACGATCGCCTTTAAAAGTCACGTTGTATTTGTTCATGTGCAAATAGTTCTTCCTGACCTTCTGCAACCGGGGTGGAAGGTTCTTGGAGGAGCTGTCCTCATCCCAGACTTTGACATTCGACTTTTCAGACTGGGGCCTGTTTTTAGCACCATTTGGAACACTGTTCCCTCTTGGAGAGTTCGTCATTGTTGTCATGTACGTAGGCTTTGAACCCAATTTCCTAGCCAAAAATTGTAGGTTTCTGGGCAGCTGGAAGCTTTTTGATTCCAATTTCAGGGAAACAGAGTACCCTTTCTTTGATTCATTCCACAGACAGATGGTTAGGAAGAGGAGGAAGGCCAAGAGCCCATACATGATCTTTTTGAGGAAGTTGATATGGACCATGCTGAAGCAAACAGTGTCCCTGGGCACAGGGTAAGAAATCACTCCTAGAAATTGGAGAAGGGAAAAAATAATAAAAAGATATTCTCAGTCACACAGAAACCATCTGTGGTCACCAAAACAAATAGACTGCTCTCTTACCCCTTATAAAGTAATAGGAAAGAAATGACCAAAGATGTCAGTTACAGACTTCTGGAGGAGGGAGGAGAGTGGGAAGAGGAGAGTTAGTGGGTTGTGATAGAGATGCAAAAAAGGAAATAAAAAAGAAAGGAGAACATCAATAAAAACATTAAAACTACACAGGAAAAAAAACAAAAACAGAAAGAAATTTAGGAAGGTATACAGACCAAACAAACCAGGATAATTCTGTCATTACTTTGTTTTATCAAACATATTTTACTGATATCTTTAGTTTATATGTTGCTTAGGTTTGCCCCCATATCTTTTCTTCTCCCTTATATCAAAGGGCCATCCCTTAAAACAAAGATTTAAAAAAGAAAAGAAAAACAAAGAAGAGAAAAAATTAGCAATATCACTTAATACATTTCTAAATATTTGACAATATGTGTATCACTCCCCACCTGTGGACCTGCAAGTATGGGAGGGAGTGCATCTTGTCAGATCTCTTCTTTAGGATCAATTTTTTCTTTGTAATTGTGTACCATTCATTTTTTATTGTTTTGGGTGATTGTCCTCATTTACACTGCTGTAGTCTCTGTTGACATTATATTCTCAGCGCTTGTTAAATTTTATGCACTCTTTTATAAAAAAAAGAAAAGAAAAAGCCATATTCTGTTCATTGAATTGATTTTCTCTTTTTTGTTCATCTCTATATAACTGAAATATTAATGTTTTGATGGCTAAAATATTAATTTTTTTTTAAGAAGAGGAAAAACATGGCGGCCATTGAACCTTGCTACCTTTTCTGCATGCCCCCTGTGGGCCCAGTGTTTGACACCTCTAGTGTTAAGGACTCTTATTCAGATCTCAGTTGGATTAGATGACTGGTGAGACAATTTTTGACTGAAATTCTAGAAGTCTTTGGTTAGCTATTGGCACTGGCTTTTGAATCACGAAGACCTGAGAAAGATCTCTGAAATCACCAACTTGCATGAGCTCAAGCCTCAGTTTCATCATGTGTAAAATAAAGGTACTGGACAAGAGGGCCTCTAAAGTCCCTTCCCATTCTAGATCAATGGTTCTGTAACCATGAAGTCCTTTGGAAGCCAGGAGCCTAGAGATAGGCTCTCATAAATCACAGAAATTTAGGGAGAAGATTGCAGAAAACCTAGTTCATCAAAAGCTCTGGCAAACAGAATTGCTTTTTAAGAAGGTACCTCCCTCTTGCTTTTGTGTAGATGGGGGACTCTGGATGTGGGACATAATGAATAAGACCATGCCTGGCTAATGGTTAGATTAGTTTTACTAAATTTGGTTCCTTCCCCTTCCTTTTCTTCTTTGTTTTTAGGGATGGCTTTCTTGGAGGAGAAGAAGAGGAGAGCGGCAGTGGGAATTGTAGCAAAAAAATATAAAAATAAATAAAAGAGAATCTCTTCCTGTCAATGCTGGCAGACAGCAATGAATCAATGGGATGACCTTGAACCATCTCCTTGAAAACTGAAATAGCATTCAATTTTCCCTACATTTGTTGTGCAATTGTTTAGCTTTGAGTACTTTGAACTCCAGCAATGTCCAGTACCTTTAGCCAGAATCTACAAGGGGGCCAACATGGTGCCCTTTGGAATAATATGCACTCGGCTAAAACACAGTGAATCCAGCAATGACTATTGTCTTTCTCCAGCCTTCAAGGAGTCTGCTCTCTCTTTGAGTGGCACCATCCTTGAACTGGGAATGTCTGATATAGTGAGACTTTTCCCTGTCCTCCTTCCCCTCACACCTTCCTACCCTTTGCTAGCTATCTCCAATTTATCATGCCTGCATCTTGTTTTGACAAAGCTTTTGCACATTCTCTCCCCTATTAGACTGAGTTCCTTGAGGAGAGGGATTGTCTTTTGCATTTCTCTGCATCCTCAGCCCTTACTATATGCCCAGTACATTGTTGTTCAGTAATTTCAGTTGTGCCTGATTCTCTGTGACCCTATTTGAGGTTTTCTTGGCAGATATACTGGAGTGGTTTGCCATTTCCTCCTCCAGCTCATTTGACAGATAAGGAAACAGGCAAACAGGGTTAAGTGACTTGTCCAGGGTCTGGGGCTGGATTTGAACCCAGGAAGATGAGTCTTCCCAACTCTACGTCTGGTGCTCTACTATGGCACACCCCCCAGCTATCCAGCACATAGTAGGTGCTTAATAAATGCAAGCCGAATGACTGAGTGATAAGGTTAGACTAGGTGGTCTCCAAGGTCCCTTACAGAATCCCTTGATTTCTTTGGACCTCAGTTTTCTTGCCTATAAGATGAAGGAACTGACATAAGTGGCTGCTAATGGCCCTGCAAATCTGTGATCCTGTGACCTGGGTTCAAATCCTAGCTCTACCACTTACTGCCTGTATCACCTTGGGGAAAACTCACTTCATCTCAGTAAGCTATGAACTGTGATATCATCGCTATGGTAAGCATCGGTCTCTCCATTCCTATTTTATTCAGAAACAATGCTGCCCAGTCCTGGGAGGGTAAAGAGAAACTAGCAAGAGAGTTCCCTTTGCTGCTTGGAAGTTGATGGGAAACTTTACTTCTAATTTAAAGAAAGCAGTATGGAATAGTGGAAAAAAGAAAAGACTGGAAATCTATAGATTTTTAAATTTTCTCCCACTTTTAAAAATTCCATAACTACCCCAATAACACAGGAGTTACAAAATTCCTAAAGTGTGCCAGGCAAAGAGATGTAGCAAAGGGAAATGGAGGCTGCCTTGGGGGTGAGTATTTCTCTAGTTGAGATATGTTTGCATCAGGGGACTTGAAATAGAACAAGTATGCAATGGCTATGGTTGGGTGTTCTGGCATTTAGGAAAATGAGACAAAAAATGAAAATGCAAAGTGAGAGGATAGTGTTCCCAGGAAGCTGTGAAATTCTACTTTAGAGGGAACCTTTCATCTCAACCCAGGGAATTAAAGAATTCGAAACAGTCTTAACACAAAAAGGTGGCCCAAAGGACTGACACCGGGAAGACCCAAGGAGACTATAGACGTATGGAATTTTGGGAGGAAGCCAGGCCAGGAAGGAATTGGGATGCCCAGAAGATGCCATTGAATCTAAAAGCAGAATTAAGAAAAAAGCCATATCTCCTTTCTGCAAATCCCAACCCTATGTGTCCATTACCTGCAGCTGGTTAACACCCACACGCCAGTGGCAATGCTCTCACATCCTCAGGAATGGGCAGGGTTTTCTTTGGAGACAGATGGCCTCCTCATCTCTGCCTAACAGACATCATAAATGTCTGCACTGGGAGAGGAGCAGGGGAAAGATCCGTTGTGAGCTGTCCTGTCCCTGCCCCTAGGAGGGGGAGGAGTGGGCTGGACCTGGATGGCCCAGGAGGGGGCAACAGGTGCCTGCACCAATTCAGAGACATCAACATGGTTAAACATTAACAGCACCAGGGTTTCCTCACCATGGTCTCTAATCTTTGGATCATCCAGAGGGACACAATTAGCATCTGGAATATCTCCCATCAGAGACTGATGCAATATGGAAGAGCTAGCATGTAGACGGCATTCTCACAGATGCACGGAGAGGCAGTACAAAACTAGGAAAACCTGGGTGCGGTCCCGCCTCTTCCACATTCTAGCCATGCAGCTCTAGGCAAGCCGTTGGACCTTTAATGCTCTCAGTGACCCCCAATACTGTACATTGCAGAGAGGGTGCCACCTTGCGCTGGTACAGGGGGAGTTTCTTCATTTGAGAAGTCCTGAGATAACAACTGAGCTAAGAAGTAGGGTCAGGTTGTCCTCCCTGTTCGATGAGCCCCGCAAAGGACCAAACAGCAGAGCTATGATACTACTAAATCAAAGTACTAACAATAGCTCACATCTGTATAGCACTTTAAATTCTGCAAAGCACCTTTTACACAGGATGTGGCTCTTCATTCTCAAAAAGGACACGCCCTACTCCTCACTTTCTATATATTATTTCATTGGATCCTGACAATAACGGTGGGGGAGGTGCTTTTTTAAAATAAATTTTTATTTACAGATTTTGCTTTTAAGTCACCTACACTTCCTGCCTTCTTCTAGAGAGCCATCTTTATAACAAAGAACAGAAAAGAGGGGGAGGGGAAATGGCACAGCAAAATTAACTAACCAGTTGTCAAAGTCTTGCCATTTGATGTGACTTTCCACACCTGGAGTCTCCCACCTCTACAAAGAAATAGGGTGAGGTGCCTCTGTGTAGTAAAAACTAAACCCAAGAAGAAATCATTCAAAGGGGATTCTCATTCTGTCTCGATCCACCAAAGAGAGGTGCAAATATTATTCCCATTTTGCAGATGATGAAACTGAGGCTGAAAGAGATTAAGTGATTTGCCTGGGGATGCAGAGTTAGTAAATGTCTGAGAAGACAATGAAACACAGGTCTTTTGAACTCCAAGTCCACTGCTCTGTCCTCTAAACCACATTGCCTCCCAAAAAGCCACCTCACAACATGAAAGCCAAGAAAGACCTTAAAGTAAGACCTTGGGTTCAAGAAAGGAAAGCATTGAGCCTTTGTGACCTGGACTGAATCAGGCACCTCAGCATGACCACAAATGTGAAATTATGGAGTTTCTTAGGTCAAAGACTCAGAGCTCTGGGCACAGAGGAGCTGTAGGGGAAGGCAAACTTAAAACTGGCATCTTGTTTCGATGGCCTTCCCTCAATCCATCAATATACATTGCTTAGGAGACTTTCATCTTAAAGATGTGACCATATGGACATATAATGTATATGAAATCAGTCCAGGGTATTGTAGGGAGGTAGGCACTTGAAGCTGGGGTCATCAGAGGATGGGGCCTCAGAGGCTGTCTAATCCAAGGCTTTTATTTTACATATGAGGAAACTGAGATCCAGAGAGTGATCTGTCCAAGGTCCCACAGATCAGAATAAGCAGCAGCTACACGATTTGAACCTAGACGCTTTGACTCCAGAGCCTGTGGTTACTCTTCTCTGATGTCCTTCTTAGGGTCCACTCCCAGCTCTTGAATGTCCTTCTCAACAACATGTACCCAGGCCAGAACCCAGTTCTGCAGATGGAGGGGAGCAGGGCCCTCACCTCTATTGTGGGCAAGACAAGTGATTATTGTAAGTAGTAATAACAATACCACAAACGTAAAATTATTATACTAACAAATCAACAAAATAAAGTGATTAAATGAAAGTGCTACGATAATAATGCCAGCTATAAGTTATAACAACAATAATGATAGCATTTAGGGCACTTTCAGGTTTGCAAAACTGCAAATTATCATTTCATTTGGTTCTCCTATGAGGTGGATACTATTATTAACTGCATTTTACAGAGAAAGAAATTGAGGCAAAAAGAGGTTAAGGAAGTACTGAATTAAAATCTGGCCTCAAACGCTTTCTAGCTGTGTGACCCTGGGCAAGTCACTTCACCCTGTTTGCCTCAGTTTCCTTGTCTGTAAAATGAGCTGGAGAAGGAAATAGCAAGCTACTCTAGTTTCTTTGCCAAGAAAACCCCAAATGGGATCACAAAGAGTCGGACATGACCAAAATGACTGAACATCAACTTGCCTAGGGGCACGCAGGTAACACATATTTAGGGCAGGACTGATTCCAAAGCCAGTACTCTACCACTGCCCCCTAGCTGCCTCTATTAATGCAGATTAAGTTTACCTTCCTCCGGAGCAGTTAATTCTGATATCTTCTCATAGCATGGAGGGAGCCTTGGCTTCTACTATGCTGGAAAGGCTTCCGGGAAGATCCAGATGCCAGGGGCATTTGAAGCCCAGCCATTGCAAGGAGAAAGAGTAAGAGGCACTGGAATTTCATCACTGGGATCCATGAAACAGATAAAACCCCCAACTGACTCTTGGGCTGAAGAATACAGATAGAATTGCCTCTTTCCTCTTCCCCAGACTTGGCACTGATCAAAGGGTTTCCTTATTAGCTAGCATCTCACCACCACCACCACCAAGACCCTCCAGTCACCTCTTTTTGGAAAGATTCACAATGATAAATTCAAATATCTAGAGAAAACATGATATATATATAGATATAGATAAATGTATAGATATCGATGTATGTAATGATACAGATACATGTATAGATACAGACATTGACAGATACAGATAAAGAGATAGATACAGATATATTACATATCTATATACTGATATATAGAGATATATTTTTGATATATAGAGCTATCTATAACTATAGTTATATGTCTATATCAATCTATATCAATATATATCAATATCGATATTTGTATTGATATATACAGTGGCTAGAGCTCTGGACCTAGAAGCAATCTGATTCCAGTTTCAAATTCCATCTCAGACCCTAACTAGTTGTGTGACCCTAGGCTAGTCACCTGGTTTCCTTTCATGGTACAGTGGCTTTGGGGTCAGAGCTTCAAATCCAACCTCTGATACTTTTCATATCTATAACTTTTCACAAGTCACTTCCTATCCCTGGGCCTCAGTTTCCCCGGGATGTAAAGAGACAAAGAGAGACAACACAAGGCAGGATATGCCAAATCCCAAAGTGATAAGGCAGATAGTTAAGAGCTGCAGAAATTCCAAAGGACCCAAGCTCGCTTATTATGGGGAAACTGGGGATGGGGTGTCCTCTCTCTAGCCTCTTTCTATCTCCCTCACTGGAATGGTGTTCCCATTTCCAATAACAAACCACAACATAGAGGTCTTGTGTATATACTACCCCTCCCCCAATACACGCATACACACACCTGCTTGAGTGTTTCCTTTTTGGATTACCATCCATTCTGTATGTATCTTGCATGTACTGATTTATTACATATAGTCTTTCCTATGTGCTCCTTGAGGAGAGGGACGGTGGGTGCCTTTCTTTGTATCCTCCTGCTAAGCACAGAGTAATTGCTCAGTAAATGGGCATTGATGGATTAGCTGAGAGATCAAGCCTTTTAGCAGGCATGTTGTATAGAAGAGTATTGTTTGACTGTGGGTTGGGCTATGTGGGTACTGAAATCCTTCTCATCTCTGAGATTTGGTGAGTCTCAAAAAAGGGAGAAATGACAAAGGGGGCTGAGAATTTTAGAGTTTCTGGTCCATCTACAAACCACAATTTAATTTTTGGTAGCTAAACTGGCAATTTCTGTCCACTGACCAATGAGTCACTACCCTGGAGAAATTGGCCAGCATCAACTTTCCTATTCTTGCTATGAACGAAACTATAATGAGACCTGCAGCTACAGATAGGACAGATGAACAAGGTGACTGCCCTGCCATCATCGTGGGCCCCAAGGTCCTTTAAAGACTATTTAATCATCTCATCACTGAGTCAAACAAACAAATCTGGTCTCTGATCTCCCTTCCAGATCCTGTGATTGATCTGTGGATCTTCAACTGGTGAGAACAAAAAGTAAAGAAAATGGAAATGAGGAAGAATCTGGGCAACACTAATCTGACTTGCTGGAACACCCTGCTGCCATCCCAAAGTAGGAAAAGGACAAAAGTAAATATGAGATTTATCATCATTGAGGTAAAACAATTCATAGCAAGGACCCAGACAAAAAGAGTTTCCCAACCACCAGAGTCAACGAACACTTCAATTTCCTTAACAAACAGAGAGTCATCAGTCAAGAATGTCAGTTACAGGTACAAGTCAGCTGGTAAAACATGCAGAGGAAGGAGACGGGAGATTACAAACTGATATGCCTCACGTGACAGTGAAAAATAGGTGAGAAATTATCAAACCCCAAGCAGCGTGAGTCCTCTGTACAGATTCCCATCATACAAGATTCCAGGAGAAACAAGGCAATGATTCAACCACTCGTGAGAATTAGCATTGTGCAGATTAGAATTGCCTAATCTGCAAGAAAAATCACTGAGACAGAGCTCTGAGCCAATGGCACTTTATTAAAGGGTCCCTGGTCCCCTTTCATGAAGTGGATTTCAGATACTCCTCACAATCTGCTCTTGAGGGCCAAAAATGACATATCTGCAGGGACATCCCAGATTGGGTGAAGCATGGGGCATCTCCACTAAGTGGTCATAAGATGGTCACCTGCTCATGTTGGACAAGAGAGAATAATCAGGAGGCATAAAAGTAAGTTGGGGGAACTTTCCAAAGCATCAAGGACATCCCACCCATGCTGGGTTTGGACATGGAATTTGAGCAAAACAGGATGGAAATATGTTTGTCAGTTTTCTTATGAGACAAGTGAATCTCATGACTTGGTAAACTAGTAGTGAACATTATATTAAAATTTGAAACCTACTCTAAGAACCTATCTCTATCTATTCTCTCTCTAAGAACCTATCTCTATGCATTTGTGTAAAATATCAAACTGATTAATACTGATTGGAATAGAATAGAGGTCCAAATGGATTATTTCTCACAACATAAAGCAAAGTAATGGGGAAGCAAAGACTTACTGTGTTATGGAAGATACCTTACATGCACAGGTACATATGTAATACACATTCACACACACACACAGATGTGGTACTACAGGCTCTGCTGTGGCTGACCCATATAGCACAGGGTACTCTCTCAATGGTATCCCTGGCTCCAAAAGACAGGGAAAAAGCAATCCAATCAACCCACCAATAAGTACTTATTAAGCCCTGATAAGGTGTCAGAGACAGAAGTAAATGATTTTCTGCCCTCATTTTAATGAGAGGGCATAACGTCTACACAGAGTAGTAAATAAACGATTTATACAAGATCAACATAGGAGAGGGGATGAGAAAACACACAAGAAAAACCAAGTGAATGAAGAATACATATTCACAAGGTTGCAACACGCTACTGGATGGCCAGCCCATTGAGTTAATTTAGCACGATACAGATATTAAGCACTGCAAACAGACAATGAGCTAAACAGGGGAGATGAGAAGGCTGGATTCCATTTGGGAAATGGTAATGTTTTCAATGATCACAATGATCACATTAACATTTTTCCAAGGGTGCTAGACTGCCTCCACTAGACCTTGAGATCCTTGAGAGCAGGACTGCCTTTCTCCTTCCTTGGAATCCCCGCATTTGGCATAGCACATATTTTATTGTTTCAGACATGTCTGACTCTTTGTGACCCTATTTTGGGGTTTTCTTGGCATAGACACTGGAGTGTTTGCCATTTTCTTCTTCAACTCATTTGACAGATGAGGAAAATGAGGCAAACAGGGTAAAGTGACTTGTCCAGGGTCACACAGTTAGTAAGTGTCTGAGGCCAGGGTTGTCTTCCTGATTCCAAGCCCCGTGCTCTATCCACTTCTCCACCTACATGCCCATAGCATATGGTAGGCACCTAATAAATGTTCACTGACTGACTGGACATCTAAATGCAGGATAGTGGGATCCTAAATTCTGAGCTGGAAATGACCCTAGAATTCATCTAATGTACTCTTATTTTACAGACAAGGAAACGGGCCCAATGAAGATGAAGAAATTTGTGTACAGTTAGTCACACTGATGGTAACATTAGAGGTGAGGTTAGAACCTGGTTGCTTTGGTATCAACATATATACTTTTTCTTTGTGACTCCCCACACCCTCATTAAGGTGAGAATGGGCTAAGAGTTCAGCTGTCAGAAGAAGCACCTCAACCAGTAAGATTCCAAACAACATGAAGCATCTTAGTGGAGGTCTCACTGTTTAGGCATCAAAGCTTGTTGCACATGAGTGCCCCCATTCCTTATTTATGAAATTGGGCAACCATCCACACCTCCACCTCCTTTCCTTTCTTATAACTGCTCAATGGCTACCTAGCCCTCTCAGGGATTTTTTTTTAAGTCATTCTGCTAGGGCATCCAATTCACTTACTGAGGTAAGAGTGTTGCAACAGTCAGTGATGTGTGTATGATGAGATAACTGGAACTGGAGAAGCCAAATAAAGACCTCAATAAATATTTGCTATTGCTCATGGAATTGTAGATATGAGTCATCACATTCAGACTCTTACCTGATATATGCATCTCCTCTGAGTATTCCTGGAAACTGTCATTCAACCTCTGTTGGAACCTACCCAAAGACAGAGCACTTACTACCTCACAAGACAGCTGGGTCCACTTTGACACAAAGTACATTGCCGTTAAGTCCTCCCTGTCACTTCTAGTCATTGATCCTACTTTTTCCTTCAGGATCAAATAAATGGATGCCTCTTTCTGCTGGAGAACTCTTCAAATACTTCAGTTTATTTAATTAGGCAAAAAAATTATTATTTTAATTTTTTTTTACATTTTTAAAGTTTTAAGTTCCAGGTTCTATTCCTTTCCTCCTCCTCCCTGAGATGGTAAGCAAAATTATATAGATTATACATGTGCAATTATGTGTAACATTTCTATAGTATTTATTTTGCACCATAAGATTTAATTTAAAAAAATTAAAGAGTGAAAAATAGCATGGTTCAGTCTGTATTCAAACAATATCAGTTCTTTCTCTGGAGTTGGACAGTATGTTTCATCATTAGTCTCTTGAGATTGTCTTGGATTGTTGTATTGCTGAGAAGGGCTAAGTTATTCACAGTTCTTCATCACATAATGTTGCTGTTACTGTGTATAAAGTTCTCATGGTTCTGTTCACTTTACTATGTTTCAATTCATGTTAAGTCTTTCCAGGTTTTTCTGAAATCATCCTGCTTGTCATTTCTTATAGCACATAATTTGCCACTGTGATCATTTACCACAGCTTCTTTAGCCATTCCCCAAAGGAGGGGCATCCAATTTTTAGCCACTACAAAAAGAGCTGCTATAAATAGCTCTGCACAAATAGTACCTTTTCCCTTTTTTAGATGTCTTTGGGATATGGACTTAGTAGTGATATTGCTGGATCAAAGGGTATGAACATTTTTATAGCCCTCTGGGCATAGTTACAAATTAGTTGGAATGATTGGATCAGTTCACAACTCCACCAACAGTATGTTAGTATTTCAATTTTCCCATATCTTCTCCAACATTTGTCATTTTCCTTTTCTGTCATATTAGTCAATCTCATAGGTGTGAGGTGGTATCTCAGAGTTGTTTAAATCTGAATTTCTCTATTCAATAGTGATTTAGAACATTTTTTTCATATAACTCTAGATAGATTTGATTTCTTTGTCTGAAAACGGTCTTTATACATGCTTTGACCATTTATCAGTTGGAGAATGACATTTTTTATAATTTTATAATTTTTATAAATTTGATTCAGTTCTCTATATGCTTGAGAAATGAGGCCTTTATCAAATATACTTGTTAAAAATTCACCTCCCCTCCTCCCCAGTTTTCTGCTTCCTTATAATTTTGGTTGCACTGGTTTTTCTTGTGCAAAAACTTTGTAAATTTTATATAATCCAAATTATTTATTTTATAGTCTGTAATGCTCTATCTTCTTTTGTCCTAAATTATTCCCTTATCCATAAATCTGAAAGATAAACTATTCCATGCTCTCTATAATTTGCTCATGGTATCACCCTTTATGTGTAAACCATGGAACCATTTTTATCTTATTTGGGTATACAGTATGAGATGTTAGTCTACACCTAGTTTCTGCCATATTGTTTTCTGGTTTTCCTAGTAGTTTTTTTTCTTTTATCAAATAATGAGTTTTTGTTCCAAAAGTTTGGATCTTTGAGTTTATCACATACTATATTACTATGATCATTTACCATAATGTAATTTGTACCTAATATATTCTGCCGATCCACCACTCTATTTTTTAGCCAGTAATAGATTGTTTTGATAATTACTACTTTTAGAATACAGTTTAAGATCTGGTGTGACTACTTCTTTCACATTTTTTTTTCAGTTTTTCCAGATGGATTTTGTTATTATTTTTTCTAGTTTTATATAACATTTTTTTTTGATAGTTTGACTGGTATGGCACTGAATTGATTAATTTGGGCAAAACTGTCATTTTTGCTATATTGGCTCAGCCTTCTCATGAGCAATTAAGATTTCCCTAATTGTTTAGATCTGTATTTATTTCTGTGAAAAGTGTTTTTATAGTTGTGTTCATAAAGTTCCTGGGTTTGTCTTGGCAGGTAGACTCCCAAGTATTTTATATTGTCTACAGTTATTTTAAATGTAACTTTTCTTTCTATCTTTTTCTGCTGGACTTTGTTGGTAATATACAGAAGGTTTTCATTTTAGGATCTCTTTCGGCAGTGATTGATGGATTCTTTCAATTTCCATTTTGTCCCCTGGATCTAATGTATCAGGGCAGCTTTTATTGATAATTTCTTGAAAGATGTTTTTCCAATGAGAAATTTCACATTTACTTCTATTTGTTTTTACTTTTTTCATTTTGTTTTATCATATTTTGACATCTCATAGAGTCATTAGCTTTCACTTGCTCAATTCTAATTTTTAAAGAATTATGTTCTTCAGTGAGCTTTTGTACTTCCTTTTCTGTTTGGCCAATTCTGTTTTTTAGGGAGTTATTTTCCTCAGTAAATTTTTGTATATCTTTTCCCATCTTTTTAACAATTTATTCATGATTCTTTTGCATTACTCTCATTTCTTTTCCCAGTTTTTCTTCTAGTTCTCTAATTTTCTTTTTAAAATCCTTTTTAAGCTCTTCCAGGAATTCTTTTTGGACTTGTGATCAAATTACATTTTTCTTTGAGACTTCACGTGTAGTCATTTTGATGTGTCCTCTTCTAAGTTTATGCCTTGATTCTGTCACCATAATAATTTTCTATAATCAAGGGATTTTTTGTTTGTTTCTTGTTTTTCCTCATTTTTTTCTGCCTTTTTTTGTGACACTGTTTTATGTGAGAGTGGGACTCTGGTTCTGCACTGTTCCAAGCTTTTTGTGATGGGGCTCAGGGTCTTACTATTGACTTTCACTGGGCTTCAGGGTTTAGCTGTTTGCTTTCACTGGAGGGTAGACTTCCCTTCTGGCTTTTACTAGAGAGTGGGACCTCCCTGTTGGTCTCCCCTGGGTGTGGGGTTTAGCTGCTGGACTGCTCCAGGGATAGGACCTTTCTGTTGCGTTGCAATTGTAACAGATCTTTTCTGGTGGCTGGCCCTGTTGCTGATCTTCTCTAGGGGTGGGGCCCTACTGTTGGTTTGCTATAGAAACAGGGTTTCTCTGCTGGCAGGCCCCAGGGGCCAGCACATTCATCAAGTCCAACAGTATATACGGTGCTCTGCACCCACAAGTGTCCTACTTCAGTAATGAAGGGAGAGGTGTTAATATAGATCTGTATTAAGAGCTTACTAGTGCAAAGTTCTAAGTGCTCTAAGCTATAGACAATTTAGAAAAAATATGACCCCTGTCCTCCTGAAGCTTACAGACTAGAAGATATTGTAGAGTTAGGAATGACACAGGACAATGACTTGATAACTGAGTAAATGTGGGAGAAAAGCTACACAGGCAGAAGAGTCAAATATAATACTCATCTCCACATTGGGTACACATTGTGCCCTGGGTCTATAATGCTCTTTCTCCTTGTTTCTGCCTCTTGGAATGTCTTGCCTTCCCCAAACCCTCTTAATTGCAGTGCCTTCCTTCTATTAATTATTTATCATTTCTATGTAGCTTGTTTTGCATAGATGTGCTTGCATCCCTCATTAGAGTATAAGCTCTTTGAGAACAGTCTTTTTGCCTCTTTTTTGTATTCCCAGTTTGGCACAGTGCCTGGAACAAAAGGTGCTTAATAAATGTTTGTTGGTGGATTGATTCAAAGTTGAGTTCAAGTGCAACCTACTGCATGAAGCCTTCCCTGATTCCCCAGCTGAGAATGCCATTCCCCAAAATTCTATCTTGTACTTAAAGTTTATTGTTGCACACATGTTGTTTCACCTGGGGGATGTAGGCTCCTCAAGGGAGAGTAGAGATGGTTTCGTCTTTGTCTTTGAATTCCCAGGACCCACCACCATGCCTGACACAAAGAAGGCATTAAGTGAATGCTGAGTGAATGATTGATTGCTTGTGTGTTAGTACTACCATTCCAGTTAGGCTGTCTTCCTTCTAAAATAAACATCCCTCCCTCACTCTCTGAGCCATTCTTATAAAATCAAATTCCCACACTTGTCACTGCCACTGACCATAATTTCAATTTGTCTGAGTCCCTCCAACAATGACATCTGGAACTGAAAACAAGGCTATTAAGCAAGAGAACCATCTCTTGAGTATCATGTATTTGTTGAGTATCAAGGGCTCACTGAGTTACGGTTTGAAGGGGCTCAAGGAGATCACTAAGTCTAACTACTTAATTTTACAGATGAGGAGACTGAGGCTCAGAAAAGAAATGTGCACTGGTCAGATGTGAATGGCAGAGCCAGGATTTCAATTCAACTTCTCTGGCTTCAAATGCAGGTGGGTCACTCTGGGTTACATTGTTCATGTTCCTCCCCACCCTCCCTTTTTCTGTCTTACTATAAAACACTCAACTTAACATGCCCTTTGGCCATCTCTCTGCCAAATCAGCCCCCTCACTGCCTTCAAGATCAGGTTCAAAAGTCCTCAAGTCACCATCCCTGTTTTAACACTTTACTCTGGATTCCATTTACCCTCCTACTATAAGAGAAATAGGTCCTGTTTAGGTGTTGTCAATTTAGGTGTTGTCATGGGGATAGGGGTGGGAGTGCAAGAAGGAATTAGGGAAACTACTGTGCCCTGGGCACTATATAGAGAGACTGGTATCTATGTAGGATAACTCCTCCTCAAGTCTGACCTCTACCAAGGCAAGGACATCCCCCAAAAAGATGCCCTTCTCTGAAGTGTTATGAAAGGGGACAAGAGAATGAGAAAACAGGGCCACTAAGCACATGCATATGAAACATCCTGAGTAAAGAAACTCCCCTACATGGTGCTGTGGAAAGAGAAGAGGAGAAGGAGGTAACTGGTCACTCATTGGCCTCCAGGAGCACAAGCATATGAAATATCCCAAGAAGAAAATGGCATCTCTCTAAATATGTGTGTAGAGGGAATAGGGAGCCAAGGCTTGACAGGGAGCCAAGAGTTCAACCTAGAGGGCATACTAGATGGCAAGACATAAAAAGGGCATAGGAAGGGGACCATGCCCAAGTCACAGCTTAGCTATTCTTTGTCCTTCTGTGCCACCTTAAATGGGGGACCTCTTAGGTTTCTTCTAGCTCTAATAATCTGATTCTCAAGTGTTCTACATTGGATTTCTTTCAATACAAAGTCTTTCCTAATGTCCCCAATGGCCAATACCATTGCTTCCCGTTTGTTCTTAATATATCTGTGCATTGCATTCATAGTGATAATAACAGGTTACATTTCTATAAGGCATTAAGATTTGGAAAGCACTTTACAATATCTTCCCAATGACCCAGTGAAGTAAGTGTTATTATTACTTTTATTTTACAGTTGAAGGAAAAGAAGTTGACAAAGCTTAAGTAATTTACTCAGGGTCACATAGTTGTAGGTGTTTGAGGCAAGATTCGAACTCAGGTCCTCCGTCCCCCATTCACTATGCCACCTAGCTCCTTGTGGATAGGGATGGTTTCATTTTTGTCATTGTATGTACAGCACTTTGCACAATACGTGGCACACAGAAGAAACAATAAATATTCATGTAGTGATTGAGTAATAGAAGGTCCTACAAATGAATCTTATGAGGATAGCAGTAGGAACAGAATTCCAGCATTTCTAGCTATCCAATCTCAAATGGAAAACAAGGGACATGACCCTGGGGCTGAGAGACTAAGAATGGATGGCACCCTCCTCTGTGACCTGAATGGGCAGATAAATGGAGGGCCTTCAAATGATGTATCTCAGGCAGGAATCCAGAGATGGGTTAGCTTGTGGGTCATCCCCACTCCACTCCACCCCACCCCACCCCCATCACACCTAAGCCACTGACCTACCAGAAATATTGAGAGTCCAGAAGAAGGTCTTGGTTCCCTCCAACTCCAAAAAGGACACACAAATCAACTGACTTTTAGCCTCTTGGGAACACAGGAGACACAAACACGCCAACTCTGGATGAGTTAGGAAGCTTCCTCAGCCCCAGGGCAGAACACATTGAATTCAGCTCCAGGAAAGAAAGGCCAGGTGCTTAGATTGGGCAAGGTCGGAGTTCCTTGGGGCAATGATTTGTTATTAAAATAAGTACCCGGGTCTGCAACCTCTAAATTAACCCTTAAGAACCAAAGAAGTGAGGCTTATATTTGTAGAAGTGAATTCAAAATAAGGTCCCTTTAGGTTGTCTGGCCTTTTGGCTCTGATTGGTGAGCCTGCCTTTCTGCCTCCACAACCTCAAAGGATCATTTATTTAAAGCTAAGAGAAACCACAGAGGTCATCTAACACAACCACACCATTTTACAGAAAAGGAAACTGAGGCTTTGTGAGCCTTCACAAAGGCTAAGAGACTTCTCCAAGGTCAAACAGGCAGTAATAGAGTCAGAAATCAACCCCAAGTCCTAGAGTCACAGATTTCAAGGTAAAATGGAGCCTGAAGGTTGTTAGAGAAAGAGCAAACACTTTCATTTTACAGATGGGGAAACTGAGACACAGAGAGGTCCAAGAATCATAGATTCTGATCTGTCAGGGCCCTCAGATGCCATCTAATCCAATCTCCTCATTTTACAGCTGAACTGAAACCCAGAAGTTCAAATGAGTTGTCCAAAGTCACATAGGTAAATAGAGGCAGAGCCAAATCAATAGTCTTTCTACTATATCCACATGTCTCAGAAAAGGTGAGCATTTTCTTAACTCCAGCAAATCTGCAAACATTTATTAAACACCTACTAGGTGCCAGACAATAGGGATACAGAGTAAAAAAAGGAATCAAGTCTTTGTCTTCAAGAAGCTTATATTCTAATGGCAAAGATGATATGGACAATATGGACGAATGAGTGCATATGGATAACAGGTTTTTAAAATAATTAGAAGATAATTTTGGAGAATAAAGTATTAACAGCTGGGGGAAGCAGAAAACTTTCATACAGAAGGGAACCATGGGGACACCTTTACGCTTAGGTAATCATTGAGGTCTCAGTTGAGTTAGCAACATAGACTTATGGTGTCTGCTGCCAATGCCACTGGTGAAAATGGTAGCATCTTATAAAAATAAAAGAAGTGATAAAGGTCTGAGTTTATAAGAGTATATTTCTCATATAATGAAGTAAAAGTGGACTGTGAGAAAAAAGAAAAATCCACCTGAGTACAAAACAGTTAAACTGAAAATACAAAAAGTCAAAATGGAAAAATTCCAGCTCACTGGGTTTTATTTCTCAGAGGAACCAAGAAGCAGCCTTGAAATCATGCTAAAGGAATGAAAAATGAAAATCAGGTGTCAGCAGAGCAATGATGAAATATCAGCATGGACAAGATACTGTTTACTACAGGGAAGAAGACTGCCTACGTGGCTGCGTGGTGGGCACTATAGCGGGCCATTGGCAGCATCCTGCTTACCTGGCTGCATCCAATCCCTGGAACCTGCTACATCACCAGTCTGCCTGTATCTAGAACCAAGGCACTATTTACACAAGTCCCTCTGAGTTTTTACTGACATAAGTTCAACGTCATGCCATTTCTAGTCCCATTGTTCAACACTGAATGCTGATATTTTGACAGAAATCAAAGGCATATTTGTACAATGGCTTCTGTTGAAAGTCCAAGGGACTCAATTCCCAGACCAAACTGATTGTCTTCAAATATAAGTGCCAAACCTCTTCACTTGGTCTGATGCAAGATAAAAAGGACAAATGGCCCTCCCTCATTCTCAAGTGTGCAAAGGAAACAAGGATAAACAGTCACTTTCTGAATCTGGAACCTCCAGGCGTGCAGCTATCTGGAGATCGATTTTTTAAAAGAAAAAAAAATCAAATGCTTTCCCTCAGGTATCCCAGAGAACTGCCCTGGGGACTCGGCAGTTGTCTTCCAACAGACCAAGTGCTACCATATGAAAAAGAAGTTATACTTATGCTGCTTGACCCAGGTACTGGGGAGCCAAAGACAAAATGCAAAAGTACCTACCCTGGAGAGGTTTACATTCTACTTCTCTGGGTAAGGGTAAGCTTTTAAAACATCATGCTTCAAGTTGTAGTGTAAGGAATAACTTGTCAATAAGATAACTTTCATCCTAGGTCACTTACCTCCTTGACTAACCCAGAATCCTTTGCACCCCAAAAGGACACAAAAACCAATAAAATTTCACACAAGAACTTTTCACACTTCTGGATACACAGAAGCAGTGGGTTCAGCCTGGATCAAAAGTAGTCAGTTGAGTCAGATCAAAGGATGAAGGATAACATTATTCTTCCCTACCCCACCCATCAATCTTTACTGCACTGTCTAGCGGACTATAAGGTCAATGAGTGAGCAGTGTGTTAGGGTAACTAGTACAACCTTAGGCTGCATGAAAGACACATAGTATACAGGGCTAGGGTGGTGTTGGTCTTGCTGTGCTCTTCCCCAACCCATCCACATCCAGATTATTGTATTCAGTTGTGGGGGGTTACATTTTAGCATGGACATTGATAAAATGGTCCAGAGAAAGGCAGATAAGGTGAAGGAGGGCCTCAAGATCATTTCCCACAAGACCTGGTTGAAGGACTGGAGATGTTTAAGCTGAAGAAAACTCAGTTGTCTTCAAGCATTTGAAAAGCTGAAGAACAAATGACGTTTTTTCTACTTGGTGCCAAAGGGTGGAAGTAGGAAAAAGGGTCAGAAGTTGCCAAGAGGGAATTTTCAGCTCAATACAGAGAAAACTTCCTAACAATAAGAACTGCCCCAAAGTGGGATAGCTTGTCTTGGGAGGTAGTGGGTCCTACTTGAGCAAAGACTGGGCAGCCCCTTGCGGGAGGTGGTCTAAAAAGAATTCCTTTTTTCCCATCCACTGAATTTATGACTTCATCATTATAAGTATCCCTACCTACCCATACTGAATGGTCTTTTTCTCTGCATCTGCTGATGTCATGAAACCTTTGGGCAGCCAGGTGAAGCCTGTGAACTGTATCTTAGAATAATGGTTTTATAAGCATAAACTATATAGGATTGCAAAAATATTTAATTATATGGAAATATACTTATCAATTTTTTAAATAAGAGCAGAATTTAAGACTACCTCAAAGGATCAATCTGGGTCAACTGACACAAAGAAATATTTTTAATCCATAAGTGAATCAATAATAGAGATAAGATAAAAAAATTTATTCCAAAGTAAAATTATAATAAAAAATTTGTATCAATTGATGTGCCTGATTCTTCTAATGATGAGAACCTCTATAAAGAGTTACCTGGGACACCAAAAAGTTAAATGACTTGCCCAGAGTCACACTGCCCATATATATCAGAAGCAGAGTCTGAACCCAAGTCTTTCTGGCTAAGAAGACAACTCTCTACTCGCTATGCCATGCTGCAACTCCATAGAGAGGAATCTCGCTCATGTATGGGCTAAACACAACCTTCCAACACAGCAGTTTTCTGATTCTCTGACTGGGTCATCAACTCCTGTGGGGGTAGGCACCATTAGGCAATGAGTTTGCCTTGCAAGTGTCTCTGCTCTGGCTATACCCAACAAGACAATGTGACCCTCACAGAAGGCTGTGTCTCCCTGTGACGTAGCATGGAGAGTTATACCTGCCATTGTCTTCACAGCCCTCATTCATAACAGCTTTTTGATTGTTTACCTGTAGCTCAGAGATGGGCACACAACTGAATGCCCCCTGAGGCCACCCATCTTTTCCATGGCTCACCAAAAACTATGTCAGCACCAGGGCCAGAGGCTTGCCTACTGCTTCAGGCTTGCCTGATAGCTTCGAAGCTATACAGATCATACCATATGCCCTGCTGTAACAATGCTTTCATCACCCAGTTAGATCTGTCTCACATGTTCCTTGTAGACAAAAGGCAGTTTTACTGTTATAACTTACTGTTATAACTTAAACTGTTATACATACTGTTATAACTTAAACACTCCCTTTTTTGTTTCCTTCCCTTTTTATTTAATATGAAAGAAAGGTTGCCTTTCTTTATCATTTTTACCCAGTATAATGACATCTCTCTGGCCTGACCTTCAATTTACCATCTGGTCATAAAAATCTGGTATTCTAATTTAAAAAACCAGTTTAACAGGACCTTTGAAATGCTGTTTGTTCCTCCTAACCCTTATCACCCGTGGCTCTCACCCAGAAATGAACAGGCTGTACCCATGCTGTTTCTGACAGATTCTAGTTCCCTATGTCCCAAAAGCTCAGTAGATCAGCAATGTACAATCTGAACGTGCTTTTCTACTGATACTGGTTTTATTGGATTATTCACTGATTGCCAAAATAGATACAAATGCAATCTAAGCCTCTACATGGTTTCATCGGCCCCTGAGGAGCTACTGGTCAGCAATCACATGGGAAGGGAGTAATACTATGAGGGGAACAAGACAAAGTCCCTTATGTCACACAAAATGATTCAGTTAATACTAAACAGCAAGTGCCAGAAATCACTGGCAGAAACAATCACAAAGGAAAAACAGAAACAATCACAAAGATAGTTGGGGGTGGGCAGGGTGTGGGGGGGTAGATGATGGTGGATATCATAGAAGGAGGAAAAGGGGTTCCTATAGGAAACCAATGAAATATAGGGTTTTTTTAAATTTTATTTTTCATTTTTAACACAGTTTATAACAGATAAAACAATGCAGACTTTTGGTCAAGTGATACTTCTTTTTAAAGTATTTACAATATGGACCACAAAAGAATTCTTTTTTAAACATTAACCGACTGAGACACAAATAATATTTATGTTTGCTAACTTCACAAGCTCCTGATCTAATTGTCTCCACAGTATTACTAAGAATTAAAGGACCCTAACTTATTGTTGTTGGAATAAAGTCCTAAGCCTAATAGCTTAATTTTAGACTTAACCTCAGATGTTCCTCTGCCAATAATCTATAATTTAATAGATCTGGTATAAGCTTACAAACCTTTTGACTATGGGAAATTGCCACCAAGAGTAGGGACATTGCAGGGAAACCATATCTCCCCAACTTCATGTCAATTCTAGGCAGGAGTAGATTGTCAACTTGCATTCAGTTAGGCTTAAAGTCTGCCAGGTGTCAGTGGGGAAATTGAGTCAGGAGAATCCTACCTCAGCCCAGGCTGAACAGCTGCTCTCCCACCCTTCCCATGAGATCACCTATTGCAGTTCATACCAGCATCTCACAGGCTTACTGGCATTATGGATTGGAGACTCAGGCTGCCTTTCTTGCTGTCCATACCTGGAGTTAGACTCAGAAGAACAGTCACTTAATAGTCTCATAGCATCTAAAAATAACAAGTTCCAATAACCAACTTTCAAATATGATTATAATTTCACTTTGGCTAAGGAACATCTTTTGAGGCAAGTCTTAAGTAGCTTATATGTCTTTCCATACATGTTCTAGTTCCTGATTAAATGGCGTTCATAAAATCAAATTCACCATTAACTTTAATTTAATTACTTAACTTAAATTAATTAATTAATTAACCTTAACTTTTCCATCAATGCCAAACTTTATCTGAGATTACCTTCCTCTAGAAAATTTAGAGTAAAATTCTTTTCCCCAAACTAAAGATACCATTGATTTATTCTCAGTAATTAATTCAGTCAATTGTTTTAATACTAATTGCTTTTACCTCACTTTGTAACATGCCCAATTTTTCTCCCCATCACTCCCCTCCTCCTGCTTCTCAATACCCTGCATTCTGATTACTCCTTCCCTCAATGTACCCTCCCTTCTATCATACCCCACTGTTCCCCCATCCCTATCCTCTCTCCTTTCTTGTAGGGCAAGACAAATCTCTATATCCCATTCCCTGCACTTCCTATTTCCTGATTAAATGCAACAAAAATTCTCAACATTCATTGCCAATACCTTGAATTCCAACTTCTTTCCTTCCCCCCTCCCCACAACCCCACAGAAGGCAAGCAACCCAATACAGAATAAATATGTGTCATTTTGCAACAGACCTCTACAATATTCATGTTGTGTAATACCAACTATATTGTCCTCTGTCCTACTCTATCCCTTCTTATTTTTCCCCCTCAATTGACCTCGTCCCTTCTCAAAAGTGTTCATTTCCAGTAACTCCCTTCTCCCATCTGCCCTCCCTTCTATCACTCCCCTCATCCCACCTGTCACCTCCTCCCCCACTTTCCTGTGGTGCAAGATAGATTTTCATATCAAATCTAGTGAGCATGTTATTACCTCCTTCAGACAACACACAGAGAGATTAGCTTCACCTTTCCCCTCTCCCCTCCTCCCCTTTCTCCTCTATTGTACCAGATCCTTCTTATCTTTTCTATGAGTTATAGCCTGCCGCATTCCATTTTTCCCTTTCTCCTCTTGGTATCTTTCTCCCTCACTCCTCAATTTTTATTTTATTTTATTTTATTGTGTGGAAATCATCTCTTCTGATTCAACAGACCCTGTACTCTCTGTCTCTATATGTGAATGTGTGTGTGTGTGTGTGTGTGTGTGTGTGTACAATCTCTCCATCTACCCAAATACTGGGTAGATGAAAAATTCAGAAAAAGATTCAAGTTATAAATATTTTCTTTCCATGTAGTAATGTAAACAGTTCAGCTTTAGAAAGTTTTTTTTTTATGATTTTTCTTTCCTGTTTACCTTTTCATGCTTCTCTTGATTCTTGTATTGTAAAGTCAAATTTTCTATACAGATCTGGTCTTTTCCTCAGTATAAATGATTGAAAGTCCTCTATATCATTGAATGACCATTTATTCCCTTGAAGTATTATACTCAGACCTGCTGGGTAGGTGATTCTTGGTTTCAATCTCAGTTCCTTTGACCTCTGGAATATCCCATTCCAAGCCCTTTGATCCCTTAATGTAGAAGCTGCTAGATCCTGTGTTATCCTGATTGTATTTTCATAATACTCAAATTGTTTCCTTCTAGCTACTTGCAGTATTTTCTCCTTGATCTGGGAACTCTGAAATTTGGCCACAATATTCCTAGGAGTTTCTCTGTCCAGATCTCTTTCAGGAGGTGATCAGTGGATTCTTTCAATATTTATTTTGCCCTCTGGTTCTAGAATGTCAGGGCAGTTTTCCTTGATAATTTCATGGAAGATGATGTCTAGGCTCTTTTTTTGATCATGGCTTTCAGGTAGTCCCATAATTTTTAAATTGTCTCTCCTGGTTCTATTTTCCAGGTCAGTTGTTTTTCCAGTGAGATGCTTCACATTATCTTCTATTTTTTTAAACTTTTGGTTTTGTTTTCTAACTGCTTGGTTTATCTCATAGTCATTCATTTCCCTGAACTCAATTCTCTGTTTCAACGAATTATTTTGTTCAGTGAACTTTTGAACCTTCTCCCCCATTTGGCTAATTCTGCTTTTTAAAGCCTCCTTCTCCTCATTGGCTTTTTGGACCTCTTTTTCCAATTGAGTTAGCCTCTTTTTAAAGCTGTTATTTTCCTCAGCATTTTTTTGGTTCTCCTTTAGTAAGCTGCTAACTCATTTTTCAAGCTCTTCTGAGTCCTGTTAAAGTTTCCTTTGGAGGCCCTGGAGGCAGGGGCCTTGACTTCCTCTGACAGTATGCCTTGTTCTTCCTCATTCGAAAGGATCAGGGGAGATACCTGTTCCCTAAGAAAGTAACCTTCTATGGTCTTATTTTTTTCCCTTCTTTGGGCATTTTCCCAGCCAGTTACTTGACTTCTGAGTTTCCTCTCCACAATCACCTAGCCTTTGGTTCCAACAAGCCAGCATGGGAGGCTGAGATTCAGATGAGCTTGAGCTGCTCCGATCCCTCAGGGGCTTTTCTGGGGAGGGCAGGGCCACTATTCAGTGTGAGATTAAGATCAGCTGCTCAGGTGGGGGCAGGGCTGCCACATAGGGCTCAGTTCCCTGAGGGGCCTTAAGATGAGACCCTCAACAATGGATGCGGGCCCTGGGAGCCCCCCGTTCACTGATGCCTCCACTGCCTGAGGAGGCCCAAGCTATGGGGACACCCTGCGCCCTTCTCGGCCAGCCAAAAAAACCCTCTCACTGACCTTTAGCTCCTGTGAGTTGAGGGATCTGCATTGCCACTGGAGACCCCATCCCTGAAGCCTGCTTGTTTCTGCTCCTCCCAGTGCTGTGTGGCCAAAGCTGGGCTGGCCTCTGCTCTGTGTCTGGTGAGACAGAGGTTTCCTGTCGGTCTTCCAGGTCATTCTGGGCTAGAAATCTCCTCCACTCCATTGTTCTGTGGCTTCTGCTGCTCCAGAATTCATTGAGAGTTCTTCCTTACAGGTATTTTATGAGCTGTGGGGTAAGAGCTAGTGTATGTGTGTCTCTCTACTCCACCATTTTGGCTGTCTAGACCTATAGGTTTTAACATAAGCTCAGACATACAAGGAATACAAGGGTTTGGGAATCCATCTCCTTCATAGAGAAAAACTATTTCCTAATTGCATTACAATAATGAAGCTTGGCTCCAAAGACAGGAGGAAATGAATCTCCCTCCCTTCTATGCAGAGGTGGCAGACTATAGAAAATTGTGTATATGGTCAAACTTGGTGGTGTTAGTTAGAATAGTGAACTGCTTTTCCCCTTTGTCAGAAGGTAAGAGGGAGAGAAAAAAGGGTGGGAGGGAGAAAAAAGAAGGAAGGATAGAAGGAAGAAAGGAAGGAGGGAAAGAGGAAGAAAGGGAGGAAGAGAAGGGAGGGTGGGAAAGAGAGAATGAGAAGATGGGAGGGAAGAAAGGACGGAAGGAATGGAAGGGAGGGAGGGAGAAAAAGGAGAAAAGACAGAAGAAAGGGAGAAGAGAAATTGTAGCAAATCATATGTCTCTTTACTGTTTCATATAAAAGCCTCTTATATGAGAACGCGGATTCTCACTCACACTTGGTTCTTATTAATACAAGACAATCTTCCTTTATATCTGCTCTGATTCCCTTGGGGTTGAGAAGGAAAGTTCACAACCTGCAAACCTTAACCACATTTCTATGCTGGTTCCTATGTTCTCCATCTCCCCCAAATTTCCCAGTTCTTCTCCCTGTCAAGATCCTGGGGTTTCCCTAGACATCACCTCCATGGACTTTATCCTACTTGAAGCACCACCTCAGAACTGCACAATCAATCTTCTACCCTGGGGCATGTGGTGAATGAGTTAAGTCATTCTGCTTTTTCATCTGTGGTCTATCCAATGGCCTGTGACCAGTTTTTAATTGGCCACTTCCCCTGCTGTAGAAGCAGTATGAGCCAAGAGACCAAAGATTAATTTTTAAGTTGTAATCATTCCTTCCTTCCTTCCTTCCTTCCTTCCTTCCTTCCTTCCTTCCTTCCTTCCTTCCTTCCTTCCTTCCTTCCTTCCTTCCTTCCTTCCTTCCTTCTTTCCTTTCATTCATTCATTCTTCCTTCCTTCTTTTCCAACTATTAGTTCATATCTTTTATCTATCTATTGGGAAACGACTTTTGGTCATACATACTCACACACATGTTAATTGTTTATATATCTTGAATCCCAAATCCTTACCATGGACATTTAATACAAAGATGTTTTCCCATTCAAATAATTCCCTTCTTCTCTGAGGTACATTATTTGGGTCCGTGCAGAAGCTTTTCAGGTATAGCAATCCAAATTATCTATTGTATTTTTGTTATAACCTCTACCTCTTGTTTGGTTAAGAATAAATCTCCTACTCACAGCTGTCAGAGGTATATGATCTGTTTCTCTAATTTTTAATAGTCTGATCTTTCATATTAAAGCCATGTCTACACGTAGAAGGGATTGTGGAGTGTAGTATAAGGTACAGGACAAAGCCAAATTTCTGCTAAACTACTTTTTAGCTTTCCCAGCAGTTCTTAAGCAGTTGGGAGTTCTTTTTTAGTCAATTATCTTTTCCACTCGATTGCCTACAGTTATTGATGTCTATTGTTTTGGATTCTCCTTTGTCTAGTTTGTTTCATTGATCTCTATTTTTTAACTACTACCAGATAGTTTTGATGACTGCTAATTTATAACATAGTGTGAGATCAGAATTTGCTACTTTCCCTTCAACCTTACCTCTTTTAAGGACTAAGTTTTTTAACAGAGGCTAGCAAAGCTAAATTAGGAAAGGACTGCTGAGCAAACTCTCTCATTGAAACAGCCTAGGGTTATCTTCCTTTCCACTGGCCAGGAAACTCAAGAGTTTTGATCAATGATCTTCTTAACTTTAGGGCATACCAAAGTCATTGACTTCTAAGAATTGGTTGACTCAAGAAATAACAAGGTGACAATGAAACTTAGAGAATCATGAAAGAAAGGTCAACTGGAGTTCCACTTTGTTTTTCTTTCCTCAGATACGACTGACAGAAGTTCAAGTGACAAAGGAGAAAAACAAAGGAAATGAGCTTACTGATAATCTATGACTATTCATGCCTGTAAGTGTGTGTATTCATCCTTCGTTGCCAAAGAAGACCATGCCATCAGACAAATAATGACATGACTTGTGCTTGACTTTGTTTTTGAGTGAGGGAGGGCTGTGCAGGTCACTAGCCTCACTTTTCCTCCAGAGCCATCTGAATTCAGTGACCAGATATTCATCAGGATGACTGGAGATGACCCAGGATGAGGTAATTGGGGTTAAGTGACTTGCCCAATGTCACACAGCTAGTGAGTGTGAAGTCTCTGAGGTAAGATTTGAACTCAGGTCCTCCTGACTCTTGCACTAGTACTCTATCCACTGCACCACCTAGCTGCCCCACCTGTGAGTGACAAATATAGTAGGATACCCTAGAATTTTTAAAGGGGCATTAAGGAATCAACAACACTGCTGCTAATGCTTTACGACTATTTTATGGAATAAACAGACAACAGGAAACTGTCAGGAGTACAATTCATGCAAAAAGAAAGGACTATATCATCTAAAGAATTCTTGCCCCATTTAGTGGTGGGATTTTATTTTTCTTTAATACTCTCTGAAAAGAGAGACACTTAGATAGGAAGCTACCTTGAAGCCAGAAAGGCTTGGGTTCAAATCAAGCCTTCAATACTTACTGGCTGTGTGATGCTGGACACTTAACTTTACAGTGCTCTAGATCAGGGCTTCTAAAACTTTTTCCCTAAAGACCCCTCTCGTCCTATTTCAGCAGCATTAGTTGGCGTTGAGTGGCCTGAGGGCATGTGCAGTGCAAAGTGCACATACTTTGTGTTCAGAACCAAGGTTGCAGTGGAGATCTCCAATGCAACATGGGCAAACACTGTCAGAAACACCTGGGATTCATTAGGCATTTGATTTTTAATTAATATTTGGTCCTTGCATGTTCAGGAACCTTCTACTGTTGCCAAACTTTTCATGATCCCATACGGATCACCCTATAAGAAGTGCTGGACAGCTCCCTAAGGTTGTAAGTTGTGGAAAAGATGCTGACTGCATTGGTGAAGAGAGTTTCCCCACACTGAGAAAGCAATCACATCACTGTTTTAGTCCCTCTTAGAGGCAGTATAGTGCAGACAAGCACAGAAACTGTTCCAACTATTTTAGGAAGCAATGGCAGACTATGTTAAAAAAAAAAAGTGACTGAAATGTTCATACCTTTTGATTCAGAGATAGCACTGCTGGGCGTATACCCCAAGGTAGTCCTACCCATGGAAACCAACATATTTGTAGCTGCAAAGAGCTAGAAACAAAGGAGGTGCCCATTCATCAGGAAATGGCTAACCATATTGTGATCACTGAATAGAACGGAAAATTATTGTTCTGTAAGAGATGATTGTAATGAGTTCAAAGAACCACAGTAAGACTTCGAACTGGCAAAAATTTACCATCTGGTTCTGCTGCATGTGCTTACTTATGTATGTGTTGCCTCTCCTATTAGTGAGTTCCTCAAGGGCAGGAAGTAAGTGCTAAATAAATGCTTGTTGATTGATAATATCAACTGATGCAGAATGAAGTGAGTAGAACCAAAAAAATCCCAAAAAACTATGCAATGACTATAACAAAGTAAGAGGAAAGAATACGGTGCAATTATCATGACCAAGCTCATGCCCCAAAAAAGACCTATGGAAATGTCCCTCCCTGCCTTCTTTGCAGGTGTTGGGGAAGGACTGTGGGTATGGAACACTGCATATACCATCAGACTTGGTATCATTTCGTTTCAATGATCTGCTTCTCCAACCCACTCCACACCCTTTTAAAGTTCTTTTTTATGAGGAATGGCTTTCTGGATGGGAAGGGGACTTATATTAAGAAATGAACATGATATAAAAACAAAAGATGACCATTGTTTTTAGACACTAAAGTACAGTGGTACTAAGGTAAGTGGCACAGGATGCCTTTACAAGTTATGAATTCCCGAGTCAATCATATTTGGTGTAAGGGGAATCTCCTCTTCCCCATAGAGGTAAAACCTTGTTACAAGGGACATCAGGGATAACACTAAAGGGGAAAATGATAAAACATACCTTGAGAAGGAGAGGAAAGAAAGAGGGACAGTTCCCACTTTGATCATCTTAATGTGTAGGGAGAAGACAGAGTTTATTATATTCATTTGTCTTACAGCTTTTTATAGTACCAGGCAGGGAAATGTTTTCCTTTTCTGAGTGCCCTTCATCCTCATGTTGTCTCCCTGAAACACTGCCCATTGCTAGCTTACAACCACCAGTCTCTGTGACCCCAATCTCCTGAGCTCTACAATAGTCTTAGATTACAAACAATTTTAAGCCAAGAAGAAAACCCAAGGCTTGAGGTTCCTAGGCCTGTCTGTTATCCTTGAGCTCTTCAAAGTAAAGTACAGCTCTGTCCCTAAATAATTCAAAAGCGTTGCTGTGGTTACCACAGTGTCCAGGGAGTAAGATTTCTCAGTGAGATGACTGCTTCTACTCCCAAGGAAGGTAAACCTCTCCATCTGTCCAGAAACACTAGAGTTGGGGTTTTTCATCATTTAAAGAGTGAGCCTGCAAGCATGGCTAGAGACTGAAGTCTTATTCCTACAGCCTTCCCTCAGCCACTGCCAAGGGCATACATAACTAGGTAGTAGTCAATGGGATACATCTACCAGACACAGGGTGACTCTTTTCCCAAAGTTCCTCAATGACAATAACTGTATCAACTCTTTTAGAATCCCAGCTCCTAGAAAGTGGGGACTGTGATTTTTTTTTTTGTCTCTCTAACACTTACCATAGTACACGACTGAGAACAGGTACGTAAAAATTCATACTGATGGATTGAATTAATTGATCTTGGTGGTTGTCCAGTCTAACTTGAACTTGAAGAAGTCTCTCTATGACTTCTACAAAAAGTGGCCATCCAGCTTCATTTGGAACATTTCCAGTGACAGAGAGGTCACTATTTCCCCAGGCAGCTCTTTCCACTTTGAGATAGGAATAATTGTTAAGACAGTTTTTCCTTACACCCAATCAGAAATCTGCCTCTCAAATTTCCACCCACTGCTCCTATTTCTGTCCTCTAGAGCCAAGGAAAACATCCTGATCCCTCTTCCACATGACTGCCCTTCAATTACTTGATCACCATTATCATGTTCCTGACCCACATCCCAGTCTTCTCTTCACTAGGCTAGCACCCCTGTGTCTCCAACCAATTTTCATATGGTGGGGCCTCCTTTGCCTTTATTGTCCTTTTCATGATCATGGTCCTCAGGCCCAAAGCCCCTTGGGAGTAAGATACTTTCCTTCCTTGACCTATCCCCAATGCTCAGTACCCATATGTAGTCACTGTTGGGTAAAGATTGGTTGGATGGAAATTTGGTAATTTTTGTTTATCCTGGAGAGGAGTGGTTGGGAGGAGGGTCCACAGACCACACAGGTAACACAAAATTTTCTGATGATACCTCTATACCCAGCCCTCTTAGAATCCCCTCTCCTTCACCTATTCAAATCTTACCTACCCTGCATAGCATAGCTCTACTTCTACCAGCTCTTCAAAGCCTTCTGCCCCAGCCTACAATGAATTGCTCCTTCTCTGAATGCCTATGAGACCCAAAATCTGTATCTCAAAACCCAGAAGCTTATCCTTCACTGTCACATTTGTCTCTTCTTGTTTCATGTATAGACCTTGCCTCATCCCCCTCCCATGCTATCCACCTACACATCTATTAGCTGCTTGAGAAAAGAATCAGTATCTTCTCTTTCAAGTCTCCTGGCCCCAGTAAAAAGGAACATAGACTTTAGGTATAGGAAAAATAAATGCTCAATAAGAAACTACTTGATTGATTAATTAATGATATTTATAACCAAAAAAAGAGCTTTTGATTGATTAAAAAATTCTCTTACAATGGGACTGAACTGAGAAACAGTAGCCACTTCTGAAAGGACATTTGGATTTTGTAAGAAGAGGAGGCAATATGGTACCATGGAGAGAGAATTCCAGCTTGCCCACTGTGTTATCTTGGGTAGGTCATTTAACATCTCTTATTTCTCAGATTCCTCATTTATAAAATGAAGAGGCTGGGCAAGATGAATTTGAAGGTCCCTTCTAACGCTAAATCTATGATGTTGGGATAGTCTTTAGTCCAGTCTTCCTTCTGATACTGACTTCTGGTGTACCCTGAAGCAAAGCACTTCCCACATCCCTGAAGTTCTCTCTCATCACCAGTAAAATGGGGGAGGGGAGGGTTGGCATTCTGGAGAGCAATTTGTAATTATACAAAGAGAAACGACTATTATCTCCATTCTTCCTGACCCTGAGATGCTATGTGAGGCACCCCAACAAGGTCAATGACAAAAGGGATGGCACTCAAATATTATACATGGATATGTATACACCAAAACCCTATTCATAGAAACAATCTTTACAGTAGCAAAGAACTGGAAATGAATTGATAGACAATAACTGGGAAATAGCTAACTAAGTTGTGGTATAAAAACATAGTACAGGTATGTTCTAAGAAATGGTAAAGGATAAAGAGAAGCTTGGGAAGACTTCCATAAACTGATGCAAAGTGAAGTACACAGAACCAGGAAAGCCATATTCGCATAATGCTTACCACAACCTAGTTATGTAGTAAAGGGTAAAAGTCATAATAACACAATGAAAATAGAATCCTGGGACATCATGATGACCAACCTAAGTCCCAAAGAAGAGACATAAGAAGATCTTTCCCTGCTTCTTTTTAGAGCTGGGGGACTGTGAGTGTAGAACACCAAATATAATGGCAAGCTTTTTCCATGTGTTGTTTAGTTTTATTGACCTTTCTTTATCCTTTTAAAATTCTTCATTATAAAGAATGGCTCTCTGGGAGAGCAAAGGGATATACTGGAAAATGTAGATGATGTAAAAACACAAGATAGCAATACAAAAAAAAAGTTTTTAAATGAGGGGGTAGTTTAAAAAACTAAAAGACCCTTCTGTTCCTGCCCACTTTAAATGCAAGACTCAATGATCTAGTAGCATGTGTGTGTTCATCCTTCATTGGCAAAGAAGACCATGCCATCAGAGAAATAATGACATGACTTGCACTTGACTTTGTTTTGAGTGAGGGAAGGCTAGCAGCAGCGATACTGTACAATGACTAACTGTGAATGACTTAGCTATTCTCAGTAATACAGTGATCCAAGACAATTCCAAAGGACTCATGATGAAAAATGCTATCCACCTCCAGGGAAATAACTGATGAAGTCTGAATGCAAATCCAAATATACAATTTTTCACTTAATTTTTTTGTTGCTTTTTTCCTTTCATGTGTTACTTCCTTTACAACATTAATATGGAAATATGTTTTATATGATAGCACATATATAACCTATATCAAATTGTTTACTGTCTTAAGGAAGGAGGGAAAATTTGGAACTTAATATTTTTAAAAAATAAATATTAAAAATTATCTTTCCATGTAATTGGGAAAAATAAAATACTATTTTTAAAAAAGACTCAATGATGTAATGGAAAATGGGAAGTAACTGTGACAGTGGAAAGATCATGGCACAAGGAGTGAGGTAAATTGTCCTCTGGTCTGCGCTGTCAGAACCTAGTCTTAGTTTCTTTACCAATGAGGAGACTGGCTTGCCTTCCAGCTCTTATATTCTAAGAATCAGGTATTGGCCATGGTGGTAAGAATATGCTACAGTTTGTATCGTTGATGTGGGCTATAGAATCAGACAGTGTCAGAACTGGTGGGTCACTTAGTCCAATTCAGAGCAAAAAGGAAATCCCACTCTAACATAACCAGCGAGTGTCCATCTGATCTTTGTTGAATCCTTTCAGAAAGGGGAACTCTGAAGCAACATCTTCCTATTTGGAACAATCCCCACGTTAGGAAGTGTTTTCTGCTATCGTACCTAAATTTACTAAAGCAGGGGTGGAGAACCTGCAGCTTTGAGGCCACATGTGGCCTTCTAGGTCTTTGGGTGTGACCTTTTGACTGCAAGTTTTACAGAACAACTCCATTTATTAAGGGGATTTATTCTGTGAATTTGATTTCAGTCAAAGGGCCATACTTGAGGACCTAGAGAGCCATGCATGGCCTCAAAGTGCAGGTTCCCCATCCCTGATCTAAGGTAACTTGGATCCATTGTTCTTGGATCTGCTTTCTAAGACCAACCTGAGCAGGTCTGGTCCCTCTACCTGAGAGTTCTTCAAATACATTTATCCCTTCCACATCGTAGAGGTTTAGGTGCCTGGTGCACTCCTCCATCTGGAAAATCCACATAAATCCATAGACCCTTCACCCTCATTTTCCTTTAGGAAATCATAAGAGATTTAACCTTTTCTTAGAGTCTACTAGAATGCCTTTTTTATAATAACACTGCATTTGAGTTTCTAAACTTTTTCTGTGTTGTCTGCTGGCCTTCGCATGTCTGCAAATTCCACAAAACTCCCCCAGAATTCCCATTTAATTTCTTATGCTGATGTGTGATATATTGAAACTGTAATAGGGAAAGTCATGATGTAGAAGGGATAACTATATTTGAAGATGGCTGTCATGACTTCCAAGTCTTCTCTTCTCCAGGTTATAATAAGCTCAGTTCCTTGAGCTGATCCTTAAGTGTCATGGAGTCCTGTTGGCCATCCTCTGCACACCCTCCATTTTAGCAATGTCCCTCTGAGACTGTGGCCAGGTGGCAGGTTTAACCCTCAGGGATCTTCGCTGTCTTCATCTCCTCTCATCATTCACCAGGGCATCAGAGCCTACCCAGCCACTGGGCAGGCAGGCATCCTGACATGCAACGTTTGACCTAGACCTCCAAAACTAAGTCATCACTTCCCTCAAACCAAGAAGACTTCATCAGCCCAAGATATGGCTATCCTCATGCAACCAAGTCAGGCTGCCCCACCCTCGTTACAGTTCTGTTAAAGCCTGAGCAAAATTGATCACAAGCTAAGCTTCAGCAGCCTCAGCAAGGTGGGGAGACCTACTTCCCTTGGAGGCGAGACAGCAGCCACCAAGCCTTGAGGTGTAATCTTGCCCTATTAGCAGCACCCGCCTTCACATGGTGGCCGGCACATCGTAGGCACTTGGGAGGTGTTTGCTGACTGCTAGAAGGGGAAATTTGGAAAGGCAGGTACAGCTTGTGGGATAATCCCTCTTACCCTCTCAAGGAGCCTGCCCACTGGTCCTAAGAAATGGAGCGGCTATACTGAGCACCTGCCCCCTCCCTGCTCCTGGAGGGAGAAAGTCTGAGCTCCGCTCCTGGACGATGAAATGAACCTCCCTAGATGAGTCAATATTTGACCTGGAGATTAATCCCAGGAAAGCCAATGTTTGCTCACCACTTTTCCTCTTCAGAAAGTAGAAGAAAGGAATGGAAACTTTTAATTTGGAGAAGGTGGGGTGGGAAGGGGATTAGTGGCCCCAGGCAAGAGAGTTCTATTCCCTTCAGCAAACATTCAAGGAAAATAGCCTGGGGCTGCCAATCCAGGCTGTAGGACTGGCTGTGCCACTGACCTCCAGAATCAGTTGGAATCACCGCAGACAAGTCATTCTGTCTTTAGGGGTTTTGCTTTTTTCAAAAAGAAGGTAAGTATGAAGGGCATACTTGGGTTCAAGTCCCACTCTGATGCACACTGGCTGTGTGACTCTGTGTAAGTTCCTCAGCCCTTCAGTTGCCCCCAAAGCTCTATAATACAGACAGAGGGCTGACCTGCACCGATGGAGGGACTTTCCTCACCCAGGATTGTTGGGTACCTATTAAAATCACTGCTCTGATCCCCTTTCCTGTTATCTGATATGTTTCTGGAACGGCACAGTGGAAAGAAAATCAATATTCCTACTGAACTTATATACACAAGGGTCCGGTTCAAATTATTCCTCTGATATTTGGCAGCTATATGATCTGGACAAGTCACTTAACCATGCTCAGCCTCAGTTTCCTCATCTGTAAAATGGAGATAGTAACAGTACCTACCTCACAGAGTGGCAGTGAAAATCAATATGTGTAAAGAGCTTTGTGAGTCTTAAATGCTAATTAATGGCATTGCCATTATTAAGATGATCGTATCCCAGTTTTCCTGCACTATCTATGTGACCTTTAGCAAGTCACTTAGCTTGTCAGGCATCAGTTTCCTTATCTATAAATGGACTGTTAGGCTGACCAGCTTTCCCACTGTCTATAAGCTTCTGACCCTGCCCTGTCCATCTCCCAAGATTATCAGAAGGCCCTTGTAGAAGGTCAGATTAGACAATGGTCTGTGATTTTATTCATTTTTATTTTCATTGCTGATTAACCAGAGATAGGAACCTATAAGGAATGGACAACAAGGAAACTCCCACCACCCACTGAGGTCCAGATTTGCGCTGCCACTTAAACTCTCTGAGAGCGGAGTGACAAAAACTTTCCAGGGTCACACAACCAGCATGACAAACACAAACACTCTTTGCCTTCCCTGACAGAACATAGGCTACTTGAGAGCAGGGACTGATTTCATTTTTTGTCTTTGGATCTCCACTGCCTCTACCTGTTTAACTGATCATTTGAGAAGACTTGGCAGGGCTGTATAAGTGATCTCCAAGGACTGTTGGTGGGCTTTGAAATATAATGGAGATAAATGGGTTAAAAATATAAATCCCTGGTTCCCCTGGTCAGACCAAAACTGAAATGGTATAGGAGCCCCATTTTAATAGCTAGCATTTATAATACACTTTAAAGTTTGCAAGGCACTTTATAACTATCATTTTTTTAATTCTCACAACCCTGGGACATAGACATTAATATTATTCCCATATTATTCCCATTAATATTATTCCCATCCTAGAAATGGATAATATAGGGAATATGCAGAGGAAGGCAATGAAATGGTGAAGGACTTTGAGTTCCAGATCCAAAGGGATCAGTTGAACAAAATGAGGATGCTTATTCAGGAGAAGAGATGACTTATAGAGGATACTATAACTGTGTCAAATATCTGAAGTGCTGTGATGTGGAAGACTTGTTCTGTTTGGTCCCAGGGGTTAGAACTTAGAGACAGTGGGTAGTTGTAAGGAGGAGAATTTAAGCTTGACCTTGCTAGATTCAGAGAGGCTGAGCTCAAATTCTGACTGCTCTTTACTACTGTGGTAACCTTGGCCAAGTCATCACCGTGGGCCTCAGTTTTCCACCTTGAAAATGGAGAGGGCTAGGAAACTATATAGCCTCTAAGGTCCCTTCCAGCTCTTATCTGGTAAGGAAAAACTTGTGGAAAGTGCTTCCTTGTGGAGTGAGTGGGCCGATTTAGGAATTAGTGAGTTTCTCCTTCCTGGAAGTCTTCAATCAGTAGTTGGATGACCACTCATCAGGTATGTCATATAAATTCAAGTAAAGCTTGGGGCCACTGTCCTCTGAGACCCTTTGATTTCAGAGATTCAGCTTGTGATTTGACAGACAGAACTAGATGTCCGAGTGGTAGACTTCAGCTCAATGAAAAGACCTTCCCATGATCACCAGAACTGTCCAAGGGTGGGACAGGCTACTGCAGGGATAGTAGGTTCCCACTAATCCCATTCCAGCCAACCGCTTGGGAGGTCCATTGGAAAGGGGTGTGGATTGAATTGAATGGCCTCAGGGGTCCTTTTCAACTCTTAAAATGTGGTTATTCTGGGACTCAGTAGGAGTGTCATAGGGGACATGTTTTGTAAGCCCAAAAGCACTTGGATCATTACTATCATGCAGGGTAGGAAGAAAGGGTGACTAACTTTGCCAGTGTCTCATAAATCAAAAATATAACCACACTTGGAAGCCAGAATTATTTAAAAATCCCTGTGGCTCTCAGTCCAGTCATATCTCCACTGTGCCACATAGTGAGGGATACTGGAAAGAAAACCAGGCTAAGAGTTAGAAGATGTAGATTCTAGACCCCACTCTGCCATAGACTCACTAGGTGATCTTAGATAAGTCATTTTGAATCACTGGTCTAGAGATTAAAGGGACCTCAAAGGCAATCTGGATAACCCTAAACCTAAACCCAACCCTTCTCACTTCACAAATGAGATGTGGAGAGCCCAGTGAGGTAGGACTTAAACACATATCCTCTGATTCCAGAGCCAGTGCTCCATCAGTGCACCTTTAAGCCTCCTTTTCCTCAGCTGTAAAATAGAAATAATTGCTCCCTACCTCACAGGTAATTGTGAGAAACCAGTAGGTAATGTTTATGAGACATTACTGTTATCATGAATTTATCCAATCCTTTACTGAATTTTTCATATTCTTAATCAGTACCATGGGATTGACTATATTTGGTGATAAGTTCAAGGGTAAGAAGGAAAATAAATATTACATGGCCATTCCCAAAATTTTATCAAATCACATCAAATTCATTTTTTAGGTCAAAGAATTATCTAAATTGCTTGATGCAAAATTCTTGGAATTAAGTCTTTCTCTGGCAGATAGAAACCAGGAAGACCCCAGTCCCCCACCATCCTTGTTCCTTGTTCTCTCGGAACTTTTCTACAACAAAGAAAGAGGCCACAAAAGAACCCTCATCAGGGCAATGCTCACTGAAGAGTTTAATGAATGCATCCCAGAGAAATTAGGTCAGTTCTAACAAGACAAAGGATTTGGGCAAAAACCAGGTCCTCACTGGAAATGAGTTCTCCCTGTTCTGGCCCCAGTGGCTACTGCCACCAGCAAGAAATTTACTCAGCTCATCTACAAGGCTATGGATGTTCTGAGATAAACAGGAAGGGAGTGAGAAAGATAGTTGACTGAGACACTCTGTGCAGACACATTCTGAATTTAGATCTGCCACGACACCTAATTTCACTTCTCTTCCATTGGGGAGAAAAGGACTTTATTTTTAGCCTCATTTCTATTTCTACTGTCCTCAGGCTTTGGGGAAGAACTAAAGAGTGGGGAGATTTCTGAAGAAGGTGGCATCTGTCCACAAAACTGCAGTTTAGGGACTGGAAGCACCAGATCAGACCCTGAGAAAGGAGGCTCTAGATCAAGCAGTTTTTCCCTGAATCAAGCACTTAGCAGCATCTATATTCTCCTGCCAGTACTTTGGACTCAGTGAACCAAATTCTACCTCAATAACTGAGGTAGCTGCTCAAAGAGAATGGGAAACTCTTAATGAAAACCTGACAAAACAAGCAGAAAGAATTCTGATCAGATAAAAAAGGTATTGCCACCTAAAAGCATAAATAAGGCTGTACAGGTAGCCTCCGGATCAAGTGCTAATAGCAGAAGCAACCAAAGAATAAGGTTTTTACTTCCAGAAAGCATGGCCGACAAGGAGGGTTTTTCAGTGGTCTACACAGAGTGTAGGATGTTGGTCTTTTCTGCCATTGACAAGTAATTGATGACTAGGCTTAAGGTATCTTTTTGAAAAGACAAAGACAGAAGATGAAAGCAAGGGCAGGTGACTGAACAAGAAAGAAAAATGGCAGGATACAAGATATCCTAAGTTCCGAATGAATTTCAAGAATAATCAAAAGATGTTTGGGATCTGTCTCTCTATCTCTGTCTCTGACTCTGTCTCTGTGTGTGTGTGTGTGTGTGTGTGTGTATGGGTGTGGGTATGTTGGGGAGGGGGTTAGCTTATGTCATGGGTAAGAGAAAATCCAAGGAATGGCACTTCTACATGGAGTAAATGGGAAAATTACAAAGGGGGTAAGGCAGAAACATTCTGCTTTTATTTTACTTTAATTTTTTCACTGAAGGAAAAGGCATACCAGATTTAGAGTAGGGGCGGGGGGGGGGGGGGGGTCCTGGAGAGTGGGTTAAAACATCAACTCATCATAACCCTGGGCTGGTCGTTTCCCCTTCAAATGCCTCATTTTCTTCCTCTATAAAATGAGGAAATTGCACAACCTGACTTCTTAGTCCCTTTCCAGTTCTGAATCTCCAACTCATGAGATCTCCAAACTGGGAAGGGCAGAGGAATTGACACAGAATTGGAGCTCAAGGTGAAGGAGGAGTTTATAAAAGAGTTTCTAGCTAGCCTTGATGAGTTCAAATCACCAAACCTGGATAAAAACAAATTCTAATAGCTGATGTTCATGTTGAACATTTGCAGAGTGATTTTAATCCATTATCTCGCTTCATTCCCAAAACTAAGTGCTGTTGTTATTGCCATTTTACAGATGAGGAAACTGATGTTCAGAGGTGACTGGCTGAGGGTCAAACGGGAAATAATGGTCTCAAACAGAATTTAACTAAATTCTTCTATATTCCACATCGAGCACCTTATCACACCACCTCTATCATCTACATCAATGGTACTGAAAGGACTGGTGACCCTAACTGTTCTCTGAAAAATTATGGAGAACAGGAAAGATGTCACAAGACAGGCAAGAGGAAGGGTTATCCTGAATTTCCTAAGGCAGGAGGAATCTAAATTCTTTTCCCTGTAGTGGGATGACCTTACTTTGATTACTAGCAAACTTCTAGAATGTATCCTAAATGGGTGATGTAAGATTATCGATGAGCCCTATAAGGGACTTTGGGGGAAAGAGGTGATCATGAAGAGTCAAAAAGGGTTTATTGAAACAGGTCACATGACCACAGGATTGAGCTGGAAGGGATCTCATTCCACAACTCTTTCATTTTACACATGAGGAAACTGAGGCTCAGTGATTTGCCTAAGGTCACACAAGTAGCATCTGAACCCAGGTCATCTGGGTACAAACCTAGCCCTCTTTCCATCAGCACTCTGCCACCATGATTTTCCTTAAGTTCAACTCTGAACATATGACTCTTCTACTTAATCAACTCTCACAGTGTATTGTCTCCAACATGAAGTATATACTTCTCCATTTAGCTGTTAAAGCACTTCACAGCTCCCCCCAATTCCGGCCTCACAAGACATCACTCCTCCTTTCAAACTCTGCAGTACAGCCCAATTGACCTTCTCTCTGTTCCTTGTACTTCATCTCCAGCCTCCCTGCCTTTGTATTATTGGGTCCCCAACATCTGAATGCACAGATTCTTTCCGTAAAATCTAGCTCAAGTGCCACCTCCTACACTAAGCTTTCCTGATTCTCTCCAGCTGCTAGTGCCTTCCCTCCCAGCCCACCTTATGACTGTGCACATTTATTTATACAATTTTTGTATTTATTCATTTTATAGTCTTACATATTTATATACTTACAGAGGTATCTATAGCCCCCATTAGAATGGAAGTTCCTTCATTGAGAAGGACTGTTCCTTATTGTACTTGTGTTCCTAGTGCTCAGGACAGTGTCCAGCACATAGTAGGCATTTCATAGTTTCTGATTGATTTTTTGAAAGAATTTCTAGGTTAGGAGATCAAGGGAATGCCATAGATTGACCCTCCCACCAGATACCCTTGTGATGATGATGGGGAGAGATGGACCACATGGCAGTTTAGTTAAGTGGTTTTGAAGTCAACCAAAAGACAGAATTTAAATAAAAGTGACTTCTGAATGATGTTCTCCTGAAGGCAGGTTCTTAGAACAGCGCCCCAAGATTTTTCCTTGGCCCTGTCTTGGAGTGTTTTTCCCAATCTGATGAGTGACAGATGAAGGCACTCATGGACTGCTTATAAGACTACTAGATGAAGAAAAGCTGGAAGAGATCTCTGAACACTGGATAGTGAGGATCAGGATTCAGAAAGACCTCAACGGACTGGAATGATGGGTCAAGTGTGAGCAAATGAAATCCACCAAGGACAAACTCCTAGTCTTCACCTGTATTCAGTATATAAACCTCATGAGCTCAGGATGAACAAGGAACAGCTATGGGATAGTTCATGAGAAAAAAAGACTTCAGGGAGCCCAGTCAAAGAAGATTCTGTTATCTTAGGATGCTTGAAGAGAAAAAGTGTATGAAGGCAAGGTGATTGATTGCATGCCTGTCCAACTCTGCCCTTCCTAGTCCGAAAACATCTGAGTGCTCTGCTTATCTCTGGATACCACATTCTGGTAGCACCTTCATAAGCCAAGGAGGACTAGGTCATTCAAGGATCAGGTGAAGACAGGATTGATGGTGTTTAACCTAAAATGGGATGAGGCAGGTGTGCAGGGGAGCAGCGGTGAGGCATGCCAGCTGTCTCCAAATATCTAAAGGGCAGTCCTGGATCTGTACTTGGTCCAGAGAGCATGACCAGGTGCAATGGGTAGGATTTACAGAGAGGCAAGTTCCATCCTGACAAATGGAAAAATGTCCTAGCAATGACAGCTTTCCAGAGTCAGAATCAACTGCCTCGGGAGGGATTGAGGTCTCCTTTCCTAGAGATCGCTGAGCTGGGACCGGGTGACCATTCATTGGAACTCTTCCAGGGGGAATTCCTGCTCGATCTTAGTGAGGTGACTCACCACTAAGATTCTGTGAAGACTTCTCAAACTTCAGGGAAAAGTGAAGTTTGGAGATCTAATGGGATCCAGTCTACAGGAATTGAGGTGGTATCTCTGACATAGGAACATATACACCTCCAGTCCCTCTTCCATTCAGGTATGAAGCAAGAAGAAATTCAAAAGAGGGATACGGTAAGGAGAAGAAGAACAGGAAAGCAGTATTTGTATGGAATGGGAAGAGCTGGGGAAGTATAGCCCACATGTCAGGGCAGCCCAAACTTTTGATAATATAATGCAACTACATTTGTATCAGAAATACAAACTTCATTAGTTCAAGATGAAAGAGGCTCCCCTGTAGACTGCATAGGAGACCCCAAATAAGGTCTAAAGTACTTGGACACTGGTGAGTGGAAGAGACTGCAATGCTTTTGCCTGTCTGTAATGTGGCAGCAACATATATTGAGTTAATTCTATAGGGATTCATGGGAGTTGAAGAAAAGGGGACCCAGACGGGACCAACAGGGACATCACTGCCCTTTTGTTTAAGCAAAGTTAGAAGGGGCCTGAGAAAACACCTTTGAAGGTACATTAAATTTGGGGTCAGAAGTCTGAAAATTACTGCTTAAGTGGCCTTGGCCATTGGGCTTCACTTTCCTTATCCATAAAATGAGTGGGTTGGAATTGATGACTTCATGTCCTTCCAGCTCTCAGACAATGATTCTATGAAGTCCTTTTATGAGGTCTCTCTTGGCCTCAGTTTCCTCATCTGTAAAGTGAGTGGTTGTATAGGATAACTTCCTGAATTACTTCCAGTGCTAGATATATGGGGAAAGGGGAAGGGAGAAAACATCTCTATAGCACCTACTATGTGCCAGGCACTTTACAAATATTATCTCATTTGATTCTCACAACACCTCTGTGAGGTAGGTGCTCATAGTATCCTCATTTTATGATTAAGGAAACTGAGGCAAACAGGGCTCATGTGACTGTCACACTGCTAGAATGTAACCAAGGCTGGTTTTGAACTCAAGCCTTCCTCACTCTAGACTCAGCCCTGTCCATTATGCCACCAGCTGTCTCTCTATCACCTAGTTCAATTCTTTCATTCAACAGCTGGAGAAACAGAGACCTATGGGGGATCTTGCCCCCGGTCACACAGGAAGCAAGAGACTAAATCAGAATTATGACAGCAAGGATGCTTCCTGCATCCAGGATGGCAGCTCACAAGCATACAGAGGTGGCCGCCATTTCACAACCTGGAGGCAGCAACCCTCAGGGCACCTTCTTTTATCTAAGGTGACTGAAGAAAATCCATCACATATTCAACTGTGTTTGTCACCTCTTGGTGACGTCTGTATTTACAGGCCAGGAGGCAGGTCCATGTGGAGACACAAGGACATGACAAATGCTCTCATTCATAAAGTCTTCCCTTGCCTATACACAGGGCTCTATTTTGCAGAACACACTGAACATAGAACCTAAAATTATTCACATTGTAAATTTAGCTCTGAGTCTCCTATTAGTCATTTCTGTCCTTGAGCTAGGAAAAAAGCACCAACTGTTTTGAGGCTCTCCCAGATTATTCATTTATTCATTCATTCACTTGACAAGCATTCACTGAGCACCACCCAGGGACAGGAGAGGGGATCAGAGCTGTGCCAAGGGAAAGGGTAGAGTCACATAGCTTTCCCTTTTCTCCTCCCCACCCCTGTCTCCAGGAGTGGGTTGGGAAGTTGTATATCCATGGTTGTGAGACACACTTCCATGATGGAAGAATTACTGGGCAATCGAGAACCAAGAACCATAGAACCAAGTCCAGGGTGCAGAGATGCCAAGAACTGCAAGGGTGGTCAGGGGAAAATGTCTCTAGGGATTCTTAACCTGGAGTTGTCTTATCATCTTGATCACTGTCTTTTCATGGAATTGGTTTCCTTTGTAATATTAGTATTTTATTTAATGCACTTAAAGCCATGGTTCTAGGAAGGTATCAAGAGGTTTCACCAAAGGAACTCAGCAACAGTCCTGGAAAGACCCTGGTCCCTGTGCCCAGCTGGTAGGGAATAAGGCTAGAAATGGATATGAAGAGAGAAGGAGAGAAAGAGAGAAGAAAAGAAAAAGAAAGAAGAAAGGGGGGAAGAGAAACTGAAAGAGGGAAAGAAAGAGGAAGGGGGTAAAAAAGACAATTAGGAGAAAAACATTATGTTTCATTTTTAGAAATTAAGAATAATAGTTGGCCATGTCCACGGTCCTCGAAGACTTGCCAGGCATATACTTAACAGTAACCTTGTAAGGTAGATGGTATTGCTACCTACTTTTGCAAAGGAAACTGAGGCTGAGAGAGCTGGAGGCAGTGAAGAGCCCTGGGAAGATGGCTGGATTTGGAGTCAGAGCCTGAAGTTCCAAACCCAAATCTTCTATTTGCTATTTGGGTGACCTTCGACAGGTCACCTCTCTGGGCCTCAGATCTCCCACCCACAGAACTAGTGGGGTGAACCCACTGATCTCAAAGGTGCCTTCTAGATCTTAACCTATGATTTCATCAAACTTTAGCTCTTTGTCTCCTGAAACCTTGCGATACTGGGTAAGACATGTGCCATGAGTTTCAGTTTACCATCCTGTAAAATGTTCTAAAAAGTTCATAATCCTAGGTAAAGCAAGTAGTTATAGGTGGCACAAGTAGTTACAGGCATTGATACAAGGTCTGTTAACTCCAGATTTTCACACTCCAGGAAGATAGCCCATTAATCCTCTTCACCCCTTGTTTTCCACTCAACTACCATTCTTTTCCTACTAGCTCTGGGAGTCACCTTGGATAATTCTTTTTTTAAGTGTCAACAGTAATTCCTTCCTATCAACCAATAAGCATTTAGTAAACACCTACTATGTGCCAGGCACTATGCCAGGCATTGGGGGTGCACAAATATCAAATTTTCCATGCTCTGAAGAAGTTTACAATCTATAGGGCGTTCTGTGTCAGTGGTATTTTACTTGCTCTATCTCGTCTTCCTGAATTTCTCACCATCCTCGTTCTAGGTTTTCTTTCCTCCCTTACCAACCCTCATCCCTTAAAACTCACTTCTCCAGTTAAGTGCTGCTGTTCAGGAAAACTGCTCCTTCCCTTCCAAGGGAGAAGAGGTTCTGGAAGACACACTGGAGAGAAGGCAGATCAGCCAACGTGTCTTCCCTATTAAGAGGGTTTGGTTTGAGGGGCTGGGCTGTGCTAGACTGGGCTGTATCAAATAATAGGTCCGTGGGGATAGCCCAATGCTTCCTGACTGCTTGGCACAGGCAGCAGCAGGGCCAGGTAGCCAGGGGTAACTCCACAGCTACCACTCCTGGGGAACCAAGGAAGCTCTGGTCTTGACGCTAGCCAGAAAAGAGGAGGGGACAAGATCCCAAGAATCCTTAAAGAGAGCCTCTTCAGGCTGACCTTGATAAGACTAGCAAGAGCTTTGGATGCCCTGATGAACCAAAAGCTGCATTCCCCCCGCCCTTAGCAAGGGGAGAACCTGAATAGATTGCCATGCAGTGGAACATGGGAACTTGTGACTTTCTGGATAATTCAATCTCTGGCTAAGAAGATATCTCCTAACCCCAACAAAAACCAACTGAAAAAAACAAAAATCTAAATAATAAACAATAAGTTCTCAGTCTTAATAACTAAAACTGAAAGATCTGACTTCTGCTTCCAAATCTATAAGAACAGAATAGAGAACAGAGATTATTAGTCTCTGGCTCATAATCAGGAATTTTTTAAAATTTAATTATCTTTAGTAACATTAATATATCAAAAGAGTCCGACATATGCAGTATCCCACCCCTGTGGTGCCCCACGTTTTCAAAGAAGGGAACGGGAAGATACAATGGAATTTCTTAAAGATTACAGCAGCGCTTTTTAAAAATATAAAGAAAAGGCCAACAAAACTGAGGTGCCTTATTGGGCAACGTGAGCTCCATGACTGATTACTTAAGTGACCTTTGGCAAAATTCTTCACTTCTCTGGCAATACTTCCTGGAAGCCACGCCATACCAAGGATGTCTACCCAGGGTCCAAAAAAGATTCCCAATATTTATATTTTTTTTCTGAATATAGGGTTTCTGATAAAGGAGGGAACTATGCCAAGATGCCATAAAATCATAGGTGATAGAGCCGTAAGGGACCTTTGTGATGACCTAGTCCAGTCCTTTCATTATACAGATGAAGCAACTGACACCCAGAGAGTTTGAGGGACTCAGGCAGGGGAATGTGAACCCAAATTCTCCTGATTCCAAGCTCACTGTTCTTTGTACAACATTACAAACACAATGGGGGCAGTCACAATCAAAAACAGAAAGTACCTGCTGGGTAGGATTTTCTTGGCCAAGACTGTTGCCCATAAGCTGTTCTTAGCCCCAGGCACTGCCTCCACGTCCCCCTCAATTCCCCCTTTCTTTTCCCCTTCCCCTCCCTTACATCCTCCTTCCCATCTCCTTCTCCCTCCCACCCCAGTACTCTGCACCTGTACTGGTGATGAACCCAGGACTTGGGCCAGCCATTCATTCAAAAGATAAGGAATAAAAGTAACTTGCCCCAAATCAACAAAGTTCATGGAAGACCTGGGACTTCCTAATTCCAGGCTCCTAATTTTCATTTCTCTAAATCACACCATCTTCTCAGTAGCAGATTAACACCCTTCTGCCCCAGAGCGCATCATGCTTTGAACGGTGAGTGTCTAAGTGCAAACTCACATGGCCCACCATCTCTAATCAGTCCCAACACACCTCACATTCCACTCGAGTCTAATGGCCATTTGCCTTGCTGCCATGAATACAGTATATTAGTATGGTTCTTTCCCAAACGCTTACCATTTCTTGCTCTTGGATTCCTAATCAAAGTGCCAAAAAGTCACTAAACTGGGCAGATTTTTTGACTTGGCACCATTCCCTTCTACAGGGTATTCCAAAAGACCTAAGGTGGTTCTAAGCTACCCCTACAAGAACATCATCTCCTTTTGGAAGAAACTGTCTGGCTTCTATGTATATCCTTGTGTGTATTCACTATATGCCAGCTCCTACTTCTAGAGGATTAAAAAAGGAATAGAAAGTATGAATATCACTCATTCATATAAACACACATAGAATATATAGTGTGCTTACACATATAGTATGTGGTGTATGTGGGGGGGGGGGCAGTGTGGCATGTGCATGTGTGTATGTCCTAGCAGGACTTTTTGTAGTAGCAAAGAACTGGAAACAAAGTTGATGGCCATCACTTGGGGAATGACTGAACAAGCTGTAGTATGTGAACGTAATGGAATCCTACCATGTTGTAAGAAATGAGAAAGATGATGAGTACAGAGAGAAACATGACATATAGGACTTAATGACTACTCTCTCATTCATTGAAAGTGTAGCCAGGAGTCCTTTAAGGAGTTAATAAGATAGAGACTGAATCAATGATTTCCCTTGATACAGGGAACTCTCAGATGAGAAAATCCCTTCAGCCAATGCAATCTGTCCCCTTCAAAGACTTACTGAATTGCCCAAGGCACTGAGAGATTAAGTAACTACTAGGTCAGGGTCACACAATTGATATCCTAAAACAGAACTCAAACACAGAACTTCCTGGGTTGGAAAGCAAGTTCTCTAAGCACTACACCACAGCTGCCTCTTGGGGCTGCTGTACTTTTGGAGGTGGCTTCTTTTGTCTTTGTTAGGGGATGGAGAAAGGGTATATTTTTTAAATTAATGTGATATGAAAACAAAAAACACCAATAAAGCATTTTTAAGTTAATGAGGAAACTCTTTTTGATGTGTACATGTTTCATATGGTAGAGCTTTTCCCAAGTATATAAGCAATCAGACTTCCACGAATACAAGTGTTTATGCCAAGTCTTACTTGCAGAGGATAAAAAAGGAACATAAAAATCCATGAATAATCATTCATATAAACATATACAGAATCTATAGTGTGCTTACACATATAGTATGTGGCATGTATATACACACATATACATATATATGTAGATATACATATACACACATATATAGGACTTTGCTTACAACTCGAGAAGGGTAATACGGCTAGTTTTATTTTAAAAGTGACTGGGCTACTTATCTATTTGGTCTGTCTTTTTTTAAGCACATTCCAAATTCCCTACTTCTCTCTATATCACCCATTGAGAAGACAAGAAAAATGAAAAAAAGAAAACCAAAAATAAAAAAAAACTATATCTCATCTTAATATAGGTTAGTTTCCTTTATCTTGGATATCAAATTATTCCTATAAAGATAAATATTAGAGATATTTGCTATAAAGATCTTTTTCCTGAGATTAATTTCCCTTCTTGTCCAGGTGTGAATTTCATTCAAAAAAAAAGCAAAATCTTTTTTTGATTTTGTGTAATCAAGTCATCTAGTTTACCCTTTTGCAATTGCCTCTATTCTGTGTTTGATTCAGCAGTCACCCCATAGCCAAAAATGTGAAAAGCACCAGATCTAATCCCCTTCTAGTTATTTTTTAATAGTATGACATTCATCATTCAGGGGATGCATTCATTTTGAGCTTGTTGTGGTATGTGATGTAAGATTTCTCCTCCAAAGAACTTTTATTATTTGCCCTCTTCTCCTATTGTGGGAATAATCAGTGCTGGAGGTGATGGAGAAAGACAGGCACATGAATGTACTGTTGGTAAAGTTCTGATGGAAACCAACCATTGCAGTAGTCAGTTAGGAATTAGGCTACCAAAGTGATTAGAATGCTTGTGCCTTTCACATAGAGATCTCACTGTTCAACAGGGAAATGTATGCTAGGCATGCACTCCACAAAGAGATCAATAAATAAAAGGCTCATATGTACCAAAAAATTTCTAGCAGGACTTTTTGTAGTAGCAAAGAACTGGAAACAAAGTTGACAGCCAACATTTGAGGAATGACTAAACAAGCCATAGTACGTAAATGTAATAGAATCTTACCATGTTGTAAGAAATAAGGAAGATGATGAGTACAGAGAGAAATGTGAACTAAATAGAACTAAATAGAATCAGGAAAACAAAAGACAGAAAGACTGAAGCAACTGAAAGAATGACAAAACCAGAAATGGAAAGATGCCAGATTAGAATGACCAAGTTTGGACCCAAAGCAGATTCTCTTGCTTCTTTGCAGAGGTAGGGACATCTTGAGTGTGGAATGCTGCATATGATATCATGCCTTTTCAACATGTTGGTGAGATTTACTGACTTTTTTTCTTCCTTTTAAAAATTTTTTATTAGGGATAATGTTATGTGAAGGGTAAAGGGGAAGGTACAATGGGTAGTATATGTAATGTAAAAAATATATGTGTAAAATTTATGTTTTTTCAAAAAAATGAATACTATGATTTAAAATTGAGGGGATGCCCATCAATTGGGGAATGGCTGAACAAATTGCAGTATATGAATGTGATGGAATACCATCATTCCATAAGAAATGGTGAGCAGGCAGATTTCAGAAAAACCTGGAAAGACTTGCATGAACTGATACAAAGTGAAATAGTGTAAGATGATCAACTGTGAATGACTTTGCTATCCTCAACAATACAACGATCGAAAACAATTTTAAAGGCTTTATGATGAAAAAAGGTATATACCTCCAGAGAAAGAACTGATAGTGTCTGTTGCAGATTGAAGTATACTTTTAAAAAATTTTCTTTTTTATCCTTGTCTTTTTGGTCTGCATTTTCTTTTGCAACATGGCTTATATAGAAATGTTTTGTATGAATGCACATGCACAATCTATATCAAATTGCTTGCCTTCTGAAGGAGGTATGAAGGAAGGAATGGAGGGAGAGAATTTAGAACTCAAAATTTTAAAAAAGATGTTAAAAATGTTGGTTTACATATAATTGAGAAAAATAAAATTAAACTTAAATGTGAAAAAACCCACAAAATATTACCCCTCTCTCCAAAAATGAATACTATGAAGTTACAAGGACCAAATTTGAGCTCAAAGAAGTGATTTAAACAGCCATATTCCTTTCTACCCCACTCCCACTTCTTTGCAGAACTGGGGATTATGTGTGTGAACCACTTTTTCCATGTGTTGGTACAGAGAATTTGCAGTCAGGAGCTTAGGTTCCAATCTCACCATCTGTCATTCATGATTTGTGTGACCTTGGGCAGGTAATCTCTCGGGGCATCAGTTTCCTCATCTATAAAATGAAAGGACTGAACTTGGCTTCTGAGAGCACTCTGAGCTCAAGATCTGTGATCCTATGAATCTTTCAACTCTTCATAACGGGACAGTCTTCAAGGCTTCAAAGCAAGGACCCCAATTCTGACCATTTCCTGGAGGAATGAAACTGATGCAAGACTTCCCACAGCCAGAAGGCAGAGAGAGCCCAGGAGCTGCTTACAGGTAGCAGAAACCTGATCTCTTTGTCAGGCAGAGAGACAAGCTGCCAACAGCAACACTGGTTTAAAGTACAAACTTGTGCAGAAAACATTACAGAGAAGAGGATGGAAGTGTGTCAGTAATATTACTTCAGAAAACAGTCATCAAAACAGTGAAAAGTGGTTAAGAAAACAAGCTGACTGATGAGATTGGCCAAAGACCCAATTAATCACAATCATCCCAAGAATACTTAGAGATAACAGTAGGATTATCTGCCTTTTACGAAATGCTTTAAAGTTTTCAGTGTCTGGTTGGTTGGTTGTTTTCAAAGGGCCTAGGATTATAATTGTAAATGTGGGTGGAATCTCAGCGACCATTGCGAACAACCCCCTTGTTTGACAGATGGGAAAACCGAGGCATTTTATGGGATCACAGGTCTAGATGCAGAACAGACCTCAAAGCAACCTCTTCATTTTTACCATTAAGGAAACAAAGTCCTTCACCAGATCAAATGACTTGCCTAAGACCATACAGTGAATAAAAGTCAGAAGCTAGATTTGAAACCAGTTCTGACTCCAGAACTGGCTTGTGTGTTTCTCGTAGGGGAAGAAAGAGACCAAGGGAGGGAGGGAGAAGTTAGTGATAAGAATGAAAAGAGAGAAGAAAAGACTATCAAAGAAATAGTTTAAATACAGAAAAAAATGCCAAGAAGCTTAGAAAGTAAAAGATACAAACAGAATAGTTTTGTTACTTTTATGTTTAATTTAATATGCACTTTAAAAATGTACACAACAGCTATTCAGTTTCTTTTCTGTTCTTTATACATTGAAATATTCATGTTTGTTAAGTTTCTAATAAAAAAGATAAAAAAATTTAAATGGTTTATGATTCTTATTGCATTTAAGGTAGGCACTAAAGAGATTATATTAACCCATTTTACAGCCAGGGAAACTGAAGTTGAGGGACGTGAAGCAGCTCACTTAGGTTAATTAGAATCAGAGGCAGAACTGGCACCCAAGTTTTCCAGCCTCCAAGCCCAGCGCTCTGTCTCTCCTAGCCATACAATGCCTTGCACAATTGTGAGTGATATTTACATAATGTTCCAGGGCTGATCACAGGCTGTTACCTATTTTATCTCATGGGAGATAAAGATGAAATTGTAAGGAAAAATGGCAGAACAGACAAATTGAAGGACTATTCTATTCTAAATTGAATGCCTATCTATCTGAGTCTCTGACACAAACCTCCACATGCCATGGGGAAAATGCTATAATAATAATAATAAAATTTGTTCCTGTTGTCATTGATGGAGGAAGTCTATCTGGCTTTGGTCCTATGGCTGCTGATAACATGCACCACAAACATGACCTAAAGGAAATCAGCACAAATCCAGACTAGAGAATGGAGTGGCCAGTAATGCACGGAGAATGAAAGATAACAGCCCTAATGTCCTGCTGGTATCTTTGAAGTAGTAAAGAAAAAAGGCTTCCGGTGCATTAGATCCATCAGATGTAGCTTTCCATATTTCCATATTCCATGACTTAGTCCATGAGGGGGACTACCATGGGTTAGGAAAATGTAAAGAAGTTGTGAGGGGGCCCATGAGGAGACCCCTAAGGGCTAAACAATGACTCTCTGAGGAAATTAAAGAGGTGGCAAGTGTCAGAGCTAGGAGGGTCAGGAGAAGCCATCTATTCCAATTCCCTCATTTTGAAAGATGAAGAAACTGAGATCCAGGGAAATGAGGTGATTTGCCCAGGGCCATACTAGTTAATGGTTGATCCAAGAGCTAAGACTCAGACCTTCACTATTCTTTCCATTACCCCACAATGTCTCAGAATATAGGATTCAGAGCTCGAATGGATCTCAGAGGCAATCTAGTCTGACCTCCCCATTTGACACATGAGAAAAAGTGAGGTCAAGGAAGGTATACTGTTAGAGGCAAGATTTGAACTCAGGTGCTCCAACTCTGGGCAGTTAGGTGGCACAGTGGATACAGTGCTGGATCCGGAGTCAGGAAGACTCATCTTCATGAGTTCAAATCTGACCTCAGACACTTAGCTGTGTGACCCTGGGCATGTCATTTAACGCTGTTTGCTTCAGTTTTCTCATCTGTCAAATGAGTTGGAGAAGGAAATAGCAAACCACTCCAGTACCTCTGTCAAGAAAATTCCAAATGGGGTCATGGAGAGTTGGACATGACTAAACAACTCTGACTCCAGAACCAGAATTTTCACTAAACCCATGATGGCTCCCTATTCAAGGGAGAAGGCAACAAAGATGTAGGATTTGAGATAGATTTTGAAGTGTGGGTGGGACTGGCCTTTCCAAGTCATAGGACCAGCTTGAGGAAAGAGGCACAGTGGGGAGAGTGTTTGCCTTGGAGTCAAGAAGACCTGAGTTCAAATCCTTCCACTTACTTATTTCTTATGTGATCTTGGTCAAGTGACTCTCCCTTTATAAGCCTAAGTTTCCTTACTGTAATATAAAGGGGTTGGGCTACATGACCTCTGAGATCCCTTCCAGTTGACAATCTATGATCAGGAGTCAGAAAGATCTGGATTCGAATCTGCTGACATTTACTAGTCATTTTTCTCATTGATAAGAACAGAAGGTTGGGCCTCAACTATCTCAAAATCAGTAAGTACGCATTCATTATTTTTTTGAGGCACTGTGGTATGGATAGATTCCTGAGTTTAAAGTAAGGAAGGTCATGAATCCATTAAGTTCCACCTCTGACACTTATTACCCTAGTGACCCTGGGCAAGTCACCTAACTTTCCTAAGTGTCAGCTTCTTCATCTGTGTTTCTTTCTGGCTCTAAATCTATGATCCTATTAAATATCCATTTTTTCCCTGTAGGACTATATTCAGTATTGCAGAATGTTTTTACACTTGATGGTAAGCCCATTTCTTTTTCTTTTTGGAGTATGTATTCTAAGATTTCTTTTTGATAGGAGTAGCCTCAGAGTTTTATATAATTTTGTTGAACATCTTGAACTCTCTTTCTGGCTACTTACAGTATTTCATTCTTTTATTCCAGGCTCTTGGAGGGTCCCCAGCACACAGGTTTCCCACATGTACCAACAGGACCAAGAGCTTTACACCTCTTGATGTACCATGATGCATGCATGAGCAATCTGCCCTTTTGAATATCATTTTACTTATTCCAACTTGTTGAGATCTTTTCTGAACCTGAGCTCTGTCATCAAATATGTCTGCTAGTCCTCCCAATTCTGAATCACCTTCAGATTTGAAAAAATCTACCATCTAAAACATTCACACTGAACATTGACAAAAATGTTGAATAACACAGGGCCAAAGACCGATCCTTGGGGCATTCCACTGAAGACGTTCCAAGGTGATTTTGAGTCATTAATGACTATTCTTTGAGTGGTTCTAGGGAGCCCACTAGTCTATCCCCTTCATTTTATGATGAGAAAATTGAGATCAGGGAAGGTTCATTGATTTACCCATGGTCACAAAGTTAGAAAGCAGCAGAGGTGAGATTTGAGCCCAGTTTTCCCTGCCCCCAGATCCAGAACTTTAGCAACTCTGCCACACTGCTTCTCCTATTCAAGCTACCTAATAAATATACTGTCATCTGACCCTCATCTTTCCATCATGCCTACAAGGATACTTGCTTCCAAATAATTTTCTGAAATTTAAGTTTTCTGTGTTGATAGGATGGTCTGATCTAGCAGCATGACCTGGATGGATCAGGTCTAAAATAACCACATCTTGTTTGTGAGCACAGCAGAGGTAACATCATTCTCCCCACGCATAAGTAATATAATCAGACTTCACATTTGGCTGTGCAGAGATTTGGATTTTCTCCTTACTTCTGGAAGCCTTGACTATCTCCAGGATTCTAGAGTAACCAATTTTCTCTTATCTCCACTCCCTTCTAGCCCCATAGGAAATGAAGCTAGTTTTCTTTTCTGCTGCCTGTCCTTGGACTCCAAGATAAAGAATTTCCCAGAGGAATGCAAGTGAACACTATTCCCCAACAAAATTACGTATTAAAGGCAATGGAGGAAGGGTTAAAAATGACTCTCCCAATTTTCTTCTGATAGGTTTTTAATGTCACATGAATAACTTGAACGAAGTTGGGAGTCTGATTTGTAAGCATCAGTGACAACCTGCCAGTGTAATTGTATAGCAGGAAGCCCACTGTACTCTCCTTTTCACCTCCCTAATCCCCTGACACTCAGCTCAGGGTCCTTCTCCTCCAGGAATCTTTCCTCAGGTACTGGTCCACACCTAGCTTCCTTCCCTCTAAACATCAGCTGTCCCTACTATTTATCCCACTCATAAATCCTAAGCTCCTAGATCTGAACTAGGAAGGAACCTCAGAGGTCAACTAATCTAGAGAAGCAAAAGCTCAGAGAAATTAAGTGACTTGTCTAAGGTCATTCATTAAGTTATGGAGGTGGCATTCGAATCCAAACCCTTTGGTTTCACAGTCAGGGCTCTTTCCATGATATCACACTACTTGAATCATTTACATAATATCTTCAGGCAAGGTTTCCTTCTCAAGAGCTCTCTTTCCCCATCTGTAAAATTAGAGAGTTGAACTAAAAGATGTATAAATCCCAACATTCTAAAAATCTTTCAAGTTGGGGCACTTGACTCTTTCACATCTGTGTGTCTTGTTTCTCTTACAAGACAGAGAACATGTCCCATCATTCTCCTGCTCCTGATAGGTACAAGGTAGGTATAGGTTTGAACCAAATCTCACCAAGAGGGTTGAGTAATGGAACTCAGGGTACCTTGGGACAAACTATATCATGTCACAAACCATAAAGAAACACAATGACTGATTTCCAGTTATCCACTGTAGGGGCAGGTTGCCAAGGAACAGAAAGTCCCACCCAATGGAGGACCACCAAAGTCTTCATTTTGAACTGAACCTCCGGGGCTTGTGGACTTCATGCTTAGTATGCCTTGCCCTTGCCTTCCTGGAACTAGTTCATTCAGGCTTATGGTGAAATGCATTTGCAATGTCAGTGCCCACTCTGACTGCACAGGGTGGAAAAGAACTTGCAAACTATAATCAAAACCTGCAGGGTAGATGTCTAATCCAGGTGCTTGGGGAGTTGTTCACGTCTGCTATAGTACTGGACGTGACTGATTTTAAATGGACTAAGTCAGCCAATAGAACCTGAAGCCATGGTTGGAAGACGCAAAGAAGCCAATATAGACTAAGGGGCAGGAACAGCTCCCTCATGATTGGAGCTGTCCTACAAAGAGGGTGGTCTGATTCAAGAGGTGAGAGCTTCCCCTCCTTTGAGATCTTCACGATGTGAAGGGTCAATGTATAGTCTGTTCAACTGTGGTTGATCACTCCAACATGAGCTCAGAAGGATTTGCCACAGGTTAAAACATTTGAAACAGAGATGTCTCTAGATCTTCGTTGTGCTACTGTGATTCTGCTTTGCCCTTGGATCACAATGCCTTCTTGGATATGGGAATGCCATGATGCACAGTCTCGTGCCAGTGTCTGCCATGTCTCATAATCAATACTAAAATTGAACTTTAGTACTGGGAAGCATCTACCCTATAAGTGGGATTCTATAGTATCTGTTTGATCAGGTCTATTGATTGGGAGGGGGTGATCAAAGGGTGGTTGGGGAGAGAAGAGAATAGTTTATAGAGGTGACACCCATCATTCCTCATCCCACAAAGACGCTGGGTATAGAGACACTGATTTCGCACAAACGATACTCAGTTCTCAAGTTATCATATTGGATTCCAGTTCCCCTTTGATAGTGACATGAGTACCATTACTAAAAATTTTTTTGAATGGAAACATTTGAGATTAAGGGTCAAAGCTGTCAGTATTTCACACTTTAAAGATGCTACCCATCATTTCCTGGTTTATGGAGCTGGCACAACCATCAAACTAAGGAAATTCATAGGAAATGAAATCCTCCAAACTTTCCAGTTAGACAGTGCTGGGATGACATGAGATAGAAATGGAAGAATGCAATTAATAAATAAGAAAGGAATGGAGTGGAATGTAAATAGAATGAAATTGGACATCCTTTTATGGCAGTTATGTAAATGAACACTGATGAGATGTTAACTGGCTAGATGACCGGGGGAACAAAGAAGGGGTAGAATTAGAAGGAAATGGGAATAAAATTGAAGAAGAGGACAGTAACAAAACCAGACTCAATTCATCACAACGAAAGACTGTGCCTTTTATCTTTATGTTATATATATTTCCCTTTTTCCTTATCATCTTGCCTATTAGAATGTAATCTCCTTGTGACTAGGGATTATTTCATTTATTGATTTTGTCCCCAGTGCCTAGCACAGTGCTGGGCACACAGGATAGGCTTAATAATGCTCATTGACTGACTGATCTGTTTACATGTTGTTTTCTTACAGGAATGCTCCCCCTATTCACCTCTGCCTCTTAATTTCCATGACTTCTTAACAAGATTCAATTCAAGTTTCTCCTTCTCTAGAAGGTCTGCCTTCCACTCTCAGATTCCCTTCCAGTTACTCTGCATATATCTTGTATGTATCTAATTAGTTACATGTTGTCTCTTTCCCCTCTTCTCTCATTGAATGTGAACTCCTAGAATACGAGGATTTTTTTTCTTTGTACCCCCAATACTTAGCACAGTGCCTGGCATATAATGAACATTTAAATGCTTAAATGGTTGCTGAATGACTGATGAAAGAAGGAAATTTCAGGAACCACCATGAAAGTCTTCCTCCAAGGTATTATTGTAACTGAAAATAAACCCTTGTGCTTGCTTTTTCTGGTTCCTGAAGGCTCTACAAGTAAAGAAGGAGCTCTGGAATATTCTTTAAACCTTCAAGGGCCTTGAGAATGGATCTGGTGGTGATGGTTGGTTTCTGTGGTCCAGGAACCCAGCCCAGCTGTGTTACAAGAGGCCCAATAGTCAGTCCAGTTACGTTATGAGAAGCCCATCTCTAAATTGGTTGAAGGACAATACATTTTCCAGTCATAGCAGATTCCAAAGTCAGAGCCCTACAGCAAAGATTTTTAGCCTGGGGTCCATGTACTGTCCTTAAGGGATCTATGGATAGAATTCTGGAGGTTCAAGAATTTGGATAGAAAAAATATTTACACCTTTATTTTCACTAAACTCTAAGTGAAACTTAGAATTTCCTTCAATTATTTAAAAACATCCTGAGATGGGATCTATAAGCTATACTGGACTGTCATTTTGTGTCATAGACTAACTCAAAAAAGTTCAGAAGTCTTATTCTCAGTGAATGGAATTCCTCCAATGAAGGTGCCTTGGAGCTCTGAAATGATCTTCAGAAACCAAACCTTTTAATCATGAAAATTAAAAGACTGGATCTGGATCTTTGAACCAGATAATGTACAAATTGCAATCAATCAATAAACATTTATTAAGTGCCTACTATATGCTAAGCACTGGGAATACAAAAAGAGGCAAAAGACAGTCTCTACCCTCAAGGAGCTCACAAATGTGTATAGGTATATGTACTTGTGTGGGAAATGTGGTTTTGCAACTAACCTCATGTATATATAAGACAGCTAGTTGGTGCAATGGCCAGAGTGTCAGGCCCAAAGTCAGGAAGATTCATCTTCCTGAGTTCAAATCCAGCCTCAGACACTTAATAGATGTGTGACCCTGGGCAAGTCACTTCACTCTGTTTGCCTCAGTTTCTCATCTATCAAATAAGCTCAAGAAGGAAATGGTGAACCATTCCAGTATCTTTGCCATGAAAGCCCCAACTGGGGTCATGGAGAGTTGGACACAAATGAAAACGACTAAACAACAATAACATGTACACATGCATTTGAGAAGAAGGATGTGACTGCATGCTGGTGGACGAATTATGTACATGTGGCTGAATGAATGAAGAACTCTGATCAACACAATGGCCAACTATGATTTTAGAGGGAACTAAGGACCAAAAATAATAGCCACTTCTTAGCAGAGAGATAATGGATTCAACATGCAGAATGAGACACATTTCTGGACATGGTCACTGGGAGAATATGTTTGGCTGGCCATGCATATTTGTGGCAAAGGTTTTATTCTTATTTTTTCCTCACTGGAAGGGAAAGAAATTAAATGTTCACTTTAAAAATGTTAACAGAATAAGCCCCTGTATATGGCCATGTGCTCCCATTTATAATTTGGTGTGTGCATGTGGGAATATGTGACAGTAAATGAATTCTACACCTCGGTGGATATATGTGAATAGATGTGCTTATGTAGAGTGTCCACTCCCCAAGGGCAAAAATTGTTTCATCTTTGTCTTTGTATGCTCTACATCTAGCTTATTAAATTGAACTGAATGTGTGTCTATACAAAAGTCTCCAAAGATTTGAAATTATGAAGAACCAGAAAAACAACACACACAACAATGACAAACAGCATAAATGAACAAAAGAACGACAAAATATCCAAAACTGGAAGGTGCAAAATTGCAATGAGCAAGCATGGCCTCAGAGACCAAGGGATACATCCAGATGTGGAGTATGTGTAAAAAAAAAAAAGCTACCAACAAATATTTACTTTAAAGAAAGAAAATGAGGAAGAAAAAAATTAGCGAAAGCCATCCTTCTGCTCTAATTCCTCTTTTTTAGAAACAAAATATTATTGTTACATGAGATGGCTCTGGAAGGTGGAATGGAAAGACACTGGGAAAAGTTCTGGTCATATAAAAAAATATCAATAAACTTTTATTAAGAAAGAGACAATGAGACAGAGAAAGAGAAAGAGAAAGAAAGGAGAGAAAGAGAGGGAAGGGGAAAGAGGGAGAAAGGCAAAAAGGGAGGGAGGGAGAAAGGAGTGGATGAAGGACAAAGAAGGAAGGGGAAAGAGAAAGGAGAGAGAGGGAAAGAGACACAGAGAGAGGGGGATAGAAAAAGAGATGGGGAGAAAGAGAGAGAAGGAAGGAAGGAAGAAAAGAAAGATGGAAAGAGAGAAAAAGAGAGACAGACAGATGAATGGATGGATGAAGGTGGGCTGGAGAGTGGGATTGAAAGATTGAAGTAAAAACAATGTCTCTGATGTTATCAACCACACAGTGAAAAGCATCTAAAGGACCCTGTGCCTTTTGCCTCATTTCTGTCTTCCAGAGATTTCCAATCTCAGCTTCTCAGAAGTGGGGAAGGGCCCTCAGAAACTACCTTCTATCTGTCCAACAATAACTGCCAAAATATTCTTACAAGGACAAGTCTTAGCAGGCCATTCTTCCACCCAAGGCTGTCCATTGCCCTCCTCTAGCTTAGCATTTGAAGTTATTTATAATCTGGTTCCTTCCAGAATTAGTTAACATTCTATCCAAAAGAGCTCTTCATTCCATCTCATACAGAACATCTCCTGCATCTGGTGTGCAATCTCTCCTCTCTTCTGCATTTTAGAATTCTCTGTTTCTTCAAGACTTAGCCCAGGTTCTACTTCCTACAGGAAGCATTTGATCACCACCATTACCACAAACCCCTAAGTGGGAGGGTTCTCTCAGGCTGGTAAAAGTTTAACAATGTGGGGTTGAGATGTATGCATAACACACTCAAAATTTAATCTGCATTGTTGACATCTTCTCCATCACATTCATAAGTCCAAGACAAATAACAAAACAACAAATTGAGCTCTGATTCCTATGGTTTGCCAATTTCCAATCTGCCAATTTCCAAGTTCACACTGAAATAAAACAATCAGTTCTCATGAGCTGGTATGAGCTGACTCCAGCAAACTCCTGGTTTTCTCACTTCTCAAATTGTCTTGTCTTTCCTTCTCTATTTACATTTTATATCCTGTTCCCATCTACCCACCCCCAGGACAATGGAAGCTTCCTGAAAACAGAAACTGTTGTTTTGAAGTTTCTTTGTTTTTTTGCCGTATCTTCAACATCTCCAACAGCTAACTTAAGTGGGTTGAACCCTATTAAAGAGGCACTTAATAAATGATGCTCTCACATGACAGGTGGGAGCAAACTGCAGTGTATAAGGAATGAGACGCCCTCAGGACAAGGTACAGAAGGGAGGGAAGATGATCTAGCCACATGAGAAAGGTGAGAGGTGACAGGTAAACAGTCAAAGGTCTCCATTGGCATCCTTGTGGTGTAAGACCTCTGGCATCGTGAGTGAACCACCTGTGGAGAACTGAGGGAAGGTTATGGGCCAAGTCCCATAGGCACGGATGGATTATGATCTCAGTGTTGTCAACCAGACCCATGAGATCACACAACTAATGAAGCATTTCAGTTGAATACTTGAGATTGTGTCTGTGAGTGCCACATCTACTCTGACCCCGTGCCCTTGAGTGCCAAAGAAGGAGTACCATATTAGAAACTGGGGAGGTGGAGGGGAGGGGAAAAAAAGCAGTTTTAGTCCAAAGAAAAGGCTATTTGAGAAACAGCCAGTCTAATTGGAGGGACTGGGCAGAGAAGCGTTTTCTTCACCTGATGGTTCAATCAATAAGGACTCATTTCTTCCCCATAGCTGTTTTACTCCTGAGCATGACAGATTACGGAAAAAGCAAATGACTGAGCTTTTACAACACAAATCTAAAATCTCCTTCCTGGTACAGTTTTCTTAAAAATTAGTGTTCTGCTTTCAAAGTTTCTAATGACAAAGAATGAGCTCATTTATTTCAAGATAGAAGGCTCCTGGCGGGCAAACTCCCTCTACTAAGGTGGACAGGCACCATGATGTAACAATTTTAATGAGTTCCCCAGGACTCCAAGAAGTTAAGGGGCTTGTCCAGAGTCACAAAGGTGTTGCCTATTCTCCCATACCTAGAACATATGCTCTTGCCTTGACTCTACCCCTTAGGACTTGTTGTTTAGTCATTTCAGTCATGCCTGAGTCTTCATAACCCCATTAGAGTGGTTGGCCATTTTCTTCTCCAGCACATTTTACAGAAGAGGAAACTGAGGCAAGCAGGGTGAAGTGACTTGCCCAGGCTCACACAGCTAATAAACATCTGAGGTTAGATTTGAACTCAGGAAGATGAGTCTTTCTGACTTCAGGTCCAGCGCTATATGCATTATGGCACCTCCCGAGCTGCCACTTAGAATTCCTAGTTTCCTTCACATCAGCTGAAGCATCACCTTCCTGTAGCCTTGACTGACCCCAGCAACAGCTCATGTTCTACATGTCTGGCTCTGATAGCAGCTGGTCCTTTTATGGAAAATTTATCTTGTATTTTTTCGCATATATTTTTAGACATATAATGTAACACTAGCTCACCTATGTTAACAACAGAAACAACAGATACTGCTACTCTATCTTTAAAGGATCAAGGGTATGTCATTTTGGAGAGTTGTTGATATTGCCAAAGGTCAGAATAGAGCAAGAAAAAATTAGGATCAAGAGAACTTCTTTCCTGAAGGAACCATTTTAACTCTTATCTTGCAAGGAAACACAAAGGGAATTTTGGAGAAAGGATTTTAATTTGCACCTTGGAAGAATGGGATGGTTGGACTGTGCTTCTAAAAATGAAGAGTACTCGGTTTTAGGACTGGTTATAAGTGATGTTAGCTGTGATCTTCTTCAGAACTAATACATTTTAAATAATTATTTATGTCTTCTTTTTGCTGCTGGTTATGCTGTTAACAAAGCATATAGCGAGGAATCTTGATGTTTATATATGACCAATATATTAGGGGACTTAAGGTATACATAGAGACCAACAAAAGTGTGTGGGGGAAAGGAGACTTCTGCAATTCATAAACTGTAATTTAGGGACTTGGAACTAATTAATTAGAGAGATGAAAATTTTTGAGTAATTTGTGAAGAAAATTCAAAAAATATTCCACTGTCTTAAAACATATGGTGAGACTGAATAAGGAAAATGGTCCAGTAGCTGGTCAGGTGCTTATCCCTAACCTGTGCTATTTGGGGATTAGAAGAAACTAAAACTCTGCCTATTTTAAAAAATGTAAACTCCCTGAGGGAAGATACTATTCATTGTATTCTACAGCGTAAGATACTCTAAACCTATTTCTGCTGGACTGCTTTCCAGTTTTTCCAGTATTTCTTGTCAAATAGGGATTTCTCTCCCAGCTAATTGGTTTTCACATTTATGCTGGATAAACACTTGTTATTGAGTTCAGTTATTTCTGATTCTTCTTTATCTCATTTGTTTGCTTTTCTATTTCCTAACCAATAACAAATGCAACTACAAACAACTCCGAGGTTGCATGTCACACCCAGTCAACTGGCAAGTTAACAAAAGATGGGAATAATCAGTATTATGGAGGTAGATGAATGCCTTAGCAATGGAGCTGTGAATTGCTCCAACCATTTTGGAAAGCTATTTGGAATTATTCTCAGAGTGTGATTAAAATATCTGTTCTCTTTAAAGCATATTAAGGCATATTTTAATACGCTTTAAAGCAGATATTATGCCGATAGGAATACATATCCAAGGAGGTCAATAACAAAAAGAAATGGCCAATAGACATCAAAACGCAGATTTCACAGTAGCAAAAAATGAGAAACAAAGTAGAGATTCGTCACTTAGGAATGGTTCAATTAATTTGTGGTTCATTAATATAATGGAAATAAAGAACATGATGAATACAGAGGAAAGTCATATGAACTTATACAAAATGAAATGAACAGAACCAGGGAAATCTTATATGCAACAAATACAGCTATTTAAATGGAAAAAACAGTAAAACAATCAACCAATGATTCAATATTACAGTGACCAAGGACAGTCCTAAAGAAAAAATACGATAACACATTTGCCCTTACTTTTTTGCAGACGACGAGTGTGAAAAATATTGGACTTTTTGATATGAAAATTAATTTTGCCAAACCCTTTTTTCTTCTTTGTTACAAAGGATGGCTCTTCATTACAAAAGAATGAGGAGGATAAAACAATAAAAGTAGTAGGTGGCATAAAAAAGGCAATAAAATATGTGGAATTTTGGGGGGGACTTAGAAAAAAAAGACCTCATCAACTACTCTCACATTATCCCTATTTTTCCATAACTATAAAATATTTCTTAAAGTGGTCTACATAGGCATTAAGGATATACTTGAAGGAAACATGGAAAGAGAATCAGTAGACCTTCATAGATGAGTTCCTTCAGCAGACCACATTTTTACAATCACGTAATTAACTAAAAATGATTTCCTGCTATGTCTTCTTTTTTTTATTTTTAAAATATATTTTTATTGATGTCTTTTGTTAGTTTACATCACCATAGTTTCCCACACTATCCCTTTCCCACTTGCCTTCTAAGGATCCATTCCATACAACTTGTTGCATTTTTAAGGAAAATTTTTTTAAAAAAGAAGTAAGTAAAATTGATTACTAAATCTCTGCAAATATATACAATATCCTATACACATGGTCTTTTCACTCCACAAAGTGGTAGGGATGGAGATATCTTCTCATATATCTTCTTTGGAGCCATGTTTGTTCTGTTTATTTTTTTTTATTCAGAAAAAGAACAAGAATATTTTATTTCATTTAATGCACAACATGTGTACAACAATGGAATTTGACTTTCTCGTTGATGTCCATTTTACCAAGGTTTGGATTGTACAGACTTAACGAAATTGACTTTTCAATACTACTGCTGATACACATGACCATCAGGAGGCTTTTGATATTTAAGTTTTCTAATTCATTGACTTGAATTTGAGAGGAATGAATATATGGTTCATGTAGCAATATCATTTACCCATATAAAAAACTAGATAGGTACTTAAGAGGTTTTCTTAGCCACCTGTTATGGATAAAGACACTGAGGCTGAGAGAGTTTAAATGACTTTCCCGTGGCCAGATGACTAGTAAGTGTCAGAGGTGAGATTTAAACCTAATCTTCTCAACTCCAGGGTTAAAATTCTTTCCCTCATACCTTGCTGGCTACACAAAAGTTAGTCCAGACTCATCATCTAGTGTGGTTCCTGATTGCTATGTCTTCTTAGTGTTAACTTTTTAAAATCATTTTATTTGGTAGGAAAACCTTCAACATCAGTCTTTAACTAAAATGTCTCCAACAGGTTCATTGACTGAAAACTGACATCAAAAGACAAAGACAAAACAAAGACACAAGTTCACTTAAGGTACTCACCAATAGCACAGAGGCTGTCCTGCACAGTGGCCAAGTGGAAAAAGGACTCCTCATTCATGATGACATTCTCCAAATGCCCCCATTCACAGGTGACATTGTATTAATTGCATTGCACTCTGGAACAAGACAAAGCCAAGTCAATAAAATCTTTAATGATTTAAAAGATATTAGGTTAGCCATCCACACAGGAAGAAAAGTGGATGAATAATGTATGTTCCACATGACCCATGAGAGCTTTCCTCAGGAATCAAGATCCTCCAATGAGGTGAGACGGCAGTGGAAGAGAGGGTTTATTGACCTAACTAAAACAATGTGTGGCCACTGGGAACGGGTAATGGTAACAGAAGGGAGGGCGTCCTCATAAACCACGTTGTTTCTTCAGTGTCCACAAGTGGTCTAGGAACCCATTTCTCCTCCTGAAATTGACAAGGAGAAAGGGCCCAGACCCTCAGTCTTTTTGGAGGTAAAAAGGAGTAGAAAATAGGATGCCAATAGGATATGCCTTCTTGTCCCCACTCCACAGCTTTTAGGTGCCAGGAAGTCAGTGTGGGTCCTGTGGTCTGAGTTTCTCCCCAGCAGTATCACTGACAGGGAAGTCCACTATCTACTAACCTGCCTACTGAGTGTGGGTCAACCTCACACTTCTCCATACTTTTGACCCCCTTTCCTACATCCTGGACTCAAGAAATCAGCCTCGCCAGTATAAGATAGAGGAGGCATTAGACAGTAGTTTGCCTGAAGAAAAAAAAAAAGACAACAGGCTTAGTGGTCCACAGGTTCCACCTAGGTGAAAATGGTGGCTAAAAAGCTAATACCACTTTGAGCACGAAGTCATAGCCTCCAAAATAGGGAGAATGTGGTCCTGCTGTATTCTGTTTGAGCTAGTCCAAATCTGTACTATTGGATTTCATTCCATTTTAGATGTGTAGCCTGCAGAGCACTCAAAAGAATGACAACCAGAATGACAATCCATGAGTGGATGCCATATGGGGAAGCATGGCCTAAAGAAGAAAACCCTGGGGGATGGAGGGAGAGCATGATAATTGTCTTAAAATACACAATTCCAAAAGACCCATGATGGAAAATGCTATCCACATCCAAAAGAACTATGGAGTCCGAATTCATATTGAAGCAGACTGTTGGCTCTTTTTGGGTTCGTTTTTTTTCTTTCTCATGGTTTTTCCCTTTGGTTCCAGTTCCTCTTTCACAACATGACTTATGTGGAAATCTGCTTAATATGACTATACCTGTATAGCTTATATAAGATTGCATGCCATCTTGGAGAGGGGGGAGAATTCAGAACTCAAAATCTTATAAAAATGAATATTGAAAACCAAAAATAAATAATATTTTTAAATAGTCTCAAAGTACTTGAAGCAGTATAGGTGACCTTAGAGGTCCCTTCCCACTCTGAAATGTTGGGATACCCTTAGGGCTTCTATGTTGTGTGTTAAGCCCCTGCTGTTGGTACTGATGTAGCCTGATGGAAGAAGAGATTGCCTAGCTCCAATTTCTCCCCTTTTCGGACTTTGATGAAGCAATAAGGTGTAGAGTGTTGGCGGTCCTGTTCTTAACCCTGGACACATCAGTCTCCACCATAGCCATTTCAAAGCCAACTTTGACACCCTCTAAATTGGGTCCCAGGCAGAGCAAAGCTCTATTTGCCCCATCTTGGATCTGGCCCAGGGTGAGAGACAAAGGCTCTCTCCAAATATGCTTAGCCCCTCTCCAGTCAGATTTCTATCTTCTCTCCAAATGATCCATTGACTTGCCTTTCTTTAGCCTTGGACTAACCCCTCTTACCATATCACTCTTAGCCAAAAAGTTCAAAGTGCCCCATTCAGAATATCCCCTTTTGGTTCCTGGACAATTTAACAGAGCTTATTCCTAAAGCTATGCTGCTAGAGAAGTGATGGGTGGAGACTGGGACACAGGCACAGACAAAATAAGATGGTTTGCCCTTTTAGAATCCAAGAACTGAAGCCAAGGAATGATTGGTTATAAGAGTCGGGAAAGGGGAACACTCCACCACTGTGGAAGTAGTCACAATGGGGACTTTCTCCTTGGCCTTTGTAATGAAGATCTTACATAAACAAACTAAGAAAAATCTCCCAGGAGGGGATGTAGCAAAGCTCATAAACGCCACTGTCATGGCAACATGGTGACGGGCAAAGAATGCTACATTTGGAGTCAGACACAGCCAATGTGAGAAGGTGAAGGTAGGAAAAGCACCAGCCAGGAAATGAAAGAGCTTAAGTCTCCAGTCCAACTCTTCCACTAACCTACTATATGATCTGTATGGAGCACTGGGCCTGGCCTCAGGAAGACTTGAGTTCAAATCCAGCCTGAGACTCTTAAAAGATGTGTGACCTTGGGCAAATCACTTAACCTCTGCCTGCCTCAGTTTCCCAAATTGTAAAATTGGAATCATAATAACACCTACCTCATAGGGTTGCTGTGAGGACCAAATGAGACAGTTTTGGAGGGTATCTAATTAGCACACGGCCTGGTACATAGTAGACATTTAAATGTGTATTTCCTTTCTTCTTCTGACCCTCAGTTTCTGACCCTCAGTTCCTTCATCTTCATTGAATTATAGGATTTTCAAGATGCTTTCCAGCTCTAAATATCTGATAGTTCTGTAAAGTGCCTTTCAAAGCACAAGGATCCCATACATACCAAAATATTTATAGCAGTACTTTTTGTGAGGAAAGAGGGAGAGGAGAAGAGATCCTATACAACAGCCTGATGAGGTGGGAAATTCTGTGGTCTAAGGAAAGGTGAGAAATGAATTCTAATCCCAGCCGGGGCACCAGATGACTACATGACCCTAAACAAGTAACTTCCTTTCTCTGATCCTCTGTTTCTTCAAATAAGGAAGTTAAGTACTATGTCTAAAACCCTCTCCAATAAGAAAATGCTGCATCAGCAATGAAAGCATGAGTGAGAAGAAGACAGGTTGGTGCTAAGTCACTGACACAACTTAATGCCTCTATTCATCATGTCTGATGTGGGGCACATCCTGTCCCTATATCTGCCTATGAAAACCAGAGCTTTCTCCTTAGAAGAACAGGTGTAGCAAAGGTCAGAGCCCCCTTAAACCTGGCTCATTGTTGCCAGGGGATCGCATTTAGTCCTTTGGTCATTCAGGCTTCACTGGGAGCTGGGAAAATCCAACCTCCTGTCAAAAGAGATTAAAAAGCAGGCAGAAAAACAAAAAGCTTCCTTGGGCATAATGCCGCCTTTGCAAACTGACAGGCTAATTAAACCAAGGAAAAGCTTAGACCGAACTAGAAACCGTCTCCAAAATGACTCTGAAAGGCGCACCTGCTGCTCCTGAAAACTGCCCAGTAGCCAGGCCAATAAAGGGAAAATTTCCCCCAAGATTAAATGTATTGAATCATGCTTCACTGTTAACTTTGTTTGTTGGGGGGGGGGGCGTTGGGGATTGGAAAGTGACCCCAATACACACAGCATCAATGAGAAAAGGAAGGAAAAGGGAAGGAGAGGAGCCCATGAACTGAAAAACTCCAATTTTCCACTTGATATATTAAGAAAACTATCCCAGGAGGAAGGAGGCATGAATTCTAATTGACGTGTCACAGTGTGACCTTGGCCAAGTCATTTCTCTTTCTAAGTCACATAACAGGATGATGGGGGCCTTACCTTTCAACCCTCAGGACGCCTGGGACAAGTGTGCCGTATTTAACTGGTATCCACCAAGATTTACTCCACCACCCTCTTCCCAATTCGTCTGTGGAGCCAGTTCTACTTCTGCCTGCTGAAAAAGGAAACAAAACAAAAAAAAAGAGGCCACTTCAGTATGAAAGGAGGGCTCTTGGTAATTCCCTGGGAGTGTAAAGCAAATACCAGCCCTCCTACCTGGTCCAGCTGCTTTCCTGCCCCTTCAAGGAAACAGCTTAAAACTGGGCCCCTTACCTGCAGCTCTATCTTCAAAGCAGCATACCTGCCCACTTACACCATTCCCCAAACAACCACCTTTCACCCTGTCCCCCCTTCCCTCAGTCCACTGAACACCTTCTACCTCATCCCTCCTTCTCTCATCCCCACCCAAGCAATCTCTTAATGAAATACTCAGAAAGAACAGCAAAGCTCCTGTCTCTAGCTGTGTAATCCTGTCATAATAAAACAATTTCTAGATTAACTTGGAGCAACAAATCAGAGTTTTATGTTCAGAAGAATGATTAGCCTATGAGGGTCTGATTGAAATAAACCTGTCAGGGTGGAGCCAAGATGGAGGAGAAGCAGGGACCTGCTACAGCTCTCCCCCCAAGCCCCTCAAAAAATCTGTAAAAAATGTCTCTAAACAAATTGTAGAGCAGCAGAAGTCACAAAATGACAGGCTGAAGCAAATTTTCAGCCCAAAACAATCAGGAAGGTCAGCGGGAAGGGTCTATTACATCAGGTTGGGAGCAGAGCACAGTTCGGTGTGGGTTACCCTGGCATGGACTAAGAGGGAACAGGCCTTAGGGGACTGAATCACTGGTGGCTGCTGTGAATTCCAGACTTCTCAACCCACAAACACTAAAGGCACCTCCAAAGATCAGGGAAAAGGGTTTGTCAACTGGCTAAGAGGGGAGTATGGTCCAGCACAGGCACTAGCCCCAGCCCCATGGTGGCTGCAGCCACTGCTGAAGTGGAGGCTGCTTCTGGAGCTCATGTAACAAAGCTCAAACGTCAAGCAATTGGCTGGGAAAATGAGCAAATGGGAGGAAAGAACCAGACTAAAGATTCTTACTTTCCCTGTGAAGAGGTATTTTCTTATGTCGTTGGTGATAAGGAAGATCAAAACATACAATCAGAAGACAACGAAGCTAAAGCTCCTGCATCCAAAGCCCCTAAGAAAAATATGAATTGATCTCAGGCCATGGAAGAGCTCAAAAAGGACTTTGAAAATCAAGTAAAAGAAGTAGAGCAAAAATTGGGAAGAGAAAGAGAGTGATGCAAGAAAATCATGAAAAAACAAGTCAACTGAAAGCAGGGGGAAAGAGGATAAGGGGAGAAGGGTGACAGAAAGGAGGGCAAATTGGAGGAAAGGGAAATCAGAATACACACTATCCTGAGGTAGGGTTTGGGGAGAAATGGGGAGAAAATCTGAAATTCAAAATTTTGTAAGTGTATGTTGAAACCTGAAATTAAATAAATTTAAATTAATAAATATTTATTACGTATAAATAATAAATTAAATATAAATTATAATAAATTAAATATAAAAATAAATTTTAAAAAATGCAAAGAAATAAAGCTATCAGGCCAACGCATTAAAATTCTGGATCATCTCTACTGTTCTTCAAACTTTTAAAACTGTGATGTTATTTCCTTAGGATCATAGATTTGAACCTAGAAGGAGCCCCTGGAGCCACATCCATAGGATCCTAGGATATTAGAAAGCATCTCAGAGGCAACTGAGTCCAACCTCTTTATTTTATAGATGAGGAAACAGATTAGTAACTTATTTAAGTTCACAGAGGTAGCAAGCCTCGGAGGCAGTTTCAATAGATCAACCTCCAATATCATATCTCTTGCCACTGAACAATACCATCTCCTTATTCATTTTATGGGACTTTCATTTTTGGAAGTCAAGTATTCTGACTTAACAGCCAACATGGCTGATGTCTAGTTTGTGGCTTTGGGACCTTAACCCTCAAAATGGAATGAGGAAAGTAGATGTTAAATTGAGAGAAAGAGAGGTGGAAGGGAGGGAGGGAGGAAGGAAAATGGAAGAATGAAGGAAGGATGGAAGTGAAAAGAGAAAGAAAGAAGGAAGGAAAGAAAGAAAAAGAGAAAGGGGAAGGAAGAAAAAAAGAAAAAGAATGAAGGAAGGAAGCAAAGAGGGAGGGAAGGAGAGAGGAAAGGAAGAAAAGAAGGGAGGAAGGAAGTTGGCAAAGGAAAGAAAGAGTTTATTAAGTGCTTAGTAATAACACTTAGACTAGGCACGGTGCTGAGCACTGGTGATACAAGTACAAACACACAAGTCAGAGACAGAAAAACAAAGGCAAAGAGACTTACAGATGATCAAGAAGACAGAGCAATGCTCTGGACCTAGCAAAGGTGAACTCAGGCCTTCAAAGGCAATGGGGGAGATGCAAAAAGCTGCAGGAGGCAGCAGGCCCATGGGTGCTTTGCTAGTTTCTATAATTAATGCTGGCAAAAGACCTGGAGACAGAGTAACCAGGGGCTGTAACAAGGAGAAGGAACTCGAGCTTCTGTGTGTACCAGAGTAGGGTAGGAGCCAACTGGGCAGAGCCCAGCAAGGGCCCTGCTTGGCATGAGGCTGCCAAAAGCAGCTCAATGCCTGAGGGGCCCAAGGACAGATGGAACAGGACCAAGGGAGGTACAAGACAACACCCTTCCCCCAGGACAGCACTAGGATGCTACCAGCATCTCACCCTCTAGAAAAGCCTCCTGTTACTCAATCCTTTTGTTAGGTGTTTATGCCATCCTCCTCTGCTTTACAGTGCTTGTGTGCTTATAAAGGAGATTAGGTCTGGGTCTGGAAGGGACCTCTGAGGCCACCTAGTCCAAATTTTTCATCTTACAGGTGAGGAAACTGAGGCCCAGGGAAGTAGTGACTTGCCTAAAGTCACATAAGTAGTAAACTTCAGAGGGGGGATTTGAACCCAGGTCTCTGACTCCAGAGCCATGGCTTTCTCTCTATACTATCCCACCTCCATAAGATCAGGCTCAAAGCTATGTATTTTTATATCTCCCTCAAAGCCAAATATAGGCCCTCTGATAAATGTTTACTGAATGGTGAACAAAGATAAAGGCAGTCGCCCAAGGTCATGGAGGGGCTCAGTGGGCTGCCATCTTCCCCTGTGAGGGTCACCTGGTCATGCCAGCCTTGGCTCTGTATTAAACATCTCTGAACAATTTGGCTCCTACTAAACGCCAAGGCTTCTAGCTGCTACCTATGAAGGATCACAGTCCTGGAGTCTCCCCCACAAACCATTAGTTTCCATACAAAACCGAGTATTTAAGAAACATGTATTGAATTCTCCCATGGCTCTGGAACCAGAGCATTGAGAACCTGACCTCGGATGCTTACTATCTGGGTGACCTTGGGCAAATGCTTTTATCTCCCACCCTCACTTTCCTACTTTATAAAATGACTGGTTCAGGCTAAAAGCTCTCAAGCCTCCCAGTTCTCGCTCTGTGAGCCCATGAGTCTACATATGAGACCTCAGCAATTCACACCTCAGTCTCTGGGTTTTGGTCTCCTTCTCTGTAAAATGAGGGGTTTGGGCCACATCCTTCCAGCTCTAGAAGATACTGGAGCTAAAAGAAACATCAAATTAAGACCCTGCCCTCCTCCTCCAGTTGATGACTTTTCTGGGGCATAGAAGCTGCATGCACACACACACACACACACACACACACACACACACGTTAATGAACATAATAGTTGAATACATCAGAGTTTGAGGGCAGAGGGATCTTGGACACCGCTCAGCTCACTTGGGACAGGCTGTCTCCACTCTGGACATGAATTTTGCGGCTGACTTTGAGGGAAATGTTTGATTTGTCAACCAATTCTTAGTGTCTCCTGTCTGGAATGTCAGAAAAAGGAAAACAAGCAGGTTGACCACACTGAAAACTTGTCCCTTCCCTGAAAAACAAATGACTTGTTGCTTTGAGATAACTGCCTTGCTGTGGAGATAATGGCCTCCCTGGTATCTCCCACATCAACTAGGAGTAATGGGAAGGGTGGTGAAGCTAAGAGTACCAAGTCCATCAGGGTCTCCATCCCTGGAGACCTACTCTAAGGAGGAGGTCTAACGAGCATCCCACCTAAGCTTCTAGAAACTTCCCTGGTCTTATTTTGAGATATCTCTGAGATTAGGGACTGTTTCATTTTTTGTCACCTTACCCCTAGAAGCAACAGCAAATCACTGAAGATTTTTTAGTAGAAGAATGACATGATTAGCTCTGCTCATTTGGAAGATTCATTTGGCAGCTCTGCTAAGCGTAGATTGGAAAGGGAAGAAACCTCCCTTCTTTGTAGAAGTTGGGGTCTATGAATATACTGTTCAGACTTAATTGATGTGCTGGTGAGCTTCTGCTGAACTGCTTTCCCTCCCTATTCATCCTTCCCTTTTTGATTATTACAAGGGTTGGCATGCTGGAGAAGCAAAGGGAGAGGGACATATATGAAAATGATGGCAATGTAAAAATCAAAAATTACCAATAAAAATAGAAATACAAATAAAATCTACATTCCTCTATGATCTTCTCTCATCGTGTGATAAGAAAGCACAAATATGAAGAACTCCTAGTCACAATGTGGAAGTCTCCAACGGATTGATATAGAGAGCAGAAGGAAAGAGGGATAACAATAAATGTAATGAAGGAAGCAGTCAAAGTGGGGAGCAATCTGCTCAAATACGGTGGCCAAAGTTGGTTCCAGGTGGCTGCCATTAAACATACTGCCTTCCTCTCTATTAGGAAATTGGAAACTAAAATATTTATTGCATGTTTTGTCAGCCAAATTCCCTACATCAAATGGCTGTATTTAAATATTTTTTTAAGGGAAGATACCATGGGTGGGGTGAAGGGGGTGGAGTTTATTGAGTCAGAGATCACTGATTTAGAGTTGAAAAAACTTTAAAGGTAAGTTAGTCCAACACCTTCATTTTCACAGATGACGAAACTGAAGCCAACTGAGGCACAGACGAACTTAAGACTGAAAGAAACCATGAAGTCCAACTTTCTCCTTTTACAGATGAGGAAACTGAGGCACAGAATGTCTCAGCGATTTGCCAGGGGTCACACAGCTATAGAGAAACAAAAGTACCAATAAAATATAATAATTATTTTATTAGTGTTAACATATACTTTTTAAAAAATTAATCAATCGTAACCATGGTACCTAGTATGAAGGAGATTCTGGGCATGATGATTTGACAAGAAGAACTGGGTAACTCTTCCAATCTTTTTCATCATCAAGGAGGGTAAAGGGAGAGCTCTTTGGACCTCTTGCTCAGGTCAGGCAGGAATCATTCCCAGGTGAGAGAGGGAGGGAGGAAGAGGCATGATTCCAGGAAAGAATCCAGAAAGACAGCAGCAATCAGATTGCCTCCCTTCAAGGAAGGGCGGGCTGGCATTCCTGTCTGGCAACCAGGACTATCTCCTTGCAGATTTCACCTTCTCTCCTCCAACCTGGCCTGCCCTGGAACATCCTCTCCCTCCCTGCCATCACTCACCAGGCTGTACCCATCCATCCATCCTCCCTCCCTCATCTCCTGGAATTCTCATTTCTTCCAGCCAGACCATTGGGTGGGGATTTCCACCTCCTTATGAAAAGGGCTAAGACTGACTCACCATCCTCTACCTCCCCCACCCCACCCACCCCATCTCACCTCACCCCCAGCTGGTTCTTCTTTGTGCAGTCGTTTATTTATTCTGACGTGTGGACAGTTGGCTCTGCGGGTGCTTTTACAGCTGCCTGTGAACCTCTTGGAGAATGAGGTCTATGTTTGGTTTGATGTTTTCCAAACCACTTTCTCAGCTCAAATAATACAAAGGAAGAAGTCCCTGGGAGCTCAACAGACCAGGTATGTTATCAAGATTTTACAAATGAGTAAAGTGAGGTTCACACACAGCAAATCAGCAGCAGAATCAGACTTAGAACCTCAGCCAGTCCTCTTTCCACAAACCCAGGGGCTCTCAAAGGGTGTGTGCCCCTATGGGTCCCATAGTTTCCCTAGGTATGCCACAAATCAACCAGTTCTTATCCCACAATCCCAAGACAGAAGTGATAGGATCTACGATGTGGAATCACAAAATGATAATAACTAACAGTTATATAATATGTGTTAGGCACTATGATAAGCACTTTACAATTAGTATCTTATTTGATCCTTACAACAACCCTGGGGGGTAGATTCTATTATTATTTTCATTTTACAGATAAGGAAACTGAGGCAAAATGCCATGCCTCGATTACACAGCTAATAAACATCTGAGGAGAGATTCCAGTGCAGATCTTTCAGGCTCTAGCCATCACACAACCCCGCCTCTCTTGCAGTGGTCTGGCTGAGCTCACGCAAGACAGAGGCATCAAAACATCAGATCGCCCTGAATGTAGCCAAGTGGAGGAGCCTGAATCAGTCACTGCAATGCAATACAGGAAGAAGCAACCAGCAAGCATTTGGTAAAAGCTTACTCTGTGCTAGGCACCCTGCTAGGTGCTGGGCTGACAAAATAGAAGTTAAGCAGTCTCTGCTCTCAGGGAGTTGATCATCTCTCAATGAACCTATGCTGGCACACATAGATAGACCCTTGGATCCTATAATTCCATGTTAATGCCTTTTCTGCCCAGGAGACTGTCTTTTTTCAAGGGGAAAAAGGCTCTAATCCTTCTTCCACATTTCTTATTCTTTGATTTTTATAGGAATGTGGAATATCCAAATCGGAGGGGCTCTCGGAAATTAACCTGTGCCTGGATGGAAATCCCCGATCCAACAGCCCTGATAACTAGTCACCCTCTGTTGCTGGAAGATTTTCAGGGGATTGGCATACATTACTTCCATAGGCAACAGTCTGTTCCATTTTTAGTGGATTGTCAGTGGATTTTCTCCCTTACATCTTCCCCTCTACAACTGAAAACCATTTCTCGTTTTCCTGCAGCCAAGCAGAATAAATTTAACCTTTTTCTTCATGACAGCCCTCCAAATACTTAAAGTCAGTTATCACATACCCCATTAATCTTCTCTTTTCCAAAGGAGAAGAAGAAAAAAATCAGCTATTTCTTCAAATGGTCTTTGTAGTTTCAATTCATCTTGGTACAGTGGAAATAGCAGTGGCTTTGGAATCAAAGAAGCTGGGTTCAAATCCTGCCTCTCTCACCTTCTCCTTCTGTGACCCTGGGCAGATCACTTCCCCTTAGAAGAGACTTTGCAGGTGGCTCAAGTTTTCCTTGGTCACTTTTCTCGACGTATGTTAAAATTTGTCAACATCTTCCCTACAATGTAACACCTGGAACGTGAGACGCTAGTCTAGATTAGGTCTGCCTTTGGTATAGCAGTCCTCTGATCAAGGTTAGCAACCTCTCTCTGAACACAGTGTTTCCACAAAAGGAATCTAAGGTTATATGAGCTTTGGGAGGCATCATGACTGTATGAGCATATGACTATAACCCTTAGATCATTTTTTCAGACAAACTTTTGTCTCTCCCATCTTGTGCTTGTGAAGTTAATTTTCTTGAATCCAAGTATAAGACTACATTTATCCCTAGTTGATTTCATCTTTTTAGACCTAGCCCATTTTCCTGGCCAGAGGTTCCATTTTCCTCAACTACAAAGTAGCTAAGCCTTCTATTGAAAGAGGTGTTATTATTTTATGAGGCATTCACACTACCATCACATCACACTACCATCACTGGGAAGGAGAAGAAAGTGGTTAAGATAGTGATTTTGTTGGAATGTGGGCAGAGCAGCAAATGCCTGCCAACAGTCTGGCAGCATCCTTATTGGCCAGGAGTCTGGCTTGAAAAATTATGAATAAGCTTAAGTTTGGTATGGACAGCCCAAGTGGATAAGTCCCAAATTGTCCTGGGATAAGGGGGTGTACTTGGATAAAAGACATCGTGTGGATGGTTAGTCAGAATGAAGGTAATACAGCAGGGGTCCAGTGGGCTCCTGTAGCTGTAAAGTATACTTCAGAATCACAGAAAAGTAGAGCTAGAAGGGACTTTGGAACATAGTTTAGGAGAGCAGGTTGAGATCTTAAAATCTAGAGCAGGTTGAGGATGTCAGAGCTAGCAAGGGTCTTAGAACAAAGAATGCTAGAGTTGGAAGAGATCTTAAAACACAGACTGCCAGGGGAGGCGAGACCTTAGAGCACAGAAGTCACAGGATGAAAGAGACTTTAGAACAAAGAATACAGAATGTCACAGCTGAAGGACCTTAGGAAACAGAATGTGGAATGGCTTAAACTGGGGAAGGACCTTGGAACATAGATCAGGGCATTTCACAACTGGGAGAAACACAGATTATCAAAGTCAGCAGGGACCTCTACAATTATAGATTTAGAAGTAAAAAGGATATCAAGGGGCCATCTAGTGCACTCCCTTCACTTTACAGAAGAGGAAACTGAGGCCCATAAAGGTGAAGTCACTTGCCCCAGCTCATAGGAGGAGTAAGTGGTAGAACTGGGATTCTAACTCAGAGCCTTTGTCTCCAAATTCCCTTCTTCCTATCTGAAAAGATGAGGTTGCCCTCCTCCTTGCCAAAGTGAATTCCTTCACTTTGCCCAGGCAATGCTTATCTCACCCTTTCATCTCCTCTGGGATCTTGTTTTATCAATCATTCCTATTGTCCTTCTTCTTCAATCTCTCCCTCTACTGGCTCCTTCCCCTCTTCCAACAAACAAGTTCAACTGCCTCCTTACCTTAAATCCCCTGACCTTACTACCAGCCTCAGAACACACAGTGCAAACCTTTATTCTAGAGGTGAAGGTTATGAGTTTATATGTCATGTCTAAGGCTACACAGTCAGTAAGAGGTCCAGATATTTTCATTCCCAAATCCAATGCTCTTTCCACTACACTATATAGCCTTCATCCAAATGTCAATGAGTATTATGACCAGTATTATTAACAGTATAATTGATCATGTTAGCTATATATATACATTAAAAAATGTACTCCTTACATTTTTCAAGAACAACCTGCTCCTTCTGGATTGAAATCTAGATTTTTATAAAAACAAGAATCTGTTGCCCCTTTCCTAATAACTGTGGTAGTCAGTTAGAAAAGCCTTTCGTCAACAAGAAGCAACAAGCACCTACTATGTGTCAAAGACTGTGCTGGCGATAAAAAAGTACAAAACCAAGATCCCTGCCCTCACAGAGCTTACTCTCATAGGTTATCTACTCCAGAGGTGTCAAACACGGGCATGTAATTGGGAAATATTTAACAAAATAAATAAAAATGCAATTAAACATAGATAACATTAATCTGTGGTTTTCTAAGGCACCATGAGACCCAAAAAGATTTCCCATTTCGATTTGAGTTTCACTCCCGATCTAGTCGAATCTCATTTTTTACAAATGTCACCTGGAGTCCAGAAGACTCAACTTCCTGAGTTCAAATCTAGCCTCAGACTTTTATTAGCTGTATGACCTTGTGCAAGTCAATTAACCCTGTTTGTTTCAGTTTCCTCATCTGCAAAATGACCTAGAGAAGGAAATGGCAAGCCACTTCAGTATCTTTGCCAAGAAAACCCCAAATGGGGTCATGAAAAGTCAGATACAACTGAAAAACTAAATGATAACCTTTTTTTTCAAAGTAAACTGAGGTAAAATCAGTTGGTCAACAGGTATTTATTGTGCACTGACAATGCACCAAGCCTTAGAAGGGGATATATGGAAGAGATGTTGTGAAGGCAGTAACCTCAGGTTGTGACAGCAGATTAGCTCAGGAGGGTGAGTGCCAGTGCAAAGTATGACTTGTCCAAGGTCACAATACTGATCTGGCGGAGATCCAAAGCCAGGGATTCTGACTCCAAATGCTACTGTTGCCCACTCTTTCTACCCTGCTGCCAAAGGCTACAATAATAGCAAGAAAACAATATAAAACTTCATGGCTTTAAAAGATCACTGCCATAGATACCACCACTGATTCTTAACAACACGAAAGTAGGAGAGAATAAGAAGGGAATAGGGAGTAAAAGTATTCTTTACCAGCGAGAGCCCTGAAGCCCGGAGACATAAGTGCCTTAACCCTATACAAAGACAGAGCGAAAGCTGCATTTATAAATCATGGTTTTCAAACAATAACAGCTATCCAAGATTATATTGGGCTGCCTCAAGAGGTAGTGAGTTGCCCCTGACTAGAGCTACTCAAGGAATGGCTGAGTGGCCACTGATCAGATATACTCATTCCTGTGATACAAGAAATGAAACAATGGCATTCTTAGGCATTGGATTAGGAAAATGTTTAAATTAAGAAAACCAATCAGCTCTCCTGTTTTAATTAAAATTTAGAAATCTTACCTAGTAACCATGACAAGGTCAAGTCAAGTGATGGAATGTTACAGCTAAAAAAGCCTTCAGGGATCTTCGACTCAAACCCTCTCATTTTACAGATAAGGAAACCCAGAGGTGTTAAGTGACTTGCCCAAGGTCACACAGGTAAGTCAGTGACAAAGGTAGCTGTCAATATAAAGACATTGCTTTATAAGGGTTGCTTTTGTTTTTTACTAAAAAATTTCAGAAATAAATTCCCAAAAGGAAGTTTTCTGAGCAACAGCTATTTTCCTATTTAAATAATCCCCAGAGAAGGACTCTCCAGGGCATAATTCTCATCAAGATTGGTAAATTCTACTGGGTTCACTACCAATCTGTTACTTAGTACTCACAATTTCTATCAACCCCTTCTTCTGCTCTTCATGGTAAATCCACATTTCTTATCAATCAACAAGCATTATTATGCTTGCAATACTTTCTCTTTTTTTAGCCAACAAATATAGCTTTTATTTTGTTTTTATTTTAGAAGTGTTCTTGGTACCCTTTGTTTTTTATATCAATGAATTCCCAATACATGACAGTCTCAGCAGCTCCCATGGATTCATGATCATCTCTATGCAGATGACTCCCAGATCTATATATCCAGCCCCAGTCTCTCTCCTGAGCTTCAGTTCTGCTTCACCACTTTCCTATTGGGCATTTCAAACTGGATGTCCCAGACCCATCTCAAAATGTGGCACATCCAAAGTTGATCTCATTATCTTTCTCCCAAAATTCCTCCCTCTTCCAAACTTCTCTATTTCTGTCAAAGGCAGCACCATCCCTCTGGAGTCTACAATCTCAGCAGTATGCTCGATTCTTCCCTCTACCTCACTTCATTTAGCCAATCAGTTGACAAATCTTGATTTTCCTATTTTTATCCCTCCTCCCCAACCATACAGTTTGGCCTTAGTTCAGGCCCCCATCATCCTTCACTTAGATTATTGCGACAGTCTCCTAATTAGGCTCCCTGACTCACTCCAGGACATCCTACACACTTAATTTTCCTTAAGTGAAGATGTGCGCACGGGACTCCTCTACTCAATGTACCAGGCACCTTGATAGGAGCGAAAAAAGCAAGAGTAAAACAGCCTCTGTCATCAAGGAGCTTATAGTCTAGTTAGAGTTGGAGTCATCAAGTCACTCAGACTTGGTGGACAGAAGGCACTCAAGGAAAGATTTCATGTGGAAGGTGACCCGTGTGCTGAGCTTTGAACAAGGGCCGCTAAAGGCAAGTCTTTACTGTTTAATATTCTGATTTGGAACATGGTCTATGATTCTCCTACATGGAAGAATAAAGCTGGAAAATGGACCTGGATCACAGAACTATCCCTGAGAGCAATTTTAAAAAATGTGGGTATTTTCAAGGTGAAGAAGAGGGACTGTTCCTCTCTGACTTTCTGCTTCCTGTTACTGGTTTTTATCTTAACTAAACTCCCACAAGTTTAACAATGAATGAACCCTGTTATTGTTGTAAGACAGAAGACATAAGATCTGGAGTCTGCTGCTAACTAGTTGGATGACCTTGGGTAAGCTGCTGCATGTCTCTATTAAGTGATTTATCTCTGGGCTTCCATTTCCTCATCTGAAAATGAAGGGAGAAGACTATATGTTCTCTAAGGTCCCCATAAGTCTTAACAATCTCCAAGCTTTTCCAGTAGCACAAAGAAACCCTGCAAATAGACAGATTAAGTGTCATCCTCCTCATGCAAGGAAGAGAAACCAGGAAGATGAGTTGTGTCTCAAGTAGTAAAGATAGATTGGTATTGTTGTTTAAGTAATGTCTGACTCTTTGTGACCCCATTTAGGGTTTTCTTGGCAAAGATACTAGAAGGGTTTGCCATTTCCTTCTCCGGCTCATTTTACTGATGAGGAAACTGAGGCAAATAAGGTTAAGTAACTTGCCCAGGGTGACACAACTAGTAAGCATCTGAGGCTGAATTTGAACTCAGGTCTTCCTGACTCCAGGCCTGGCACTCTATCCACTGTACCACATAATAAGCCAACTGCATTCACCCACTCTTTGAAAAGAGATGCATTAAAATAAAAGAGATTCATATTCTAGGTGAAAGGCAGAGGAGAGGCAAAATTAAGGTGATTAAATGAGGATATTACTGAGAAATGATTCTCCCTTTTCTGGCTGTTTACATATCGTTTACTTCTAATAGATAGTAAGCTCCTTGACAGCAGGTACTATTTCATTTCTCTCTTTACACTCCAAGTGCCTTTTAACTAGCACTTATTGAATAAACGGGTGAATTAATGAATGAATTAATAGCTCAACAGGATACAAAAGCACATCTCCAAGAATCACAGAATGCTCTCCATCACCACTCCTATCAGCACAGAGAAGGACTACTTCTCCTCACTGAGTTTATGAGTGGCAAGTTCAAAATCCATGTTGAAGGAATATGTGCTATACAGTTAATATGAATTCAAGGTGTGTATCATTACAAAAGGCATATAGTTGTATATATTTTTGTTTAATTCCTTTAAAGGAAATAAGAATAGAACACTAACTCCTGGAAGGACTCTCCATTCAACAAAAATTGCTGGTGAAACTGGAAAGCAGTTTGGCAGAAAATAAGTGTATGCTAGCATTTTATTCCATATGCCAGAAGAAGTACTAAATTTAACAGTCGCCTGACATTTTTTTAATTAGAAAAGAATAGAAAGAGGTACCTTTTTCAACTAGGTATGGCAAGAATTAATAACCAAGAAAAGAATATAAGAAATCATGAAAGTCAAAATTAACCATTTTTAAAAATTATATAAACAAAAACAATGCAACTAGTAATGAGAAGAAAAGCTATTAAATGAAGAAAAAATATTTGTATCAAATATCTGACAAAAATATGATACATAAGGAATTAACACAAATATGAAAGACCAAGAAACACCCTCTCAATTGTCAAATGATATGAATGACTTCCAAAAGATCAAATTCAAGCACTAACTATATTCAAAAATACTGCAAATTTTTGCTAAAAGTAATACAAATTAAAACACAAGTTTCACCTCATACCCACCAAATTTGTAAAGATGGTAAAAGACAGAAATAGTTAATGTTGGAGAGACTGAGGGGAGACAAACACAATTGTACACTGTTAATTTAACTATGAATTCATGTAACTATTTTGGGAAAACTTCATAATTATGTGAAAAAAACCTTACTAAAATTTGCTGTTCATATATTTGAACTCAGTACTCCCATTACTGATGATATACCCTCAAGGTTATAAGTGATGGAAAGAAAGACTTTAGTCCTTTCATTTTACAGAGAAGGCATCTCAGGAGCCTCAAAGGAGTTAACTGACCTGTCTAAGTTCACACAGACAGTAAGTAACAGACCCTCTGACTCCAAATCTACAGCTTTTTTTCCATCTATTCTGCATTACATTGTACTTGCAACATTTTTCTTTTCTTTTTTTACTATCAAAATTTTTTTGAGATAGATGGTGTCATAGTAGAGACAGTGCTAGCCTTGGATTATGGAATATTGAAGTTCAAATTCTGCCTCAGATAGGAAACCTCAGTTTCCTCAGCTGTAAAACGGGAATGATAACAGCATCTACTACCCAAGGTTGCTGTGAGGATTAAATGAATCATTTGTGAAGCACGCACAGTGGCTGGCACACAGGAGGTGTTATATAAATACTGGTTTTTATTAGTTTTTAGATCTTTAAAAGGACATTCTTTTAATACTTTTTTATTTTAGATCACAGTCACCTCCTGATAAATGAGAATCCCTCAACAACACGGTGATGAACTCTTCCTTCAGTAAGAAGCCTTTTCCTGTTCTCCTTAAAGTTAGTGCCTTGCCACTGAGATGATCTCCACCTGGTCCTGTCAATAGCTTGCCTCCATTAGACTGTGGCTCCTTAGGGACAGGGAATGTTTTTGTCTTTCTTTGCAGCCCCAGCACTTTACACAATGCCTGACACATAGTAGATACTTAGCAAGCATTTTTTTTAAAAGCTTTACTCCCTTGTAGCAAAGTAAACTAGTAAAAAAAAAATCCGCATGGTACAGCATCCTCAAAGATCTCTTCCAGCTTTAAATCTATGATCCTATGAACAAAAGATCCTACCTCCGAGACTTAGGAAATCATGAAACTTTCAAAGGTGAATGCCTTTTTTTTTTTTAAATCAACATAAAGTGAATTTATGAACCATCTGATTTTCCTCTGTTGGTGCTGAAAGACCTATTCAGGAATAACAGGTCAAGTTTATATAGTGCTTGACTTCTTAGAAAGCCCTTTTCCTACAACACTTTGTGATAGAGCAAGAATGATTACCTCTATTTCTTTGGATGGGTAAACTGAGGAAACTGAGATGTTACTTTCTACTCACTGAACTCTGGTCAGTTGTAGAGTCAGAAGACCTGAGTTCAAAATCCACCTCTGATGTTTACTACCTGGGTTACCTTGGATAAGTCATTTAACCTTCTCCGGGGCCTCAGTTTCCTCATCTGTAAAATGAGGAGATAAGACTGGACAGACTCCGAGGTTACTTCGAATTTTAGATCTATGATCTTGCACATCTTTTCTGGGTCTCAGTTTTCTCATCTGTAAAAGAGAGGTTGGGGTTGGACTACAGGACCTCTGAGGTCTAGAGCTATGATACCTATAATAAGATAGCCAGGACAAAATCTCCAGTCTAGTCCCATACATCTCACTTTAAAACACAGCTTCCAAACTCAAAGGCTGGGAGGGAGGCATAAGAAATGTCTCTTACTGATGCTCATCGATTGAGGAATGGCTGAACAAGTTGTGGCATATGTCTGTGATGGAATACTGTTGTACTATAAGAAATGACAAGCAAGATGAGTTCAGGAAAACCTGGGAAGACTTGATGCAAAGTGAAGTGGTCAAAAAAAAACAAAACAGGAGAATATTGTGCACAGTGACAGCAGTATTGTAAGGAGAAACAATTGTGCAAGACTTAGTTTCCCTGATCAAGATAACGACACAAAACAATTCCAAAGGACTCATGAAAAGAAATATATTCTTCTCCAGAGAGAGAACTGTTAACTCTGAATGCAGATTGAAGCATATTTTTCCACTTTATTTTCTTGGTTTTTTTCTGTTTTCTTTTGCGAAATGACTAATATAGAAATATGTTTTGCATGATTTCATTTTGCTTGTCTTCTCTAGAGGTGAGGGAAGGGCAAAAAGGAGGAAAAGAATTTGGAACTCAAATTTTTTAAAATGAATATTTAAAAATTTAAATGTAATTGGGAAATATTTAATAAATATAAAAATATATTCAAGAAAGGAAAGGAAATGGAGGGAAGGAAGGAAAGAAGGAAAGTCTCCCCCTGGAAAGAGCTCACTGAATGGTTTCACATCACATGAGAGGTCAAGTGGCTCAGAGTACAGGGAGTGGGAAAATCAGAGCTGGCACCTGGGCTTCCAAAGAGTTGGCACAAATGTGAAGAAAAACAAAAATAGGCTTATACTTAAAGGACATGCCCCTCGATGAGCTAAAAATGACCCTCACAGGGACTGAGCTTTAAAAGTAGCCCCCAGGGAATGTAAAGGAGGACAAGCAGTGCAGCCACCTATTAGACAGTCAAGTGTCAAAGTTTGCATGCTGGCCCCCTCTGGAAAAGTACATATTCAAATAGAATTGGGGGAGGGGGAGGATGCATTCTTTTTCAGGAAGCAGAGGGCACTCACTGGATTTGCAGTTAGATATTAGCTGTGTAACCTGAGGAAAATCACTTCCCCTACAAAATGAAGGCATTGCATTGGATGACTTCCAAGATCCTTTCCAGACCAACCTTGGTTTCCCCATCTGAAAATGAAGGGGTTGGACAGTTTCAAAGGCAAGAGTACTGGCTCTGAAGTCTCAGGACTTGGGTTCAAACCATACCTCTGATGCTTATCACCATGTGACCTTGGTCAAGTCACTGAAATTCCCTTGGCCTTTGTTTACTTATATGTGAAAGGAAATTGAATAATATCATCTCCCCAGGTCCCCCCTGTACTGAAATTTATGATTCTATGAAAATATAGCATTGGTCTTTAATAGCATTGAGTTTTAAGGTTTCCAAAGCACTTTATAGGCATTGTCTGATTTAATCCTGACAACTCTGAGAAGTGAATGCTATTAGCATCTTCATTCTACAGGTGAGGAACCAGGTTTAGAGAGTGTCAATGACTTACTTTCTCACTGTTCTACAGCCAACAGCCAACATGTGTTGGAGGTAGGATGTGAAACCAATTCTTTTCTAAAACCATTTCTTCCAAACTCTGAGGCCATCACATGGCACTCTATGCCACCACCACCACCATCACAACTGCATATCTGTAGCATTTTAGGGCTTGCAAAATATTTCACAAATATTCTCTTATCTGATCCTCAAAACAACCCTGGGAGATAGGTGTTTTTTTTATCCCCATTATTACAGAGGAGGAAACTGAGGCAGACAGAGGCCAAGTGACTTGCCCAGGGTCATACAGACAGTTAGTGTCTGATACCACATTTGAACTCAGCTCTTCCCGACTACAAGTGATGATGCCTCTTTATCACTTCTATGGAATTGTTTCCTCATCTGCCAAATTAGGGAGTTAGACCATCAGGAGGTCTTAATCTGGATCCTTCAATTTTGTTTTGTTGGTTTTTTTGTAAAAGTATTTTGATAACTGTGTTTCTATGTACCTGGTTCCCTTAGTAATCCTATGTACTTTATTTTATGCATTTAAAAACATGATTCAGAGAACTGGTCCCTAGGCTTCACCAACTAATTTTCAAAGGGGTACATAATACAAAAAATAGCTAAGATCTCCTGAAATATTAAATTGGTGAGGTCAGTTCCAACTATGGATGGACGGCTGGATGGCTAGCTGGCTGGATGGCTGGATGAGTATTTATTTATTAAGCCCTAAATAACCAACACAGCCTAAACATCATAGGGGACACATGCAAAATAAGGGAATCCCTGGCCTCAAGAAGTTCACACCCTGATAAGAAGATTCTAAAGTTACAACCCTGCCTACTTATCTCTAATGCTTTTACAAATGAAACTAGCTGGAATACACAACAAAAACAATGCTTTGTCCTCCAGCTGTTGACTCAGGAGTACTTCACTAGGAAACACTTTCAGCCCAGCTAGGAGCTGATGTTTAGCCTCAAACAAAGATATCTTGACTGCCGAGACAGGGGCAGCGGGGAGGGGAAGGGGAGATGTAGCATCTATCTACACCAGAGAAAACAGAAAGGAGAGAAGGGGTGGGAAAGAAGGCCCTTCTGCAAAATGATTTAAACCTCTCGTTTCCCAACAAATGAAGAACACTCTTTAGAGTGGATAATGAGAGGGTGCAGCTTCTCATTTGAATTAGTGCCTTTGTTTGGGCTCTTCTGCCCCAGGCCACAGAATGTTGGGCTTGCCACTGAAGCCTCGCCAGCCTGAGCTCGGGAATACAAGGCAAAGAGCCCAGAGCTGGGAGCCAGGAGTCCGGGCTCTCTATACCACTAACCGCTTATGTAATGTCGGATAAGTAAGTCACTTTGGCTCATTTCAGCCCACACTTATTAATAATGCTGAAGTAGCCCAAGGAACAGCATTCCAAGCAAATAGACAGCAAAGAGACATGTCTGTGCCCAGGATTCTGCCAGCCTAATGACCTCAGGGGTCTCAAAAGCTGTACTTTCCAAATCTCATATTAATTTTAGGTTTTGCAGAAAGCCAGACTTTCTCACTTCCAACCTTCCAACCTGATTTTGGCATCCAAGAATATGAGTTCTAATCCTACAATGGTCACCTCTATGAGCATAGATCAGTAGCTTGGGTTTTGAAGAGCTGGGGTTGAACCTATTTACTACCTGTGTGTGACTTTGGACAAGTCATTTGTGCCTAAATTTCTTTGTCTACGTTGGACTACACTCTGAGCCTCAATTTCCTTATCTGTAAAATGAAGAGGTTGGATTAAATTTAGGCCTATGAGATCCCACTGAGATTTACATTTAGGATCCTATCGTTCTATCTTTGGATCTTAGTTTTCTCTTCAGTAAAAGCGGGAGACTGGAATCCAGTCTAGATACTAGATGGTCTCTAAGGATCCTCCCAACCCTAAATCTATGGTTCTACACCACAACTTCTCTGGACCTGTTTCCTCATCTTAGGGACTGCAAAGATCCCACTGAGACCTGTCTACATTTATGATGGTCTCTAGGGTCCATCCCATGTTTGCATCTATGCCCCTATGACCCTGAGGTTCCCTGGAATTGAGCAGGCTGGGACTGAATATATCTCCTTCCCAACAGAACCAAGCCCAGGTTGGTGCCCCCGCCCCTTCCTTTCAGAACAATTCAATAGGCTAGGGAAGTAGGTGGCATGTAGCGTGTTCTCCAACACTGAACACAAGGTGCAGACTGGGTTGGACTCCCATTCCACTTTTGGAGATATCCCCAAATGAACAGATGTTCAGCATTTCCAAAGGTAGCCAGCCCATCAAGGATGGGGAAACGATAAAGGGTTAGAAAGAAAATGGTCTTGTCCCTTTCTCCCAATTCCACCACCCATGGAGAAGAAAAGGCTCTGGGCCAAGCCTCTAACCTCAAGTCTCCCAGGGTCACTGAAGGCTGCAAAGACATTCCCGGCAAAACATCGGTTTTCTTTATTGATTATTTTTTCTGCCGTTTCATTTTATTCTTCCCGGCCAACTCGGGCCAGGGAAAGCCTGGACCACGCGGTTTGATCTATATTTCTTTCTTTCCTTTTTTTTTTTTTTTTTTTTTTTGGCCTTGCCCTAGTCCAAGCGGTATCCTCAGCTCTGCGGCCTCCTCGTTTCAAACAAAGGCTCTGGGACCGCATAGAGACGAGAACAAAACCTGAATAAGCAAAGGCCTGATGTGCTAAGGAATCCCCTGAGACTGTTGAGAGGCTTGGGAGGCGGGTATTGTTGTCAGTGGCCCCGGCCTGGCTCCAGCACGCCAAGGGCCAGTGTTTCCTGGGTGGAGTGGGTGAAAGTCCGTGCCCCAGCGAGCGCACACGTGCGTTTGTTGTGGGTGTAGTGGAGGCCACATGGGTCTCTCTCGTCTGTGACTCTGCTGATCCTCGAGGGTAAGCCGAGTCAAGGAGCATTTAGTAAGGCCTTCGGGGTGTGGGGTATTGTGCTCAGTGCTGTGTAGAGGGTGGCTCTAGCCGCCAAGCAACTGCCCAGGACCGAGTCAGGTTTTCAGGTCCAAGCGCGAGAATGCAGACCCCGGGGAAAGCCCCCTACCCCACTGTCCCGCCGGGGCCCCCACCCTGGGCCGGAGCTCGCGCTCTGAGCCCCATGCGGGGCTCTGGGCGGAACGGGGCGGGGCGCGGATGGGCTGGGCTCCCCAGGATACTTACTCCTTAGCTGATTCAGACTGCGGCTGGCTCCCGCGACTCCGCTGGCCCAGCCACGGGCGCGCAGCCCGCACGGCTCCGAGGCTTTGGCCCAGGAGCTTCTCTTTGTTAGGGGCCGGCTGGGGAGCCGGGCTGAGGTGCCAAAGCCCGGCGCAGGCCGGCCCTTCCCTCCGCCCCCATCCCCACCCACCGGGAGCCCGGCTCGGGGAGATTGGGCCCAGCCGATGCGGCGCTGGATACAAGGGGCGAAGATGGAAGCCTAGGAGAGACCGGCAGCGGGAGACCCAGAGAGGGTGGGGGGAGAGAGAGAAGAGGAGAGCAGAGACCAAGCGCAGAGACAGAGACAAAGAGAGACGGGGGGAGGGGCGGAGAGGCAGGCTCGGGAGGGGGCGGGGAAGGAGGGCTCCCGCTCCGTTATGCAAATAGGCGAGGAGGAAGGACCAGGCACCCGGCACTCACCTCTCTCTACCCTCACCTCTTTCCCTTCCTCCTCCCTTCTCTCCTCCCAGCCTGAGGGTCCCGGACGTTTAGGGGACCCAATCAAGGTCCAAAGGACGGAGATTGAAGCTGGAGGTGAGGGTGGGAGCTCTGGAGGGGCGTTGGAGGGTGGTACATTCCCCTCCAGGTTTACCCATACCGTGGGCCTGGGAGCAGGGAGGCGGGTTTGGGGGCAAGAAGTGCGCACTATCCTCTCTACCCCAACCCCACCCTTCCCTAGCACCGGAATCCACTGGGCTACACTCCCACTTTCACACTGATCCCGATGGGAGCTCCCCAAAAGAGGCGAACTTTTCCCTCCTCTTCACACCCCAAGTAAGGTGGAACACTGAATGTAAAGGCGCCTAGAGGGTAATTTCCCCTGTCCCCTCAACCCCGCAGCCCTCCATACCCGCAGATACCTCCAGTGCCCTGCAGGCAGGTTGCAGGGCACTGAGCGTGCAGCGCCCCAGCTTGCTTAGAACAGAAATCAGTTTTCAAGCAAGGACTTTTCAAGCGGTCGTGGACCAAAATGGGACTTCGGCTGGGGATGGGGGAGGAAAGGCTCCCAAAGTCAACACCCGCCCTCCCCGCGCGTATGCCGAGACCCCACACCACGTGACCATCCTCCCACCACCGCACCACTAAGGAACTGTCGGGATCTAACACTCAAACCCACCCCTACCCCAACACCATCACCATCTCCCTACAGCCCCAAATCTCGTTCCTTACCACTTAAAGGTTCTCATAAACACACGCTCTCCCCTAGCCTTCTGCCACCTGGAACCTAACCCTTCCCTCTCTGGGATCTCTGTCCTCTTAGGGGCAGGGACACCTTACCCCCTTCCTCTCCACCGAGGAGACTAGGGCCAAGCCTAGGCCAAGTGGAATATGGGGTAGAAGGGACAACAGCAGGGTTAGGGTTAGTTCAGTGTTTGGCCCTTTCCACTACCCCCACCACACACATACACACACACGCACGCACGCACGCACAAGCACAACACCGCAGGCCTGGAGTTTTAAATCCGAGCCACCGCTGGCCCTCTCTGGCCCCCAGCTGCCAAGTTCCTACCAAATAGCTTGGTCGGGACTCCTGAGCAACAGTCCCTACCTCTGTTCCCTGGTCCTCCCGCCTCGCCCGCTTCGCGGCCCCCTTTCCGCCCCAAAAGACCCAGGAGCCTCTCCCCTCTCCCACTTCTCCGTCTCAGTCACAGGCAGGGGGCACGCGGCAGGTGCCTGAGCCAGAGCATCACTTGGTGTAGAAGTGGAGCGTGCGTGTGTGTTTGTGTGTGTGTGTGTGTGTGTGTGTGTGTGTGTGTGTGTGTGTGTGCGCGCGCGCGCTGTGTTGGTGCAAGTCTCCTCGTCGGTCAGTCTGTCTTGGGATTTTTCCTTCTGGACACCCAACAAGCCCATAGCACACCAGCCGCCCTCACCCCACCCCACCCACTCCCACAGCATCAGTGCCTGGGATAGTGGGAGCTGTCAGTCTGTCTCTGGAGAGGAAAGGGCGGGGGGAGAGGGGGTTCCACTCCGGAAAGAAGCCAAGACGACGTCGGCGCCGCCCCCCGCCCCAATTCTCTCCCTCCCCCCCACTCCCACACAGCCATACCTGCAGTCTCCAGTCCCTGAACTCCTCCCCGAGGAGGCTGTGACTGGCAGGTAGGGAAGCCGGGTACTTCTTGGGCACTGCGGGCGCTTCAGACCGTAGCCTCCTGGAGGAGAGAGGAGGAAAGAAGGCAGAACGCAGCTTCGGCTTGGGCTAGGATTGGCTGGGGATGGGGGGGAGGGGGAGATGACGGACTGGGGGAGGGTCGAGGGTCCAGAGGAGAGGAAGGAGACTCCGCTTGGCATCCAGGAGCCCTGTCCCTAGTGTCCTAGAAACCACACACAGGCTTACAGTTTAGCAGATCATAGACAAGAAAGAGCTTCAAAAACCTTTGCAACCCCTAATTTTACAGATGAGGAAACAGCGCAGGGAAGGCTAGCGACGTATCCAAGGTCAAACAGGTCGAAAGTTACGAGGCAGGACTTGAACCTGGATACCTGGATTCTCTAACTTTGAGTTTCCACTGTATCGTTGTTGACTTGTCCATCATCACACAATGAGTAAATGTCTGAGGCAGTAGTTGAACCCAGTTTTCTTGCCTCCAAGCTTTTCAAAACTTTGAATCACCCTCTATTCAACAGCTCCCTCTCCACTGAGCCTTAACCCAAGCCCATCAGTCTCGCTGCATTTTCTCTATACATTGTACACACACGCAGACGGACAGACATACACACACACACACACACAAGCAGTCAAACTAGAAAGTAAAATCGTTATAGCAGCTCTTTTTCTGGTGGCAAAAAAATTGGAAATTGAGGGGATGCCCATCAATTGGGGAATGGCTGAACAAGCTGTACTATATGAATGTATTGGAATACTGTTGTTTAATAAGAAATGATGAACAAGTGGGATTTCAGAAAATCCTGGAAAGACTTACATGAAGGAATGCGGAGTGAAGTGAGCAGAACCAAGGAAAACATTCTACACAGTCACAGCAACATTGTGTGATGATCAACTTTGAATGACTTAGCTCTGCTCAACAGTACTCAGTGGTCCAAGACAATTACAAAGGACTAGGTGATGGAAAATGTTGTCCACATCCAAAGAAATAACTGAACTGATCTGAGCTCATATCGAAGTCTACTATTTTCACTTTATTTTGTTTTTTTTTCCTTTTTGTTTCGTTTTTCACAACTATGACTAATATGGAATTATATTTTACATGACTGTACATATATAACCCATATCAAATTGTTTACTGTTTTAAGAAAGGGGGAAGGGAGGGAGGGAGATATATTTGGAAATCAAAGTCTTGTAAAAATGAAGGCTAAAAATTGTCTTTACATATAATTGGAAAAAATAAAATACTATTTTTAAAAATTAAAAACGTACTAAGGAAAGCTCTCCCAGATCTCTGAAATGCACTTTTACAGTTTCCAAGCAGGCTCACTTGATGACTGCTGTAACACAGACCTACAAGAGCAAACAATGAGTTAAGGAATACTCTCAGGAAGTAGGTGGAGACCCTTAACCCCCAAACCAGAACTCTGGCCAAAAGACAAGCCTTCCAGGCTTCCTGTCAGGTACAGTGTGACAGAAAGCAATTATAAGACCATACATTTGGAGATGGGAGGGTCTTTCAAGGTAATCTTTGCAAACTATTTTTTTTTCACAGATAAGGAAGCGGAGGCCCAGAGAGTTTCAGTGACTTTGCCCCAGGTAGTGTAGTGTGGCTATTTAAACCCAGGTATCTAGTTCCAAATCCAGCATTCTTTGAGCTGCAAGTCAAGTCATCAGGCATTTCTTAAGCATCTATTATGTTCTGGCCACTGTGCCAAGTGCCAGACTATACCATATGTGTGGGGTGGGGTGTACCTTGTTTTGTATGGGTCAAAGAAGCATGAATAAATGAGAATTGGAAGGGTCTTCAGGGACCATCTAATACAATCCAAGAAGGAAGTCCATGCTAACATACTCCAAATCTAGACAAGTTTTAAGCCATTTTCAAACTCTTCCACCTCCACTCTGGCCCTCCTTCACTTTTATGGCAATGAATACTTTGCCTCTAAAGCCCTTCACTCTGACAAGTGAGCTTTCACCTTACAATACCTGGAACCTGACTGCTACATGACCTCCCAGTCATTTCCAAACTCAATCCTCCCCCTTTCCAACTCTTAACTCCCCTTTTCTGTATACTCCTCACCTGTTTGAATAGAAGCTTCTTGAGGGCAGGCTCTGTCTGGCTTGCTTGTGTTTATGCTATAGTATAGTGCCTGGCACATAGTGCATAATAAATGGATTTTTTTTTTTCATTCATTCAGTCATTCATCCATCATCTGCTTAAGGACATCTGAAGAGAGAGAACTAATGGCTTCCCAAAGCAGCATGTTCTATTTGAGGGCAGCTCTAGTCATTAGAAAGTTTTCCCTGTGCTCAAGGCTAAAACGGTCTCCTTGCAAGTTCCTTTTTGCTGGTAGTCTTGCCTTCTGGAGACAAGGATAACAAGGGCATGTGACAGACCTTCAAGCTTTTGAACACAGCTAACATGTTCACCGCCCTCTTCTCCTCTCCAGATTAAGCATCCTCTTTTCACTCAACCAATTCACCTATGGGTTTTCATTATCCTATTTGTTCTCTCTGGTATGTAGTGACCCATAACAGTGTGCCTAGTCCTGTGCTAGGAGTCCCTCTGTCCTGAAACATAGTGGTCCAGTTGAATCACAAACACGGAATAGTCAGAGGAGAGTACAAGCCAGAAGAAAATCCAATGTAACATACCAAGACACCGATACTGATACTTTTAAAGTTGTAGAAGGTCCAAGAAAAAGCCATCAGCAGGAACAGGAGGGCCATTCCATAGAGCACAGGTCCTGGAGTCAAAAGGACCTGAGTTCAAATCCAACCTCAGACACTTGACACTTTCTAACTGTGTGACTCTGGGAATTGCCTTGCCAAAAAAAAAACAAAAAAAAACCCAAAAAACAAACCCCCCAAAACCATGAGGGCCTGCCTTGAAGTGGATGTCACAGGATATTTGATTTCGAGCTGGAAGGCCTCAGAATCCATCTAGTCCAACCCCTTAATTTTAAAGAAAAGGCTACTGAGCACCCACTCTCCACTTTGAGTGACTTGTTTAAGGTAGGAAGAGGAGAAAATGGAATAAGCATTTATGTAGTGCTAACTATATGTATACCAGATTGCTTTAAAACTATATTCTCTCATTTGATCCCACAGTGACATTTTGAGGTAGGTGTTCTTATTATTCGCATTTTGTAGATGAGGAAAATGAAGTGGAGGTTAAGCAACATTGCCCAGGGTCACACAACTAATAGGCGTGTGAGACCAATTTAGAACCCAGGTCTTCCTGACTCGGGGCATATAGCTGTGTCCACTGCGCCACCTAGTTACTGTAGGAAGTAACAGTGTCTCAGGATTTGCACCAGGTCCTTTGGCTCCAAATCCAGTATTCTTTCCACTGTAATATGCTTCCCCTCCGAGGTAGGTTGGCTCATATCTGGAGGATGGATAAGATCCTGGTAGGCAAGAGAAAAGAGGCAGGCATTCCAAGCAAGGGACACAGGGCAAGCTAAGATGCAGCTAGGAGCCTGAGCTCTTGCTTAGCCTGGCTGCTATGAGGAGTACATGTTGGGGGGAAAAACCTTGAAATTAGTGATTAATTTATTTGTTGTTATATAGATATTAACAATGTTTTTCGTATGGACATTTTAAAATTGCAAGACTCTTTGTTTTAAATGATTATTTTCACAAATAAAAAGTTGCATAAATTTGAATTTTGACAAGTTGCATTATTATGAATTTGAAATAAAAGGTGATTTAACCTTCAAAAATTAAATTAACATCAAACTTTTACTTCTACATATCTATTTCCAACCACTTCTCTTTTGGATTCTTATTCTCTGGCAATATCAATCTGGGCATTCCCCAAGACGCTGTCCTTGGTCCCCTTCTCTCTAATTGGGCAATTGTGTTAATTCCCCAAAGACTAATCTATCTTTAAGGTCCATATCAGCATCTTCAATTGACTTCTTACCATTTAACAGTATCTGGAACATAATCATTGCTTAATAATGCTTTTTGATGCATTGAGCTTGAGAATAGATTATATTTATGTAGACTTTTAAGATTTACAGAGGACTTTACATTCATCATACTGTCTGATCTGTAAATCTAGCCTTAATCTCTCTCCTCAACCCCCAGCCCATGGAGTTGCCATATTACTTGCCAGACATGTCCTGGATGTCTCATTCACATCTCTAATTCATCGTTTCCAAAACAAAATTTTCTCTCCATTTCTCTTCCTAGTACCACCATCTTCCCATTCCTCCAAGCTCACAACCTAGGGGCCATTGTGAAGTACTTCAAAGTTTGCAAAGCACTTTACAATTATTTTCTGATTTGATCCTTACAGAAACTCTGGGAGCTAGGTTCTATGGTTATTTCCATTTTGTGTTCAATCATTTTCAGTCATATCTGACTCTTCATGACCCTGTTTGGGGTTTTAGCGCCAAAGACAGTGGAGTGGTTTGCCATTTCCTTCTCCAGGTCATTTTACAGATGAGAAAACTGAGGCAAAACAGGGTTAAATGACTTGACCAGGGTCACACAGCTAGTGTCTGAGGCCATATTACTGTTGTAGAAATTAAGGCATAGAGAGGTTAAGTTATTTGTTTAGGTTCATATAGCCAACAAGGATCTGGAGTAAGAGTAAGAGGCTGGATTTGAACTCCAGATCCACTATTTTATCCACTACACCACCTCACTGCCCTCTTCAATCATTTGACAAGTCTCTTCAATTCTACTCCATACATCTCAAATGCATGCCTTTCTCTTTACTTACACAACTACTACACTTGGTCAGACTCTCATCAGTCCTACCTGAACTGTTTGAATTATCTCTTTTTTTGTCCCCTTGCTTCTACTTCCTCCTCTCTCCAATCTATCCATGCAGTTGCCAAGCTGGTATCCCAAAAGCATACATCTTGCCATGCCATGTTCCTACTCAAAAATCCTCCATGGCTCCCTGTTGTCTCTAGGTTTGCTCCTCACAACAACCCTGATTATTTTCACAAATAGAAGTTGTATAAATTTGCATTTTGACACGTTGCATTATTATGAATTCAAAATAAAAGGTGATTTAATCTTCAGAGGCAGGATCTATTATCACCATTTCACAGAAGAAAAAAAAAACTGAGACTCAGAGAAGTTATGACTTACTTGTGGTCACAGTTGAGTATCAGATCCTGGATTTGAATCCAGGTCTCTCTTGGCTCCAAATCTGTTGTTTTCTACTACCCCACACTTTCCACTTCCAGTCTCAGCAACACCTCTCTAATTCAACATGTCCCAAACCAAGTCTTTCCTCTAAAACTTAGTTCTTTCTTATTTCATTAGCTCTTTCCATATCCATCCCTCTATTTTCACAACTATCTTTATGTCTTTCCTCTTCCTCCCTTTTCAGAGTTGCCAAATCTCAACAATCCCATTCTCCAATCCCCTCAGTTACCTCCCCTCTCTGCTTCCCACAGCCCTGTCAGGATGTGATGATGCCTTCCTCACAGGTCTTTGTGACTCATTTTCCCCTAGTGTAGTAATTGTTTCTCTTTTACCCAGAAACCCTAAGGGTCTTCCCCTTTCAGTTTGATTTTTTTGTTAAAGGGGCCATCCCTTGAGTAACTACTTAAAGAAGCCCCTATTCATTGAATGGGTGTATCTCACTCCAAGTGAGAATGTGATAAGACCTTAGCCTGAAAGGGTCAGGGTCTCCCATTGCATCCTGGGCCATCTCCAGTCATCCTCATGAATATCAGGCCACTAGACCCAGATGGCTCAGGAGAAGAAAGTGATCTTGTAGAGCCCTCCCTCACTCAAGTCAAAGTCAATTGCAAGTCATGTCATCATCTTGATGTCATGGTCCTCTTCAAGAATGAAGGAAAAACACAACACCCTTTTTAAAATGCCAGAGTCAATTTTCTTGCCTACAGATTTGTTTGTTTTACTTATTAAAAAAAGTTAATTTTCTTTATTGCCTCTGAAACTTTTGCCTGGTATTCAAGGCTCCTCAGGACAAACATACATACCTCTTGACATCATCCCACCTTTCCAGTCTTAATCGATATTATTTCCTGCAAGTATGTTAATATTCCAATATAATGAAATATCCTCTCCACTTCCCCCCCCACCCCCATCCCTCACTCCTTCAATTGCATGCCTTTGTTCAGACTTTTTCCTCTTTTCCTGTTGAATTCCCAATTACCCTTTAAATAAAGAAATTGTAGTCATTGGATAAGTATTTCTGAGCTTGGAGATGTTCTTCCCCAATCCCTTAGTTTCTCCCCCTTCTTCAGGAAGCTCAGATGTCAACTTCTCCCAGCATAGACATAGACATGATAGAAGTATTGCCCCGTGGTAGGAATTTTCCTGTTTCCCTGGATGTTCAGTCAATTACTACCCTATGCTCTCTCCATGATCATTTTTCTAACTTGTCATGAAATCTCTCCTCTGATAGCAGTTACCCTGGCAGTTGGATCTCAAAGACTCTTGGTTTGTGCCTTTGTTAGGCAATTCACAGGCACCAGTTTAGGTCCCTGTCCCAAGTGACTTCTGTGGGTACAAAACTGGCCCCTGCTGGATGCTATGTCCTCCAGCATAATGGAATGCATCACAGTCCAACACACATAGACATTGCCTCTAGGCTCTCTATTCCTCAGTCCTCTGTCCTCTTGGTCAATGACTTAGAACACTGGAAGGCAAATTTATGCCACTTTTAGTCTGACTCTCTGCTAAGGATGGATACCACAGAAAAACCTGAGGAGACCTGAGTGTGGTTTTAGACACCAGAGAAGGAACCAGTACATAAGGAGAGAGTGAAGATTAGACAGTATTGTAGGAATGATTATGAGGGCAATCTCCCAGAGGAAATATAATCAAAGATATATGGAGATTGATTGCTCTTGTCAAAGAGTAAGTTCACTTTTGCGTCAGAGAATGAATGAGGGACAATGTCAAGGAATTTGGGGATGTAGAGTAGAGGAAAGGAGGTGGCTCATGGCTGATGGCTTCTGTTTTTCTTAGTAAAGTAAGAAGTGAAGTCTCTGCTGAGACACTGGTGAGAGGGTGTGGTACAGGATATTTGAAGAGAGAAGGGAAGGCTTACAACAGCCATTTGAGAAATGCGATAGACATTCATGAGAAAAGACTAGTAAGATTGCTTTATGGCAGGGAGGGTCAGGTGGAGATTAGACTCAGTGTGTGAACAGGAGCAGAGAAAGTGGATGGGAACCATCCAGGGTTAGAGTTTTGCAAAGAATGTCCGGTGGCAAGCAAGCAGGTAAAGGATTCCAGAGAAGACAGTGACAGAACCAGTAACTGTAAGGTCAATATTATGGAGAGAAGAAACTGAAATGAAATAAGGGTGTTATGGCAGTACATGGAGGTCATACCGAAAACAACAAATATAGGTCAATGAGGACTGGGGTGTAAGAGAAGAGGGACAAAGAGGAGGTTATAAGCAAACAAAGGAATTTCAGTATTTTTGATCGTCAATAAGCCAAACTGAATACCTACTATGTGCCAAACACTGTACTAAGCACTGGGGTTACAAATACCAAAAATGGAGCAATCTTTACTCTCAAGGAGCTTCCATTCTAATGTGGGCAATCAACAAGAACAAATGTAAGCACACATAAAAATGAGTAGCAAAAATAATAATAATACTTAGAATTTATATTGAGCTTAAAGATTTGCAAATTGTTTTACAAATATTATCTCATTCGATCATCACAACAACCCTGGGAGGTAGGTACTATTATCATCCCCATTTTATAGGTAAGGAAACTGAGGCAAGCAGTAGTTAAATGATGCTTAGGCTAGTTTTTGCTTAAAATATATTGAAACTGGGCAGCTAGGTAGCACAGTAGATAGAGTATTAGTCTTGGAGTCAGGAAGACTCATCATCCAGCCTCAGACTTTTTTAGCTGTGTGACCTTAGGCAAGTCATTTAACCCTGTTTGCCTCAGTTTACAGTTTTCTCAGTTGCTGAAGAAGGGAACAGTAAACCTCTAACTCGAGATTAGAGCTATTGATATCACTTCCTGGATGGCTGAGTGCAAAATAGCTCCAGGCTCACTCTGATGATTTGCTGTAGATAGTTCATGCAAGAGAACTCAGCTAAGTTAACTCAAGGAAATTCTGTCTCTCCTTGCTGAATCTCCTCTTGCTTTGGCCAACTAGAATTCCTTTGGTTGAATGACCTGCACATGCCTTATTCCATTCCAATATTGAACAGAACCTTTTAGGGAACTAGCCTGAGTCATACCTAGCCCATAATAATTGGCATAATCCATTGGAACAGAAAGATCTCATTGAAGTGGGAGAATGGGTAGTGTGGAGGAAGGTGAGGCCAGATGGGTCTTCATGCTTCTGATGATGCCTTTAGTGCTGCTTCTGGAGATGGTGGTTCCTTACTATGTCTTTCAGCTATCTCCCCTATATAGATGAGTACAACTACATATCTAGCCCTAAACTGTCCCCTCAAAACCAGGAAAGGAGAGAGAAACACACTCTCTTCAGAACCCTGAAAGGAGAGAAAGACCTTGATTATGTCCATGTCCTCAGTTTATTACGCTAGCGACTTTGGGAAATTTCTTGGGTGAGAGCTAGGATTGTCTCGTTTGAGCTGAGATTTATTGCTCCAGAGGAAGCAGTTCATTCACTTGTATTGTCTGGCATATATTCTTATTAGTAAAATTTCTCTGATTTGTGTTTGTTATTGACTTGAATATGCGGATTTATTTGCTATTTGCTACATGTGTTCATTATGAAGCTAGTTTTTGGTGGGAAGGAAGTCAAGCATTGGTTATATTGCTTGGGGTACACCTTCCCTATTAAGAGATAAGAACCAGGAGTTCAACTTGGACCTAAACATTGTCTCCCCTAGACTTATATTGTATGTGTTGGGAGGGAGGAGGGATAGCTATAATTCTAGCCCAGAGAGCAGAATTGCCAGTTTCTACTTCTAATCTCCTGTTCCCATCCTGGCAGGAAGCCAAGTCTCTCTTGGAGAAGGATGGGAGGAGGAGATTTTAGAGATATCTTTTTATGCCTACCTGTGAGTCACATCTATACAGACCCTTGGCAACAGACATAACCCATATGAGCAAAACACAACACACACACACACACACACACACATACACATCTTACATGGGGAAAAGGCTATCCATGATAATCTTTCCTTTTTTCTACACTAAGTTCCAAGATCCTCCTTAGACAAAGTTCTTGTTCAGAGAACTCCAAGTTTCAAAGTTTAGAGAATAAGACATGAAGTTCTTGGATCAGAGAAGAGCCAGAACTGAGAAACAGGAAAGGAGATAACCATGATAGGAAGGAATAAACCTACATCTTCTGTTATATGGACCATACAGATCTATGGGAAAGAAATCTACTTCCTATCAAGCCCAGGGTCTTTATTCCCCACTTATTTTTGGTGAGGGTAGAGGCCCAGCCAGGGTAACATTATAAGTCTGGAAAACTGTATAGGTCATGGAAATGTGGAAATTATGGAAAGGAAGAGTTATTTGACTTATTTTTTGAGTCTGCCTGTGGGAAAAGGACTCAATCAGAGTGCCTCTTCAAGCTTGGCAGACTGTATCAGTCATGGGAAGCTATGACTCAATAAAAAGAAAAGGATTGATCTGCTACAGACCCCAAGTGTGGAGGGTCCTGAACCTGAAGGTAGGGAGAATTGTATCACTCCTATTGCAAGTGATCTTACTATAAGGAGGTATTGCTCGACCTCAATAACCTTGAATCCTTGAACCTCAATCCTAAATCAATAGTATAAGTCTGGCCCACCACAGAGATCCCTGAGACAGGTGGGACACAGTACACCAGCAAGGACAATTATCTTTACTATTTGGGGCTCTGGCACAAATCTTTTTTGTTTGGATTTGTTGTAAGGTAACCTAAAGCTCATCCCTTTTTTAATGGATTGTTAACCTGAGTACTCACATGCAATCTGAGTGTCCTTCTCCATGTTTTTAGAAACCTAGACATGAGATTAATTCAGATTTCCCAAGGGAAACCCTGGGTGGGTATAGAAATGATCCATATGACAATGAATGATCCCAAGAGAATTGTCTGAGTGGGAGCATTGGCCAAAGAAGAATAATTTGGGAGACATCCCAGAGATTGAACCCAGTGTTTGTAAATCGAGCTATGATTCTGGACCACAAGTTAGCCTATAATTGTTGGAACAGAGTAAACTATTCAGTCCCTTACATTCCAGGGTTACCTCAAAAGATCTGACCCTTGACTGAGGGCCTCCCTATTTGTCATTGTACACACACACACACACACACACACACATTTCTAGCAGCAGACACAAATCCAGCCTTTTGTCCTTTCACCTCAATAATAACTGCTCAACTGTGAGACACTGGAGTGTCCACTTACAGCTTGGGTGCACGCTCCATAGAACACAAATATATCAATGTGCTTCACAACCCAGACAGAGACATTGCCTAACGTCACACCAGATGAGGGAAAACCACCAACCAGGCCAATAGAGTCAGATGTTTGTTTCCCAGATCAAGGCCCCAATGTTCCCACCCTTAGCGATGAAAATTACTGAGCTATTAATGGATCCAGTGCTTGGTAAAGACTGTCCCAGGAAAAGAGATAACTCCTATTTCTATATACCCCAGAGGATAAGAATAGGCATCAGTTCTGTGATTTCAGGTTGAGGGAACACTGGATAAGGAAACTCCCACTCCAAAGGCAGGGCATTATCTTTTCTGTGACTTAGATAGTCTCAGAGAGTTACTTCTGATACTGAGAAGTCAAGTGATTTGTCCAGTATGTCAGTATGGGCCAGAGAAAGACTGGTCAGGTCTTCCTAGTTCCAAGGCTGCCTCTCCATCCACTGTTCCACACTGTTTCTCCTCCTGCCTATGAAGGAGGAAACTGAGGCTTTCAGGAAAGAGAAGTTATTTCCCCAGGACATGCAGCTAGTCTATAAGAGAATCAGGATTGGAACCCAAGTCCTCTGACTTTGAATCTACCATGCTTGCTGAGTCATACTGTCTCTTAAACTAAGAAGACTTCTTCCTAACAATTAAGATCATAGATTGTAAGGTCATAGACTTAGAACTGGGAAGGACCATAGAGAACAACTAGTCCAACCTATATTTTGGGGAAACTGAGGTCCAGGAATATCATAAAATCATGGATATAGAACTGGAAGATACCACAAGGCTATCAAGTCCAACCACTTATTTAATACATGAGAAAACTGATTGTCCAACCTCTAAAAATGGGGAACTCTTTATTTATAAAAGAATTCTATGACCAAGTGAGCCTTTATGTGGCATATAGGGTAAAGCATGAGGAAATCCAGGTACCCAGAAGTTCTCTACCACCCACCTGTCATAATAACCCAAATTCCATAATTTGACCATAAGCATAATTTCTTTAGATTTGGCATTGCCTTGTAAACCCACAGTTGCCTTCACTGTTCTGGATGGATGAACTCCTAGAATCAAAGAATGTTCAAGATTAATACTCATCAGGCCCAAACTTCTCATTTTCCTAATGAACAAACACAGAAGGAAGCAACACAGATAAGGACACAGAAAGGTTAATGTCAGGGCTTCCAACTCTCAGGCCACAGCTCTGTTATTCATATTTATCAAAGATTCTTAGGAAATAATTGCCAATCTTGTGGTATACAAAGCAGAGTATATGAACTCTTGCTCCATCTAGTCTGAAACCCAGAGGGCAACACTGGAACCTCTGAGAATGTTTAGATTTCAACACAAAAGCTACGAAGCTAGACAATTTTCAGAGAGGAAATGGACAGCTTCCTAACTGGTTACCATTGTCATCTAAAACGTGATAATTTTTTCATGTTTTCTTTTTAAGGATAATTATTTTTTTCCAACATTCACTTTTATAAGATTTTGAGTTCCAAATTTTTTTCCACTCCCCCGCACCCCTCCCCCCTCCCCAAGATAGGAAGCAATCTGATATAGGCCATTCATCTACAATCTAAACATATTTCCACATTAGTCACGTTGTGAAAGAAGAATCAAAATAAAAGAGAAAACTGTGAGAAAGAAAAAAAAGAGAAAAAATAGTCTGCTTCAATCTGTATTCAGACTCCACAGTTCTTTCATTTGACTATTCCCTCATTGATGGGCAACCCCTCATTTCCAATTCTTGGTCACCACAAAAAGAGCTGCTATAAATATGTTTGTACATGTGGGTCCTTTTCGCTTTTTTATGATCTCTTTGGGATACAGACCTAGTAGGGGTATTGCTGGGTCAAAAGTAATGAACAGTTTTATAGCCCTTTGGGCATAGTTCCAAATTGCTCTCCAGAATGACTGAATCACTTCACAACTCCACCAGCAATGCATTAGTGTTCCAATTTTCCCACATCTTCTCCAACATTTATCATTTTCCTTTTTTGTCATATTAGTCAATATGATAGGTGTGACATGGTACCTCAGAGTTGTTTTCATTTGCATGTCTCTAATCAATAGTGATTAAAAACATTGTTTTCATATGACTATAGATAGCTTTAATTTCTTTCTCTGAAAACTGTTTGTTCATATTCTTTGACCATTTATCAATTGGTGAATGACTTTTATTCTTACAGATTTGACTCAGTTCTCTATGTATTTTAGAAATGAGACCTTTATCAAAGACCCTGACTGTAAAAATTGTTTCCCAATTCTCTGCTTCTCTTCTAGTCTTGGTTGCATTTGCTGTATTTGTGCAACAACTCTTCAATTTCACATAATCAAAATCATCCATTTTGTATTTCATAATGTTTCTATCATTTGTTTGGTCATGAATTCTTCTCTTCTCTATAGATCTGACAGGTAAACTCTTCCTTGCTTTCATAAGTTTGCTTATGGTATTGCCCTTTATATTTAAATCACATACCCATTTCGCATCATCTTAGTATCCGATGTAAGATGTATAGTATGTAATAAAGATGATAATGTCTGGTGAACACACTCTATCTGTGGTCAAAGAGGCTCTCTCTAACCACATTGGATTTCTCTCATCATATCAGTGGTTGGGATAGCATAGCCCTGTATCATTAGTCTTAGGGAAAATGAGGCTTTAGTTGAATTGCTGTAATTATTTTTCTGGATAACTATTCCTGGGAATTGGTGGTTATAAAATTTCTGGTAACAGCTACGGGAAATTCCTTGTATTTCATTGGGCCATTTGATTCACTTCAAGTGTTTCCTGAGAAGCTTCATCAAATTTACTAGCCTATTTCTTCACAAGCTTGACCCCAGGTTGAACAGGAAGAGGAGAGACTTGGATAGCCTTAAGGAGATTGCAAAGCTCCTTTCCTGACCCTAAGCTCCCAAGAAAATAAAACTGATCTTTTTAATTTCAGTGTTATTATTTGTTCTAAGATTGTGTATCTAGATAGATAGACAGACAGATAGATAATAGATGATAGATAAATAAATAGCAAGGAGGTGTGGGTGGGGGAATAGCTACATGGCACAGTGGATAAACTGCTGGGTCTGGGATCAGTAAGACCTGAGTTCAAATCCAGCCTCAGACACCTACTAGCTATGTGACCCTGGGCAAGTCACTTAGCCCTGTTTGCCTCAGTTTCTTCATCTGTAAAATGAGCTGGACAAAGAAAGGACAAACTACTTTAGCATCTTTGCCAAGAAAACCCCAAACGGGGTCCTGAAGGGTCGGACACCACTGAACAACAACAGTGGCAGCAAGGAAGAGTGATCTTCAAAGAATTGAAAAGAACTATTGCCCAGAGTTAATGGAGAGGTGCATTGTGGGTGTGGGTGACCTATAGCATAGAAGAACCTCTAATCTGCCGTTGTCTTAGATCTTGAGCTTCCAATTGGTGAGTCTTTGCCATATCAAGACCTGACATAGACTCTCATCTTCATTCTTTGCCCCATCTCCATGCCCCCTTCAATGATCTCCTTCTCTACCTCTCAGAACAGTAATCAAATCAAGGATACCATTTTGAGAAAAAAGAATCAGTTGCTCTCTAGATCCACTCACCATTCCTCTAAGTTTACTGACCAAAACTCCCATCCTTGGCCCCCACTTCCCCATATGTGTTGTCTTCCTCTATGAAAATGTAAGCTTCAAAAAGGCAGAAATTATCATAGTTTTATGGTTGTATCCCCCAGCACTTAGCAGAGCACATGGTAAGTGTTTAATAAAAACTTTTCACTCATTCATTTGTATTGTATTGTAACACCAAGTAAGTTTTTAATGTTTTCTTCATTCATTCATTTGTATCCCTAGTGCCCAGTTGTTTTGAGAACATTGTAAGTTCCTAATAAATATTTTCCCCATTTATTCATCCTTGAGGAACTTTGAAGAAGAAAAGTAAATGATATTGGGGGATGGAGCCAAGATAGCAGAGTAAAAGCAAGGACTTGCTAGAACTGTCCCCACCAAACCCAGTCAAATACCTGTAAAACATGACTCTCAACAAATTCTGGAGCTGCTTAACCCACAGAATGACACAGTGAAGCAAATCTCTGGCCCAAGACAGCCTGGAACATCAACCAGGAAGTGTCTATTGTGCTGTGCTGGGAGCAAAGCGCAGTCCAGTGCGGGCCCCACTGGCGCAGACAGGACCTGAGCAGGTCTCTGGCACCTGGGGCATTTTCTGGACTTCACAACCCCAAAATGCTGAGGGAAAATTGGAAGGTCAGTGGAAAAAAAACCTGTCTGATATGTATGAGAGAGTGGAGCAGTCCGGCCCCAGCCCTGGGGTAGCAGAAGGGGTGGAGGAGCCCTTGGAACTCACAGACGCAGCAGAGGGCAGCAGCAGTGGCTATTTCTGGATCTCTAGGCCCACAGATTGTGGGGGAATCAAGCAGCTGACAGCACACCCCCTTCCTACCCCCAGTGAAAGCAGAGAACTACCTTGACATAGAGCTCAAAAGTCAAGTAAATGGCTGGGGCAATGTGCAAAAACTGGAAAAAGAATCAGACTACAGAATTTTACTTGGTGACAAGGAAGACCATAATATACAAACATAAGAAACCAACAAAGTCAAAGATCTTACATCCAAAGCCTCCAAGAAAAATAAGAATTGGGGGCGGAGTCAAGATAGCAGAGTAGAAAGATGCATATACTCTAGTTCTTCCCCCACAACCCATAAAACACCTGTAAAGAATGACTCTCAACAAACTCTAGAGCAGCAGAAGCCACAGAATGACAGAGTGGAGGAGACTTCCAGTCCAGGGTGACCTGGAAGGTTGATGGGAAAGGAGTGTTGCACTGGATGCAGAGTGGAACCCAGCCTAGCCTTGACCATGAAGCACAGAGAGGAGGACAGAAGCAGGCCTTGGGGGTGGAATCCCCAGTGCACCAGCAGCAGTTTACAGATCCCTCAACCCACAGGCACTAATGGTCAGTGAGAGGGCTTTTTCAGTTGGCCAAGAAGGGAGCAGTTTCCCCCCACCCCCCATAGCTCCAGCCCAAGGCTGCAGTGGCCGAGGCTGCAGCAGACAGCAACAGCTCCCACGGCAGGCAGCAGCTGACATCCATTATTGGAGGCCTCATCATAAAGCCCCTGGGGGAACTGAGCAGCTGATCTGAACCTCAGCCCTGAATGCTAGCATGGCAGAACTGGAGGTGAAGCTGTTGTAGAGAGGAAATTCTACTACTCTCAGATTCTGGGCACAAAAGTTTCTGGTTGCTCCCAAATCAGTGTACAGGCTTGATTATGCCAACTTGGAGGAACTGAGAACCTGTAAGGTTCCCAGGTATACCCTACTCTTAACAAAGAACCCAAAAGTCAAGTAACTGGTAGGAAAAATGGTCAGAAAAGGAAAAAAAAAATAAGACTATAGAAGGTTACTTTCTTGGTGAACAGATATCTTCTCCCATCCTTTCAGATGAGGAAGAACAATGCTTATCATCAGGGAAAGACATAAAAGTAAAGACTTCTGTATCTCAAACATCCAAAATAAATATTCAATGGTCTCAGGCCATGGAAGAGCTCAAAAAGGATTTTGAAAATCAAGTAAGAGAGGTGAAGGAAAAATTGGGGGAGAGAGGCAAAAAAACGATGAAAAGAGATTCAACAGCTTGCTAAAGAAGACCCAAAAAATGCTGATGAAAATAACATCTTTAAAAACAGGCTAATTCAATTGGAAAAAGAGGCTTAAAAAGACAATGAGGAGAAGAATGCTTTAAAAAGCAGAATTAGCCAAATGGAAAAGGAGATTCAAAAGTTCAATGAACAAAACAGTTCTTTAAAAGAGAGAGTGGAGTTCAGGAAAGCTAATGACTTTATGAGAAACCAAGAAATCACCAAACAAAACCAAAAGAATGAAAAAATGGAAGAGAATGTGAAATATCTCATAGGAAAAACAACTGACCTGGACAATAGATCCAGGAGAGACAATTTAAAAATCATGGGACTACCTGAAAGTCATGATCAAAAAGAGAGCCTAGACATCATCTTCCATGAAATTATCGAGGAAAACTGCCCTGATATTCTAGAACCAGAGGGCAAAATAAATATTGAAAGAATCCACTGATCACCTTCTGAAAGAGATCCAAAAAGAGAAACTCCTAGGAACATTGTAGTCAAATTCCAGAGTTATCAAGTCAAGAAGAAAATATTGCAAGCAGCTAAAAAGAAACAAAGTATTATGGAAGTACAATCAGGATAACAAGATCTAGCATCTTCTACATTAAGGAATCGAAGGGCATGGAATATGATATTACAGAAGTCAAAGGAACTAGGATTAAAACCACGAATTACCTACTCAGCAAAACTGAGTATAATACTTCAGGGGGAAAGTGGTCTTTCAATGATATGGAGTTCCTTTAAAGCACAAGAATCAAGAGAAGGTAAACAGGAAAGAGAAATCATAAGGAACTTACTAAAGTTGGTCTGTTTACATTCCTACATGGAAAGATAATATTTGTAACTCTTGAAACTTTTCTCAGTGTCTGGGTAGCTGGTAGGATTATACACACACACACACACACACACACACACACATACACACCCACTTACAGAGAGAGAGAGAGAGAGAGAGCGCACAGGGTGAGTTGGATAGGAAGGGATAGCATCTAAAAAATAAAATTAAGGAGTGAGAGAGAAATATATTGAGAGGAGAAATGGAGAAATGAAATGGGGCAAATTATCTTTCATAAAAGAGGCAAGAAAAACCCTTTTCAATGGAGGGAAAAAAGGTGGAGGTGAGAGGGAAAAAGTGAAGCTTACTCATCACATTTGGCTGAAGGAAGGAATAACATGCACACTCAATTTGGTATGAAAACCTATCTTACAATACAGGAAAGTAGGGGAGAAGGGGATAAGCAAGGTGGTGGAGGATGATGGAAGGAAGGGCAAATGGGAAGAGGAGTAATTAAAAGTAAACATTCTTGGGGAGGGACAAGGTCAAAAGAGAGAATAGAAGACATGGGAGGCAGGATAGGATGGAGGGATGTTGTGTCTTACACAACAAGACTATTATGGAAGTCATTTGCAAAACTACACATACGTAGCCTATATTGAATTGCTTGCCTTCTCAGTGGGGATGGGTGTGGAGGAAAGAAGGAAGAGAAGTTAGAACTCAAAGTTTTAGGAACAAATGTTGAGTATTGTTCCTGCATACAATGGAGAAATAAGAAATACAGTTAATGGGGTATAGAAATTTAACTTGCCCTACAGGACAAAAGATAAGATGAGGATAAGGGAAGGGAAGGGTGTTAGTAGGGATGCAGATTGGTAGAAGGAGTAATCAGAATGCAAGGCATTTTGGGGTGGGGAGAGGAGAGAAATGGGGAGAAAATTTGGAACTCAAAATCTTGTGAGAGTGAATGTTGAAAACTAAATACAAATTAATTTTAAAAAGAGATAAATGATATTATCAGAAATAAGTTTGACAGGAAGAGATGAACTGGTCATGTGGGGTAGATGAGGGATAGTATGTAGACAATCTGAATGTTCCCGTGGTGCCCTTTAAATGGCACCTTTAAAAGTCTCCCACAAATTCAGTGGACCCCTGTGACAAAGGTATGAGATGATGGATAAGAGTTGTATATAGCAGGCCAGTGTGGATGGGTCACCATCTCCATTAGTGGAGGGACCATTCAAATTGATGAGATCACAAGTCTATTTGAATATCTGAGAGTTTCATAGTTCTTTTTTAAGTTTACAAAATACTTTCCTCCTCATATCCCTACAAGACTGGGAAAGCTTGTATAATCAAGATCATTTTATATTCAAGGGGCTGGACTCCCCTGAAGCAATTACTTGGTAACCACTCTTCTTCCTAGGTTTTCATGATAATGTTCTTTCCTTATTCTCTTCCTGACTGTTGGACTTTTCTCACTCAGTCTCCTAAGGCGGATCATTTCTCTCAAGTCCATTCACTATGGATGCCCCCTTCCCCCAGCTCTGACCTAGGCCCTTTCCTTTCTCCAACTTCTTTTCATGGTGCTTTCAGCTGTCCCCATGAGTTCAAGCAGATGAATCACAAATGTACAATGTACTAAAATAAGTAGAGGCTTCAGAGTAAGAGGATTTGGGGTTTGGAGTCTTCCTCCAGGATGTTCTGCCTGTGTGACTGAACAAATTACCCTTGGCTTCAGTTTCCCCACCTATGAAATGAAGGGATTAAACTAATGGTTTCTAAAGTCCCTTTCAGCTCTAAATATATGATTCTATGATTTATGACTATCTATATGACCTTAGTCAAGGCTTCTTTCTGTAGATCTGTAAGACAAGAAGAAAAAAATAGCATCTTCTAACAGGGTTTTTGCAAATCAACCATATAAATGTAAGCCATTGTCATGACCCAATGCCAAAGTTGGTGATGGTCCTTTAGTCACTTAATAGGGGGTCAGTTTCTCCTCCTTGAAACTGTTCGCTTTTGCCAAAAGTTTCCCATGTCAATAGATACTACAATCTGATGATGCTCACAGAGACACATGGCTGTTTTGGGATCTTGTTTAGTCAGAAATGGCAGGCAAAGTGTTATCTGCAAATAAAATGAGCATACAGCCTATGCTTTTATCTGACACACTGGGATTTCCAGTTCCGGAAGCCAAGATGGTAGAGTGATCAGTAATTGCTATCTCCCTCCCCTTGTTGACCTTGACAAGACCAGAGAATATCTCCCCGGGAAAAGCCTTGGAACAGTGGGAGCAGCTGAAGGGGTAAATAGACTCTTAGCACATAAGGCTAGGAAGATTGCTAAGGAGGGTCCCTCTTGCTGTGACTAAAGGGGACCAGTGCAGAATCAGAGATGTCCCAGACAGCCCCACCTCAACAAACCAAGAGACTATCCCGAGTCCCAGGGGGGTGAAGCCAGCAACTGCCAACACCAGGATCCCAGGTGTGTCTCAGCACTCCAGGGGAATTGGGAAGACACTAGTGCAGACGAGATCACCAACTCTTCAGCAGAGGAGACCTCCTGTGGCCAGACCACTCCTCTCCCACACTTAACGCACCTAGTTCTAGGGTAACTGCAGGGAAACGCACAAAGACCTCACTTGGCCTCTGCTTCCAACACCAGCCAGCTCAGCACCAGGTAAGCTGTAGTATTTTAGCTTCTAGCTGAAAGAACCAGAGGCCACAACACACAAAGCCTCAAGTTTTAAGCACAATAATTGTGGGACAGAGCCCCTTGTGCCTCAGATGCAGAGATATACTTTAAAAGCCAGGAAAAGGGTGATTATCATGAGTAAGAAGCAAAGCAGAAAAGACCACAGAATCTTTCTACGGGGACAAGGACCAAAGCACAAATACCATAGAGACTGTACTCCCATCTGACACTTCAGAAGGTAATAGGAACTCGTCTGAAGCACAAAGAGCCTTCTTGGAAGAGCTTAGGAAGGATTTTAAAAGCTAAATTAGAGAAATGGAAGAAAATCTGTGACTTTAAAAATATGAAAAAAGAAATCACAGAAGAATTTAAAAGGACAATTGGACAAGTAGAAAAGGAAGTACAAAACCTAACTGGAGAAAATAACTCCTTAAAAGGAACAATTGGACAGATGGAAATGGAGATGCAAAAGTTAACTGAAGAAAACAATTTGATAAAAATTAGAATTGGGCAAGTAGAAGCTAATGAATCTATGAGACATCAAGAATCAGTCAAACAGAATCTAAAGAACGAAAAGATAGAAGAAAATGCAAAATACCTAATTGGAAAAAAAATGACCTGGAAAATAGGTCCAGAAGAGAAAAATCTAAGGATTGTTGGTCTTTCAGAAAGCCATGATGAAAACAAAAGCCTAGACAACATCATCCAAGAAATCATCAAGTAAAATTGCCCAGAAGTCCTAGATCCAGAGGGCAAAAGAGTCATTGAAAGAATTCACTGTTCACCTCCTGAAAGGGACCCCAAACTGAAAACACCAAGGAATATCATTGCCAAATGACATACTGATGAAAATAATGAATAGTACTGAACCAATCCTCCAGTCTTGTTTTTTTAGACTGTGAGGGTTTTACAGTTCACTTCCTAAATACCTCCTTAAGACTTACCTTATTGCCTCTTAACAATCTAACAGCCACAACCAGCTTCCTTCCTCTTCTCTCAGACTTCTTGTTTTTAAAATAAAATTTCATTAATGTCTTTTGCTTTTTATACCACTAGAATTTATTTATTTATTCCAGTATCTCTCTCCCTTCTCCTCCTCCTTGCCCAGTTACCATCCAATATAACAAATATTACTATTTTTTAAGAAAAATTTATTTATTTAACTTTTTACATTCATTTTCACAAAATTTTGGGTTCCAAATTTTCTCCCCATTTATCCCCTCCCCCCACCCCAGTACACCAAGCAATCTAATTTTCCTTATCACCAATCTGCCCTCTCTTCTATCATCCCTCCCTTCTCTTATCCCCATCTTCTCTTTTGTCCTGTAGGGCCAGATGACTTTCTATTCCCCATTGACTATATTTCTTATTTCCTAGTAGCAAGAACAATACTAAACAGTTCTTCCTAAAACTTTGAGTTCCAAATTCTCCCCATCCCTCCCTCCCCACCCATTCCCTTTGGGAAGGCAGGCAATTCAATATAGGCCCTATATGTGTAGTTTTGCAAATGACTTCCATAATAGTCGTGTTGTGTAAGACTAACTGTATTTCCCTCCATCCTATCCTGCTGCCCATTGCTTCTATTCTGTCTTTTGATCCTGTCCCTCCCCGAGTGTTGACTTCAAATTGCTCCCTCCTCCCATTGCCCTCCCTTCCATCATCCCCCCCTTGTTTATCTCCTTCTCCCCCACTTTCCTGTACTGTAAGATAGGTTTTCATACTAAAATGAGTGTGCATTTTATTCCTTCCTTTAGTCAAATGTGATGAGGGTAAACTTCTTGTTTTTTTCTCTCAGCTCTCCTCTTTTTCCCTCCACTAAAAAGTCTCCTGTTTGCCTCTTGAATGACATATAATTTACCCCATTCCATTCCACCCTCTTTCCTCCAACTACATTACTCTCTCACCGTTTACCTTAATTTCTTTTAAGATATGGTCCCATCCTATTCAATTCACTCTGTGCTCTCTGTCTCTGTGCGTGCATGTGTGTATGTGTGGGTGTATGCATGCGTGTACGTGTGTGTGTGTGTGTGTATGTGTGTGTGTGTGGTCCCACCAACTACCCAGATACTGAAAAATTTTAAGAGTTACAAATATTGTCTTTCCATGTAGGAATGTAAACACTTCACTTATGGTAAGTCCCTTAAGGCTTCTCTGCTGTTTACTTTTTCATGCTTCTTCTCATTCTTGTGTTTGAAAGTCAAATTTTCTTTTCAGCTCTGGTCTTTTCATCAAGAATGCTTGAAAGTCCTCTGTTTCATTGAAAGACCGTATTTTCCCCTGAAGTATTATACTCAGTTTTACTGGGTAGGTGATTCTTGGTTTGAGTCCTAGTTCCTTTGACTTCTGGAATATCCTATTCCACGCCCTTTGATCCCTTAATGTAGAAGCTGTTAGATCTTGAGTTATCCTGATTGTATTTCCACAATACTGGAATTGTTTCTTTCTAGATGTTTGCAATATTTTCTCCTTGACCTGGGAATTCTGGAATTTGGCCACAATGTTCCTAGGAGTTTCTCTTTTTGGGTCTCTTTCAGGTGGTGATCGATGGATTCTTTCAATACTTATTTTGCCCTCTGGTTGTAGAATATCAGGGCAGTTTTCCTTGATAATTTCATGGAAGATGATGTCTAGGCTCTTTTTTTGACCATGACTTTCAGGTAGTCCCATGATTTTTAAATTGTCTCTCCTGGATCTATTGTCCAGGTCAGTTGTTTTTCCCCATGAGATATTTCACATTCTCTTCCATTTTTTCATTCTTTTGGTTTTGTTTGGTGATTTCTTGGTTTCTCAGAAAGTCATTAGACTCCATCTGTTCCATTCTAATTTTGAGAGAACTATTATCTTCAGTGAGCTTTTGAACTTCTTTTTCCATTTGGCTAATTCTGCTTTTGAAAGCATTCTTCTCCTCATTGGCTTTTAGAACCTCTTTTGCCAATTGAGTGATCCTATTTTTCAAGATGTTATTTTCTTCAGCATTTTTTTGGGTCTCTTTTACCAAGGTACTGACCTGTTTTTCTTGGATCTCTCTCATTTCTCTTCCCAGTTTTTCCTCCACCTGTCTAACTTGATTTTCAAAATCCTTTTTGAGCTCTTCCATGGCCTGAGCCCACCGGACATCCACCTGGGATGTCTCGGATAGAGAGGCCCCGACCTCCACGTCTTTCCCTGATGGTAAGAATAGTTCCTCGTCATCAGAATTGAAAGGTGGGAACATCTGCACCCCATCAAAGTAGCTCTCTATGGTCTTATTTTGCTTCCTTTTTCTGGGCATTTTCCCAGCCAGTCACTTGACTTCTGAGATTTCTCTGCACCCCCGCCTAGATCTGCCCAATTAATGCTTGGGGTCTGAGATTCAAATGGGCTTTCCACAGTGGGAGTGGCTGCTATTCAATGTGAGTTTATGTTTTGGTGCTTGGGTGGGGGCAGGGCAGCCTCCCAGGCTCAGTTCCCTCAGGGGCTTTATGCAGAGACCTTCAGTAATGGCCCTGAACTTCTGCCCACTGCTTGGGGTGTCTTGGGGGCGCCACTGCTGCTGCCTCTGCCGCTCCCTCCCCTGCTTCCTCCCCAGGGGGCCTGAGTCACAGAGACAGCCCCTCCCCTCTTGGCCAGCCCAGACGTCTCTCTCACTGACCTGTAGCGTCTGTGGGCAGAGGGACCTTCGGGGCCACTGGAGATTCCATCCCTGAAGCCTGCTCGGATCTGCTCCTCTGGGGCCGTGGCCAGGGCAGCTCAGGGTTGGGCTCCGCTTTCCAGGGCGCGACGAACCCTGGGGATGGCTCTCCAGGGTTCTCTGGAATGGAAATCTTTTCCGCTGTGTTTCTGCGTGCCTTGCAGTGCTTCAGAATTTGTGAGGAGTTCTTCTTGCAGGAAATATATGGGCTGTGGGTTTGGAGCTAGCATATGTGAGTCTTTCTACTCCGCCATCTTGGCTCCATCCCCCCACAAATATTCCTTTTTAAATAAAAAAAAAAGAAAAATCAGTAAAACCTATCAATACACTGAAAAAGTCTGAAAAGATGTTAAACATTATCCTCCCACTTCTGCAAAGGAGTAGGATGAGGGATGTGTCCTCTCATTTTTCCTCTTTAGGGCCCTTTGCTCTTTGTAATTTTGTAGCATTCACATTTGATTGCTTTGTTGATGTTCTTTCATTGATTCAACAATTACATTGTTGCAGTCATTGTATATATTGTTTTCCTGACTGACTAATTTACTCTACATCCAATCAAGTCAATTCTTCCATACTTCTCCGTATTTGCCATATTTATTTCATGTAACACAGTCATATTCTTATAAATTATGTTCATCAATATTTTTTACACCTCCATTCGTGAATGACTACTTTGTTTTACATTTCTTACTTTTTGTCCTTCTCTTAAGTCCTTTTGAATCCCTTTTCTTCCTTCAAATTAAGTCTACCTTTAGATTGAGCTCTTTCAATCTGAGTTTGTGAAATTATAGATTTAGGATTGAAAGGGTCTATAAAGGCCATTGAGTGTAACATCCTAATTTTCAGATGAAGAAACTAAGGTTTAGGGAGGTGTAAGTGACTTACTCAAGGTCATGCAGATAAATGTGTTAAGTAGTATTTGAACTCGTTTCCTTGAACTAAAGTCCAGTGCCCCATTCACTGATATACCACTTCTCAGTTGTTCTCCTGTAGCTTTTCTCAAATCATCCAAAGTTTCTCCTATTTCTCCTTCCCAAATCTAATTTCTAGATTTTTCAGAAGTCAAAAGCTCTTCAACGCAAGTTTGCAATTTTCTTCTCTTTCTTATTCTAGCTAGAGATCTGGATCTAGACTCAGAAAGACCTGGATTCAAATCTTAACATTGACACTAGTTTTATGGCCATTGGTGAGTCATTTGAATCTCACTGAACCTCTGTCACCTCATCTGGGATGATAATACTTGTAGGATTTCTCTCATAGAGTTGGCATGAGACCTAAATAAGACAATGTACGTAAAGTGTTTTGCAAACCTTAAAAAGCTACCTACATTTCAGCTATTATTATTCAAAACCTCCTGCGTAGGATGATTTGGGTGGTCTTCTGAAGGAAAATCTTATGATTCTGCATTCTAATAAAAGGAGACATAACTCCTGGTTGATAGAGAGACTGGAGAAGAGAAAGAGAGGAAAGTAGAGAGGTCAGATCAGAGTTGTAGAGTGACAGATCAAGGGGATCAGGAAAGGAGGGGTCTTTGAATGACTAACAGTATCTCCTATAGCTACAGGAATGTGAGAAAAGCTGTTACTCCACCATTTCCCTTGATTCCTATTGGCCACATGCATGAAGATTGCTATTATCAGGGCAGCTAGGTGTCTCAGTGGATACAGTGCTGTGCCTAGAGTCAGAACAACCTGAATTCAAATCTAGCTTCAGACACTTACTACCTGTATGAGCTTAGGCAAGTCACTTAACTTCTGTTTGTCTCAGTTTCCTCATATATTAAATGGGGATAATAACACCTACCTTCTGGAATTGTTGTGAGAATCAAATAAAATAATAATTGTAAAGGACTTAGCTCAGTGCCTACCACTTAGTAAACATGAATGTTGGATATTGTTTTTATGACATAAATGTTAGATATTATTGTTTTAGTTGAGATCATTCTCTCCTTGGTTGAGCCCTTTAACTCTTGTGTGTCTTGTTAGCTAATTCGATCTATAGAATGTCCTCAATTACCATTTGCTTTGATAAACATACGCTCAATATCCAGGATTTTATGTGTTGCTTGTCTTTCCTTTTCAGAGAAGACCAGTAACATCACTGATGATGTCTTCATTTACTCATGAATTGGATTTAAGTGAGGTAGACTTGGACAAAGTCAACAGCCTCACTCTCTCTTCCATAGTCATAATCTAGTGGAAGGCAGGATGACTGGTGATGGGTTATGATGCAGTGAGTAACCTTAGCATCTTTGATGTCTGAAACTCTAAACACCCCACAATGACTCCTTCAGACACCTTCATAGCCATTGGAACAAATTGTTCTCATCCACCCATTCCACAGAGGGATGTCTTCACATGCTTGGGGTAGATATCGTCAATGAGTTTGAGATCTGCCAGTTATCCTCAACCTGGTCTAGCCCTCTGCAGAGATAGCATTACCAGGGTATAGCCACTGGACATGCTATAGCTTCTTGGAACCACAAATGAGAGGCAGATGACAAGTGGACACCTTGTAGCCCTCACACCAGAGTCCTCCTGCTAGCACCCCACACATATTTGGTGGGAGGAGAGCCAAACTGGCAAGATTAAACTAACTCTTACCCTCTTAGCTTGGTTGAGAACTACCTTCCACTCAGAATGACTGGGGGGAAGCTCTATCGTGGCACTGGATATCCTGGGAAATGAGACTGGGCCTGACTCATTTTTGTCTCTATCTCCCAGGGACTAACACTGGACCCCCTAATTCCCCCCTCCTTATTTCCTTATCAGGGCTTAATCAGCATTTGTTGAATGAACTAATATGGGATTCTTTTCCCAAATTCTTAGGAAATATACAAAGTAATGAATGGAAATTGTTCATGAATGACTAGATGTCTAGGGCATATTTTTGTTGTTGCTAGGGAGATGGAGGAAGTCACCAGTCTGCTCCATGTGGAAAGTGCTAATCCATTTCCCAGCCCATCCTGTCACTTTTGGTTTGGATTGCAAAGGACCTGAGTAAAACCAGCATTGTCAGCCTTGCTGGCCTAATAGCTGCTGCTGTTGCTGTTTCCCCCACCTAATACCTTGGATTAATTTCATGTATATTTTGTACATAATCTATATATGCTATACAACGTCATACATTTACAGAGGTTGGAACTGACTCTCTTATTTTGCAGATGAAGAAACTGAGGCCTAGTGATGTTAAATAATTTGCCCGGGGTCACTTAGTTACATGTTATCTCCTCTGATAGAATACAAATTCAGGAATCATTTCATTTCTGTCTTTGTACAAACACAGTGTCTAGCACATAGTAGGTGCTTTAAAATGCCTTTTCTTTCATTAATTCAATCATTACCCATGTTTACATCCCCCCCTACCCCCATAAAAATAAAATCACCCAGCCTCAGACACTGAGTAGCTGTGTGACTTTGGGCAAATTACTTATCCTCTGTTTGCCTGAATTTCTTCAAGTGCAAAATGGGGCTCATGACAGCACTAATTTTTATTTTATTTATGTTTTTAAATTAATTTTATTTATTTTCAGTGTTCTACGGTCACTTCCATATAACTTAGACTTTTCCCTCCCCTCTCCCTCCTCGAGATGGCATACAATTTTATATAGGTTCTACACATTCCTATTAAATACATTTCCACTATAGTCACGACAGTACTAAATTTTAAATACACGCCAGTGCTGGGGCTGTAGTTGCTTGACTAAGCACATTAAACTCTGGGGTGATCTTTCTTGATCAAAGCAAAACTCACGTCACGTATAATACGTGGTCAAATTTCAACCGTAATCACCAGTCAACAAATTCTACCGGTGACAAAAGTCACAAGTATTGGCGATGCTACAATGGTTTGTTATCTACATTCATAATTGAATGGTATGCTGAATTTCAGTTAGTGAAAAGAAAGATATTATTTTTTCCTGTCCAAGTTGATGCTCCCCATAAAATCTGTCCATGAAGTCTGCATGAGCCCAAGTTAGGAAGCCCTGAATTAGAGGATGAATGAATATCCAGGTGTTTTCTGAGAAGTCTAATTTATTCAAGACTTTGGAGCTTTCTTTGCTTTAATTATTTTTCTATACTACCACTGCCTTTTTCTTCCTCTCTGCCTTTATGGACATTGTCTCACTTGATCCTTACAACAAGCTATTATGCCCATTCAAAAGACGAGGCTGTTGAGGTGTAATAATTTATACAATAGCTAGATCTTACATATCACTTTTCAAATATTAGCTCATTTTGCCCCCAGACAACTGTGGAAGGTAAGTGTTATTATTATCTTCATTTTACAGATGGGGAAGCTGAGGTGTACAATGTTTAAGTGACTTATCCAAGGTCACATAGGTAGTAGGCTAGATTTGAACTCAGGTCTTCTTGACCTCAGATCTAGCATTCTGTCCACCAAGCTGCTGGGAAATGTTAAATAATTTACTTAGGGGTCACACAACTAGTATGTATCTGAGGTTAAGACTTGAACTCAGAAGATAAAGGAGGTTCTTGAAGGGAGCAGTATCTGAGTTGCATTTTATTTTTATTTCTTTTTAAATAATATTTTATTTTTTCCAATTACATATAAAGACAATTTTTAGCATTCATTTAAAAACATTTTTGAGTTCCAAATTTTTCCCTCCCTCCTTCCCTTCCCCCTCACCCAAAATGGTAAGCAATTTGATGTAGGATAGAGGGGAAAATGAAAAAAATTACAGGAAGTGAAAAATATTCTACTTCAGCCTGCGTTCAGACTCCATCAGTTCTTTCTCTGCAAGTGAACAGTATTTTTCATCATGAGTCCTTTGGAATTGTCTTAGATTATCGTATTGCTGAGAAGAGCCAAGTCATTCACAGTTCATCATACAATGCTGCTATTGCTGTGTACAATATTCTCCTGGTTCTGCTCACTTCTCTTAGCATCAGTTCATGTAAGTCTTTTCGGTTTTTTCTGAAATTCTCTTGCTCACCATTTCCTTTAGCACAGTAGTATTTCATCACAATTGTACAGCACAACTTCTTTAGTCATTCTCCAAATGATGTGCATTTGCTCAGTTTCCAATTCTTTGCCACCACAAAACAAAATACTATAAATATTTTTGTATAGGTCCTTTCCTCCAACTCCCCTTTTTTCTCTCTTTGGGATATAGACTTAGCCGTAATATTGCTGGATAAAAGCACATGCACAGTTTTATAACTATATACCTTTTGACATAGTTCCAAATTGCACCTGAAAATGGTTGGATTAGTTCACATTGAGTTGGATTTTAAAGGACGTTAGAGATCTGAAGAGGAAGGGGTACTATCCAAACATATTGCTGAGGGTGGAAATGTACAGAGACCCAATGCCTCACAGGTTCAATCACGAGAGTACAACAACCTCCGGTAGAACCAGTACTTTTCTCCCTGTCCCCACAGTCCAGGAAAGATCCCCCTTCCTCCCAAGACTCAAAATAATATCACTGCTTACTAGCTGTTCTTTCATGCCCCGCACACTGACAACAAATTATGTTTATAGACAATTTGGTTTATTAATCATCTACCCTCTCCCAGGACAAGCACACCCACAACAAGCCACAATCGACCAAGTCAAAGGAACAAGTTGACTCACTTTTATAGGTTTGTGGGTAATTAGAAATTACAGACAGCTGCTAAAACATTGTATCCTTTGCACACAGCTGTCTGGCTGCCCCAGGGAGTCTCAACCTTTGCAAGTCTTGAATAAAATCTTGCTAAATAAAGCCTCTAGAACAGTTGAGTAAAAAATGAAACTTAGAATCCTAGATCTGGCACGATAACGCACCTTGAAGACCATCTGATTGAAAGGTTCTTAACATGGGATCCACAGATCCCTTGAGAGGTCTGTGGAGAGATAGGCATGGGGAGGGAGAGAAGTGACATTATTTTCACTAATCTCCAAATGAAATTAGACATTTCCTTCAATGATTTAAAAGCATGATTCTGAAAATGGGTCCCTAGGTTTCACCAGACTTCCAAAGGGTAGCATGACTCAAAAAAAAAAGGCTAAGAGCAACCACCTTAATTCAACCTCCACGTTTTATGGAGGAATAGACTGAGGTCTAGAAACTTAATGGTCCTTAGAACCATAGATCTGGAGCTAGATTGGACCTCAGAGACCAGAGTCCAACGACCGCATATACAAATGAAAAAACTGAGACTCAAAATCATACACCTAGTAAATATCAGAGGCAGGATTTGAATCCAGATCTTTCTGGCTCCAAGTCCAGTAACTAACATAGTAAATCATAAGAGAAAACCCAGCTCTGATGCCAGTTCCTCCTCTCTGTCCCTGATTCTCCCAGCTGAAAATCTCCCCATACTCAAACTTTCCTCCAGCATTTTGTATAGATTTTTCTTTTATCCCAATTCCTCCTCATCTTGTATTGTACTAAGCTTTTTCCATTTTATATCTGCTCCCAAGTCACAGAGAAATTTATGGAGAAAATAAATGGAGGAGGGGCAGCTAGGTGGTACAGTGGATAGAGCACTGGCCCTGGTGTCAGGAGGATCTGAGCTCAAAGGTAGCCTCAGACACTCGACACCTACCAGCTGTGTGACCATAGACAAGTCACTTAACACCAATTGCCTCACCCCCCAACACAGAAATAAACAGAGGGGATAAGATCCAGGGCTCATAATCAGGAGAATGACTTAGGGCCTGAAGGGAAAGACTCCCTCTCAGCTAACTGATGGGAAAGGTCTGTGAAAGAGGTGAGGTATATGCTCTATGGGAAAGGTCAAAATGGATCAGAGTTTAGAAAGAGGTAAGCCCTGGCAAAGACAGAGGGGGAAATCAACATGGTATGGAGAGAGAACAGTACAAAATCTGACTGTGATGTTTGGTGATCTTCCTCTTCTCAAGCTTCTCCTAGGAGATTCAGAACACTGTATCTGTGAATAAAGTGTGCCCTCAGCACATCTGTCACTCTAGGCCACGTTGGTTGCCTGTCTTATGCAGAAACAGGCTCTGATTCTCATCAGCTCCTCCTCCAAAAGGATACACAGACCAACAGGGTCCCACAAAAGGACCCCTTTCCTCCACAGAAGATGCAAAACACTCACTCTAGGTCAGCAAAAGTTGCTTCAGCGCCAGGGCAGAGGATGTAGAACTCACAAGCCTGGGAATGGATGATTGAAACACAGGAACAAAGGGCATTGGGGTAGAGAATTCCTCAGGGTACCAAATCCTGGAAAGACAAAATTATCAAGCATGCATTCTGTGCTTCAACCCCTCTCATCATATTGCGGTTGTTATTCGGATCATGTCCAACTCTTTGTGACCCCCATTTGAGGTTTTCTTGGCAAAGATCTAGGAACGTTTTGCCATTCCTTCTCCAGCTCATTTTACAGATGAGGAAAGTGAGGTAGATGTTTAGTGACTTGTCCAAAATCACATAGGTAGTAAGTGCCTGAGGCCAATTTGAACTCAGGAAGATGAGTGTTCCTGACTCCAAGCCCAGGGCTGTATCCACTTCACCAGCTAGCTGCCCTGTGCGCTTATCATAGGCTAACACAAATAACCAACTGTGGTTAAGAGGATACCGCACTGGTCCTCCTATAAGTCATTTAACCTCCAAGTCTTAGTTTTCTCATCTGTGAAAAGGAGCTGATAATCCCTTTAAGTTTCTACCTTAAAGAAATGACACAGGGCTCAAATATACTAATGTATGAAAAGAATTTTCTCAGCTTCGTCACCATGTAAATGTCAGTTGATGTGATCAGTATCTTTTTTTCTTTTAGGTTATAGTTATGCAATGGTGTGAAACACATTTCCGTATTAGTCATATTGTGAAAGAAGAATCAGAACAAAAGGGAAAGACTACAAGAGAGAAAAAAACGAAAAGTCAAAATCGTCTGCTTCCATCTGCCTTCAGACTCCATAGTTCTTCCTCTGGATGTGGATAGCATTTTTTCCTCATGAATCTTTTGGAATTGTCTTAGATTGTATTGCTGAGAAGAGCTAAGTCTGTCAAACTCAGTCATCACACAATGTGGCTGTTACTGTATACAGTGTTCTCCTGGTTCTACTCACTTCACTTAGCTTTAGTTCAAGCAAATTTTTCTAGGTTTTTCTGAAATCCACCTGCTTATCATTTCTTTTTTTTTTTTTTTTGGAGGATCAAATGAGATAATATTTATTTGTCAAATGGTCAACACATAGTAGGTGCTTAATAAATGCTTGTTCTCTCCCTCCATCCCTACCCCCCACTCCCATTTAATTAATAGAGCTAAAGATCATATTAGGTTTTGTGGTTGTTTGTAACCACGTCACATCATTGGCTCATTTTGGGCTTAGAGCCCAATAAAAATCTTCAATCTTTCTCAGAAAAACAGCCACCTAGCCTTTCCTCGACATCTTGTTCTTGTGAAGTTGATTTTTTGAAATTCAGGTGTGAAACTTGACATTTGACTTATTCCTGTCTCTTTCTTTCTTTTTTTTATAATAAAAATTTATTTATTTAACTTTTTACATTATTTTCACAAAATTTTGGGTTCCAAATTTTCTCCCCATTTATCCTCTCCCCCACCCCAATACACCAAGTATTCTAATTTTCCCTATCACCAGTCTGCCCTCTCTTCTATCATCCCTCCCTTCTCTTGTCCCCATCTTCTCTTTTGTCCTGTAGGGCCGGATGACTTTCTATTCTCCATTAACTGTATGTCTTATTTCCTAGTAGCAACAACAATACTAAACAGTTGTTCCTAAAACTTTGAGTTCCATCCCTCCCTCCCCACCCATTCCCTTTGGGAAGGCAGGCAATTCAATATAGGCCCTATCTGTGTAGCTTTGCAAATGACTTCCATAATAGTCATGTTCTGTAAGACTAACTGTATTTCCCTCCATCCTATCCTGACCCCCATTGTTTCTATTCTGTCTTTTGATCTTGTCCCTCCCTGAGTGTTGACTTCAAATTGCTCCCTCCTCCCATTGCCCTCCCTTCCATCATCCCCTCCCTTGTTTATCTCCTTCTCCCCCACTTTCCTGTATTGTAAGATAGGTTTTCATACCAAAATGAGTGTGCATTTTATTCCTTCCTTTAGTCAAATGTGATGAGGGTAAACTTCTTGTTTTTTTTTTCTCAGCTCTCCTCTTTTTCCCTCCACTAAAAAGTCTCCTGCTTACCTCTTGAATGAGATATAATTTACCCCATTCCATTTCACCCTCTTTCCTCCAACTACATTACTCTCTCACCATTTACCTTAATTTCTTTTAAGATATGGTCCCATCCTATTCAATTCACTCTGTGCTCTCTGTCTCTGTATGTGCATGCATGTGTGCATGTGTTTGTGCATGCATGCATGTACATGTGTGTGTGTATGTATGTGTGTGGTACCACCAACTACCCAGATACTGAAAAGTTTTAAGAGTTACAAATATTGTCTTTCCATGTAAGAATGTAAACAGTTCACTTTGGGTAAGTCCCTTATGACTTGTCTTTGCTGTTTACTTTTTCATGCTTCTTCTCATTCTTGTGCTTGAAAGTCACATTTTCTTTTCTGTTCTGGTCTTTTCATCAAGAATGCTTGAAAGTCCTCTGTTTCATTGAAAGACCATATTTTCCCCTGAAGTATTATACTCAGTTTTGCTGGATAGGTGATTCTTGGTTTGAGTCCTAGTTCCTTTGCCTTCTGGAATATCCTATTCCACACCCTTCGATCCCTTAATGTAGAAGCTGCTACATCTTGAGTTATCCTGATTGTATTTCCACAATACTGGAATTGTTTCTTTCTAGATGCTTGCAATATTTTCTCCTTGACCTGGGAATTCTGGAATTTGGCCACAATGTTCCTAGGAATTTCTCTTTTTGGATCTCTTTCAGGTGGTGATCAATGGATTCCTTCCATACTTATTTTGCCCTCTGTTTCTAGAATCTCAGGGCAGTTTTCCTTGATAATTTCATGGAAGATGATGTCTAGGCTCTTTTTTTGATCATGGCTTTCAGGTAGTCCCATAATTTTTAAATTGTCTCTCCTGGATCTATTTTCCAGGTCAGTTGTTTTTCCCATGAGATATTTCACATTCTCTTCCATTTTTTCATTTTTTTGGTTTTGTTTGGTGATTTCTTGGTTTCTCGTAAAGTCATTAGACTCCATCTGTTCCATTCTAATTTTGAGAGAACTATTATCTTCAGTGAGCTTTTGAACTTCTTTTTCCATTTGGCTAATTCTGCTTTTGAAAGCATTCTTCTCCTCATTGGCATTTTGAACCTCTTTTGCCAATTGAGTGAGCCTATTTTTCAAGGTGTTTTTTTCTTCAGCATTTTTTTGGGTCTCCTTTACCAAGGTATTGACCTGTTTTTCATGCTTTTCTTGCATCTCTCTCATTTCTCTTCCCAGTTTTTCCTCCACCTGTCTAACTTGCTTTTCAAAATCCTTTTTGAGCTCTTCCATGACCCGAGCCCAGTGGACATCCACCTGGGATGTCTCGGATAGAGAGGCCCCAACCTCCACGTCTTTCCCTGATGGTAAGAATAGTTCCTCGTCATCAGAATCGAAAGGTGGGAACATCTGTACCCCATCAAAGTATCTCTCTATAGTCTTATTTTTCTTCCCTTTTCTGGGCATTTTCCCAGCCAGTTACTTGACTTCTGAGATTCCTGTCCACCCCCACCTCGATCTGCCCAGCTAGTGCTTGGGGTCTGAGATTCAAATGGGCTTTCCACAGCGGGAGTGGCTGCTATTCAATGTGAGCTTAAGTTCTGGTGCTTGGGTGGGGGCAGGGCCGCCTCTCAGGCTCAGTTCCCTTAGGGGCTTTATGCAGAGACCTTCAGTAATGGCCCTGAACTTCTGCCTGCTGCTGCCTGCTGTCCCAGGCCGGGACTGCTGCCTCTGCTGCTGCCTCTGCAGCTCCCTCCGCAGCTTCCTCCCGAGGGGGCCCGAGTCACGGAGACACCCCACTCCCCTCTTGGCCAGCCCAGAAGTCTCTCTCACTGACCTGTAGCGTCTGTGGGTGGAGGGACCTTCCCAGCGGCTGGAGACTTCGTCCCTGAAGCCTGCTCGGATCTGCTCCTCTGGGGCCGTGGCCAGGGCAGCTCAGAGGTGGGCTCCACTTTCCAGGGTGCGACGGACCCTGGGGATGGATCTCCAGGGCTCTCTGGAATGGAAATCTTTTCCACTGTGTTTCTGCGTGCCTTGCAGTGCTCCAGAATTCATGGGGAGTTCTTCTTGCAGGAAATATATGGGGTGTGGGTTTGGAGCTAGCATACGTGAGTCTTTCTACTCCACCATCTTGGCTCATCATTTCTTATAGCACAATAGTACTTCATCACAATCATATAGCACAACTTGTCATTCTCCAAATGACGGACATCCCTTCAATTTCCAATTCTTGGCCACCACAAAAATTGCTGCTATGAATCTTTTTGTGCCTATGGGTCCTTTTCCCATTTCTTTGATCTCCTTGGAATACAGAACTAGTAGTGGTACTACTAGATCAAAGGGCATACACAGTTCTATAGTTCTTTAGGCATAGTTCCAAATTGCTCTCCAGAATGGTTAGATCAGTTCACAACTCCAGGAACAATGCATTTTCCCACATCTTCTCCAATATTTATTATTTTCCTTTTCTATCAATATCGTTATTTCATTCTCATCTTTTTAGTCAATGAAGTTCAGATAGAAAGAGCCCTAGAACATGTCACAAGCCTCCTCTTGTTTTCTTCTGTTTCCTGTTAGGTGAACCTTGCACATATCAATAAAATCATTTATTTCCTAACTGGATGAAAATAGAAGGGTACAAGTTCATCTTCTGCAGATTCATTAAAAGTAGCTTCAGGAGAAGGCTAGAAGTAGATGAGATAATGGGGATAATGCTCAGCTTCTCGTCCTGCCATGGTTTTGACTTATTCAACTGGGTCAATATATTTTGATAGTCTTTTGTTCCAAGTAGTTTGGAAGTTATGACATCTGTCAAAGAAGGTTTTGATTTGTCCTGCTGGATCTATATTGCTGTATTCAGTGTTGCTGAAGCCTACCTGCCTCAGAATCTGTGGCTTTCTGCACAACCCTCCATTAAGTAGCTCTGCCAGGAAGGCAGATTTTTTGCATGCGGCATATAGAACCATTAAGTCATTACCTGGAGCCCATGGCCTTTGGTGTATCTGCTGCTGCGTCTACTGACACGACAGTAGAAGGCGGGCATTTTGAGGAGAGCAGGGGAGCACTAAAACCATTATATAAGGGAAGATCTGGGGATTTGAGGGACGATGCCAACTCTGCTCTTCCTGTGAGCAGTTTAGGTGGTGCAGGTCTGAGATGGAGAGGGAATATTTGCTCAGCTAAGGAATGTTTCTTGGTTAGGTTTCTCCAAAAGAGAGTCACTGGGTCCCCAACTCCCACAGAGGTGCTTAATATACAATATAGGCTATTAGGGATGAGCCAGACTTTATTTCACCCACCACAGAAAATGCATTAGACCCAAATGACTCACAGGAACCCCGGAACAAATGCAGACATGTACAACACTCAAGGGCAGGTAGATGGTTCAGTGCATAAAGTCAGAAAGACCTGAGTTCAAATCCAACCTCAGACATTTACTAGCTATGTGACCCTGGGCAAATCACTTAACTTTGCCTCAATTTCCTCATCTGTAAAATGAACTGAAGAAGGAAACGGCAAACTACTCCAGTATCTTTGCCAAGAAAACCCCAAATAGGATCACAAAGAGTCACACTCGACTGAAACAAACAAGAGCACTCAAATCACCCATTAGCCTCTCTTTGGAATCAATTAGATGCTAGGCAAAGATATTTTGGTAGCCAGATGAACTAAGCCTCCCCATTCACCTCAGACCTGTTCCTGTCTAAGCATTTCACAGCAAGAGCAGTGCTGACAGTCTCTTAAATTCCCATACCCACCCCACCATGACTGTAGTCCTTCAGCTCCAGCTGGATCACTTTTCTTCTCTAAGCACCTGCTAAAGATATCTACAATGAAGAGGTTGATGCCTGTCTCAGGAAATGAACTTCTTGAGGACTCTTGAATTTGCATGGACAGTTTATTCTCAGGAAGGCTAATCTCTGACTTTCTACTCAGAAAAAAAAATACAGACAGGAGGCAGCTAAGAAACTAAGGGCCAGCAGAGCAATCACGGGGGGCTTACTACGTCCTCCTGCTAAGCACCTTTTCTGTTCCTGGATAGGGGTCCTGCTCCTTCCCTCTATCCATCCATCCTCTTACTTTGCTCTAGTTTGGAAACACAAGGGAGAAAAACTGTGGAAAAAGAAAAGGGGGGAAAGGGAAAGGAAGAAAAGGAGCAAACCATTTCCTAGCTCACTTTTATAGAGCAAGAGAACAAGATGCTCTTTGGGGGAGTCAGACCTCACTGTCCCCTTTGTCAAAGTAATTTTTCTGATGTACAAGCCTGATCATGTCATTCCTTCACTCAGTAAAATCCCATGGCTCCCTGTTGTCTCCAGGATCAAACACACACAATTCTGTTTAGCTTTTATAGCCCTTTAAAACCTGACCCAAACCTATCTTTCCAACCTTATTGTAGATTATTCTCCTTCTCATGGGTCCAGTCAAGCTGGACTTTGAGCTGTTTCTCACACAGGACCCTCTACCTCCAGTCTCCTTGTCTTGGTATTGACTTCCCCATGCCTGGAATGCACTCCCTCTTCAGTTCTGATTCTGTAAATTCCTTATTTCCTTCAAAACTCTGCTCAAACCCCATCTTCTACATGAAGTCTCCCCTGATACCCCCAACTTCCAGTGTCTCTCTCTGGAGAAAAAGAGAACAGCCTTGTTTTTACTTTGTATAGATTTCATATATATATATATATTTACATAAGGAGCAATGTGACATTGTGAATAAAGACAACCTCGAAGTCAAAGGAACTGGGTTCAAATCCTGCCTCTGACACATTACTGCACAGCTCTGGGCAAATTGCTTGAATTCTCAGTGCCAACCCTCTATTGGCAGGAAACACAGGACAATCTGTGTTACCAGAAGATACTGGAAGTTCTTTATATCAATGAAATTACAGCTTTCTCTACTCTGTATATGCTTATCCATGCACATATTATCTCACCAATAGTATGGAAGCTTCTAGAATAGAAAAAGCTTGATATTTGCTTGTTAATTAAGTGATTGATCAAATCATGGATTCCCTTAAGACTTTAAGTCCATGCTCTATAAAATCTCATGGAGTTGACTGGAAAAATTCATAAACTGATCAGTTCCTATGCCAAAGTAATTGAGGTTTTTGGTTAGTCATTTCAGTCATATCTGATTCTTGGGAAAGATACTGGAGTGGTTTACTATTTCCTTTTTCAGCTCACTTTACAATTCAGGAACTGAGGCAAACAGGGTTTAAGTGACTTTTCCAGGGTCACACAGCTAGAGATTGAGGCTAGACTTGAACTCAGGTCTTCCTGACTTCAGGGCTGGCAGTCTATTCATTGCATTTTAAGTAATTGTGGAGTGCTAGTAAAAGCCAGGAAGATCAGGAATGACCCTTTGAAGGAAGTGACCCTTAGGCTAAGCCTTAAAGGAATCTGGGAGCTCCAAAGAGCAGAGAAGAGGAAGAGAGCTCCATTAAGGTAGGAAATGGAATGTTCCCTGAGGGCACCTGCAAGTGGGTAAGTTTGACTGAGAGAACAGTAAGTCAACGTTGGACTGTGAAGACCTTGACTCCTCAAGCTTGAAGTTTGTATTTTACCCTAGAGGCAAGAAGGACCTAGTGGAGCTTCTTAAACAGGTGGTGAGGGGAGGGCAGGGGGCAGTGGCCAACATGGGCAGACCTATGTTTTGGAGGGTGAATGGAAATAGATCAGGAGATCAGAGAGTGCTGGAAGAGATCATGTAGGTTCAACCCCCTAATTTTAGGGATTAGAGAAGTTGGTGACTAACCCAAAGTCACTCAGGCAGTACGTACATGTCAGAGGACTCCAAGGCCAGATCTCTATCCATTCTGTTGTGATGTTCTCAAGAAGGCTAAGGATGTAGACAGGGAGACCCTGAGATAGCTGCCCCAATAAGCAGAGCGAAAGGTGAGGACCCCCTGAATCAGGGTGGTTGGGGGTGGTGGATGAGGAGAATAGGCCATATTTGCTAGGGAGACGGTAGAGGCGGAATGGACCAAATTTGGCAGCTGACTGGATGGGTGAAGAGGATGATGGGGGAGGGAAAAATAAATGTTGACTCCTACTTATAAATCTAGGTGACTGAGAGATGGTGCCTTTGGCACTAAGAAAGCCCTGCCTCACCTTTTGTCTTTTTTCTCAGCACAGGTTAGAGTCTAGGGTTCCTGCAAATGGAATTCTCATGTAAGTTCATGAGTTCTCAAGGAATCAAGATGAGCTCCTGAGTGCCAGAGTCAGGCATTAGCCTCCCAAGAAGAGAAGGCCTGAGTTTAGCAGGAAGGGTAATGAAGTCAGTTGTGAAGGCAGGCTCATAGACCTAGAATTGGAAGGAACTTCAGAGGGCATCTAGTCCAACCTTCATTTACACATGAGGAAACTATTACTCAGGGAGATGGAGGGGCTTGTCCAAAGTGACATAGGCAGTAACAGTCAGAATTTGAATGCAATCCAAATCCTTCCTTCCACTGCACCTCATACTGTCAAGTGAGTTTGAGACACCATTGAGGCATGGACACAAAGACATTGATCGTAGCAGTAATTGGGGTTGCCAGGCTGGAACTCAAGAGATGAGAGCAAGTGCTGTAGGCTTGGGAATCATCTGCATAAAGCTGTCATTAAACCCACAGCATCCAAGGAGATTACAAAGAGGGGATTATAGAAAGAAAAGGAAACCCAGCCAGACACCCACACAGGGAGGACCTGGGTTCATCTGGCTGTGGCAGAAAGGCCACACCTCCAGTCAATCCACCTTATTTCTCTAGCTCCGACCCTAGAGCAGGGGTGTAAGAAGTTATCTAGAAGAGTAAACAAGCCTTCTGAATGACAGAGGAAATGATTGTGACAGTGTAGATTACAGGGGTGGGAAACCTGTGGCCTGGAGGTCACATGGGGCCCTCTAGATCCTCAAGTGAGGTCAAAATTGAATTCAGACAAAAGGTAGCACTTGAAGACCTAGAAGGCCACATGTGGTCTCCAGACTGCAGATTCCCCACCCCTCCTCTATTGGAAAGGAAAAAAAAAACAAACGACAGGGAGAAAAGGGACTTGAATATTGAATGCCCTTCTGACATAATTTCCTCCTGAAACAACTTGCATTGTTGCCTTGACACTTGGTAGAAATGACTTGCATAATAAGAATTCTGCTTGGAGAGGAAAGGACATTAGGTCAGAGTTCTGTCTTTGAGGGGCCAGATTCTGGGCTGGGGGGAAGGGATGCATGTCCTCTCTGGGTTCCCCAAGGTCCTTTAGGTCACATGTTTACAACACCATTCTTTGTTCTCCTCTAAAGGATGTGCTTGGGGCAGCTAGGGGGAGCCATAGTGCAGAGAGTACCTAGCCTGGAGTCTGGAAGACTCATCTTTCTGAGTTCAAATTCCACCTCAGACACTTCCTAGCTATATGGCCCTGGACAGGTCACTTTACCCTGCTTGCCTCAGTTTCCTCATCTGTAAAATGAGCTGGAGAAGGAAACCACTGTAGTATCTCTGCCAAGAAAACCCCAAATGGGGTCACAGAGAATCAGACACAACTGAAATGACTCAACATCACGTTCTTAGGAGTATCATTATAGCTCCAGGGACTTCAAGACCCTTCACATATTATCTCATTTGCTTGTTTATTAACCAAAGAAATTATCCATAAGTATCCAATAGATGTAGGTAGGTAAAATAAAAAAGGTCACTTCTCTTTTACCTATGGGGAAACTGAGACACAGGGCAGTGGAGTGGCTTACTTCACTTCACTCACAGAACTAGCAGCAACTTCAAGAAATAAACTTGGATCACTTGATACCCAGGGTGAAATGTCCCCAGACCCCAGTGCCTTCTCCTTCCTGACAATGCCACCCTATTGCTACAGGGTCTTCAATATTTCCCAGGCGCTAGTGACATCTGCTATCCCTCCTACTGGGGAAACAAGAACAAAAATAAATTAATCCCTGGACCATGGAGTTTATAGCTTCCTGGGTCGCTTGTTCCACTAGTTTTCTGTGTAACCATGACAAAATTACTTCTCTCTGGGTACATCTATGAAATTGGAAATCTCTCCCTGTTCCTACACCTGTTCTGTGTTCCCCCTGAGGTCTGTAACCTCTTAGCCCTTCCTGCTCACCTAGGTCAACACCCTCTACTCCAATCTTCCCTCCTTCCTTTTACCATATTGACCCTATGAGTGGCACTTCAAGTTATCAGGTATCTTGAACCCTTGGCTTATGGGCAGTCAAGTCTTTTTTTTTTTAGGTACTCAGGGTTAAGTGACTTGCCTAAGGTCACACAGCTAGTAAGTGTCAAGTGTCTGAGGCTACATTTGAACTCAGGTCCTCCTGACTCCAGGGTCAGTGCGGCACTTACCTGCCTCTACTTAAGTCTTGCTAGAGTTAGCTCCACTGTCTATCTTACTCTTCCTGTTCTCGGGATGCTCTAAATGAAATAAGGTAGGATGAAAAGAATTCTGGTTCTAAGAAGGCTGGATTCAAATTTCATTTCAGATGTTTACTACTTGTGTGAAGTAGGTCAATTAGCCTCTATTTCCTCATTTGTAAAATGGAAGTGAATTGGATTATAGGTAGCCTCTTAGGTCTGTTGAAAAAATAGTACCAGATTCTGCATTTGAGAACAAGTCTGTCAGAAACTACTTTATTAATTGAAATCATTCAAGTCTAAGTATTTTCCTGCTCAGAGAGAAACAAATCCAAACCAACAGAGCCCTGCTGCTCCTAGCAATCTCCCTGACACAGACTATAAAATCTAGTGCATCCTAGAGAGTCATTACCCAAACAGAAAACTGGATCAAGTCCAATCTGTCAAGGGCAGGAACAGGCACTGGTTTTTTATCACCTATTTTCTGATGCTTCATTTTCAACCCTTCCCATTCTTCATCCACTTTCTGGCACTTTAGAGTCTTTCTCAACCTTTTACATTCTTCCCAGCAGAAAGTGGACTTTTAAGGAAGAGGGTGAAATGAATTAGGGGGTGGCTTTGTTTTTCTAGAAGATTGATTAAATACTGATTATGCTTCCTGCATTCAGGCAAGGACTTTGAATTGGGGAAATATTTATTTTTTAATGTTTTCCTTAAGAAGAAGAAGGCCTTCATGGCCTCCTATAGGTCTCTTCCAATTTTAGGTTTATAATCGTATATGTGATTTTGGATCAATTGCAAACTGACATGGATGACCGTCCATCTGCATATTTGACCTGATTGTACTCCATATCACTAGTTGCTTCCTGGTTCATAGTAAGCCTTTAATAAATACTTGGTTCTCTTTGAGAATGTTGGATTGACTTGGCAACTAGGTGGCCCAATGATTACAGCACGAAGAGTCAGGATGACCTGAGTCTATATAGTTATGTGACCCTGGCAGAGTCACTTAACCTGTTTGCCTCAGTTTCCTCTACTGTGAATTGGAAATAATGATAGCACCTACTTCACAGGATAGTTTTGATGATCAAAAGGGATATTTGGAAAATGTTTAACACAGTGCCTAGCGCATAGAAAGCACCATATAAATACTATTTTATTCATTATACTTCAATGGTTTAAATTCTTCAAATAAAGTTCAGATAAAATGAACTAAAATAAGCATCAGATAAAAATTTCTTTTGTAAGGACAGAGTCCTAGAATGTTAGAGCTGGAAGGAATCTTAGAGATGACCTATTCTGACCCCTTCATTTTTCAGATGATGAGATTGAGACTCAGAAAGGCAAAGTAACATTTCAGATATCTCACAAGCATTAGGAATGGAGCTGGGATTTGAACTCAAGTTTTCTGATTTGTGGATCATCCTTCATTCTCAAAGAGAACCAATGACATCGGGAAGGTGTTTTGATTTGTGAGTGAAATGGATTTAAGTGAGGCAGAGCTGTGTAAAGTCACCAGCTCCACTCTCTCCTCCAGAGTCATCATAGTCCAGTGGCAAGATATAGAGCAGTACAATAGGTCTTCTGATTTATTATTTGGGGCTCTAGCTATTTGGCCTGGATAAAATCACTTCTGTGGGACTCATGTGATGTCTTTTTATCCTTAAAAAAATGACTCACACTGACCTCAATAACTAGATCCCTAACAATGGGAAGAGCTAAATTTGGGGAATGCAGGGCAAGAAATATTTGTGTGGTACAGTATTGAGAGTCACAAAAACCTAGCTTTGAATCTTACCTCCCACACTTACTAACATTGCAATAAGAAGGTGTCTGAGCTCAGTTATAAACTGGGGATGATCATACCTGGAATACACAATTCTCCAACATTTTTTTCAGTTAGACTTATGGTTATCTGGATAAAAGGAATTCCCAGATGAGGAAAGTCCCATGACCGGTGTAGAACAGCAACTTCTCTTTACTCATTGTCTTAGAGCAGGGCTGAGTCTCTCAAGGCTGTAGGTTCCCCACCCTTGTCTAAGAAAGTTGTCTGGTGGTGATGTGACTCATTCCCTTCACACAACTGAATGCTGTGTGACTGAGGACGGAAGTTTTTCAACTCGTGGGCACCACACCTCTGATTTCACTGGTTTAAAGGAAATTTAAAGGAAACTTCTTCTACCAGGACAAATCAGCACCCAACTATCTACAATTTGCATTATCTCAGAGGGTTGCCTGGGACCCTGGCTTACCCAGGGTTGTACAGATGTGGAAGGTCATTTGCCAGACCTACCATTTCACTTTCATCTCTATGACATCTTACATATTCATCACCTCCTCTCCTTTCACACGCAGTGTTCTTTTTTCAGTCACGTCTGACTGCCATCACATTTGGGGTTTCTCAGCAGAGATACTGGAGTGATTTGCCATTTCTTTCTCCAGTTTGTTTTACAGCTAAGGAAAATTAGGCAAACAGGGTGAAGTGACTTGCTCAGGATCACACAGCTAGGGAGTGTCTGAGGCCACATTTGACTTCAGGTCTGACTTCAGGACTCCAAGCCGTGCTACTTAGCTGCCCTGACCCTCGTTATCCTAGTTAATTCTTGCAACTTGAAACGGACTAAGATGAAAGGACTTACTGTTCATTTTTCTTTGTTTATGCTTTGGCATTTAAATTCTAAGTTTGTATAATTTTTATGTCTAAGCTTGGACATGACTATGAGGCTGTGCTATTTATTAACGATGAGGAAGAGATTTGCGGCGGTGCCTGAACCTGAGATGCCAGCATGAAGTTGACATGCGATCTTTTCCTAGGGGCAGCTAGGTGGTTCAGTGGATAGAATGCCTGACCTGGAGTTCAAATCCGACCCCAGCATTTACTAGCTGTGTGACCCTGGACAAGTCACTTAATTTCTGCTTGCCTCAGTTTCCTCATGTGTAAGAAATGGGAATAATGATAGCACTTAACTCCCAGGGTTGTTGTAAGGATCAGACGAGATAATGATTATAAAGCACTTAACATAGAAGCATTATATAAATGTTAGCTATGCCTCAGTTTCTTCATCCATAAAATGAGGGAAATAACAACACACACACACACACACACGCACACCCAGGGTTGTTGTGTGGATCAAATGATAGCATGGTTATTAAATGCTTAAGGCAGCACACAGTAGGTATTATATAGATGCTAGTTATTAATTATAATCATTATATATTTATATATAATATAATTGTATATTATACTATATATTAAAATTATGATTATATTATAATATATAATATATTATAATTATATAATAATTAATTATTAATAATGATTACCATTTTCTAAAGATAAAGCTGAGACTGTAAATAATTGCTCTTAGATGGTCCTGCAGTACCACCACCTCTCAGGGCCCTACTGGCTACAGAGGGAAATCAGCAATGTCAGGAAATGCTACTTCAACGAAGGGAAATTGTGGCTGGTTTTGATGCCTCTTTCTCTTAAGCTAAGGGAGCCATCACATTTTAACCGTTCAGCCTGTACCTTCATTTCCAGTTGATTTTCCTCTCTGTTACACCATGAGGTGACAATATAGAAATGGCTCATGCAAGCGTCCCTCCTCCACCATCCCCCAGATTTCTTTCCTCTCAGTAGCCAATACAGACCTTGAAGCAGAGCAATAACTAGTGTGGGGTAACCAACGTGTTGCCCCAGGGAAACCAACATTTTAAAGGTGTCACTATCCCAGGGTTCACCCCAGCCTCACAACAGCTGCATTCCAGGTGAAAGCTTCACTATCGAGCCCTAGTTCCAACCCCTACTATTGAAATTTGGACTCCTTCTCTGACTCCCTAGCAGTGGCTTATATAGGCTAATATTGTTTTTGTAATAGCATTAGTATTTTATTTTTCCCATTACATATAAAGATAGTTTTCAACATTCATTTCTATAAAATTTTGAGTTCCAAATTTTACTCTCTCCCTTCCCTTCCCCCCCTCCCCTAGATGGCAAGCAATCGGATATAGGTTATACATGTACAATCATGTTAAACATATTTCCACATTAGTCATATTGTGAATCAGAACAAAAGGGGAAAAAAAACCCAAAAAAATGAAAATATTATGATTCAATCTGCATTCAGACTCCATAGTTCCTTCTCTGGGTGTAGTTAGTATTTTCCATCATGAGTGTTTTGGCATTGTTTTGGATCATTGCATTGCCGAGAAGTGCTAAGTTTATCAAAGTTGATCATTGTACAATGTGACTTACTGTGTACAAGGCTCTGGTTCTGCTCATTTCACTCGCCATCAACATGTAAATCTTTCCAGGTTTTTCTGAAATTCCAGGCTAATATTATTTCCCCTGAGGGAACATAAGCTCCTTGAACCCAGAGACTGTTTCATTTTTGTCTGTTTATCCCCAGAGGTTAGCAGTGGACCTGGAACAGAATAGACACTGAATAAATACTTGAAATCTACCCCCTTCCCCTGACTTTCTGGCTCCTCTTTCTCTATTGTCTTGTTTTATTAGAATATAAACTGTTTATGGGTGGAGATGGTCTATTGAATATTTATAACACCAATGACTGACTCAGTACTTGGCACACAGCAAGAGCTAAATAAAGGTTTGTGCATAGATATGACTGATCCGACTGGTCATTCAGATATCTTCTCCTGATAATCCCAAAAAACTCCCATTTTCAAAAAATTTATGCCACCTACCAATGCTGGAAGAACTGATAAAATAGGACAAGGCCCTCAACCTCATCACAGCCCCAAAAGGCACCCACAGAGTGGCATGATGGGCATCATTTGAACCTGGGTTCAAATCTTGGTTCTGCCTTTTTTAACTATGTCAACTTTTTCTAACTATGACCTCAGGCAAATTATGTAATCTCTTTACGCCTTAGTTTCCTCATCTATATGATGAGGAGTTTGACCTCAATGACATCTAAGGTCTCTTCCAGCTCTATATTTGTGATCCTATGACATATTCTTCCATCCATCTCCACCTCCTAAAAAAATAGTCCTTGGTACTTAAGAATATAGGCCTCTAGGCACCATAGCACATAGAGTACAGAGACCTGGCTGTCAGGAAAATGCATCTCCCTGAGTTCAAATCCAGTCTCAGACACTTAGTAGCTGTGTGACCCTGGGCAAGTCACCTAACCCTGTTTGCCTCAGTTTTCTCATCTGTAAAATAAGCTGAAGAAGGAAATGGCAAACCACTCCAGTATCTTTGCCAAGAAAACCCCAAATGGGGTCACGAAGAGTCAACATCTTAACAACAACCACAATTCAAGAATAGCTTTAAGTCTGAGCCATAGTGTCCCCAGTCTCTCTCAAATTCCCTTGTCTCTGTTTTCTATATCCCTACATGATGTCACTCCCAGCTACCCTGGGAGATATGATTTCATGTTTGCTTTTGTATCCCCAGACCCTTACACAATGCCTGACATAGTGGGATGCTTAATAAAGGCTTGTTGGTTGACAGATTGATTGACTGCCTCCAGGTTTCCACCCTCCCACCCTCGTGCCTCTTTGGCTACTGGGAAAAGAATGTTTCACTTGGAGTCTGGAAAACCAGAGTTCAAATCCAGTCTCAAGCATTTATTAGCTATGTGACCCATGCTAAGTCAGTTTTCTCATCGATAAAGTAGAAATGAGAGCACCCAACCTCCCAGGATAGTTGTGAAAGTAAAATGAGGAAATTTTGTAAAGCATTCTGCAAACTTGAAAGTGTTTAATCAAGGCTAGCTAACGGAGATACCAAAACAAATACCTATGTGCTTCTCTTGTTGAATTCTCCCTTTGCTTATCACTCAAATGTGTCTCCTCCCCCAACCTTATAGGACTTAGTCTCAGCAGAAACCTTGGAGATTATTTGATTCAACCTATCCATTTTGCAGATGAGGAAACTGAAGCCCAGTCCAAAGTCATACTGTAATTTGGTTAGCTTCCCAGACAGGTGCTCCAATCATGATGTTAGTATTTCATCACAATCCTATACCACAACTTGTTCAGTCATTCTGCAATGAATAGGCATCCCCTCAATATCCAATTCTTTGCCACCACAAAAAAAGCTACTATAAATACTTTCGTACAAATAGGTCATTTTCCTTTTTCTCTTTCCAATATTTTTATGAAACGAGTAAAGCAAAATATCTTAATTAAAATCTAGACCCAGAACACAGTCAGCTATAAACATTGGCTGGCTTCCATTTTTTGATCTGCCTCAGGGCCCACCCCCACCACCGTGAGCGTGGCCGTTGGACTGGTTGTTGATTTCCAGCCACCAATTTTTGCTCCATTGTATGGAGTAGGGAGTAAGAGAGTTGGTCTTTCCCTGATCTAGTCACAGAAAAGGGGATCAGATGAAGAACTGTTGAATTGTAAACTGTAACTGGTGATCTCTTCAGGAGCCATCGTTAGTCCATTGAAGGGCTAAAGGAACCCTTCCATGAAATCAAGAATGGTGGATCTCACCTCAGGTGACCTTTAAAAGTCAGTTCCCTGAGTCCAAAAGTTAGACTCCAAGAAGAATTTAGCCCCTGAGTAGAGGAGAAGAAGGAGCAGAGAGTTAGACATGGGAGCTGTATAAAGAAGCATAGGCAGAGGCAAGAGACAAACCAGTTGGAGAGAGTCTTTGGTCCCTGGAGGAAATTGTGTGTTTGCTGGAAGGAATCCATATGGCGCCTGGCCCCTCCAGAGAATCATGCAAAGATGGCAGAGATGCCAGCAGAGGGAGGGGAAATAGTAACGAGTAGCAAAGACTTGACAGGTGAGGCAAGGGATTCCGAGAACCATTCCTCCGGGAAAAGGAGGAGACATACTGGCACAGCAAAGAGTTCCTGGACCAAGAGGAAGTGACCCAGAGCTGAAGCACATAGGGGACAGGACTATGATGCAGAAGGTCAAATGGGGACACTGGGGCCCTTCATGAGTGTTGGGAGTTCTGTGGACAAGGTTGCTCTGGAGGAGAAAGAGGCTGTCTGTCTACAGACCCCAAGTACTTTGCCCTATTGAGGAAACTTCTGCACAGCCTGGAATGCTGGAAAGATCTGTAGGGAAAGTGACATTTGCTCTAAAAGGGGGTCAAATTAACTTTCTTCTCCTTTTTACTTTTCATTTCCTTTATTAGAAATGTCAACAGTTGATTACAGTTCCATATATAGTTTCACAAAGTTCACATATAGCAATACTATTAATATGTAGGACTCAACCACATAGGCAATGTAACCAGTGCTTCTTAAAGGGACAAGGTAACAATTTCAGCAGCCAGGGGGCACAGTGGATAGAGAACCAGGCCTGGAGTCAGGAAAACCTGCCTTCCTGAATTCAAATCTAGCCTTAGACATTTACTACCTGTGTGACCCTGGGCAAGTCACTTCACGCTCTTTGCCTCAGTTTCCTCATCTGTAAAATGAGGTAGAGAAGAAAATGGCAAACCACTTCAGTATCTTTGCCAAGAAAACCCCAAGTGGGGTCACAAAGAGTCAGACACGACTGAAATGACTCAACAAGATGACAATTCAGGTAATCCGACTTGCAGCAAATGGAATTCTGACAATCCCTTAGGCCCTATGCCCAAGTTACTGCCGAATGGTACCTTGGTAGATTTTAGTTACTTAGAGGAGTCAGCTATAGGGCTAGACTGCCTCTGAGGGCCCTTTCCATTGCAGCTCTCTCATTTTACATACAAAAAAAGCACAAGTGCCCTCTCTCTGCAAGCCTGCTTCCACAAAGCCAAGTTACAGAAAAGGAACTGTGCCTAGGAAACCACAACGGTTGTAGCTTTCCAAAGGACCTGCTCTGAAAAACCACTCCAGAGTCTGAAACAACATACATGTCACCAAATTTCACATGGCATCTAGGGTCCATACGCATTTTTTTAAACAATATTAAACAAAAAGGAAGAAGTCATTCAACTTGGGGAAAAGTAAAATATAGTCCACAGGACCACTTAAGTACTCAACATCTAACTTGAATTTATGCTCAATTATTGCTAGAGGTGGTCAGTGTCCAAGTACTGTGGAAGTACTTTACAAGCAAGTGCACAAACAGAAAATGGAGAAAGGTGTAGTTTTGTCTGGGATGTTGTATCATGATCTGCAACATGGGAGATTATAGCTCCAAAAAGTTTGGGACTCATGTGGTACCAGTCCCCAATAGGAGAGAGCAGCAATCCAAGCACGGCTTAGTTAAAGTCTGTGTTGGTTATAGGTTTAATTTTTTTAAGGTAGATTGCCTGGCAACATCAGACAGATTCATGTTCACAGAAATTCATGTTCACAGGAGTGACTCCTGGTTCACCCACATCAAGTTGTGTTTCTCATTAGGCTTGTACTTATAATACTCAATGACAAAGAAGAGGCTTCCCCATTGGGAATGCTTGCTCTGGTTTGAGGTCACTGTAAAATTTGTCTTGCCACACTATCTCAAAGGTCCCACTATCAGTGAAAGGAATGATACTTTGGATGGGTTGTCGCTCCCCACTTTTGTTGGGACCATGTCTTCTGCATCAAATATCCCTGTGCAAACAATATGGTACCCACTAGGCTTTTTGGATTTCAGATCTAAGGAGACAAGTACATCACCAAGGGAGACGTTCTTCTCTTGGAAAGTGGTGGACTTGGTTACTTTCACCTTGTAAGAGGAACCAGTGAGTGGCATGATGGTCCAGTTCTGACCAAAGAGTTGCTCATTCCTTTGAAGAAGACCAGATCATCAGTAGGCTGGATCTGGAGGGTGATGGAGAGGTAAATAAGGCCGGAGGTAGCTCAGAATTGAGCCACAGCTTTGGGGGATTCTGTTGTTGGGGTGAGTGGGGGAGAGAGGTGGCTGCGACCCAGGAACAAGACCTCAATGGTTAGAAAGTGGAGGGAGAGGAAGAAGAAACTGCAACAAACTCTTAATTGACTTTTTAGTAATCTCACTCATTGACTTTTCCACCATGAAGCCTCCTCCCCACTGAAGCCCATCATCTTGTGAGATTCCCATCAGCCTTGGGTCTCACATACCATCACTACCTTCTGTTCCTCTGATTACAGGGTAGAGCCATGACCTCCAAAATCTCCACTTAAGGAGCACAGTTATCTCATCTTTTCCTAGCTAGCTGCCCTGTTTTGGGTTTTCTCTGACTCCCCCAACATGAATCCCTTCTTTTTAGCTTCCACCATTAGATTGCAAGTTCCCTGAAGGAAAGAGCTATCTTTATCTATTTATTTTGTATTTGTATTCCCAGTGCTTAGTACAGTGCCTAGCACCTAGTAGGTATTTAATAAAAATGGATTAATGTCAACCATTTTTCTCTTGTGGAAAGGTTCAACCCTAAGTACTATAAGTCCAGAATACTGTATAAGATTCCTTGGAGAGGTCTTGTGGGTTCAAGTATGAGTCCTTTGAATTTCATGTTAGGTTAAATAAAACCTGTCCTAGACTCTACAAGAATGCTTTTGTAGGAGCTGACCACCTGGGGCACAGGCCAGAAATCTCCAGTGTGCTCTGAGTCAAGGGTTAACTCGCACTAAGCAGCTTCAGACTCTTACACTGAGACTATGTGCCTGGACACTGAACCCAAGCTGGATAGAACCCAAGCAGTGCAGAACACTGTCCCTATGGTTCTCCAGGCTCAGAACCTGGTAAATTCGACACTTCGACTTTTTGTCTCCCCTTCTCCCCTTCTTGTTCTCTACTGAGAGATGACTCTGCCCTTCCAGTCCTCATTAACCAAGTCTATTTCTGTTTTGCCTCTTGCTTTAAAAGAAATTGGTTTCACTAAGGTTGTGTGATCATTATAACTATATTGATTTGTGTGCCCTTAGAGGTTAAATGCAATTGAAATCTTGATGTATGGGGAGTGGGGAAGGAGAGGGGGGCAGACTAAATGGGTGGAGAAGGGGAGGGTGAGAGGAAAGGAAGGAGAGAGACAAATGACAGAAAGCCAGAAAGAGAGACAGAAAAGGATGGAGGGAGGGAGATGGAGAGAGAGAAAAAGAGGGATGGAGATTGAGAGAGAGAGATGGGGAGAGGGAAGTAGAGAAATAGGGAGGTAGATGGAGAGAAAGAGAGAGAGAGGAGACAGAGGGAGAGAGAAATAGGGAAAGGGAGAGATTGAAAGAAAGGAAGAGAGAAAAAAGGAGAGGGGGGAGAGGGAGAAATTTTTATAATTGCTGGAAACATTCTTAGCATGGGGGTCCAGAGCTAAACTAAAATAAGGATTTATTGTCTCTTATTTTATTTAATTCATTTAAGAACCATTGCTTCAGGTACCTCCAGTCATTTTATTCCTTCCATGCAGATGGAGGAAAGCCCTCCCACAAGGGGTTAACTGACTAGACCCTTGAAACATAAGGTGCCACCCACATGAGAGTGGGTCCTACTCACCAGCCCTTTTCCTTCTGCCCTGTACACTGCTAGGAACATATATACTCTCGCTAAGACAATGTGAGACCAGCTGATCCCCATGGCCATTGGAGAACAGATGGAGAGCTGGAAAGGACCTCTAAAATCATCAAACCCCTTCCCATCATTTTGTCCAGAAGCACTGAATGCCTTGCCTTCCTTCATAAAGGGAAGAAGGAGCCAGACTGAGATTCAGGCTTAGGACCTCTGGCTCTAATTCCAGAGCTCTTCCCACCCCACCAGACGTTGAGTACAAAGATTAGGCCTCCGCAAAGAAGTCAGGTGTGCAAATGTGTCTGAGGGAAAAGGGCTGTTTGTCTGAAACTGGGATCCAGGAGTCAGCCAACCTTAGCTCAAGTTCCTAGTGTGACCAAAACTACTTGTGTAGCTGCCCTTGCCTCAGTTTTCTGATCTGTAAAATGAAGGGGTTGGATTAGGGCATTTCTGAGGCTCTTTCTGTCCTTATTTCATCTCAACTGTGATACTCTCTCTGCCAGATTTTAAAAAAGGAGGACCCTGAATGAGCGGAGGAGAAGTCAGTGCCTAAGGGAGTGGCCTGAGAAGGGAGCAAGGGGGCTCCCCTGAAGAAAGCTGGGGCTTCAGGATTTTGCTGCAGCCAACTAACTGACCCAAGGGAGTCCCCCATGGCTTGCTTTCTTGTCTGACCTCAGGCCTTGGACTCGAGGCCTCAGGAAGGGTTCCTCCTCTGCTCCAGGAAATCATTTAGAAAACTGCTCATTTGAGAGGGGGAAACAGAGATTATGAAAGGAAGTGTCACAGGATGCAAATGTCTGAGGCCAGAGAACTAAAAACGGAAGCCTGTGAGGGAGGCCCATCTAAGCCTCTTCTTCTCTCTAAGCTACCCTTCAATAAACACCCCACATCCTGATTTCCTGGCCCGGCTAAGAAAATATGATTAACTTGCAAATTTATTTATGAGCTGTTGTCCCTGGGAAGGACTTTTCTGAGCTCCCTTCCCACTCCGGGAGACTGAGATTTTATGAGTTTGGTATGGGAGCAGTTGTTCTATAACAGGGGCTCCAAAAAGCATCACCTGTGAGCCAGGGCAAAGGAAGTCTGCCCCATGCAAGCTACCCTCAGGCCTTGTCCCACCTCCAGGGGCTGTTTTCATATGGCCCAGTTTGCCTGCCACCACTATCTGTCACTAGAGGCAGCATGGGTCAATGAAGAGTCCCAGTCAGAGGACTTGAGTTCAAATCCTATCTTTGACTTCAGATAAGTCACTTAAGTTCCCTCATCTGTAAAGTGCCCTCAGAGACCAGACTGGAGCCCACGTGTTCCTGACAAAGATCTACTCCACACTGCCTCCTAAGAGAGATAAAGGTAAGAAACGTTTCAAACTGAAAGTGTCAGGAACCATTTTGAACAGTCAAAGGCGAAGATATGTTTCGTGTAATATGACGATAGAGAGCTGGTCCCAGAGCCAGGAAGGCACAGATACAAGTTACTCTCTTGACATCTACTGACTGGGAAACTCTGGGCAAGTCACCCCGAGTCTCACTGCTTCAGGCAACTCATTAGGTCCATGGAGGTCAGCACAACAGGGAAAGGACTTATGCTGAAAAAGGCTACCTCTCTCCAGAGAAAGAGCTGATGGAGCTGAAGGCAGAATGAAGCATACTTTAAAAAAAAAACAAACTTTATTTTTCTTGGGTTTGTTTTTTTTGATCTGTGTTTCCTTTCACAACATGACTAATATGGAAATACGTTTTGTATAGCCACAATGTATAACCTTTATCAAATTGCTTATCTTCTCACTGAGGGGGCAGGAAATGGAGGGAGGGAGAGAATGTGGAACTCAAAATTTTTAAAAATGAAGGTTACAAATTACCTTTACATGTAATTGGGGGAAAATAAAATATTAATTTTTTTTAACAAGACTATAGAAAAGGTGCCAATTTGCACTGGTAGTGGGACATACTCATCTGGGAGTTCACTGAACCAAAGAAATCATCAGTTTAATCCCTATTCTCTTCTGGACCAGCAATGTAAGTCAGGGAGAGGGCTAGTTTTCATTTACAAAAATTCAAATCACTCGTCACTTTCTCATAACTTTTACATAAAATGAGAGATCCTTCCACCACTTTCCTTTTCTTTCCCTCTTGTCTTCCATAATTAGGGGCAGATGTCATGGTACCCAGGCTGCAAACACACACACACACACACACACAAACACCTCTATTCCCCCCTTGCCCATCCTACCCCAGACTAAAATCTCTATCTGTCCTGGCCAAGGTCAACCTTTCAAATTCCAGAGCCAGCGTTGATTTCCAAGGATTGCCTCCTTGAATGCCTCCAAGGAGGATTGAAAACCAACACTTTCCAGCTCATTGCAAGTTGCTGAGTAAAAATCGAAGATCTAGATTACTATTCTAGGCCCTTCTCAAGAAGCCTGGGTCTGTCCCTCCCTTTCTCCCACAAGGCCCCTTCCCCTACACACACTCAGAGCAAAATGGGGACAATCAGAGGCCAGGATTTTCTCCTAGATTCAGAGCTGGAAGGGACTTTCGATTTAGAAATCTTCTTCAGTCTCTCCCCTTTCTAACACTTCCTCTACACAGCTGCCAAAACAATATTCCTGGCCACATCATTACCAAGTTTGAGAAACTTCAGCAGCCCCCTAGGCTTCTGGGGTCAAATCCAAACTCTTCTATCAAGCACTGGAAAGCCTTTCCCAATCGCACTCCAAGATATTTTCTCAGATTTGCATGTTACTCCCCCACCTTTTCACACTCTGCACTCCAACTCTTGTTTCCATGACTCTGCCCAAACTGGTGTCCACTTCTGGAATGCTGTCCTTTCTCATCTCTGCCATGGCACCCCCAGCTCCCTTCAAGACTCAGCTCAGGCACCATCCCCTGGACCACCAAAGACCTTTACTCTCACTCCTGATTGCCAGTACTCTCTCTCCGTTCTCTCCAGGAAATTACTTTGTATTTATTTGCATGTGTTTTGTATTTACCTGTCTATGCCCGAGTCTCTGGATCCACCACCTATAAAGAGCTATTAAAGAAATGAGAGTCTTAAATAAGGAGTTCACCAATATGGTGACATTTTTGAACTTGAATTTCTACAACTAGTCTTCTGCCTTTTTTTTTGTATTCCCAACACTTAGCACAGTCCTGGCACATAGTGGAGGCTTAATAAATATTTATTGTTAATTATTGATATTAATAAATGATGTCATTACAGCAATATGTTTGTTTTTTGATTGATCATTCCATGGAAGTAGGCAGGAGAGAGCGATGTAACCAGTCTCCTTCTATCTTCTTCCTAGTCCCTCCTTCTGAGACTTTGGTGGGCTGCTATTGTTTAATAGATCGGGATTGGGAGATGCCAGAGAGACCTCTTAGAGCCAAGAGTGATTATTCGTGAGGTCATGCAAAAAACAGGTCAGAACATCTTCCTACCCCACCTCCCCACCCCCTGCTTCGTTCCAGGCAAGGGAGCAGCTCTCCATTCACTTGACCAACTCATCAGAGCTCTGTCTCTCCTGTATAAACATTTAGCTGCTCCCTCTCCCAAATTGCATTATGTTTATCTTGTATGCATCATGTAAATGCTTAAATTTGTATATACTTAGATTCAGACATATTGTCTCCATGACAGAATATCTGCTCCTTGAGGACAGGGACTGATTCACTTTTTTGACTCTCCAGAGCCTAACAGTAGCTCACCTATAGTAAGGGTTTAATACATGCTTGTTGATTCAAGTGCTTTACAAATATGAGTTATCATTTGTCAGAGAATTTCAAAGAATCTCAGACAATATTTAGTCTAATTCATACGGGAAACCCCATCAGTACTTCACCTGTTCTTTCCCTATCTCTCTCCTTTTCTGTTTCTCTCTTCCAGAAGTCTGTGGACAAATCCAGTTATATCCACTACAACTATACAGAGTAACAGGGCTGTCCTTTAAGGAACATCCAAGACTGCCTATGAGTAGAACTACATTTAAAAAATAACAATGTTTTAAAGTACACAAAGCTGTTTTATATGCCACCAAAACATGCACACATCCTAGGAAGTTTTTCAATTCAAGAAGTATAAAGAAAAGGATGAATTTTTTTCAGGGTAAATATTAATTCATGACAATTAAGGATTATTGAGAACATTTTTAACAAAGGCATGTAAAAAACACATACCAGGTGTGCACAAGTGTGCTAAACATTAATCCTTCTGCTCATGACTGTGCTAGAACACATTGTCCTGCTCTGGGAGCACCAATGGTCTGTTATGTATTGTGCCTAGGTGTTTGCATTTCCTTAACTCTTGTTTTACACTGTGTATTACCTCTTTTATCTGGTGATTTATTTTAATTCAGACCTGTGCTTTCATTGGTGTAAGGAATTTGGGGCAGCTAGGTGGCCCAGCAGATAGAATAATAGACCTGAAGTCAGAAAGACTCATCTCCCTGAGTTCAAATCGGGTTTCAGACATTATTAGCTGTGTGACCCTGGGCAAGTCACTTCACCCTGTTTGCCTCAGATTCCTTATCTGCCAAATGAGGTAGAGAAGAAAATGGCAAACCACTCCAGTATCTTTGCCAGGAAACCCCCAAGTGGGGTCAGGAAGAGATGGATAAGAGTAAAATGATTAAAAATTACACCAACGGGAATTCATGATGAGGAAACACCAGCACAGATCCACAACTATTCTATAATCTATAATCTTAGAGAATTGGCTGGACCACTGAGTAGTCAAATGACTTATCCAGGGATACTCTAGGTCAGATAGTCATACTAATAGGTGTGAGACTAGAATCCAAGACTGCAAGGGCAGCTCTATACCCACTATATCACACTGCCTCTACATAATTTCTTCTAATTTAGCAGTTAGCAATAATTTTCTCTTTGTTGTCTTATTAACAAGGTCTAGTTTTTTTTATATAAAAGCAAAATTGTACAGAAAAAAACCATCTAGTTAAAATCATACTTAGAGAATTCCAGTCATATTAACCCACATACATAATAATGACTACTTGAATTGCAGGCATGCTACCTTGAAGGAAATAACAACTTTTATTTCTTTTCCTCTAGATTTAGTATTTCCTCTTTGGAGCAGATAATTATGAGAGGAAAAAGAAAAAGCCTTGAGTCAGTCTATCTAGTACTTTTTTCCCCCCATCACAGTCTTTAAAAATGTCCTCTAGGGATGTGGCTGTTTCCATATGATGAACTTTGTGGTACAAACCCTTTCCCCCCAGCATTGCAGAATAGCACCCTGATGCAAGACCACTGGTTGTCGTCTGGGCTCCCAGCTCAGCCTTGATGTGGATTTAGGGGCTAAAGTCATCTTGCCTTGCAAAACAGGAAAGACTAGAATTCCTTCAAGAACAGTAAATACAATCTTTGCCAACAAAAATTCTGCCTAGGTCCAGAAAGCTCTCTCGGAACTCTGGCGCTACCTAACATTCCATAGAGAGAAGATGGTCAGCTCATGGGCTTCGAAATATTGGAAAAGGGGAAGTTTGCTTTTAAGACCAACCCAAGCCCCATTCAATGTTGCTCTTTCTGCTACTGAGACCCCGACCCCTACCTCTGCTGGTGATTCTTGCCTTCTCCTTCCCCCAACCCCATGCACTTGCCTTAGATCTCATTCCTATAGGACCCTACTCTCAGCTACCTACCTTCTTGGAAATAACTGTGAAATTCATTCATAATAAGATACAAATTATTTATGAAGTTTGTCTTTCCTTTTCTCTTTCTTCCTTTCTTTCTTTCCTTCTTTCTTTCTTTCCTTCCTTCTTTCTTTTGTTCCTTCCTTCCTTCCTTCCTTCATTCCTTCCTTCCTTCCTTCCTTCTTTCTTTCTCTCTTTCCTTTCTCTTTCTTTCTTTCTTCCTTCCTTCCTTCCTTCCTTCCTTCCTTCCTTCCTTCCTTCCTTCCTTTCTTTCTTTCTTTCTTTCTTTCTTTCTTTCTTTCTTTCTTTCTTTCTTTCTTTCTTTCTTTCTTTCTTTCTTTCTTTCTTTCTTTCTTTCTTTCTTTCTTTTTTTCTTTCTTTCTTTCTTTCTTTCTTTCTTCCTTCTCCCGGAGGCATTTGCATTTAATCAGTGGGCATCTCTAACTCGAAGGAAAGAGCTTTAATGGAAGAATGTTAGACGTGGTTAAACATGATGAGCCTGTAGAGAAAATTCAGGAGTAAGAGCTTTCCCATGTCCCTTATCTCACACCATTTAAGCAGCAGTATAAGGCTGTCATCACTTATAAATTTCTGTTGATCGTTTCAGAAATGTCCCATTCTCTGTGACCCTGGTTGGGGTTTTTTTGACAAAAACACTCAAGTGGTTTGCCACTTCCTTCTCCAGCTTATTTTCCAGATGAGGAAACTGAGGCAAACAGGGCTAAGTGACTTGTCCAGGGTCCCGCCACTAGTAAGTATCTGTGGCCAGATTTGAACTCAGGGAGATGAGTCTTCCTGACTTCAGAACTAGGGTTCTATGCACTATGGTGCCACCTACCCGCCCACTTATAAATACTTTCATAATATCACAGGATCACAGGTTTAGAGCTGGAAAGGACCTTCATGGTCATGTAGTTCAACTCACTCATTTCACAGATGAGGAAACTGAGTCCTAGATAGGTGAAATGACAGATTAGGCAAGCTCTTAATGGAGCTCATCTGATTCCAGAGGCTATTCTCTTTCTACTGCACCAAAGATCTCCTTTCAAGAGCCTGATGATGAACCAAGATGCAGAGAGGAGCACCAGTGGAGCTCCAGAAGTGTTGCTGGCTGGTTCCTCTGCCAATCAATCCACATCATGCCCAGAACTAATGGGCAGCTATCCAAATGTTGCTTGATAGATTGGCCAGTAAGTGATAGCAACAATTGAGAACATTAAATGAGTCTCCCTCTTCTGGAGTGGGAAGGAAGAACTTCTGGTGGAGACCTCAGTGTCACAGTTTGATCCAGCTTTCGTTTTTCTTAATTACATATGAATTAAATATTCATTTAAAATAATATTTCCCCCAGTTACATGTAAAAACAATTTTGACATTCTTTTTTTAAGTTTTGGGTTACAATTTCTGTCCTTCCTTCCTTCCCCTCCCTCCCCCCTGAGATGGTAAGTAATCTGATATAGGTTACACATATAGAGTTATAAACTTTCATTTTTTAAAAATTTTGAGTTCCAAATTCTTTCCCTCCATCTCTCCCCTCCTGCCACCTTGAGAAGGCAAGTCATTTGATAAAAGTTATACATATGAAGTTATGCAAAACATATTTCCATATTAGCCATGTTGCAAGAGAAAACAAACCAAGCAAAATAAAGAAAGTAAAAAAGAAGCATGCTTTAATCTTTTTTCAGACTCCATCAGTTCTTTCTCTGGAGGTGGATAACATTTTCATCTTAAGTCTTTTGGAATTGTCTTCCCCAGGCAGCAGAAGTCCATGGCTGGCTGCTGAGTAGGAAATGAGAATGCTTACAAAAGGACCTGATCTACCAGTGGGTTTCTTTTGTCTTCTCTAACTTTGATTAAGAAAAGCACACTGTAAACATCTGAGTGGGGAAAGATGCTTCAGGTCTTAATCTAAAACACTCTAGCTCATGCATGACCATGATTGCAGGCCTCTTTTCTTACCTGATTTTTAGGTTTCAGAATAGTGGGGACAGCTATGGCCTTGTGAGCCTCCAAAGGTTGAGAGAGCAAATTAATTTCCCAATAAACAAATTCCCAGCATAGCCCACACTCATCCAACCGTTATGCCAAATTCAGAAGTGAACTTATTAGACAAATGTTCATAGAAGGTCTGTTAAGTTTGAGCCCACTCTGCCTCTAGAAAACAAGGTGGTATAAGGAAGAGAGTGATTCTAGGTACTGGGAGAAAATGTTTGTACTTCTGTTCATGTTATGCCTTCTCAGTAACAGTGGGGAGAAAACTACTCCAAAACTAAAGGAACTCAAAGCAGAAATAAGCATGTGCTTACCTGTGGCTCAAAGCAGAGGTCCTGAGAGTGACCTATCCCAGATCAATCAACAGTAGCATTTAGAGTTAGATTTCCTGAGAATGCACATGGCAGAAAAAGACTGCCCACTCAGCCTGGACAATGTTCGTTGTGTGCAGGAAAAAAGATTCCAAGTTCCCTAGGGAGAATGATCCAAAATTGAGCCAAAGGAAAGAAATTTCCTGGACACACCCTCACAAATGATACCAAACTTAGGCATTTCCAAGTATAAGGGCTCCCTGTTCAGTAGGAACTGAAGGCATCTCTCAAAGGGAACTTTGGCAATGATATCTTCTAGAGAGGGAAAGGGGTTTCCCAAAGCAGCAGCTTCTTGGAGAAAGAAGAACATAGCCTATATTGTTCCTACTCAAAGAGCAGAGTCTGTAAGTTCCTTGCTTGGACAGTCCCATTGTCAGGGGGTGGGAGGATGTAGGATAGCAGTAGTGATAGATACAGCCAAAAAAGCAACAACAAAATATTTTTAAATGCACAGAAAAAAACAAAAAGTGCAGAAGGAACAAAAACCAAATAGAGGAATTTGGTTACTACTTTGCTGAATTATATGTGTGTATGTGTGTGTGTGTATACACACTGGTTAAAAAAAACAAACTAAATGACAGAAGCATATTCCTCTTTCTTTTTCTTCACATATTGAAATGTTTGTGTTTGTTGAATAATTGCCAAGTTCATAATAATTTTTTTTATTTTTAAAAGCATTTAATTTCCAAATAGCTGCCCTCTTAGCTGCCTGCCCAATAGAATCTTGCTTCATCAAAAAGAAAAGACCAAAAATTTCTCAAGACCTGGGATCATGTCTCCTCCTGCCTGCTCAAACAATAGATGAAAAGAAAGCTAAGCACACAAGGCTGAACAGTAAAAGACTTGGTGAATTATTCATCTCTCTGAAACATCATATTATACTGAAAGCATTATTTGATCAAGCATAAGGAGAAGGCCAGGTCCACATGTGTCATCTTTCTTCCCTCATTCTCAGATTCCTTTAAACCTGGAAAATTCAAGGGTTTTTAACCTCCTCTTTTTAAGCTCATAGAAGCCTGTTTTTAGTTGGATAGGTTTCTGTAGGAGACACTCAGAGTGCAATGAATGCTTTGTGGTTCCTTTGGAAAAAGCACTTAAAACTGAAATTCACCCTTAAACACTAAAAAGATTTTTTCTTCTTGCCCAACCACATGGTGCTGTTGTAAAGCTACAGACCCTGCCAACTGAACCTAAAGGTCTAGAAACCCTACCAAAATCCCAACAGGAATTCCAAGAAAGATGCTTCAGTTGGCTTAAACCTTGCTAAGTCAACACTATCTCTTTCTGAGACTATTACACCAGGATCCCCAAGGGCCTTGGTTTGAGACAGCTACCCAGATGTTTATGGGAGTTGATTGGTGATTCTTGTTCCAAATATGTAGACCAATGGGAAAAGAGCATAAAAGACAGGGTCATATGCCCCTGGAGGTCTCAGGTTGGTGGCTCCATTCTCCTTTCCTTCATACATCTGAACGGACCAACCAGGAATCCAGACACAGAAGCAAACTGGTGGTAAGACTGTTTCTGGGCTTCTGTAACCTGCAACTTGTGCTAGAGTTGCATAATGAGAGTATGGGAGACTATAGGGAGAGAGTTATTAACCTAGTATCTGTGGATAGATTTCAGGGGAGTCTGTGAACTTGAAAAGGAAAATATATATATATATATATGGATACACATTTATACACATATATGTATATATATAGCTGTATCTCCATACAGTATTTTAATAATCAGTCTAATTGTGAAGCAAATGCAGCCACTGGAGGGACAAAGTATCTATGTGCAAGGTAACCATTATTATTTGATCAGAATGTCTGTCTGTACAAGTTTCCATTCCAGAAAGTGTTAAAACAGTAATCAGAGCTAAGAAATGCTTTGGCCAATTTCCGGAAAACAGAAGTTTCCGAAGTACAAAGCACTGAGGTGCAAGGAAAGAACATTGGGCTGGCGTGGGGAGGCATCCTTCTGCGTCCCAGCTTTGCTGAGTGACCTTGGGCAGGGTGCCTAAGTTTCTGGGCCCCAGCTTCCTCATCTTAAAAAAAGAGTGGAGCCATGGAAAAATAACTTCAGATGACCTTCTCACCTGAAGTAAAGGGATACTTAATTTAGAAATCTCCAGCCTAGAAGTTTCTCTGAGATGTAAATTCATCTCACCTCTGGCTGGATGGATCTAAGTTATCCCTCTTGGGCCACTCTGGGCTCTAGGGGCTAGCTGAGATTTGGGGGAGAAAGAGCATTGGGATGGTACTTATTACTGGTATTGGGGTAGGGAGAGCATTTCCAAGATAACTCTAGAAGCATTCAGGTGAGAGAGAACACTAAATATTTTTATTTTTGTATAGTTTTTATATTATTTATTATATTTATTTATTGGGCTGGAGGTGACTCTGAGAACAGTATTAGGAAAAAGGAGCCCAGGCAAATGGAGACAGGGAAAGCTAGGGGAAATTTAAAAAAAAAGTCTGGGACACACTCCTGTGAATTGTAAATTGCCAGACACCTTGCAATTTTCAATCTAGGTTGCTTTCGGACCTGATATAGACTTCCCTGGAGTGATTAGTAGCAAAATCCTTAAAAAAAACCTACCACACTTGAAAGAAGGGCTGTGTTCTGTGTCCAAGAAATAGGGTGAAGAATAAGGGAAAGATATGGGGGGAATTCAGGCAGTGTAGAAAGAAAAGATGTCATTTTTTAGAAAGGCAGAGTAGGGGAGATGGGGGAAAAGCCTGGATTCTTTCAGAGAAGAAACATTGTGGATAGAAAGGCTATTGAATGTGGAGTCAGAGGACCTCAAACCCACCCCTCAACCTTGCATTCTCATATATACACATGCATGCACACACACTCACAAAAACACACACACATACACACACATACTTGAATGCATACACACACATGCATACATACACACAAGTGCACACAACACACACATGCACACTACCTGTAGGGCTTTGGGCAAGTCCTTTAATCTCTCTACGCCTCAGTTTCCTCATCTGTAAAATGAAAGAGTTGGAAGAGAGGATCCTTTCCAGTTCTGTGTCTCAATGTGTGATAATATTCCATACATCTTCCTAGTTTATGCCTTCTTTGATAATAATAAGAGGGCAGCCATGCAAATAAAATGGCAGAGGGAAAAGGACACTGTATTTTGACTCCAAAGATTTGGGTAATTCCTAGTCTTGGCAGTTTACCTCTAGTCACTTTTGTGTGCAAAGGGCAAGAATTGAGAAAAGGCATGTGAGCTGGACTTGAGCATCTCCAGATTGGCAGCAGCAACGATTTCTTTTTGCTGACCCTCTATCCCTATTCATTCACATACATGAGAGAATCAGGTGATCTTGAACTGAGGAAAAGCATGGCGATTTAGAAGAACTGACCCTTCAGACCTTTGGAAGTTTATTGAAATGGAATTCCTCTTCCCTTAACCAAAAAACCAAAAAGTTTGAAGAGGAATTAAAACCCGACTACAGTGAATGGGGACTTTTTTTTCATTTAATAGTATTTTATCGTTGCCCCAAATACATGTAAAGATAGTTTTCAACATTCATTCTTGCAAGATTTTGAATACCAAATTTTTTTTCTCTCTCCCTCCTTTCCCTCCCCCCTCCCCAAGATGGCAAGCAATATGATGTAGGCTGTAGGATGTAACATGTACTATCATGTTAAACATATCTCCACATTAGTACACGAAAGAAGAATCAGAACAAAAGAGAAGAACCATGAAAAAAGAAAAAAACAATAAAAAAAGAGATACTACCATGCTTTGATCTGTATTCAGACTCCATAGTTCTTTCTCTGGATGTGGATAGCATTTTCCATCATGAGTCTTTTGGAACTGTATTAGATGGTTGCATTGATGAGAAGAGCTAAGTCTATCCAAGCTGATCATTATACAATGTTGCTGTTACTGTTTACAATGTTTTCCTGGTTCTGTTCACTCAGCATCAGTTCATGTAAGTCTTTCCAAATTTTTCTGAAATCTACTAAAAGGTGCTTTCTAACCCTAAATCATTTAGAGGCTCAGGTCAATGATATTGATCCTGCTAGGAGAAAGAGGTGAATACCAAAGACAGGCTAAATTTCTAAGCTCTGATTAGTTTCCTGGATGGTTTGTGCTCTAAAACAGCTTAGCTCTAAAATAGGTCTGCTAAAAGACCTTAGGGCAATAAAACTGCTTTTCATTAGTCATCTGTCTGAGCTTTATAACACATAGTCCTTAACTGTTAAGAGGCTGGCTATCTAAGAGCTGAAACTTGGACTCTGGGTTATCTGAAAAAGTGAGAAAGGACAGAGTCAGCTCCTCCTGTTATGGGGAATAGATGACATTTCAGACACAGGTTAGAGCTGGGGCCCAGAAGGAGAGCAGCGAAAACTGTCCAGCAGAGAGAACTGTGGGGAACCAGGGAGATAGATGTCTTACCTAGCGGAAAACTGAGTGAGCAGAGCAGAAAAGTGCAATTACTGGAAATCAGTGGCAAACCTGCTGTGTGAGCAGCATTAAGTTACCTTACATGCAGGAATACTCACCATACATATTCCCTGAATGTGTTCCCTTCTACATATGTATGCTGACCATATGCTATATATACATGAGTGAACTGGATGTATTTGCTCTTCCTACTGGGGGTGAATATATTTCTGGGAAAGGGTACCACAGATTTATTGAAGGGGAAAGCTGATAGAAGTAATATTCTAATATTCATTAATTAGGTAAACTTTTCCTCAAAAATTATTAAAAACCATCCTTGAAAGGCTGAATCAAGATGATGGGGTATAAAGACGCAATCCAACGACCTCCCCTCCAAAACTCCTTCAAACAGATCCAGAAAACACACCAGATTGAATCCTGATGGGGAATACAAGGAAAAGTCACAGTGAGTTATTTTTCCAGCCTTGCTGGACATACAAAAGACAGTTCTGTGGACGCTGAGGACAGGTCTAGACAGAACAGGGCCATGTAGAGAACATTCCAGTGCAGGGAGAAACTATGCATCAGGGCAAGAGTAGGTTCCAGGCACCCTCAAAACCATGCCAAACCATTTCAATGGGAACAGGAATGAACAGAGTAGTTTTATCACTCACTACACAATTATAGGTCACAGATCTAGGATGGACAAGGGAAGGAGCAGGTCGAAGAATATAGGAGCAAATTCAGAAAAGGAGAAGCAGTAGCAGTGCGAATAAACCCAGGAGCAGAGAAAAGTCTTAGTTCTAGCTTCTACCACAATCTGAAGTCTGAGAGGAAATAACCAAAACCAAACCCCAAACAAACAAACCTGTTTTGGCTTTCTTTGATCTATAATGGACAAAAAGGGAGGTTCAAAGAAAGGAAAAGCCCTTTGTTCCAGATGGGTGGGACAACGCTAATTAACAATGCTTCTTGCTCCATTCTGGTTTTCTGCAAAAAAGAATTCCTTTTAACCCAAACAGAACAAAAACAACCTACAAAGGTCAGCATCTAAGATTAGGAAAGAGGAGGTAAGGAGCACTTCCCTGCCCTTATTAACTGCCCATCATGACCTCAAATCGCTGGGACCAATGAACTACCTTCTCATGTCCTTAAAGAACCTGGGAGCTGGAAAAACGTGACTGCTAAACACTGTTGGTAATCTCTGAAAGGTCATGGAAAATGGGAGAGGTCCCATGAGATAGGAGAAGGGTAGATATCATCCTAATGTCTAAAAAAAGGAAAGAGAACAGTCAATAAAGTATAGATGAGTGAATTCAACTTTGATTTTGGGGGAAATTCTCAAATGAACCATTAGAGACATGCTCTGAATATCTAGAAAGAGAAACAGTGATTAGAAAAACTCAGCATTATTTTGTCAAGAATAGATCATGCTAGAATAATCCCATTTATTTTTCTCAGTATTGCTAAAATGGTAGATGAGGTAAATGCTACAGTATATTTGACGTAGACTTTAGCAGAGCTATCAATACAATCTCACTCTGTTTTTGCAGAGAAGATAGAGAGATGGAGAACAGATGATAATACATTCAGATGGCTTCAGAACTGATTGGACGGTTAGATTTAAGGAGTACTTGTTAATGGTTCAATATCCTCATGTTTGAAGGTCTCCAGTGTAGTGCCTCAGAGATCCATGATCCTCTAATATATGATGGTTTCTTTTTTTTTTAATTTCATATTTTATTTTTCCCCAATTATATGTAAAAACAATTTCAACATTTTTTTCAAATTTTAAGTTCCAAATTCTTTACCTCTCTCCCTCTCAAAGCAAGTAACTTGACATAGATTATACATGTGTAGTCTTGCAAAACATATTTCCATGTAAGTCATGCTGTGAAAGAAAACAGATCAAAAACAGTAACAAGAAAAATAAAGAAAAAGTTTCTTCAATCTGCACACAGGCTCCACCAGTTCTTTCTCCGGAGATGGACAGTACCTTTCATTGTAAGTCCTTCAGAATTGTCTTAGATCATCATATTGCTGGGAATAGCTGTTATTCACAGTAAATCATCACACAGTATTACTGTTGTTGAGTATAAAGTTCTCCTGCTTATGCTCATATAAGTTCATATAAGTCTTTCCAGGTTTTTCTGAGAGTACTTGGTTCATCATTTCTTAAAGCACAATGATATTCCATCACAATCATGTACCACAACTTGTTCAGTCATTCCCCAATTGATGGACATCCCCTCAATTTCCAATTCTTTGCTGAAAGAGCTAATATAAATGTTTTTGTACTTATAGGTCTTTTTCCTTTTTGTTTTTTATTTCTTTGGGATATAGACCTAATAGTAGTATAGCTTGGTCAAAGGGTATGTATGGCTTTATAGCCCTTTGGGCATGGCTCCAAATTGTTCTCTGGAGTTGGATTAGTATACAACTTCACCAACAGTACATTAGTGTTTTCATTTTCCCACATCCTCTCCAACATTTGTTGTTTTCCTTTTCTGTTATCTTAGCCAATCTGACAGGTGTATGGTAGTAGCTCAGAGTAGTTTTAATTTGCATTTCTCTAATAGTGATTTAGAGCATTTTTTCATGTGTGTGTGACTATAGATAGCTTTGATTACTTTGTCTGAAAACTGCCTGTTCACTTCCTTTGACCATTTATCAATTGAGGAATGACTATTGTTTCTATAAATTTGACTTAGTTTTCTATATATTTGAGAAATTAAGTCTTTATACATGATGCTTTCTTAACACATGCAATTAACAAGACATTCCTAAGTGTTAAGGGCATAACAGGAGATGAAAAACAAAGAAGCTCACAGTTCATCCAGTCTCATTTAAAAAATGAGATTCAGGTACTTGAGAAAATTGGCGAACAATAAATGGCAGTATATGGTCCAGTGGTACATTGTGTGGCTTGGTTGGTTGGTCCAAATTGCAGGAGATCAGAGAAGGATTCAGGGTCAGCTGGGAAGACTTACTAAGGAAGATAGCAATCAAGTTTGGGCAGGTGTATGGGAAGAAATCAGACTCATTCCTGAGCTGACCCAGCTGCAGAGAGACCCAGAAACACCCCTATATAGATGAGCTCAGCCTCCTAGTTGCCACCCATCCCCTCTTAATACCGATGTTATGGATGTGAATTCCAGGATTCATGATGGCACCATGGACCAGTTCGCTACTGGGCTTGCTGTTGCTGGCCATGTTGTCCCACTGCGCGGGACCCACTCATTCCACGGAGGATTTGCAACTTTTACCACCCAAGGGGGCTTGCATCAACTGGATGGGGGGTGCCCCAGGCCACCCTGGCCACAATGGGGCTCCAGGCCGAGATGGAAGAGACGGTATCAATGGTGAGAAGGGGGAGAAAGGAGACACAGGTGAGCTCAAGGACCATGTCTTTTCCTGCACTTCAATCTATCCTTCTGGGTAATTCCATGAAGCAGGTTAGAGATTAAAGTTTACTAGAATATCACTGTGAACATTGTAGCAAATCAGATGGCTACAGTTTAGACTGAGAATCAATCAATCAACATTTATTAAGCTATAAAGACAACAATAGTCCCTCTGCTCAAACAGTTTTCATCCAGCAACAAGCATTTATTATGCACTTACTGAGTACTAGGCATTGAGTTGCAACCTGGAGATATAAAGAAGGCAAAACTCACGTAATTTAGTTTCTAATGAGAGAGACTCCTCCAAGATAGGTCGAGTAGCTGGCATGTAATCTTAAAGGAGGCTGCTAGGGTGTGCCATAATGCACAGATCGCTGGGTCTGGAGTCTTCCTGAGTTCCAGTGTGACCTCAGACACTTACTAGCTGTGTGACCCTGGACAAGTCACATCACCCTGTTTGCCTCAATTTCCTCATCTGTAAAATGAGCTGGAGAAGAAAATGACAAACCACTACAGTGAAGCCTCAGGCACAACTGAACAACAAATCTTAATGGGACATTTACTACAATTTCGGTCTTTCTTATGTAAACCATAGTAGACAGATAGATAGAACACTTCTTATGTACCAAGTTCTATGTTCATCACTAGTGATACAAATGCAAGCAAAAAAGACAATCCTTAATTTCAAAGATCTTATATTTTAATGAGGGAATAAATCATATAAAAGGAAACTAGAAAAAAGGTAGAAGGAAAAGCATGGATGTCTTGGGCATTTTATGAAATAGTGCTCTTGGACAGGAACTCTCTAACCAGAGGAGAGGATATTAAGGGGAGAGGCAAAAAACTACTGGTGAAGAAACAGAAAAGTCTGGAGAGTCTGGAATAGGATCCAAGTTTGACAATCACTGAATTTTTTTCTCCTTGCAATGGGTACTCAACCATGCACCTCCTCTAATGCTGTCTCCTTTCTAATTCATTTTATTGATCCAATTCCATTTCACTCAATTCCAGGCAATGAGTATTTGCTGTCCAGCCAGCCCAGTGTTGGTGCTGGGAATAAAAGAGAAGGCACATAAAACAATTAGAGGATAATAACAGGCAGTATGGAATCAGGTGCTAAAATGAGCCTAAATGACGTGCTGTATAGTGGAGTCCATAGGCAATGGAAGGGAAGTGAGTATCATGAGCTGCTAATCTCTGTTGGAAGATACAAAATTGAGCAGAATTCTCCCAGTATAAATTTGTGATAGATATTCTCCACTGACTCTCACTGCTGTTTGGAAAGGCTTCTATTCTTTCTTCTGAACTCTCTATCTCATTCCTCACAATGACTTGAGTTTCATTTTTCTTTTTTGAAAAACAAATGATTTTTTTTAAGTTAGTCATTACCTCCACTTCACTAAACTTTTCTTTATAATAAAGAAAAATCATTAAACAAAATTGGTCAACAAAGACACTGCATCCAACAGTCTGAAACATATCCCATCCCTAGTCCCTAGACTTCTGTTAAGGCTCCCTGGAAGACAATGCAACCTAGAAGAGCTTTGACTCTGAAATCAAAGGAACTGTATTCGAATTCTGCCTTTAATATTCATTACTTATAGGACCTTGGGCAAGTCACTCAACCAGTTCGGTTGGACTAGATAGCTGCTGAGATCCCTTCCAATTCTCATTGTATGAACTGTCCCCTAGAGCTGAGATTGCTCATTAATGTAAGTTCAGGGATCTTTTAGTGTTGTTTTCATTTATATTATTCTAAGTATTTTGTTTATTGCTTGCTGCACCATGCCATGACTTACGTAGATCTCCCCGTTCTGGAAAGGCTTTGAGTATAGTCCTGGAAACAGACTACTTCTGCTTTCTGAGGGCCAGCCTAGTTAAACACCAAGATGTTCACCATCTACAGGCTATCCACTTGGGGGTGAATTCTTTGACCGTGGTCACCTGAAAACAACATCAACCTATCCTATCTAAACTTTGTATCTTCCTAGTGCACACAGTAGGTACTTAACAAATGTCTCTTGATTGAAGGAACTAGTAAATTTAACTGCAAGCATCTATTGTGTCTACTCTAGGCAAAACACAATGCAAGGCCCAGGGAAACAAAGACAGGAAGGAAACAGACACTGCCTTCAAGGAGCATACACTTTCCTAGGGAATACATATGTCCATATAAGTCAATACAGTGTAATTTGTATAGGAAGATGAAATGAACGAGAGGTGCAGGAAGAACATTCTAGGCAGAGGAAATGAAATGAGAATGCATGAAAAGAAGACAGAAAATGGAAGAGTTGGGCTGGCTAAACAACAAATACTCATTGCCTGGATTTGAGTGAAATGGAATTGGATTAATAGACTGGATTGGGAAAAAGCACAATTTGGCTATGATAAAAGTTGCCTCTTTGGGCATTTTCCTAGGGATATAAAGGCTAGAGAAATTGCCAATAAGCAAATGTTAACTGAGCATCCACTACATGCCTGGATAGAAAAAAAAGATATGGGTTGTCTCTCCCTTAAGGATCTTCTTCCACCATTTAGCTCCACCATGATGGATAGAGAGGTCATGAGTCTTGAACACGATAGGAACTCTGTTGGAATGAGATCTGGAAATGAGCTCAGTTCACTGTGGCTGCTAATGTTCTCTTATATAACAGGTCTGCTGGGTCCCAAGGGTGATACTGGTGAAATAGGTGTTCCAGGAGTTGAAGGTCCCAGGGGATTTCCTGGACTTCCAGGGAAGAAAGGGGAACCAGGAGAGGCAGCCTACAGGTACCGCTCAGCCTTCAGTGTTGGGCTGACCACCAAAGATCCGGTCCCCAACGTCCCCATCATCTTCACCAAGATTTTCTACAATGGACAGAACCACTATGATGTCACAACTGGCAAGTTCCGCTGTAATTTTCCAGGCTTGTATTATTTCTCCTACCACATCACCGTTTATATGAAGGATGTAAAGGTCAGCCTCTTTAAGAAGGGCAAGGCAGTCATGTTCACTTATGATCAATTCCAGGAGAAAAATGTCGACCAAGCCTCAGGCTCTTTACTATTGTACCTGGAGAGTGGGGAGGAAGTCTGGCTCCAGGTGTATGGAGATGAAAAGCAGAATGGTCTCTATGCAGATAATATTAATGATTCCATTTTCAGTGGCTTTCTTCTTTATCATGATTGAAGATCAATCTTGACCTCAGAGAACACCAGAGAATCCACTCAAGTGTCTACCGTGAGACAATCTCAACTTTCACAACTCTGATCTACATTATATGAGAATTTGGCTTTATTTCCCAACTAGAGACACTGAACCTTATTCATTCACCCACTCACTCATTCATTCATTCAGTCCATTTGTTGATTATCTATATTTGGCCAATCCAGTATCTGGTGTTGTAGGAGAGACAAATAAGGGATGAGATAATACTCACAGCATATATATAGCCCCAGTCTTCTGAAAACTCTCAGATTTAAATGCATAAAAACACCCACTAAAATGCAAGAGACTGTCAAGAAACTGGAAAAGAGATGGAGACAGGTATTCATGTCTACTTTGAGACTTTCTTCTAATAGGAAATTTTCTCCTCTTCACAGTGGGCATCTCTAAACAAGTGCCAACATGAATAATATACTTCCCTAATAACTCCTCCCTCAGAGAAAGTAGTTTCATTCCCTGGTCCTAATTCTCCCTTTAGGTCAAAAATTTTTAAGAGAATTGGCCTCTTTCCACATAGCTACCTTCTTTTTTATATCCATACTTACCAAATTTCCTAGAGACAGATTCTCCTCCTCAGGATGAAGGATTTAGAGTGAGAAAGTGCATATAAAAGCATATCAATGCCTTAAGAATAATCACCTTCTTTTATAGATGAAAAAACTTAGGCCCAACTTGTTGGACTAATTCTTTTTCTAAGGTCTTCACCAAAGTAGAAGCTGATAGTGTTCTATAAAAGTATAAAACCTGATGACCTAACTTCAGCTCATGTTTTAAAATCTGGGTAATTCCTATACACACACCTAGAATGATAAAACTAGAGCCTTGTCTTATTTTTTTTCGCCTTTTCAAAATGGTTGAATATTCTCATTTCTACAATTAAACTCATCATTAGTACAAATAAAAACTTTGAATATTGATTGTTTTGTAGCTTCATTTCTGGGGGAAGAAGGCATGAATTATAGGAAGGATAGAAGGCAAATTGATTAACATGGAATGTTTTACATGATTACATATGTAGAACCTTGATCAGTTAGCTTACTTTCTCACAGAGAGGGGAGAGAGGGAGGAATAGAATTTGGAACTCAAAACTTCAAAAAAAACAATAAATGTTAAAAAAAAATTTTTTATATATAATTGGGGAAAAAGAAAATATTACTAAAAAATTTTTTTAAAAAAAAAGGATGGTAGGAAAGGAAAAAAACCTAGCCTTTTGTCAGAAGCTCAAGCAGGCATTTTGCCCTCAGAAAGAAATCACTGGAGATTTCCTCAGGGTTTCTAACAAGGAAAAGCATATCCAGTGGTATTTTGCCTTTCAAATCTTGCTGTTTTGAGTCCCCATGGGATAAACAGACCTGACAGCATACATTGTCTGGCTATTCTTTCACAGTGTGCTGTTGATTTGGACCAAGGATCACATTGCGCCCAATAATGCTCCTTTTTTAGTTTTATTTTTGTCTTGTTTTTACATCATAGTAATTTCCCATTAACCAACTTCTACACATCAAACCTTTTCTTTTAATAAAAACAACAAAGAGAAAAGGACATTATTTAAGCCATGGAAAGTGACACCACACCTATATCTTGCACTCTAGATCTCATTTCCCACCCATGGTTCCCACCTCTCTTTTGAGAGAAGGAAGGTGAATTCCCTTATCAAATGAGATAATGGATGTGGCTCTTTGTAAAACTTAAAGTATTACATCAATGCCAACTGTCGTCACTGTGGTTAATCAGTTCTCCACGACCAAAATTGTCCATCACAATTTCAGTGTTTTCAGTGTTATCATTTAATGATTATTTATTATTATCACTTATTTGTTATTGTCATATAGTCATGATCATCGTCATATTTATCTCTTGGTTCTGCTCTATTCACTCTGTATTCATCCATGTCCTCCTACGTTTTTCTGAGTCATTATTTTTTATGATACAATCATATTCCATTAGAGTCGTAAATCACAATTTGCATGGCCATCCCCATTAATAGGTTCCGATCTTAGCCTCAATTTTGTGCTTCCCCAAAGAAAACTGCTATGAATATTTTTATAGAGGCAGTCTCTGCTTTTTCCATCGACCTCTTTGGGGTATTTGCCCAATAGTGAAGAAAAGTCTATTTCTTTGGTATGTTTTCTTTCCCCATGAACCACCAGAACTTGAAAGGCTAAAAGTATGAGATCACAGGATCATAGACTTAGCCCTGGAAGACTCCTTAGAAGCCATCTAATCCAACACACTCATTGTACAGATAAGGAGACCGAGGCACAAAGAGGTTAAGTGATTTGTCCAATATCAAGTAGCCAGTTAGTTTTGGAGGATGGATCGGAACCCAGATCTTGCTGATAATCCAGGGCCCTATTCATTACAACATGTTGCTTCTTGTATCCACAGGTCTGTATGTGACTTCAGATATCATGGGTATAAACTTAACCCCAGTCATCTGATAAAAAAAAGAAAACAATTCACTCTAAAAATTCACATTTCATGTGTATGGTACATGTTTGACTACATAATAGAATCTTTGCAAATATGCAGAGATTTGCCTCTTTTTAAAGTTTTCATCCAGGTAGTTGGCATTATACAGACATGACTGTAGTTCTGTCTAAATCTAAGATCTAGCCCATGGGCCACTATTTTTTAGTCAGTGAAAACAGGAAAATGCAAGTGCCTCCCTACTTTATTCAATAAAAATGTTCCCTAATAGTTGTGCAAGTCGAATCCTATTTCAAAGAATTAAGGGATTTAGCTAAATGAAATATTGCATGTCTGGTTCATTATAAACCTTAAAGTGCTAATGTCTTGGATTATTGTTACTTAGGGCACTAGATAACTTTACCAAAAAATGGCCAACTTCTAATGTTTTAAATTCAGATTTTTCTTTTGATATATTGGGTTTCCTTCCATATTTTGGCTCTCGAATGATGAGGAGAAAACACAAATATTCATAGGATCATAGATTCATAGCCAGAAGAAATCTTGGAGTTATCTAGTCTATGAAGAAAACGAGGTACAGAAGGGTTAAGTGACTGGCCCACTCCTTACTGAAATGAATGTTGAATAACAGAATAAACATGTTCTCCTTCTTTTCTCTTTAGTGTGTAATTTGGTGTCTGGAAGAGGGGTAGGGGTGGGGTGTGGAGGAGGTACTCTTCAGCCCACTTATCTACCTCCAGTAAGAATGGTCCTTACTGGAACTGAAAGAGTAAATTAAGACCACCACCCCTAGCATCTCACTTGTCCAAGAATTCATCAGCTGCAAGAGCAAAGGAAAATGTACAGATCAAGGGAATTGAGGAGATTGAAGAACTGGGAAGAGAGGCCATCACTTGGAAATTGAAACCCCAAAAGCTAAACCAGGTATGGGTAAAGAGAGGATGACTAAGAGTCAGCAAGTACTCAAGGCAAGAGGATGACTTGTCCTTGCAATGTACAAAGGATGATTGATCTATCTGGATGGAGAGAATCTTCTCTGGACTGGAGCCCACTGAGTAAATGGGATAGAAGATGGACTTGGAAGTGGCATGGAAAAAACAAAAAGTGTCTCTGTTCTTTCTTCTGGTGCTATTAGCCAAGGGGAATAAATGATGGACATCCAATACTGGAGAAGGCACCTCTTTCTCTTCTTAAGGCTGTGTCATGATGGGGTTATATCAGATACAATGACCTTCGGGACATTGTCTATCTCATATTGACTTTCATCTGACTTGACAGCCCCAGACATCTGAAAAAAACACAAAGATTTGAAGGATCATTGATGTAAGGCTGCAAAAGATCTTAGAGGTCATTGAACCCTATTTTATGTATGAGAAAGTTGAGATATAAAGAGAAAGAAGGAAATAAGGATTTGTTAAGTGCTTACTCTGCTGGATATTGTGCTAAGAGAGGTTGCCTATGGTCACCCTACCAGTAAATATTTGAGGTAATATTTGAATCTTGGTCTTTCTGATTTTATGTCCAATGCCCTGTCAACAACAATACAAAACCACTCATCCCAAAATTTGCTAGTTTGGCTATCATAGTGGGGAACCTTAATGTACCCCTTTTGGACCTAGATAAATCTAACAAAAATGAATGAAAAAGAAGTTAATGAACTGTATAGAATCTTTTAAAAGATATATATGATAAATTTCTGATTATTGAATAGGAAGAGAAAGAAATATACATATTCTCAGATGTATGTGCCACTGACCTTTACAAAAACTGACCATGTCTTAAGGCACAAACAAATAGAGAAAAATGGAAATATTAAATACATTCTTTGTTTACTATAAAGCAATAATATTATGTTCAATAAAGGACAACTGTAGAAAGGAAAATTTTTTTAAAATTTTGTTTCCATGATACATGTTTGACTAAATGATAGAATGTTTGGAAATACTTAAGTATTTCAGTTTTCAGTTCTTATCCAGATGTTTCGCATCACGTAGACATGGCCCTTGATCTACTTCCATCTCTTGTGCAAGATTTATTTAAGTGGGTGGAAAATGAATATGCAAGCACATTCAAACTTTATGCAAAAGGTGTGTTCCCAAATAACTGTGTAAATTGAATCCAGTTTTTAATGCACTAAGGAACTTAGCTAAAGCCTTGCATAGCTACGGAAATAGGAAGGATTGGAATGGCACCATCCCTATTCTCAAGAACTTGACAATATAGTTGTGGCCATCTGACAAATGTCCTGATAAGTGAAATGTCCGATGGGACTACTATGTCCTGGTTCTAGGACAGGCTTCTACTTCCAGGGGTCTTCATTGATTTTTTCTTCCTGTCCAGGTAAGATGTAATATACTCTGCTAACTTTCCCAACAATCCTCTATTTCTACTGCTGTAATCAATCCTCAGCCATAGAGAGTATAAACTCTTTGAGGACAGGGACTTCTAGTCTAGTATTGATTTTGTATTTTCCAATGCACTACTATGATGCCTGTCACAGAGAGGGCATTTTACTATTGTACTGCTAACTGATAAGACAGTAATGCAAGGTCCCAGAAATCCATTGTTATATATAGAAGCCATCAGAACTGGTTATATTCAGTGTCAAGGGTATTTTTAGACATTAGAAAATTTAAAGTGATTTCTTTTTAATATAATCATCCTTGCAATAGGCATCCTGTGTTTAGTAGGGAGTCAGAAATATTCAGTAATACAGTTAAACACATGCCAAGTAGAAGATGATCTATTGACAACATTCACATCCCAGGGGGAAAGGGCATATGTAGAAGTCATAAAGAACCCCATTGGCAGTCCACTAACACTGAAGATGTGCTCTGATGGACCCATTGCTCAAGAGGACCGGAACTATGACAGGCACCACAGGTATGCAGTGGATGCCAGAAAGACTTAAAAAGCCATATCAGTCTTCTGACTTGGGGGATACTGAGCTCTGCCCTTTCCATCACCTCCTGGGTCAATCTGCAGTTGTTTTCTGCCCTTTCCTATTATGGGAATCAACAGAAGAGAGTTTGTCTTTTCTGTTCATGTCCTAAGTGGGGTATAAGAAAGTTCAGGAAAACTAACATTCATATGTGTGTGTACATGAAGCTGAGGCCAGAGAGACGGAGAAAGATACATTTGAAGATAAACCAAATCCAGGTTCTGCTGACAGCTTGTTCTGAGCTGTTGCCTTTGTCTCTCACTTCCCTCTCCTCACTCCCCCCAACTGGAGGATTATAGCTGAGAATAAAGCATAATAGATGATAACCATGTGTAGGATTGAGTGATGTAGGTGGTGTTGTTCATTCATTCAGCTATGTCCAGCTCTTTGTGACCCCATGGACCATACTGCCCATTAGATTTTCTAGGCAAAGATACTAGAGAGCTTTACCATCTCCTTTTCCAGTGGATTAAGGAAGAGATTAAGTGACCAAGCTAGTAAACATCTGAGATCAGATTTGAACTCAGGTCTTTTTGACTCTAGGCCCTGAGCTCTATCCATTGAGCCACTTGGATGCCTAGAGAGGGCATTAAGAGGGGGAAGGAGAGAAAGAAAGAAAGGAGGGAAAGAAGGAGGAAAGAAGGAAGGGAAAAAGAAAGGAAAGAAAGAAAAGGAGAGATAAAAAAGAATGAAGGAAAGAGGGAAAGGAGGAAGAGAGGAAGGGAAGAAGAAAGGCAAGAGAAAGAAGGGGAGGAATAGAGAAAGAAAAAAATAAAGGAGGGAGAGAAAGGGATGAAGGAGAAAGAGAAAAGGAAGGAAGGAAAGAAAAGAAGGAATGAAAGAAAAACAAAGAAAAAGAAAGCTCCTAAGTGCACAGTATATTGTTGAGCCCTGGGGATACAAAAAGAAAAATAAGACAATAGATGTAAGTCAGTAGTTGGTGTTAATGATAGTGAGGGGAGTAGATCCCTTCTCTACAATGACTGTTTCTCTTGAGGCTATGGGGGCTGTAATGAGAGTGGGACAGTAATCTTAAGGACACTGCCATTCTCAAGGCTCTTGGATTTAGGATCCTTTCTGGATCATTCCAACCTAGTGTCTGATGGGTGGTGGTAGTTTGACTTGTCTGGTGCATGCTCCTTCCTGCCTTACCTTCAGAATACCTTACTTCAAAGCACTGTGGTAGGTGCTCCTTTCGAGCTCCAAAGAAGTCCTTGAAAGTTTTCTAGTATTATACAGGATTTGGAAAAAAAGCCCGTGTTCATCTTTTACACATTGTGAATGGCTTAAGTGGAAATGAGGAAAATGTGCTTTTACTAGAAGCCAAGGTCAAAGTTTGAGTCTGACCCAGACCTCATGTAATCCAAATGGTCTAGTGAGTGAGGAGCCAGGGAGTCAAGGCATAAAGCATCTGTCTACTCTAGGGACATTTCACAGAATCTCCAGTTGGAAGGGACCTCAGAAACCATCTAGTCCAAGCTAGCTTGAACAAAAATCCCTTCTACAATATATAGGTATTTGACAAGTTTTGTTTAAAGACCTCCAATGATGTTTGGTTTTTGTTTTAAGCCCTCCATTCTTTTGCTTTGTTTTGTTTAAAGACCTGTGTTCTTCTTCTGGGTAGCTCTCATTAATTATAAGTTTGTCCTTACATTCAGTTTCTTTGGAGCTATCACTCATTGCTCCTTGGTCTGCTTTTGGGGATCAAGCAGAATATTTGAATATTATGCTAGAAAATCTGCCAAATTCTTAAACACAGTTCCCCCTTAAGTCTTTTCTTCTTCAAGTTAAAAGTCTCCCATTCCATTAGATAGCCCTTTAAATCCTTGAAGACAATTTTCATGTCCAATTGTCAGTTTTCTCTAGGTTAAACACGTACAGTTCTTCTGCATCTCCTGAGGTGAACACGCCTCATGTTGGAGCCCGCAGCATTGTCCATTTTGCCTATCTTATCTTCTGAGAGATTAAGAAGCACCTACATAAATGAATTCCCACTAATGGTCCTATGGTAGCTCCCTAGGGAGGCACCATGTTACAATGTGAAGACAGAAGGTTGTGTTTGTCCTTTGTTTTTGAAGAGGACCATGACATCAATATGATGACATGACTTGCAGTTGACTTTGATGTGAGGGAGGAAGGGCTGTGCAAGGTCACCACCTCACTTTCTTCTCCTGAGCCATATGGGTCCAGTGGCCTGATATTCATCCAGGAAGACAGGGATTGGAAGTTGGAAGACATAGTTTTAAATTCTGACTCTCCTACTTACTACTTGTGTGAACCTGGGCAACTTGTTCCAACTACCTTGACCTCAGTTTCTTCACTTATAGAATATATGAGTGGGACGAAATATCCTCTTACATCTCTTAAATTCATTCCTTACATCTCTAAATCTCATCCTGTGAGCCCTGAAGTCATTGTTTCTAGCATGAATGGTTCCTGCCCTCTGGTGGACAATATGAAAAACTACAGTCCCACACCTTAGGAAAGGTTTCATTGACATGCTCAAGCAAATACCAAAATTTTATTGCTGTGATTAGTCACTGACTCCATACGCTTTCAAGAATTATAACATTTATTGGGCATGCAGCTGAAAAAGCTAGAAAAAGAACAAATTGAAAATCCTCAATAAAATACCAAATTAGAAATACTGAAAGCCAAAGGACAGATTAACAAAATTGAAATTAAGAAAACTATTGAACTAATAAAATAAAACTAAGAGTTCATTTTATGAAAAAAACAAAAATAATTGATAAACCTTTGGTCAATTTAATTTAAAAAAAAGAAAGAAAACCAAATCACCAATATCAAAAATGAAAAGTGTGAACTCACCTCCAATGAGGAGGAAATTAAAGCAATAAATAGAAATTACTTTACCCAACTGTAAGCCCATAAATTTGACAATCTGAGATGGATGAATATTTTTAAAAAATATAAATTGCCCAGATTAACAGAAGAGGAAGTTGAATGCTTAAATAGCCCCATCTCAGAAAAAGAAATTGAACAAGCCATCAATGAACTCCCTAGGAAAAAACTCTCCAGGACCAGATGCATTCACAAATGATTTCTATCAAACATTTAAAGAACAGTTAATTCAAATACTATATAAACTATTTGGGGAAATTGGTAAAGAAGGAATCCTACGAAATTCTTCTTATGATACAAATATAGTTCTAATACCTGAGTCAGGAAGAGCTAAAACAGGAAAAGAAAATTATAGACCAATTTCTCTAGTGAATATGGATGCAAAATTTTAAATAAGATATTAGGAAAAAGAATACAGCAACTTATCGTGAGAATAATACATTATGATCAGGTAGAATTTATACCAGGAATGCAGGGCTGGTTCAATATTAGGAAAACTATCAGCATTACTGATCATATCAACAACAAAATTAACAGAAACTATATGATTGTCTCAATAGGTGCAGAAAAAGCTTTTGACAAAATACAACACCCATTCCTATTGAAAACACTGGAGAGCATAGGAATAAATGGAACCTTCCATAAAATAATATCTACCTAAACCATCAGCAAGCATTATATGTAATGGGGATAAGCTAGATGCATTTTCAATAAGATCAAGGATGAAACAAGGATGTCTATTATCACCACTATTATTCAATATGGTACTAGAAATGTTAGCTTTAGCAATAAGAGAAGAAAAAGAAATTGAAGGAAAGAATAGGCAAAGAAGAAATTAAGTTATCACTCTTTGCAGATGATATACTAGAGAATCCTAGAGAATCAAGTAAAAAACTACTTGAAATAATAAACAACTTTGGCACAGCTGCAGGTTATAAAATAAACCCACATAAATCATCTGCATTTCTATATATTACTTGTAAAGTCCAACAGTAAGAGATAGAAAGAGAAGTCCCATTTAAAGATATGGTAGACACTATAAAATGTCTGGGAGTTTACCTGCCAAAACAAACCCAGGGACTATATTAACACAATTACAAAATATTTTTTGCACAAATAAAGTCATATCTAAGTAATTGGAAAAACATCAGTTGCTCATGGGTAGGCCGAGATGATATAATAAAAATGACAATCTTACCTAAATTAATCTACTTATTCAGTGCCACACCAATTAAATTACCAGATAATCATTTTATAGAGCTAGAAAAAATAGTATCAAAATTCATCTGGAAGAACAAAAGGTCCAGAATATCAAGGGAACTAATGAAAAGAAATGTTAGGGAAGCTGGTATCAACAACAAAACTAACAGAAACCATATGATTATCTCAATAGATGCAGAAAAAGCTTTTGACAAAATGCGACACCCATTCCTACTGAAAACACTGGAAAGCAGAGGAATAAATGGAGACTTTCATAAAATAATTAGTAGTGTCTACCTAAAATCTCCATTGTACTATAAAGCAGCAATTATCAAAACCATTTGGTACTGGCTAAGAAATAGAAGGGTAGACCAGTGGAATAGGTTAGGTACTTAAGACATAGTAGTCAATGAATATAGCAATCTACTGTTTGATAAACCCAAGGACCCCAGCTTCTGAGATAAGAACTCACTATTTGACAAAAACTGCTAGGAAAATAAGATAACAGTGTGATGGAAACTGGGCATAGACCAATGTCTGACACCATACACAAGAATAAATTCCAAATGCATGCATGACTAGGTATAAGGATTGATACTATAAATAAATTAGGAGAGCAAGGAATAGTGTATTTGTCAGATTTATGGAGAATGGAGAACTTTATAACCAAATAAGAGATAGAGAACATTATGAAGTGCAAAATAGATCATTTTGATTACATTAAATTGAAAAGTTTTTGCACAAATCCAATGCAACCAAGATTAGGAGGGAAGCAGAAAACTGAGAAAGAATTTTTGTAACTAGTGTCTGTGATAAAGGCCTCATTTCTAAAATATATATAGAGAACTGAGTCAAATTTACAAGAATACAAGTCATTCCCCAGTTGATAAATGATCAAAGAATGTGAACAGGCAGTTTTCAGAGGAAGAAATTAAAACTACCTATAGTCATATGATGCAAATCAAAACAACTCTGAGGTACCACATCACACCTATCAGATTGGCTAACATGACAAAACAGGAAGATGATAAATATTGGAGAAGATGTGACAGAGTTGGAACACTAATTCACTGTTGGTGGAGCTGTGAGCTGATCCAACCATTCTGGAGAGCAACTTGGAACTATACCCAAAGGGCTACAAAAATGTGCATGCCCTTTGACCCAGCAATATCACTTCTAGGACTCCAAAGAGATCATAAAAGTGGGAAAGGGTCCCACATGTACAAAAATATTTATAGCAGTTCTTTTTGTGGTGGCCAAGAACAGGAAATTGAGGGGATGCCCATCAGCTGGGGAATGGCTAAACTAGTTGTGGTATATGAATGTAATGGTATTCTAATTTGATATAAGAAATGATGAACAGGAAGACTTCAGAGAGGCCAAGAAGGACTTACATGAACTGATACTGAGTGAAAGGAGCAGAACCAGGAGATCATTGTACACACTATGGTGTGAGGAATTTTTCTGGTAGACTTAGCCCTTCACAGCAATACAAGGACCTAAAACATTCCCAATGGACTTGAGGCAAAATGTCTTCTGCATCCAGAGCAAGAACTACGGAATTGGAACACAGAATGAAGCAGAATATTTTCTCTTGTGTTATGTTTTGTCTTGGTTTAGTTTTTCTCATGGTTTCTCCCATTCATTGTAATTCTTCTATGCAATATGACCAATACGAAAATGTGTTTAATAAGAATGTATGTGTAGAACCCATATAAGACTGCATACTGTCTCAGGGAGGAAAGGAAGAGGGAGGGGGAGAAAATCTAAGACTTATGGAAGTGATTGTAGAAAACTGAAAACAAATAAATAAAAATAACATTTTAAAAAAGAATTATAACATTTGAGAGCCAAAAAACCATATTAAAACTCATCTAGTTTAACTCCTTAATTTTATGGGGCACAGTAGACAAGAGCGGTTATTTTTAGTTCATGTTAGCTACATAAATGCTAGGTGACACAGTAGACAGAACATATGATCTGGAGTCAGAAGACCTGAGTTCAAATCAGGTCTCAGACACTTAATAGTTGTACGTCCTTAGGCAAGTCACTTAACTCTGTTTATCTCACTTTCTTCATTTGTAAAATGAGTTGTAGAGGGAAATGGTAAACTACTGCAGTATCTTTGCCAAGAAAACTCCAAATGGAGTCACAAAGAGTCAGACACAACCAAAATGACTGAGCAATAGTAACAAATGTTATCCCATTTTTTGGAGATGGTTACGACCAACCACACCAGTATCTTTGTTAAGAAAACTCTAAATGGTGTCTCAAAGCATGGGACATGACTGAAATGACTGGACAACAAAAAACTTAGCTAGGTAGGATAGCAGATAGAGTGCTAGACCTAGAGAGAGGAGGACTTGAGTTCGAATTTGGATATAAGTAGTTGCTAGCTGTGTGACTCTAGACATGTCACCTAACCTCTGTCAAGTTTCTTCATCTGTAAAATGGGAATAAGAATAGAACCTACTTGTCATGAAGATGAAATGAGCTAATATTTGTAAAGTGCTTTGTAAACCTTAAAGAGCTACATAAATAGTAGCTATTGTTATGATGATTACAAATTGTATAGCCAATAGAATGGAAGCTCTTTGAGGTCAGTTCATTTTTAGTCTTTATATCCCAAACACATGACATGATGACTAGCCTCTAGTAGGTGTTAAAGAAATGTTTATGGATGCCTGGATGGATGGATGGATGGATGGATGGATGGATGGATGGATGGATAGAAACCAAGGCCCAGAGAGTTGTAATTTTGATCCAGGATACACTGCTACTTAGTTCTGGTAAGACTAGAACCTAGGTCTGTCAACTTCCCAACCCAGAGGATCATAGGTTTAAAGCATTCAATCACCTCAAGTCCAATCCCCTCATTTTAAATATAAGGAAATTGAGGCCCAGAGATGCTAAGTGAATTGACCAGGATCACACAGTATCAGAGGTGGGATGATTTGAACTCAAGTTGTCCTGACTCCCAGTCTACTGTTCTACCTACAACACCACATCACTTTGCCCAATTCAACAAATATGTAAGGAGCTTGGTCTTGTGCTTGGTGGTCTACTCTCAGCTCAATGTTCTTTTCACCATGATCAGCTCAATTTCCTTTCGAAAGTTTTCCTGGGGCTCTGTGCCATGGACCCACTGGTTGATATTTGGCACTTAGAATATACCAAAGTCACCAAAATATTCAATGTCCCCCCAAGGTTAGGGACCTCTCTTTTGTTTTTCCTGTTTTCTCCATATCCTACTCTAGCATAAACCTAGGCACCCTGAAGACAGCAATAAAATGAGTGGAAAAAACAGTGGTTTTGGAGTCATACAACCTAGGTTCAAATACATCTTTGATTGACCTAAGACAAAACCTTCCTGGGCCTCAGTTTCCTCAACTGTAAAATGAGAGTTGAACTAAAAGGCTTCTTAAGGACCCTTTCAGCTTTAGAGTTTTGATCTTATGATCCAAGCCTCTGTTTCCCCACTTGTAAAATGAGGGAAGTGCTCTAGAGCAGTGGAATTAAAGGCAGGCTGCATGATGACTTAAGCTTTAAAATTTAACATTATCCATGTGTGACTGTATTTTATTTATTTCATCATTTTTCAGTTTCATTTTAATCTAATTTGGGTCTCACTAAGGAGGGTTGTGAGTGATGAGTTTAATACCTTGTCTCTAAATGGCTTCTCAAGTCCCTTTCACCTCCAGAGTTCTATGACTGCTTGGTCTGAAGAATTCAGTTGAATTTCTTTCACCGTTCCTCCACAGTCACTAGGGATGGGTGGGCTCTCCCCATTGAGCCTCTTTGCTCTGGCTTGTTGCTGAGCTACGTGATATGTGTCTGCCACCAACAACAGCTCCCTGAGGCCAGGCTCATTACCAAGCAGATGGTACCAAGGATCAATGGTCTTCAATAATCAGATGTGGCATCATCTGCTGGCCTGATCTGGCATTGCCCTAGCTGCTCCATTTATCTTAGAATTTTGATCTTAAAATGATTGCATCGTTCAGGACCACTAGTACTTCTGGACTCTTGGGGAGCCACGCTGAGAGGAGACGATTCTTTTTATCCCTCACTTAATATTTTATTTTTTCCAATTACATATAAATATAGTTTTCAACACTCATGTTTATAAAATTTTGAGTTCCAATTTCTTTTCTCCCTCTCTTCCCTACCCCCTCCCCAATATGGCATGAAATCTGATAGAGGCTATAGGTGTACAATCATATTAAACATATCTCCATCTTAATTATGTTGTGAAAGAAGAATTAGAAAAATCACAAGAAAGAAAGAGAGAGGAAACAGTAGGCTTCGATTTGGATTCAGAGTCCATAGCTCTTTCTCTGAATGTAGCTAGCATTTTCTATCATGAATCTTGTGGAATTGTCTTGGATCACTGTATTGTTAGGAAGAGTCAAGTCAATCAAAGTGAGTCATCCCACAATGTTGTTGTTAATATGTACAATGTTCGAGAAGGCAATTTTTGATGCTTTGAAAGTAGGGGAATGATAGATGAATGGGAGATAGATTATGCCCCTATGGCTGTGGCCTGGGAAGAAGCCCTGAGTCCTGAAGAAGGGGGAGGATTTTTATTCTGTTGTACAGTAACCTGAGGGAACTCCCAAATAAAAAGATCACAAAACTAGAGCTCAGAGAGGCTTTGTATGTCACTCCATTTGATAAAGAGACTGAAGCTCAGAGAAGAATATGACTTAAGCAAAGTCACACAAGTGAAATCAAGCCAGGATTTGAACCCAGGTCTCCTCGCACCCAATCCAATACACTGTAAGTCCAGAGCATCCAAGCTCAGTGCTCATTCTTCAGCTCCATTCACCATCATGACCTGGTGTTTAATAAATCACTTTTTTTCTGGTTTCCTCCTCTTCTTCTGTGGATCCCTATCCACTCTGCAGTTGCATTGGCATGTGTTTTAAAAAAACCAAACCTGCTATTTTCTTCCTCATCACAGTAATTTTCATTATGTTTGTGTCTTCAAAATGTCATACTTGAGTTTCCTAATCCTCTTGGCTAACTTCCCTGTAAAATGCTAGGGTAGGGAATTCTGCCTATCACTTCTCTGTATTATTTGAAGTACGATCTCCCCAAATCGAGGGTGTATGTCAGTCTATGCTTGGCTTTTCTTTAGAAAGGTTAAGAACTGTTGCATGGCAAATGCTTGTTGACTCATATTTCTTAATTGCTCAATTTCAACGCCTTTGCTCATTTTTCCTCTTTTACATCTTTTACCACCATTTATTACTTTTTCTTTTGATGTTTTAGGAAAGTCTCTCCTCCCATAGCACTACTCTTTCCTGGTTCTCTTCCCAACTGTCTGAATTCTCGTAACTCCCCTCCACACCTAGAAGGTGGTGTTTTCTAAAGCTTTTTCCTGAAGCTTTTGTCAAGTTCAAGGAATGAATGTTTAAAAGCCAAGGAGGCAATCAGTCTATCCAGCCTGTTTCTCTAATCTTTTAGTAACTAAGGCTTTCTAAGTAAAGGGATATGTCAAAAGATATTGTCCTCAGTGGAGATATGCTCCAAGTTGGGAAGGCTAACCAAATGAAGTGTTTATCCCATCTTCTAAAATATTCAGCAGAATGTACTTATTGGGATTGAGGAGTGGAGAGGAGAAGAGGTTTTGGCTAAAGCATTGGGTATGAGTCTAAGAAGATTCAGTTTAGTAGGGATAAATGTAAAGTCTTACTGTCGGGCAGCAGGATAAGTTTGCCTTATAGCCTAACAGTTATTTTGGGAATGTGATGGAACCAAGGGACACGAGTTACAGATTTTCAAAAATGGCCAGTGTTGGAATTTTTTCCCTTAATTATGCATATATGTTACAAGGGTTTTGTTCTGCTTTTTTTTTTCTTTTTAAGTTGGGGAGGAGTTGAGGGGAGCAAAGTGGGAAGAAGGGAAATAGAGATGAGTTGCCAAAGAAAAAGTTTGAAGCAATTTTTTCTTATTTTGACACACAGAAGTGAGCAGAAGGAAGACCAGAAAGAAACACAAAGAAGACCGCTTGAAAGTCCTATATTGGATTTATTATATACTTGAAAGAGAAAGCAAACTTGAAAGGGAAAGTGAGAGATTTACAGTTTCATGTATAAGCCTCTTTTTCAGTTCTACTTCAAACAGAAATGTTCATTTTTATTTGGCATTTGTTCAGATTTTTTAAAGAATAGTTCATCTGGTTTGAATTGGAAAAATGTCTGTATCCCTTGAGACCCATAGCCCACAGGTCCTACTGAATCTAGATCATGGACACAGATCAATCACTTTGGTTAGCTATCAAAATTTTAAGTTCCATTTTAGAGATGGGAAAATTAATTGATAACATTTTGGGAGGGGGTTGAAGAAAGAACTAACATTTCTAGAAATTTAGGGATATTTGGTGTGCCTGAGAAGGAAAAATAATAGTATGAAGAAGCCATACTCAGTGCACCCAAGTGTCTCTGAAAAGGAAACTGATAATAAATGTGATAAAAACGGTTGAAGGCATGCTCCTGATCCAAAGGAGGCCTCTAAATTCTCTTGCTTACTGCCTTTTAATGATTTGGGAACTTCAGTGTGACATCATTAAGAGGGTAATCACCAGATCCCCTTACAAGTACACAGGTTCAGAAGTCTTATAACATGAACAATTTTATTTACAAGTTACTGGAAACCTATAGAACTCATATCCAAGCCAATAGGAAAGAAAATTCACCAATGAACTACAAGTCTCATAACATGAACAATCTTATTTACAAGTTACTGGAAACCTTAAGAACTAATATCCAAGCCCACAGGAAAAAATACCCACCAATGAACTACCATTACCCCATGAGTCCGTTAAGTCTTAACAACTGACAGGACTTCCTTGTATCAACCAGGAGCAAGGGTTGTAGGATTATGGTCCTCAAACAATTCCTATAATAACAACACTGTAAAGACAAACAATTCAGGAAGATTCAAGATCTTTGATTAATGATGATCTATGCTACCCACCTCCAGACAAACAGGTGATGGATTAATACGCAGAATGAGACATTTTTGAACATGGATACTGGGAATCTGCCTTGTCTGACAGATATATCTGTTATAAAGATTTTGTTTTCCTTTTAAATGGTGGGGGAAGGGGGCAGGGAGGGAAAGAAAAAAAATGCCTGTTAATTGAAAAATAAAATAAAATGGAAACAAAAGGTGTTTGCTCTTCCACACGCAGCCCCTCCCCTCTTGACGCTCTCAGCAGGCGCGTGGTCTCTGCTGCCATGCCTGTCCTCCATGCTTCCTCTCCTGCAGCTCTTTCTGGCTCCTATCAAGCTTCAGGTGCTTCATCACCAGACATACTTTCTGCAGCTCTCCTGAGCTCCCAGAAGGCGGTCAGCTCATCCCTTGTTCTCTTTCTATCCTCTGCAAACCACTCATCAAAGCTCCTTTCACCTTCCAGAACAGTGGTCCCTTCACTGCCAACCCCACGCACGTACTGTCCTCCTAGTTTCGATGTTCTCCTCTGGCTCCAGAAGATGATGGTCATGCCCCTCCTAGGGGACCAGCTCTCTAGCAACTGGCCTGTAATGGGAAGAACATGCTGAGTACACTGAGAACTCATCAACACATCCTGGAGCCAAAGTGGCCCTTTTCATTATTAAGCACCTTTTGTACATCAGGTCCACAGCCTCAGCTCTCACCCCTCCTCTCTGCACTTCCCAGGTGAGTCATTGTCCCCAATTCCATGTAGACACACAGCATCTTATTACTGTTTGCCTCTTCTCCCTCCAGATCAGAAGGGGTTTAAAAGCACACCCTACTCTCCCTTCCTGCTGCCTTTCCCTGAAGCATGGAGGCCAGGTCCTTCTAATTACCCAGGACTTCAACCCCAAAAAGAAACAAAGGAGAAAAGAGGCTTCTCCCAACACCACCAGCATGTTGCAAGGCCAGAGCTGTGTGTGAAGCAGGCTTTACACACAGAAAGGACCTGTGGGTTGAAGGCAAAAAACATTCTGGACCTTTAGGTCAGCTGTGGCTACATTTCATAATCAGAAGACCCTACATCTGAGTTTCATGGAGCACAATGACTTTTTATGCCATCCTTAGTTACCCAAGGAAGGCAAAGGACTTGATCCAACCACTCTCAGTCCCAATGAAGGCAGAGATATTGCTCTGTACGGACAGAGAGCGATGTCAGAGAAGTAACAGGAACTCTTGTCACAAACGCTGCTGCTGACCTGACCTGACAAGAGGTGAGGCCTTTGGAAGGGGAGATCCAGAGTAAGGGGCGAGCCAAACAAGAAAACAAGAGAGGTGGCTGGAGGACAGCATCTTCTGGCTCTGGTGGCCAGAGATGTTTGATTCCTCATAAACCCATGTCACTGGTCATGCCATTAGTTAATTGCTGTGACTTTGTTAAAGACCTTTTGGGGAGGGTCTATTATTATCCCCATTTTACAGATGAAGAAACTGAGGCAAACATAGGTTGAGCAACTTGCCCAGGATCACAAAGCTAGTGTCTGGGGCTGGATCTGAACACAGGTCTTCCTGACTCTAAGTTCAGAGCTCTAACTACTGCTCTACCTAGCAGAAAGGACCTGGTAACAGTTCATGCTGGAGACTAAAGAGGTCTGTCCTCCTAACGGATCCAGAGACTCATCATCATTAGCTAAGTTTTCTTTCCTAAGCCTTGGGAACTCAGCTAGGGCATTCTATTTTCAGAAGGGCAGAGTAATTACTCTGCTCCAAAGTTTTCCTTGGGGCTCCTGTCGCCTAGGCCAAGTTCCAACTCATCTTCTTTACAGGTAACCAGGGTCCCCTGCCCACATACCCACCCTCCCCTGCTCCCAGCCGCACCCTCTCCAGTCTCACCTCCTTCTACCTCCAAGCTCTCCCTACCTCCCTACCAGCTCCCATGTACTCTTTGGGCCAGTCTTGCCTCCTCAACACACACTGCCCTCTCAGACTCAGGTGCCTTTGCTAATGTCACACCAGCTGATTTTATCTCTTTCTGTTCATGTCCAACTCCAGTGTCTCCTCCTCATCCAGGAGGCTCTCCCTGATGATTCATGGGGGCTCCCCCACTCAGAACTCACATGGCACTTCAGTTTAAACCTAATGCCTCTACCAGGCAACACAGATCCTGGCCTGATCCCCCTACTAATTGACAAGTTCCATAAGAGTAGGGATTGTGTTCTAACTAAGCCTCTGCATAGTGAGAGTTTTGTTAACACCACTATCCAGCAGGACACAGAACACTGAAGAAACAAAGCTGCAGAAACACTTCCTACTGAAAGTGAGAAACGCAGGCTGACAAAGGGGAAGGGATAGTCTGTGACTGGGCGACTTGGTAAATTTCTGATCGGTGTGTTCACAGAAAACAGGGAGAGAAAGTCTTTGCTCCAACCTAGAATTCTAACAAGTGGAATTAAGAGTTGAGATAAATAAAACTCTCCCAGCAGATGACTGCCTGGCTCATCCTTAAGAGCAGATAGGCCTGGCTGCTTTTCTCACTCTTCTAACTGTCAGATATTGGAGATGCTGGTGCAGGTCTGATTCTCCTACTCATCCCAGAACACGTTTCTACACTGCCACATGAAGTCAGGCAGCTGGGAGGACTTCGGTCCAGGCCAAAGCTCTGAGATTTAAACTTCCATACATCTCCATCCCCACAACTTCTAGCTATCATATTGTCTCAGTTAATTAGACTCCTAATTGGTTTTCCTGTCCCTTGTCTCTCCAGCCATCCTTCACTGACTGCCCATTATCTTGCTAACACACACCTCTAGTCAAGTTAATTCTCTTTTCAGTGGTTCCCCATTGTCCAGGGGTCATTTCACTTATTGTACTTACATCCTCCACACCTAGCACGCAGTTCCTGGCACATAGTAGGTGCTTAATAAGTACCTGTCAATTGAAACAATCCTCAATATGTCAAGGATCTGTCATTGTGTGAAGTTTGGGAATGTCTTCCTTCAAGGTAGATGATGACCTCTCTCTGCCATAGTGGATAAGTCAGAGATTAGCCTGAGGATCAGAAAGGTTAAGAGACTTTCCTACGGCCACACAAGTGGTGAGTGCCCATCATACCATATCGTATCTGCTTTTCTGTTACAAATTTTAAGACGAAGTAGTGGCTCATCCCCACTGCTCTCTTCATGTCTACAAAATAACTCACATTTTTACAGCACCTTAAGATCAAGAGAGCATTTTTTTCATAACTTTGCAAAAGAGGTAGTCATAATTATTTCTACTCTGTGAAAGGGGAAAACTAAGGCCCATCTAGGTGACACAATGGAAAAAGTGCTGGTCTCAAGGAGAACTGAATTTGAATCTTGCCCCAAACACTTATCTGCTGTGACCATTGGCAAGTCACTTCACCTGTTGCCTCAGTTTCCTCATCAGTAAAATGGGGATGATCATTGTACCTCCCGGGCTTATTGTAAGAGTCAGGTGAGATATCTGCAAAGTGCGTGACCCTGTACCTGGTCCATGATGGCACTCGATAAATGCTAGCTAGTATTTCTGAAGCTGGAATCTAAACAGAGGTTTCCTACACTACACTGTCTCTGCAGAAGTCCCTCCACCTAAGCCTGGCACTCAGGATCGCCCACCCTTCTCGCTCTCTCACTCCTCCCCAACATGTCCCTTGCCCTCTCTGAAGCTGCTGAGTTCTTTCCCACCTACTGTGCTTTTAGTCACTATGCCTTCAACTAGAACGTCTTCGCTTGTTCTTGCTTGGAAAATTCCAATTTAGAGTCTTCAAGACCTAACAAAAATCCTCCCTCCTCCCTCACAGACTTCCCAAGCTCTCCAAATGAAAGTGACCTCATCTTCAGAAATTCCTACAGTACTTTGTGTCTCCACAGGACAAGTTGTGGTGTGTTGTCTCGCATACTAGAATGAATGTTATATGAAGGTAGGGACTGTGGCAAAGTCTTTGTCTTGTCCACAGCACCTCACCCACTATGTACAATGAGTTGAATATAGTAGGGCCTCAGGAAACGAATGAAGACTGTTCCCCATTTCTTTCACGGCAGTGTTAAGAGTGGGCCTGCACAGAAACACTCACCTTTGTGAACTTGGTGGGAACCAAGAACAGCCTAGAAGAATAAACACAGAACAGATGTGACGAGGTAGGAGAGCAGGATGCTGAAGAAGTCTGCACTGGAAGTCAAGAGATGAGCATTGGTTTTAAAGGCAGAAGACCAATCTGTCAAGTCTCACCTCTGACATTTCACAGCTGTGTCATCTTAGAGAAGCTGCTCCTCCTCCCTTAAGTCTTAGCTTCCATATCTGTAAAATGGACAGAATAAGTGAACTCTGTACCTCCCAGGTGTGAGGAGAGAACACTGGTATGAGAACAACATACAACCTTAAAGCATCATATAGATATCAGCTATCACCCAATATTAGGATGATCCTCGTCCTACATCTGCCAACTATGCCATGTCAGCCTCCCCTCTGGACTTATTTCCTCATCTGTAAAATGGAGGGAATGGGCTTATGATCTAAGATCCTGAAAAGCCAATTCCATCCGCCTCAAGCAGTCTATCAAGAGGGTTTCACCAGGGTCACTCTTACAGGTGAATGGAGTAACTGCACTACTTGGTATAATGAAGGGCAACTAATGCTAACACCTGACACTAACCCCTGTCCTAAAACCTTAAATCCCAAGTTCGAATCCATCAGTGCACCACAGCTAGAGGAGGCACCGAGGTGGATACCTTGATGTATTGTTTTCTGTGTCTGCACACAGACCCCTGAACTGCTTAATAAAGACCAACGATCTGAATGTCCACAGAAACATCTGTACTCCTCTGATATTTCCTTCCAAGGACAATACTCTCTCCCAGATGGTTCAGTTGTAAGGTTGTTAAGTACCGCAATAATGAAATTACTATAATAATGGACACAACATATATTACAAGAAAATGGAAGCAAAATGGGATATGGTCATTTTTTAAATGTCCAAGAGTCAATTCAACTAGATTAAGCACCTACGTGCAGGGCATTATGTGAGGCATGAGGTGCTAGAGAGTAAGGGGGGAAAATCTGAAAGTTCCCATACTCATAAAGCTTATATTCTCCTAGGGATGGGGGATGGGAAGGAGAATAAGATATGAATATGGGTAAAGCCAAGGATAAAGTACTCTAGAGAATCTAAGAAAAAAGAAGGCACTTTCAGCTGGGAAGATCAAGGAAGGTTTTCCAGGGGAGATGGCACCTGAGCTATATTTAAGGAAGCTGGGAAAATAGCACATCCATGGTATAGGAAACAGCCAGTATGTGAGGAGAAAGAAATGCAAGTTTAGAGAGAAGTTTGGATAGCCTCATGTGGCTACCAGAGGTGGGGAACCTGAGGTGTGGAAAGAAATGAAATGAAGAGTATATAAGCACAGACATAAAGCTACAGATGTAGGTTTGAATTATACCATGGAAGACCTTAAAGATCAGGGTAAATTTGTGTTTCATCTTGTAATGGGGAGATAGTGAAGCTTCTTGAGCTTCTGGGAAAATGATCTTGGCAACCAAATAGAGAGGGAGAGGGAAGACACGGAAGACCAGAAAGCCAGTCATTATAATAGTGCAAGCAAGGGGTGATAAAAGCCTGAAACAGAGTAGCAGCACTATGTGTGGAGACAGACGCCTCAGGCATTATGGAGGGAGACCTGACAACTCAAAACATTCTTACCAAGTAAAAAAATTGAGTGAAGTTTTTCCCAGAGTATTACCATCATTCCACTTCCACCCACTCTCCCCAATACATTGGGGTTAATAATACTTGCATCAATCTGTAAACATCCTACTCTGATGACTCAGCATGATGTGGAGGTGATCCTAGACAGGTATGCCAGTGGAACACAAGCTCTGGCAGGTCCTACTAAGTTGGAATTCCTCTGAGTATGGGATCAATGTATGTGATCCAAGTTGGGTCTGCAATCCAAGGATCAGCCTATTCAAGCAAAAGGAGGTTCACCACCAGAAGGTTATCACCAGGTAACAATTTGGTTTTGGCCATGTCAACTCATAGGATCATAGAATTTAGACCTTCAAAGGACCTTAGAGTTCATCTAGTCTGACTCTGTCATGTGGGAAAACTGAGAGCCAGAGAGAGAAAGGGATTTGCTGAAGATCATGAAAGCAGAAAATAGCAGAACTGGATTTGAACCCGTATATTCTGACTATTTGCCCAGAAAACCCCCAACGGGGTCATGAGGAGTTGGACATGACTGAAAATGATTGAACGAAATCCTGACTATATACACAAAGTTCTTTCCATCACACAAACTGTCTACTAAGATAGGGAGAGATTATCATCTACATCAGGAAGAAAAAGTACCCACATCAACAAGATCAAGAATCTTTCGAATCCCCCGATTACTCTCTTGTGTGAAGTCTAAAATGATATCTGCATCTCAAGGCTGTCCAATATTAATTTCATTGATAGTGATTTCCACCAGTATGAATTCTCTCATGAATATATATAGCCAATAGTTGATGTGGCTGAAGCTTTCTCATAGTCTTTATATTTATAGTTACTTTCCAACATGGACTTTCCGATGTTGAAGAAGTAATGATTTTTTAATAAAGGTGTTCCCACACTCACTGCATTCATAGCGTTTTGCTTGAGTGTGAATTTTTTGATGTTTGGTAACAGATGAGCGATTGCTGAAGGCTTTTCCACATTCACTGCATTCATAGGGTTTCTCTCCAGTATGAATTCTTTTGTGTTCAATAAGGTGTGCACTCCGGATGAAACTTTTCCCACATTCAATACAATTAAAGGGCTTCTCTCCAGTATGAATTCTTTGATGTTGAGTAAGGTAAGCACTTCGGCTGAAGGCTTTCCCACATTCATTACACAAATAGGGTTTCTCTCCAGTATGAATTCTTTGATGTTTTGTAAGAGATGGGTAACTTCTAAAAGCTCGTCCACATTCATTACATATACAGGGTTTCTCTCCAGTATGGATTCTCTGATGCTCAATAAGAGATGATCTTTGGCTGAAGGCTTTCCCACATTCATCACACTTATGGGGGTATTCTCCAGTATGACGTCTCTGATGTTGAATGACGTATGTGCTCTGGCTGAAGGCTTTTCCACATACATTACACTTGTAGGGTTTCTCCCCAGTATGAATTCTCTGATGCTGAATAAGGTGTGTGCTCTGGTTGAAGGCTTTTCCACATTCATTACAATGATAAGGTTTCTCTCCAGTGTGAATTCTCTGGTGTCGAGTAAGATGTGTACCTCGGATAAAAACTTTTCCACATTCATTACACTTATAGGGTTTCTCTCCAGTGTGAATTCTCTGATGTTGAGTAAGGTATGACCTGTCTCTGAAAGACTTTCCACATGAATTACATGCATAGGGTTTCTCTTCTGTATGTATTCTCTGATGATTAATAAGTGATGAAATGTAGCCAAAGATTTTCCCACAGTCATTACATTTATAAGGTTTCTCTCCAATATGGACTTTCAGATGCTTAGTGATGGATGAGTTGTGGTTGAAGACCAGATCAGGTCCATTATGTTTATGCAATGTTAGTCCAGGATTAATTCCCTGATTCTGAGTAATGGGTGTGTTCTGGCTAAAAGTCTTTCTACTTTCATTATATTTATAAGCTTTTTTCCCAGTATGTATTCTATGATATTGATGAAAGTCTGAATAGTAACAGAAGGCTTTGTCTGATTCATTACCCTTACAAGATTCTGAAGAGATTCTACTACATTTGATCAGGCTGCAATACTGTTTGAGGCTTCTTCCATATGTACTATATTTACACAGACTCTTTTTCAAAGGAATTTTCTGTGGTGGAACAAGGATTGACCCAAGATTGAAGCTTCTTCCAAATTTATTACATTCATGATCTCTCAGCTTATTAGGAACTTTCCTTTGGGTGACTGTTACTTGTACAGAATCATTCTCGTGGCTGTCCTGCTGTTCCTCAAACTTGACACGGTATTCCCAGGCATCTCCTGACCTGTGGCCCTGGGGACTAATACTTGTAAGACTTTGCAGGGACAGCTCTTCTACAGGCATGCCTAGCTTTGGAGCTAATTCCTTGGCTTCAAGATTAGTCTCCCAATCTGGAAGAAAAAAATATAACATATATAGTTTATTCTTCTGAAAGAAAGAAAAATTATGTAGTCTCTATCAAGGAGAATCCTCTTCAAACTGGAAAGAATAGGGAAAAAAAACATTAAAATCCTAGATTTACATGGTACTTCAAATTCCAGTTTCATATAGATAGTCATGTTGCCTTATCTTTCTCCTCACAAACTAGTAATAAATGAAGGAAAGTTTTTAACCATTACATTTTATAAGAAACCGAGACCCAGAACAGGGGAATGGTTTGACCAAGAATCACTGACAAAGAAAAGCTAGATATGGAGCCCCATTCTTCTCAATCCTACTCTAGTGCTCTATTACATGGCATTGCCTCTAAAACATCAACAGGAAACTGAAGCTCAAAGTTGGTGAGGAAGAGGAAATAAGGTACACAAAGCCCTTGTAAATTAGGTCAAGTATCTAGGTGCAAAGAAATACCACCACAGGGAATGAAAGAACCTATGGATGTGACTGAGGAACCTCTGCTGATAATCTCTGACAAATCATAGGGGACAGGATTGCCAGATTGGAAATGGACAAATGTCTCACTTCTGAAACAAAAAAAGCATATTTATGGAAAATTCAACTGATTTCATACTTTAATACACACCTTAAGGAGTTAGGAACAAATAGAAGAACCAGTGAAAGAGGCAGAAAAGGAGTAGAGAGGTAGGAATATTGGGAAAGCATGATACTTCTCAGGCCAAAGAACAATTAGGAAGCTGTTGGTGTACTTGGAGATAGTGCATTAGAGGGATCAAGTAGAAGCACTGAGGACAGGTTTTTTTTAGAATTAGAGAGAATTGGGCATATTTCTGAAAGAACCAATGGAAAGAGAAAGATTGAAGGTTTTTGAGAGAGAAGAGGTAGGATGATTTCAGGAACAAGGCAGGAAGGGATGGAGTCATGAGTGATGAATTCAAGCAAAGATTTATAGGGCAGAAGGTAAAGGGCGTCAGCCTTTACCTCAGTCACTTCAGCCTCTCTCCCCTGAAACCCAACAATCATATTTGCTGCTTTCTGTTACATGCTGGCACTCTTGCTCATTACCAAGCTCATCTTCTTTGTTATCTGGTACATTCTAGCACTGGATTCTAGCACTGAAATTCTAGTACTCAATCCTCCTGAACTTCCAGAATATCTCATCCACACTTTCTTCTGCATCATGTTGCTCTGTGTAGTACTGTGAGTTACTATATGGTCTTAGTATATAGTACTGGGTCTCAATATACCACTCTTGATATATGAGTAGAGCAGTGATGAATAAACCAGGACTTCATGAACCTACAACTATCATGAATGCAGGTATTCTAGCAGGTGACAGAAAGAAGGATGGTGCAAATTAGCTTGTTACTTATCATTTTTTTTTTACTACCTTAATGGCAAGATTTATGTTTTGGTGAACTCTTAAGATAAGCAACAGACTGAGTTCATTTAAGTGCACACGAAAGTAACAGTGAAAAAGGAGTCTATCCAACAAAAATCTGTTTCCAAAATATAAAGGAATATAACTAGTTACTTAAAAAAAAGATTCCTTATTTTTAAATCATTTCCACACTTTTTATTTGTGGAAAGATTGTTTTCATATGTTATGCTTGGACAAAGAAATTACAAAGAATTATGTATAAATGAATACAAAAGAATTATCGCTAGTATTGACAGGTTTGAACTTGTGCTCTTTAAAGAATAGCCATAATTTTCCAAATAACTGTATTAATTATTTGACTATCCTTAGTCCATTGGAGGTTTTTGTTTAAAGAGTTTGTAAATAGCTTATTTTGGTTTTTTTGGTATACCTACTATTTATAAATTAGCTGTAGAGATTAAATGCTTTAGAAGGACCAAAAACTCTGTATATGTGACCTTGAGAGAAGCTTCCTTTGTTTCTTCATTTATTATGTAGAAGATTACATGGATATATTTGCAAAAAATAAAGACAGTGGAATTTTTTTCTTAACATTTGATATTAGCCCTATATATTATATGACCAAGTTAATTTACCATAATAGTTTCATAAAATTTATATACTTTATTCTTAAACATAAGTCAACCTATTAACAATACATACTAAATTATCTTTGAAGGAATGCATTTAAAGTTATTTTAAATGTTTTTATTTGTAGAAATCACTTAGTAAGAAATTCAGTATTCTAATTATTTTTACAGTCCGGTGATAAGGAATATACTTTTTTTTTTTTGCTTATCCATTACTTAATGAAGTAAATTAATGGCAAAAAAAAAAAGGACGCAGCCTTTTTGTTCTTCCTCATGATCCCCACTCCCTCTGGCTTTAGCCCAGCTCATGCCTTCAGCCTTAGAACTCTCTACCTCTATATTGTTGCAATATTATTCTTCTTTCCAGGTCCAACTCAGGTGCCATCTCCTTTATGAGGCCTTCCTTGATTCCTGAAAATGAAATGATCTTGCCCTCCTCAAATCTGATAAAGGATATTCTTAAGGCCTTTTAAGCTATACCTTAGATGTTCAGATCAGAAAATAAGAAAGAACATTATGTAACCACCCAGCTGTTCCTCAGTACAACTCAACAGAAGTCTAAAATTAAGACTTCTTTTCATTGCATTGTTTTAAAGACTGCAAATAGCTACTTAACACTGCATAAACTACAACACAATAAAGGTATATTAATTTTTTTAAAAAACAAAAGATAAGGAAAAATAGAAGAGGCTATCAAAAGCTGAGAAATGAAAGAGGCAAGTTGAGGTAGTCACTGTTAGAAGGCATATAAGGTCTGTGAAGCAGATAAGGTCATCTGCTTTAATTCCAAAGGGTGTATTCTGAGGTTTAAAGAGAGAAAAGGCTTAGAAAAATCACTGCAGGGAATGGAATTGAAAAGAAGTCCACAAAAATAAGCAGAAAGATTTGTTAGGTTCCAAGGGTGGGGAACTATGGCCTCGAGGTCATATGTGGCCCTCTAGGTCCTCAAGTGCAGCTGTTTGACTGAATCCAAAACTTCACAGAACAAATCCCCTTAATAAAAGGATTTGTGCTGTAAAACCTGGACTCAATCAAAAGGACCTAAAGGGCCACATGTGACCTCGAGACCACAGGTTCCCCACCCCTGGTAAGCAAAAATAAGGTTTCAATATAAGGTTATGTATCAAATGGATGAAATCAGCTCAACTTTGTGAATCCTCCAGTGACCCTTAGCAGGCTGAGAACAGAAGTAAAAAGAAAATACCTAGAAAAGTCAGGGTTAATCCAGACTTCAGGTTTAACAAGCTGAAACACTTAGAAGACTGAGGGTGGGAGGGCAGCGGCTAGGAGAAGGAAAGGTTCTAGGGCAGTGGCTAATTGTCTTTAAAAGGAGCCAAATGGAGAGGGTCAAAGCAAGATGCAAAGGAAAATGATGCCGGTCTGGAGATAAAGACCTAAGGAATAAGAATGAGTCAAGGGACTGCAGGGCTCAATGAATATGAGGATCAGGTTTAGTGGGAATTAATGAAATGGAAAATTGGAAAGGTAAGGAGGTTTGTGGCCAGAAAGTGAAATGACAAAGTTTAGGCTCTCAACAATTAAATGAGTTGAAAAGCTTGAAGGAATGGTCATGATGGCTGGCAACTGAAATTAGTGGTAGTTGCTGGCATGAAGGAATTACAGTCACTGCGTTGGAAGGAATAAGACACTGGATGGAGGAGGGGAGAAGACTGGGCTTAGTGCTAAAATCATTCATTCAACAGGAATTCATTAAGTGCCTGGACTAGATACTGAAGATTCTATCCTCAAGGAGGATAGAATTCCATCTGGGGAAATAACCTCAGCATCTAAAAGATAGAAAATACCTTTTTCTAGAAATAGAAAAATGGAGGCAAAGACAAGGCCCCATGACTGGGGATAGGGGAGGCCTCCCAAAAAAAGATTTGCAGAAGGAAGTGCCTGAGTAATGATCTGAAGGCAGCTGGGGATCCCATGGGGCAAAGAAGAAAAGGCAATATACACCAGGAATTGGGGGCCACCTGTGTAAAAGCAGGGTGGTAGGAGCCATACCAGCCTGAAGGGCTGTTGGGATGAAGTCAGGGGGCAGCAAGGATGGGCTGAAACCCAACTGGGAAAGACTGTAACAGACATTTCACAGACCCTGTCCTGGCAGTCTGGTGAAGTCTAGGTACCCCTTTTAATGTTTTTAAATAAACTGAAGGAAACAGTGAATTTCAACTAGAGGTTAGGACAAATAAAGAGGTGATTTTTTTTCTGATCTAAATTCACAGATCCCTGGAAATCTAGCCATGGACTTCTCTGAGATGGAAGTATCCCAGGGCATATCAATGCCCTAAAAATCCCATAAGGGCTGTGGGAAAACAGGCCCACTAATTATTTTTGGTGAAACTGTCTTTAACTATTTTAACATCTGTCTGCCTCAGTTTCCTCATTTATAAAATGGGGGAAAGAACAGCACCTACCTCCCAGAGTTATTGCAAAGATCAAATAAGACAGCATTTGTAAAGTACCTAACACAGTGCAGTTACACAGTAGATACCATAGAAATGATAGTTATTATTAAGAATAAGATTTTGCAAACTGTATCCGCAGTGCCTAGCACACAGTAAGCACTTCAGTAAATGTGTTTTCATTCTTCACTTCTCATTTGAAGGTCTCAGGGATGTTGGGTCTGAGAAGACTTCACAGTTGTCTTCAAGCATTTGAAAGAACATCAGAGAGAGATTAAGATTGAGATAAAGATGCTGGGAGGAAGGGCGAGGTCCAATACAAAGACAAATTTACTACCAATTAAAAGTGTTTAAAAGAGAAATGGAAGAAAAGGATGGAGGTAGGGGGAGAAGTACAGAGGAGATAAGGCGGGAAAGTAAGGCATTCCCACGTAGTGGAGTGCTCTGGATGATCCCTTGCTGAGTATGCTGAAGAAAGGCATCCTTTTCCAGTACACTCCTAACTCTAGGGTTCTAAATAGAGATTTCCAGAAAGTCAGTAAAAGTCTGACCTGGAAAGCAGATGAGTGGTCAGGAATGGATATTTGGCTTGGGAATCATGAGCAGAGAAAAACAAGAAAATGTTATGAATCCATGAGCTTCTGAAAAAATAGAGAGCACAGGACAGAGCTCTCAGGGGCGACAGACAACTTGGATGATGCTTTGTCTTATAGGTCATCAGAAATACTGGTCGATTTTATTCTCTTCAAGTTTCTTCTTTTAAAAAGTATTCTTTTTTTATGAGAGATAGCTGTCTGCGTGTGGGAATTGGAGAAATCTAGGCAATATGAAATCAAAAGATACAAACAAAAATCAATTTTTTGAAAAATCATAACGTTGTAATGTCCAACCAGGAAACGAAGCAAAGATGCACAAGGACATTAAGACTGAGATAAGACCCTTGGATTTAGTCTGAAGGTGGTCGAGACCTTCAAGAGCAATTTAAGGGTTGTGCTGGAGCAGAAGTCAATCTGGAGGACTGAGAAGAGAACAGGACTTAAAGGAGGGAACAAGCATTTCTCAAGCACCAGCTATGCGTCAGGAACTGTTCTAAGCACTTTAATAATATTACCTCATTTGAGAAAGCAGAAACAGTGGATAGAGGCACTATGTTTGTAAATCTGGCAGTAAAATGATGAGAAACTGGCTGGCACTTGGAAGAGAAGCTGAGGCAAGGAAGAAAAAAAAGGTTGCTCTAAGCACAGGAAGCAAGGGAATCACTAAGGATGCCAGAGAGGCCCCATCACTGACCCAAAGCAAAGGGGCAAAGGTTAGTTGGAGAGAGAAGAGAAACCTCTGCTTCTGAGCCAGGGACCCAAGTCAGTCAGAGTTTAGATCAGTCCATTTCCCAAATGGCCATCCAAGTTTTTGTTTGCAATTACTCAACATTATCTGGTTTTGACTTTCTTACCTGCCCAGATGCTTCTTGGGATTTCTCTCTCCACTGTCCATGGCTCTTCTCCTCCCTCTAAATGAGAGATCACAAGAAGTTTGAAAACTGAAAGCTCTGCTCGTGGAGAAAGAAATAGAAGATATTTGCTCATGCTTCAGTCAAAGGCATCTCGGAATTCGGTCCTACACTTTTCATTAAGGAATAGAGGTCATGTTAGGAAGGCAAACAAGAGTGTAGAAAGACCCCTTGGATGTTCAGTATTGTGTTTCCAGAAAGTGTGGGGGAACAAGTCACAAATAGGGTCAGAGCTGGGAAGTTCACTTATCCATCTCCTGAGTAAGAATATAGAATCTTCTCAGAGAAACACAGGGAACCAAGAAAAATTCCACATCAGGACATCTGCAAATGACAGAGAAGGTCTAGCCTCAAGAACTACATCATGAATTTACCATTCTCTAATTTTATTCATAAAACAACTTTTCACCGGGGAACAAAGGAAAGAATCCCCTAGTATCCAAAAGAAAAGAGGAGTATCAAGTCTCCCCCTCCACACACATGATCCAAAGCTCAGCTAAACATCTTCGAGTATCCCAGGCTGCTTGATAACAGAAAAAGTTGAGAAGTCAAAAATGGGAGACAGTCACAAGAGCTTACCTAGAAAAATGAGGTTTCTGTAGTTCTCTAGCATCACGTCCCTGTACAGCTGTCTCTGAGTAGGGTTCAACTGTCTCCATTCATCCTCAGTGAAATCCACGGCCACATCCTTGAACGTTACTGATTTCTAAAACACCAAAGTCACTTGTGTTCACTCCGGAGTCACTGTACCAAGAATCAGAAGGTCATAAAAGACACAAGTGATCCAGTCCTGGCTCCCTCTGAGCGATGGAAACCTGTCCCACCACACCATTCTTGGGACTCCAAGTAGGGAGGGGTTGACTTTCAAGCTCAAGTTCCCAGAATCACCCAAAATTGCCCAGTACAGACTCACAGAACCTGAAAAGTGGGAAGAATGTCCTTCCTCATCCTCCCTAAGTTCCTTTTGCCAGTGCAGCACATTCCAGTTGTAAATAGGGGCTCAACCTTTGTGCATCCTAGACCTCTTTTTCAGAATGATACAGCTATGTACATAAAATAAAGTGCTTCAGATTACAATGGAAACTAATTATATAGAAATAGTTACCAAACAATTTTTTAAAAATTCATAGATCCCAGGTCAAGAACCCTGCAAGGAATTTACACAGGGTACTGAGAAGTCAAATAAATGATTTGCCTGGAGCCTTCAAGTCAGCTTAGCAAGCATAAAAATTCTTTCTTAAGAATTTTTTTAAATTTTAAAACATTTTCAAATTTCCATTTTGTTTCCTTTGTGGGTCTGGAGTCTCTCCTTCCCCACTCCCCATCCTCAAAGGGAGGAGCCATTCTTCACAAAGGGCAAACAGAAAAAACCATGTCTCTATATCGTGCATTGGACAGGATTTGTGTGGCCAACACCAAGTGAACTGGAATCCAGAAAAAAAGCAGGGGAGACTGAGAGAAGGGAGAGGAAGCTGGAGAGGCAAGGTCATAATGAGGGCAAAGGACAAGCATGGTGGGCATCAGGGAGAAGAGAGGTAAAAGGACAAGAATATGGTCAGAAAAGGACATTTCCAGTGTCAGGGTCTTAAAAGTAGAGTGGTTTGGGGTGGTGGTGAGGTGTGAGTGGGATGTAAGTAGAAAGAGAGGTTAGAATGGAGGAACTAAACAGACTGAGGATAAGGAGTCATTAATGTACTAAAGTCAGTGATGATGATGAAAACAGCATGGCAAAGACTGAGCCAAGGGCCAAAGACACAGAAAAACAAGAACATGGGCAGGAAGGCAGTCGACAGTGGTGACAAGGACCTGGACAGCATGATGGCCTGTGATAGATCATAGATTTAGAGTGGAGAGAGACCATAAAGCTCATCTAGCACAAATGTCTCGGGGTTTTTTTTACAAACCTGGAAACTGAGGCCAAGAGAGGTTGTGCCCAAGGTCACATAGGCAAAAGGTGGCACAGCTGGAGCCTGAACCCAGGCCACTTCCCCCTGGGCCTTAGTACCTACATGGCACAAACACCACGGGCAAAAGGGACCAATTCAAATTGAAATCCATACCCTGGCCATTTCCTTGGCCTCCCATCCCACAAGCTCAGAATCAGCACAACGAAAACAGAGTAAAAGTAAGGGGTTTGGAGGTGGAAGAGCTGGGTTCAAATCACACTATTTTTGTGACTTTGAGCAAACCACTTAAAACACTCTAGACTTGTTAACTCATCTATAAAATACACAGCTGGATAATATACTCTCCAAAGTCCTTTCTAAGTTTAAATCTAGGCTCCTCTATTCCTGAAACCTTCCACATCTTCTGATCTTTCACATAATTAAGAAATTATCTAGCAAATAGTAAATAATTAATATGAAAGTTGTAATTATAAAGTGGTACACAGGTGTAAGTAGTAATGTCAATGGCACAGTGGAGAAAGCACTGGGACTCGAGTGCAAATTCAGCCTCAGACACTTAGTAGCTCTTGTACCCTAAGTAAGTTACTTCACCTCTGCCTCAGCTTCCTCACCTGTAAAATGGGGATCATAATAGCACCTACCTCTCAGGGTTGGCCTGGCACATAAGTAAGCACAATATAAATGTCAGCTATTATTTTAAAATACAATATATAAGGGAACATTCTGGGGGGACTCAATCTCACTCACTGATTTCAGAAGCCAGCACTGTTGCCTCACCCCTCCAGAGCACCCTCACCCAGATGTCCATTTTCTCTTCTCCCTCCCAAGGCTCAAGAGCAGCCGTTACCTTGTTAAGTGTTATCATCTCTCTAACTGGGACCTTCACTTGGGGATCTGAACGTGTCACCACCAGGAAGTGAGTCTTGTCCACTCCAGTTCAATACCTGTACATTTTAAGGTATACATCAGAGTCAAGATGAGGCACCCAGGAGCCCGAGTCCCACAACCCAACACCCTTCAGAAACTGTCAAGACCTAAGACTATGGATAGATGAGTTCCATTCTACAGCATAAACAGAAACTCTGGAAGATGCAGCCGATAAAAATACGTATGTCCACAGAAATACACGAACACTGCCTTCCTTCTCATTGCCTCTCCTTCCTCAGCCTGGAAAGATTAAACAGACACTGAAGAGTCTGTTAGATGCTGGAGGCATGAACAAGGGACCTGAGCTAAATTAGGAAGCAAAAGTTCCAAAACTACACTTATTTGTTGAACTTCAAACTGAACATCCTTCAAAGAAAAATATATGAAAATAATTGTGTCCATGACAGAAATTGGAGTGATTGAAATGTCAGTTAAATAGTGATTTCTGGCAAACATTTGGTCCTTTGCCAGAGAAGCTGCAGTAACTTTGAATTCCCAAAGGAACCAGGAGAGGGTCGAGGAGGACAAGGAGTCAAATTAACTGCTACATGCACAGCTGTATGTATGTGTGCATGCATGCACCAGTGGGGAGGGGCTGGAATTCCCAGACTGAGGACACTGTTGCTGCCATTACCCTCTCCACCCTCTTCAGTCTCTTCTCTGTTTATCATCAGCTCACCGACATGCTCAGCTTTCAGCCCTTCTTTGGTCCTACAAGCCCTGCTGAAACTATCTTTTATTTCAGAATCAAGACAGGGAGCAAACAGATCTAGGTGTGTTCAGAACAGGTATTCCCTAAAGTAGAGGTGTTTAAGGTTTTCTGACAGAGAAGCCATAGGATCCTTTCCCTGTTTTTTAATGCATAAAATAAAAAGAGCATCAATCCCTGAAAGTTATAAAAAAATTTTAAGCAAGTTTATAAACCCTTTTAATGCCTCCTCTACCTCCTTTGCACAAGACGATACTGACCTTCTGTGTCTCTGCCCAGGCAGAGTAGGGTCAGGCAAGGATAGGAGCAAAAGAGACTTGGAGAACAGGGTAATGTTGAAAGGGAAGAATTAGGGTGTGGGAACTGGGGCTGGAAAGGTTAATCTGACAAGGGGGCATATGAAACTCAGAGCTAGATGAGGGGCAGTTTGTGTGTAAGAAGGCTGGAAAATCTGAATTTGGAGCTGGGAGGATGAAAACAAGGCTCAAAGCTAAGGGATTCTCAAGGGTCCTGAGGACTGGCTCAAAGCTGAGAGTAAAGAGCAGATAAATTGATGGTGAGAGGTGTGGAAGGGGTTCTGAGCTAGAGAGGGATAAAGAGAGGATGAGACCCAAAGCAGGAGAGAACCAGGGTCCACAGACTCAGAGTTTAGTACAGGAGAAACAAAGGGGATGATGAGGGGGCTTCAAACTAATGGTGAGGAAGAGGCTGAGCTAACTGATGATGGAGGATTAAGAAGAGAGTTCAGAGCCAATGATGGTTGGGGAGGAATAGAGGGCTCAGAGCTAATGATGGAAGGGTGAGAAGGGGGCTCAGAGCTAATGATGGTTGGGGAGGAATAGGGAGTTCAGAACCAATGATGGTTGGGGAGGAATAGGGGGCTCAGAGCTAATGATGGTGAGGGAAGAATAGGGGGCTCAGAGCTAATGATGGAGGGGTGAGAAGGGGGCTCAGAGCCAGTGATGGCTGGGGAGGAATAGGGGGCTCAGAGCTAATGACGGAAGGGTGAGAAGGGGACCCAGAGTCAATGATGGTTGGGAATAGGGGGCTCAGAGCTAATGATGGAGGGGTGAGATGGGGACTCAGAGCTAATGATGGTTGGGGAGGAATAGGGGGTTCAGAGTCAGTGATGGTTGGGGAGGAATAGGGGGCTCAGAGCTAATGATGGTTGGGGAAGAATAGGGGGCTCAGAGCTAATGATGGAGGGGTGAGATGGGGACTCAGAGCTAATGATGGTTGGGGAGGAATAGGGGGTTCAGAGTCAATGATGGTTGGGGAGGAATAGGGGGCTCAGAGCTAATGATGGTTGGGGAAGAATAGGGGGCTCAGAGCTAATGATGGAGGGGTGAGAAGGGGGTTCAGAGCCAATGATGGTTGGGGAGGAATAGGGGGCTCAGAGCTAATGATGGTTGGGGAGGAATAGGGGGTTCAGAGCCAATGATGGTTGGGGAGGAATGGGGGCTCAGAGCCAATGATGGTTGGGGAGGAATAGGGGGCTCAGAGCTAATGATGGTTGGGGAGGAATAGGGGGTTCAGAGCCAATGATGGTTGGGGAGGAATAGGGGGTTCAGAGCCAATGATGGTTGGGGAGGAATAGGGGGCTCAGAGCTAATGATGGTTGGGGAGGAATAGGGGGTTCAGAGCCAATGATGGTTGGGGAGGAATGGGGGGCTCAGAGCTAATGATGGTTGGGGAGGAATAGGGGGCTCAGAGCTAATGATGGAGGGGTGAGAAGGGGACTCAGAGCTAATGATGGTTGGGGAGGAATAGGGGGCTCAGAGCCAATGATGGTTGGGGAGGAATAGGGGGTTCAGAGCCAATGATGGTTGGGGAGGAATAGGGGGCTCAGAGCCAATGATGGTTGGGGAGGAATAGGGGGCTCAGAGCTAATGATGGTTGGGGAGGAATAGGGGGCTCAGAGCCAATGATGGTTGGGGAGGAATAGGGGGCTCAGAGCTAATGATGGTTGGGGAGGAATAGGGGGTTCAGAGCCAATGATGGTTGGGGAGGAATAGGGGGTTCAGAGCCAATGATGGTTGGGGAGGAATAGGGGGCTCAGAGCTAATGATGGTTGGGGAGGAATAGGGGGTTCAGAGCCAATGATGGTTGGGGAGGAATGGGGGGCTCAGAGCTAATGATGGTTGGGGAGGAATAGGGGGCTCAGAGCTAATGATGGAGGGGTGAGAAGGGGACTCAGAGCTAATGATGGTTGGGGAGGAATAGGGAGTTCAGAGCCAATGATGGTTGGGGAGGAATGGGGGGCTCAGAGCTAATGATGGAGGGGTGAGAAGGGGACTCAGAGCTAATGATGGTTGGGGAGGAATAGGGGGTTCAGAGCTAATGATGGTTGGGGAGGAATAGGGGGCTCAGAGCTAATGATGGAGGGGTGACAAGGGGACTCAGAGCTAATGATGGTTGGGGAGGAATAGGGGGTTCAGAGCCAATGATGGTTGGGGAGGAATAGGGGGCTCAGAGCTAATGATGGTTGGGGAGGAATAGGGGGTTCAGAGCCAATGATGGTTGGGGAGGAATGGGGGGCTCAGAGCTAATGATGGTTGGGGAGGAATAGGGGGTTCAGAGCCAATGATGGTTGGGGAGGAATGGGGGGCTCAGAGCTAATGATGGTTAGGGAAGGATAGGGGGCTCAGAGCTAATGATGAAGGGGTGAGAAGGGGGCTCAGAGATGGTGAAAGGGAGGGAGCGGGATAAGGAAGGAGTTCAAAATTAATGGTGTTAAGGGGGCTTAGAGCTGCTGATGGAGGGGTCAGAAGGAAGCTCAGCACTAGTGATGGAGGAGTCAGGAGGAGGCTCAGTGCTGATGATGGAGGAGTCAGGAGGAGACTCAGAGCTGATGATGGAGGAGTCGGGAGGAGGCTCAGAGTTGATGATGGAGGAGTCAGGAGGAGGCTCTGAGCTGACGATGGAGGAGTCAGAAGGAAGCTCAGAGATGACAGAGGAGTCAGAAGGTGGCTCAGAGGTGATGATGGAGGAGTCAGAGAGAGGCTCAGAGCTGATGACGGAGGAGTCAGAAGGAGGCTTAGAGCTTACGAGGGAGGAGTCGGGAGGAGGAGGCTCGGAGATGATGTTGGAGAAATCAGGAGAAAGATGAGAGCTAATGGAGTCAGGAGGAGAAGGCTCAGCCCTGGTGATGGAGGAGTCAGGAGGAGAAGGGGGCTGAGCCCTGGTGATGGACGAGTCAGGAGGAGGAGGCTGAACCATGATGTCAAGAGGAGGGCTAGGCTTTAGGATGGGGGTCTCAAATCTGATGATAGGGGGGATGGGACATGAAGGCTGAACGATAACGATGGTGGGGGGAGAAGGAAGGTCTGAACTGGCCGTGGAGGGGGCGGTAGGATGGGGCTCAGCCTTGAGAAAAGGCGGGTGAAGTTGGGTCTCGGGCTTGATGATGGAAGGAGTATGAGGAGGATCTTCAGCCTTGATAATAGAGGGGTAAGTAATAGGCTCCGCCCTGGGGACAGGGGGAGCACGGGGTGGGGTCAGAACACTGATCCAGTAGGGCCGAGCTGCGATGGCAGCTAAGTTCTTAGAATCTTGGCTGGGGTGCTTGAGGAGGGTCCTCAAGGTTGGTGGTTTGGCTCGAGGAGGGGGCTGGGAGCTACCCCTTAAATTGCCAATGGCGGGCGGTCGTGGAGAGGGATCCTGGATGGCCTGTGGGTGGGGAGGGGGCTCCCGCTGGAACCCAGCCTTGAGGAGGGCCCGAGGGTGCGGACGGGACTCCACCGGGGCCTTGGGGGTGGTGACGGCCTCAGGGCTCCCAGGGGACTCTGAGTCCTCGGGGGCGGGGGAAGGAGGGGGCTCCGGGCTGCCCCCGGGGCTGGGCAGACGTAAGGGGGCCTTGGAGGGCAGCACACCCACGATGGCGGGCAGGCTGGGAGGGGGTTGCTGCTCATCGATGACGGTGGGCTTGATGACCGGGTCGGAACCCACCACCATGGGAGGCTTGGCCGGAGGGTTGGGGGGCACGGTGCTGGGCGGCGGGGGCGGGGACCCGCCCGAGATCACGATGGGGGGCCGGGGCGGGTTCTCCGCCAGCACGATGGAGGGCCAGGTCTGCAGCCTGGCGGAGGTGGGGGGAAGGGCCCGGGGCTGCGCCGGGAGCTCGGCCCGGAGTAAGAGGGGCTGCTGCGCCCGGGGCACGCAGGTGGTGGCGGCGGGGTGGCAGGACTGGGGCTGGGGGCAGAAGATGAAGGGGCGGGTCGGGGGCTCGTTGCAGAAGATGGGGGGCGGCGGGGGGACAGCGGAGTTGAAGAGCAGAGGGGGGGTGGGAGACCGCCTTGGGGATGAGCACGATGGGAGGAGGGGCCGGCGGCCCGGGCGGCCGCAGCTTCTTGTCCGCCATGGCCGCGCGTCGCCCGCACCGTTACGGACTGCGGGAGGGAGGGGCGCGCGGGCGGGCTCGGGCTCAGGGTCGGGCTCAGGGTCAGGGCGGGGTCAGCGAATACCTGGCTAAAGAGCCCCGGGCCGGCCCGAACACCTGGGAGCCGCCTCCTCCGCCGCCAGGGCCTCCTCCGGAAATGGGCCCGGAGGAGGGGCACTGCGCCTGCGCGAAGGTCATGCTAAGACTACAATTCCCAGAAGTCTTCGCTTCCCGCAGGCCAATCGCCGTTGGGTCCTTTCCCACCCCCTTCCGCTTAACGGGCGTTTCCATAGCAACTGCTTCAGCTTCGCCCGCCCCACCGCGCTGTGCCTCCTGGGCGAAAAGGGAGCTGAGGTCGTGGAGGCGGAGGCTCTGGGGGCTTCAGTTTCTCCATCTGTGTGGTGTTTGGGCCAGCGAATCTCTCAAACCCATTCTGTCTGCCCGTGGGAAGAGGCTCGGCGTTCAGCAGCAGCCTCAGACACTTGCCAACCGTGGCTTTGCCACCCGTAAAGGCTGGATCTCACGAGGACGATGGCGTTTCTGATTTCGTATCCCCAGAACACCCCTTATGCATAGAGTGGGATCAGGACCAGGGCCTGTGATTTCTTGGGGGGCGGGAGGGAGGGAGGAAGCTTCCGGGTAATCAGGGCTGGCAACGCAGGCTCGCGACCCCTCCCTACCTAGTCAAATAACTTTCTTGGCTCGTATTTTGCTCAAATAACATTAATAATATTACACTTTTATAACATAAATCTAAAACTAGAATAACAGGTACATATTTATTGGGAAACAAACATTACCTGTTTTCCCATACGTGATATCAAAACCAGTCAGGGAGCTGTCACTTAAAGCAAATAGGGGTTAATTTTATTAGTTTAAAAAAGAAGACAAATCAGCTTGTCCCAGCCCTCCTTCTGTACTCACGTGGCCCAATTACAGCAGGGGGTGCTGTCAAGTCAAAGTGGGAAAACGTCAACGGGTTTTACATTTTGCACTGTTTATTTTGTAACACTGTGTTTGCTACAGTGTTGTCGTGGCCAGGAATCCAGTTTAAAAGCAAAGTCAGTTCTGTATTCAGCATGGTCTGAGATGGAATTGGCCGTGTTCCATCCCTTTCGGTAACTTAAAAAAGCAATGACCATAAGAATAATAATGTAAAAATAATTACCGTAATAATTAATCGTATAAAACAATTGCCACAATGACATTCATGATAAAGCGATAATTAATCATAATAATGCTTTTCACGGCAAAGTATCTCAAAATGTGAAGTTATTAATGATACTGCTATTTTTATATTCTACTCCAAGGAATAATCACTACCAATGTTTTGGCTGTTATAACAGCTACAGCAGAAAACTTCCATTTGACACAAGTGAAAGGAAGGGAGATTTTAATTGTTTTGCTAAAACAATTTTGTTAAACTTGATTAACTAAAAAAGTTTTTGTTTTATCCACTGCTAGACTTGTTCCACTTGTGGTCTCTTCAAACTGAAGCTTGACCTCTTCAGAACCAGTATCAAGGAGATTCATATTGGAACAAGGCTCAGCCTCCATGTCAAAGACGCGTCTGTGTCAAAGACAGGGAAGGACGCATCGCTACAACCACTTCCCACACGGAACAACATCAGTAGTCAGTCCTTTGCATGCTCAGGGACCAGATTACTAGTTTTGATCTCAGCACCAAAGTTAACACTTTAATGACAAAAAAAAAAAAAAGTCATTAACCCCTTTTTTTCAGATGGAGTAAGGGTAAATGTATTATATGTGTCTATGGGAAGTCAATTCATAATCTACTTAAGAAATATCTGGGTAAACTAAAATGAAGATTACTTCTGTAGAGTGGTCAAGTAGTTAATAAGCAGGTCTTTATTTTTTATTTTATTAGTGCATACATTTTTAATGAAAAACAGCAAAACAATATATCATCCATAATTCTAGATTGTACATAAATTCAATCACTTGCTCTTTCTAGGTCACAATATGAATTTGACAACCTTGTCTTGATTTATTTAGAGTACTCATTATTTCAGAAACTTTTGCCCAATATGTAAGAGAGGGAGACTTTTGGTACAAAATGAATACTATCCATCTTTATTCATATTACTGAGAAAAACAAGAATTAATTCTTGTGATTCAAGTACTATTTGGTGTACTTTGGCATGAGAAAACCAGATAAAAGTTCCCTATGCTTTGCCTTCATATCATCACACAATTTTGCAAAGAGCTTTCCTTTTGGTGGGCTAATTTGTATAAATAAGTTGATTAGTCTTGTAATAATCTGAAAACATGTAGACTCTACTTATTTCTCCAGCCAAGTTATTGCATGAGGAGCACTTTCAATCTATTATTTGTAGACCTACCTTTGACCTTAACATTAATTGAAATCTTTCAGTGCAGGATCTAATATGATCCCACTATATTATATCATCTTTACTTTTAAAAAACCTGTCAATTATACTGAAAACATCTTTGAATCTAGCATTGGCATCAACAGGTTTGCAACATAACAAATCACTAACATCACTTTCTTTTTTGAAATGTTATTATTATCTTTTTTAAAATTTTCATACTAGCCATGTTGCAAAAGAAAACACATACATGCACATACACACAAAAAGAAAAATGAAGGAAATAAAAACATGCTTCAATCTGCCATCAGAATCTGAGTTCTCTCTCCAGAGGAAGGTAGAATTTTTTTTTTTTTTATCATGGGTGCCTTGGATCATTGTCTTGATCAGAGGAGGTAAGTCTTTCACAGCTGATTGTCCTCCCAATACTATTGTCACTGTGTACAATGTTCTGGTTCTGCTCACTTCACTTTGCATCAGTTCATATAATTCTTCCCAGGTTTTTCTGAAACTATAACCCTTGTCACTTCTTATAACATAACATAAAATCATATACCACAACTTGTTCAGCCATTCCCTAATTGATGGGCACCCCTCAATTTCTAATTTTTTGCTACCGCAAAAAGAACTTCTACAGATATTTTTGTATATATAAGTTCTTTCCCTTTTTCTTTTGGGATATAGACCTAGTAGTGGTATTGCTGTGTCAAAGGGTATGCATAGTTTTATAATCCTTTGGGCATAGTTCCAAATTGTTCTCCATAATGTTTGGACCAGTTCACAAGTCCACCAACAGCACATTAGTGTCTCAATTTTTCCATGTCCTCTCCAGCCTTTGTCATTTTCTTTTTCTGTCATGTTAGCCAATCTGATAGATGTGAGGTGGCACCTGACATTTGTTTTAATTTGCATGTTTCTAATCAATAGTGATTTAGATAATTTTTTCATGTGACTATTGACAGCTTTGATTTCTTCTTATGAAAACTGCCTATTCATATCCTTTGACCATTTATCAATTAATGTTGCTTCTGCTGCTGTCTTAACTAGTTTATTCCATTTATTTTTTTCTCATTTTCAAATAATAACATAGTTTTGATACTGCTTTATAATGTAGCTTGTGGTCTGAAAATGTTATGTCTCCTTCGTATATACTCTTTTATTCCTTCAGATTCTAGACTTTTTGTTCTTCCAAATGAATTTTGTCAATAATGTGTCTAGTTCTGAAAAGTAGATCCTCAGTAACTTGATTGGAACAGCATTAAATCTTTACATTAATAAAGAGTTTATTGGCATGATTCAGCCATTAGCAGTCATCATCTCCCTAATTCTTCAAGTCTCCCTTTATTTCTAAGAAAAGTGCTTTATAGTTCTATTTATACAAATTGTGTGTGTGTTAATAAGCTAGTTATTAATGGAGTTTTTCTTATTACTGTTTCCTCCTGGTTTTTGTCAGCATAGTATGATGATTTTTCAGCATTTATTTTGGATCCTGCACCTTGCAAAGTGCTGTTAATCATCTCAGATTTTTTTATTTGCTAATTCTCTGGGATTTTCTAAGTACATCGTGACACACATAGTTTAATTCCTCTGTTAATATTTATACCTTTGATTTTGCTCTCTTGTCTAATTTCTATAGCCAGCATTTTGAGAACTATATCAAATGCTATTTGGGAGAGGGGCTATGGGACTATGCTTTCTTTCCCTGTTTTTGCCCTGGGAACAACTTATAAAGGACTTTTCCCTTAAAAACAGCTTTAGATGTTGGTTCTAAATGCATGATTTTGATAATAATAAGGAAAGACCCTTCCATTTCTGTGCTTTGCAGAGCTTTTCCACATAAAGGAGTGCTGTATTTTCTCAAAAGCTTTTTCTGTGTTTATGGATAAAATCATGTGGTTTTATTATCTTTGTTCATATGATTAGGTATACTAATTTTCCCTAATGTTAAATCTTTTATCTCTGGTGTGAATCCATTTTGATGATGTTGTGAATTATTTTCATGATGTATTTCTGTAGTCTCCTTGAATTTTACATGGATATTCGTTAGTAAGATTAGTATGTGATTTTTCTTTCTTTGCATTGTCCCCCCCTTTGTTTAGGTGTCAAGATCATATTTATTTCATTAAAGGAGTTCAGTAGGGTGTCTATTTTGTATCTGCTTTTGAGACTAATTTTGTATCATAGATATCATCTGTGTTTATCTAAGTCACTGACAAAAAAAATGTTGGAGAAAACCTGGTCCAGGTAGACCTGGAGGCTTACTTCCAGGTTGATATTGTTCCATTAATGAGCATTCTGTTCTTGAAATTAATCCTGTTCTGAATTCACCTAACTACACTCACATTGCCCACCCCTCTGTCTTTTCCATGAGAATATTATAAAAGATTCTGTCAAATGTGGGGGGAAGTGGGACCAGCCATTTCCCCTACACCAGAGGAAACAGACAGAAGCTTGACTCCCACTTGAAGAGCAGTCCCATTGGTTCTTCTGGTTTATCCAATGTCACAAGAATGCCCTACTCAGCATTTTCATGCTTGATTTTCCTTTGCTGACTCAGGCAACAAAGTTTGACTAGAGATCATTGGAGTAAGCATGGCCTAATAGGATGCTGGGTTTGGAACTAGGAGAGGGGAAGGGAAGGGATTATGTGAAGCGCTATGCTTAAGAGCTTTACAAATATCTCATTTGAAACTCACAGCAACCTTGGGGGGTGGGTACACTTATTATCTGTATTTTGCCTTCGGAGAAACTGAAGCAAAGAGAGGTTAAGTGATTTACCCAAGGTTGCTCAGCTAATCCATGTCTGAGGTCCTTAAATCTTCCTGACTCTAGGTTTATGATCTGTGTGTTTGTCCTTCGTTGCCAAAGAAGACCATACCATCAGAGAAATGATGACATGCCTTGTACTTGACTTTGTTTTGGGGGAGGGCTGTGCAGGTTACCAGTCTCACTTCTCCTCCAGAGCCATCTGAATCCAGTGACCAGATATTCATCAGAATGACTGGAGACAACCCAGGATGAGGCAATTGGGGTTAAGTGACTTGCCTAAGGTCACACAGCTAGTGAGTGTCAAGTATCTGAGGTGAGATTTGAACTCAGGTCCTTTTGACTCCTGCACTGGTGCTCTATCCACTGCACCACCTAGCTGCCCCCAGGTTTGTGATCTGTTGCCTATCAGACTGCCTATCAGATACCTTAGGAAGAACTGGATTCAAATCCCCATTCTGACATTTACAGGATGTATGGCCCTAGGCAAGTCATGTTCCCCTCCCCAAGCCTCAGTTTCTTCTTCTGTAATAGGTGATTGGATTGATGGCCTCTAAGATCCCTTCTAGCTATAAACCTATGATTTATGAATTATAAAGACACACACTCATACACACACACTATATTCTGAATCTATAGAGTAATCAGGAAAAATGCCACAGGATTAGGAAAGCAGGGAGTGGAGCCTTAGAGCCAGCCTGGGTCTCTCTTGAACTCCAGTCCTGCAACATTAACTGCCTGGAGGACACCTCAAACTCAGCTTGTGCAGAACAGAACTCATTCTCTCTCCCCCCAAAAGTCAAGTTTTTCTGAACTTTCCTGCCAGCTGACCAGAGATGCCTCCTGTCCTCCATTCTCTGACCTTTATGATGAGCTCAGTGTTATTTTTGCCTCCCCACTGCTTCACCCCACCATCTACCCCTTTGCTAAATGTTTGTCCCTTTTGATCTCTGTAACATCTCCTCAACCTGGCTTTTTTTCATGAAGCCACCACCTTACTTTATAGTCCCTTCTTGCATCTTGCCTGAACTGTGGTAATTGCCTGCTGATTGGTCTCCCTGTACTGAGTCTCTCTCCTCCCCAGTCTATCAAAGCTCTGGTTTTCTTTAAACCTTTAAAAGCCTTCTCCCAACTTATCTTACCAGCCTTGTTATACAGGGCATCCCAGAAGTCTTAGTGCGGCTTTAAGCTCATAGGTCAGAACTGTTCCTGCTTCACCTTCCCACCTTCTATGGTGGTGTCATACAGACCCTTTTGTTTTCCCTCACGTGAGGTTCTCCCATCTCTCATCACCATGTCTTTACACTTGTATTGCCTCATGCCTGGAATGTACAACTCTCTTACCTTCACCTCATAAACACCCTTAGTTCTTTCAAAACTTAGCTCAGACACCACCTTGAACATGACAACTTTTCTGATTCTGCCTCCCTGCCCCTAATCCCCAAGTCCATGCCCCACTTCTAAATACCTTGTATTTAACAGTTTTGCATTTATTGTATATTTATATATCCCTCAATACAATGTAAATTACTTGAAAGTGGGGTTCATTTTTTTATCTTTGAACCCCTAGCACCTACTATACCTGCATATGATAAGTGCTTAATAAATGCTTGTGGCTTACTTGATCTCTGCCTTCAGAGGGTAGAATAAAAACAAGTGTATAGCTACCAGGAAGCAGATTTCAGCTCAGTTTAAAGTCAGTGCTTTGATTAAGCACTTACTGAATACCAAGCACTGTGCTAAGTGTTGGAGATACAAAAGAACTTTAAAACAGAGTTATCCAAAAGTGGATTCCTCAAGGAAACAATCAACTCCTTATCCCTGTCCTAGGGGATGGAGTAGTAGGGGGTTCCCATGTGAATGGAAGTTTGGAATTGGTGCCATTCAAGGCCTCTTCCAATTTTGAGCTTCCATGATTGTCCTATGAATTCTACCCTCAATACTATGGCCCTTCTCTCAACATTGGGGCACTTGGTGCCTTGTACTTTAGACCTGGGCTAACTGCTGTTTTATATTTTCTCATTTATTTCATGGATAAAAGTCTCCTTCCAAGACATAGCTGTTCCTCCAAGGCATGGCCCATATACCTTGGTCTCTCCCAGAGGTGCAGCAACTCCAGGAACATGTAGTGTTGTTGGGACATCAGTATGTCAAAGACTTGGCCTAGAAAAAGAATGTGTTTGGCATTTCAGGTGTCATTGACATTCAAGGATGTGGCTTTGGACTTTACCCAGGAGGAGTGGGGGTACCTGGACCCTGCTCAAAGGACATGATGCTGGAGAACTACCAGAACCTGGTCTCGTTGGGTAAGAGCAGCTTCCCTTAACACCCAGAATCACTTCCTGTGTTTATGTCTGTTTATTCAAATTGTGAAGAGGTTTGAGATCTCTAAAGGACTGAGGTGAATCTGGGCTTTAGGCTTCAGGAATCATAAAGAGGAGCTCAGCTTTAGAGTATCCTGTGATTCACAAAGGACTTTTTTTACAGCATCTCTGGGGGACTAGCACTATAAGCAAACTGTTCTCTGGTTTGTGGGTTTAGATGATTGACCGTTGACCTCCACAGCCAAGGCATGGTGGAGCTGGGACGTGACCAGAGGCCCTGGATTTAAGCCCAGTATTCTTTTCACTATACCATACTTTGATACTTTTGGGCCATAGAACATGGGTGCTTCTATTCCTTCCAGATGAAATATGATCGATATCAAATTGTGAGCAGTTTAATTTGCTGCACAGGTAAGTATATTTTTCTCATCTCATCCCTAGGATAGTTGATCATGACCAGAGTAAACATCCCAGACCTTTTTCTTTCCCCCTGAGCAGGGTGCCAAGTTTTCAAACCAGACATCATCTCCCAGTTGGAGCAAGGGAAAGAGCCCTGGATGGTACAGGCAGAAATCCTAAGAGGCAGCTGTCCAGGTAAGTGAATGAACTAGTTCAGTGGGACTCATGGTTGGTAGGAGAGGGTGAAATCTCTCTCCTCAGCCTTTGGAGAAGCTCCAGGGGTTTGGCAGGAGCTCCCTCCCTTCATTTGCCTTCACCTCTTCAAGCTTCCATTCAGCCTAGGGATCATTTCTCCAGCTTTCCTGTTGTTATGAGCATTTGGGCTGTGCTTGAACACTTTCACTGATCAGTACTTTAGTGCTTTCTGAGATAATCTGTGCTCATTTTAGAAAGGTAAAATTCAGGACTGAAAAACTGCTCCCTCTGTCTTTTCCTACATTACTTCTTGGGTTTTCCTTTGGACAAAGTAAGTATATAACTCACTCATCAAATACTGGAAAAACACTTTTCTTCACATCTAAGTTTTTTAAAACCTTTTTCTTTCCTCTGGACTCACAGTAAAAGGGGACCCTCCGTCTTCCTAAAGAGCATTCTTTCCTGTTATTCTGGATTCCATTCCTTTCAACATTTTCCAAGACCTTCATCCATGTCTTCCATGGAATACACCTTCCACTCCTCTTTAACACTTTCATTTCTGGGTCATCTCCAGTCATCCTGATGAATATCTGGTCACTGGATTCAGATGACTCTGGAGAAGAAGTGAGTCTGGTGACCTGCACAGTCCTCCCTCACTCAAAACAAAGTCAAGTCCAAGTCATGACATCATTTCTCTGATGGCATGTTCTTTTTTGGCAACGAAGGATGAATACACAGTGTTACATCCTAAACCCTGTAGTCACTTCTGTCCCATTCTCCCTTATCTGGACATCATAAGATTTAGAGCTTGTGGTTCAATTCCCTCCTTTCCCAAGAATGTTGTTATATGTGTGAAAAAAACTGACCTGCAGAGACTAGGTTTCTTGTTCAAGGCCACTCAAGTTGTCAGTGATAATGTTCTTTCTTCCCCTTTCCTGTTCTTTTAACAAAAAGACAACTGTCTTCTGCACTTGTTTTTATAAGTTTCATTCTTCCATTCTCATCACAAGAGTTTCCTTTGTTCCCTTATAGGGAATAGCACACATTTGACATGTTTTATTTCTTTTAGACTTCAAGATTAGGCCTGAAACCAAGGAGTCAAATCCACAGCCAAAAGTTTCTGAAGAAGAATCTTCCCAGGCTGCCATTGAAACAGTCTTAAAGGTCAAGTTAGGAGAAGCCAAGAAATATGTTGATCAGTTAGAAAGGAGACCTCGAGTAAAATATTTGAGTCAGATGATTATTACTCACAAGAAAGACACTCATTGTAAAGAATATGGAATAAAATTTTGCCTGACCCCAGTCCCTGTTACAGAGCCAACTCTTGCTGAAAAATCCCATAATAAAGATAAAAGTGCAAAGAGCTTTTGTCCAACCCCAGTCCCTGCTACAGAACAGACTATTCCTAAAGAATCTCATAAAAGAGATGAAAGTGGGAAAAGCTTTTATCTAACCTCAGTCCATGTTACAGAACCAATTATTCCTGAAGAATCCTATAATAGAGATAAAAGCAGAAAGAGTTCCAAGCCTTCTTCACAAGTCAAAAATAAAAAAAAAAATTCTTCAAGCAAGACACTCTATGAGTTTAATGAATGTGAGAAAACTTTTGTCCAATATGCACAGTATACTCAACATCAGAGAATTCATTCTGGAGAGAAACCATATAAATGTGATGAATGTGGGAAAGCCTTCAGCCAGAGTCCATGCTTTACCTGACATCAGAGAATTCATACTGTAGAGAAACCATATGAATGTAAAGTATGCAAAAAAATCTTTCAGTTGCATTTTTCTCCCTTACTCAGCATCATAGAATTCATACTAGTGAAAGACCCTATGAATGCAATGAATGGTAAAGCTTTCAGTGACAGCCCATCACTTACTAAACATCAAAGAATTCATACTGAAGAAAAACCTTATAAATGCAATGAGTGCGAGAAAGTCTTTAGCCGATATTCAAAACTTATTCAACATCAGAGAGTTCATGCTGGAGAGAAACCCTATGAGTGCCATGAATGTGGAAAAGCCTTCAGGTGGAGCAACTACTTTAGTGAACATCAGAGAATTCATAGTGGAGAAAAACCATATGAATGACCTGAATGTGGAAAATCCTTCAGACAAAGCAGAGATCTTGGTCAACATCAGAGAATTCATACTGGGAAGAAGCCATATGAATGTATCGAATGTGGGAAAACTTTCAGATGGGGTACACACCTTACTGAACATCAAAGAATTCATACTGGAGAGAGACCTTATGAATGCAACACATGTGGGAAAACCTTCAGGCAAAGTGGACAGCTTACTAAACATCAGAGAATTCATAATGGAGAGAAAACTTATGAATGTAATGAATGTGGGAAAACTTTCAACCAGAGCATATGCCTTACTTGACATCAAATAGTTCATACTGGACAAAAACCCTACAGATGTAAAGAATGTGGAAGATCTTTCAGTTTTATTTCCTTCCTCACTCAACATCAGAAAATTCAGACAGGTAAGATATCTTAGAACTGTAATGAATGTGAGAAAGACTTCATAATGAATTCAGTCCTTATTCAGAATCAGAGAATTCATACCTCAAAAAATTCCCGTGAATATGGGGAAGCCTTTAGTTGGAATAAATATCTTACTAAATACCAACGAATCCATATTAGAGAGGAAATTATAGGAATATATGAAGGTAACGAATGTGGGAAAGCCTCCAACTAGAGCATATGCAAGATAGCAGGGAATTCATTTTGGCAAGTATTTAAGTTTTTGCTTATAACACTGAGCCCCTTTGAATAGCAGCCGTGTCCAGCATGTATCCATCTTCTGTTAAAAATAAATCTTGCCACTGAGTATCCCCTGAGCCCCTTTGAATAGCAGCCGTGTCCAGCATGTATCCATCTTCTGTTAAAAAAAAATCTTGCCACTGAGTATCCCCTGACTACAAAATAACCTGTTGTTCAATTGTTACTTGAATTCATGAATTGTTTCAGATTTCTCTTAACTCTTGGGTTCTTCCAAATATTTCATTCTTGTCCTGGGCTCTATTCTTGCTTGCCTGATGCTCTGTATTTGAAACCTGACCTTCACCTGCATTTCTTCTATTTCCATCGGCATCATGGTTCCTTTGACTCATCAATTTGACATTTAGTCTTTTATTTGGACTCTTTTTTGCTACCTCTGTGCCCACTTCCATCATCCTGTTCCCTCACTTATATGATGAAAAGCTGCCCCTCATTTATTGCTTATTTTCTAACTAATATTTGTTCAGTATTGACTGACTTGTCATGGAATTTTCATATTCCTATGTAGCCTGAGGGTTTGGAGAACCTTGATTCTTCCATCCATATTGAAGATCTGACTGATAAAGTTACAGAATTTCTTGCTTAGTCACTTTTTATGAGCCTGTTTTTCCAGAAGTTTACATCTAGTGGTGTAAAGGTGAGCTTCCTTTCATGAAGTCACCTATGAGAAATCTCCTTTATTACAGGGAAAATTGTGTTGTTTTTAAGAGCATTCAATTAGGAGCATTCAGTTCTTAAGATCATTAGCCTCTCAGGCTAATCTCCTACCTGACATAGAAGATACACCTCTAGGAGAGTAGTAGAGTACTGATTAATGTTGTTGGATCATTTATTTTTGCCCTTAGCCAACACATCTCTTTAAATGAACTAACTCAGTTTGACCAATTAATGGAGAAGTTGATAGCATCCATCTGGTTTGAGCTGACTTTGATGAAATTGGTAACCAGCACTTCAAGATCATCCTTCAATGCCTACACATTAAGGGCTGCCTCTTGACCTGGACTGACCTTACCTTCATGCTTTTCATATTGACCTCTCACTCCTACCATTCCCATCACACTTTACTGGGAATGGTCCCCACAGTTCCCTTGAGGAGAAGTACCTGACCGTGATTGACAACCTGAAATATGTGTATGTGGATGTGTGTGTGTATGTGTGTGTGTACATATTTGTGTATTGTGTGGGGGAAAGGAGCTGGGAAGGATTGTCAGCAAAACTGCTTGGGCTCTTCCAGAGCCTCCCACAAGTTTAAGTCAAGTCTATTCTACAAATTTCCATGTAGAACTAGTCTTCTAAACTCTGGGATCTAGACAGTGGTCATAGTGTACTTTAATAGATTTCAACCACAATACATTTATATATATATATATATATATATAATATATATGAGAGAAACTAAGATATATATTTTATTGGCTACTTAAGTGGAATTTTGTTTCAAAATTTAGTGTGTAAATAATATTTGTATATGGGGAGTTTGATGGGAATATGGAATCCAGAAATCCTTTCAACTCATATATGTGTAAAGAAAAGAATTCAAAGTGAATTATAACTTTCCCCAAATCCCAGTATTGAGAAGCCTGACTTGAAGATCAGGAAGTTCCAAGATGTTAGTTTGCATGGCCCAAATTGACAGGTACTTCTCATTAAGACAGAAAAAGGAGAGTAAAAGGTGAGGTGGGGAAAAGAATGATAAACACTTGACCAACCCTTCTCTTTCCCAAATATATTAGAGGTCACATTCTTCATACCCAATCTCATTCCAACATATGTATGCTTCTCCATTAGCATGACTGCTGGGGATCTAGAGATGCATGAGGAGGGTGCTAAAAGTACAGCCCATGGACCAGAGGCCACCTGGTATGCAAATACTGCTAGCTATCCTTGACCTACTTACTCCCAAGTTTCTAATATAGCTACCCCAGAATCACCAAAGAGGCTCTTTTTTTCCTTGGGTGGATCTCTTTCCTATCTAGGTCTGTCCCAGCTTCCATCAACACCATGTCTTGGCACAAACTTTGCATCAGCAAGAATCTCCATGATGGCAAAGCTGTGGTCACAACCATGCCAGCCAGTGATACATGTGCTCCTTCAGCTACACTGTTCACAATTCTTCTCATTTCTTCAGCAAGTTCCTAGCTTAGGTAAATATGTTTCTCACATTCTAGCCTTTCAATCCCCTAAATGATCAGGAAAAAGTTGGCCTTAGAATTTCTTACTTAGTAGGTTTGATCAGTTATTGAATTTATGAAGAAAAAAGAACCCCCTACTCTTTTAAAGATTTCTCTCCAGTCAGTCAGTAATTTAAAGGTCTGGTCAAAGCAGAAACCACCAGTGCCCTGGATCTTTAAACAAGGGCAGGGCTCAATCTTTGATTATTCTGACTTGTTCTAATCAATAGCAGGACTTCTTTTGGGAAGAGAAGACAACTAGAGCATCAACCTGTTCGTGTGCTCCATGGGTGTGGGTAAGGATAAATTCATGAAGCAGATACATCCTTCTTTGTTCTGATTTACTGGATTGGGAACAGGCCTAGGACTTGGACTGATAACCCCATGTCCCCTAGTCTCAATAAGACTAGCGTGCTTAATGGGAAGGAGCCTTAAAAGCTAGATAGGGATCATTCCCACTGGTCCCCCTAAGAATGAACAAGGCAACTAAACCTAGGTTTGCATTTCTAACAAGCAGATCACTGCCATGTAGGCAACTAATGGGTAGGAGAAATTGCAGTTGGGGACAACTGATAGTCTTCCCTCGTGCCCTCTCCTTCCCTGAAAGATTGAGCTCATGGGGTCTGTTTCCTGCTGTAGTGACTCAAGCTTCTTGATTATCATGTTAGTATGAAATAAACTCAAGGGATCACAGGTTTGGTGCTGAAACGGACTTTATCTAGTTCACCCCCTTCATTTTACAGACCTAAGTAAAATGTCCTGGAGCAGCTAAGTGGCTTGCCTACCATCATCCCCCTAGTAGTAAGTAGCATAACCAGGACTTAAACCACATCCTCAGACTCCAAACCTGGTACATTTTCCACCATGCTGCTCTTGAGTATCCAAGATATCTGCGCTCCCTTGCTCAGATCCTTACCACTTTCCTGGAGGTGAATATGCTCACATTAAAAAAAAAATTTTAATGTTAATATTTTAGTATTTATCATCTTTTCCTGATACATTATTGTGCTTTATTATGACTTTTTTAATTTTTGAAGAAGAAATGAGGAAAAGGAAGGATAATGAAGCTAGAAAGGGGCAGAGATGAGGTAAGAGGAAATCCAGCAATTGGGAGGTCATATAGTACCTAAAGTAGTTTTAGCTGAAGGGGAGAGAATGTTGGAGGAGTTTAAAGCATTAATAGAAACATGGTGGGAGCTTTATGAAAGCACCTGAGATAAAAGTGAGGTAGACTAGGAATGATGAATAGGGTGAGAAATAGATGAAATAAACACAAGACCAGCCAGAAAGTGCAAGTGAGCCCATAGGAACCATCCCCAAGGATGTCCAAGGATGTCATGCCTTTTGACTTGCCTGGCCTAAATGTAGGCCCCATAGAACATGAGTGACTTCCTTCATTGTATCCCAGTTAACTGGATCTTCTAGTCATAGACTTAGAGCCTGAAGTTTGCTTAGAGGTCACCTAGGCCAGTACCCTCATTTTATAAATCAGGTTATGTCATCTCCAAGGTCACAAAATTAGTAAATTCCAGAGCAGAGTGTGATCCCAAGGCCTCTTAACTTCAAGTGAAATGCTCCTTCTACACTGTTGTCATTGTTTATGTCATCTAGAGGTGAAGGAGGTCTTGAGTCTGGTTTTTCTCAGCATGGATAATCAGTGCTGGGTGAGCAGGACTTTCATTCAACACTCTGTGGTATGGAAAGCTACCTGAGTTCAATTCAAAATCAGTGCTTTGGAGCACCTCCATGGTAAGAGAGAATGAGAAGACTGAGTAGCTACTTATGAAATGTTGTTTGTCCTTTGTTCTTGAAGAGGACCATGACATCAGGAAGGTGAGGCCACGGCATGCAAGTGAACTGGATTTAAGTGAGGGAGGGGGCTCCTCCACATTTGTACAAAGTTCTCACATTCTCGCCATCTGAGTCTACTCAAACTTGACTTCTTGGTAACCTTATTCTCTTGCTTGAACTTCAAATAACCAACAGGAATATGGATGAGCATGGCAATTTCTTTCTCTAGAAGAGTCAATTTTCTGTTTCATATTCTTTCTCTCCTTTCTCATCTCCCACTCACTGAGAAAGCAAGAAAGCAAAAAACCATTGTAAATTTGTATAGTCATGTAAAACCAATTTCTGCTTAAGTCATGTCCATTTTTTTCAAAAAGGTCAGCAATTTTTACATTTACCTAAATGTATCAGACATGAAATATCAGAAATAAAGCAAAAGATAAACAGCTGCAACTAAGAGCTTTATAAAAGGACTTGTAAGCCGGTATCTAAAGAAAATTGAAAAAGGTCAGCATTATTATTCAACAAGATAAAACAATTTCAAGTTATAGACCATCATCAAAACGTCCTTAATACTTGTTTTTTTGAAAATTTAACTTTTTTCTTAGCTTCAGTTAATTTTATATGTATTTGAAATTGAGTTAAAATTGGGAGTGGGGGGTGAGAAAAACTCTTCCAAAAGCATGATTAGAAGTAATGAAAATATTTTCATCAGAATCTAATTAATAATTGGAAAAATGAAAAATTCAAAATAAAACTAAGACCTGTTTCCCCTGATAACTGTAGATATTTTAATGACATGTTTTGTGCAAACATTTTATAACATTTACACATTTCATCTCCAAGTAAATTCATAGACATCTCAAAAACCTCCCCCAGAAATGGTCAGGAATTGGAATTGATTGCTGACTTAGTTGACAAGTCTGTATTTGAATGTTTTCTTCTATAAAGATTATAGAAATAACAATGAGAATAGGCCTGGTGGCCCCAGAAGAGAGCCTGCTCATTGCTGGTGAGGTTTTACACAGCAGAAATGAAGCTCAGGGCATTTTTGGTGGGGAGTGGGGATCTTTGGTTGAAGGAGGAGGTAGACTAGTCATGTGGAAGGGGAAGGGAACACTATATCAAAGTTTTCATCATTGCTGATACTTTTTGTTTTTATACCTCCTTTGTTTCTTAGAATAGCTAGCCCTGATGGAGCACTTTCAGGTTGGAAGAATGCTTTATATATGATCTCATTCAGTCCTCACAACAGCCTTTGGAAGTATGTGCTAATGTTATTTTCATTTCCCAGATGAGAAAACAGGTTGAGAGATTCAGGACTTTCTCAGGGTTACACAGCTAATTCATTTTGAAAGCAGGATCTGAACTCAGGTTTTCTTGATTCCAGTTCCAGAACTCTTAGTTGCCTAGGTCATAGATCTAGAGTCAGAGAGGACTTTAGATACCTTCTAATCCAACCTCTTAACTTCACTAATGGGGAAACTGAGGGTTACAGAGCTTTAAGTGACTTACCCTGATGATACAGGCTTGTTGGACTCCCTGTCCAGAAGTCTAAAGGCTCTAAAATGCCAAGTTCCATGTAGGTGTGGGTCAAGAAATCCAGGCTCTGCCAACTCTACCATTGAGTGCCAAGGGGTGGCCGACTCACAACACACCTTTACCTTCTGGTGGAGTCTGATGGGCTGTGCCTACCTCATGCACTTTCTATGGTGGGGAAAAAAGTGTGGTTCATATCCAACAGCTATATTGTACATCGAGCACCTGTATGGGAGCCTCAGATCCTATTATCCACTTGGGTGAAGCTTAGGCATAAACCAGGCCCAAGCTTTATTTTATAACTTTTCCCAGAGTAAAACTTTTAAGGGGACAAGGAACAAAAAGAAAGAAACAAATTCTCTTGGATTCAAGCCCCCAGGATCAAACCTAATCTGTGTGAGACCAAATTTGGAAGGGGAGTGGAAATGGGAGGAAATGGGCCCTGGGACATGGGCACCATGTTGAATGAATGAATATTGAAGCAGTATCAGTCTCTGTCTTCTTGATGAGATGCCAAGGGGCATCCTCCCAAACTGGAGAGAGCTTCCCCAAGGTTCCATCTAGGGAAGGGCATGACTGTCCTGCTAGCTTGTAAAGAGCTCATAAACTCTCAAGATAAAGAACTACCCAATACTCCTGGCTGCCCTTCCACCCCTTACACATTGACTCCTCTGTATGGCATTCAAAGCCCTTAAACCTGCCTTCAGCCTCTCTTGCTGGGTGCTTCCCATTAGCCACACTCTAAGCAAACTTGCCTTTCCCCTTACATAGTGCTCCTGTGCCTCTACATTCCTCATGTTTGGAATGCCCTCCTCCCCTCTGCCTCCTGGAAGCCCTAGCTCCCTCCAAGGCTCAGCTCAGAGGCCTCCCTCCCTGAATCCCAAAAGGTTTAAGCATGCTAAAAGGATGAGCAAATCTAACAAGATGAAAAAATTTAAAAGACAAATGAAGATAAAATTTTAAGAGATAAAAGTCTTACACCTGGGTTCAAAAAACAAGGATCGAGACTGCATCTGGTGAGGAAATCTTCCATTGATGTAGTGCTTTCCCTGAAATTTATTGTCTTATCTCCTGAATCAAACAGAAGATCCTCACCTGACTTTGAAAGCCCTGGATCCATGACCCCTTCCTTTCCAGCCTCTTCATGCCGCACACCCTTCAAGCCAGTGACACTGCCATATCTCATCTCCTAACTGAGTATTTTCACTGACTGCCTCCCATACCTGGAATTCTCTCCCTCTTCATCTCCAGGTTTCCCTGACTTCCTCCAAATATCCACTAAAGTCCTCCCTAATCTCAGTGCCTTCCCTCTGAGATCACTTCCAATTTACCCTGTCTATATCTTGTTTGTACAAATTTGTTTGCATTTTGTCTCCCCATTAAACCATGAGCTCTTTGAGAGCAAGGACTGTCTTTTGTCTTTCTTCATATGTCCTGTGCTCAGGACAGTACTTGGTAGACAGTAGGCCTTAATAAATGCTCGACTTAGAGAAGATCTTTTAGGGCACTGAGAGGTTTAAGTAATTTGTCCAGGGTCATTCAACCAGGATCTGTTAGAGGCATGACTTGAACCCAGATCATCCTAGCCTCAAGGTCAACTCTTTGTCCACTATTCCCTCAGAAAGTTGTGAAAAAAGAGAATGGAGGAAACAATAGTTTATTTTTGAAAGAGTGGCAGCCAAAAGAGCCTTATCTCAGGCTGCTACAAAACTAAATGGATGCCTGTTTCCAGTATCAAATGTATCCTGAGATCACACCACGTCTGGAATGTTGTGCTCTGTCCTTGACAAATCAGCCAAACAAAAAGTATTTATTTAGTATTTGCTATGTGTGAGGGACCAGAAATAGATATATTTTTAAGAATCCAGCCAGGGCAGGTTCAAAGAGGGAAGATCAGAATGAAGAGAGGCCTAGGGAAGGAGAAATGTGGTGTTTAACTCGTATAGTACTGGAGGTGAGCCGGATAAATGGGCTCTAGCAGCAGAGCCCACGTGCGTGCCCCAACAAGAGTCCATGCAGCACTGGCTACCATGTTAGACACTTAGAGATGTCACTCCCCACTGACCGCCATCAGTGAAGGATCAGGAGGCTCCCTGATTGTTCCATTCTTTCCACATCCCCTCAAATGCTGACTGTCCCCAGTTGTGTGAATGGCTGGTGAGAACCTGGTCTTTCTCGTCCTCATTGCTCTCAGTGATTCAGAGCATTTCATTCATCTCACTCCGTCCTTCCTGAATGACACCAGGGCTCGCGGTCCCATCTATCAGCCAGCACCGACACCGCAGTCACGGGTGTCTGTGGAAAGGGGGAAGCACCTAGCCAAACTAAGGAGAGGCAGGGCTGAACCTCCCTTGCCCTTTTCAATGACCCCGAGGCCCAGCCTGTAGGAGGTAGGGCTCGGAGTGGGGAACCCCCAAATAGCCTTCCTTGGGGGATGTGGCAGCAGCAAGGACAGGGATGAGCCCCACTCGCCCTGGGGCAACCTTTGGGACCCTTCTGAGGGCTCGGAGGTCGTGGGGGAAGAGCCTGCCTGGAACTCACCATTCCAGACACCTGTCTGGTGCTCTTCTCAGCGCCCTCTAGGGGCCTCTCAGGAGAGTGCAGTAACTCACTGGAAGTCACCTGGCACAGAAACCTTGGACTCCAAATGTGATGTCCCACCCTCTGTCCCCTTTGGTGTGGTTGTTGTCCTTCGTTCTCAAAGAGGACCAAAGTGACATCACCATGATAAAGTGAAATTTCAGTGTGTCCAACTGTGGCTGATCAGACCAATAAAATACAGGCTCAGAATCCTCTATCACAAGTTGGGCACAGACAGTCCGTGGGGATATTTGGGGTGGATACCCCAAATTTGCACATCCTTCGTTTACTTTGTGCTGTCTCAATTCTGCTTTGCTCATAGAGCACAGCACCCTTTCTGATGTGGGCACACCATACTGAGGGGTCCTGTGCCAGTGTCTCCCATGTTGCACAGTCAAATTCAAAGTTCTTGAGAGACCTTGAGAATGTCCTTGTATCTCTTCTTCTGACCATCATGCAATATCCTGCCCCATGTGAGTTCTCCATAAAATAGTCTTTCTGGCACGCGTACATTTTTGCATTTGAACAACGTGGTCAGCTCATTGGAGTTGCACTCTCTGAAGCATAGTTTGAATGCTTGGCAGCTCAGCTCAAGCAAGGACTTCAGTGTCTGGTACCTTATCCTGCCAGGTGATCCTCAGAATCTTCCTAAGTTAGTTCAAATGGAAGCAATTCAGTTTCCTGGCATAGCACTGGAAGATGGTCCATGTTTTGCAGGCATACAACAATGAGGTCAGCACAACAGCTCTGTAGACTTTCAGTCTGGTAGTCAGTCTAATACCTCTTCTTTCCCAAAACTTTTCTTTGGAGCCTCCCAAACACTGAACTAGCTCTAACAATGCATGCATCAACCTCATTTTCAATGTGTACATCCCTGAAAAGTATACTACCAAGGTAAACATTCAAAACTTCTCCATTTGTTGTAACCGATGATTCCACATGTGAGTGGTGTGGTGGTGGCTGATGGAGCATCTGTGTTTTCTTGGTGTTAATTATTAGGCCAAAATGAGCACAGGCAGCAGAAAATTGATCCATACTTTGCTGCATCTCAGCTTCAGAGGCTGCACTGAGTGCACAATCATCTGCAAACAGAAAATCATGCACTGACACTCCCTCCACTTTGGTCTTGGCTTGTAGCCTTTTCAAACTGAAGAACTTAACATCAGTATGGTAGTTGACCTTGATGCCGTGTTCATCCTCATTGAAAGCATTTGACAACAAGGCTGAAAACATCATGCTAAATAGCATGGGAGCAAGCACACAGCCCTGTTTCACTCCATTGGTGACTGGGAAGGCATGAGAGCATTGTCCCACTATCCAGAACCCGGGCAAACATGCCATTATGAAATCAATGTACAAGGCTGCTGAACTTCTCTGGGCAGCCAAATTTTGTCATAATTTTCCATAAGCCCTTATGACTAACAGTGACAAAGACCTGGTCAGATTTATAAATGTTCTGTACAGGCCTCTGTTCTGCTCCTGGCATTTCTCCTGGAGTTATTGGGCAGCAAACACTATATCAACCATTCCTCGGCCCTTTCGGAAGCCACACTGGCTCTCAGGTATATCACCATCTTCCAGGTGAAGGATCAGCCTATTAAGGAAGACTCTAACAAGAACTTTGCCAGCAATGACTAAGAGAGATCCCCCTGTGACTGTCACAGAACAATTTATTCCCTTTACCTTTATAGAGATGGACAATGGAGGCATCCTTGAACTCCTGGGGGATAATCTCCTCTTGCCATATAACCTGGAAAATTTTAGTCAGCTTTTGTATGAGCAATGGGCCCCCTACCTTGTAAATCTCAGCTGAAATAGAATCAGCACCAGGTGCTTTGCCACATGAAAAGAGCCTAATGACCCTCAAAACCTCTTCTTCAGCTGGAAGTTCAGCTAAGGAGGGATTGACTTCAACCTGAGGTAAATAGTCAATGGCCTCAGCATTGATTGATGATGGTGTGTTGAGAACACTATGGAAGTATTCAGCACATCTCTCTAGGATCTGTCGGTCGCCTAGTCTCTTTCCCCCCAGCTGCCTGTGGAAGCACCCACGGGGGTCCCACCCATTCGCCCCCTACCCGAGCAGGAGGGAGGGTTGCAGGTCCAGGGGCAGGGCAGGGGCAGGTAGGAAACCGGAGGGTTTGACGCCACGGAGCATGTGGCCCCCGTGCTTGGTGAGTGGGGGTCTCGGAGAGATGCTGGGGGGAGTGGGTCCTCTCCTGGGGTCTCCACAAGTGGTCATCTGTGACCCACAGGGAGATGAGGTGGGTGCGGGAAGCTGGGTCCACGGAACTGGATCACCATCATTACACTCGCCAGTGGCCCCTGACTCAGAATGGTCCCAGACCCAGTCCTTGCCCCGCCTTTGTTATCTTGGGGTCTGCGACGTTGTCTCCTCACGGCAGCCTCAGACATCTGGTCCTGTTGTTTTCCCGTAGAAGCTTCACTGAGATGCCTTTCCAAAAAAGTAGAGTCGAAAGGGGTCAGTTCTCTGTTAACACCCCCCACAACCCCAGGTTGTTCGTGTCAGAGGGAGAACTAGTTTGTCTTGCCAGCCTGTTCCCCTGATTTCCTCTTTCCCCACCCAGGATGTTAAAGACCCTAACCAGTTTATTCCACATCCATCTTGTAATAAGTCAGTAGAGGGAATTCTGTAATGGGGAAGCGAAGCACAGATCTCGCTTTCTGTATGTGACAGACAAATGTGACTGGCCAGTTCTGTCTCTGCGTAGTTGTGATGCCCCATAGGTTTTTGGTCCAAAACTAGCTTTTAGGGAATCATAAAAGCACTCTGGATTGTTACTATCAGTATAAAACTGAATTTAATCTGCCTTCTTACTGAGCCAGGAATCCTGCATCTCTCTAAGTTTTGCTTGTACTCTGCTTTTGATGGGGATGTGTTCAGGGAGGACCAGTACCTTTCGAGGGATGGGTGCCAAGCCCTTTTCAGGGCTCTTTCCACCTTTGGTGTCCACCTGTTCCACCAAACTCTCACTTTTGTAGGGTCAGAGGACAGAGTGGGTGCAGAATCTTTTCACTGTTGAAGTTCCACCACTTTGAGTGGAAGAAAGCTGAATTCTCTCCCTTTTCCCCATTTCCCTGCCCTCTCTTTAGATGGCTGAGCAGAGTCACTGTCTGCAGCTTACTGCAGTGATATGAAGAGGGGATGGTGTGCAACTGCTGACTCTCTATAGGAGGAGTGAAACCCCACAGTTGGGGGTCTCAGGCAAAAGGCAGGGGGCAGTTTGAACACCCTGCTGAAGTGTGAAGCCTGCTGGCTGAGGGTGCTACAAGCCATATGGAGCTACATGGAGCATCGTAAACCCTTCTTGTTCATTCAGAGCATGGCCACCTTTTGGTGGTCCCTTGTTTTCTTATCTTGTGGATTCACCCGCAGTTGCTCTTTATCTGATGCAAATTCTTCTTTAGGAGGTTTTTGAGTTAGTGGCAAGTAGAGATGGTGGCTTGTCTGCCATTTTGTTGGTCATGTGCCTCCCTCATGCATCTAAAGCTGTATAGTTCCTTCTGTATCCTTATAGACATACTTGGGTCTCCTCAATTCCTTAAAAAGAAAGTCTTGCTTTAACCCTTTTACTCCATCTAGCTGCTGTGCCATCTTTCTGCCCACTAAGGGATAAAAGTCTTAAAAATAATCTTCCTACTGTCTATTCTCCAACTCCTTGCAGATTGGCTGTTGTCCTTAATGTAATTCTGGAAGTGTCCTCAGAAGTTCACCAGTGATCTAATTGCCAAATCCATTGACCTTTTTCAGTCCTCAGTCTTTTTGAGCCCTCTATAGCATTTGATATTATGGATTATTACTTCCTTCCATGGAGGCAGCTGGTGGATCATTGGATAGCATGCTAGACCTGGAGTCAGGAAGAGCTGAGATCAAATTTAGCCTTAGACACTCTCTGACTGTGTGATCCTGGGCAAATCATTTACCCTCTGCCTATCCCACTGGAGAAGGAAATGGAAAACCAGTATCTTTGCCCACACAGGGCTGGAGATGAATGAAAAATGACTGAACAACAGCCCTGCTTTCCTTTGCTCTGTTCATCCTTTGTCTTCCTCAGATAACACACTTGGTTACTTCTCTTCCTGCCTTTCTAACAGTGTCTTCTTTGTCTCCTTCCTTGGCTTCTTATCCCTTCCCTAATTCCTTAAGATGAGTGTTCCCTTAGGTCCTATCTCTTTTTTGCTCTCTCCCTTAACAAGCTCTTTCATTCCCATGATCTCATCTAAAAGGATTGCACAGATGACATTGTCCTCCACCCATGCACCATGTTTATAGCTTTTTATCCTGGCATCTCCAATTCACACTTACACTTTTATACTTTTTCCTTTCAAATCTTCTTTTTACTTCTTTTTTTTAAATATAAATTTGTTTATTTAACTTTTTACATTCATTTTCACAAAATTTTGGGTTCCAAATTTTCTCCCCTTTTATCCCCTCCCCCCACCCCAATACACCAAGCATTTTAATTTTTCCTATCACCAATCTGCCCTCTCTTCTATCATCCCTCCCTTCTCTTGTCCCCATCTTCTCTTTTGTCCTGTAGGGCCAGATGACTTTCTATTCCCCATTAACTGTATTTCTTATTTCCTAGTAGCAAGAACAATACTCAACAGTTGTTCCTAAAACTTTGAGTTCCAAATTCTCCCCATCCCTCCTTCCCCACCCATTCCTTTTGGGAAGGCAGGCAATTCAATATAGGCCATATCTGTGTAGTTTTGCAAATGACTTCGATAACAGTCATGTTGTGTAAGACTAACTATATATCCCTCCATCCTATTCTGCCCCGCATTGTTTCTATTCTGTCTTTTGATCCTGTCCCTCCCCAAGTGTTGACTTCAAATTACTCCCTCCTCCCATTGCCCTCCCTTCCATCATCCCCCCCACCCTGCTTATCTCCTTCTCCCCCACTTTCCTGTACTGTAAGATAGGTTTTCATACCAAAATGAGTGTGCATTTTACTCCTTCCTTTAGTCGAATGTGATGAGGGTAAACTTCATGTTTTTCCTCAGCTCTCCTCTTTTTCCCTCCACTAAAAAGTCTCCTGCTTGCCTCTTGAATGAGAGATAATTTACCCCATTCCATTTCACCCTCTCTCCTCCCACTACATTTCTCTCTCACCATTTACCTCAATTTCTTTTAAGATATGGTCCCATTCTATTCAATTCACTCTGTTCGTTCTCTCTCTGTGTACGTGCATGTGTGTATGTGTGCATGCACACATGTACATGTATGTGTGCGTGTGTGTGTGTACATCTGTGTGTGGTCCCACCAACTACCCAGATACTGAAAAGTTTTAAGAGTTGCAAATATTGTCTTTCCATGTAGGAAGGTAAACAGTTCACCTTTGGTAAGTCCCTTATGATTTCTCTTTGCTGTTTACTTTTTCATGCTTCTTCTCATTCTTGTGTTTGAAAGTCACATTTTCTTTTCAGCTCTGGTCTTTTCATCAAGAATGCTTGAAAGTCCTCTGTTTCATTGAAAGACCATATTTTCCCCTGAAGTATTATACTAAGTTTTGCTGGGTAGGTGATTCTTGGTTTGAGTCCTAGTTCCTTTGACTTCTGGAATATCCTATTCCATGCCCTTTGATCCCTTAATGTAGAAGCTGCTAGATCTTGTGTTATTCTGATTGTATTTCCACAATACTGGAATTATTTCTTTCTAGCTGCTGGCAAGATTTTCTCCTTGACCTGGGAATTCTGAAATTTGGCCACAATGTTCCTAGGAGTTTCTCTTTTTGGATCTCTTTCAGGCAGTGATCGATGGATTCCTTCCATACTTATTTTGCCCTCTGTTTCTAGAATCTCAGGGCAGTTTTCCTTGATAATTTCATGAAAGATGATGTCTAGGCTCTGTTTTTGATCATGGCTTTCAGGTAGTCCCATAATTTTTAAATTGTCTCTCCTGGATCTATTTTCCAGGTCAGTTGTTTTTCCAATGAGATATTTCACATTATCTTCCATTTTTTTCATTCTTTTGGTTTTGTTTTATGATTTCTTGGTTTCTCAGAAAGTCATGAGACTCCATCTTTTCCATTCTAATTTTGAGAGAACTATTATCTTCAGTGAGCTTTTGAACCTCTTTTTCCATTTGGCTAATTCTGCTTTTGAAAGCATTCTTCTCCTCATTGGCTTTTTGAATCTCTTTTGCCAATTGAGTGAGCCTATTTTTCAAGGTGTTATTTTCTTCAGCATTTTTTTGGGTCTCCTTTACCAAGGTGTTGACCCTTTTTTCATGCTTTTCTTGCATCTCTCTCATTTCTCTTCCCAGTTTTTCTCCCACCTGTCTAACTTGATTTTCAAAATCCTTTTTGAGCTCTTCCATGGCCTGAGCCCACCGGACATCCACCTCAGATGTCTGGGATAGAGAGGCCCTGACCTCCACATCTTTCCCTGGTGGCAAGCATTGTACTTCCTCATCAGAAATGAAAGGAGGAAGGAACATCTCTTCCCCAAGAAAGTAGCTCTCTATGGTCTTATTTTGTTTCCTTTTTCTGGGCATTTTCCCAGCTAGTTACTTGACTTCTGAGATTCCTCTCCACCCCCGCCTATATCTGCCCAGGTAGTGCTTGGGGTCTGAGATTCAAATGCTGCTTCCCAGTCTCAGGGCTTTCCGTGGGGGGAGTGGCTGCTATTCAATGTGAGCTTAAGTTCTCATGCTCAGGTGAGGGCAGGGCCACCTCCCAGGCTCAGTTCCCTCAGGGGGTTTATGCAGAGACCTTCAGTAATGGATCTGAGGTCCTACCTCCTCTGGGAGTTCCGGGCCGCTGCTGCCTCCCCCACTGCCTCCTGAGGGGGCCTGAGTTATGGAGACACCCCACTACCCTCTCGGCCAGCCTGGAAGTCTCTCTCACTGACCTGTAGCACCTGTGGGTGGAGGGACCTTCGTGGCCGCCAGAAGATTCCGTCCCGGAAGCCTGCTCGGATCTGCTCCTCTCGGGCCGCGTGGCCAGGGCAGCTCAGGGGTGGGCTCTGCTGTCCGGAGCGTGACGGACCCCTGGGGATGGCTTTCCAGGGCTCTCTGGAACGGAAATCTCTTCCACTGTGTTTCTGCATGGCTTGCAGTGCTCCAGAATTTGTGGGGAGTTCTTTTTACAGGAAATTTCTGGGCTGTGGATTCGGAGCTAGCATACGTGAGTCTTTCTACTCCGCCATCTTGGCTCCTCTGCTTTTTACTTCTGATTTAACTCTGCTTTGCTGCTTCTCTCCTCTGGCATTTATCACTCAGTCATTTAGTCATTCAATCTCTCAGCCTTTTCCTCTCTCTTGTTTCTCATATTTAGACACCTGTTTGCTCCCTTCAGCTAATGGAAGCATTGTACAGAGAGGTCACTGTCAGTCTCCTCTTTTTACAATTAGGACTCAGAGAAGTACAGCCAGCCCTAGTTTGCGCAAATAGTAAGTAAAAGGCCTGAATGTGAATCCTAAGTCTCCCACTTACCGGCCCTGTGACACTGGACCAGTCTCCTGAACTCTCTGTTCCTGGTTCTTCATTTGTCAGATTAGGATGATAATACTTGCACAACTCCCCTCACAAAGGTGTTTTTACTAGTAAATGTCCACTCTGTCCTTGATGTAAACCAGCATTTACACCACTGCCAGGTTGGACTGTCACTTGTGGGATAAAAAGCAGAATGTTCTGCCCAGGCATATTTTCCAGCAGCACGGTCACCTCTGTCTTCACCTGAAGAGGCTCCATTCTAGTATTTGCCTTTTCAAGTTGGGTGTTCTCTCCTCGACCCTCTTGGCACACCTCTCCAAGCTCTCTTCCTTGGGACCTCATTCACCCACGTTTTGTCTGTCACCATGATACAGATGGCTCCTGTCTCTACCTCTGCAGACCAGCCTGTTCTGAGGCCTCAACCTGTAATATCTCCACAGCAGTGGCTCAGATGTTGCTCTGTGGCCTGTCAGCTTGGGATTGATCCTCTCCTGATTTTACTCCTTGGCATTGGTGGACCCCCTGTCTCTGGTTTTCCATGTTCACTTCTTTGTTCATTCCCTCTCCCTCATGGCCAGTCACTGAACCAGTCATGTCTGTTCTCCTTGACATCCCTTGGGCAGAGACCCAACCCCATGCATTGCCTTTACAGTACTCACAGGACTTTGCTCCCTCTTTTGCCAGTCCATTCTCATCATTGCCAATACTAATCTTTCTTTCTGTACAGTTATTCATTTGCTCAAAAATCTCCAGGAACTCCTTTTTGCCAAGTCATTATTCCTCGGTTGTGCCAGCCCTTCTTCCTGGCTTGTTTTCAGAGAACTGTCTTCTGTACACTGTCTTTTCTTGTGACACTGAATCTCCTCCTGACTACAGATCTCCTCCAAGGTCTTCCTGATCCCTCTCTTCACCTCACATAGCTGTTATTCTATTTTATTTTTCAAAACAATTCAAGACAATTTTTAGCATTAGTTTTTACAAGATTTTGAGATGCAGATTTTTCTCCCTCTTTCCCCTCCCCTCTTCCTAAAATGGCATGCAATTTGATATAGGTTATACATGTGCTATCCTGTAAGACATATTTCCATATTAGTAGCAGTTTTTTCATATCTCTGTATCATACTTAAATATTATTGTGCTTTACACTTAATTTGTGGTACAGTAGGTAGAGCAGCAGGCCCCAGGTCAGGAAAATGTAAGTTCAAAATCTGACCTCAGACTACTCAGACACTTACTAGCCATGCGACCCTGAGGAAGTCACTTCATCTTGTTTGCCTTAGCTTCCTCATCTATAAAATAAGCTAAAGAAGGAAAGGGCAAATCACTTTACCAGGGTCTTTGCTAAGAAAATCCCAAATGGGGTCACAAAGAGTTGGTCCTGACTGAAATGACCGAACAACAGTAACCACAGTAAATGGGTGTCTGATTCCCCACCCCCTACCTTCCCCCCACCATTGGACTACAAGAAATCAGGAAGCCTGTGTCATCTAAGTTTTGTTTCTCTCCCAGTGCCTCCCACAGCAGGCACTTGACAAATGTTCTGTTGGATTTGTGTTGTAACTGGGATTCTTGGTCATCTATAGGTCAAACTAGATGAGGGTTTGGCAGACTAAGGCTGGGCCCTCCCTATTTGTGTGAGTTGAGAACTAAGAATAGCTTTTACATTTTTAAATTAAGTTTTATTCTGTTTAACTTTTTTAGCCCCAGGGTGGCACAGAAACCAGCCACAGGTCGATTTACCTCTGAGGCTTAGTTTGAGGTTCCCTGCAGCACTGAGATTCTGGGGGTGGGTCTTTCAGCTTGAATGTTGCTCTAGTTATGCCCGTGGTGATCAATTATTGCTCATTAGAAACACAAGGGGATGATATTTACCTTAGAGGCAGTGAATTGCAGGAGACAGCTTATTTCACATTCATAGTCACCTTTGGTTTTTTAAGTTTGTTCCCCAAACTGATGATAAAAATTTAATGGAGACTAACATTTTGTGTCCTTCCCTAATGAATAAGGATGCAGTACTGGACTTGGATTCAGGAAGACCCGAGTTCAAATCTAGCACTTACCACCTGCGTGATCTGGGCAAGTCCCTGAACCCCTTCAGTTTCCCCCTCTGTAAAATAGGGATAAAAGTAGCTCACACCCCATTGGGTTTTGTGAGAATCAAATGAGATACTGTCTGTAAAATCCTTCATAAAATTTCAAAGCACTGTCGTAATGCCAGCTACTCTTATTACAACTTCACAAAGATAGATACAAATTTTTGTACGTAGTAATTATCCAAGGAATCCAATGAATTACGTATTGTCGCAAATTAGGACTGGGGATAATATATATTAAATTACTGATAATATTGGTTGCCTTTTTAGAAAGTAGGCATGCTTTGGAGGGCTAATTCTGATGGCCAGTGTCTCACAGAAAGACCTTCCTAGTCACATGTCCTTGATTTCTTTTTGTTGCGATACATTTTCCCATATTTAGTAGATTCTGTCTATTGGTTCACTGATCATTCTTCAAAAAACACCATTCAGCCATCTTCAGCAGGAGGAGCAGGGGGTCTGGCTTACCTTTCAGGCTCTGCCAAGCCCTGTGCTCCATTGGGCAAGGGGCTTAACCTCTCTGCGCTTGTTTCCTCATCCAGGTGGTGCTTCAGAGCACCTCTAGGTCTGCAGCTGTTACCGATACGATTCTGACTTTCATGGGAATTTGAGGAGGAAGACTCGCTTGAACCTGGTGATCAGGTGTTCTCCTCCCAAGCCCTTATCTCAGAATGTCAAGGACAGCTTTGAGGAAGTGAAGTAGGGCGGGCTGAGGTGGGCTGGTGTTTGCAGACAGGCTTTCACAACTGAGCTCATTATCTTTCCTCCAGACCAAATTTGCTTGTTGGCTGTTTTCTCCTAAACTCTTTATTTCCGTTAATGACACATAGAATTGGGAGGACCCTTCAACATTGTCTGGTCTCACGTTTGTCTGGACAAGAATCCTTCTTTCAGTCTCCTCCATGTGACACTGTGCAGAGATGGGGATCCAGCAGTACCTACTTACCTGTGTTTGTACTCTCTTGCATGCAAGATTTGAGCTTTGCAATATCTTGGGTGTTTCTCCTTTTTTCTTTTCCCATTACCATGTCCTGTTAAGTGGTTTCTGGATGAAAACAGGAATGTGTTTGATATTTTAGGAGTCAGTGACATTCAAAGATGTGGCTACGGACTTCACTCAGGAAGAATGGAGGCTGCTGGACTCTGCCCAGAGGGACTTGTACAGGGATGTGATGCTGGAGAACTATAGGAACCTAGTTTCATTAGGTAAGGGCAATCTCCCTTTGTTCAGAATGTCATCCTTGGCTTCCTTCAGTTGTGAAATCAAACAAATAAAAAACTACTCTGGGGCTTCTGAAATACTTGGCCTACTTTGAGTTTTATCTTTAGGGATCCCTTTTGGACATGGAGATATAAGGGGCTTCAGCTCCTTCTTTTCAGGTGAACTGTCTTTATATTGCATATGAAACTGCTCCATTGCATAGACCTGAACCTTAACCATTATCTTTGTGAGGTCCTGAAAATCAGTGGGCCAGGCTGGATTCCTGGGACTATTGCTCTGGCCATATAGCACGTGGACCCAAGTTCTATGTCTTTCCCCATGAGCAGGACATTCAGTTTCCAAACCAGATGTGATCTTGTTGGAGCAAGGAGAAGAGCCCTGGATGATGGTGAGATCAGTTTCAAGAAATACCTTTCCAGGTGAGTAACTGAGAACTAGGCAGTGGGAGGCCACAGTCATAAAGACTGGAATCTTGGCGATGTTCTGTGGATAGCACTCGCCTAGGCCTGTGTGGAAGCCGAGGTCAGTTGGCATGAACCTTGAGCTAGTGCAGGGTTGAGTTTCACGTGACCTCAGCCAACTCCTGCTCTGATAGCAGCCCAACCACTGAATTCCTGTAATGGGTTCCTCCAGGCTTATGCTCGAATACTTCCATTTCCAGAGAGCTTGCTCTTTGTTCTGCCTTTTCATTTTGGATGGTTCCATTGGCAAGGTCTTTATATTGAGCTGGTGGCGACTGGCTTCCTCATCATTTCTCCCCCTTCTCCTTTCAGTCCTATGGCTGTCCATGCCGATCACAGCAGAGTCAGGACAAGACAACCCTTTCCATCGTTGGTGACAGCCATCACGCCTCACCTCCACTTTTACTCTTGTTCTCACGCTTTCCTCTGGGTGCAGAAAAGTCAGGGCCTGCCTCTCACTGTGGCTCCCACTCCTTGCCTCTTTGTGGTGTAGTGTCCTGTTGATGGGATCTTTCCATTTTCCTTCATTCATTTCTTTGCTCAATGCCCTGAATCTTGGGTTTTCCTCCCAGATTCCTTTCCTTTTACAAACACGTTCTTGTGACTGAGGATGCCTTTCTCTACTGTCCTTGAATTTCTCTCTATTGTCCGCCCTTCTTCTGCCTGACATGTGCTTGACATTGTAGATCCTTGTCTAACCCACTTCTTCTGCTTCCCTGGCTTTTCTTCCTCCTCTGGCTAATGTGGACTGAAAGGACTTGCCCAGGACTCAGGTTTCCCTTCTTTCTCTACAGTCACTCTCTCTGAGCTTGTCCATTTGGATCCCTTTGGCTCTCCCTTCATTGCTGCCAGCTGACAGTGTTGTTCTGTCACAACAATTGTGACAGTCTATACAAGTTGCCAGTGTTTAAGTCCTTAAAATAGAGGGGTCACCTGAGAAGAGGGGTCAGAACTACCTCTTCTCTGTCCAAAGAGATGAAAGATTATTATTGATCTCTGAACCTCAAGTCCCAAAATGATTTAATTATCTCCAAGGTCTCATCATTTAATTCAGTGGTGAAAACAAGACTCTCCAGTGGTTTAAATAAACATGGGAAGGTGTTCTTCCAGGTGTCAGAATTCTCACTGAATTCTCCTATTCTCAGAAACATACAGGAATTTCCTGTGTCCAGCAGCAGCATTGTGTCTAAGCTGTATTTCTCTCGACTCTCCACCAGGCATATTCAGGCCAGTTTTGTTGCCTTCCCCTTGCTATGATGGGGTTTTCCAGGATGTATGGTAGCTTCTGGTGTGGTTTGCCCCTTCTTGAACTAGGTCTCCCCTTCTTGAACTAGGTCTCCCCCTGCCCCAGTCCCCCAGAATTATGCATGAAGTACAGCGTAGGCTTTCTCCTAGATGCGAGTCTAATTTGGGAGTCAGTGACATTCAAAGATGTGGCTGTGGACTTCATTCAGGAAGAATGGAGGCACCTGGACTCTGCCCAGAGGGACTTGTACAGGGATGTGATGCAATGTCTTTTGCCCTCCAAGTTAACAGGAAGAAACTGAACTGTTAAATTAAAAGGTTTCAAGGTAAAGGGCCAGAAGGGAGCCCTGGCCTGTTCTGGAGGGTAGAAGAACATGACACAAGAGAAACTGGGGAAGAAGAGCTATGTAGATATTTGGAGCTAAGTCATTGAGATGGAGGTGGCTCCCCTGTGGGGGGGGGAAAAGGTAGGAAGCAGCTTTTTGCAGACTCAGGAATGCTGTGGACATATGAATTGTCAAGAGAGTCAGAGGAAGAAGAGGTGTATAGGGTGGTTGCTGATGACTGCCTTCCAGGGGTGTAGAAGTAGTGATTTGTTAGATGTGATGTGAATGACAGCTCTCACCCAGGCATGTACCTGGCCATGATAGAAAAACTTCTAAGATTGGTCATGTCTGATGACTATTATCAGCTTCCAGAAATTCATATTGGAATAAGTGATACTGCCAGAAAAGAAATAGAAACTATTGTGGATTCGGATTGGTGGAAGTCTGAGGCGAAAAACTGAAGACTATATAAGGGAGGTAGAAAGCTGGTTAAAAAGATAGTATCTGAAAATAGCAGTTAGATTTCTGAGTTACTGGTGAAAGAAAATGCAGGAATATCCCCAGCTCTTTGCTAGGAATGCATCAAAACTAAGGCAGGCTTGTAAAATATAGATGTGCTGTAAGTTTTGTACATATTATCAGCAGGGCTTTAGGATAAAGGTGGAGACAGAAGGAGAAATCTGCCGATGTATATATAACAAGTAAGACTGATATAAGTGATTATAACATAGGAAAAAGTGATAGTAATAGATGATGAAGGAAAGGCAGAACTATTAAATAGTTGAATATTTTAGCTTCTGGCTTTTTTTTTTTTTTTTTTTTTTTTTTACCAAGAACAATGATCTCTGGACTGAGAAGTATAGAACAGAAATCGCTACCAGGAAATTAAACCCAAGATAGCAGGGATAGGGATAGAATATCCAGTTTCCTTCAACCAGTTGAATTCAGGAGGTGCAGACTAAGTAGATTTTAAGTAGATGCAATTGCAGAAATACTGACAATGATCAATGAGAAAGAAACACAGAAAGTTGGAGAACAGTTGTAGACCTGGAAATGGGAAAGTGTTGTCTTGATTTTTAAAATGAGAGATGGTAGAATCATATAGGTGGTTAAGTTTGATTTCGTGACAAAATTCTGAAGTTGTTATCAAAGGGCTGGTTTCTGGACAATTAGAAAGGGAAGCAGTGATCATTAAGAGCCAGCCTGGATTAATCGAGAACAGGTGTCATATTTGTTGAATTAGAGTCTCAATTTTTTTTTACAAAATTATCAACTAGTATCAATTGGAAAATTCTGTGGAAAGATTATACCTAGATTTCAGCAAATAATTTTTATTTCTCATGCTAGTTTTGAAGATGAAATATAGAGATTTTGGTTAGATAAGAACACACTTGGGAAGATTTGGTGCTATTTTGAACAACTGGACACAAAGGACAGTCAGTGTGTCAATGTCAGCTTGAAGACGGATCTCTTAGTACCTCAAGAGTCTGTCCCTGGTTTTCTGTCACTATCTGTAGGAATTACTTGGATCAGGGCATATACATTATACTTAACAAATTTGCAAATGACACAAAAGTGGAAGGATTGATAAGACTTTGCCTTGGAGAATCAAGATCTCAGAAGACCCTGACAGGCTGGAGTGATGATGGATCAAATGTAGTAAGACTCCTAATATGAATAAATGTGAAGTTTGGTGTGACTTACAAAGTATAAGAGAGGAAGTTCACCATATTTCCTTGTGCAGTAGACCTAGGGACTTGAGTAAAACATAAACTTGAAGTGAGTTGACTGTTATAGGGCAAACAAAAATGTGAACTCAATCTTAAGTAGCATCTAAAGAGGCAAAGTATCTGTAAGAAGGGAAGCCACAGAGCAACAGTCTTGTTGCATTCTATCTTGGGTCCAGGTTTGGAATATTGTATTTAGCATTAAGTGTGACATTTTGAAAAATATAGTAGGTGGACTGGGAAGGGGAGTGGAAAATCTACTGTGTCAAGGACCTGCTGATAGAACATGGAGTGTTCAGCCTGAGAGAGACTTGGCTCAAGGGCCTGCTAGCTTGTCCTGGAAAATGGGTTAGACTTGTGCTTGTCCTTGGAGGGTAGAGCTAAGAGCTGCGAGTGGAATTTTCTGGGAGACAGTTTTCAGTTCCACAGATCTTCCTGAATAGAGGTGTCCACAAGCAGACTGTGCTGCTCTTAGCAGCCCTGGACTAGCTGTCAGTGGAGCCCTTCGAACTCAGGCTGGACAACTGCCTTAGCATGTTGTTGAAGGACTTCCTACTCCTGTTTACATTAGATTCTATTATCTGAGATTCCTTCAGACTCCAAGATGCCAAGAGAGTGCAGAGAAACAAAGAGGGGACATGGCATCAGCAGCAGCTCAGAGAGAGCTAAAAGACGTCATTGGAATTGGTGAGGAGGGTGCTGAAGACCACTGAAATCATAGACTCAGTACATGATGGGGAAAAACCAGATTGGAGTGATTGGGACATGGCTGATGAAACAGACACATAGAAAAATTGAAAGAAGATTTGGGAAGAATTAGGAAGAGCACATGATAAGACAATTTGGACAGATCCATTGGGGAGAGATAGGAGATGCACAAAAGGTCAATTTGTTTTCTGAGGTGAGTAGAGGAAAGTGGGGGCTGGGGAGCAGGGTTAGTATTTCTTCTCAAGCAGGAGGGAGATTGAATGGATGATGGTAATGTGGCCTCCGGTGCAAATAAAATAAGGTATGGGAAGTGTCTTATAAATTCTGAAGAGCTTCAGAAATGTCAGTCATTTTTGTTTGAATGCAGAGATGTTTTAAGGAAAGTTTTTATCAGTTTTTATCAACTGACCCCATGCTCTTCAGTGATAAAAAAGGCCAAGTCAGGGTCTGGACAGCCACTGTGAATGATGAATAGGCATTCAATAAGAGAGGAGAGAATGGTTAGAAGCAGTTAAGTCAAGTCTTAGCTGAGGTCATAGCCCATAAATGTATAGTTTTGATTTACTTTAATTCTTCCTAAAATACGGATAAAAAGAAACTTGATTTTGTGACTTCAGCAATCTAGGGAGAAGGAAAAGAGGATTGGTACTGAAGGGGGCAGATCAGAATCTTTCCCAGGCCTTTCCTGTTTCCCTCCTAAATGGTAGCTTAGGGTGTGACCCTTTCTCCTGCCTACCCTATCCTTACCCTTTTCTCTCTGGAGATTTAATTGAGCCACATCTTATTGTAATAATTAGTGAGGAACAGTGTAATGGCCCTCATGTTCATGTGGTCCCTTCTATTTTATGGAGTTTATATCAGTTCTCAAAGAGAAAGGACTACCAGATCATCTTACTTGTCTCCTGAGGAACGTGTATGTTAGCAACTAATTAGAACTGAACATGGAACAACTGATTGGTTTAAGATTGGAAAAGGAGTTCAGCAAGGCTGTATATTGTCACTTTATTTCATTTATATGCAGAAAATATCCAGAGAAATGTCAGACTGGATAAATCAAAAGCTGGAATTAAGGTTGCAGGGTAGAAATATCAACTATCTCAGCTGCGTAGACAATTCCACTCTCATAACAGAAAATGAAGAGGAATTAAGAAGTCCCTTGATGAAGTGAAAGAAGTGCAATCAGAGGGTTTTTCTCCAGTATGTAATTTCTAGTGCTGGGCAAAAGCTGTACTCCACCTGAAGTCTTTTCCACATTCCCAACATTCATAGGGCTTCTTTCCAGTATGAATTCTCTGATGTTGAGTAAGCGCTGTACTCCTCCTGAAGGACTTCCTACATTCACAGGGCTTTTCTACAGTATGAATTCTCTTGATGTTGAGTAAGAAGTGTTCTCCACCTGAAGGCTTTACCACATTCATTACACTGACACGGTTTCTCTCCAGTATGGATTCTCTGATGCTGGTTTTCTAGTAGCAATGTAAGATTTGGATTGTAAGGAAAGCTGAATACCACACAAGTTATACTTCTAAATTGTGGGACTGGAGAAGACTTTTGAGAATCCTTTGGACAGCAAGGAGATCAAATCAATCAATACTTCAAAAAATTAATTCAGGCTGTTCACTGGCAAGTCAGATACTGAAGTTGAAGCAGAAATTCTTTGACCATGTAAGGAGAAGAGAGGACTCACTGGAAAAGACTCTAATGTTGGAAAAGATTGAAGGCAAAAGGAAAAGGGGACAGCAGAGGATGAGATAGATAGATAATGTCGTGGAAGCAAGGAATATGAACTTGGATAGACTTGGACAGATAGGGGAGGGTAGAAGGGCCTGGTGGGCTGTGGGGTCATGAAGGGGCAGGCGTGACTGAATAACAACACATCAGATTATTGTTGCTTGGTTTTGTTTTATACTGTAGTATATCAGAGATCACAGAGCCTGAGAGTTGAAAAGGGCCTCCAAGGTGCATCATCTGGTCCTTTGGACAGCAGTTTCACTCTCTGCAATCTCCCTGAATGTGACCCCATTAAAGTCTTCCAGTGATAGGGAATCTATTACTGACTCCAATTTTAGAGTGCCCTAATTCTTAGGAAGTTTTTCCTTACATTAAGCCAAAATTTCCTTTGGTATGGCTTTCAACTGTTATGCTTACTTTTGGACTTTGGAACCAAGTAGAACCTATCTAATAATCTTAAAGTCTTAGGACAGTTTGAGGCTTTATTAGTTTTTTGGGGTGCTGTGTTGTTGATAGTGTCATAATAGCCTCAGTATCTCTTTATAAGGCTATAATATAATAATAATAAATTTATGTATAAACTATATCCCTGGCTCTTTCATTTGATACCTGGCTAGGGTGACCTGAAGCCCGTTAATATTTCTGGTCTCTCTCTTCTGGACATGCTCCACTTTATTAATGCCCTTCTAAAATCTAATACCTACCTCTTCAAAACCAGGTACAGCCTTTCAATTATGAACTGAAAAGGGCTTTAAGCAATATTCTCTTCTGTGTCCTAGACCTGTACTCTGATTAGTGAAGCTCAACACTGAATTAGCTTTTTTTGGTTGCCGTCACATTTTTTATAGATACACCTTCTATTCAGTTGATTTTTGGGGGGAGATCCTAAATATGGGACTTATGTATTTATTTGTTGAATTCCATAATGTTAAATTTGACCCTTTATTCTAACCTGTCAGCAATTCTGGATTTTCATTTTGTAATATAGTGTATTAGCTATTGTAATGCCATCTTTCCTTTAATCCAAATCATTGATTAAAAACTTGGACCAGTATGGGGCCAAGGACGGATCCCTGGAACACTAGAAACCTTGTTGTTTTAATGACTACTCAAAATCTGGTCCTTCAACACATTGCAGAGGTACGTAGTATTTACCCAATGCTCCTCTGTTTTGGACAGCAGAAGATAGGAAAATTTCTTTTATATTATTAACTTGACAAACATTTCCATATACAAAGAAAGGAAATAGGATTGTATATGAAATCATGCAGCTTTTATGAATAGCTTTTTAAAAAGTATATTAAATTTAATGTGGTGCTTCCAGTACTACCCTGCTCATCAGTTTCTTCTGAGTTCCTATCTGCTCTCTCCTGTGTATTTGTTAAATGTTCTATGATTTTTTTCTTTTTTCACCACTATCATTAAATCCTCCTTCCTCCCTCATCCCCAGAAACAAGTTAAGTCTGTTCCAGCAAAACAAGTCAAGTCTGGAACCTGGGAAGGTTTTGACAAATGCTTTGCTTATGATGAATGCTGACTTTGTCTAGCAGCAAGGTAACTTTGACAAAAAAAGAAATGTGGTTTGTATGGTATGAATTGTTCTTCATGAAACAACGCTGACCGCTACTGACGCCTTCTCCTTCTAAATGCTTACAAGCCATCCCTTTAACATCAAACTCAAGCTCAAGGGTCTGTGGCTTGAAGACTTCACCCTCCTTCATTTGTGAACAATGAGATGACATTTGCTTCTCTGTTGTGCCCTTTCTCCACAGCTCTTTGAAGATCACTGACTGGTCCAGGTTCTTTCAGTATTTTGGGGTGGAACATTTCCAACTTTGTTGAACTTGTCACTTATTTTCGGTGCTGATCCCTAATCAGCTGTTTTTATTCTGTTCTCCCCAGAGCACACATCGTTGTCTTTGGAAGAGAAAAAAAGCGAAATGAAAGTTGAGTAATTCTATTTCTCACTTGTTCATTACCATCAAGTCAGCTGTCCATGAGCTGTGGTCCTCATCCTTTCTTAGACCTTCTTGCCCCCAAAGGAGCTTCTTTGAAAAAGCCTTTTTTTTTTTGGTTTTTTGTTTGTTTTTGTTTTGTTTTGTTTTTTAGCATTTGCTGGAAGCCTGAGTTGATTCTTAGTTTTGGCACTCACCTCTGACCTTTTTTCTGAACATACTATTTTTTTCTTCCTCTTTAGTTACTTGTCCTTTGTATACACTTTAAATTCTAATTTGAATTTCATGGACATCCCAACTGATTCAGTGCCCACCTTTCTCTTGTTCCTTTATTATAATTAAGTATTTGCACTTTCAGCACTTAATTTTTGAAGCTTCCTATTCTTCTTGGGCTAAGTTCTCATGAGGAACTTAAGGATATGAAATAGTAATCATCCATTCCAGAATTCTTTATAATCCACTGTCCCCAAATCTAGAGTGGATGTAGACCCTATCTAGCTTTCTTCTCATCTACTATAAAATGTAAGATGGATAAAGTCAGGATTCTTATCATTTCCACTTCAGCAATTCTTACTTATTGATCCAAATCAGGTGAATGAAGAGAGTCTCTTGATCCTTTGCTCGAACTTTTGTAGAACAGAATGATCATTAAAGTGAATCAGGAACTTATTAGTTGCTCTAAGTTTGCCAGAGGGACAGCTCCAGAAGATGTCTGTAAATTTCTCACTACATCATACCTCCATTTCATATTTCTTGGTCTATTTCCCAAATCCTTAATCCTTTCCATTGGTTTTGCCAGTTGACTTTTAATGTACCCCATGATGTTTTCTTCTTTCTGTTCACTCTTTACCCCTTCCTACAGTCATGGCCCCAGGGATGGGGTTATGTGGACAGTTAGGGAAGTCTGCATTGCCACTAGGCACGTGGCCCATGTTGAGGGGCCCATCATGACTTGGTATGTAAGTTGGCACTTGTGGCCCATTGCAACTTTTTTGATACTAGCACAAATATCAAATACTCATAGTTGTGGTGGGTAAAATCTAAAATGACTGAGGAAACAGGTTTGAGCTTCTGAGCATATTGATTTATTAAGCAATGCATGCTAATTACACAACAAATTGAGGCTAGGCCTCAGATGCTTGGCACTGGGCCCCAAATACAGGAAGAGATAGATTTTTATGCATTAAAAGAAAGTAATAGGATATAAACCAGGATGCTAGATTAGGTAATCCAATTTCTAATTAGAAAAAAAGAGTAGGGGCTTTCCAAATTGGGATGGGGAATGTGAACAAGTGCAATTCCCTGAAATCAGAAAAAGAGGTGTCCCACTTCACCCACCCCAAGTGTAGTGTTCAATCAAAGGAACATGGAAACAGTAATTGGTTGATCATTATGGGGCAGATTTTCAGATAAGACATATGGGTTGCTGGAGGTGGATAATTGTGAGAAAATTCCTGTTATCAGTTTTTGGATCTGACTGTGTTTCCTTAGGTCTGGGTCTCTAAGCAGCAGGTAGAAATGGTCCAGCTTTCAAGCCGTGTAACCCTACATTCAAACAGTTCAATAATCAAAATTACATTCAATTTCCATAATTGAACAAGTTTTCTCACAAGACAGAAACTGGATCCATAGAAAAGGAACTGAACTAGCTCCAGAACTGAGTCACAAGATGGAGGCAGTGTGGTTCATTCAGTTCCCACACAGGGTTCTCCACCTCCCAGCCCCTTCTACCCTCAAACCTTTCCTTCACCCATGACCTCACACTTTAATTTTTTTTCCATTATACGTATGGGTGGGTAACTGTTGAGGGGCAGTGTTGTGTAGTAGAGAGAGACACATGCTTGGGATTAGGAAGACCTGGGCTCCAGGCTTGCTTCAGATGTGCCAGTCCCTGGCAGCTCTCTAAGACCCTGAATTTTCTGGCTGCTGCTGCTAGATCCTGGATCCAGGCCTCTCACTCCACAGCTCAACTGTTAACAAATAAATACTTGGTATGTGGGGGTAAAACTGTTAAAATGACTCAAAATCCTTGTTGCCTATATATTCCCATCCTCCCTTATGCCTCTTTTCTCCTGAGATTTTGTCCCCTTTGCTGCATTTACCCACTCAAATGTACTTCTTCGTTCCCTTTTGTAAAAAAAAAAAATGATGGCATTTCTAGACTAATCTGTATAAGGGATTATATAGGGGTAGCAGCTTGGGATGGAGGAGAGGGGCCCTCTGTGGGGCCTGAACTGGGCCATCCCAGGCCAGCTGATAAGTCCAGTTTGGTGGCAAAGGTGGCTCCCTGATCCAGATTGCTGAGGTGGAGCGCACTTCTAAAGGAGCCCAGATCTCTTCCCTTTGGTAGCTTCTTTACAAACAAGCATTTAAAGGTTTAACTATTACTGCCTTTGGCATGGTGGGGCCTACAGTCCTTATTTTATCCTGGCAGTCACCCACACCATATTTTCTCAGGTTATCAAAATAACCTTGCAACTTCCCAGCCCCTCCTACTCTAACCTTTGTTCTTTACTCCGGCTCTTAACTCCTGTTATCCCCCTAGCATGGCCAGTTCTTCCCACGATCATCCCTTTCCCTACCTCTCCCTATGCTGTGTATTTTCCCTGCTTTTACTCATCCAGGCTTCTTAACCTGCTGGGATTTTATTAGGTTGGCTGCCTTGCAAGTTCTGGGAAGAGATCAGGAGAGGACATGTCCTTAGTTTTTCTTATGCTACCCATGACATAATGAGACTTTATCCTTTGGACCAGAGCTTGTTGCTGTTGAGGATTTCTTCACTCACCCTAACCTATCAGGTTGCCCCATTGGTCACCCTAACACACACCTTTAAAAAATTATCAATATCAATAGAAAAATAAATATCAAAAAATTAGATTTTATATTGTCAGAACTTTTTCTATATGCCATCCTTATTTCCAGGGAAAACAAGGGGTAGAAAAAACCCCAGTAAATCTGATCAATATATCAATAAAGTCTGAACTGCATGCACTGTTCCACACCCGTGGGCCTCCCTGCTCTGCTGGAGTGTATGCTTACCCCTGTTACACAGTCTCAGGGGCCCTTTGCACACAGTAGTTTGTAGTCTATGGATGGCCCTTAGTCTGCCCAGGCTTCGTGTCTGGAAGCCTTAGTGTCTCATGCTTTGTGACTGCCTCCAGTTCACAGGAACCAGGAACAATGGAAATTCTCAATTATTCTCTCTCACCTCGTTGGGCCTAAGAGGTACAGCGCTGCTCACTTCCAGTCTGCAAGCCAGATGTAGACTGTATAAATTATGGTCTCCCAGCATGTCATAACCCATTCTTTATCTGTGCTCTCCACCTATGTCTTGGCACTTGAAGTCCTGCAATCCAGGCTTGAAAAATGAACCATCTGACTTTCTCATAGGATGCAAGGAGGGAGCCTTGTCTTTGAGTTGTTGCACATATAGACCACATTCCTCCCCAAGGTTCTTCCTCTAAGCCCCAAGCCCTAGAGGACCTAGGAAAGCAAAAGGCTCTTGGGTCCAAGGATGGGCACGCTTGGCTCTTCTTTTAAGCATTGGTCTGATATAGACAAAGGATCTAGCTGCTGTGGAAGTTGTCTCCACAGGCAGCCATCCAGGCATTAATGACTCCAGGACAGACTGCTCTTCTCAATCTCCTCCAGGTAACAGGAAATGTGCAGCTCCTAGAAGTAGCCCAGGCTTCTTTCTCATCAGAACTTCTTTACCCAGGAGGTCTAAGCCTTTACCCACTTGTTCCTAAATAGGAAGTTCCTCAGCTTATAGTCTGGAGAAAGGGTGCTAGGTTAATATTTGAGTTTGGGTTTATATCAGTAAGTAGCTCAGTGGATAGAGAGCTAGGCTGGGAGCCAGGAAATCCCTAGTTCAAATGTGACCTCATGCTTATACTAGCTGTGTGACCCTGGACAAGTCACTTAACTGTCATTTCCTGATTTGTACATGGTGATAATAGCACCTCCCTCCCACAGCTGTCGTAAGGATCAAGAGATAAGTTTAAAGTGCTTAGCCTAGTGTTAGTAAGCACTATATACATGTTAGCTGTTTGCTCTTATTACACACTCTTGGCATCAAATCTCTCAGTTCTCACGCTCTTGAAATCAGGCCACAAAAACAGGGAGTGCACAGAAGCAGGAGCATGTTGTACACATAAGAGCAATATTCTAAGAACAACTTTGAACGTTGGACCAAGTCATTTTAAATATATTTTAAATGCTCAGGTCAGCTACAAAAGACCAAGGAAGGAAGATGCTATTCATTCACCAAGAACTGAAAGTATGGATAATATGTTTTTACATGCACCCACATAGACACTTATGTCTAATGGTAGCCTTCTCTGGTGGGGGTGGGGGAGGGAGAAAAATAAAAGTGCCCAGCAGAGAACAAGAGAAAACTTAGAAGGAAACACCAGAAAAGCAGGGTAGCTTTGAAAGTGATGTGCAGTATTTATTACATAGTATTTTTAAAAAATACTGAACTGGAAATTCATGGATTTATATTGAATCCTCCTTTTATGTACATGGAAATATTTGGGATTTTTGTCTTTATATATTTAAGTTCAAAATGAATAAAAAAATGAAAAAGATACAGAGAAGTATGGTAAAATGGAAAGCTGGATCTGGAGTCAGGTGACCTGGTCTGTCCTTTACATATGTCTATATGATATAGACAATTCATAGCCTCTCTAGGACTCAGTTATCTGTAAAATGTGGGGTGTGGACTCAGCAACCTCTGTAATCCTTGCCAATTCTAAATATGATCCTGTGTGTTTAGTGACCTGCCATCTCAAACCCAAGCAGCCTCCAAAGACCAGGGACCCTCCCTATGGGAATGCAGTGGAGTGGAAAGGTCACTGGATCAAGCACTGGCTCTGCCACTTAGTGCCTTTATGATCTCAGGTTGGTCACTTAACCTCCGCACTAGATGCCCTCCGAGGTCCCTTGCAGTTCTAACATTTTTATCACGTTGTGGACAGCCAGCTTTGGGATCATCTATAAGTCCTTTGTATTATACATGATGCTTCCTCAAGGAATGAGGACTGTTTCTTATTCATCAACTGCCATCCTTTGGGGAAAATCCCTTCATCCCCACAGTCAATGGCACTATTTGTTATAGAATAAATAGAAATTTGTAATATCTCTTCCCTAACCTTATGCTATCATACCCATTTTCCATATCTAAACACTTAAATCCTGCTCTCCTAGAATATTTCAGGACTGGACAACTCAGGTCCCAGGCCCAGCAACTTCTCGATTTTGCACCTGAAAAAGACCTTGTATTTGCCGCATACCATCTGAAAACAGACCACAAATATATTCCACTCTTGGACTGGTCCCTCTCACCACCCATCCTTGGGTTGGCCCAGCATCCATCACCTCCCAGATTCCAGACCCCCTATTTTGTTATCAAATTCCTCATTTTTAAAGTGGAAAGTTGACTCCATTCCCTCGTCCCCAAATTTTCAGTGTTGAATGATTCAGAAGCACATGTGATCCTCAGAGAGTTACTCGTGGTCCTCTAATCACTGGCTAGTTTCTCCTTCCTAACCCCTGGCACTTATGACTGGCTCTGCCACAATGTTGTTAGCTAATTTCCACCCTGGTAGTGGAATGGTCCATTTGCTCCTTCCTAATTGACGCTGTCCAGTTCCCCAGAGCAGCTTTGAACTTCCCACACTGCCTTTCCTCTTACCTCAGCTAAGGACTTGGCCTCACACTGTATTGGTAAAATAGAAGCTGTTTGTCACATCCCTCTTCTCTGTACATTTCTCAACTCCTTAGTAATCTAGGAGCAAGTATAAACTCCTGTCTGGGGAGAACCCTGCATTTCCCCCTTTCATGTGGCCCAGCCAGCCTTATCTTCTCTCATTCCCTTAGCCCTCCATTTTCCCAGCACTAATGCACCCTATCTTCCTCTCTACTTCCTTGAACCCTTTGCTGAAACAGCTGTAAGTACCTCTGCTGTCATCATCCTGTGTCTGTTTGGTATGTGCTCATGTACATGTATCCCCAAGGAGGGTGTGAGCTTCTTGAGGCCAGGGACTCTTCCCCCTCTTTTCTGTACCCCCAGGGCCTAGATGGCAGGGACCTTAATATATGCGTGATTTTTTTCTTATGTATTTGTGTTGTCCTTTCTCCTTATCTCTGTACCATCCTTTGTTTTTTTTTCCTTCTGTTCTTGTCCCCCTCCTCTGCCCTTTTTCCATGCTGCTAGGTCCCTAGTGTCAACCCAGAGGCCCCCAGATCCCTGGCTTTGAGACACAATGAGCCCCGAGGATTGAGGAGATGCCAGGACATGTACGAGGCAGTTTGGCAACTTCTCCTCACTCTAGAACTTCAGATTACATGTAGTCCTGGGTGTAGCCCTGATTGGGAAGAATTTGGAGGAAGAACCAGAGAGCTTCCAACTAGGGGCAACAAGGAGAAGGGATCTTGTGTCTGTGTTGGATGGCTGGATTTTTTGTAAGTTGATAGCAGTGACATCTAGCCTAGCTTCTAGCCAACACTACAGAACAACAACAGCTAATCTCCCTCCTAGGGTTAATGTGTTATTTCCTGGGGACTGGAGAGAGGGAGCTGTGACTCAAGGCCCTCCTTGTCATTCAGTGTGAGAGGATAGTGAATGAAGACAAGAAAGCAGGAACAACGACTTGGCTTTGGCTGCCAGAAGCAAATTTTGTCATGGATGATATATTTATTTCTCAGTTCATTACATGAAAGACCTTGGACCTTAGCATGGTCGGTCCCACTGCTCTGTAAGAATGCCAAGTACAAGATGTCCCCTACCACCCAACAATACCGAAGCAGAGAGAGAGAGAGAGAGAAGTCAATAATATGAATCATAACATCGTTAAAGGGAAACCAAGAGACACCATCCACTGGTGGCTTGTCCACGCTGCCACTCTTCTGCCAGGAAACCAGTTTTAACCAAGTTAAAGTGTGTTAAAACAAAAAGCAGAAGCCAGCTTGTGTTTTTCTTTGAGAAAGCCTACACAGACTTGCAATGTGTAGATAAAGAAACAAATGATTAGAGCATATAGTAAAATTCGGAAAGCTAGGACACTTACACACAGAACATACCCACATAAATAAGAAAAAGTCTAAAAATTAGCACTGAACCATAATACCAGCATTTTCTTCAATGCTTAGAAATGTGCTCCATGGACTTATATAGAACTTGTGATTTATTTACTTCACCATAATCATGGAAACCAGGAGGTTGTTCTCCTTACTAGGCTATAAAATCAGCATCCTGGAATGCTGTTGGAACAAGGGGAGTCAGCCATAATCCTGGACTAGAATTTCCAGCCAGTACAGCCAGTCTTCTTCCCTGGTCCATTGGGAACCACATTCAGGATAGAGTTGACTCTTTCTCTGAAGATGCTATTGTGATACACTTTTCCCAAGTGTTCCACACTTGGTTTCAGTCTCACCAGGATCTGAGAATTCCATTCCGAAGGTTAGCAGTATAGCCCAGTAAGGAACCAACCCAGTTCTAGCTCAATGCAAAGAAGAGAAAATAATTTTTCCATTTTTGCCTTAGGGAGATAAACCAAGCTGAAAAATCATTTAAAAGGGAGAGGGGGTGCTGCAGATCTTGGAAAATCTGAAAAGCTGCAGAAGGCACCAGCCTGGTGATGCGACATTGGAGAAATGGAGACAGACCCATAAATGAATGCCCCATGCAGATACAGCGAACCCAGATTGAAGGTCCAGCCAATAAGGATCTCAGTCAGCCACCTAAAGGAAAGAGGCAGATCTGGAGCGCCTGCTATTAGTCACTGGCCATGGGACTTTGTAAGATAAGACACAATACAAAGTTCTCTTGGAACTAGGAAAGTTACTTTGGTGGAGAGATTTTTATCCTAGCCTGATGACTGGGCAGGTCCAGAGACAGCCCACCTAGATTTAGTTTCTAAAAGCACCAAAATTAAAGATACAGTACCACACAATTAGGAGATTGTTGGAGGAGGAAATGCTGTGTTTGGAATTAAGCCAGCTCTTCATGGCTTGGTAAGATGGAGTTAGTGAAGATGGTGATAGGCATTTTAATTCCCAAATGACCTTTAGACTGAGGGCTGGCTACGGACCTGGTCCTCTGTCCTCTTTTTGCTCACCTCAGCCACCCTGATGAACTCTAATTTGGGGAGTTGGGGCATGGGACTTTGCTCACTCACAGAACTCGACTAGTTTAACTATCTTAGTAGGCTGAAATGAATAAAGCACAGCGTTCTAGGGAGTAAGTAATCTATTCAAATCTCTGTCCTCCACTCACCTTTCATTCTGTCTCAGGACCAGACTTGAAGTCACATGGGTGGTAACCTCTTTCTGATTAGAAAGTGGTCCAATGAGTGACTCTGGCTGGGAGACAGTGTTTTAGAACCAGCTGTTAGGTTAGTTGAAGTCATTCAGTGAGCTGGGTTTCTTTTCCCTGGAGGCCTTAGGAAAGAACCCAACAACCAAACCTCAGTGGTCATCTGAGCTCAGGAGTGGAGACAGAGTCTTTAAACAGGCGCTGGTCAAGGTAGAAGGTGCAGTAGGTGATCTGCTCTGCCTGGTCACTTCCTTTCATCCCCCAGACTTGTGATGAACCCCTCCAGGGGTCCAAGAACCTTGCTCTGGAAGCTTGCTTTCCTGCACGACAAGCTTCTAGACAGGCTTTGTTGGGGACAGAGATGCACTAAAGTGGCTCCGTTTTATTCTTTGAGGTGTCAGTGGAAGAAAAGAAATCAGATTAATGGGAGCACACCCAGTGTGTCCGTCTAGCCCAGCTCAGGCCTCTGTCTTCACCATGATCAGACTTCTGGCCTTGCTGTGGTTAATGAGGCAGAAGAGCTAGTGAAGGAGGTAGATGCACAGGCCCTTACACATTCTAGGTGCTTAATGCTTGCTTAATGGGCCCCATGAGCATCTGAACCCTTCTGGCTATTTACAGAACATGGGCACAAGTTTTCTTCTGTTTTCCTCTTTCACTTGGGGTGACAAAAGGACAGAAGGGACAACCGAGTCATAAAAATGAACTTTTCTTCTGGGGAGTCAATCCAGGGTTGGTCCAGTGTGTGCTGCAGAGGAGATGAAGTTTTATGACTGGAGGCACAGAGAAAGGTCTGGCTCTGGGGCCCTATTTCCAAACTACCGTCAGCAGGCAACTAGTTTTGTCTGCTTGGTTTGCTCAAAAGGCCCCGAGGGAGAGCTGGGGCAACAGGGAATCTTCTCCTTTCAGTGGGATTCTGGAGAAGCTGCCCTGCCCATGGTGCCCCTGGCTGGGAATGCCCAGTGATGAGGCCATCCACTTACCCTTATCCAATCCCTCAGGAGTAATCTGCCAGTCCAGACCCCCCATTCAGAGGAGGGCGAGCAGGAGGGGATGACTGCTGCTGGCAGGGTCACAGCTAGAGCCATTCCCCCCACCCCCAGCTTCCCTCCATCTGGACCCAGGACCATGATCTTGAGCATTTTTATCCATAGAGAGATACTGTATCTTTAATTAGTGCACAGATTTGATTTAGGGGGGTGGGCAGGAGGCCTACTTCAGGTTGCTGCTCTCATTACTGTTCCTTTGGGGTTCAATGTTGTCGAGTAAGGAAGAGATGTTGTTGTAAGGCTGGGGTGGGGCCAGGGGACCCCCTCGCTTCATCTTGTTACTTTGGAAGGCAGGGCCTAGTGCTCCATCTTGTCCAGAGCCAGGTTCAGTGGAAGAAAGTGGATCTGAAAAGAAAGATGGCATCTTAGCAGGCTCTGTTTGACAAGGAGGGGACTGAGAACAGTGGGGGCGACAGGACCTTTTGGTTGACTGAGGATGCTGTCTGTCTGAGAGAAAGAAGTCACCAGGCCCAGGGAGGAGGCCCAGGAAGGAGCAGGGAGCTCAGAAGGCCATGGAGAAGTCATGAGACAGGATCTCAGGTCCCCCAGGCCTTCCCTCATCTGTCCTCAAATGGCTTCTAAGAGAAGAGCTCCTGTTAGGTTTGGGCAGCTCAGGACACCCCCAGTGGTTTCTCTAGGAGAAAGGTGGGTGGGCAGGTGGACAGGCATGGATCCTTTGAGGAATTCCACAAGAGAAGGAAGCAGCTGCCCCCATGTCCACAGGGTCCATTCCTTAAGGCAGGAATGGGGCCAGGGCTCCTGCTCCCTGCCCATCTCCCCTCCCACTCCCCTCTCCCCAACCCCATCCCCAGGACATCTCTCCAGACCACACCTAGCACATCCTTTGGACACTCACCATGGATTCCGATCATGTGCTCCAGAATCAACACCCTCTCTGCTAAGATCTTCAGAGCTTCTCGAAGCTGTTGTACTCCCTCACTCTATGGGAACAAAAAAGCACCCACCTCAGGAAGTTTGTTTGATATGTGTGAGGGACAGAGGCAAAAAGCTGTGGAGGCCTTGGAGAGGTCAGTTGTTGGTCAGGAAAGAGCTGGATGTTGGCAAAGTTCATCCGAGCACTGGGGTTTGGCATCAAATGGCCGGGCCATGGGGTCATCTAGTCATTTTACAGATGAGGAAACCAGACCAAAACAGCTAAGTAACTTGCAGGCAGTAAGTGGTAGAGCTGGGATTTGAGTCCTTGTCCTTGGACTCCCAATCCAGCTCCCTTGGTCCTGCTCCAAACTGGCTTTGCCAAGTCACTTCTCTCAACCTTGGTTTTCTCATCCATAATGTGGGGGGGAGGGGAGGATTGCCCAAAGACTTCCAAGTTTCAGCATTCTACAGTCCTCTGACTAAATGATGCCCAAGGTATCTCCCAACTCTGTGGTGTGTGTGTGTGTGTGCGCGCGCGCGTGTTCACCTAACACATGACAATCAGTGCTTAAGTCCTGCCAATATTTCTTCCAAAATGTCTCTCCCATGCTCCTTCCTTTCCATGACCTCTTCCTCCTGAATCTGTCCCATACCCTTCTACCCGAATAACCTTCCTCCATGATCTGTAGGACAAAGTTCACTCTCCTTAGATCAGCACTTTCAGTGTCTCCTTGAGTCTCCCCCCAACCCCCAAATGCCTTTTCTTCCCTTGGTGGCCCACAGTTCATGACTGGCCAGACCTGTTTACATACTATTCCCTGTGGATTCCATGTCTATCCATGTTATTCCCCTGGCCTGGAATGTGCTGCCACCCCTATGCTACAAACTAATTCCTACTTCTCCTTGGAGTCCCATGCCAGGGGCCAGCCTCCCCTCAGCTCCTGCAACCTTGTCTAGACCATACCTTACACTTATCCCAGTCTTATGCTGCATGTGTGTGCATTTGAATATGTGTGTGTGTGTGTGAGAGAGAGAGAGAGTGTGTGTGTGTGTGTGTGTGTGTGTGTGTGTGTGTGTGTGTGTTGTCTCCCTGAGGGGATTATAAGCTTCCTGAGGACAGGGACCAGGCATTTCCCTTACAACTGCCACAGCACTTGAGATGTTGCCCACACAGGGAGCATTCTGCATTTCCTGAGATCTTAGGATTTCAAGGTGAAAGGGACATGAGAGGTCATCTAGTGCAGTCCCCTCTGAGAGAGATAAGGCAGCAGGGGTCTAGTACAGGAAGGTGCCTTGCCCAGGTCAAACAGTAGTAAGAATCTCAGCCATGACAGGAGGCAGAGGCATGAAGTGGCAGGGGCAGACACAAGGCTAGCGTTCAAATACTGACTGTTTTTGTTGGCTGAGGAGCCTTGGGCAAGTCACCTGGCCTAACACTGACTCAGTTTCCCCATTTATAAAATGGGGCTGGGGTGGGCTAGGTGGCCTCTAAGGTTTCTTTTAACCCCAGATCTAGAACCCTATGAAATCAGACCCCCAATTCAGTGGTCTTTGCAATGCTTCTGCAATGAGAAAGGACTGAATGTCTCATAATTTGAGCCCAGCTCAGACAGACATCAGAAAACGAGAAATAAAGACAGAGAATACAGTTATCAAAACATTTAGGTAATTTTTACCTCTTTCCCCTTTTCTACTCCTTTTGAACCAGGTTCACCCTAAAATAAGATGAAACAATAAAAAAAAGAGATTGTTATCAAGTGAAGGATATTCAGTAAACCCCAGCTCATGTTGAAGATAATCATATTTGTGGTAGGCAGCAGAAGCCTATTGGCTATTTTATGGATAGAGGAAGTATGCCAGGGTGTGTGTGTGTGTGAGGGAGACTTCTAGAAGAGTCCCTAAAAAAACAACATGAATTAAGAGAACTGATAGTGGTACCGTTCACAGATATGGCTAGGGGAGAATTCTCAACCCACCAAAGGATAGAAGCCATCATGGGAAAAAACAGATGATTTTGATCACATGAAATTGCAAAGCTTTTGAGAACAGGATAAATATAATCACATAAAAATTATATGATACATAACAGTTATTTCATGTTATATATACTTATAAATTAGGATAAACATAATTATAAATGAATATAATTAAGTAGTTGATTGGAAAATTCTATTCATCAAATATCTTTGTTAAAGTTCTGATATCTAAGGTATAGAGAGAACTAACAAATATCTTGGACCAAGAGCCATTGCCCAATGAATAAGTAATCAAGATGCATAAATAAAAATATTGTCAACTATTAACTGTTATGTGAAAGAATGCTCCAAAGTACTAACAAAAGGAATGCATATCAGAATCACCCTAAAGTTTCAGCTCGCATCCAGCACATTGGTAAAGATGACAAAAGATGGGAATAGTCAGTGTTGGAAGGGGGTTTGAAGAGAGGAGCACACTAACACAACATTGGTGGAACTCTTAGTTGGTCTTGACGTTATGGAAAACAACTTGTAATGATGTGAAGGAGACTAAAATGCTTTCCGACCCCAAGATCCCACTGGCGACCATACAGACCCTAAAGAGGTCAATAGTGAGTGCTCTTACCTGAGCACCACAAGGATCTTTCTTTGAATCTGAACATGATGTTCAACAGTAATGACTTAGGAGGCTACTCTGTTATTTGTCTGGGTGACCTTGGGCAAGTCATTTAACCTCTAAGTCTCTCATCCTACAGAGGCAAAGCATAGCATGACCTTCAATTTTTTAAGTGATGGCAGACTTTGCAAGGGATAATTGGATGATGTAGTCCAGGGGTGGAGAACCTGCAGCCTCAAGGCCACATGTGGCCTTCTAGGTCCTCAGGGGTGGCCTTTTGACTAAATCTAAGTTTTACAGAATAAATCATTTTATTAAGGGGATTTGTTCTGTGAAGTCTGTATTCAGTCAAAGGGCTGCCCTTAAGGACCTAGAAAACCACTTGTGGCCTTGAGACTGCAGGTTCCCCACCCCTGATGTAGTGAAAAAGGTCTTGACAGAATAGCATGATGGGATGAATTAAATAAAATGAAGGATAAATGTAAAGAGAATCTTACACTTGGGTTCAGAAAATACATTTCATCATAGGATGGAAGAAGTTTCTATAAAAAATACCTGGGAGTTTTAGTGGACTAAAAGACCACTAGGGTTCAATAGTATGACATGGTGGCAGAAAAGGTTAAGTGTAAGGAACAGCTTCACTGTGTCTGAAAACTATGTTCAGTTCTGGGCATTGCTTATCAGGAGAGACGTTCAGGGGCATGTCCGGAATAGGGAGAACTGGACAAATTATCACATGACCATCACGTAGAGTGCATGAAGGTCAGTCTGGAGGACAAAAGATTGGGCAGCCACAGGAGCACTTTGGTCAAGTGGCTTCTGCAGCACTAAAGCTTCTGCTGGGCACAGGAGGAGCACTGTTTACTTGGAATGATGTGAGGAAGGCTGATGGAGAGACTGAGTCCCTGTCGGGTGGAGCTGTTCACAAGTGGAATGAACTGGCCAGTTGTCCATGGGCTCCTGCTTCATGGTCATCCAGCTTTTACTTGACCAGGGTATGGGGACTCTGCACCCTCTGAGATTCTTCCAGCTTAGCCTCTGTTTGCATTGGAGGGGTTTTCACAGAATCACAGACTCTTCCCAGCAGGATTTTGTTGATGCCAAACTTCTCTCCTGACCTCCTATTTTCTTTTACTAAATACACCACTATCCACTCTCCCTCTCCCCGAATAAGACTCTTCTCTGCTAAACACATCCCATTGCGTGCTCTCTACACCATGCGGGGAGCTGTCAGGTCTCCATTTCCTGAACCACTCTAAAGTCCTGGGGTGGTCATCAGCTGTGGTTTCTGTGTGTCCCTGGAATTGATGGATACTGTGACTCATGTAAATACTCTGGAGATAGACAGAAATGGATCCTTTTCATGATGTATCAGATAAAATCACAATGACCTCTTTCCAGACGGGAGTCTTCCCTTTAGTTCTGCAGATTCAATTCTATCACTTAGCTAAGCTCTGTGCTAAGCCGTCAGCCTATCCCCCAGTTCCCTAGTCAAGGGTCATAGGGAGTCAAGTGGAGCAGGTAACCCAGGGTATGAGAACCCTGGCATTTCCTTTAGCCCTATGGGTCCTCTTTCCCCTCTCCTTTCTTCAATACCCTCCCCGCTTCCCTTGGCTGAACTCTGGGGACATTTTTGGTACGCAAGCTCACCACCAGTTTCCCCTCCTTAGCTAGTGAGTCTTTTTTTTTTTTTTTAAAGAATTACTGGCTTTAATTTCTTATTTAAATATAGTTATTTTTTTTAAAAAAAATAAACTATAAAACTTTACACTGCAATATTTTACACAAATGCAAACATACAAAAGGCAAATCCAGAATAAGTAGTCCTGGTTTCAGCTAGAAGTCTCCAGTTTGCTAGAAATCCTACTGTGATTTTAGATGCGAAATTGAAGCATGTATAACAAGTATTTCCCAAAGACAGGGTTCTGAGATTTCTCACTATTCTCTATGACCACCAGTCTCTAACCAAACACAAAAGGAAGGAAGAAATAACAAATAAATAGAAATAAGAAATTAAAAAATAAGAAATAAAAGAAAATCTGAAAAATTCCATAAGCTGCTTCCAAATGCTGAAAACATCCATGGCTCCCATGTCCGTCATCCAAAGTGTGCATTTTCTTGGAATGTCCTACCCTCCTTATTTCCGCTACCAGTCTACTATATCTGAATAACCATAGTGCTATGTGCAAATAATGCATTTACACAATTTTTTTTCAAAATTAGCAAATCAACATCTTGACTTGGAGATGTTAGAGCCGACATCCTGCCTGTTTCCTTTAGCATTTGTTTTGATTTAAAATTTAAGAGCGTATATAGGAAATCTTAGTTCACATGACTGAAATCTGACTCAAAGAACTAGGCAAGATAATAATAGCAGTGAAATAGTTAAAGGTTCCTTATTTCTAGCAACAGTATAAACTGATAATGGTTTTGTCTATCTCTGTCAACACTACCGACGAATTATAAATAATCAATTCATTATAAATAAATTCTTATACTCCATTAAATTCAATCTAAAAGCCTGAGATTTGAGTCAAAACAAAAAAGTACTTAGAGGTCACAAGACAATGAGGTTTATTCCCTTTTATTTGAACTCCCAGCTTTCTTTGGACCATTTGTAAGGGGAAAGAAGAGGCCCCACTGCCCCCCCTGCCCCAACACCTCCTCCTGCCCCCTGACTATTGCTCCACCTAATTGTGTTCCTTTGAGCTTCCCCTGTGTCCTGTGTCCTATGTGTAGATTCAAATTCTCCTTCTACTTCAGAACTGGCATTGAAGCGTTGACAGGTAGGGGAATGGTGGGGGTGAAAAGGAGGCAGAAGTCAGGGAAGAAACAGGCCAGAAGTTAATTTAAAATCTATATGCCCAGCAAACAGAAGCAAAGGAATGTTCTTTTGTATTCTATATGTATCCTAATTATAGGCAATGGAATGTTCATTTAGACTGCATGTATGTGTATATATGTATGCACATACACACACATACCTACTTCATGTTTACTTAATTAGGGTCACACTTAATTGTAAGTTGGAACTGCTGTCCTAGAACAACCTCTTTGTTTAGTCAGCTTGTCTACAAAAAAGCATTTTGTAGAAGATCTGTACAAAACAGGGCATATTTTGTCTTGCTCCCGGTTATGTAAAACACAACCTGTAATTTAAACATAGTTGTACAAAAGCATGGGGGGAATCTCTAAGTCCAGGAGTGTTATGGGCGTCTCATTGGATACTTCCCTTCTAGTTCATACATTCAATAGTTTTCTCCTCTAACTCTTACTACTCAGGACCACTCCTTTTAAAATCCACTGAATCACTTATATCCAGTGAAAGCTGAACATGGGCTCACCCAGTCACTGCACCTACACGTGGGATCCTTCTGTCCTCGCAGAGCCAACTTTTACTGGCTCAGATTCAAACTAGAAGTAAAATGGTAGCCGTGACTTTCACAGTCTAGTCCAATATGTAGCCAACTGCTCTTTGTACACAGATCATTGGTTTTGCTACATACCCAAGCTCTCAGCACAGTAGGTGTTCAACAAATATTTGGTTAATTAAATATAATGTTTCTTTGTTTTAGCTTGTTCATGTACAAGGACTCTGAGAAAGGGTTTAGTCATCTTAGTTGAGGGTGATGTGGAAACAAGCATGGTGCACTGGGCTGGAGGACTCCAGGCCATGATAAAACAACCCCTCCTGACCCACAGTCTTGGCTGCTTTCTTTTTTTCCTATATGAATGGTGGTACATTGGTATCATATGAGCCCAAACAGCATGCACTTATTAAGCACCCACATTATACTAGGTGCTGGAGACAAACAACAAGAATGAAATAATCCTTGTTCTCAGTGGGCTTAGATTCTATTGGGAGAGACAAACCTTAGCCACCATCCACTCCAATGGGCTTAACGGATGCTTACTGACTGCCAGAACACCAGAGAGCTCCCCATAGTCTTCATATCTTTAAAAAACACAGTGTGGCTTGAACTACAGCAAGGAGAGGTAATGCAAGAATATTCAGAAAGTCCGTGAATCCAGGGCTGTATAGCGGAGACTCAATGGCCTGGGAAAGATTCATTTTAAGGTTTAAAAATTAGTACTTACTCCATCTCCTCTGTCTCCCTTGGAATCTTTAAGGCCTGGGTCCCCTGGAGGGCCTGGATTGCCCTAGAAATAGACCAAATGTTGGAATGATATAACATTCCTGTGTTGGTCAGACCAATATGTCTCTCCTGAGGCCAGGAATAAAGCACCACATCCATTACTCCCTGATTAATGTGGGCTATTCATTTGACAAAGCATACATATAGGGCCATGGGCTATCTGACTATATACACAGTCACCTTAGAACCCCCTGATTCTGGGAAATGCAGTGGCATGGGGGCTGGAATTTCCACCAACTGGGAAATGGTCAACTGGCCCTCAAGAAGACAACTCTTTGCTGAGGTGACTCTGGAAGTAATTATAGGTGAATCCTGAGTCAACATAAACATGAAGGCAGAGGACAATCCACACACCTGCCAATACATTCTGAGTTGTGTAAGCCCCAGGAGGAGCCACCCTGGGGAGTCAAAGTTGTTTGTGAGCAAAGAATGGTTTTTGTCCCTGTCTTCTGTCTTTTTGTACCTCATCAATGCTAGTTTAACTGAAGGTTCCACAGAACTTGGAATTTCCTGGACCCTTTGCTGCCTTAGAACAATGTCCAGGCTCCACTTGGTGGGAAGGTGGGCCTTATTGAGGGAGTTCTGGGAGAAACACAAAGCTCAGTGACCTTCATCACAAGAGGCAGAATTATGGGCAATTGCAAGATAGCTGGATTTGAAGCTAGGGATCAGGGCTGGAGTCCTATCTATACTCACAGCTTGTGTTCATTTTGAACAAGTCATGTAAGTTTCCCAAGCCTCAGTCTCCCCATCTATATCTGTAAAGTCTTAGAAACTTCTAAATTGTAATTTTATGGATGTGTTTTCTCATCCCTCACAGCACCCAGATGCAAGTCTTGTGAAAAGATTGTAGGATCTCAAGGAATACATGTTGGTTCACTTGGTGTTTGGGAGTCCCTAGCCCTGAGAACCCTGGAGTAGAAATGAGATGGGAAGGACAGCAAGGAAAGTGAAAAGGAGAATGTGGATGTTTTAGGACACATGGGTTAGGGTCAGCCAAGGTTTGGCTCCTGTTGCCAAAGGATGTGGAGTACCTAGGGTCAGGGCTGGGTGTGCCAGCACACATGGTCTCTGTTTTGTTATTCCAACAGTAGTAAGCCCCAGACCTGAGGCCAGAAGTCAGGCACATCTGTGCTGACCATCATGCCTTACCAAGGACAGCCATAGAGCCTACAAGTTAAGTCAAAACAAAGAACAGTGGAATTTCAGGTATGGATGAAATCCTTCTTGGTAGTGGGCCCTCCCTCTAATTTCCACAAATCACACTAGATGTGTAATGAAATGTCTATTCCATAATTCATGTTTTCCATGAATGAAGACAGAGGAAAGCCTAGCCAGGCAGTATGAATGTGAATCCACCATAATTTGGGCTACAGTGACAACTGGCTGGGCTTCTCATGGTGGGAATTGAAGGAAAAAGCCTATAGCAGTGAGATCAGGGATCTAATGCAAGATGTGGCTCATTAAGAGTAAAGGGGTAGGTATTAGAAGATGCCAAGAAATGGAGACCAGAGACTTTGCAAAAACAAAAAATTCCACTGTAACAGATGGCATTTAATAGAGATGAATATAAAGTTTTAGACTCGGATTCAAAAAATTAACTTCATGAGTATAAGATGAGAGAGATGAGTTTGGAGAGAAAAAGATCTAGGGCTCTTAGTGGTCTTTGCATTACATGAATTAATAGGGTAACGCAGTAGCCATAAAAACTGACAAAATCTTAAGGTACATTTGCACTGGGAAACTGACACCCATATAATATCCTGCTCTAGGGACCACATTTGAGAATGTTGTTCAGTCTTGTTGTGCTACATTTTAGGAAGGATCCATCCATAGGAGGTCAAAAGGCCTCAGGTTTGTGCCTTATGCATTAGATGAAAAGACTAGGGATAGTCTATTATCCTAGAGAAGAAAAGGCATAAAAAGGTCAGAACAGCTGTCCTCAAGAAGGCAGACCAAGGAACCATGAGGGGAAGCTGCTGAAAGGCAAAGTTAGACTTTGTGTAGGAAAAGAAAACTCACTCCCAGAGCTAGGAAAAGCAGAATGGGTTGCCCTGGGAGGGGGAGGACCCTTTGATGGAGGACTTTAAGGAAGAACTGGATGATGGACACTCTTTGAGTGGACGGCTGAGCCCCTATGATTTCTTTGCAATTCTGTCATGGGCAGATACTATGGCAGCAGGCATGGGACAGGAGGGATAAATCACTGGGAATGTGGTCCAATGTCAAATAAAAGATGAAGAAAACAAGAGACCAACAGGAGAGCCAAGATGGTGGAGTAAAAGCAGGGCCTTGCCTGAGCTCTCCCAAATTCCCTCCCAAGAACTTTAAAATAATGCTTCAAGATAAATTCTGTAGTGGCAGAACTAACAAAAGATTGGAGTGAAACAGTTTCTTAGTCCAAGACAACTTAGAAGGTCAGCAGAAAAAGTGTATTCCACTGGAGTGAGAGTAGAGCACAGTCCAGTGCAAGACAGTGACTGAATCAGCAGCAGCAGCTTCTGGAGCTCTCAGCTTATAGGTAAGGGGGTCAGACAACTGGTCAGAAGGAAATCACAGGAGATCCTTTGCTGGTACTGGGTGCAGGACTCAGTTGCATTGTCCATACATGGTTCTGGGTCACAATCCCAGGGTGAGGAGGTACACTAGCAGGAGTGGGGACCTTTGTCACAGTTCCAGGGTGGAAATGAGTGCTTGTGGTACAGGCCAGAAGAACACTGACCACACCTCTCTTTACATCATATAACCTTGGAAGAACAGAAAATTTACAGACACCCCACTCCAAGCTAGCTCTGAAAACAGCAGGATGAAAAACCTGAAGCTTGGGACAGTGCCCCTTGCATCCTGGGAGCAGAGCCCAATTTTAACATAAAGTTAAAAATCAACAAATAGGCTTGGGAAAATGAGAAAACCACTAAAAAAAAAAGAACCTGACTATAGAAAGTTACTGTGGTAACAGGGAAGATCCAAACATAATTTTAGATGAAAATAATGTCAAAACAACTAAATGCAAAACTTCAAAGAGAAATGTGAATTGGTCTCAGGTCCCAAAAGAATTCCTGGAAGACCTCCAGAAGGATTTTAAAAATCAAATAGGAGAGATAGAGGAAGAAATGGGAAAAGCAAAAAAATCATGAAGAAAAGAGTCAATAGCTTGGTAAAGGAGGCACAAAAATACTGAAGAAAACACCTTAAAAACCAGAGTAGGTTAAATGGGAAAAGATGTACAAAAAATCAGTGAAGAAAAGAATTTCTTAAAAAGCAGAATTGGTCAAATGGAAAATGAAGTACAAAAGCTCACTGAAGAAAATCATACCTTAAAACTTAGAATTGGGCAAATAGCAGCTAATGACTTGAAGACATCAAGAAACAAAATCAAAGCAATAAAAAATGGAAGAAAATGTGAAATACTTCATCAAAATAACAATTGACCTGAAAAACAGATCAAGATGAGGAAGTTTCATAATTATTGGACTACCTAAAAGGCTTGATAAAAAATGAGCCTGGACATCACATTTCAAGAAACTATAAAGGAAAATTGCCCTGCCATCCTAGAACCAGAAGGTAAAATAGAAATTGAGACTTCACCAATCACCTCTTGAAAGAAATCCCAAAATAAAAAGTCCCAGGAATATTTTAGCCAAATTCCAGAGCTCCCAGATCAAGGAGAAAATATTACATACAGCTAGAAACAACCAATTCAAATATCGATGAGCCAGAGCCAGGATAACACAAGATTTATCAGCTTCTACATTAAAGGAGCTGAGTTAGGAAATGACTGAACAAGTTGAGGTATATGATTATGATGAAATATTATTGTGCTATAAGAAATGATGAGCAGCATGCCTTCACAAAATCCTGGAAAGACTGATGCAAAGTGAAGTGAGCAGAACCAGAACACTGTACACAGTACCCCCAATTCTGTCTAATGATCAATTGTGAATGACTTAGGTATTCTCAGTAATACAATGATGTAAGACAATTCTGAAGGACTTATGATGAAAAAATGCTATCTACCTCCAAAGAACAGACGGAGTCTGAATACAAAAGCATACTTTTTAAACTTTTTTTTTCTTTTTCCTTTTTTGTCTGTGTTTTCTTTCATAATATGGCTAATATGGAAATATGTTTTGCATGACTGCATATGCATAACCTGTATTAGATTGTTTGCCTTCTTATCAAAGGGGAACAGGAAGGAGGAAGAGAGAGAATTTGGAACTCAAAATGTAAAAAAAAAATAAGTAATGTTAAAAACTGCTTTTACATATAGTTGGAAAAAATAAAACATTTTAAAATTCAAAAAAAAAAAGCAAATTTCCAACCATGTCTGAGCTTATCCAAAGAGGTCATATACTAACTGATTAATTCCATATTGTGAAGATGTGGGCAGCTTCCCAAGTACTGGAGTAGGAGGCTTAACTCCCTCCTCCCTCATGCACTGACTCAGGTTTTGGCTGTGGATAGCTGCTGTCCATGGCAGGTGGTCATCCTCCTCTATCAGCCACAGTTAAAATTCCCACCCTTCCGTAATGATCAGCTCATGACTCTCCAGGTGCATTCTGTTCAAATGCAGCTACACACATGGAGAAGAACCACATTAAGCTCCAGGATCACAGGGTTTAGAGCTGAAAGAGACCATGGAGCTTGTCCAGTCAAACTCTCTCCTACAAAGAAGGGCACTGAAGGTTATAGAGGAAGGTCTGGGAATGAGTAGTCATTCAGAGAACTCTCTTTAGGGGGAAAGAACTTTCAGGGCTGTATCTGGCCTTGGAGAAAGCTTTTAGCTTTGCCATTTCCCAGCCTTCCCTATGGAGGAGATGGGCTCTGTCAGGGAGAGCTTCACTGACATAATTTTTTACTTCCCCTCAAAATAAGGAGTTGTTGATTTTACTGAAAATTTGCAGCCAAGAGTCTCCACAGCCAGGACACCAACCCTCCAGCTCTGCCAGGACACCTGAAAGAACAATGTTTCTGCCACGGCATTGTTTATCTGTGGGTCACCATTTCATTCTGGCAGACACATGTATAGGGCAGAGCCAAGATGGCAGACTAGAAAGACACACTTATGCAGGGTCCTCCTCACAGCCTATAAAATACCTGTAGAGAGGGACTCAACAAATTTTGGAGCAGCAGAAGTGGAGAACAACAGAGTGGAGGAGATTTCCAGCCCACAGTGACCTGAAAGGCCCACGGAAACGTCAGTTGCACTGGATGCAGAGCTGAGTGTGGTGCCCAGCTCAGACTTAGCCAAGCGGCGGGCGCGACGTGGCACAACAAGACTCTGGGAGGAGGACACTTCTGGGGCGGAATCTCCAGTCACAGTAGCAGGTCCTCAGATCCCTTGGCCCACGAGCACCAAAGGTCAGTGACAGAGTTTTATCAGGGGGTCAGGAAAAGAGAAGGTCCTTCCCACAGTTCCGGCAGCAGGCAGCGGCCACAGAGCCAGCACAGCAGCCCCTACGGAAGCTCCATTATTAGAGTGTAAAAACCCCTGGGGGCATTGAAGAGCTGAGTCTTACCTCAGCCCTGGGTGGAGGCCCTGGCTGAGCTGGTCTTTGTCTCCAACTGAATGGTGGCCCTGCCCATCCAGCTTATCTGAAAATCAGCCCCCAGTGCTGGCTTGGAGGAACTGGAGGCCAAGTAGCTGTGGAGAGGTATCTGCTAAGATTCTGGGCACAAAAATCCCTCTCTACGTCCAGACCAGTAGACGCTTGATTGTGCCACCTTGGAGGAACTGATATCTTACAGGTCCCCAGAGTATACCCTACTCTTGACAAAGGACCCAAAAGTCAAGTAACTGGTTGGGAAAAAATGCCCCAAAAATGGGGAAAAAAATAAGACCATAGAAGGTTACTTTCTTGGTGAACAGATATCTCCTCCCATCCTTTCTGAGGAGGAAGAACAATGCTTACCATCAGGGAAAGACATAGAAGTCAAGGCTTCCATATCCCAAACATCCAAAATAAATATTCAGTGGGCTCAGGCCATGGAAGAGCTCAAAAAGGATTCTGAAAATCAAGTTAGACAGCTGGAGGAAAAACTGGGAAGAGAAATGAGAGAGATGCAAGAAAAGCATGAAAAGCATGTCAACAGCTTGCTAAAGGTGACCCAAAAAAATGCTGAAGAAAATAACACCTTGAAAAATAGGCTAACTTAATTGGCAAAAGAGGTTCAAAGAGCCAATGAGGAGAAGAATGCTTTCAAAAGCAGAATTAGCCAAATGGAAAAGGAGGTCCAAAAGCTCACTGAAGAAAATAGTTCTTTAAAAATTAGAATGGAACAGATGGAGGCTAATGACTTTCTGAGAAACCAGGAAATCACCAAACAAAACCAAAAGAATGAAAAAGTGGAAGATAATGTGAAATATCTCATTGGAAAAACAACTGACCTGGAAAATAGATCCAGGAGAGACAATTTAAAAATTATGAGACTATCTGAAAGGCATAATCAAAAAAAAGAGCCTAGACATCATCTTTCATGAAATTATCAAGGAAAACTGCCCTGATACTCTAGAACCAGAGGGCAAAGTAAATATCGAAAGAATCCACCAATCACCACTGAAAAGAGATCCAAAAGAGAAACTCCTAGGAACATTGTGGCCAAATTCCAGAGTTCCCTGGTCAAGGAGAAAATATTGCAAGCAGTTAGAAAGAAACAATTCAAGTATTGTGGAAATACAATCAGGGTAACACAAGATCTAGCATATACATGTATATATGTATATATGCGCATATATATATTTGTGGGTGCTCAGAGGTTGTAGATCATAGATCTAGAATTGGAAGGGGCCACTTTGGGAAGGACAAAAGGGAGACTTGGTTCCCCCTTTTAAACCACAATTTCCTCCCGTGCCCAGGCCCACCTTTCTTTGCTACCCCAACAAAGGCTAGTGATGTGCATTTCCTTACCTGGGAGCCTGGAGCTCCCATGGGACCTGGGGGGCCATTGGGTCCAGAGGGTCCAGGGGGTCCTGTGGGCAAAGAAATAACTTACATTAGTTCTATGCAAGAGGAAGGTTTCCTTCTTAACCTTCCTTCCTGAGCCACTCCCCACTGCCAGTCACAAGCATTAGTGAAGGAAATCTGATAGAATTAGGTGCCAGGAATCCAGAGGATCCCAAGAACCTGGATCCAGAGCTGGAGGAACTTTAGACACCATTTAATCCAGCCCATCACTTTACAGATGAGGAAACTGAAGCCCAGAGAGGCAAAGGGCCCTGTCCTGGAATGTACTGCAGGGGTCCCTCCTTTCTGAGTAGATTGAAAAATAAATCCATAAACAAATAATCCAGCAAATGGATAGTGTGGGCAGCATCGTCTCTGAGCCCTGGATTTAAAGCTGGGACCCCTGACTTGGTCAGCTAACTTGCTGTATGTCCTTGGACAAGGCAGAGGTAGCCTGCTACAGACAATGAAAATGCTGCTCCTGGAGCCAGGAAACAGATGAGATCCCACCTGAACCTGTATGAGCTGGTCCAGGCAGGGGTTCTGCAGGCTCTGCAGGCTCTGCTGGGAGTCTACCTGCTGTCTTTTTCACTCTGGTCGTGCCCCCTCTGTGTCCTAACTACTGTGGCTTTCTTCAGATCTCAGCCAAAGTTCCACCTGTTACAAGAAGTATCTCTCAGTCTTCCCTAACTTAGTATCTTCCTCTGAGATCACTTCAGGCCTGCCTGGTCCACACCTGCTCACACACAGTTGCTGTTTGAACATCTCCCCATTAAACTGTGAGCCTCAAGGGCTGGGACTCGTTTTTACCTTTCTTTGTATTCTCAGCACTTAGCACAGAGCCTGGCTAAAGAAATGCTTGTTGACTGACAAATAGAGGCACTCAGCCTTTTGTGGAGGGCAGTGACCTGGTGAGACCTAGGAAAATTACTTTGAAAGCTGCTTGCAAGATCAACGGGCCTGGTGCATGGGAACAAGCCAGGTCTTGGTACACTCACAAGATTCCAGATCTACTGAGGGGAGAGAAGGGACTTCAGAGGCCATCAATTCTAACCCTCTGATTTTAAAGATGAGAAAATGGAGGCCCAGGGAACTGAATAGACTTGCTGAGGGTCACACAGAGGCAGGATTTGAACCCAAGGCCCAATTCCAGAGACACTGCACTCTTCACTGTGCCAGGATGCCTCCCAGTGCCCATGTATGTTAGGCTTGGGGTTCTGGGATTGGACTGTGCTTGGAGGTAAAGGTCTGGGTTGGTCCCTAATCAAGTACCCCTTACATCTCCAAATGTGTCTCTGGTTGTCTGCTTACCTGGTGGGCCAGGGGGCCCCCGAGGCCCAGGGATCCCTGCCATGATGGTGTCTATTATGGTGGAAGATAACTGGGAGTCGCCATCTGTAAGAGAGTCACAACTCCTTACCTACTCCAGGAGACCCACAGCAGCGGCCTCTCCAAGGCACAGAGACACAGAGTAATAGTATGATTGCCATCATTCTGGAGACAGGGATTCAGGCCATGAAAAGCTGCCAATCCCTCTCCCTCTCTGGAGGCAATGCCACAGATGAATGGAAAAGGAAATTCACACCAGGGAAAGTCTGGCCCTCCCTTCCCCCGAGGGCCAGGGGTAGTGCTACTGTCAAGGACAGACAGTCCTATGGTGTGCAGAGAGGAGATCTGGGCTAAAGCCCCCAGGAGCTGACAGGGTCTCAAGTGACCCAGGCCACCCTGTACACAGCCATCCAGCTTGCTCTGGCTCCTTTGTCTGCCACTGACCCTCAGCCCTAGTGTGTCCTCAGGATCATCGAGGTTACTGCCCCAAACATGAGGAGTCTGGGGTCCAGAGAAAGAAAGCAACAGCTCCAAGGTGGCACAGCAAGATGGTGGCCAACCTTCCACTGCCCAGTGTGCCTTGGCAGGAGGGAAGCTCCCGATGCCCTTCCTGACAAAAGTTCCCAGAGAGGTGGCAGTAGAGCACAGACTATCCAGCCAGGGGACCCTGGGACCCCCAGCCCTTTTTAGACACGCTGGACCTTCACACTGGGCCTGACTGTCCCAACCAGCAGGGAACTCAAGCCCTATTGTTTACACTCCACAGCAGAATGGTGGCCACCTCACACAGCTATAGGGCAAAGGGCATAGGAATCAGAGGACCTGGGTTCAAATCCTGCCCATGAGGCCCACTCCTTTGGATGGGCCCCTTCCCTTCCTCTGTAAAATGAGGTCTACAATCTGGTTTGAGATGGTTCCCAGACCAGGGGATAGTGGGGAGGGAGGGTCATGCCAGGGGCCAGAGTCCTCACAATGCATAATACTTCAGTAAAGGTCACTTTTAGGAGGGGGCAGTGACAGCCAAGTTGGTAGAGGTTAGATCGAAGTCCAGCCTGGGGCTATAACGACCTAGGTCAGGACCTGAGGGCAAAGGAGGCTCTGGAGAAGAGGCTACTTGGGCAGCCTCAGTGCTGGACAGAGCCAGGCTTGTGGAAGCCTTGCCTGAACCTGCCCCTAGCTCCCAAGTGATGCTGCTGACCCCCAAACACGGGACTTTGTTCTCCACCTTCTTGCTTTATCTCCTAATATTGGCTCCAGACCCAACTCTTCCGCCCAAGGAGAGGACGACACAGAGAAAGTAGGCCAGTGAAGCTTGACCTTCCCTTTCCTGAAATGCTGTGGCATAGTAAACACCACTCCTTTCTCTCTACCCCTCCCCCTCCCCAGTTCATTGGCTCAAGGGCTTTCCTAGAAAGTTGGTAGAAACACTTACTTTCTTTCTCTCCTGTGGGCTGGAGTGAATACAAAACCCCTTGCTGGAGTGGGGGCAGAAGGCCAGGGCTGCCAGGAGGGCCTGGGGGCCCAGGAGGCCCAGGGAGACCAGTCTCTCCAGGAAGTCCCCTTGGACCCTGAGGCCCCAGGAGCCCTAAAATTTAGAGAAAAGGAGGAATCATGAGTGCCCATGAAAGCCGGGGTGGGGGGCAACAGCCAAGAGCTTCAGATTTCTGCAGTGGTTTAAGGTTGAGACCTGGTGGCAGGGGTATGGACAAGATGACTTCTTGTCCTGTTTCTCCATCCTGGATGCTATCACTTTGTAAAAAATGGAACATCTTCTTAACAAGCAGGTTCTCATTTTTCCTTCAGGGAGTAATTGTGACCATACTGAATAGGAAAGGGTCAGTGAGAGGCAGGTGAGACCCTTGGGTACTTGGGACAAGCCATGTCCTTGAAAGGTGCAGGACTGGACTCTGAGCTCTACTTCTGTCCCAGATCAGGACAAGACCCTCCACTCACCATTTCCATTCTCTGGGCCTCAGTGTCTCATTTTTAAAATGGATGGATTAGCCTTGGTCCTTTCAAGGTACCTTCCAGCACTAACATCCCACAATCTGGGCAGAGGGTTTCCAGCCCTCACTTAATCCCTTTATAACATCCCTGAGATGATGGCATGATCCCTATATGAGAGGGAAGGGTCATGGGGAATGCTGCCCTGACTTCCCAGAAGAAGTAACTGCGACCCATAGATGGAAAATTGCTCTCCTGAGAGCTGGGAAGAGAGCCCAGGTCTCCTATCAGCTCTATTAGGAGTCTCCCCAGTCAGAGGATCCCTAGTAATGCCAGAGAAGGCACCAGCCTCAGAAGCAGTGTAGGTGATGCCTGGATTCCCTGGCAGTGTCTTCTCTTGCCTCTTTGGGAGTCCCAAGCCTCCAAGGAGATAGCCCCCTTGGAACAGAGGCACATCACAGCCTGCTTCTGGAGAAAGTCTGGGATCAGGCAGGAAACAGAGGGCACACCGGTAGAGCTGGCACAGGCTCGGGTCTTTCTCCACTTGCCACCCCATTCAGACAAGTAAACTGAGGTACAGAGAAAGGACACTGACCAGGCTGGCAGGAAATAGGAGGCGGAGTGAAGGTCTGTTAAAAACCAGGGGCTTGAGGGCAGGAACCAGCTTATTCCAATGCCACTCCTCAGGATCAATCTGCACCTGGCCACTTGGGGTGAGGGTGGGGGTCTTCCTGGTCACCAGATGCTGGACAAGGCCTAACTTCCACCTCCTGTGACGGATGGAAGCCCAGCATGTGAACAACGGGCAGGAAAAAAAATCTGTCCTTCAGGGACTTACCAGGGGGCCCCCTTGGGCCCATCTCCCCCATCTGGCCCCTTTCGCCTTTTGATCCGGGTGGCCCTGGGAGCCCTGAGGGACCCACAGGTCCCGGAGGTCCCATCTGTCCCACAAATCCTGCAGAAAGAACAAGACTGAGAATGAGGACACCCAACAGCCGGTCGGCCACCTGCAGAAAATTTCTTCGTTGAGTTCTCAGTGAGATCATGCCAAGTGGCAAGATCACGGAGAGATCTAAGGCTTGAAGGGCATTAGGGTCATCCAATCCAAGCTTTTCATTTTACAGAGAAAGAAACTGAGCCTTGGGAAGGTTAAAAGTCTTGCCCAAGGTCAGAGGTGGGATTGAATCCAGAGCCTTTGGGAAAATCATCTTGGGGTTATCAAGGCTGCAGGCTTTACTGGCAAAAGCTAAGGAACCATTAAGATGGCTCAGAAGGGACTAGGCAAATTCTCACAGCAACAGCAGGGGATTAAAATATCCCCCCTTTTTTGTTGTACTGAATTTTGCTTAGAAGAAGTGAGTCACTGGTAGGATCTTGGGGAAACCTGTGATGATCCAGATGAGCTGACCTGAGCTGCTTCGGGGCAGAGGTCCCGATGTCCAGAGGCCTTTCCTCACAACCACAATACTGTGATAGCTAACATTATTAAGCACCTATCAGGCTGTGGCCTCCTGAAGAGAGGGGAACATTTTTGTCTCTCTATGATCTCCAGTGTTTACTAGTGTCTGGCACGCAGTAAGCACTTAATAAATGCTTGCTGGCATCCTCTTTGGTAGACTCCATGGTTTACTGAGCTGTAAGATGAGGAGTCTGGACCAGACAGTCTCCCAGGCCTCCTGTGAAGGGTGAAGGCATGGAGGGCTTGTCATCTCTGTCCTGGGGGGAGCACAAAAACCCCATGAAGCTCCAGAGACCCTGAGGGCAAGGCAGCAAGTTCCCAGTCTGTGGTGCCCTGTCTTGCCTGCCTTGCTCAGGGGATCAGAGTCAGGGGCTCAGCTTTTCTTTTTTTCTTCCTGGTCTGCCCTATCCTTGAATTCTACTGTTTGAGCACAACTCCCCATGTCTGAGGTCATGGCAAGTTTTCAGGTCTCCATCCCATTCCTCTTCTATTGAAAGCTTACCCCCACATGCCTCTCCTAAGACCCCACCTTGGATTCTACACATCCCCTTCAAGGCCCTCCTTGGATGTAAGGAAGCTTATGGTGGGCAGGAGAGCCATACCAGGCTGGGCAACTTGCTCTTCTACCTCTGGCGAGCAGGCAGACAAGCCCAGGGTTAGATGTGACTGGTGGCCCGTCCCCTGGTGCTACATGCCCCTTCCCCGCTAGGCTCTAAGGAAAATCATGAAGAACCAACAAGGAAAATGGAGCTCTCCACTGGCCTCTGTGCCTCTCTGGGAGTCCCTAAGCTTCCATGTCACTCTTCCTTATACATGGTCCTGGGGGACAGCATGGGGGGACGGGGCTGACCTTGGTGGGACTGGTCTGAGGCTGGGTTGCCTAGGGTGAGACTGGCAGGGCACAACTTCCTTAGTGCTACCTCTTGTGTTTACTTGGAAGCTTCTTGGGGCCTGCTTCTGCTTCCTCCACAAAACCCTTGTCTACACAAAATACAGCAGAGGCAGGGAAGACTTCGAGGTCCTGCTAAGTTTAGGTCTGTGGTACTATGACCCCCTGGGGAGAGCTGTGTAGCATTCCTAGAGAGCACACGCGGGCTCCAGGATTCCTAGAGAGCCCCACCAAAAGCAGAAGGAATGTGATCTAGGTAATGATGGGGAGAATTCATTGTCACCCCCCCCCCTCCTTCTATGGGGCTCTGAGTTTTCTCTTCATCCCTAGAACTGAGGGGTTACCTGTAGGAATCATAAACTGAGAACTGGGGTGGAGGTACTGCAGGGTACGCTGCAGTAAACCCTGGATCTGGAGTCTGAGGACCTGGATTCAAATCCCATCCTGACACTGCCCATGTGATCATGGGCCTTAGCAGCCCACTGAATAATGAAGGCAGGGGACCCTAGAGTGTCTCTAAGGGTTCCTCAAGTGCTAGAGTTTTTGAGTCTTCAGGGCTAACTCATTCTATCTTTCTGAAGATACACTCACCAATGGGTCCCGAAGGGTTCCTCCTCAGAGTCCCAGGATTCGACAGTGGGATGGCATCCGGTAAGAAATCTTTATTCCATGTCGGAGTTGTCTTGGTAATGTCATTTTCTGAAGTTGCCACACTCCCAGCTGCTTCCAGAAGAAGAATCTACGTGAGACATTGCAAGAAAACCTGTCAGGCAAGGAATCAAATCCAAAAACACAGTGGTCATCGTGGAAAGGGCCAGAGATCCTGGGTTTGGATCCTGCCCCTGATGCTCACTACTTGTGACACCTTGGGCAAGCACCCCTGGGTTGGAGGGGTTCTCGGGTTCTTTCAGCTCTAAATCTGTGCTCCTCTGATCTCAGAAAGGAAAGCCCACCCAAGACTCTGTGGTTTTCATAGAGAAGGTGCTCCTGCTCCATTATCCAGGATTCTGAAATGGGGTGTGTGATATACAAAATAGGAACGCTATATCAATAAAACAACACAATCACAGTGGTTTTGCTCATGAAACAAAAGGGCCTCTAACACAGCTGACATTTGGGTCTAATCATTTCTAAGGATTTGTTCCTTCTAAGATTGTTCCTTCACAGTGGAGAAGGAGGGTGGAGGTGGTGTCTGTGACTGGAAAGCATCAAAGTCTGGGCCTTCTTTTCAGTCCCCTGCCCAGCTGGGTACCCATCTGGCCAAGTCTTAATTTCCTTTTCCAGGAGGATGTTGGGTCCCATAAGAGCCTCTGCTGACATGCAGGAAAACAAAGATTCCAGTGGACCCTTCATGAGAGGACCAGCAAAGGTTCCTGGGACCTGGAGAGCAGGCAGGCTCCCTGGTCCAGCATGAAAGAGAGAATACATCCCCTGTACGGGCCCAGGGGGGTCAGGTCACTCCGTTTGTAGCAGGGAGAACCCTGCCTCATCCTACTCGGGAAGGTACAGAGTCAGACATCTGGGCCCACCTTGGGCTGCTTGGGTCGTGATTATTTTCTCTCCTCTTTGAAGATAGAACTGCTTGTCTGGTAAAGCCTCCACGATACTGAATCACTGGGAAATGATGGAAGGTGGAGCCAAGAAGGCAAGGGCAGCCTGGCAGGAGCTTGCTGGCTCTGGGATTCTTCTGTGAAGCATGGCCCAAGCCAGCAGAGGTCACTAGCTGCCTGCTGGACGACCAGCTTGGCCAGAGGTCTGGAGCTTGGGCACCTGGGATGGCTCGTTTTATCATTATCAGGTCTTGTACCTGTTGTCTTTCCCCCCCCTCTTCCCTTCCCAGAATCCAACTGAGGAGAGCAGGGAGCCTCTGCTTCCCATGAGGAAAGGGGGAGGTTTAGCTTATGAAAATATAAGTTAATACGAAACAAATGCATAGCCCTGACATGGAAATCTCACAAGCAGATACTTGGTCATATCCCATCAGAGCAAAGAGAAACATGCTAAACGCCATGATTTAAAATTTTAAAAAATCCACAAAATTTTTAATTAATCAACTAGCATTTATTAAACCTCTACTATGTGCTGGGTGCCAGGCTAAGCAAGGAGGCCAGCAGGGTAGCCCAGTCGGTCCTTGTGACAGGTTTTCGGACAAGGACCCAGTCAGCAGGTCTCTTCCTTTAGCTGGAGAGGAATAGCCAAGTTTAGTGAGTGGCTGGGCTAGACCAGAGCTCTGCCCTGCAGGAGATGATACCCTATCACCCGAGGGCAGACTTTGGGAAGGCCTCCCCACTTGACACCTCCAGGAGCTCCAGGACAAGGGGGCCCACCGCCATAATCTGTACAAAAAAAGAGGCTGTGGTGGGGCCTCTAGGGCCCTGGAGTCACTGGGATTGTGAAGAAGAATGCTGGTGACTATCTGCCTTCCTGTCATTACTGATGCAAAGTCCTTGAAAAAGCCCGTCTTTGCCTTTCAAAGGGTTTTGCAGAATTGGACACCAATGGAGACCCACTTTGCAGGAAGACAACAGGCCTGGTGCGAAATCAACAAACCATGAGGAAGGTGGGATCCCAGTAAAAACGTCAGTCAGCCTGCTTGCCACCAAGCCCTCAGTCAGTGATCCCCCAGGGGCTGTTATTTTCATAGCAGGTCATCTTTCATGACTTCTGGTCTCTCTTTTTGGCATTAATAATCCTTGCCCTTAGTATCCTCTCCCCTTCAGATACTTTGGGAATGGTCCTCACACCGTCACAACTGGACGGTCTCTAAGTATCAGTCTCTCCCAAGACTGAGCTCAGGCATCCAGGCTGTGGCCACGTTGGAACCACAATTCTCTTCTACCTGCCTCAACCACACCAAGCGAGCAGCCTCCTTTATTGAGGCAGCGGGAGGGGCTGCTGGCATGTTCTCTGCGCTTTGTGGCACCTCCTTTCCAGCACCATCATCACCTCCACACCCCAGGAGTACAAAATGCCTCCATCCCTCCCCACCATGTGAGGTCCACCACTAACTGCCCCCATTCCTTATAGCCATAACCTGTCCAGGGTGGGGTGCCCTTCCCATAGCTGCAGGGCCTTTCTCCAGAAGGCTCCTGCCCCTTCCCCTCTCAGCCCTCAGTGGTTATACAGAGCTGGCAGGGATCTCAGAGGTCCATCCCACCTCACCCCTTTTTACGGAAGAGGAAACTGAGGCACAGGGAGGTCAAATGGGGCATAATTCTGTACAAAGACTCCCAATCCTAAATCCGGTTCTCCTTCCCTTTACTCCAGTCAGAAAACTGTGAAGTAAACCACCCAGACTTTATCTCATCCACCCCTTATCACCGCAAAATTCAGGTCCCTCCTCCCCAGCTGACTAAGACCTTTGGAATGTCTTCTGAGCAGAAAAAAGTTGCTAGATCAGCAAAGTGATTAAAAAAAAAACAACCAGAGGAAGTTTTAGTCTCTAAGACACTAGAGTCTGGGGAGTTTCCTGCTGAAGGGAAATGTATGTGAGGGATGGTTTCCAGCCAGCTGCTCCCAGACAACAGAAAGCCCCCCCCAGCTCCCTTCCCTTTCTTCCCCCCATCTCCCAGCCTTGCCCACCAGGTAGTTAATGGGCAGATTGGTATTTCCCTTCTGGCCCCAGAGCAGGAAAAGCCTTTGCCTGCAAATAAGCAAATCCCTGAGGGGAGGGCCCCTTTAACAGACCCCCTGAAGACTTGGCCTAAGTCAGGTGTCTAGACAGTCCATTCCAAACATTCCAAACAAAAAATAAAGGCTCCCTTCTCCCCTCGCCCGCTTCTAAGAGGTTCAAGCTGCCTCCTGCCTCGGGGTCACCCCCGAGGCCCAGTCAATACTTCCCTACTTCCGAGGGGGCTGGATTCTGAGAACAGCAGCCCCAACATCACAGTGCACAGCGCTGCCATACTAGGGCATGGATCTAGAGATGGAACTGAACAGGAGAGTGGGGTGTTGGTAGTTGTTTAACAACCAGTTTGCGGGGAGGGGGGTAAGGTACACTTGATATACATTTAAGTTAAATCTACACTATTCATATTTTCTCCATCACTTTCCTAAGTCTAGAAAACCAACTGATTACTTGATGTAAGATTACATCAAGTCCTGATATGAACTGTCTGCTGATTTATGAGGTGAGGTCTAAATGGGCACACTGAAAATTTAACACTCAGCTTTCTTGAGCACAGTACATTGGCCTATCATTCTATGACACCTTCATAGCCACTGTGTGCTTTGATCCTCACCATTCTCAGAGGGAGGGAAGGATCAGAAGCTGATTTATCCAATGGCTGACTAATAAGGCAGATTCACATCCAGGGTTTATCCAGGTTTCACAGGATCTGGCAGAGCCAAATCAGTTCATCAGCAAACATTTAGTAAGCTCTTTCTGTATACTTGGCGCTACTCAGATCACAGGGATTTGCAACCTTTGGTTCGCTGCATAGCTTCTTACTCTAAGCAAGGAGCAGAGCTGGCAACCCTGGGCATGTGATGATGGAAAATGCAAAATCTACCCAGGTCACAGGAGACTCCCAGCTCCCAAAGTTGAGTTCTGTGTCACTGGGAGACTCCAAAGGGGACCTGTGATCACAAGGGGAATTTCCCACATTTCATGGTGCTCATGACATGTCCAGTCCAATAGCCTCCCTTGGCAGGAGCCATCATTCAGTGATCTGGATGGTTTGAAGTGCTTACCTTGGGGCAGATACTATCCTAAGTGCTGGGGATCTGCAGAGATGACAATGACAAGGTCCCTTTCTCCAGGAGTTCATATCCCAGTAGGGAGAAGACAACCCGTAAATAACAGGTACATGGAAGACTTTGTACAGAGCAGATGAGAGGTATGAAGAGCACCTCTATTTGAAGAGCTCCTCCCCCTTCCCCCAGTTCTCACTTAGAAAGCTCATCCTTCAACTGAACACAAATCTACTTTGCCACCACTTCCATCTAATTCCTTCTACTCATGGTTCATACCCCCCAGGTGTCCTGGTCAGCCCACCTGGACAAGCACCTGCTAGTCAAACTCTTTCCTGAATGGTGGCACCCCTTAGGTCTAGAGCTGGAAGCAATCTCCTCAGAAAAGCCGCTTAATCTGACCCTTGATTTATAGATCAGGAAACTGAGATCCAGGAAGTGGGTATACAAGCCTAGTATTAAGTAGGGTTCTCATTTTTCCTTTTTGGGCCATTATGAATCTTTTAATAACAGCCTAAGGTAGCATTCCTCTACTAAAGAACTACTGTGTCTTGTCACGTAGAGGTGAATGTAAGAAGAAATCCTAACAATATGGAAGGAAACCCTAGCGGTATTTTGTTGTTTAGAGAAGGGCTGACCCAAATTCAGAGAGATCCACCAATAACAAATGGCAGATGATTAATTTTTGGCAGGGAGGGAGGAAAGGGATGGAGTTTTCTTTGGCACTAGCAACTCATGGAAATCAACTACTAAGGCACAGAGAGAATTTAGAAGCCAAGTCACCAATCCTGCTAAAAATCACAGAACTTTAAAGTCCTGAATGTATATGAAGACATGAGCTTTGGGGCCACCATGTTGTACTGCTGACTCAAATTCTATTTCAAGGCCACTAAAACCCCAGAGTCCCCTTCGCATAAACTTGTCCAGGTCACTCCAACCTGCATACGTGAAGTGAATCTTATTCTAACCCCATGGCATGAAAGACATTTTCCTATTAAATGCTACTATTTTGAACGTACCTTTCTGTTCCAGCCTATAAAGATCTACTATGATACAAATTCTACGTTATTTGCTCAGTCTCTTCCAGCTTAATTTTGTTCATGTGAGAGAATTATGCCATATTCTGCACCTCCAATCAAAATAAACTCTTCTGTCCTCCATAAAAAAAAAAATTGTGCTCATAATGAAGGTGAGAAAAATCAATAATGCTTTTGCTTCAACCCAAACAGACATGGAAGTAGACATGACCAGATCTAGAAAGTCACTGGATAGGATGTGGGGAGGGAAGGGTGGATAAGAGGAAAATAAAAGTCAAGAACGGTTTCTAAGGTATGAATCGGGATCCCTGGGATGATAGAGGTATTCTAAATAAAAATGGGAGGGTTGGAGGAGCAGGCTTATTATAATGGGAAGCTAACAGGTTTCATTTAGGATAGGTAGAATTTGAGATACTTATTGGACATCCTAGTGGATAAGTCCCAAAGGCAGTTAAGCTGGTATACTCACTCAGATGATCCAAGTAAACGAACTAGACTTCTCACTACCTGCAATAAATATTCCATATCTTCCATCACTCCCTCTGTATGAAATGCCCTCCTCCCAACCATCTCTACCTGGAGAAATTCCACTCATCATTCAAGAGCCAGCCCTGATGCCCACTCTTCCTTTAGTGATGCCCCATTATTTTTCCCACCTCAGAACTGGAAGAGAACTTTATTGGTATTTCTCTGCTGTATATATCTGGAAATATATCTTATTTACAGATTCATTGGGTCTCCTGCTAAGTTCTCTTGGAGCAGGCACCCATCACCTCATTCAACTTTTTACCTTGTAAAAGCATCCCCTTTGCACTCAGTCTCCCTCTCCTCAACCCCACAGTGAGTACAGGTAGGTAATTTGTTGGACTGAATTGGTGTCCCACTTCTGAGTCTGGAATAACTGCATTCCCAAACAAACATGGTTCTTCGTTGCCTGTGAGGCTCTTGCCGGTAATCAGAGGGAAAACTGCCTTCAATGGCATTTCTTTTTGAAAAACGAGGTTTGGAAAGAGGCATGATATATGATATTAAGATGGTCACTGGGGGCAGGGAGGGAAAGCGCATGGCCTAAGCACAGAGCAGCATTCATGCAGGGAGCATGTAAATCTTCCTGTCAGTCACCCCAGTGATCCATCAGCCCAGAACATATCAGAGATCACTTCCCATACAAATGGATCTTGAGGACCCCGGTCTTTCCAAAGCATGTCAGCAGATAAAAATGGGTTGCCTCAGTAGCAGCCATCATTAAGTTGGGTTATAGGCAAAACACTGCATCAAATCTGGGGCTGCTCTGGGACTAGAATGCCCCTGTTTGCAAGGACTCATTGTGGCTACTGGCATCTCAGTGAAGAGGGCATGTCAATGGACTAGGGAGAACCAGCCCCAGCACTCCGGCCTCCTGACTCCCATGCCCACAGCCTTAATGTCTATTGTCATTTTCCATTTCTCTACAAGTTTAGCAAGAAAAGGCTCTTCTGTTCCATGGCCTGAGCTTGGCTCCCTTCTCAGAAGAAAGGGGATATGACTCCTCCACTGTTTTTGAATCAAGGGGCCGTCATTCTCCTCATCCATGCGATTGCTGAGTGTTGCTGGTTCCACCTCATCCCAGAAGCATTCACCAGGTACTCAAAGCCCTGGAATGCCTGTTGAGTGGTGGGCCTTCCAACTGGGCACTGAAGCAAATGGAACAAGCTTACTTTGGCTTCTGAGGACTAGTCATTGAGACAAATTAGAAACAGTCCAGGCCTGGGTCCTCACCCTTTTGGGTCCCCCCTAATTGTCAAGTAATTTGAGAAAACAGATCTTACCCCCTCCTTCAGGTTATGAGCTCAGTCGAGGCAGACACATGGCATTGGAAAGCCCCATGAAACCATATTGGGGCCCAGCCATCATGTAGAGCTGACCTTAGCTACCCATGTCATGGCTCATACCCTCTGGCCAACTGAGATAACACCCACCTCACTCACTTATTGTGTTGCCCCTATGGCTGATGGACTCAGTGTACACACAGTAATTAGATAAGTTAGAGTTAAGGGAGTATCTAATAATCTGTGCTTTGCAGCCAATTCTAGAAAGATGGGAAGAGGGAGGAATGACTAGGCTGTCCAGGCAGTAATGGTCATGCTTCTTCCAGCCAAGTCAGGTAACTTGCCACATGGTTCCATTCTCAACTGGGCTCACCTGGGTGGGCATGCACTGCTGCTTTGAGAACTTCTCTACCCAGCGCTTACTATGGTGTCTGGCACATGGTAGGCACATAGCATTGATTGACTGACTGCCATATTCGGTCGCAATGACCTTTTGGCCATCCCTTGGCCTCCATGCCTCTTTCTCAGCAACATCAACAACGCTTCCTGACATTTATAGAGTACTTCAAGGTTTGCCAAGTGTTCTACCTACATCATCTCATCTGATTCTCACAGCAACCCTGTGAGTTAGGTGCTGTTTTATCCACTTTTTAGGGATGAGGAAACTGAGGGTGGGCAGAGGTAAGTGACACGAACATCCCTCCTCACTGTTCTTGAGTAAGACCCTCCATCTCTACGAGCTGCCCCAGTGCTGAGAATGCTTTTTGGCAAATCTCTCCTCTCTTGGCTTCCCTACTTTCAAGTCTCACCTAAAGTTCTGCCTTCCCCATGAAGTCTTCCCTAGTCTTCCTCAATCTTAGTGCCTACTTCTGACACTAGCCCCAATTCATCCTGTCTATAGCTTGATCATTTTCACATTGTCTTCCCTGTCAAACTATAAGCTCCTTGAGAGGAGGGGCTATTTTTGCCTTTCTTTGTATATCCAATACTTACCTCAGTGCTGTGTACACAGTAGTGCTTAATAAATGCTAGTTGACCCAGCTACATAAGTAGCTGGGATAAAAGTTGAGCCAAGTTCTTCCTGCTTCCGAGGCCAGCCATCAGGCTGCCTTACTTGTGGGCTTCCTCTCTAACTCATTCCCACCATCCTCCTCAGGGACTTTGATATTCTAGAGGTGACCTTTGACAGAGAAGTTTTGATAGGGTAGTGGAGGCTAAGATCCAGCAGTCACTAGAAGAGGATGGCTAATGAGGAACTGGGAGATAGGGCAATCAGCTTGTGCTGATGGAACTTCTCCGTCCATCCAGTGACACAATGGGCTTAGCCTCCTTGACTCCCACTACACCTTAGACTTCCCCATCTGAATGGCACCACCTATAAGAGTTGGAATTTTGGAATGTCCAAGTCAGCAAGCACCACCTATCTCTCGACATCGGCCACTCACACCAAACATAGTCTTTGGTTGTAAAGGTTGTGGAGGTTGTAAAGGAGGGGACAAGGGGAAGGTCAGAAAGAATTTCAAGAAAGGGGATATGGGGCAATTGAACCAAATATCAGTCACCTACCTCATGCAAGATGCTATGAGCGCCCAGATGAAAAATGATGCCATCCCTGTCCCCAAGGGATTTACAATCTGGGATGAGGATTAGACATGGGTACAAAGAACTATAATATATTAGGTTAAGAGAAGAGTTGTAACAGAAGCCAAATGTAGGGATGAAAGGGACACTGAGAAGGGAAGTGCTTTAGGCTTCTTTTTCAAATCTTTGAGAAGACTGGATTTCCGGATAGGCCCGAGGGAGGCTGACAGTAGGCTCATGGTGAAAAGGCTTTTGCTACCACCTGACAGGACGTTGTGAGCAGGCCAGACTAACTCTAATGAGGCCCAACTGTGGGGAAAGTCGGGCTATTGGCAAAGTCTGTTTAGTCTTAACATCTTTCCACCTGCCTTTCTGGTCTTCCTTCCACCCCATGACCCCTCTTCAGTGGCCTCTGTTGCCTGTTTCTCAGAATTCCCCTGTCCCCAGGATGCCACACTGTGGCTCAGTCAAGTTTGTTTTGTGTCTTCCTACCTTTTAAAAGAAAACCCTAGAGAGTAATTACCCATGGGAATGACACTCAAGTAGTAGACTGTGGACTGTCAGGACCAATGGTGGTGGGTGAAGGTGGGGAGCAGCCCAGAGCACATGCAGATTCCTGCCTAACCAACCCATGCTTCCACATGGTCCAAGATCTAACCATGGGATTTCAAGGTTTATAACCCCTAAATATCCTCAATCATTGACCCTTTCTCAAGATGGCAAATAGACAAGTGATCTAGAAAAACAAGCTCTTAGCCTAAGGGGAAGTATGGTGCCCTTGAGAGTGGACAGTGTGCCAGTGAAAGTAGCTTCTGTGTCTGAAACCTGACTGGCACAAGCAGGAGACTGAGTCCTGGCTACACCGACCAGCAGTCAGAAGACACAGACTCCAAGCAAGTGGGGACAGCGAGGCACATCCTTGTCACCAGGCTGGTTGGGGGAGCGCAGATACACGCTCAGAGCAGAAACCCAGAGACAAAGGGCACTTCCCAAGGAGGTGGTGTCTCCTAAGGACCCATGATGCCCATTCTCTACACATCCTCAGTGGTGATGTGGAGAGCACAGAAGGGCTACAACTTCCTCTTGTTTCCTTGAGATGTACAGGAAACTCTGAGCTTAGTAAAGTCATCTAAGTTTTACATTGGTGGGATCATCTTTCCTCCACCATTGAGGTCTTACCTCCCATCTGTAACATAAAATGGCCCCTGAGCTCCTTTCCAGCCTTAGATCTAAAAACTAGGATTCTAGGACCTTTTCTGGAATTCAGTTTCCTCAGCTGTAAAAATGAGTAATTTGGTCTAGATTGCCTCTGAGGCCCCTTCTAGCCCCAGCTCAGATCCTGTGACCCTCAGGGTTATGAAAGACAGGGAAGGAACCAAATCTTGACAATAACTGTCTCTCCCATCATTCCCTCCCTTTTCATTCCTGTGGTCTCTGAATTCAGTCCTGCCCCTCTGCCCAGTAGAATTTATTAAGCACGTTAGCTATAAGGCACTTGGTTCAATGATCAACATTTAAAGGAATGGCAGTTGCTGCTTGTAAGAAGCTGACATCCTATTGACAGCCCAGGGAGCCCCTAGAGGAAGCTAAGGCTGGTCCTCCTCACCCCATGACATGGCCCTGTCTCTTTCTAGTCCTCTCCCCTTCAATCCTGCCTAGACGTGACTACCAGAACAATTCTCCTAAAGCACCACTCTAACCACAAACAGTCCTTTTCAAAAACCTTTAATAGTATCCCATTATCTACTGGCATTCAAGGCCTACCACAGTGGACCCCAACCCAACTCTTAGATTTTTGCCTTGACTTGTGACTTCTTAAACCAATCCTTGGCACAGTGGATAGAGAGCTGGGCCTGGAGTCACGAAGACTCCTCTTCTTGAATTCAAATCCAGTCTCAGACACTTCTTAGCTGTGTGACCCTGGGCAAGTCACTTACCCTATTTACCCATAAAATGAGCTCTAAAAGGAAATGGCAAACCATTCCAGTCAGTATCTTTGCCAAGGAAATCTTAAATGGGGTCATGAAGAGTCAAACACAACTGAAATGACTGAAACACAACAGAAATCAATCCTTTGTGCTGGTCAGACTGATCTAACTCATTGATTCCTGAGCATAACCATGTGCATTTCCACCCCCACACATCTGCTGAGACTATCAACCCTTCTTGGAATGACTTCATCTTACTTTAAGTTTGTCCAAGTCCTCACCCAACTGCTACCCACTAACACCCCAAGGCTCCCCCAAACACCAAGGTCTTCAACGATCACTTTTCATGGTTCGGTAAAAAGTCCTGGATCTGGAGACCTGAGGACCTTGGCTTCCTCTACTTACTATCTTGTGACCTCGGGGAAGCTTCAGTTTCCTTGCCTGTAAAAAATCTTGATATATGTGTGACCTGTTCCATAGGGTTGTTGTAGGAAAATCTTTGAGGAAACATAAAATAATTACCCCTGCATGTTCCTGGATGTTCACCCTGCTCCGCATCTCTTTGGCTCTCTTTGATAGGCCCCTTAGAAAATAAGGAAGCTCTTTGTTTTGGGGACAGGAATTTCTTTTTGCTTCTATTTGTGTCCCCAGTACTTGGGGCAGCTAGATGGTACAGTGGATAGAGCACCAGTGCAGGAGTCAGGAGGACCTGAGTTCAAGTCTCACCTCAGACACTTGACACTCACTAGCTGTGTGACCTTGGGCAAGTCACTTAATCCTAACTGTGCCTCATCCTGGGTCATCTGTAGTCATCCTGATGAATATCTGGTCACTGGATTCAGATGGCTCTGGAGGAGAAGTGAGGCTGGTGACCTGCACAGCCCTCCCTCACTCAAAATAAAGTCAAGTGCAAGCCATGTCATTATTTCTCTGATGGTATGGGCTTCTTTGGCAACGAAGGATGAACACAAACATATCCCAGTACTTAGTGCAGTACCTGGAATCCATCCATCTATCCATCCTTCCTTTTTCCCTCTTCTCTCCTCTTTCTTATTCTTCTTTTTCTTCTTTTTTTTCTTCTTCTCTCTCTCAGTTTTGCTGAACTTTTCTTTTTTCCTTTTTTTTTCATTCTTTGTTATAAGGGTTGGCTTGTTGGACAGGAGAGGGACATGATCACAGGATCAGTTATAGACTTAGAGCCAGAATTGACCTCAAATGCCATCCTGGTCCAACCTTCTCAATTCCCACAGAATGAAACTGCAGCCCAGATAAGTTAGGTGACTTTCTGAAGGTCCCATTGGCAACTGGTGACAGTGACAAGATTCAAACTCTGAGCTTCTCAAGTTATGTATATCTGTCAATCTATCTACCTATCTCTATCAGCTATTATCTCTATACTATTTATGTCTTTACCATCTTTATCATCTATCTATAGAATTTTTATCACCTCTCCTCTCTCTCTCTCTCTCTCTCTCTCTCTCTCTCTCTCTCTCTCTCTCTCTCTCTCTTTCCCCCCACCCCACCCTCCCTCCTTTTCTTCCTTCCCTTAGCTATCTGAGTGTCTCCCCAGCTCTGAGATTTGATGGTGTCCTCAAGTGCTTTTTTTCCCTAGCACTCCACCATCTCTGCCTACGAAGGTTTCTTTTCTTTACCCTCCCTAGCACTAGTGTTCTTCCTCCCAAACTACTCTGTATTTATTTTACATATTCTTATGTTTGTCCTGACTCTAACATGTAGTGGCCGTGTGACCCTGGGCAAGTCACTTGACCTGTCAGGGCTTGAGACTGCCTGACCCTGACAGGGAGGTCCTCATCCCAGCAAAACGCCAGGTCCAGTCTCCATTCATCTTCCTCTCCTTAGAGGTGTGCATGTTTGCTCTCCTGATAGGATGTAAGATCCTTGAGGGTAGAGATTGTTTCCTTCCTCCACAGCATCTGGGACAGTAAGGAGCACATAGAAGGTACTTAATGACTGACAAATTGATCTCCTTTTCCTGCGAACACTTTCTCTGACAACTAAGAGAAGGCCCCGGCCGGGTCCCAAGTTTCATCTCTTCTCACCCCGGGGGTTTAACAGAACACCCTGTGAGGCTGAGTCATCAGCACCTGGCGCTCCCTGGCAGCCCTCATCTTCTCCATTTTCCTCAAGCCTGTGAGGCATATACATTCCAGCCCCAAATCAGGTCAGCTCAAGCTGTCTGTTCATTTACCAGTGTCAGGGTGGAGGGGACTGGAGAAATGAATTGCTCATGACAAGGTGGGACTTCGCTATGTTCCATGCTGGCGAGTGCCAGGTCGATGGTGGGCAGGCACGAGGCCATGTCGGCCTCCCCAAAGGGCTGCGACTTTTCACATCTTTGTGTTCTGAGCCACGGCCAGCTGCAAACTGAAGCTGTCAATCCCGCAGCCCGTGCCAAGCCATGTGGAGATCTCATGTGGTAGAGAAGAATGTCGGCTGCCATGCCTTGGGGGCACCACTCTCCTCTCCCTGGACTTCCCCTTCACTCACACCTCTGGTTGTAGAGACAGAGACCATGCTCAGCTGGCTCTCCCGCCCAGCTCTGTGCTGGAATCCATCAATGCCACCTAATCTGGACACTCCCCATCTAGTAGGATTTTCTTTCCTATAGTTTCCACCCCAGCAGAAGGCAGTGGCCCAAGATGAGAGAGGGTGAGCTCACTCCCTAGGTGTGATGTTTCTTGTGGCAGGAGGGAACATGTTGTTAAGTTGGGAGTTGAGGGGGAGGGGAGCAGGACCGAAGGCAAGGAAGGTGAGGGGTGGTCTGGTTCCTGCTGCTGACTCATGGCATATGCAGCTTCAAGTCTGTCTGTTGTATTTGAACCTCTCCACAACCCTGTGAGGGAGGCAGTCTGGAGGCCATCACCCCCATTTACAGATGGGGAAAGGTGGGCCCAGAGAACTTAGTGACTTGCTCCAGGTCAGAGGCTGTCATAAACAGGATTTGAACCCAGGTCTCCCGAAGTGCAAGCCCAACACTCTTGTTCTCAGGGATACTTGCCCTCATCAGGTAAAATGACAGCTCAGATCTGTCCCCAAATCCTGTCTTCTCCAGGTCAAGCATGCCCATCTGGTGCAGACAAACTCATGTCATTTTGTGGTTATTCAGTCATGGCCAACTCTAAGTGGACAAAGATACTAGAGTGTCTTGCCATTTCCTTCTCCAGTGTGTCCCCATTTTACAGATGAGAAGCTGAAGCAAAGAGGGGTTAAATGACTTGCCCAGGGTCACATAGCTAAGTAGGTGTCTGGGGCCGAATTTGCATTCAGATCTTCCTGACTCCAGACCTGGTGCTCTACTCACTGCACCACCTAGGTGCATCTTGTATATAGGAGGTGTTTAATAGGTGTTTGATAAATGGTAAGATGTCATATTTCTCTCACAGTCCTGATAGACTGGATCCCTGAACTTCATCCATTTTGTCAAATTGTACCTACTGTTCGCCAGGTGTGACACTCAGGTTGAGGCAGAGCCCAGAGGACCAACCTCTCCTTCATGGGGAAGGGGAGCAGGCCAGGGGTTGGGAGCCTTGCAAGTCGAATACTCTCAGATTCTTTTCACAGGAGCAGTGCTGAGCTAGGTTTCCCTCTTCTGTCTTTACAATATTTTTGAACCTAGGTGAATGACTTTACATTTATCCTACTAAATTTCTTCCCATTTGCCTCAGCCCATTGTCTAGACTACCCAGTCTCCTTCCATCCTGTGTCTGTCATGATTTTGCCAAGTTGCCAAGAATGGTCTATCTCTCTGCCTTCTGTGAGTCATCAGTCAAATCAGAACAGGACCAAGGACAGAGACTGAGACTACTCCACAGAGACCACCCCACCCCCGCAACACACACACACACACACACACACACACACACACACTCATGCACTGCCATCAAACCATTACTGATGGCCCTTTGATCCAGTCTTTTGGAAAATTCTGAACCCCCTGAGTTGTCCTTTTAGTTAGCCCATCTCGTTCCATCTTGTCCAAAGGACAGTGTGAGAGACTGTGCCAAAGGCCTTTCTGGAATCCAGGTGTGCCGTGTCTATGACAGTCCCCTGATCTTCCAATCCATTAACTTGGTCAAGAAAAGAAATGAAGGGAGCCTGGTGTGATCATTCTGACTCAAGCCACAACCTCCCATGACCTCAGTTTCCTCATCTATAAAATGAGAGGGTTGAATGTGATGGCCTCTAACGTTCCTTTCAGCCTTAAATCTATGCTCACATGGCTGTAGTGGTGGCCACAGTTAGGCAGAAGGGGGTGTAGCGAGACATAATTGGAAGGAAAATTTAGTTTGTAATCTGGTGGCTTAAATTCTTGGACCAGATGGGCGGACATATGCTTCCTTCAGTCTGGCACTGATGACCTGGGCTCCCAGAGTGAGACAGGTCTTAGACTACTCAGACACACAGTGGCCACAAAGTGGCCACTACATAATGACAGCCTCTGAGTACGGGGTAAGGAGGTCAAGGACAGAGTCTAAAGTGGGAAAAATCCTTGCCTGGGCAGCATCCTCTCCTCCTGGCACCCCACACCAAACCAGGCAAACTGCCTGCAGCACTAATCAATATTTCTGACCTACCCTAAGGATCATGGGGTCTGCTTCTAGAAGGGACCTTCTGACTTAATGGAGAAGACACTGAGGCACCGCTGAGCTGAGCACTGAGAGCTTCTAGTGCCATATCATTCTCCCCTTCTGTAAAATAAGGACGGCCAAGGACCCTCTCAGCTCGAAATCCCAGGAACTATCGTATCAGTCCAAACTCTTGTTTTCCATGGAAAGAACCAACGCCTCAGAATTCTGGGGAAGTGAAACAGATGTATCCTGAAGTCTCTCTTCTCAGCATTCGGGGCATGGGCATTTGGAGGAGCAGACTGTGGGAAGGAGGGCTCTAATCCAATTCTCATTTTACAAAGGAAGAAAGTGAAACCCAGAGGGGAGGGCAGGGTATCAGGACTAATCCAGGGATTTCTCCGCTAGGAGGAAACTCCCTCTCCTTAGGCAGATTTGGTGTAGATTTAGTGGGTTGCCTAAGGCACTGAGACATTAAGGGATTTGGCAACCAGGTCGCACAGTGGATAGAGCACCAACCCTGGAGTCAGGACAACCCCAGTTTAAATCTGGCCGCAAACACTTTGTAGCTGTATGACCTTGGGCAAGTCACTTAACCCTGTTCGCCTGAGTTTCCTCATCTGTAAAATGAACTGGATGAGAAAATAGCCAACCACTCCAGTATCTCTGCCAAGAAAACCCCAATTTGGCTTATGGAGAGTTGGACTTGACCGAAACAACTGAACAGCAGCTACAAACGGAGCAGAAACAGGCTTCCATCCCAGGCCATGGATCTGGAGTTAGCAGAGAGATTGGGGGCCAGGGCTCTGCCCCCAGTCACCCAGATGGTGAGCGCCAGGCATGGGACTGGATGCCAACTTCTCTGCACAGAAGCCTCTCTACTGTATAATGCTGCCCGCCATTCAGTGACCCTTGTTCCTCTAAGACTGGGAAGGGTTGGGTTAGAGGGGCCTCCAGTGGGAATGTGTGTGCCAGGGATGTGCAAACACCTGAAGTCTTATCAGTTCACATCCAAGTGGGGATTGGAGTTTGCTGAAGGTAACCCTAAAATGTACCTCCTTGATTGGTGTGTGTGTGTCTCTGTGTGCGTGAGTGTGTGTGTCTGAGTGTGTAGAGTGTGTGAATGTGTACAAATGAGAGTGTGTGTGCAAATGAGTGTGTGTGCAAGTGTGTGAGCAAGTGTGTGTGTGTATGATTGTAGCACATGTGTGAGTATGTGCATGGGTGCATGTGTGGAGGTATCTAGCCTTGAGGAGAGATTCCCAAGAGGAAAAGTGGAAGAAGTCAGCCATGGGGCAGTGTCACTGACTTCGTGGCTTTGTACAAGCCCTAGAAGCAGCATGTGAAATCCATTTTCTGTCTCAGGACGCACTAGGGATTGGGGTAGGGGTATCCACTTTGAATCCCCCAAGCCAAGCACGTCTCCTCCATGGCTTGTCACCATTGTTACCCGTAGGGCATACACTCTATGCCGGATGGGAAGTGGAGAGCTGGGAATGTGATGGCCAGTCACCCTTCCCCCTCCTCCTCTTCTCTCCCGCTACCACCCCCACAAGCAGGCTTCGTCCTGACCTTGACTTCCAGTGTAGACAGCCTCTCACTCATGTCATTCAGCCGGGTGCAATTCATGCATTCTGAAAGAGAGAAGCAGAATTGATATTCATGCACAAGCGAGGATGGAGACTACTGGGCATTCCAGCACCTGCATGCTCTGATCCCTTGGCTTCCAGTGTGTGCTGGCGCCAGCTCGAAACAGCTTTTGAGAGCCAATTGTTAAATTTTCACCGTGAGGATTTGCACCCTGGAAATTGATAAACACAAAAATCAGAGCTTGATTTCTTGTTTTGTTGACTGTCTACACTTGAGAAAGTGAAAAAGAAAATGTTAATGACGCAGATCACATTTCAAACAGTGTTGTGGGTACATTTTTTTTTCTCCCAGAGACATTTCCCAGCACACCCTGCTCCACACCCACCCAGGTACTGATGGACTTGCTCCTGGTGGTAAAGTTCTCAGGAATGCATCCCCACAGGCACCCTGAGCTGGTACCAAGTGTTCCTATCTACGTGGTGAAATTGTGCCTATGGTTTGGGTACCCGCACAAGTGAACAAGTCAGTGATATTACTTTAAAAGAGAGTCTGAACATCCCCTTGTTGGGGGCTCACCAGAGGCAGCTCTAGGTGGAGCAGGCAGCATGGGTCACCCACACAATGGTCCATGAGAGGCAGTGTGGTGCCAAGTCACCATTACATGCAGGAATTTCCTGACTTCCTTGGCGTTCGGTTGTTTCAGTTATGTCCAGTTCTCTATGGTTTGGGGTTTTCTTGGCAAAGATACTGGAATGGTTTGTCATTTCCTTGTCCAACTCTTTTGACAGATGAGGAAACTGAGGCAAACAGTGACTTCCCCAGAATCAAACCTGAGTCCAGATTTGAACTTGGGTCTTCCCCTTCCCTGGCTACTGTGAATTCACTTGGAAACTCTATCTGAATAAATTATGACACAGTTCATAATTTAAAACAGGATGCACTTGGCTGATGAACATTTCTTCAATCTTTTCTCTTCACTCCCTCATTCAATGAGCATTTATTATACCTTTACTGTGTACCAAGCACTGCTCCTGGTTATAATGTCATTGGGAGGAGTGCAGCAAAGGGCTGGTTGCCCCCTCTCCTCACCTCTGTATGGACAGCGCAGCCTTCTTTGCCCAGCTCCTCTTTCTTCCTCATCCCTGCAGATCGGAAATAGAGGGAGGCAGGAGCCTCAAAGATTAAACAGCCCTGTGTGTTAGTTTGCTCTCACTCACAGGTGGGGAACCTGCAGCCTTGAGGCTACATGTGGCCTTCTAGGTCCTTGAGTGTGGCCTTTTGACAGAAACTTGGATTCAATGTGGCCTCAAGGCTCTGCTCTGCTGGGCAGGCAGATGGATGGAGGAGGGCTGGGGCAGTGTCTCCAGGGCCCAGCCTGTCTGCTCCCTCACTGTCAGGCACATCGTCTCCTGCCAGAAACCACATCCTGCCTCTGAGGTGGTCTCTGGCACCCCAAGTGAGCCAGCAACCTCCCTGTTTCTCTAGGGGCCTGTTTAATGTCAAACAGTGAGCCAGGGCTTCAGGGATGGTCGAAAACAAAGCAAACATTCTGTTACACTGCCTAAATTAATGACTTCTGCCCTATGTGGTATCTGTTTATAATAATGTTTGCAGGATGCTAAAGAGCATACCAGACCTGTTTACCTTCATCATCAACTCTATCCACACATCAGCCCCCTGAGGGAGGAGGGGCAGTAGGGCCATATTTGTGGACCTGCTCATCAGATCTTCTGGAGCCTGAGCAATGTTGGGGAAGTGGGGAGGGCTCTGGTATTCCTGAGGGACCCCAGTCCAGGCAACAAATAGCATGGGGGTCCTTTTGAGAAGTGAGAGCAGACAGAGAGGGAGAACTGCAGCCTCGAGGCCACATTGAATCCAAGTTTCTGTCAAAAGGCCACACTCAAGGACCTAGAAGGCCACATGTAGCCTCGAGGCTACAGGTTCCCCACCCGTGAGTGAAAGCAAATTAATACACAGGACTGTTTAATCTTTGAGGCTCCTGCCTCCCTCCATTTCCCATTTGTTACCATGGACCTAAAAGATGGGCAAAGGCCCAGTTCTTGCTTGTTCATCCCCTGCTCTTAGATGTCACTGGCCCACTGCAGCTGCCCCAGATGTTCTCTCCAGCTCAGAACACCTCCATCCTGGCCTGTCTCTCGATCTTCATCTTTCTCTTGGTCAGGTGCTGGTGCCTATGCTAAATGGGTATGGAGGACACCTTATTCTTCTTTGTGTCTGCTCGGTCCCCCAGTACCAAGCCCACAGCTTGGTCCATAGCACGTCCTTCCAAATACATGTTCGTTGTTTGAGACCGCCAAAATGATGACTGTGGGCCATTCCTGGTGACAGGAGGTAGTCTCCTCCCTCACCCCATAAGTACTATCCTCAGCTGAGGCAGCTTCTAAACTTTATTCTGTTGCTATTTTCTCTTAAGACGGATAATGTTTAGTCTGGGAAAGAGGGAAGAAAATGATTCACTGGGAAATGAAACCAAATATATGTGAGAAGAGAGTAAGAAAATATCTGACATCCTCCTCCTCCTTCCATAAATTCAAGCCCCAGACCCAGAAAGGCAAAACAGAGTAAAGACCCCAAGGGGGCAAGGAAAGAACCAGCAGATGTGATCACTGAGCTGCTGTCGGGTGTTTGGGGCACAATGGAGAGTGGGAAAGGCACTAAAGGATGGGAAAATGGCAACTGGTCCAGAGGGAAGGAAAAGGAGCTGGGAATCTCACCTCTAATCATGTGTTCTAGAAACTTCCCATAGATCAAAGGACTGGGTTATGGTGATTGCTCCTTACCACTTGTGGAATCACCTTCTCAGTTTCCTTTTCTGTAAAATGAAGGGGTTAGATCTCTAAAGCCTATGAACCTCTTGTCAGGAAGTCCACCATGCTCAGGGCCCTTCCTGCTTCTGGCTGACTCTGAGGACATGCTAAGGGTTTGTTGGAGCCAAGAAAGGAATCTTGGAATGTGCTCCATGGGATGATCACAGTAATGACAAAAAACCAGGACACCTTTATCCACAACAGCCCATTCTAGAATAATCCCATCTCCTTTGGAGACAAAAGAGACAAGAGAGAAACATAGAGCGGAGGATGCTGGAGTCATAGTAAACTAGGATTTCAGGCAATCATCTCTCATAACATTCAGGGAGTGGGGGGGGGAATGAAGAGGAGTGGGTTGGATGATGGCCAGGACAGTGAGGTGGGTGTGTGAGGAACTGGCTGAATGAATGGACGCTATACAAAGAGGAGTCATGAGTCAGTGCAAGCTGGGAAATCCTGATGAGTGCCGCAGTGATTGATCCTTGTCCTGCAATTTCAACATTCTAACGAATGGCTTGGATGAAGGCATCTATGGCATATGAGTCAAATTTGCAGATGATACGAAACAAGAAGGAATAATTCCTAAAACTTTGGTGATAAAGACAAAATCTCAAAAGGTTCAATAGACTGAATTTGTGATAAAATCAGGTAGAGATGACAGTGAGGGGCAACATGGTTCAAAAACTCACTTAAGTACAGGATAGGAGAGGTACGATGAACCCAAAGCTTATCTGCAATACAGCTAAGTGCTTCAGTTCTTAGCTGCTTGATCCAGGTTCAAAAATGAAGCATTCCTTGGCACTTAAAACCCTCTGAGTTGCAGATGACTGCCCATCCAGGCCTCCTCATGCTGCCCCCTTCTTGTCCACGACCTTTCATAAATTCTCTATGGGCTCTAAACATGCTGGAAGGTCTTCTTACCGTTGTGGCACTCAGATTGTCCACCTGTTAGGTCTCAATCTTCTTCAATGACTAGCACGCCTCTCAAATGTCCATCGAGGATGCCCTGTGTATACGCTTAGGTCATTCTCATAATGATTTTATAGTGAAAAGGAAATAGGTATATAAGTCAGTTACTAAAGCCCTCTTTGTTGCCTTTTACTGGTAATGAAATAAAATAGGACTCTCCCCCGCCCTGCTCCTATTTTAGATAATCTTCCCCCCATTCCCCAGATATCTTGAAATGATTGAAATTCATCAAGCCTTTCAAAATGGTGTCACCCCCAGCACAGACATCACCTGTGGCCTGCTTCTTCTTCTTGACCTCAACGTCTTGAGCGCCATTTCCACTTCCTTATGAACTAAGTGGGTAACTGGGATGGTTCCCTGGCGTTAGTAATAAAATCTAACACCTTGGAATAGATGACAGATCCTTTCCACTCTCTTCTGTTTGTCATCCTCTTTTCCACTTTCAAACATAAATGGGTTGGTTTGGGGATGATACATTTTAACTGAGTTTCATGTCAAGCTTTCTGCAGCCTCAGTTTCCTCTCCCTTATTATTCAATATTTTGGGGGAAAATACTCATAGTAATTTTTTTATTATTTTGCAAATAACTTTCAATTCTCAATGTGCTACCAAGGGCTGCGTGTCTAAGTACTTGAAAGGTCTTAAGATCACAGAGCTAGAGCAAGAAGGGAGAGGTCTTAGAGGTCATCTTTTCCAACACCTACATTTTATAGATGAGACTGAGACCTACAGAGAGGAAGTGACTTGCCCAAGGCCACTTGGGTGGGCAGTGACAGAGCCAGGATTGCATTTTGCACTGCACCAAACCTGGCCATTTGAATGGATTCCCAATTCTATCAAGGAGCATACACCTCCACTGCTGCAGATTGGGGCCATCTGCGTCATCTTTTCCTGTATGGTTCTTGGGCATTTCTTTCCTTAATGAAGACAATCTTTTCTAATTTTACAGTGTTGTGGAGATGAGATTTTCTCAACATCCAAGTAAAAGTATTTCAGCCTCATTGCTGCTCTACCCCAGCTAGCTGGGTAGCTGTGGATAAGCCCACCCCTCTTTGGGCCTCAGTTTCCTCATTTAGAAAATAAAGAGCTTCACTAGATGATTGTCCCTGATGACAGACATCTCTGATGCCCCTTCTAGAATTCTTATTCCCCAGTTCTCTCCTACCTTCCATCTTCTATTGGTCTGCATAGACCAATGGAAATGAAACTTCTACGAGCTTTTTCTTCCCTACAGGACAAAAGAATCATTTAACAGACTCACAGTTCAGAAAACTTTAAGAATGCCAATGCTTTACTTTAGAGGAAGAAAATGAGTTCCAGAGGGACAAAGTTTCTTGTCCCAGGTCACAGACTGGGGACCATCCCCAGTCACCCACCTTTACAACCCCACATAGCCAATCAGTTGCCAAATCTTGGAATTCCTTTCTCTCTAGATATTCACATGGCTACCACCCTCACGCAGGCCCTCGTCACCTCACACCATGACGATGGCTTCCTAATTGGATTCCCACCTTCCATTTTCTCTCCACTCACTCTAATCCATTTTCCACTCACTTGACAAATTTATTTTCCTAAATTAAAGTTTGACCAATTCATCCCCTTACTCAGTAAAGTTCAATAGCAGCCTCTGGAGTCAAATAGAAATCCCACTTTGGCATTCAAAGCTCTTCTCATCCTGGCATCCTTCTTATATTTGAAATCTTTTAGTGCCTTACTAGCTTCTGCTCAATCTATAGTCCGACCATGCTTTTTCTCATACATGACATGGCTCTCCATCTGCCATCTTTGTGCCTCTGAACTGGCCATTCCTCCTGTCTGGAATCTCTCCCTCCCCATGTCTACTTGGTAGAGTCTCTGTAACCCTCAGGCCAAATCCTGTAGGTGGTCTTTCCCAGTCTACCCAGCTGCTCATGCCTTCCTTTCTAAGGTTACCTTCTACGTTTGCTCTTGTTCAGTCATTTTCAGTCATGTCCAAATCTTCCTGATCTCCTTTTGGGGCTTTTCTTGGCAGAGATACTGGAGTGGTTTGCCTTTCCTTCTCCAGCTCATTTGGCAGATGAGGAAACTGAGGCGAACAGGGTGACTTGTCCAGGATCACAGGTGCCTTCCCTCTACTCTGTATTTATTTTGTGTGGACCAAGTTGCCTCCCTTTCAAAATGGAAACTCCTTGTGAGCAGGAAATGTCTTTGCTTTTATTTGTATCCCTAGTGCTTGGCATAGTGCCCAGTATACAAAAAGTGCATAACAAATGCTTGTTGGTTGACAAAGTGGCAAATCTCATACCCATGCCCAGCTCTTCAGATGCCAGGGTCTTTCCTCTATGCCACAATTCCATCTTGGCTGCAAGTTGAGATCCTTTCTTACAAGGAGAGAAATCTAGTTCATGGCGTGGCCCCTCAATTCCTGCAACATACCTGGTTCTGGAAGGAGGGCAACAGGAGGGAGGAAGAGCCGTGCATCCTCATTCAGATTGACTTAGTCTTCTCTCTTCTGTTTTGTCTCCTTCATTAGACCTCATGCTTAGTGAGGCAGGGGATGCTTCGTGGTTGCCTTTGTGTTCTTCGAGCCAAGATGGCTCCTGGTACAGAATGAAGCAGATGCCAAGTGAATGTTCCTAATCTACCACCACCAGCCCTTTTGCCAGGTTGATCCTCTTAAGAAAACTCAGGGGTTTCAATGTCCAGCTGTGAAGGCACCTTTGACGCTGTCATGGCCAGTTTTAAAATGGTCCAGTTTGTAAAGTTTGTTTTAGGGGAAACTGACCTTTAGTTCCATCATTCTGTACATCCTTGCCCCAGTACCTCATGCTCTCTTCTGTCAGACAATAAAGCCTCCAGTAGCTCATCTCCACTGAGGTACAAGGCGCTGGAGGAATGAGGGGGGAAATCTGGGGAAAGCGATTCAGAGCCCAAAGGAAGGAAAGATATAATGGTGGAAAGTGTGGAAGGGTCTCCTAGGCCATCTTCCCTCGACAAAGCTGGTCTTGGAATCCTATGTCTAGAGCTAGAAGAGGACTTGTGAACTGTCATCCAATCCAGCCCTTTTATTTTACAGATAAGGAGACTGAGGCTTGAAAAGATCTACGTGACTCACTGCAATAACACTAGTAGCATGTCAGAAGTGGGATTTGAACCCAGGTCCTCTGACTCTAGTTCTTTCCACTGTACTTCCCTGTCTTGGCACTGTCATAAAAATATCAGCAAATGACATTAGGAGACAATCCAGGGGTGGGGAACCTGTGGCCTTGAGGTCACATGTGGTCCTCTAGGTCTTCAAGTGCGGCCCTTTGACTGAATCCAATCCACATGTAACCTCAAGGCCACAGGCTCCCATCCATGACCTGTCTCACTTGGGGAGAAAACACCAGATGTTCTAAGAGGCCTCTCTTCACTTCTCTCCTTTTGCTCTAGCACCGATAGGGCAGCACAGCAGGGCCTGTGCCTGATTCCCTGCTTTCTTCATTTTGCTGCTAAGGGTATTAAGGCACTCATGTGTTAGCAAGACTTTATCATCTGTATGAAACTCATTTTGCTCATAAACAAGGCTTCAAAACAGAATGAAAACTGAGACAAAGAAATGTCAGAACTGGTCCAGAAAGCAGAATCAGAAGGAAAAAATGTAATGAGCCTGTGGCCAAGTTCTGCGGTCAGCACTTTGGGCCAAGTCCAGGGCCAAGCTCTGCCTGGCGACATTTCTACACAACTCCTACTGACTCTAATCAGATTTCTGGTGCCAACAGAAGCAGCGAGAGAGACCTGGATGTGGGTCAGGCAGAAGGGCCTCCCAGCTGGGAGTCAGAGGGCCTGGGGTCAGTTTTGACCTCTTCCTTATCTACTGCTGGTCCTTTGGGCCAAGTCTGAGGCCCACTGAGAGGAGGGGCATGGGCTGAACCATCATCATGTTCAGCAGGAAGCCCTTCCAGAGCCCCCAAAATGCCACCTCAGGCAGCCCCCTAGCCTCCTGTCTGGCTGTTTCTCTCCATTTTTGATTCTCCAAAGTCTCTCCTCGTGTCTTCCCCCTCCTTGCCCAACAGCTTCACCCTTCAATCCTCCTTGGGTAGAAAGGGCCCACCCAGGGAAGTAAGCCCTCCCTGACCCTGCACGACTCTCTGTTATGAAGGGAAGAAAACAGACAGATTTCCAGCTTGTAAAGTCTCAACAGGTCAACAAGCATTTACTAAGAACTTTCTGTGTGGCAGGCACTGGGCTGAGAGAGGATCACAGGACTGGCAGGACTGTTTGCCTCCGTTTCCTCATCTGTAAAATGGGACAATAACATCACCTACATTACAAGGTTGTTGTGACATCATAACTGTAACATACTTAGTGCAGTGCCTGCCTCCTAGTAAGTGCTGTAGAAATGTTAGCTGTTATCATCATCATCACTGTCACAGACTCAGAGCCCTCAGAGGCTACCTGGTCCAACCTTCTCATTTGACCGATGAGGAAACTGAGGCCAGAGAGGTGAAAGGACATGCCGATGATCACACAGGCAGGAATCACTTAAGGTAGGCTTAGAAGCTGGGTCCTTTGACCCCAGAGTCACTGCTCTGAGAGCCTCCATTCTGTTTGGGGAGACCCATCGTCTACCTGAGAGCACAAGAGGTAGAAGCACAGGAAGCAAAGCCGGCAAAGGCAGCATTTGTGGCCCAAGGAAAGGTCGGCTCTTGGAGGCCAAGGCCTTCTTCATGTTTGTCTTGGCCTTCCCAGTGCCCCAGCAGTGAGGACTTTAGAAATAACTGATTAGTTGACTTGAACTCCTGTCTTCTCATTCTCTTCCTCCTCCTCCTTCTTCCCCTTTTGTTTCTATTTTATTTCTGTTTCTCTACAAAATTCGTTGCCCAGGGTCTGGGCTCCCAGAGTTCTCAGAGGTTCTGCATCACCACCAGAGACTCAACCTTCTTAGCCTTGACACACTGCTGGTGTCCACAGATGTTCCTTCTCAAAGTGTTCCCTATGCCTTAGTCTTCACATCTCCCTCAGCACCAAGCCTAGCGTCCAGCAAACACGACCACAGGATCATGCCATTATCAAGGGGAAAGCAGAGCTGATGAAGGACAAGCCCTGGACCCTCTCATCAAGCACTTCTCAGTCCAGAAAGGGAACCATGAGACACAGCTACTAATAACACGAGATGGTCCAAAATGCTTGCAGCAGATGATCATAGACTACGGGAAGGTTGGGGTGGGGTTGTACAAAAACGTCATCACTAACTGGGGAGTCATCTCAGAGGAGAAGGAATTTGAACTGGGCCTCAGTTCGAATGGGCTTCCATCAGAGCTATTGTTTTGAATTAAAGGGAATTCAAGTTGATTTTGTTTTAAGAAGTTGTGACGTCCTCTCCACCCTTCAGGATAATGCGATCTCTCTCAGTAGGTGGCAAAATCAGGCTGAGCTGAGAATTGCTTCCTGACAGTGTTGATCTGGTCTTGAACTCTGAGAGCACACACACACATATGCTTAAAAAGGGGGTTTGGACATCAGAAGGAGGGGAACTCCAGCTTGTATGCCTTCCTTTTCCTGGGGGGTTTTTTCTCATGACCCTACAGTTAATTGATGCTCTACAGAAAAGTCTTGTAGCCTGATGGAGGAGAAAACCAGGTCCCTCTGGGTATGAATTCTAGGTTTGGACAGGCAGAATCACTAGGGAGACACTGCCCAGAGCACACGTGGGTGGAGCTTCTTCGGCAAATCTGAACTCATCTGTCCCAACTTGCTCCTCTGGCTTTTTTCACCTCATACATTTTTGGCTCCAGACCTTCCCAGACCCATCCCTCTCTGTTTATTTCTTCCTTCCAACCAGGGATTGGCAGTTTTGCTGACCCCTGTTTTGCGTGACCCTTTACTCTAATTCTCCTTGCTCCCCTTTACCTGTACTCCCTCATGCCCACTGAGCATGGGTTGGAGGCATTGACCTTTGACTGTCCATCCTCCAATGGAAGGAGGCGGCAGCCCCAGTTACAAAAATACTGCCTCACCAGGAGACGCTGCTTGTTCAGGGCCTCTCCAATAGGAATCTTTTCAACACCGAGCTGCACGTGTAGGTACACCAGCGCTGGGAAAGCAGAGAGGGATTCATGTGCAACCCACATAGGAAGATGGTAGGAATGAAAACTCTGGCATTTGGGGGGACAGCAAAGAGCCCCACTGCTGCTTTCCTGGGACTGTCTGTGCACACTTTACAGCAGGGTGCAGCCATCTTATTATTGCATTTTGGGAGAGATAAATTTGCGAAATCTAACAGCTTCCTGTGACGGGTAACAAGAGGGGATTGAGCTCTCGCTTGGACATCAGGAAGACCTGGGTTGATGTCCTGTCTCTTGACACATTCTGGCTGTGTGACCCTTGGCAAGTCACTTAAGCTCTGAGTTCCACAGTCAACCATGGAAGACTGTAAATTGCAAAGCACCTGCAATCTGTATTTGTAGAGGGAATTTCCTCATCAGGAAGTTCCTCTAATGAAATCATAGGTCTGGTTCCAAAAAACCCGGTGTACACAGAAAAGTAGACTTAAAAAGTGGCAGACCCCATGTTAAGCACTTTGGAACCTCACAACCTACCTTGAGAGAGAGGCGCTATTATTATCCTTCTTTTACAGAAGGAAACTAAGACAGATGAAGGTGAAGTGACTTGCCCAAGGTCACATAGCTAGTAAGCATCTGAGACCAGATTTGAACTCAGGTCTTCCTGACTCCAAACCCAGCACTGTGTGTAGCTGCACCTAGCTGCCTTAAATAACCCTAAACACACACTCAAACACAATAACAACAGCATACAGATATCATTTACATATATTATATGCCTATACATGGTCATACACATACGTAGAGCTGCCTCAAACATATATTGATTTACTGATATGGTCTAATTTGTTCTTAAAGAGAAATCCATTCTACAAGTGACCCTTCAGTGTCCATTTGGAAACCTTTCACCTAGGTGGGAGATTTCCTGAATCCCAAAGCAACCCATTTCACTCCAGACAGTTGTCAGGAAGTTCTTCCTTATGCTGGATCTGTGTGTGTGCATGTGTGTGTGTGCGTGTGTGTGTGTGTGTGTGATTTCTACCATATGCACCCTCAGAAACCAAGCCTGTGATTGGCAGCTGGGCTGACAAAGAGTAGCTGGGTTTCCCCACACAGACATTCTGGACAGTCACCTTGACGGCCGGGGAGCCAGCCTTGCATCAAACAGGGGGTGAGCTGCCCGAATGCCTTTGGGAAATGACATGAGGATTTTTAATGAGCCCAAGCTTTTTGCTGAAACCAAGGCCTATCACTGAACAACAAGACTCTTCCAGGGATGGTGTATATGAATCAGAAAATACCACAGCCTAAAGTACAGAGACTGAGAATCCCTCAAAGAGCAATGAAGCAGTACATGGTAGGCCTGAGCAAGCTGAAAAGCCTGAAAAATGAGAAAGGGCAGGTAGAAAGAGCTACCCAGAAGAAAGGTCATCACCTGAGAAACATGCCTGGGAAAGTACAGATGGATCATGAAGCAAGGCCAGATGGTGTGCAATCCGCCCCACATCCCCTTCCTTTGGCATATACATCACATCCAGAAGCAGGTCCACAGAAGAAGCATGGAAGAGTCCCCTAAGTGACTTCATAATTGACAAGGTCAAAGGATCCTCAATCTAGAACTGGAAGAAATCTCTCTCCAAGGCTGCTGAGTCCCCCTGACATAGGCTCAGAGAGCATCTTTTCTTATACTCTGGATGCTGTACCCAAGGCCCACCATAACTCCCTGCTTGTGTCAGGGAAAGCCAGGTCATGACCTCTTGGATCCTACCCTATAATTCTCTATACAAACAGATAGACCTGTGTCCATGCCAAACAGGCTGCAGAGATGTCCACAATTGCTCAGTTACGAAATGAGAAAAAGAATGTGCAGTACAAGGTCTCCAGAATCACCATGGAGCTGATAGTGTGGGGTGGAGGGTAGTCATACTTTTGGTCAGAATGTCTGGATTATTTCCTAAATTAGTTCAGACAGAGACCCCTAAATAAAGGCCATGCCCTTAAAATTAAAACCCTTTAACTGGAGAAAAATATGTAAGTAGGCACTGAAAAATAACATGAAATTACAGGCCTGCGTTTGAAACAAGCTAGATTTGAGGGGAGAGTACATACAAGAAACCAGTTACCAATTTTCCATTTGTGGGTGAAGTACAGTTGTCACCATCATCATCTCATTTCTAGGCAAAAATGGGGACTGGGTATGGGCCTCTTTGTAACTTACACTTACTGTTCTCAGTTCTTCCCTTTGGGGCCAAAGAGAAAACACATCTCCTCGGTTTTCCAGAGTACAAGGAAATGGGAACCAGGGGAGGAGGGATTTTATAAGAAGTTTCTCTGACAAAAAGCTTCATTTCTCAGATATAGAGAGAACTGAGTCAAATTTGTAAGACTACAAGTCATTCCCCAGTTCACAGGTGGTCAAAGGATATGAAAAGATAGTTTTAGGAGAATTCAAAATTATCAATATTCATATAAAAATGCTCCATATCACTATTGATTAGAGAAATTCAAGTTAAAACAATTCTCAGGTACTACCTCACTCTTATTAGAGTGGTATATGATTGTGATGGAATACTGTTGTGCTATAAGAAATGATGAAGAGGATGCTCAGAAAATCCAGTAAAGACTTATATGAACTGATGCAAAGTAAAGTGTGTAGAACCAAGAGTACATTGTACACAGTAACAATAACATCGTATCAACCATGAATGAGTTAGCTATTCTCAATTATACAATAATCCAGGACAAATATGAAAGATTTATGGCAAAAAATATTATCTACCTCCAGAGGAAAAATAGATGGTATCAGAATACAGATTGAAACATACTTTAAAAAAAACTTCATTATTTTGGGGGCTTTTTGGTCTGCATTTTCTTTTGTAATGTGGCTAATATGAAACATTTTGTATGACTACACGTGTATAATCAGAGCAAATTTATTGCCTTCTTAAAGAGAGGGTGAGGAGAGAGGGAGAATTTGGAACCCAAAATTTTTAAAAAATGGATGTTAAAATTATTTGTTTGAGAAAAATAAAAATTAAATGTAAAAAGAAACCATTAAGACCTCAAAAAAATGAGAGCTCTTCGGGAGCAGGGGCTGTCTCATCTGTTTGTAAACCCAACACTCCACACACTGCTTAGCACATTAGTAAGCACTTAATAGATTCTTTAAACATCTTTATTTGTTGATTCATTCGTAAAATCTATGTAAACTATATTTATAGTATTGCCCTCATCTTGTAACCTTGTCACAAAGGGAGATCAGCTGAGTCTGGCAAGATCTACTTTTGTCAACTCTTTGTAATCTCTGCTTCCTCTTCTAGATGGTCACTGATCACCTCTTCAATGATCCATCCTAGACATTTCCCAGGAATCAAAGCCAAACTCACTAGTCCTATACTTTTCAGATTCTCTTCTGTTATTGTTTTTGAAAATCAGGACATTTGTTCCATTTCTGCCCCACCCCTGTCATGCCAATGTCCATGATCTTTCAAATGCCAGTGGCAGTAGCTCAGTTTTAGTTACCAGATCTTTTAGAAGTCACAGATATAATTCACCCAGGACAGGTGACTTTAATTCATCAGGGGTAACTAGATGCCTCCTACTCCTTTATTTTCCAGATTCAGAAACTGAAAACAAAAATGGTTAAATGACTTGTTTAATGTGTGTGTGTGTGTGTGTGTGTGTGTGTGTACAGAGATAGAGAGGGAGAGAGAGAGAGGGGATGGAGAGAGACAGAGACAGAGACAGAGAGACAGAGAGAGGAAGGAAGGGAAAGAGGGAAAGAAGAAGAGGGAGAGAGCTCACGCACTAATATATGGCAGACTGAACACCAGTCCAGGCCTCTTTGCATGTGTTCTGTTGGAGGAGTCTTTCTTGGGCATCCTGCTCCCTGCTTCATCTCCGTTTTGCAGTGCTCCCCCGCCCCCATCCCACCCTCCAGGTGTCCGGTCTCCTCATTGTAAGTCTTTCCCATCTTTTCCCAAGAAAAAGGGCTGATAAATCAATCTCTTCGTGGGAATTAGTGGAATGTGTTACTCTTCCTAGGAATATGCCTTTGCAAAGTGAATACAGCAAACTGAATCCTGGGTTTTGACTCAGAAACTGTCTCTGATCCTTAGGTGTGTGTGAACTCAAGCAAAACCCTTCCTCATTTTGGCCTTCGGTCACCTTAATAATAAAATGAGGAGGGTGAACTAGATGAGTCCTAAAGACCTTTCAGCCGGAAATCATGCCCTACTTGAATTTTTAAAAATGATAGGAAGGACCCAAAAGGAAGATGCATTTAAGATAAATCTCAGGTATCATGAGGTGGAGGCCAGTGATTTGGGGGTCAGGAGACGTTCCTTCAATCACTCCACACAGGTGACTGTAAGGCTCGACCTACTTGCTTCTTCCCAGAGTGAGATATCTGACTTCATTCTCCCCTGCCCATCTTTACTATTAGCATCTCTTGCCACAAAATTTATGGCACCTCTGAGGCCATCTAGTTCAATCCACACACAAACAGGAATCCTGCCTATAACATGCTCACTAAATGGTATTCAAACCTTTGCTTAAAAACCTATCATGCTCTGAGGGGTGGCCTCTGATTGATAGAAAGTCTTTCTTTACATAAACACCTATTAATCCTTGTGCCTTCTAGCGTGGAGCTTATCAAGTCATCTTCCACATCAAATATCTACAGATATCTACAAATACTTGAAAACAGCTTTCCTCTTCTCCAACCCCCCTCCTCTTCTCTAAATGTCCTCACCCTCTTCAGTAGATACTCCTATGACAAGATCTTGAAACCCTTCACTATTCCATTCCCCTCTGAACAAAGAGATTGGGTGCCTGAGGTTTGATTTGAATTCAAATCCTCCTAACCCCAGGCCCAGTCTCTATCCACTATGCCATCTAGATGCTTCCCTTTATTTTTGAGTCTTTCAAAGATAAATGACAGTGACCCAGTGACTACATCCACCAGTTCTTTCTATGACATGGGATGTACTTTTCTCAGTCATATGGCTTAAACTAAAGAAGGGTAAGTAGGGGCTTTCTTTTTAGCTCTCTCCTTATCTTAGGCATCCATTCCTCAAATTCCCAAATCTATACAATGGGGCAGAAGCGCTGGCAGGACTACTTGGCTATGCTTCTAGGATGGTCTGGTGATCAAGGTACCTTCAGTCCCACCAGAAAAAAAGACGGACAATAAAGATTAATTCATATATTATTCTTATGAGTTAGAGGTTATAAGCCATTTTTGGGGAAATGACTTCCAGACTTCTTTCAGTTTCAGATTTCTTCCACAAGTAAAAGCATAATGAAATATCTGGGCTTGAAGAGAGTGTAAGAGGTCAGAAAGTCTGTTCCTTTGCCACTGGGCAGTGGAACTGTACTTTAAAATCTCCAGAGGAGATGATTTCATAGCCTTCCTGGTAAGGCATGGCAGAGCTTCACACCATGATTGTCAGAAAGTTGCTTCTGATGACAAACACACTTAATGCATCCCCTCCTCGCCAATACCTTAAAAGACCTAATTTCCTTTAAAGCTCCACTTAAGTTCTACATTCTTTGTTTTTGTTCTTGTTCAGTCACTTCCGACTCTTCATGATCCCATTTGGGATTTTATTGGCAAAGACACTGGGGTATTTTGCCATTTCCTTTTCCAGCTCATTTTATTATTTATTTTTATATCATTTAATATTTTCTTTTTTTGATTACATGTAAATACAATTTTAACATTTTTTTTCAAATTTTGAGTTCCAAATTCTTTCCCTTTCTCCCCTTTCCCCACATTGAGAAGGCAAGCAATTTGACATAGGTTATATGTGTATGCTTATACAAAGCACATTTCCATGGAAGTCATGCCGTGAAAAACACACAAACAAAAAAAAAAAACAAGAAAAATCTAGAAAGTAAAGGAAAAATGTCTTTGATTTGCATTCAAGTTCTACCAGTTCTTTCTCTAGAGATGGAGAGCACACCTTTCATCTTAAGTCCCACAGAATTGTCTTGGATCATTGTATCACTGAAAATAGCTAAAACATTCATAGCTGATCATCATACAATGTTGCTGTTACTGTATATAGTGTTGTCCTGGTTCTACTCATTTCACTTTGCATTAGTTCATATAAGTCTTTCCATGTTTTTCTGACAGCATTGTGTTCATCATTCTTAAATCCAGTTCATTTTACAGATAAGGAAACTGAGGCAGAGGCAAATAGTATTGCCCAGGGTCAAACAGCTAAGTTACTGAGGCTGAATTTGAATTCAGAAGATGAGTCAGCACTCTATCTACTGTGGTACAACCTCACTGTCCACTACATTCTATATGAGGTCTTAATCTCCTTTGCTGCTGATGTCCCCACAAATTACTTTATAGATGTTTAATTTTATATTTATTTACATGCTATAACATTTTTTGTCAATAGAATGTTAACTCCTTGAGGATATGCAGGACTATTTTGCTTTTCTCTTTGGATTTCCCAGTGCCTAGCAGAGAGGCTGGCACACAATGTTTAATAAATGACTATGAATGACTGATTTTATATTTGGAAAGGACTTTGGGGATCTTATTCCTGCCACTTTTCAAATCTATCAGCAGGAAAGGCCTTGCTCATCCTTCTACCTGGCCACGTCTTAGCTATTTGTAAGGGTCCAGAGCTCAAGACCTGCCTTCTCCAAGTGATGGAGATTGCCAGAAAAACGCCTAGTCCTTAGTTCTTAAGGCCCCACTCCCACTTTCTCCCATCTCTTCTTCTTAGCTGAACTAGGAAATTAATCTTCAGTGCACCAGGTCACAGGTTCTCCAATTCCAGCCGTTAAACCAAATGGTCAAATACTGGATACTCATTTGGGCAGTCACTGCCGAAGGATGGGGAAAAGACTGTCTATCCTGACCTGAGGAAGACCATCGCCTCCCTGTCCCAAAATATTCTAGAGTAATAAATAATTCAAGCCCTAGACACGGGGTCCTTCACTTTGCTGATTTTCTTCTAACAAAATTTGCCACATGGATGACTTCCCCCAAGGAACACCTTTTCCACAGCCTTTGTCTACCAGAAAACAGTGATTGCAATTCTGCTACATGAAGGATTTTTTTTAAACACTTACTGCAGTAAGTGCTTAAGGAAAATGAGGATGATGGGGCAATGATTAATAATAATGGTTCAAACTTACATGGCACACTGAGGTAAACAAAGCCTTTTTTTCATTGTAACTTGGGAGGTAGGTAGTATATAGCAGTATGAGACCCATTTTATAAAAAGGGAGGCTGGGGCTCAGAGCATGATGGATTAAACAAACTCTAAGTATCAGAGGGCTCAGCATAGCTCTTATGAGAGGACTATGAGTCCCCTACAAGAGGATTCCAAGTCCTCATGGAACCATTCAGAACTGCTCTTTGGGTCTACCCATTCAACTAGTTCGGAACTCACCCATTTCTCTACCCATTTCTCTCTATTTTTTGGCTAAACAAAGAAGTGACTTGTTCAAGGTCACATAGCCAACAAGTATTAGAACACTCTTTGGTGTAGTAAGGATCTTATTACAAGGGTTGCAAGATCTATACCAAGGTTTGCTTAGGGCTATTATTTTCTATACACGGTTAGAATCACTGCAATTCATGCCTCTCCTGTTCATGACTCCTTCAACAACAGGCACTGAGGGGCAGCTAGTTCACGTAACAGATAGGGCATCAGTCCTGGAGTCAGAAGGATCTGAGTTCAAATCTAGCCTCAGACACTTGACACTAGCTGTGTTACCTTGGGCAAGTCACTTAACCCTGATTACCTTGGCCCCTACCTCCCAAAAAAATCCCAGCTCTGAACTGTATGTACACAGTAGACCAACTTCCTTGAAAGAAAAAAGAGTTTATACTGAATTTTTCTCAATGGATGGAAATGATTTTATAGTGACTTCCTCAAGCACAAATAAGACAAATGATAAATTATCGCAGTTGCTCTGACTTGCTGCTGCTGGCACCACACTATGGCATGAGATGAGGAAGGGTCCTTGAAGGCAGGGTCAGTGGAAGTACAAACTTCTGTAGGCCCCCCTCCCCAAGCTGGAGAGCCTTTGAGTAGAGGCTGGTGGGTCTCAGTAGACATGTGTGTGTCATCTGAGGACTTGCCCAGTAAAGACATTAGTCACCAGAAAGTTGGCCACCAGATCACAGAGGTTATTATGTGCACTGGGGAAGGGAGTAGCCACAAAACCTTGAAGAATGGAGCCTCCATTCTACCTGTACCATCTTGAGTTTCCTATATGGAAGCTCACATGAAACTTACTAAATTCATTTTCACTTTGGATTAGAAAGTGTATTGGTTTCCCCAGGAAGAGAGAAGGGGGAAATGGGTGATAGTCACCTAGGAATTGACACCAACAGAATGCTCTGCCCTAAACATGTAAAGCCTAGGATGAGAAATGACCTCAGAGACATCCACTTCAGCCCATCCTTGGTAAAGAATCCCCAATATCATATATCCATCCCTGAAAACCTTGAATGCTGAGGAACCCACTACCTCTAAAACGCGTAAAAATCATAGATACAGAAATGGATCTACTCCAATCCCTACTGTTTGCAGACAAGCAAAGCAAACTAGAAAGGTTCAATGCCCCACCACAGTCACAGGAGAGTCTCAGGGGTAGGATCAGCCCAAACTTCTGCTTCCAGAAGTGGAGCTCTTTCTATTGTACTGTCTTGAGTTGTGCACAAGTGCACCAAAAATCACTGACTTTCTCAGTCTTTTTAGGTGTGACTTTGGTAGCTGTACAAAGTGGGCTCTAGAATAACTGAAAGACAAGAAGAAATGTTCAAGATTTTCAGAGGGAGGGGGAGGGGTAGAGAGATATGCAAACATCGTTGGTTCTTCATCAGAAGCCTATTTCTGAAAAACATTCCCAAAGTCTGTATCCGGTTTGTTCTGGCACATGCCCATAGGACTTGGACAGTGAGAAAGGGAATTGGCTGTTAAAACAAGCTGTAGGTTTTATAGATTCCATATACATGTTGGGTCTTAACTGGGATATGAGGTATGTGCATAGATTCTGAGCCAAAAGGTGAAATACAGTCCAGCTTGGAATCTACTGTGCCACCTGCCCAGGCACACAACTTGCTGAATTTGAAAAGACTTCTTTTAGCAGCCTAGATGACATTATTTTATAGGCTGACAATGATTTTATTTAATTAAAAAAATTAGTCATGCTTCCTCTGTCCCAAGTGCACATGCATGCACACACATGTATACACACATGCATGTGTGCATCCACGCATACACACACACACACACACACACACACTTTCCCTCCAGAGAGCATTTCCTGTATTTCTGGACCACAGATGATGGGAAAGCCAACTTAGGGGAGATCTTTGCCCATGGATGTATTTTAAGAGTTTGTGGATGTGAGCTATACAAATCAATGCATGTGTGCATGTGTATACACAAATCTGATGGGAGGACTGGCCTGAAGCTTCCAAGACCATCTCCCATAGAACAGACAGGCAAGACTTTGGTCTACATTCTCAGAAAGTCCCTAATTATTCAGAAGATGCCTGTGAGAGCCTGGATTGGAGTCGTTGGTCTAAAAATAGCTTCTGGGCATTCTGAAGGTCACTGGGCTTCTCTGGTTTGCTGCTTTGTTACCATGGTCTCTTCCATTTCTGTATCTATGATCCTTATGCGTTTTAGAGATAGTGGGTTCCCCAGCATTCGAAGTTTTCAGACTATACCATGCCAGTATTTCCATTATTAACTCTAAAAAAAATAGACTGTGTGAGCCTACACCCAAATGTGCTCCCAGCTGAGTTTAGGCATTAAAAAGTGTGATCTTACATGTGGTTTCTCTCTCTCTCTCTCTCTCTGTTTTTGTTTTTATGTTGAAGTCAGAAACAGAAAAATATTTTTTGGGCATTCTTAAAGTTCAAATTCCTTCTTCAAGAAGTTGGCCCTGATTATATTAAACCACAGAGACCTTTCTTCTCTGGCTTGTGGCAGCCCTTATGGTTTCTACTTAATCATGGACTGTCTCAAACTGGGACTCACATAGGAACCACATTTCCTTTTAGTATGTACTTAGACTTGCAGCACCCAACACTGGATTGGATACACAGTAGATGTTTAGGAATGATTTGTTAATGGAGTGTGTGAATGAATGGTCATACCTTCATCCCTCCTATTACAGTGCCAAAGCAAGAACTTTCACAGTTGGATGATGCCAGGGTTAGAAGACAAAGATACCATCCCAGTCCCGTGAGGAGGCCAGGAGCTGATGCCCCGCTGTTCCCACTGCACTGCAAGTTCCATTGGGTGCATTCAGAGTTTCACAGGATCCTAGACAGAGAATTGGAAGGACCTCAGAGGCTGTCTGGGCCAATCCTCTTATTTTACAGATGTGGAAACTGAGGACAGAGAGATGTCATGACTGAAAAAGCCACAATAGACTGAGATGAGATTTAAAAACTCGGCCTGGGTGACTAAATTCTGAGTTCTTCCTACCACCATCCCATCTAAGCCACTGCGGTCAGAGATTATTTCATTTGGTCTTTGTGTCTCCAGTGACTCCTGAGATGCTGGCACACAGTTGGTGCATCTGCCTGGCCTGCATGGGTCCTTCTATCCAGATGCTTATTTTCTCCCCTTTCTAATCAATATAAGATTTTTTTTTTTGCTTTTCTTTAACCTTTGGTTGATATTCTGTACTTCTCTGACTTGGGGGTACAAAGAATGCGTTATCAAGATTACTACTCAACTGTTAGTTGTTAGCTCTCTCTCTTTAGGAATTTACGACCTTATTATGGAGGTGCCAACTGCCTGACTGGTTCTGACTGTACCAACCAGAGCAGGCTCATCAGGAGTCTTCTTAGTGCTGCACATGTGACCCCGATATCTTGGATTCTCCCCATGTCATGTGGGTCAGCAGTTGGAAGCTGGGCTAGGAATGGAAGGAGTTAGGGGGAGGCTGTCTCTGGAGCCAGGGATGTGTTGTGCCTCCCTCTGGACCTGAGGTGGGAGGCAGCTGGCTCCAGGTGGGGCTGCTTTGTAGCCATCGCCCCTACTCTGTGCTGCCCACTTGTTTTCAGAGGTGTGCATGGTGGGAGGTGGTGGGAGGGCTTTTAGGCTCATTTCCTTTCTATTCCCATGGAATATCCATCAACTTTGTGCCATGTTTTCAAAAAGCAAAGCAAACCAATGAAAAGAAAAGTTGGATCCAAGACTGGCTGTACTTTATATAAAGGCCAAGCCAATGTTCTTTATCTGCCTCCGCCAGTGAGTCCCACCCTGGCCCTCCTGCAGAATGCGCCTCTGCTCTTCTCTGCCAATGCACAGCTTCAGCTCTTGCTAAACTCTGCCCAAGCCTTCCTCCCGCCTCCTCCACAGCCTCTGATTAACCACACCTGACTAATCCTGCCATGGCTCAGCATCTCCACAGCTGCTAACACATTCAGTTTTCACTGAGGCAAATGGCAGACAGTCCTGTACCATGGCTTCCCAAACTACTTTGGCCACAGAAAATACCGGGGCTTTAAAATAAATTAATCAGATCCATAAATGTTGTTCCTAGCAGCCTTGGAGTAGGGAATACCTACGAGTTAATTAAAACACTGGAGCCAAAGAGAGGACCCAGAGACAGCACACCAGAAGATGGTGGGGCACGTGGGTCAGAAGGGAGCAAAGATGCCATCTTCCCATTGGCAAAGCACTTTTATACCTGTTAACTTATTTTTTATCCTCACGACTGTCTTGGTGCTGTTATCATCCCCATTTTACAGATGAGAAATGGAGGTTAAATGGTCTATGTGGTGACTTGCCCTCTCCCAGTGAGCTGATAAGCACCCAAGCCCTCGAGAGCAGGGTTGTGTCATTTCCGTCTTTGGATCTCCAATCCAGGCACAATGACTTAAACGCAGGAGATGCTTAGCTTAACAAAAGCTTGACGAATGGCGACAGTAGAGATGGGATAGGTTGGGAGGACTCACTCAATATTTATTGATTGAGTGAATAACAAAAGGCATTGATAAAAACCAATTTAAAAATAAAATAATAGGAGATTCCAAAGGCAAAAAATAAAATAAAATAAAAGTGTAAGAACCATTACCTGGCTCACATTTTAGCTCATTTTATTTCTACTTATTCCAACTCAGCAAACAGTTATTAAGCCGTTGGTGTGTGGAAGACTCTGTGCTGGGCCTGGGCAGGAGGGAGGGGAAGAGAGACAGGTGCAAAGACCCGGATGAGAACAGTCCACCCCACCCCCACCCTTCTTCCCCAAGAGCATCCTTCCTGGGGAAGGGGCTAAGGAACACTTAAATAAACTCCAGGTCATTTGAGGGGGAAGAGAACAGGGACAACTTAGGGAAGGGGGCGTGAAGCAAAGCTGACCAAGGTGTTCTGGGAAGGGAGCTGGGCACTGAGAATGGAGGGGGAAGGATGCCCCTAGCCCTGGTGGCTTGTGCTGGCACAGTCTTACTTCTAACAGAGGCTAATCTGGTCCTCTTGGAATTGCTTCCTCTGGTTCTTTTAATGAAAAAGATAGAGAAAAAGAAGAGATCCTGCTGAACAAATTGAGGACACCCGAGAGGAAGGGAGACTGATTCAGACCCAGTTTTTAGGCATTTTCCTATCATGGTTGACAGACAACTGACATTCTAATTTGGAGAATTCTGTGAATTAGAGCAGAGGCCACACTAACCAGTCTCCAAGGTGACTCTTTACTCCTTGTCAGGAATGAAACTGGGTGCTGGGGATATGTATACCAAGAAGGAAACAGTCCCAGCTCACCTGACATTCCAGTGGAGGGGATGAGTACATAGAGAAACATGCTTAGTGATTTTCCTTCATTATATTAATAATGTGCAGAATCATAGGACCATAGAACTAAAGACAGAAGGGACCTCAAAGGCCAACTAGTACAACCTTCTCATTTACAGCTAAAGAAACTGAGACCCAGGGAGGGGAACTGACTTGTCCAAGGTCACACAGACAGTAAGTGTCAGAAGCAGGGTTTGAACCTGAGCCCTCTAACTCCAGAGTCAGCACTTTTCATGCTTAATTACTGCAGGCATTTGACTAAAATATCAGCATAGTCTTTAAAACTTTCTATAAGTCTGCTAACTTCAAGTCATATCCAACAACAGGGACATCTAACCTAGAGAAGAGTCTCCTCACCATGGAGACAGGTGATGATGATGGACTTCAAAGACCCAAGGGGCTGCCATTGAGGGAAGAGGGCTTAGGCTGGATTTGCTTGGCCCAAGGGAGAGGGCTGGGAACTAGGAAAAACTCTCAACAATTAGAGCTGCCCAGAAAGGAGAATGGGGAGCAGGGATGCTATTCCTCATGTGGAAACTGGATGATCACTCACAAGGGATCTTAGAGAAGGAATTCTCTCACAGGTTCTCACTGAAGGAGATGCCTTAAGAAGCCCCTTCCCAACTCTGCCATTATCCAATGAGTTCATAAGGTTTCCTGATACAAACACAAGCCCTCTGCAAGTATTGTGTCCTGGACCTCTCTGGAAATCTGGTGAAGATTGGAGATCTCTTCTCAGAATAATGCTTTTAAATGCAGACAATAAAGTGCATAGGATGACCAAAAAAAATGAATTATACTGAAGCTCATCTATATTGAAATCTATCCATCCAACCATCCATCTACCTCATCCATCCATCTATATCTATCCATCTATATCTATCCATCTATCACCTCTTCTATCACCTGCTTTCTGACTCTGTTTCTCTCTGTGTCTGTCTGTCTGTCTCTCTTTTAAGTTCAAGAACACGAGGCTGAGCTTCCCTGATTTTGAGTAAATTCTATTCTAAACAGGGGTCCAAACAGGTATCTTAGCTTTAGAACTTGCTGTAGTGGACTTTCAAGGTCATTAAATCCAACCTCCTCATTTTTCAGATAGGGAGACTAAAGTTCAGAAGGGAAGTGACTTGCCCAGGGACAGATGGGTGGAAAGCATCAAAGGCCAGATTTGAACCCAGACCTTGCACCCTATATGATTGTTGATACTGGTCCATCTAATCAAGTGTCCCAGTCCCCATTTCTTAGGAGCTATCTTAAAACAAAAGTTCTCTGTCATTCTAGTCACAGCTAAATAACTACAGGGTAATCCAATAAAATGAATTTGTCTCTGTCCTTTCCCAACAGTCATTTATCAATCAGTTGCCTCTATGCCATCTACACATCAAGGAAGAGGTTTGAGTAAAGCTCTCTTCACCAACAGGAATAACCCTTCTCTCCTCTCATTTGTTCACTTAAATCATCCCAAGAGGGAAAAAAAATCACCCAAACCTATCTACTCCACAAATAAACACCTCTGAAATATACCCAGCATGCTCACATCAATGGGATTTTGGAAAAGGAAAAGAAGAATGGGTCATTCATGGCACCCGAGCCATGCAGTCCCAAAGCCAGCCAGCCGGGCCATCTCTCCTGTCCCTCACCAGCTCCAGTGGGTTATAGACAAGACTGTGACTTCCCAGAATGCCTTCATGTGAACAAGACCGTGGCCTTTGACCGTTACTTGTGGAACGACTGAACAAACCTAGAGAGAGAGGACCCTGGCCAGGTGTGTCTTTTCTCTCTCTCATCTTCCCCACTCAGCCAGCCTAGGGCTCCAAACACAGGAAGCGCTCAGAAAGGGGAAGGGATAGACACACTTACAGTGTTAGAGATTATAATCCTTATTTTTCAGATAGCTAAGTACTGCTAGTGTTGGAATTTCAACCTAGTTGTGATAATAATAATTACATCAACACTAATGTGTACACAGTGCTTTCGGAATTTCAGTTCTCTAATCACAAGACTAAGGAGATACTTTTGCTGTCCCCACTTTACAGACAGGGAAACATGAACAGGAAGATGACTTGACTTAACCTAGGATCACCCAGCTAGTAAAAGTCTGAGTCAGGATTTGAATTCATGCCTTTCTGACTCTGGTTTCAGCTATCTATTCATGATGCCACTTAGGGTTTGTTTGGGTTTTTTTCGCTCCAGCATTCTTCCTCTCCTTGGTACAATTCGCACAAGAAAAAAGGAGACAGAATTTTCCCTGGTATTAGATCGGAACTCAGAGACCTGTTGACAAGCATTACCTATGAGAACAAATCCAACTTTTCTACTTTATAGATGGAATTGTGAAAAGGAAAGCTATTTCTTTTGTCATTCCACCCTCTACAAGGGAGGACAGGCAAGGCTGGCCTGGACAGGGTGCTATGTGTACGGGGTGGTGAGGAGTGGAAGATGAGACCAATGGATAAGGAGTCCTTGCCCAAGGATTTTAGACTTTAATATGATGGGACTGTGCTTTATGAAAATTGCTGCATCAACTGTATGTTGGTTAAACTGAAGAGGGAAAGAGGCTGAAGGCAAAGGAGACCAGACTGGAGTCTGCTGTGGTCATCCAGTCATGAGGTGACAAGACCCAGGACTACTATGGTAGCAGTAGCAATGGAAAACAAAGGAGATATTCTGGGGAAAGAACCAGATGAACTGGAGGAGGAATGAAATTAATCAACTAAGCACTTAGCAAGCATAGATTAAGGGCGTACTCTCTACCAGGCCCTGGAGATACAAAGACAAAACCAGAAGAGTACTGGCCCTCACCGAGCTTCCATTCTGTATTTATGGATTGGAGGAAGAGAGAGAAGAGGTACATATCTTGAGGATGCCAAGGTGAAAGCAGGCTTTGCCTGGTGGGACAATGGAATGGGCAGCTCTCCAAACTGAGGCTCCATCATTGGGGGTGGGGCGAGAGAGAGAAGGGGGGAGGTTAGAAGTACCCCTAACACAGTGACTCTGAGGAGTCATGAGGTCAAGGTCATCTTCCCTGAGGTTTGCTCTGGGTCCAGTGACATCATAGTGATGAAATGACTTGGCCCAAGATCAGGTACTGAAATGGAGAGTTTTAAAGGACACAGCTGCATTTGATCATCTCACATTGTCTAGTGTGGACAAAAATGGCCCCTAAACAGAGCCATATGTTTGCTTGTTGGAGGAAAGGTGGGAGGAGAGAAAGGTAAAGGGGAAACTCTCTGAATTACAAGGCTTATGTAGGCTCCCAAATAAAACATTGTCAGGAGCAAGTCTCTGAATAAGAGGGCTGAAGACCAACTTTCTGTCACTTTGAGGATAGGCCCTAACTTCGACTATCCTCAGGAAGGCTTTCCCAAAATGAAAAGTGTGGTAATATCTCACATTCGTCTAACCTTTTAAACTTTTAAAAACACTTCCCTGTAAAACACTGTAAAATGGGTCTGCCATCATCTTTGATGTGATTATCTCATCTTCAAAAAGTCTCCAAGTGAGATGGAGTTGGCATTGTCCTCTCTTTTTGTAGGCAAGGAAAGGAGGCTTAAAAAGTTTGAGCGACAGATGAGACCACTAGACTGGGCTGCTCGGCTTGAGACTACACAAGGCCTTCACTTTCCTTATCTCTATGGAAGAGAGAAGATCATTGGCCCAGGGACCCTAGGACCTGGATTCAAATCCCACCTCTGAGAAATGGGAATTTTCCCTCTCTGGGACTCAGGTTCCTCTCCTGAAAGATAAAGGCTTGACCTAATGGCCCCTGCCTAAAGGCACCCCTGGGGTGTCTTTCACTCCCAGATCTATGGTCCTATGAGAGTATGAACTGAGCCTTCTAGGACAGGAATGATTCAGTTAAGCAAAGAAGAAGAGAGAATGGTCTAAGTAAAGGCACAGGGAGAGACCACTAAACAGGAAAGGGAGGGAGGGAACTTCCCAGATTCTATCATTCAGTAGAATTTTACCTCCTTGATGGGAGGGGCAGAATTTCATTGTATCTCTGTATCCCCAGAGCTCAGCCAAGTATCCTGTATGTAGTAAGCACTTAATAAAGTCTTACTGCTTGCCTGGAACACCAGTACCAGTAGTTTAAACTGTATTGTTTATAATGGGGATTCATGTTTTTGCATGGCAATGACTTCAAGTTGGTGGTAAATGAAGAAGTGTACTTGGGCAGTGATGTGGCGGATAGATTGGAGAACTGGCTGCAGGCAGGAAGAGTCATTTATGAGGCTATGACAGTAACCTAGGTGAGAATGTAGGAGGAGGACCTGAATTATGGCAAGTACAGTAAGAGGGAAGAGGCAAGACTATGTGAGAACTATTGGAAAAGTAGAAATCACCCAACTGATAGAATATGGAAAAGAGAGAGAAGGAGGAGCCAGTGGTGGGCGATTCTAAAGTTATGAGCCTGAAGGGATGAGAGAACGGTAAAAGATTTTGTTAAAATGGAGGAATTAGGGGAAGGAAGGTCTGAGGGAAGACATTGAGTTTGGTTTGAGAGATTTCTAGCTAACTATTGGAAATATGAGACGAGCGCTGGGGAGAGGCTGGATGTCACCTGAACACACGTGATAACTGAAGCAATGGAGGTGGGTAAGTTTCCCAAGGGAGACAGGAGATCAAAGGGTCTAGGACAGAAACTTGAGAATCACACATTTAAGAGAAGAGAGAAGGATGACAAGCCAGTAGAAGACTCAGAGGAGGAAGAATCAGAGTTGTAGGATGAGAATTATGTAACAAGAAGCTAAGGGAGTAAGGGAGGTTCATTGTCAGATACTGCAAAGAGGTCTAGGAGGGTGAGGACAAAGGACTTCAAGAAGTAATTCATAAAAGGAATTAGGACTGGGGTTAGTAAGTCAGGGCAGGGGACGGGAATATATTGTTCTTAAATGACAGATGCCAGCAGAATATCCAAGTACGCATCGCCAACAGGCAGTAAGAGATAGAGGAGGAGAGAGGTCAGGGCAAGAATAATGTCTTTGGGGATTATTTTTGAATACAAGTGTATGCTGAAATGATAGAACAGAGAGACATAGAAGGGAAAGAGATAAGGACTAAGTCTTGGGATTTAGCAAAAGCAGGAAAAGTCAGGAAAGAAGAGGGCAGAAGCTCCCAGAAAAGGCAGGAACATCAACCACATTCTGGATGCTACAGAAAGAGATTCCAAGTGACAGCCTGAGGCAGTGGTCAGTGATGGCAAAGGGCTGTCTGTGGAGATCTAGCAGCAAGGCTTGGTCAGTCAAGTATCATGGGTGATAAGTAAGAACAGATTTTCCATGGGCACAGTGGGGACAAACCCTTGGTTCAAACTGACCAGGGACAGTAAATGAGGTGGTTGGTGTGAGTGGCTCCAAGTATTTTAATGATAATAACAATTATTTATCAATACTAGGATTACTGAATATTGATGTAGTGCTTTAAAGTTTGCAAGGGGCAGCTAGGGATGCCAGAGTGCACAGAGCACCAGGTCTGGAGTCAGGAAGACTCATCTTCCTGAGTTCAAATCCAGCCTCAGACACTTCTGTGTGACCCTGAGCAAGTCACTTCACCCTGTTTGCCTCTGTTTCCTCACCTATAAAATGAACTGGAGAAGGAAATGGCAAACTACTCCAGTATCTCTGTCAAGAAAGTCCTAAATGGGGTCATGGAGGGTTAGAAATGACTGAACATCCACCACAACACCCTTCGCTGCAGGACTCTCACCTTTGTCTTCCATACCATGGTGGTTCCAGCCAGATGTCTCCAGCACAGCTGTGATGCTCTCCTGAAAGGTGAAAGGAAGCTCCCAGATGTCCCTAGCTTCTCTCCATAGTCCCTCTCCAGCACCATGATTGTGGGAACACAGAAGTTGCTCACTGTCATGCCTCTGATCCCCATAAGTCAATCAACAAGCATTAATTAGGCACCTAGTATGTACTATCTGCCCTTTTAGTGAAACCCTAACCATTTCTATTGACTTAAGTCCCACCAATGCCTTTCTTGACCACTTCAGCTCTCCTTTGAGTTCCTTCCAACAACATTCCTTGTCCAGACCACCCATTCGACCCTGAGCAGTTCCTACTGAACTACTAGCTAGGAGCACAACGCAAAAACTGGGAAGGGCCTCTGGGGCCATCCAGTCTAAGCCCACCTTTCAGGGAAGAGGAAACCATGGCTGAGGGTCATAGAAGCAGAACTGGGAGACACAGTGCATCCAGGTAGTCCAACCACACCCTGATTTTAGAGAGGCCGATGGCAAGACTCAGATCACAAGGACTTGTTCAAGGCCCCATGAGTATTAAGTGTCAGAGGCAGGATCTGAACCCATCACAGGACCATAACTGGAAAAGACCTCAAGCTGTCTATTCCAAATCCAGAGAGGCTTAGTGCCTGAGGTCAGACAAATATGAAATGTCTCAAGTGGGACTCCAGTGTTAATCTGGTCCAACCTACCAAAGTGAGTCAAGCACTGGAAGGGGGCTCCTCAGACCTGCCTTCTAGGCGTGGCCAAATCACTTCCTTTCTCTGAACCTCAACTGTCCCTTATTAAATAAGAGATTGGACTAGGTGATCAGTATGGTCCCTGCTAGCACTTTCATTTCATGGTTGATGCATCACATCGTAGAGGGAGGTTACAGATTTGCCTGAAGCTTCTACAGAGGAAGGACTAGGCAGGAGTCTTAGACTTCCAGGCACTGAAGTTTGGCTTTACAAGAAAGAACATTTCCTGGGCTTCCCTGAAGCGTTTAGCATCATGCTATGAATAGAGTAGCCCCTCAGCTCAATCGTTTTTGATGAATGAATGAAGTCACCGTCCTTACCCAGCCAATGAGCCGGTGCCCATCAACTGCCCCCTCAGATCTGACTTAGGAAAATGTAGCTTCAGAGAAAGTCCCTACGATAGTAGACTCAACAAGGGTCCCGTAGGTCAGGGTGATGATATCCATTGGACTTCAAGAGTTTACGATGTGACCCAGATGGCATCCCTGGCCCAGGAGAGGTGAAGCTGTATAAAGGTACAGCATGATCAATTACGATAACAGGCAGTATTACCAGTACTTTTTAAAACTGTCAAAAGAGGCAGTGTGACTTAGGGGACTGAGAGCTGGCCTCAGAGGCAGGAAGACCTGGGTGCGAATCTCACCACTGACATGTTCTGGCCATGTGACTCTGAACAAATTGCTTCATCTCCCTAAAGCTATGACTGCAGAGGAGATGTTAGCCTCTACTGGGAGAGGGGATTTCCTCAATGGGAGCTCCTCATCATTATAATAGGCATGAATTATAAATTATTTAATATATTATATTAAGTATATTATATAATATTATACATTAATATAACAGGCATGAATAAGAAGAAGGAGGAGGCCAAGTGCCAGGGAACAGGTTCTATTTTCATCTTGGAAGACAGAGCCCCCAGTCACCTCACAGACATATCCTGGCTGTCCTGGGATTGGGATGAGAATGAAGCCCCAGACAGAAGGTGGATGTAATAGAAACAAGAAGCAACCCCTTGGGGGGGGTTCCCCTCTCTGGGCTCCATTTACTTTCTCATGGGGGCTTCTGGTGTCTTCCAGTGAAGTCCAATGGTGTCTTCCAAGAGGTGGAAGGATTCAAGGGCCATTCCAGCTTGGACTGAGTTCAACTTCCTAATTTTACAGAGAAGGAGACCAAGGCCTGAAGAGGTTATCATGTCTTCCAGGTCACTCAGCTAGTAAGGATCTGAGGCTGGATTTGAACTCAGGCCCTCCTGAGTTCCCAGGTCTGAATGGACAGGCTTTGCCTCTTCCTATTTCCCATTTTGGCCCTGCTCTTGTGGGCTGGGGAGACTTGGCCTCCATCTACCTGGGTCCAAGGCTGGTTCTGTGTACAATTCTCAGGACTACAGTGAGGCAGGGAGGAGATAAATGGATTGGTTACCAGCACAGTCTACTACTTCTCAGACGGCCTGACCATCTTACACCCAGATCTTACTTGCTCAGAAAGCACATCTGAAATGTACTGTCCAAGCTCAATATTTTATCAGAGCCATCTGAGCACAGTGTGGCCCTGGGCCTGGGGAGTGATGCCAAGATACACAGCAGGAAACAGCAAGTGTGTAAAATGAGACATTAGCATGAAGGCAGAAAGAAGGGGAGACAGAGACTGTGAGCCAAAACAGTACTTGGATTGTGGCGACGCAGCAGAGCTGGCGGCCTTCACAGTCTGTCTCCTCGCCTTCTGAGGCATCAGGCCTTCCACTGACTGGTCAAATGACTGCTCCTTGGTGAGGAGGGGAGAAGCAGAATGGTCTTCCACGTTGTTCTTTCTGAGTCTAAATTGAAGGCCAGGCAGGAGGGTAGAGAACAGGCTTACTCTCCCAAAAGCTCATACTCAACTCACTCAGCCTGTGGGGGCTTGTGATTTGAGGCAATCAGGAAGGCCATTATTCCACAGTATCCCCCTCACTATCCTTTGGGAAGAGCCCTGTTAAAATGTAAAAAGCTGCCCATTAAGCCCCCTCAACGCCTACTGAAAACATTAGCAGCCAAAGGCCAGCAGCCAATATGGTGACCTTGAGGGAGCTGGGCATAGGATGGATAGGTTTCGATAAGGAGAGCTAGGTTTTTGATGGGTGGGGACTATAAAAGAGGAAAGGGGATATTCAAGGAAACTTTGTCAAGACTGGGCCAATACTTACTTTTGACTCTTCATCCCTAGACTACAGAACAGGTAGGAGGGCATAGGGAAAAGACAGAATGCAGAATAAAATATGATCGACAACAGGAGAAAGAATACAGAGCAAAGAACAAAATAGTGACTGCAGGACACAATAGCGAACAAAACAGAATAATATAGAAAGCAGAGTAGACTAGAATACAGAAGAGATGAAGGCAGGACAGGGTTGGGTTGGACAGGAGAGGATGGAATAGGTTAGGATGGGATGGGATAGAATTTTAGAACTTGGAAGGGATATATACATATATATATACATACACATATAGATATATATACACACACATATACATATACACACACATATAGATATATATACACATACACATATATACATATATACACACACATATAGATATATACACATACACATATATACATATATACACACACATACATATATACACACACACATACATATACACATACACACACATATATGTGTTAGAAGATCTCTCAGAGATCATTCAGCCCAAGTTCAATCCACCCATTTACAGATAAAGAAACGTTGAACGAGTAGCCCTTTGCTCATGTGGATAATGAGAGGGGGAGCTGGACGAGGAACATTAGTCAGATACATGGTGCTCCCAGGGAAGCAGGCAAAGATCCCTGTTTTACAGGTAGTGACCTGACGCTCAGAGAGGAAATGTAAATCCACAACAGTCACAGAGTTGTCTTTGACCTCTTTATGCTCCCTCCCTTCTTCTACCTGGCTCCCTGATTCTAACTCTAGAAGCAGTGTTCTCTCACCCAAGATGACTCAACCAAAACTCAGCCATGGCGATCGGTTTTCTAACAAGGTCTCTCAACACTTGACCTGTGCTCCCAGCTTTTGGCCGGAAGGTCAAGTCACTAGGGACTTAGCCTCTGGTGTCTCCCCCATCAAATCAACTAGTTAGACCTGGACCTGTGAGCTTCCATTGGAATTGCCAGCTTAGTCAATCTTCTGGGGGAAGCTAAATATTTGCTTTCAGAATCAGTGTGAAAAAGCATTTATGAAGTGCCTATTGTCTATATTGCCACAATCTTCATGCATAGAGACTTCTTCTACTGTCTACTAACTTAATTCTCCAAAGGTTTATTAACTTCCTACTATGTGCAGAGCATTACGTTGGGGAAAAGAATGAATGGAAAAGCACTGAGAACTTATTAAGGTCAAAGCACAGTGCTGAGTGCTGGAGACACACAGGCAAAGTGAGACCCCAGCCTTGCCCTTCAAGGAGTTGACATTTTAAGAAGGGAAGGAAGCAGGCATAGAGTGGTGGATGGTTTGGCTTGGAAGAATCAAGGGATGACAGGTGAAGACAAATGCTTGTAGATTGGCAAACACTTTCCAGTAGCCAAGGACATGGCGGTCATCCCTTCCCTGTGATCTGGAATATCCACATAAAACGCTTTGGCCCTCCCTTCATACCAGAGAAGTCTGAATTTTTTCTTTTTCTTTAATGGGGTGTTTATAGTACCTTACTGTAAAATTTGATTTGATATTACACAATACCATACATATATTTTATGCATTTTTGAGTTTCTAAGTGTTTTCTGTATCGTCTGCTGGGCTTTGCATGGTATCTGCGGCTTTTACAAAACTATCCCCCAAATACTCATTTAATTTCTTATGCCAACCTGAGATATATTGATACCATGATGGGGAAAGTATCGATGTGGAAGAAAAAACTGTACTGATCCAATGATAAGACTCAGTAGCTCTGGAGAGGCAAAGGGCAATGAGGAAGAATCAAGGATAAGGGCTGAGTAGTGCACAGCTCCTCCGAACTCAGAAGACCTAAGTTCAAATCCGGCCCTAACATTTCATATCAATCAGCTGACAACTATTTATTAGGGACTTACTTTGGGACAGACCCTGTGCTAAGCACTGAGTAAACAGCCTGCCCTGGAGGAGCTTACAATCGAGCCAGAGGAGGCAACCTATACCTACATAAATATACACAACACAGGTACGATATAACTTGGAAGAGGAAGGCACTACTGGCTGGTTTGGGGTGGGGCTTGGAAAGGCCTCATGTAGAAAGCTGAACCTTGAAGCAAATTAGGGATTGTAAGAGGTAAAGGAAAGGAAGGAGTACATTTCAGGTCTCGGGGACCATCCATGCATTCCAAAGGATTCTTCATTCTTTCAAATAGCAAAGTCAGGAAAATGAGAGATGGCCTGTCATGCTTGAGGATAGGAAAGTAATTTTTGCTGAAGAATAGCATTTCTGAAGGGGAGTCATATGATCAGTAACAAGGTTGGAAAGGAAGGTTGGGGTCAGGTAAAGTAATAAATGTCTTTAAATACCAATGGAAGAGTTTTTATTTGCTCCTGGAGGTGATAGGGAGCCATGGGAGTTCACTGATATGGATTTTCAGTTAAGAAAACTGTTAGTTATATGAATGTGGGAAAATTACTTAAGCCTCAAACTCAGCATCTCCACTCCCTCATCTGTAAAGAAAAATATGGAATTTCTGACTTCCAGGGCTGTGAGCTCAAAAGAGATAATGGGTGTAAAGCCCTTTGCAAACTTTCGGTCTCATTTCAATCTGAGGTTGTTGTCCTCTGAGAGAGTCCTACGAGGGAGGAGAGGGAGGGATGAATTGCCCCTCTGCTCTCCTCTGTTCTGCTCCCCCACTTTTAACAACAAAGGTCTTTTCTAGCTTCTCTCAGCGATGCCAACAAAATGGATGTTTTCCCTCCTGCTACCCCTAAAAGCCAACACCCAGCATCCCTCATGATAGCCCTTCAGCCTTGCCTAGGCCACTCCATGGGATCTGCCTTTAATTTGCAGGGATGCAGCTCTTTCCAGGAATAAACAGCTTCAAGGACAACATCGTTCAGTATTTGTAGCCCATCTCCTGAAGTCATAGCAGAGGCTCCATCCGGTCATGACCTGCCCCCCAGCTACATGCCGTCTGAACATGAGCCAAGTCCCAAACATTGAGACAGGAGGACCCAGGACTAGCCACTCCTACACTTGGCCAAGCAGCTCAGGACCATTTTTCTTTTCTGTAATCCCAGAGCTTGCAGACCACATGGGAAGCAAATAGGTCTGAAGTCTTTTTTGGCAATCCTCCCAATCCTTCTGTGTCTTATAGGGTGGAGCATACTCTCTCCTAATGAGCCTGGTTTCAATCTCTGGTCTTCTGGAGTGACAGACGTGGGAGGGTTGATTTGCTCAAAGACATGAGGGGGAATGCCTATGGGTTTCACACTTAGGTTCCTAGAAGGTGAATCATTTTTTCATGAATCCCCTTTTAATGAGGGTCCCAAGGCTTCTGCTTCATGGCTTCCCCTCTGGCATGTTCAGCCACTTGTCTTCTGGCTTGTACTTCTCCCCTTTTGTGAGATAATGGGAGTTTGTGGACTTCTGCAGAAGAGAATGCCCCTGTCTAGGAGCCCCAAGTGTGTTCCCATCCATTGCACCAAGCTCGGAGTCAGAGTCACAAAGGATCCCCTGGGAAACAAGCCAGCCTCTACCCTCCAAGGAACTCTTCAAACAGCTCCCACACCCCATTTCCTCGGAATCATGGCACCGTGGCAGGGGGAGAGTTAGAGAGAGGCTCTCTCAATCATTTCAATCATGTTTCAAACCTATTACTGTGCTTTACCTATAGCTATAGCCTAATAAATGACCAATTAACTGAATCAGATGGAACTAAGGACAGGACTTCTGCACTCCACCCAAGGGGGAGGAAGGCCCAAACTCTGCTGTCCATGAGCTCCACCGAACAATTTCAGACATTCAACCATCCCAGACATCACGGCCCCAGGTGACTACAGGGAAGAGCTCTGATGGGAGAGGCCATGGGATGAGTGAGTGGCCCCAGAAATACCTCAGCCTGCAAGCAGCCTCTATGTGAGCCAGGAGGAGACTGTGCCAAGTCTGCAGAGGTGAACAAAGAATGTGAAGGTCCCAGTGACATGTATCTTTCCCTTCCCAGGCTGAGAAGGGAAATGGTTCATTAAGCACAAGTCTTCTGGGCCCCTCATGCAGTTCAAGGCTCTCTTCCCTGTCTCCCCAACCACCAGACACACCACCTGCTTCTTTTATATTTATGCAACTTAAAGCGAGGAATTTGCCCTTTCCATCCCCTTTATCTCCAGCAGCTGCTGGGGGATCAGATCTGCCTGCCTCAAGTCTTTCCCCACTCCAGCTGAGACTGCATTCAGCTGCCAAAGTTACAAGTGACAAATTGGCAAAACCATGTCACCCCCAGGTCCCTAATCAATAAACCTCAGTGGTTCCCTTGTCAACCCCATGATCAAATATAAAACCAAAGTCCATCATAACCCAGCCCCCTCCCAAGACACTCTTCGATCCAGTGACCCTGGCCCTCTGACTGGGCCCACAGATAAGACTCTCCACCCACCAGCTCCAGGCATTCTTCTGGCTGGGCCCTGGGCCTGGAATTCTCTCCCTCCTCTGCTCTGACCACTGACCTCTCTGGTCTCCTTTAAATTCCAATGAAAAATCCACTTTCTAGAGGAATCTTCCTCAATCCCAGTGCATTTCCTCTGTTCGTTGCTTCCAGTTTATCCCATCCAAAGCTTGTCTGGACAGAATTGTGTGCTTCTCATCTCCCTGATTAAACTGTTGAGCTCCTGAGAGCAGGGTCTGTGTGTCACATTTCTTTGTATCCTGTGATGGTGTCTGGCACATAGTAGGCACTCAATAAGTACTGACTGACTGAATGAATGAAATATATCTATCCCTTCTCTCCCTTCCTTATGTCAAAAGAGAGGAAAAAGGAAGTAAAACTAACCAGCACATCCACCAAATTGGATATTAAATGAAGTATTTCAACTCTGAAATTCTGTGTTTCTTAGATTTTGAAAAAATATATAGGGCTCTGTGACAATGAAATTAATCCAATCTTGACTAAAATTGGGGTAGAATGAAGAAGGTGCGGTAATTAGCTAACCCTTCCCCCATCCCTACCCAGACCCCAGGTCCTGAAATTAGAGAAGCCTCCAGCGAGCCTGGGGATGAATGAGCCTAGGCAGACATCTTGTTCAGACCTACTGAGTATTGCAGAAGTAAGGAATTTGGCTTAAAGTCTGATCTAGGCAAGATGGGAGATGACAGTGATAAGCTACGAATTTGCTGGGCAAACCCTTCCTCCCTCTATAGCCGATCTCTCCCCATCTCAAGGTGCTTTATAACAACTTTCAGAGCAATCCTCAGCCATCCTATGGGGTTCCTGGGCAGTTACAAGTAGAAAAAAGCCAGGAGGGAAAAGCACGTTCTGAATTGTGCCTTAATTTGGACCAAGGTGACTTGGCCTCCAGAATAGGTTTCCCAAGTTGGAACTGCCACCTTTCAGATCATGTCCAACTTGACTAGCCACGAGTCCATATGACAAAAGAGCTTCAAGAACTCACCTTAATTTTCTAGTATCAGAATCAAAATGGCGCCTGCTGCACATGTCCAAGGCAAAGATGAAAGAAACCAGCTGGAAGGCCAGGATGGTTTCCCAAAGCTAACGCCTTCTTAACAGGGCCCTGAGAAGGTGCTACTTAACATGGCCCACACTTGGGGACATTCAGCATAGCCCATGTACAAGATTGGGAGCACTGGAAGTGGAACCTCAAAGACCTGAATTTGAATCCCACTTTGGACAGTAGGAGCTGTGGGACCCTGGAGAAGTCAGTGCAGGTCTTTAAGCCTCAGTTTCTTTCACTTGGGAATGAGGGGGTTGAACTCAGTGACTTCAAAAGTCTGTTCTTCCTCTTCTCTATATGCTGTGTCTTCTCTTGATTTATCACAATTCAAGCCATATCTGACATTTAATTCTCCTTCTGTATTTTCTAAGCACAACCATCACCCATGGTTTGGGTTTATCTTTTTATAAATTGCCCATGATAATAAGATCCTCCCAGGTAACTGAGAGACTCCCTAAGATTGACTCTCACAAGCCTTGAAACAGTCGTACTTGTCCCAAAGCAATCACCTCTTTGTACTGTCTTTCCTCTAAACTGCTAATCCCTAAGTGACAGAGATCTGCTATTAATAGCAGCCAGTTCCTTTCTGCCAGAACATGAGCCATGCAGGAAGGGCCCCAATGCCAGCTCCCCACAGCTGCTTTTCAGGCAGATGCCAAAGTGATGAGAGGTGTCACTGGAGAAGGAGGAGGGGGCTCACTTCATTGCATTTGGCCCATGGCTTCCTGCCAAGTTGGGCTACGCTGCTAACGGACAGCCCAGAATAATGAAATTCCATCATCTTCTCTAGCTGGGGCAACGGAAAATTAAAGGCTTCTCACTGGCCTCTGCCAAAGCATTTACTGAAGTATAATCTGAGTTTGTTCTTTGGAGAAAGGACAACCTTCCAAACCAATGTCTGGGCTGAAAGAATGGCTAACACAGAGAGGGAGCTTTGGGGTTTTCCAGGCTCTTTCCTCTGTGAGTTGGATTTTATGTGGCGTATTGAAGTCATTTGACCAAAGATAGCATAAATCTGAACCCAGATCTGATTCAGAGCCCATTTTCAATCAGGTGAGCATTTAAACATCTATTATGTTTCAAGTACCTGTCTTGGTGAAGAAAAGGTGAGGGAGCCATCCTTTGATAGTGGCTCATATTCTAATGGGAAAGACAAGAGGCACATGTATATGGATTTACAAAAACATGCACAAAGTGGATAGTGAGGTAAACCCTGGTGGAGGAAGAGGGAGGAGCAGGAGAGGCCTCAGGCAAAAGAAAGCACTGGAGTGGAGTCCCTAATGAAGACAAGGATTCTAAAATGTGGAAACATTCCAGGCCTGGGGGACAGTGAGGGCAAAGGAGGCAAGTGTGGCTGGATGAAGAGAACAAGGGTACTGATCACTCTGCAGCTCAAAGTCAAACCCCAGTTTCTGATCTTGCCATTCAAAGCTCACAGGCTCCAACTTTTCTTTTTCATTGTGCCCTTGCACATACTTGAGACAAACTAGATGGTACTTGGCATCCAGGCCCTGGACATGTCCAAAGCTTTCCCACCTTCATGACTGAGCTTGCTGTGTTATCTACAAGCAGGATGTCTTTGCTCCCTCAAACAGCACCTTCTGAGAAAGGCTATCTTTTAAGAACTACTTTGGATGCCTAAGAACTGTCATATAAACATAGGCTGGACCCTGCAATTGGACCTGAGTCTCCACGGTTGCGGATGCCAAACAGGGGGCACGTGCCCAGATTCCTCCAGGCCGAGGGCTCACATCTGTTTTTTTCTTTTCTATTATAAACTTAACAATCATCAACAAGCATTTCTTTAAAAATGAGGGCTGTCATCTGGGCTCTGGGCTTCAGTACATGCCTCATTTCTCAACTGGATCTCCCAAGGTGTTCATGAGAAGCTAATAGCTGAAGCAGTCATTATTGGTTTATCTTTCCTCCTTTCAGATATTCCCCTTCCCCCTTAGAGAGAACACAAAGCAAACCCTGGAACAGCATCCCCAGGATTCTCAGGATTACTGGGGAGCCCTGTCACCCACCACAGCTCTAGTCATGATGACGTGGCTCCCCTGCCCATCAGAGCATCTTTTATGTGAACTCTGGTTTTTCCCCTCATTCTCTTTGAGTCCTGCACACTCCCTACAGCAGAGTTCCTGTGGTCAATAATGACCTGGAGGATGTAGACACAACCCAGGTCAATTGGTGACAATCCCAACGAGCTGCCAAGGGCACAGACACACAAGGAGTTGACCACCATTGAGCGCTATAGAGAGCCAGAGTTTGGGTGGCCAGTCTTGCTGTCTTCATGGGGCCAGTTGCAAAGGCCTTCCCCATAATAATGGGATAGAGAGCATTTCTAGAATGCCTAAAGCTTTGAAGTGCTTTACATATACCATCTCATTAGATACTCCTACCACAACCCTGTGAAATAGGTTTCACAGGTATTTTTATCCCCATTTCTCAGATAAGAAAACTGAGGTTGACAGACATTGTGGTCACATGATTACTAAGTGTCAGAGGCAGGATCTGAACCCAGGTCTTTCGGATTCCAAATCCAACCATCTATCCACTCTCTACTCTTACCAGGAACTGTTGGCAGAGCCATATAGGCTTTACCTCATCACTAAGGAATGGCATAATATATAGGAGATAGAAGAATCCCAGGGGGAAGATGGTGTCCAAGTCTACAGCCTTGAGTTGGCTTGTGTCTGGGTTCCCAGTTTGGTTAGGAGAAACCTGTCTGGGGATCATGGAGTCCCACATGCTGCCATAATGCGTGAAAAAAGCTTTGGGGAGGCACACTGCAAAGGAAGAAGAGTTGTCCCTTCTATTTCCTGGTAAGCTTTTGATCTGTGCAGAATTCCTTGGCTGCAATTCCCTGTTTGAGGACTCAACTTTCCTTTTGATGTTCCTGAGAAACTTTGGCTTCTGACCCACCTGGCTTCTGGTTTATGCTTACTTGGATCCTGATTTGAACTCCCCTCTTTCTCCCTCTCTGCTCTGGAGATTGCCTTCATACCTTCACCACCACCCCCTGCCCTGATGGAGGATATGTTAGTGTTAACTTTTGGCTGCTACATCACACTGTTGAGGCACATGGGCTTGCAGTCCACTAAGAATCTCAGGTCTTTTTCAAGGAGTTGGTACCACTGATTTCTTCAGTGGCACAAAAGCACCATAAAAAGTCTTATCATATGGAACATTTGGCTACCACAGAAGTATCTGAAAAGCTTTACCATCTATGTGTGCTGGGGTTCAATGCTTTAACTAAAGCATTCTGACTCCACAGAAGAACTAGATGGGCCAGTCAATGCTGGAAGCAATATAGGTCCTTCTATTTGGTGCATTTAAGAAAAACCCATATTACTTAACTAGAGACACCTCAGGGAGCAGATTGGGGTGAGGGAGGAAGATGGGAGTGACAGCAAAGGAGAACTACCATGATGGAGACTTGAGGCTCATATCCCAAACACTTACTAAGTAGTAAGATATAGAGAAATTGGATGAACTCCACAACAGCCTCTAATCCAAGTCAACACCGACATTGATAACTGGTGATTTCAGGGCAAAAGTGGCACTGAAGAGGCTGGAGAATATTATGTTGGGGGAAATGGTCTAAGATTAAGAAATTAAAGAGTTCAAATGCTGGCAAACTACTCAGACATTGTAAGACATTACCACAAAACAATATTTACTGTTATCTTAAAAGACATCTAGATGATGTAGTGGATAGAGGACTGGGTCTGAAATCAGGAAGACTTACCTTCCTGAGTTCAAATCCAATCCCAGACACTTACTAGCCATGTGACCCTGGGCAAGTCATTTCACCCTGTTTACCTCAGTTTCCTCATCTGTCAAGTGATCTGGAGAAGGAAATGGTAAACCACTCCAGTATCTTTGCCAAGAAAGCCCTAAATGGGGTCACCAAGATTCAGGCACAACTCAGCAACAAAAGACAGAAAACAACTGACTTCTGACATGGAAGTCATTTCTGAATTTGATTTCAGCAAAGGTCAAATTCAACCCTAAATTAGAAGGCTAAAGATGAGAAAGAGATTGTGGACAATTATAAGAGGTTATAGTCTGTGCAGGTAGAGATCATGGAAGTAAGGAGGCATTATTGAAACAAGTTACTGATGCTGACAACAAATGGGAAATCGATGAGATATTTATCATGATTATCACCATTCCCCTCAGAAGTTTAACCAACATAAAGCAAATGCCACAGCGAGGCAGGCAATGAGACCACAACCCACTAATGTGCCAAGAAACACTTGATCCTCTGCCAAGTGGAGACACATGAGAACCAAGGGCAGCTCTCATCTAGAGAAGACACTAATTTTCAAAATGTTTTTGTAGAGGACAGTAGAATATTGCTCACAGTACCAATATACAAAATAGTTAAGAGAGATTAAGGGGTCTACAGAAACTGGGCCTAAGATTCAATCGGGCCGGATGATCCTAAGAATATTACTAGTTAAACTGGAAGAAGAAAAACAAGAGGAAAGACAGTCTAGGGGATAGGACATTAGACATGGAGTTTAAGAATTGGGTTCAAAGCCCGATTCTGACATTTACTAGCTGTGTGACCCTGGGAAATTTTCTGTGCTTCAGTTCCCTTGTCTGAAAAATGGGAAAATGGTAGTTGGACTTGATCACCTTTAAGATCCCCTCCATTTCTAATACTTTGAATTAGGAAGGGAATGGTTCATTGTCAGCATCCTATAGTGATAGCCTTAATCACTGAATGGGTGTTGCCTCAGTCAAACTGAGACCTGGGAAAGACCTTAACTTAAAAAGGCCAGGGTCCCCCATTGCATCTCAGGCCATCTCTAATCATCCTGATCCATATCTGATCATTGGACCCACATGGCTCTGTGAGGCTGGTGACTGCACAGCCCTGCCTCACTTACATCATTGATGACAATGGAAAATTAGCTTCGAATTCTCACAATCCCAGATTGCTACACGAGTAAGAAGAAATGAAGAAAAATAAGCATACATCAACTAAACTAGTGTTGGAGGTCACACCATTTTAGAAGCGTTGAGGGATTCAATTTCAAGATGTCTGAAAGAGGGGAAGATATCATATGATTTGCAAAAAAAAAAACCACAAAAAAATCAAAAAGGGGCATTAAAAGATATCAATAATTACCAATCCATGATCCTAATTCCTGTAAAATTTTTCTGAGAATGATCTATACACCTATCAAGTACAGTCTTTAGGAAAATATGAGAGGGGAACAGACAGATTTTTTGCAGATTATTTTCTGCCACAAACTGTATCTTCACAGTCACATGACTGACTCAGTAGCATTCATCTCTTGATCAAAAGAAATAATTTAAGTAAAGAATAACCTTAAAGGCTTATTCCCCAAACTAGGTGTTTCCTAGTTCATGCTTCAAGATTATACAAAATTTCTCAATAAGTACATTTGTAACCACAGAAATAACTTTAAAACATATAACCACAAAGACAACCTTATTCAGCAAAACTTCCATCTATCAGTACCAAGAAAAGCGTATGTTCATCACATGATGCTATGGAACAAAGGTGTTGTCGCTGTCATGAAGGATGTCTTGCACAGAGTCCAAAGCTAATCCCTCCTGGTGCTGACTGGACAAATATCTGGCTGATCAGCCTCCCCTCTTCCCCCTACTCTGTAGATGTCCATGGGCTGCCCTAGTCCCTCCTTCCTTTGCTGTTGCTCTCATCCTCCTCCCTCACCCCCATCTGCTCCCTGAGGTGTCTCCAGTTAAGATAGATGGGCTTTTCTGCACCAGAAGAAAGGACCTCTATTGCTTCCAGCACTGATTGGCTTATCTAGTTCTTCTGTGGAGTCAGAATGCATTGAACTTCACACCTATAGATGATGAAGCTTTTCAGAGACTTCTGTTCATGGACTGCACTGTTATCAACCAAATCAATACAAGAGCTTCTCTTCAATGAGACCCACAATTGCTCAAAAGATATCAGCCTAACAATTCACGTGGAAACAGGAAAAAGACAGAGAGAATGTCTGTGACGCAGATGGTGAGAGACAGGTGACTGGGGTGGAACCTCCAGTTGGTACTCTAGTACCTTGGACAGGTTCCACCACCTGGGACCAGAATGGAAGAGGAAGAAGAAACTGAGCTAGCTTATGCTTAGGAAATTATACTGAACTTTCAGTGATATAGAGCTCATACAATACCTTATTTTTCTTCTGAAGATTTTAGGTGATTGTGCTTCATAGAATACCAAAGTCCCCCAAGAATCAAAATTGCAGGTGATCCAAAAGACAAATGGAAATTTGTGGAAGATGTAAGTAGGTTGTGGCACATTACCACTGTTGATTTGCACGCAAGAAGGCTATAAAACATATCACCTGGGAAATGTATATTTGGAACAGAAAGTGGGCTAGTGATGTAAGAAAAATTAAGTGATACAGGATAGAGAACCCAAGGCTGGCACTGGTGTGGCAACCATGGACAACTAAGGGACTCAGATGAAGGACTCCAACATGTTGGGCATGTCTTCTATAGAGAATTTGAAAGAAGATTTGGATAAAAATCCCACAAGATTAGAAGGTATGAAAGAATAAACAAACACACATTTCTTAATTACCTACTATGGGCTAAAGACCATGCTAAGCTCTGAGGCTACGAAGAACAACAAGACACAATTCTTGGTCTCAATGAGCTCACAATCTAAGTAGTCCCTGCCTTCAAGGCACTTATTTTCTAAAGGGGGAAGACAATTTATCCAAGGAAGTTGGAAAGGGCAGCTTAACACACGTGGTGGGACATGGTAGCACTGTCAGACCACATTTATTCATGAAAATCATGCACAGGCCACCAGGTAGGCTCAGAGCCCAGAAGAATCAAGCATTGGTATGCAAGTTGTTAACAAGTAGGAAGTCAAGGATTCAGCCAGCCAAGCAAGCATTAAGAAGCACACAGCTGTTAAAGTCAGAACAGGTATCTTAGGATACCAAGTAGTGGGGGCAAGAGTGGAAGAATATGAAATCTCCAGAGGGATATGAAATTGGACTGGAAAGGCAGGTAGGAAGGGAGGCACTGGAATGTGACAGGTTTGAAATGTCTTTATATTTTATGTGACTTTATATTTTATCCTTGAGGCAAAGGTTAGAGCCACTGAAGTTTCTTGATGTGACATGCTTAGACTTGGGCTTTAGGAAGATTCTTCTAGTAGTTGGGTGAATGGATTACATTTAGGAGGCCTGGCTTTCTATAGTGAGCTCTGCTACTGACTAGTTGTGTTCCACTTACTGAGGCCTCAGACAGGTCTATCAACCTCTTTGGGCCTCAGTTAACTCATCTATAAAATGAGCTTGGAATAGATTACACCTAATGTCTTTCCCAACTCTAAATCCTGGAATCTTATGACTTCTCTTGGTCTCAGTTTCTCTACCTGTATAAAAAGGTGGATGGATCACTAAGGTCCCATCTAACCCTGTGACTCAATGTGGATAGATTCACTAAGCATTTAGTAAATGCCAGTTGTGTGCAAGGCACTGTGTGGGGTGGGAGGGAAATTCAAGGAGGAAAAGAGCAGTCCATGCCCTTAAGGAGCTTATGATCTATTGGAGTGATTTACATATTTTAGATAAGTTGAAAAGGTGGAAGATAGTGACAGGGGTGAGGGGCAGGATTCTGGGAAGGCTTCCTGTAATTTGTGGTGCCTCAACTGAGCCTTCCATAAAGCTGTTACTTCTTTTTAAAAAAGAACCAAACAACCCCATTTATTAAACACTGTGTTACTAAGTCCTGGGATAAATGGACCTCAGATTTCTGGGAGGCAGAAGTGGGGAACCAGCACATTCTAGGTATATGGAACCATTCTAGGTATCTGGACCAAAACAGAGGTGGAAGATGACTATTGGGTAGGTGGGAGGTGGGAATCAAGCAGGCCATTCTGGCTGGAATCCAGGTCCTCAGATTCGAATCCTGCATTCTAGCTCCTAAGCCAAAAGTAGAAGAAGAAGCACCAAGGATTTTTGAGGATTCTTGGCCCTCAGATCTCTGGGGGACAGCTGCGAAGGCTCACTGAACAGAACATGGAACGAGACACTTCACACCAGCTGAGATCAGATTGGAATCCATGTTATGAAGGGATGGAAAGATGGAAAATCTCCTTTCCCTCTAATGGAGGTAACCACACATCCTTAAAAGTTCAATTTCCTTTCAGCCTCATGAGAACAACTGGGTCTCAACATCTGACTCTCATCTTTAGCACCTTTTTCCCCTAAGGGCTGATCTCACCAAAGCTTTGGAGTAATTTAGGCTTCCTCCTCTCCACAGTATTATAATCCTTTGGGTCTTTCCTCCCTTTTGCCATCATCTCTCCTCCTTATAAATTTCAAGCATGGGTTCCTTCTTCCTCTCTCTGAATACCAGTCCCCAGCCCCTCCACGTTCACCCTTCCCCCACTTTGGCTTCTATAAATTAAACACATTCCAGAGCAGGACTTGGAGTCACCCAGAGGCTAAGAATTGATACTTCCCACAGGCATTTCCACCAAGGGGTCACCATTTACTTCTGTTACACAATTATTCCCCTCCCACACTGGGAGGAGTGTGATGGTGTCCAAACTACCATCTCCAGGACTTGACAGTAGATAGGAAAGGAATTCTCTAAATTGGTATAACCTAGGAGAACCTATGGCATACAGAAAATATTAAAACAGCTTGGAACTGGACATACGATAGTTGCCTAAGAAGTACTCATTCATTGGGCTTAGAAACCTCCCAGAGTCACTGAAATGGTCGTTGACTTAGTTCTAGAAGGGACTTTAGAGGTCATTGAGTCCAATCCCCTCATTTATAGAAAAAGACACTGAGACACTACTGTCTGAAGCTGAGAATGTGAAGCTAGGTGTGCCTGGCTCCATAGTGCGTAAAGTACCAGGCCTGGAGTCAGGAAATCTCTTTCTGAGTTCAAATTTGGCTTCACCCTTAGCTGTGTGAGCCTGGGCAAATCATTTCACCCTGTTTGCCTCAGTTTCCCCATATGTCAAATGAGCTGAAGAAGAAAATGGCAAACCCCTCCAGTGTCCCTGGCAAAAAAACAAAAACCCAAATGGGGTCATGGAGAGTCAGACATGACTGAAAATCGACTGAACAACAACACATTCCTGACTCCCAACTGCATGTTTTTCCCACCATGCCATGCTGCCCCCAATAGCAGGCAGCCACTCATGAATCTGGTGCCCTCTCTTCTGGGATTAGGATGCTTCCTCAAAAGCTCTTTTGGTAGTGACTGCTTAGATAAGTCTGAGGCAACACCCTCTTCTCTACCATAAGTGGTCTCCTTGTCTCAAGCCTCTCTCTTCTCCAAATCTTCCTCCACACATCTGGCAAAAAGACTTTGCTTAAGTGCAAATCTGACCATGATCCCCTCCTCAAGCCACTGCAATGGCTCCCTAGTGCCCTAGGATGAAAATGCAAAGTCCTCATGGCTCTTAAAGGCCTTTACTGCCTCCTCCACCTCATCTCCTGGGCCTCAGTAAGCACTGCCTGCCATCACTCTAAAGCACAAACTGGCTTTTTCTATGTTCTTCACACTCCACACATCATCTTCCTTCTTGCCTCTGCACTGCTTGCTCCTTGCTCTCAGACCACTCTCCCTCATGACCTCATATAATCCCTCTTCTCCTTACAGTCCCAGTGGAAGCAGCCCCTTCTACAAGAAACTGTCTGAACCCCCAGCAGCAAGGGTCCTTGCTCTTACCCCATATTCATTGTGAGTTTATTCTGTAAGTATTTATTTGGTCCCAACAGGAAGGAAGTTTCTTGAGCAAAGGGACTGTCTTATTCTTGGTCTTTGCAGCCCCAGTGCTTAGCATACAGCAGGCATTTAATAAATACTTGTCGAGGGATCAGACGTTTCAGTTCAACATACAAACAACTGTGTCCTTTAACTGAATTTTGGGTGGGTGCTCACTGCCAAGAAAGAGAGGAATATTTCCTGCTGGCCCATGCAGGGAGGACCCTGACATGACCTTGGAACCTGACTCCCCTGAGTTCACATTTTCCTTCCATAGGACTGTTCGTTCCCCCTTCCCTGCCTTTGCCACTGAGGAACATTGTGCATACGGGTGTGGGAAGCTGTACAAATGGAGCTGATTTATTCCACTAACTCAGAGTACATTACCAGCAAATTATTTGCATAGTGTTACATTATTTGCATATGGGAAACCAGGTTGCCATGTGCCATGCCTACCGCATCTTCCCTCCTTCTGACTCCCACTTGCTGGGAACAATCTCAAGAAGACAGTCCTGACCTCAAGGGGCTTGGAAGAAAAGCGGGGGCCCTGGTTTCATCATGTCTGGGTGCTGTCCTAGAGAGCTGGCGGTATTCCATCTCCCAGCCTCAGGGAAAAGGAAAAGGTCAGAAGCTTAGGCAGGGATGTAAGCTATGCCATCAATGTGCATATAAATGTTCTTCCAACCATCAACGAGAAGGATTGAATAACGGCTCAGCTTTAGGAGAGCTTTCTACACTATAGGCCACAGCCAGCTGTTTTCCATCTCTGTTGAGGTCAGGATGAAAGAGAAGAGAGTTTAAGATACAGCAAGAAGGACTTGAGTTAGAGATAAGAGAGTGTGTCTTGAATATAAAAATTATTAAATACTGGAAGATGTTACCAAAGGAGGATCAGAAACAGCCTTCTCTTATGATTTCAGTGGGACAAACTCCCATCTGTCTGGGGGTAATTAAGGTACAGTTCTGAAAGAATGGTCTATCCAAGTTTAAAAGTCTCCTCCAGCCCTTTGATTTTATGAATCATTTGGGGTACAATCCTCAGCCCCATCACAGTCAGAATCCATTTTGCTTAGGCCAGAGAAGATGATGAGGGTCAGTGATCTTGGCACAGCACCTAGTATAAGACATATGCTTTCTGGAAGCCTTCCCAAATACCTTTTTGTGGATGGGCTGTATGAATCATTGCAGCAGAAAGTTTCTCCCTTTCTATAGGATTGATGGAAGAAATGAAATCACCTCTTGTTTTATTAAAGAATCCTAGACACCTCAGGAAAGCTGAACATTACGCTGAGTGTGAAGCCGCACCTATGACCCACCTCGCTAAGTCTGAAGTCCAACCTAGTCAACCACTGAGGCATCCACTGACCCATTCACCCCTCAATACTAAAGCCGTCGCAATCCTGTTTCCATCTGCAGAACTCACTGAAGCTTCTCTCTCCAAGGTCACCAGTGACTCCCCAGAGCCAACTTCTATGGCCCTTTTCTCAGTCCTCATCCTCTCTAATCTCACTTTTGGCCTCCTTCTTCTTCTTGATCCTTTTCCTTTGCTTGGCTTTGAGGACTCTTTGGATTTTCTCTTTCCAACGCCACCCCCACCCCACTATTGCTTTCTCATTTGTTAACTCCTTTCCCACACCTTGAGCACTTAATGCTGATGTTCCTAAGGTCAGGAACTTGGCTTTCACTTCTCTCTTTCCTTCTATAATTTTCTCCCAGTGACCTCAACCCCTCCCATCACTTCTCAACATCACTTCTACAGAGGTCAATCAAACAAGCAAATATTAATAAAATACCTACTATGTGCCAGGCAACTTCAAAATCTTTCTTAGCCCTAATTCATCTTGGGAATACTACATCTTCCTCTTCAATTTCCTGCCAGAAAGTTTCATATGGCTCTCTCATAAGCACCCTAAACTCAACATGTTTATAAGCCAACATTCTCCTTTCATCTAAACCCCTCCTCCATCTGACTTCCTTGTTCTTGTCACCATTTATCTAATCATTCATTTCAAAATCTTGGTTTTATTCTTAGAAATGGGAGAGGAAAGAGTCTACCAGTTTTCAAGTCCTCTTGCCCACTTGCTGAGAGCTGCAAGATACCTGAGACCCATTCCCCTCCATCTAGTCCCCTGGCTGCCACTAGAGAACAGACCCTCATTACCGCCATCATCTCCTAGTAAGAGATTTTCCTACCCAAAGTATATTTCCCTTAATCTGCCCTTTTCACCAATGCTTGATTAATATTCCTCATGCAAAGATCTGGTCAGTGTAGTCTGGGATGTCTAAATCCTGCCTGATCATTGGGGAAGATGGTACAACAGAGGGGTATGTTAATATTGCTGCAAGCTCATGCAGTTTTTGTATATAATCATTTTTAAAGCAGTCTTTGGGGCTCATACATAGAGGGAGGGGAACAGCATCTGGGATGGAGGTAAAAAATGGTTGGTGTCTGTGGGAGAACAGGGGAAGGTATCCAAAATCCATTTGTCCAACGGAGAATCAATCAGCACGGTATCACTGATAAGTGGAGGATGAAAGCCAAGAGAGAATTCCAATCTGGGGAGAAAAGCTAAACTAAGAGGAAGTTGGAGACCTAACACCAGAGAAGCTTTGGTGGGCTGGGCCAGAGAGATGAACACCTGAACAAGTGGCAGAAGCAATCTAGTCATCAAGGGCGGAGCCAAGCTGAAAAGCTGGCTAGGCACATTTCTTTCAAGACCAGGTAAGAAAAGAAAGAAGGACCAAGTGAGGAAGAGATTAAAATTCCCAAGAATCCGTATCTGGAGGAGGAGGGAGAAAGTGTCTGAAACAGGAGAATGGAGATGGATTTAGGACTCAGAGAGGTCTAGCATATAAGTTCTTCGATGGCAAGTGATTGTTTTATGTCTTTTGTACCTACCTAGCATTGGGCTTAGAACAGAGGAGCTGCTTCATAAATGGTTGTTCATTATGGATTGACTTCAGGACCATGAGTAGAAAGGAGGAGACTTCTCTAGGTCCATTCTCAGCAGTCTAAGGCAACCTATCTAGTACAACCTGCCATATTGTTTGTTTCCAAGTCTATTTAAGTCTGTCAACAAACATTTATGGAGCACCATCGAACTAAGCTGCCAAAGCATTCAAACTATGCTTCAGAGAGCTACTCTGATGGCCTGGCCACGTTGTTCGAATGCCAAATGTATGCTTGCCAAAAAGACTATTTTATGGAGAACTTTCATGGGGCAGGCGATCACATAGTGGTCAGAAGAAATGATACAAGGACACTCTCAAGGTCTCTCTCAAGAACTTTGGATTTGATTGGGGGACATGAGAAACACTGACACAGGACCTCTCAGCATGGCGTGCCCACATCAGAAAAGGTGCTGTGCTCTATGAGAAAAGAAGAATTGAGACAGCACAAAGGAAACATAGAAGGAGCAAATTTGGAGTATCCATCACAAATACTCACATGGACTATCTGTGCCCAATCTGTGGTAGAGCATTCCGAGCATGTATTGGTTGGATCAGTCACAGCCAGACACTTTGAAACTTGACTTTATCATGGTGATGTCATTTTGGTCCTCTTCAAGAACAAAGGACAACAACCAACCATTGAGCACCTACTGTATACTAGGCACAGGGGATACAAAAAGAGACAAAAGACAGTTCCTACCCCCAGGGAGCTCACAATTCTCTTTTGGGAATTTGCTTTGTTCTTCCCTCCCCACCCCACCCCACCTAGTGTCAGAGGTGGGATCTGAACTCCTATCACCTGGTCTGGCAGACCTGGAAACAAACAATATGGCAGGCTGTACTAGATAGGATGCCTTAAACTGCTAAGTATGGACCTAGAGAAGCCTTCTCCTTTTCATTCATGGTCCTGAGGTCAATTCATAATCAACAACCATTTATGAAGGACCTCCTCTGTTCCAAGCTCCATGTTAGGTGTGGGGATATAAAAGACACAAAAACAATCACTTGCCACCCAGGTGCTTACATTCTAGGTAACAAAGCCTCTTACCTTCCTGGGCCTGCCATCTTTCTACTTCATCAGGAAGCTTTGAGCTGGGCCAAGTGATTTGTAAATGAATAAATCCTCTCAGACTGCTCTGGACTTTCCCTGAGAAGCTCACTTTGGATTTCTTCCATTGGAAGGAACCTCCCTTCCTGCAGCTGCCTTCCTTGGATTGGCTGATTCTTTCCAGAACCTCACAACCAACATAGGTCTTTGTTCTCACATGGACTTTCCAAGTGGTCCCTGGTCTTCTGGCTATCTGCATACATGTCTTTGCTCTTGGCTGCTTACAAGCAGAGACCTGGTAATATTATTTACATCCCTCAAAATACCTGGTATTTATCGAACATAAATGAAGTGCTAAGGAAATATTATTTAGATAAATAAATCAACTAAAAAAAAGGCAGCTGGTTGGTACAGTAAAGAGAACTGAGTTCAAATCTAGCCTCAGACACTTAATAGCAGTGTGACCTCAGAGAAGTCATCTAATTTTTTCTCAGTTTCCTCATCTGTAAAATGGGGATAACAGCCGTACCTCCCAAGGTGGTTGTAAAGATTGAATGTGATCCCATTTGTAAAGCACTTTATAAATCTCAAAGCACTACACAGATGCTAGCTATTATGACATGGAAATGCTTCATGTCTGTCGACCTTTCCCTGGGTCATACTAGGTATTCTTTTTTTCTTTGGAGCGGGGAAGGCAAGACAATTGGGGTTAAGTGACTTGCCCAAGGTCACACAGCTAATAAATGTCAAGTTTCTGAGGCCCGTTTTGAACTCAGGTCTTCCTGACTCCAGGGCTGGTGTTCTATTTATACCTGCTCCCATATTAGGTATTTCTTAAATGGCCCTGAGTCAGGGACTCAGTGGGCTCACCTTCAAGCAAGCTGACTGACTCCATATTTCACATGGACTTTGGGGAATCTATTTTGTCTGCTCGGGGACCTTGTTGGTTGACTTCACAATCCTTGGCTAGGAGTGTTCTAGCTAGGGGGAGCCGCCAGCCGGTTCAATTCCAGACAGGCAATTTTCCATCTTGTAGGAGCATAGATACGGAGCTGAAAGGGATCTCAGAGTTCCACTGAATCCAAACCTCTCATTTTAGAGAGGAAGAAGTTGAACATTAGGGAGGTGAGTGAGCATCAGGACAAGGAGATGAACCTCTGGTGCAGGAGCCAGGGCTTTTTCCACTAAGCCACAAACATGTCATTCAGTCCAACCATCAGACATTTTAAAGCTTTTGGGATGTACCCAGCAACTAAATGACACTCAGGTGGAAGGGAAAAGGAAAAAGGCTTTGGGTTAAAGTACTTCATTCCCTCCACAGAGAGAGGACTGACTGACACCAAAACTTGTGTAGAGATGTCTACCTAAGGGGAGGCATCTTACACTCTGTTTGAGGGAAGGGCTTCCAAGTTTTCCAGGAATGCGCAGGATTTCATCACAAAAGAAACAAGTGATCTCGTTTCAGCAGCAGTTGGCATACTGCGAACACTTGAGAGATGAACTCTACATATGTTTTATCTTTAAAAGTTCAGTAATTTCAACTACTTTTCTTGGGCTGCCTCTCCAGTTTCGTGTTGTTAATCTTAAATTATTGTTTGAAGATAACTTAGCCCTTTTTCCTCTTCCAAAAGAAAATCATAAATGTCTATATGGTCCAGGAGAGCCTGGAGAGTGCCTTGTTTCATGCTGAAAGATGACACCAACCATAACAGAAAGGACTCTTCTCATCCGAAACAAGCTGTAAATCTGGTATCTCCTTGGTGATCAGTATTTCACTGGGAAAGAATTTCTTTAACAAGATTCCAAGCCCAAAGCCAAGGTCTCCGGGGCAGTAAGTATAGTCAGGCTGAGTGACCGAGGAATCTTGGGGCTCCATGTGGAGACAGTGATTTATTCTTCTCTGCAAAGTCTCCTTTTCAGGGATGGAATTTGGACACTGGGAAAGGGCTTCCATTGCCAGTGGCCTGGAACCATGGATGGAATCCTCAGCCCTGTCCAGTGTCAATAACACTTAGCAATGATAACCATGATGTTCAGAGCCCTGGGCTGGCTGTTCAGAAGCCATGGGTCCTCCAGGAGCAGTTAACAGGATCATTTTCAAAGATGGGAGGGGTAGAGAAGAAGCCTCTCTACTTACAGGAAAAGAGGAAGTGAACCCAAATTGAAACAAAGGTAGAAAGGCAATCTTCCTGGCATTCAGGGCTGTTAGAGAGCTGAAGTGGTGGACCCAGGATAAGGTGGTGTGTCTGTCTCTAGAGACCTTGAAGAAAAGCTGCCTCAGTCACTCATTCAATGTTTCTTGAACATTTGCTGAACTACTGCCCCGCTTCAGGCCCTTGGTGCCTCCCTGTTCCACATCGGGGTCCCAGCCTTTAATTTCTCCTGCCTTCCATCTGGATATCCTTGAAATTGTCAGGAATTTTCCTAAAGGATCCTTCAGATGTCATTACCCTCCCTTTGCTCCCTCACTCAAAGACCTTTATTGACTTCCCACAGCTCATTAAACAAAGCACAAATACTTTGGTGCACCATTCTAGGCCTTCCACCACCTAGTCCCAGCCTCTCCTTCTTGGATCATCCACCAGTATTTCCCCCCATATATGCCCCATAATGGTCCATTCAGACTAACCAGGCTCACCCACTTCTCTAAGCCCATTCTCTACTTTGCTTTCTTCCTCCTTTTGCTGACATGATCCCTTCTGCCTAGAATACCCTCTGTGAGAAAATGCTTTTCTTCCATCATGTAAATTTCCAAAGAGGGACACTGAACACAGAGCCAAAGCATCAGAAAGCATCAGTGACACCCAATGAAGTAAACATATTTTGCAGGAAGAAAAGTTTCTTGTATTGTCTTGGATAAAACTGAACTTTCTAAAAATTGACTGTTTCCCTAAACAGGATGAATATGACTTGATTGTCTAACTCTCTCACCCTTTCTAGTGCCTGGGCTGGAAGAGAAATTTAATTTTTTTAAAATTTATTTATTTTTAGTTTTCAACATTTATTTCTATAAGATTTTTGAGTTCCAATTTCTCCCCATCTCTTCCCTTCCCCCACCCCAAGGAAGTATGCATTCTGATTACCCCTTCCCTCATTCTGTCTTCCCTTCTATCACACACTTCCCTTCCCTTATCCCCATCTCCTCTATTTTCTTGAAGGGTAAGATAGATTTCTATACCCCATTACCTGTATATCTTATTTCCCAGTTGCATGTAAAAACAATTTTTGACATTTGTTTTTAAAACTTTGAGTTCCAACTTCTCTCCCTCCCTCCTCACTCATCCCCACTGAGAAGACAAGCAATTCTTTATAGGTTATACATGTGTAGTTATGCAAAAGACTTCCATAAAAGTCATGTTGTGAAAGACTAACTGTATTTTCCCTCCATCCAATCCTGCCCCCATTTCTTCTATTCTCTTTTTTGACCTTGTCCTTCCCCAAAAGTGTTTACTTCTAATTACCCCCTCCTCCCATTTGCCCTCCCTTCTATCATCCCCCCCACACCCCACTTATCTATCCCCTTCTCCCCTACTTTCCTGTACTGTAAGATAGATTTTCATACCAAATTGAGCATGCATGTTATTCCCTCCTTAAACCAAATATGATGAGAGTAAGCTTCACTTTTCCCCCTCTCACCTCCCCGCTTTTCCCCTCCATTGAAAAAGCTTTCTTATCTCTTTTATGATTATTATTATCTCATTTCCCCATTCCATTTCTCCCTTTCTCCCAATATATTCCTCTCTCACTCCTTAGTTTTATTTTTTTAGATATCACCCCTAGAAGAGAAGTTTAAAAGGGGCATATCTGGCCCATCTCCTTCAAACCATCTCAGGAGGTTTACACTCTAGGAAAATCTCTCTCTACCTACAGGGTTGGGACCATCTTCAATATGGTTAAGGTCAATTCAACAAGCGTTCATTAAGTGCCAACATTGTGCCAGGGGCGCCATGCTCAGCACTTGGGGCAGAAGATAGAGATACAGCAGTCACTGACCTTGAGACACATACATTCTATTGGAGGAGACAGAAGATAGAAGTAGCTTGCACTTATTAAGCCCTTACTGTGTACCTGGTACTATTCAAGGTGCTAAAGACAGAAAGTCCTTGAGGTGTTTATTTTCTATTGGGGGAGACAGCACATACACAGATAAGTAAATATAAAGTAATGTGAGGAGATGAAGAGTAGGACTTAGACCTTGTCTTTCCTATTAATTCCATATAAAACTGTTGAAATCTAACTTTATTATGGTTGAATTAAATGAAGAAATCAAACAGATAAATAAGTAATGAGCATTCATGTAGCAAGGATGAGTGAGGTCAAGTGACTTGCTCCGAGTCACATGGATGGTAAGTGCCACGGGCAAGATTTGAATTCAGGTCTTTGTGCCCCTAAGTCTGGTACTCTAACCATTGTACCACTGAGTTGCCTAACTACCCCAACCAAAAAGGGATCCAACCTAAAACCTCAAGCACATGAATCCTTCAATGAGCATGGGTGTTAACCTCATTGAATCTCAGTCTTGCTTTATCTTCCAAATTAGGGCCTTGAGCCAACAGCAAGCACTATGTGGGATTCTGAGCTAAAAGCATAAGGCCAACTGATCCAAAGCCAGAACAGACAAGAGAAAAGCAGTGCCAGATGGAGGCTGGGAGACTGGAGTAAAGGAACCAACACGGGTCACAGACTTCCTAATTTTCTGTGTGTTCACTGAGAAAGAATATAATTTGCAGTTTATCTTAGTCTCACTCAGGGATATCTATTGTTCTCAGTCAATGATGGAGTTTTAGTCTATTGAGGGAATCAGTTACATGGCCACTGCTGCCCCTTTCCCTAGAGGAGAATGGATTTCCAGAAGAGAGAACAAGTCCCAACACATGTGAGTGTAATTGAAACTATAGCCTCATCAAGGAACTGCCCTGTGTTCATAAGCTGGCATGTAAGGAAACCCCATGTCTCAGGCCCCAAGGGCCAAAAGAGGACTTCCAAAATGAGATTGCCTTACAGAGAAAATATGCAGTCAACTGACCTCAGGCTCATGGTCAAGTTCACCAGAAAACCTGTCTGTGACTATGACTGCTCTTCCTATTAAAGAGGGGACCTAAATGAAGGCATAGCCAGTGATGATAAGCCAACTACCCAAAAGGTAGAGGAATCATCAAGGAGTCTGGTAACACCCTGACATTTCCAAGTTTAATGCCCTACTGACACCCTGGAAGTCTTAGGAGACCACTGACAAATGAAAAGTCCTCACATTCCACATCTTTCAGGAGCCAGCTCTCACCATTAGACTGTGACCTCCTTGAAAGCAGAGACTTTTCTCCTTTCTTTGTATCCTCACCCTTTAACCCAGTTCCTGGCATAAACAGGAGTGTAATGAATGCTATTCAGTTGGTTGACTGATTATAGAGAGCGTTGTCTGTGAACTATGCTACACTAAGGGTGACCGTCCATACCTTAATCACTCTGAAGCCATTGAAGCATCAATTCTAAGTCATGAAGGCTGGCCTTGCTGGAGCCCTACCCTCATGCTATAGGTGGGTACCATCTGCAGCCATCTACATTGCCTGATTTGTCCCAGCATGTTCTAGATCTGAACAATGATGACCTGCTTAGAACCATTCATCAATGGTTATCATGCTCACACCATCCTAGTGATTCTGAATGTCAAACTCTGTTCTACATCCTCCACTGACTACTCCCTTATGCCCACTCCCCTCAGCCCAATCCCCGTGGCCAATCTCCCTCTCTAAGCCACTTAAGCCCTGCATTGTGCCCTATGGCATGCCTGCTCCGTAGATAACCAAATAGATTTCATCTTAGACCTTTTCCTTTCTTACTCCCTCTACCAACTTACCAGGGACAGCTCTTAGCTTTGGACAACTTTAATTGATTAATATCAAGCAAAACCTTGCATTGCTATCACTTCCTCCAAGTTCCAAGTTTTGCCCTCAGGGTGCAAATTAGCTCCAAGGAGCTCCTCTTCCAAGTGACAAAATCTGTGGAGCCCTGGCCCCAACTCCTATTGCTACCACTGACTGTCTGGGTCACAGGTCAAACTATGCCAAACCTCTGCCCAGCAAGAATCAGTCACTTCCTACAACTCCTCTACTGGAGATTCAAAGCCTTCACAATCTAGCTGCAGCCTTGCCTATGAGGCTGTCTACACAGCATGCCCCTTTGGACATGTTATGCTCAAGTCAAATTGGCCTCCCTTGTTCTTTACCCTTCATCTCCCACCTCAGTGCCTTTAGGCTGTGCTCTATTCCTGGAATGCTCTCTCCCTTCCTCAGTTCTGTCTCCTGGAACCCCAGACTCCCATCAAAGCTCAGCTCAACTCTCACTTCCTTATTCCCCTCCTTGTTATTGTACTTCCTTCAACAAACAAATCAAAAAAAAAACCACCTCAACACTATGTGTTCTATTTATGTACACATAGGTATATATTTTTTATATTTAACTACCTGTGAATATGCTGTATCCCTCCAGACAAGTTTAAGCTCTCTGAGGACAGGGGCTATTTCCCTGTTATGTTTGTATATATCCCCAGGGTCCATCACAGTGCCTGACACATAGCAGGCACTTAAAAAATGTTTGTTGATCAATAGATAAATCTCACTCTCTGTCCTCGCTTCTCTGTCTCTGTCACTTTCCCTCTCCCTTCCTTTTTTTCCCCTCTCCTTGCTCTCTGTCTCTATTTCTCCCTCCCTCTTTCTTTCTCTCTCTCTGCCTCTCTCCATCTCTCTTCTCATCCTCACCTGTTTTGACCTTTGGATCTGTAGATTTCTAAGTTTTGCCTTTGGCCCTCCTGCAGTGATGACAGGTCCATGGGACTTCCCCCTCTGCCTCTTACCAACAAAGATGATTCCCTGTCATAGAGGGTGGACAGAGAATTGCCTATCCCCTTCCTGGCAGGCTTCCTCTGCAATCCTGTCCCCCCGCCAACAATAGAGATGGTTTGGGGGGGACAGAACAAAAGAAATCCATGGAGTACCTGCCTATACTTCGGTAAGCCAGGCATCACAGTGTTGGACTCCTCTCATCACCAACTAGGACAGTTTGAGGTAAGAGAGAAGTGATTATTGACGTAGAAGCTCCTTTTCTCTCTTGTTTCTTAGAGAAGCACCAACAAAAGATTCAGAGCTATATAATCTGCTAGATATTAGGATGTGGTCAAGTCAAATCAATTACCATTTATTAAGCACCTACTGCATGCCAAGCAGTACTGGGCTAAGCACTGACAAAGTAGAGTACTCACAGAATTCTAGAGCTGAAAGGAATCTGGGAGATTATCTGGCTCATTTATATATTTTGGGCTCAGCCAGAGACATGACTCGCTCAATGTCCCACAATGAGCTAGTGGCTGGCTTAAGAACAGCTGTCACATTGGCTGCCATGATCCAGGACATTTTCTGTAAACAGTTGCACTTTTAATTTTGTAAATGAAAAAAACCCAACATTCAACGGGTCTGTCCAAGCTTATGTTCAGACCATGAACAAGACCAATATGAATAGGGAATAAAGAATAAATACAGCTAGAAGGTGACTCATATGTTCATTTAATTGATTTACCTACTTCTAAGCAGGATTGGATCCAATTAATTCCAGGCAGATATCTATATATTCCATTCACTCAGTCATTTACTAATTCATTTACTCATTCATTTACAATAGTATTGTAGAGTTTAAGGTAAAAACTTTAGTCCCACCCCCATATTTCCCAGCTGTGGTCCTGGGTGTGTGCCATACCCAGGCAATAAGAGGCAACAAATATTTATTAAACACCTACTACGTGCAAAGAATTCTCTTATAAACTATGGTGCTACTGCTGCTGGTGGAGATGAAGGTTAGATTTATAAAGATGAATGAGACACCATCCCTTGTCCTCAAGAAGTTTATAATCTAGTTAAAAGGGAGTGGGGTGGAGACTTGGATTTAACAGTCAGATATTAAATTATTAATTGCAGAGGTCCCTTCTATTGTTCATGCTTAATAACATACTCATATATAATAGCAGAAATGAGGCCTGGTATAGAGTCTGAAAGCCTTAACAAAGCTATGTCCTATGATAGAGCTCCCATCTAATCTGCAGGAAACATATGGGAGCTGGACAAGCCCCCAGATACTACGTGGATTTGGCAGAAAGCCTCAAGCAACCAAGAAATATGAGCTAGTTGGGGCTGGAGGGATAATGGCCTTCATCAGAAGGAGGATCACAGAATACTTTCATGTTATCTATCAAATTTGAAAGGCAAGAAATAATCTCAATAAATATTTCCAAATTCTTCCTGCTCAGTAAGGATGTGGAAGTAGCTGTTGTGAAGGCACAACCCTCAGAACAGCTCAAGGAGCCCCCCACTTTGTCTGCATCACCAGAAGATGAGAGAGGAACAAACCTTTCAAAGAATAGTGCTGAGCAAACACAAGGTTGAGTCAAATCCCTTCTGCTGGTTTTCAGGCTAAGCAAGGACCATTCTTAGCCAAAGGGACTGGCCAATATTGGTTTTCATCTGTTGACTTCCAATTCAAGGAAACTTTTCTCCCCAGCCTCTCCCTAGGAAGGGCTTAATGATAAAGTCCTTCCCCCAACACCCTGGGCCTGGACTGGAGCACTTCCCATGTACCTTCTGGGGATGCATGTCCTTAGCAAAGGGCCAGAGGACATCTCTTACCATAGTGACCTGAGAAAAGCCCCAGTCTCTTGGAAAGCATGGTAGGCCCCTTGATTTTCTTCTTGCCTCAGCTCCCAGAAGGAGGATAAGAAAGAACTCAGGTCCCTGGGACTGAGGCCAACCTGTCAGCACCCCCTCCTCCTTCCTTCCCACTCCAGAACAATTCACTATGGTCCTTTGAGAAGGTCTTGCACTTATCCTTTTTCCCCCACTCACGCTGAAGTTCATACCTGACACACTGTATGTCTTGGGGGATTGGGACATCATGATTGTCTCTGCTTGTGGCACTGTTAGACATCAGGGATATGGATGCCCATGGGGAGAATGGACAGAAAACTGGCCTGAAAATGAGAAAAGAAAAACCACAATTTCTTTCCTCTCTAGTGTTAATACCATTCTTACTTTTCTAATGTGACAAAAATCCACACCACCTTGTGAGTTTTTAATCATGCTAGAAAGATACAGATAGTATAATACCAAAAGTACTGGATGGTTCTCAGTGGATGTTTGACCATCAGTTGTTTAAAAAATAGTCACACAAGAGAAAGGGGCAAGATGGCGGAGGAGAAAGACTCACATAAGCTAGCTCCGAATCCACAGCCCAGAATTTCCTGTAAAAAGAACTCCCCACAAATTCTGGAGCACTGCAAGCCACGCAGAAACACAGTGAAAGAGATTTCCATTCCAGAGAGCCCTGGAAAGCTGTACCCAGGGGTCTATCGTGCTCCGGACAGCAGAGCCCACCCCTGCCCAGCCCTGGCTGCAAGGCCCCAGAGGAGCAGATCTGAGCAGGCTTCAGGGATGGAACCTCCGGTGGCCACGAAGGTCTCTCCACCCACAGGCAGTCCAGGTCAGTGAGAGAGACTTCTGGGCTGGTCAAGAGGGGAGCAGAGTATCTCCATAACTCAGACCCCCTCGGGAGGCATCTGCAGAGGCAATGGTGGCCGGGGACTCCCCAAGGAGGCAGGAGCTCAGGGCCATTACCGAAGGTCTCTGTATAAAGGCCCTGAGGGGAACGGAGCCTGGGAGGCGGCCATGCCCCCACCCAAGCACCAGAACTTAAGCTCACATTGAATAGCAGCTGCTCCCGCCACGGAAAGCCCTGAGACTGGGAAGCAGCATTTGAATCTCAGACCCCAAGCACTAGCTAGGCGGATCTAGGCGGAGGTGGACAGGAATCTCAGAAGTCAAGAAACTGACTGGGAAAATGCCCAGAAAAAAGGAGGCAAAATAAGACCATAGAGAGCTACTTTCTTGGGGAAGAGATGTTCCTTCCTCCCATCATTTCTGATAAGTAAGTAAAATGCTTGCCATCAGGGAAAGACGTGGAGGTCGGGGACTCTCTATCCCAAATATCCGAGGTGGATGTCTGGTGGGCTCAGGCCATGGAAGAGCTCAAAAGGGATTTTGAAAATCAAGTTAGACAGGTGGAGGAAAAACTGGGAAGAGAAATGAGAGAGATGCAAGAAAAGCATGAAAAACAGGTCAATACCTTGGTAAAGGAGACCCAAAATAACACCTTGAAAAATAGGCTCACTCAATTGGCAAAAGAGGTTCAAAAAGCCAACGAGGAGAAGAATGCTTTCAAAAGCAGAATTAGCCAAATGGAAAAAGAGGTTCAAAAGCTCACTGAAGAGAATAGTTCTCTCAAAATTAGAATGGAACAGATGGAGTCTAATGACTTTCTGAGAAACTAAGAAATCATAAAACAAAACCAAAAGAATGAAAAAATGGAAGAGAATGTGAAATATCTCATGGGAAAAACAACTGACCTGGAAAATAGATCCAGGAGAGACAATTTAAAAATTATGGGACTACCTGAAAGCCATGATCAAAAAAAGGGCCTAGACATCATCTTTCATGAAATTGTCAAGGAAAACTGCCCTGAGATTCTAGAACCAGAGGGCAAAATAAGAATTGAAGGAATCCACCGATTACCACCTGAAAGAGATCCAAAAAGTTCTAGAAACTCCTAGGAACATTGTGGCCAAATTCCAGAATTCCCAGGTCAAGGAGAAAATATTGCCAGCAGCTAGAAAGAAACAATTCCAGTACTGTGGAAATAAAATCAGGATAACACAAGATCTAGCAGCTTCTACATTAAGGGATCAAAGGGCGTGAAATAGGATATTCCAGAAGTCAAAGGAACTAGGACTCAAACCAAGAATCACCTACCCAGCTAAACTGAGTATAATACTTCAGGGGAAAATACAGTCTTTCAATGAAACAGAGGACTTTCAAGCATTCTTGATGAAAAGACCAGAGCTGAAAAGAAAATTTGACTTTCAAACACAAGAATGAGAAGAAGCATGAAAAAGTAAACAGCAAAGAGAAGTCATAAGGGACTTACCAAAGGTGAACTGTTTACATTCCTACATGGAAAGACAATATTTGTAACTCTTAAAATTTTTCAGTATCTGGGTAGTTGGTGGGACCACACACACACATACACATATGCATGCACATACCGAGACAGAGAGCACAGAGTGAATTGAATAGGATGGGACCATATCTTAAAATAAATTAAGGTAAATGATGAGAGAGAAATGTAGTGGGAGGAGAGAGGGTGAAATGGAATGGGGTAAATTATCTCTCATTCAAGAGGCAAGCAGGAGACTTTTTAGTGGAGGGAAAAAGAGGAGAGCTGAGAAAAAAACATGAAGTTTACCCTCATCACATTCGACTAAAGGAAGGAGTAAAATGCACACACATTTTGGTATGAAAACCTATCTTCCAGTACAGGAAAGTGGGGGAGAAGGAGATAAGCAAGGGGGGAGGATGATGGAAGGGAGGGCAATGGGAGAAGGGAGCAATTTGAAGTCAACACTCGGGGAGGTACAGGATCAAAAGACAGAATAGAAACAATGGGGGGCAGAATAGGATGGAGGGAAATATAGTTTGTCTTACACAACATGACTGTTATCGAAGTCATTTGCAAAGCTACACAGATTTGGCCTATATTGAATTGCCTGCCTTCCCAAAGGGAATGGGTGGGGAGGGAGGGATGGGGAGAATTTGGAAATCAAAGTTTTAGGAACAACTGTTTAGTATTGTTCTTGCTACTAGGAAATAAGAAATACAGTTAATGGGGAATAAAAAGTCATCTGGCCCTACAGGACAAAAGAGAATATGGGGACAAGAGAAGGGAGGGATGATAGAAGAGAGGGCAGATTGGTGATAGGGAAAATTAGAACACTCAGTGTATTGGGGTGGGGGGAGGGGATAAATGGGGAGAAAATTTGGAACCCAAAATTTTGTGAAAATGAATGTAAAAAGTTAAATAAGTAAATTTATATTTAAAGAAAAGAGAAAAGATTCTAGTCTGAAGAATGAATGGCATTTACGTAGGACATGCTTGGGAAAGAGAAAACAGTGTCTGTAAAATAAAAGTGGTGGCAATATGCAATAGTTATTTATGGGATAGTGAGCAAATCGGTATGACTCTAGCAGAGGATGTGTATTGGGAGTGGGAGAAAATAAGTTTAGTTAGGTCAGGTGAGGCAGTGGTACCTAGCTCTAAATGTTTAACTCCTTTGGATAGAGAGCATAGGAACAGGTCAGAAGAAGAAAATTTGACTAAAGTCTCTCTATTTGGTTAATTTCAAATCCTGGCTTGTTCTAAATTCTCCAGGAAGTCTGAAACTATAAAAAAAATGATGTGACTTGCTAATAAAATTAATTTATAATCTTTTAAAACAATGATGGCCAATTGTTCTTATCAAAAGATTTAAAAAAAAACATAATTAGCTTTGGAAATAAAAGAATGAACAGAAGTACAAAAAAAAAAAAAACAGTCACACACTCAAAAAAGAAGCCACTAATCTACACATAACTTTATATGTGACTGGTATGTTGATTCTTTTGTGAAATGTGTGCTCTTGAGCCAAAGATTGCTGTTAAGAACTAGGACAGCAGACTATGAGATACCTCAACAATCAAATCATCTTCAGTGTTTTATTTCAATGTACTTTTAAATAGTTCAGACTAACTTAAATAAATTTTCCAAATTAAAATCATGTTACTACTTTTCTTGAAGTAGATATACCATGATTTGTCATACACTTAAAACATGCCTTCTCCAATGAATATTATTACAATTTGACTAAATAAGCAATAGGTCATGGTTGTATATGAGGGAGGGTTGATAAAACAGCTTCAGTACTATGGAATTATAGAAAAGCTTAGGGATCATCTCTAGGCCAACCACCTGATTTGCAGATGAGAAAACCAAGTCCCAGAGAGGCTGGGGAAAGAATGTGTCCAAAGATCAAGGAGGGACACAATTCATAAACCCCTATAGCTTGATTCCCAGACAAGTGTGAGGTGATGGAGTGAGAAGGCTATAAAAAGAACTAAAATGTCCAAAGTAGAAGGAAATATGTCATTTTTGAAATGAATGGTGAGAAGGAAGTGGAAAGATTTTGTGCATGACTGAGGATGAGAGGAATTTGATTCTAAAAGTTCACCCAGAACCTTAGGAATTGAGGTGATACATACATAGGCATGTTCACATACACATATCTGTTATGTTGGTATTAACCAAAGGACGGCTACCAATTAGAGTTGTTTGAATGTCCTGTACATCCTATACAGATGGGCATTTCTCTTCCAAAGTACATGGAATCAACAAAAAGGCAGTGTTTCGATGCCTAGACCAGCCAATCAACATGTATTTATTAAGCACCTACAGTGTGCCAGGCACTGGACTAAGACCTGAAGATACAAAAAAAAAAGGCAAAATACAGTCCCTGGTCTTGAAGAACTCTCAGCCTAAGGACAAAAACAGCATGCAAACATGCCTTCCCCAACAGGACACATACAAGTTGAGATGGAATTGATGAGATGAGAGAAGGAGGCACAGACCTGAAATGTTATGAAGGTCAAAGGAACTCAGGAACTGACTAGAAGTGGGGGAGCATGAGGAAGTGCAGAGTGAGGATGACACTAGATGTGAGCTGGATAACTGGAGAGCATGGTATCGTGAGGGGGAAGATAAAAGATTCTGGAGATGTAAAGGACAAACCATTCCAGTCTCTGCCAAGAAAACCCCAAATGGGATCACCAAGAGTCAGACCAAGCTGAAACCACAAAAGATACTTGTGAGGAGACTAACAGCAACCAGACCTCTCAGGCTCGGGAGAACGGTCACCCAAAGTTGATTCTGCAAACATGAACCACTTGGACTTCAAAAGGCAGGTCCAAAGCTGTGACCTCTGTGTGACCTGCAGTTTTTTCAACTGCTTCCCCTCCAATCCTGGAAAGGTTTCAGAAATCCAGACACACCTGGATTTCTTAGACTCTTCCATAATCATAAGGCCTTATTAGGAATTCTATGAAGCATGAGCAGGCGTTTATTGCCACGTTTCCTACTATTGATCATATGTATTCAGTCTGGCAACTTTAAGAAAAAAAGTAAAGAATATTAAACTTCCACACTCTAAAAGAGCAGATACTGATATTGCGCCAGAGAGGATAGAAGACTGATTACGAGGTGTGCCGCAAATGAGCTGTCATCAGGGAGCTGGGATATCTTTCTGGATAACGAGCAGTTTCCCTGGCCTCTTCCTGAACTTCCAGTCCCAAACTACTACCCTGGAGTCATTTGCTTCTCTGCCCCAAATGAGCCTCACTACAACTATACCCATGGTGCAGGGATCAGACAGGGAACAGCTTCCATAGCTGGACTAGACCCGAGCCAGCACCTAAAGCCTCACAAATCCCACCTTTCATTTCCAGGACCAAGCCCAGAACCAAAGCCTCCCAGATTAGCACGTGTGACATCAGGACAATAGCCCCAGGTACCATATTTCCTGCCATTAAGGCCTGATCTCCCTCCTACCTTAGGTGTTTCTAAAGATAACTTGGGATTCCATCCTCTGACATTCACAAGATCTGAGGGGGAAAGTACAAATCTAAAGGCATACATTCTAATCCTAGACTAGAAAGACCTCTACCTTTTCCCTCCCCTAATCTTAGTGATAGAACAATGATTGTCCAAACAAAAACTAAACCAAGGCTCCCTTCCTCTGCTACCACTCCCTAGTCCTTCATCCCTCTCAAGTTACTGCCCAAATTTTGCCTTCCATGTGCCTTCCATAAATGACAATTTTAATTTAAACATATTTCATTTGAGATGTTTTTTCAAGTGTCTTCTAAGCAATTGTTGGTGGGGACGAAAGACTCAGGCTACCCAAGTAAGTCTGCAATTCATCTACAGAGAAGATGACTGAATTCCTGGGGGATAATGAGGTTACCAAGTGATGAAACGTAGAGAAAGGGGCACAAGACAGATCCCTCTCTTATGCTTACGCTTAGTGAGAATGACGTGAAGGATGATCCAGCAAATGAGGTCAAAGAGTGATCAAGTGAGTAAAAGAATGAAAAGGGAGTAGCGTCAAGTTTCCAAGAGAGAAGGTGGGCTAGGCAGTAAATGCCGCAGAGAGAGCAAGAAAAATCCAGAGTGTGGAAAGGTCATGGGATTTGGAAAGAGCCATTTCTGTTGAAAGATGATGTTGGGAAATAGACTGCAGAAGGTTAAGAAGAGTGGAAGAAGCCCTGAATACAGATGACAATCTCAAGAAGTTTAGCTAAGAAAGAAAAGAGAGAAATAAGATGATAGCTAGTGGATGTGGCTAAGATTAGGAAAACTTGAGCATCTTTGTAGTCAGGAAAGGAGCCAGTAGTTAGGAAGAAATTGGAAATTAGAAGGGGAAGAATGACGGTGAGGAGGAATCTAGTAGAGAAGGCAGGAAGGAATGGGTTCGAGCCTGCAAGTAGTGCTACTGGCCTTAGTGATGAGAAAAGCCACCTCATTATCAGAGACTGCATAAAAAGAGGGAATAGCAGGGGCCAAAGTTTGGGCTTGTGAGGTGAGAAGATGAGAAGGGATGTTCTTATGACTAATATGGAAATATGTTTTGCATGACTGCACATATATAACCTATATTGAATTGCTTGTCTTCCCAATAAAGAGGGATGGAGAAAGAGGGAGAGAATTGGGAACTCAAAGTTTCAAAAATGAGTGTTAGAAATTGCTTTCTACATGTAACTGGGGAAAAATAAAATACAATTTTTTTTAATTTACAAAAAGAAGAAGGGGGAATTCTTGGCAGAAGGGCTGAATGTTCTCCATAAGGGAAGAGGCACATGTGTGTTTGTCCTTTGTTGTTGAAGAAGACCATGCCATCAGAGAAATGATGACATGACTTGCACTTGACTTTGTTTTGAGTGAGGGAGGGCTGTGCAGGTCACCTGCCTCACTTCTCCTCCAGAGCCATCTGAATCCAGGGCCCAGATATTCATCAGGATGACTAGAGATGACCCAGGATGAGGCAATTGGGGTTAAGTGACTTGCCCAAGATCACACAGCTAGTGAGTGTCAAGTGTCTGAAGTGAGATTTGAACTCAGGTCCTTCTACTCCTGCACCGGTGCTCTATCTAATGCACCACCTAGCTGCCTCAAATGTTCTCCCTAAAGTATTAGGTGAGGTCCTCTGTTGAGAAGATGGGGGAAGGGAGTGCTATAGGAGATGAGGAGAGAAGGTATGAAACAGCCATTGTGGGGAGTGGGAAAGCAAACCAGTTGGGGAGGAATAAAATATTTGCCTTGATGCAGGGAGCACCCAGTTCAGACTGGATAACATAAATTTGTAGTGGATGCAGTCAACATGGTAGTGTGACTCCCTCCAACTCCATTGAACATATGACTAGGAGCTTAGAAGATAGACTGTGAGAGTAATCCCAGGTTGGAGTCTGGTAAGGCATGAGTGATGATAAGACAAGAGAGCAGTAGATTATAAAATAGAAAACTCTGCAGAGCTGCACCAATGGGAAGGGAGGAGAACATGGCTACAGCAGGAGTGATGCCTGGAAAAGATCGGAGGACTGTGACATTGGAGCAAGTGACAAAAATGGAAAATGGTGGAGATTGAGAGGAGAGAGTAGACAGGAAGGAGGATGACCAAGATGAAGCAGTGCCAGGAAAGCCAGGTAAGGTAAGAGGATCCAGGAGGAGGAGGAGGTTGACAATGACAAAGGCTGAAGAGAAGTTGAGGAGAAAAAAAGAGTAGAGGAAAGGTCATCAAATGCAGCAGGTCAGAGATTCTGGGTAACTTTGATAACAAAACAGCTAAGTTAGAGTCCCCTGCTTTTGTGGAATTATGGTGGAAAGGAATGAGATCTACAGGCACGAATCAGACAATGTCAAAGAGCATGTGGGGGCTGAAAGGAGGACAAAGTGCCAGGAAAGGCACTGCCAGTGGGTAAGGATGGGGAACCCATCAGCATTCAATGACTGAGATACCACACAAGGTGCTAAAGACACAAATCCATCAATGAAACAGTCTTTGCCCTCAGGGAGCTTATGTTCTATAGAGAGACAGACAATGGGCCCATGGTGTGTTGTGCGACAGGTCCTAACTGGGATCACAGAATTCCAGGAGTTGTGAAGAGCTGTGGAAATCTGTCTAGGCCTGCTTCTCCCTAGAACAGACATCTTCTCCACAATCTAACCGATAAAGAGGGATTCATGATCCAGCTTCTACTCAAAGACCTTTGTCAGTAGCAGCCCCACCATTCACTCACTCAGTCATCAACAGTCATCGTTGGTAGTGTGCTCCTCTCATGGTCTCTAGGCTCTGGCATTCAGGTGGTGGCCAAGCAGAGTAAACTCTCTCTCCATGAGGTCTCTTGCATTGTCTCATACAACTATGACTGGCCTCCTCTGGAAATCTTCCAACTAAAGATGGGGAGGGTAAAGCAGCTCCAAACAAGCTCCCTGGTCCCCTCTGATTCCAGTGAAAACCACCAAAAAGATCCAGCTGGGTAGCATCTGGAGAAGCCTTTCTAGTGCACATGTATTTGCATATGTAATGATAAAACTGTAGCTGAGTAAGAATGACATGGAGAATTAGGGCAGGTAATAAATACACAGCCAGTATTAGAGTGAGGTAATACCTTGGGTTCTCTGTCAACATGGCCCTCTTAGCAAATAGAGGCTGTACACCAATGAAGCGGAATCTCCTGTCAGCAAAGGATAAAGAGAGAGCAGCAGCAGCTCTACACCACCAACATGGAAGTATTTTGACACTGTGTACAACAGGCCAAGTGATCCACAGACCTGGAGGAAAACTTCAGTTTTGTGAATTCTTAAGGATGAGGAAACACTGATGGCCACATTTAAATTCATTTAGACTCCAGGTAGACAAGTTGACATCCCTGGCCTAAATGCCATATTCTGGCTACTTTATCTCTGGATTATCAAATAAATAAATGAATAGGACAGATTGAGGGATCTGGCAAAAATGATGGGGCCAGGGTAGGAGATAGACATGGTGGAAAAATTTCTAGTCTGAAATGATAAGCTGAGCTTTCTGAGTTCAAAAAAAAGCTATCTTTTGTCATTTATATTTTCAGTAGACCAAAAGGAAAAAGAGATGTGCAGCAGTAAAGGAAATCAGAGAAGTACAGTAAAGACAATTCCCTTTTACTGGGCCTTTCCCATTCAACCGGACAAATATTTTGAAGTGCTTCCTAGGCACCAGACCCCATGTTAGATGCTGGGAAGACAAAGGCAGAAAGAAACGATTTCTGCCCTAAACGAAATCACATTCTCCAGGGGGAAAGAATATCGGCACAGTGAGGGCAGGGACAGGGAATGTGGTTGTGATCTTGTTGGCAGAGGGAACTCCCAGGTGAGGAAATGCATTCTCTGTAACTGGTAGTCTTGGAGAGTGGTATAGAGCTCTGAGAGGTGAGGTGAAGTGACTTCACCAGAATCACACAGTCAGTATGTGGGAGAGGTCAAATGTGAATCCAGCTCTTACTGGCTTGGAGGATAGCTCTCTGCCCACTAAGGAAAACTGCCTCTTGCAAACATACAATTAATATATATGTACATACACACATACACACATACAGGGAAGGGGAGGTTGAGTCAGGCTTTGAAGGAAACTAGGGATCCTCCTTGGAGAAGGGAGTGCACTCCAGGCATGGGGGACAGCCTGTTCAAAGGCACAGAAATGAGAGATGACAAGTCTTGTTGAGGAACAGCAAGAAGGCTAGTTTAGCTATACCACAGGTATAAGAAGGGCTAGAAAAGGCATCTGGAGCCAGGTTGCAATCTTAAAAAGGTAAACAGAGGAGTTCAATTTGATCCTACAGGGACAAGCATGGGAGTGGCAGGGTCATTCCTGTGCTGAGTGAAGATGGATTGGGGAGGGGAGAACCTTGAGGTCAAGGAGGCTGAATTGGAGGCCATTTCAGTAATCCAGAGGAGGGGCGATGAGGGCCTGGGTCAGGTTGGTGGCTGAGGAAGGAGAGAAAAGGGGATGTAGAGAAGAGATGTTAAGGTAGAAATGCCAAGACTTGGAATGGATTTTGTGACACAGATTAGAGATGGTGAGGTAGGGTGAGCCATCAAGGATGACTCTATGGTTGAAAGTCTTAGAAGCTAGAAGGAGGGTAGTGACCCTGACAGAAATGGTAAAGTCTGGAAGAGGGGGAAGCTGGGGAAGAAAAGTCACCATCTAGGACTCAAGTTTTGGAGAGAGAGTAGGGCTAGAAATATAAATCTATGAATCATCTGATGTGGTTCAATCGTGTCCAACTCTACTTGTCCCCCATATGGATGCTTGTCCAGGGAGTTTTCTTGGCAAATTTCCTACTCTCTCTTTTTGTGACTTGATCACTTCCCATGAGTTAAATATAGTTGGCAACTAAGTGGTGCAATGGATAGAGCATCAGACTTGGAGTCAGGAAGACCTGAGTCCAAATCTGGCCTCAGACACTTACTGGCTGTGTGACAAGTCATCTACGTGTGCCTCAGTTCTTCATCTGTAAAATGGGAGTGCACTGGAGAAGGAATTAGCAAAGTACTTCAGTAATATCTGCCACAAGACTGTAACAATGGCAACCTTGGTTAACAATCAAGCACAGCTTGCATGAGTGAAGGACAGATGAATTCCACCCAAGGAGTAAACCCAGCTGCTAAGTGCTAAGGGCTATTACAAGGATGCAGAGTAAAAAAATCCTCAAGTTCAGAGCCAGCCCAAAGAATATGCAAAGGAAAGCCACATCAACCATCACTTTCCATTTCAGCAAAAATTATGAAATACTTAATCCCCATTCTTCTCTGAGGCACCTTTGTGGAGGGAAAAAAAAGCATCTTTTTCTGCAGGTACTTGAACCATCAGGGAGCAAGGGGAAGAGGAATTGTTCCAGCACAGAGGCCATTATTAATCTGGGTATGAGCAACTGCTCTTGCCTTATGCCCATGGCTGACCCAGCTCAAGGTGTCAGGCTAGTAAAGGAATTCCAAATATCTTACAAGGGATAAAGTAGACATAACCAACTCTCTCCTTAATCCTGTAAATCCCAATCTGCTCAGAGCCTTCTCCTCCCACCCTCCTCCTTTTGTAGAAGGTCTGTCCAACTTAAAGCAACAAAGCTTGTCTAAAGGCTGCCTCAAGTGTTCATCAACTGTTTCTTCGAGGGAATTGGGTCCAGATGAACATACAAATAACCTAAATCCATCCACTTGGACAGGAACCCAGCGTTCCAACGTGCCTCCATAAAGGAGCTTTCTTGGGAGGCACCGGGTGGTTTATTAAAGAATCCTTATTCGTTAAATTTTCTTAATTGTGCTCTTTTCCTCCCCAGGGCTCCACGATCGACGTGCTATAAAACCACACTGCCTTCACAGTCAGTCTGGCAGGATGGAAGTGATGCCTCTCAGGGACACACAGAGAAATTTCTCTAATGGCTAAGGGGATCACTCAGGGCCATCTCTTGATTCGTCCAAGTCACTGTCCAAAGAGGACTGTGAGAGACAGAGACCTGGCCTGGAAACATTTATAATTCTACTGCAGAGGAACACACCAGGTCTTTGATTAGCAGCCAGAACACACTCCTTTCCAAGTCAAAAGAATAAAATAAAACATTTAGCAAAGTGATTCCCCTACCCACCCAGCCCCCATTTTAATGTGGTTTTCAGCTTTGGTTTATTGTTATGCAGTTTTCTGCCCAGAAAACATATGTCTGCAATATGTGTGTCACAGTCTAGTCCTTAAAGGGAAGGGATAGCTATTTTATTGGAGGGAGTAAGGGAGAAGAAGAAAGAAAATAGTCAACCTTCAGAATCTAGCAGTTGGGGTCTCCCATCCTCCAAATTTTCGCCAGATATCTTACTCTTTTTTAAGTCACTGTCCTCTTTGAGGGTGAAGTTGATGGCATGGGTTGAAAGAGTGAGAGACTTTGTTAGAATAGGTCAATCTAGAAAGGAGGGGATTTTTACATGGGGTGGGACCAAGTGACAGCCCCAATTTTTATTTTTACTTTGTTAACTGTACCTTCAACTTGTACATGGTCAAGGAGGGCTCTCTTTCGGTGGATTTAGCCCTGGTTAGATGACTAAAGTACTTGCCATGAATGGAGTGATGCCTGTGTGGTGGGCATCCTGCAGGAATGCCGAGGATCTTTTCGACTCCACATCTTTCTCAGTCCAAGAAAATAAACCTTTAAGTACCAACAATTGCAAGGCCCTGTGCTAGACATCAAAGCTACAAGGACAAAGGCAGTCCCTGTGTTCCAGGAACCTAGGATGTACTAGGATGATACCAGGTAGAACAAGTACACTGATAAGCATGCAGTCCAGAGCTGGGAACCTGTGGCCTCAAGGCCACATGTGGCCCTCTAGGTCTTTGGGTGCAGCCCTTGTCTGGATTTCACCAAAGGGCCAACCTTGAGGAACTAGAGGGCTATATGTGACCTCCAGGTCATAGGTTCCCCATCCCTGGCATACACCAATGATAGCAAAGTCATTGCAAGGGGAGATGTGGAGCTAGAGAAAATGTGGGGGCTCATGACAGCAGCCCTGAAGAGTCTGAAAGGCTCATACGTGAAAGACGGATCCAACGTGTTCTGCTTGGCTCCACACAAGAGAACCAGGAACACTGGGGTGCACATTACAGAACAGCTGTTTTCATTTGAGGTGAGGAAAACCTTTGTAAAAACTGAGTCTAACTGGCAATAGAAGGGGCCACTTCAGGAGCAGTGCCATCACTTAGTATGGTGCTTAACAAATGCTGACTCACTCTTGGGAGTGTTGCCCATGGGGTTTCAGACTGGGAAAGGCTGAACCAGAGAGCTTCTGATTTCTAGTTCTGTGAATAGGAAAAAGAAGAGTCTGCACTGCGATGGCCCTTGCTGCCCTGACCGTTTCTGATTCCATGTTTCGAGGACCACCTTTGAAGAAACACATTTAGCTGGAAGCACAAAATGCTGTTAAATCCTAGATTTGGTTGGCAGAGACCCCCTCATTGTAGAGATCAAGGCAATGAGCCCTGCAAGGTGAAGGGCCTTGCTCCAGGTCACACAGTGAGAATTCAAACCCAGAGCCTTTTCCTCTATATTCATGGTGTGATGCTGCTTTGCACAAGAAGAAGTTAGGGATGTACCTCTTCTCCTCTACGTAGGCTCCTAAAGGGCAATGGATCTGAAGTCGGAGATCAAGGTTTGAATCTTCACTGTGCCACTCAAGTGCCTGGGAGATCTTCAGCAAGACATATAAACTCTGGGCCTCAACGTCCTCTCCCCTCCTCTTCCCTGCACCCCAACCTAAATGGGTTTTGGTCAAATAGATTATATGAAACCCTGCTCCATGAATTAGGGCTCCTACATCTCTGTCCTCTCTCCTGCTTTTCCTTTTGCTATCTCTCTCTTCTCTCTCTCTCCTCTCTCTCTCTCTCTCTCTCTCTCTCTCTCTCTCTCTCTCTCTCTCTCTCTCTCTCTCTCTCTCTCTCTTTCTGTTTCTCCCCTCTCAGGTATCTCCTCTTCTGACTTCCCCCACCACATCCCCTTTATTTTACTTCCCCATAGTCTGATCCAGTTTCTCCTGTCTTCAAGACAAGATTTTGTAGGTGAATGGAGACACTGGACGTGATAAGGGAGGAGGAAATGAGTCATGTGGGCATGCTACAGGAACTTCAAGGGCTAATGGAGAAATGGAAGAAACTTGGAAAGACATGGGGAAAGATGAAGACAGGAAGACCTGGTGAGACTCTTGAGTCCCAATCCCTAAGACCTGTGGCTAGTTTGGGGGGCCTCCTGGTCACCACAAGGGGCTGCCGCTCTCCACAGGGCAGCTCCTCATTCTGTTAAGGTGCCAGATGATAAATAACACTGAAGGGCAAAAGTTAAGGGCCAGTTCTGAGCTTCATGAGGCTATTCAAGGCACACACACAACATACTCCCAGGTATGGGTACACATGCATGCACACACACAACATACAGATGTGGGTATGCACACACACACACATACCATACTCACAGGTATCGCTACACGTGCACACACACACAACATACTCACAGGGATGGATACATGTGCATGCACACATACAACATACTCACAGGTATGAGTACATGTACATGCAAACACACAACATACAGATGTGGGTATGCATACACACAACATACTCACAGGTATGGGTACACATGCATGCATGCACACAACATATAGATATGAGTACGCATGCACACACAAAACATACTCCCAGCTATGGGTACATATGCATGCATATACATACACCATATAGATGTGGGTATGCACACACAACATTCTCACAGGTACAGGTACACATGCATGCACACACACACAACATACTCACAGGTACTGCTACACGTGCATGCACACACAACATACAGATGTGGGCATACACACACAACATACTCCCAGGTATGGGTACACATGCATGCACACACAACATACAGATATGGGTATGCACACACACACAACATACTCACAGGTATCGCTACACATGCATGCACACACAAAACATACTCTCAGGGATGGATATACGTGCATGCACACACTTGCACACACACAACATACAGACATGGGTATGAGCACATAAACGCACACGCTATGTTATCCTCTCATTTACATCACTTCCAGTCCTCTAGAGAGAATCTGAGCCACAGAGAGATGCGCACACTGACCAGGCTGAGGGAGAGACTCACTGGCTGCTTTGCAGACCACAAGAATCACCCCACGGATCAGTCCGAGACCAGTCGCAGCTGAGCTGGGTGGCTTTCTAGCAGCAATGTTCACAGGCTTGTCAGGTGCCAGGGGGAATGGATCCACTTGCCAAGAGAATCCTTTGTTAAGCACAGGACCAACACATAGGGGCAGACCCACGAAGCATGGATGTACTCCTCCCTTCTGGAAATCAAAATTTCCACCACTGAAGAGACAGGATGGAAAAGTGACCAGAGAACCAGGCTTGCTGTTAGGAAGCCCAGGGTGTGAATTCTGCCTCAGACACTGTGACATATATGGCTGGTCAGCCTTAGTTTCCTCATCTGGAAAATAGGTGTTGTTCTATCTACAACACTTAATTCATGGGGCAGTTACACAGATCAAAAGAGAGAGTTTTGTAAATCCTGAAGTACTCAATGCTGTGTGTAACTGTGACAAGGTTAAGCTATGTGCACTCGCTGGGCATTCCATGAGATACCTGAAATGCTGTGGTAGCTGCACAAGTCTACACTAGCTTATGCCCTGACCTCCATAAGACTACCAACAGACACTGGGCCACTTCACCATTAACCAGCAAGAGAATGTAGTTGATAATTTTTGCCCCCAAGGTGGCACTCTGCCCAAGTCACTAGTCCAGTGGTCTTGTCAAGGTCTCTTTGATACACGCAAGATTTCCTCTGGGCAGGGCTGTGTCTGCAGTCCAAGCTTCCCTGAGTTTTTGGAGTCAAAGTCATAGACAAAGGAACATCTTTATAGCAGAGTTCTAAATTTATGCAAGGGGATGAAAAATAAATCTTCACTCTGGACTACTGGGTAGATTTAATCTGTGGGTCTAACCCACCCTCCACCCCTGGGAAATGTCTAGTTCTGTTGACTGTCACATTCATGACTCAGGTGACCAGTGTTTGGGGGTGACCCAGTTTATTATATCAGATCTGCAAAGCTTCAATGTGTCTAGATGGATACTCCATCTGATTATATCCCCAAACCTCCCCCTACATACACAGGTCATGGAAAGGGAAAAGTACTGGCCAGCAGTCATCTAGAGATCCTAACCCTTCACAGAGGGTGGAAATCAAAGAAATGGGGAGGAGGGAGAGAATGAGAGCAGAACACTAGAAGGACCCTCTCTCTGGCTGAGGAGGCTCTCCCCCAGGCCTGACTGCTCTCCACATTTAAGTCCCTGATTGGCTGCTCTGCCTCCTAGTTTGATCCAGATGTTTGCTTTGGTGTAGGGAATTGGCAGGTGAGGAGATGCCTTCTAGCTGAGCAAATCAACAGCCAAAGTATGATTTAGAGTTAGAGAGCACTCCATGGGCCACTGGGAGATTGGCTTGTCTGGAGTCACATAACCCAGGTGGCTCAGAAGCTGGCCTGGGCCAAGTCCTTCTCCAGGACCAGCCCATAGCTACCCCGTGGTTGGCTGATGTCAGGTCACACAATGGCCACCTCACATGGTCCTCAATGGGATGAGCCTGTCTGCTGCCCAGGCAAAGCTTGTGTGCCATCATCCAACATGGGCTCTGGCCTTCAGTAACACATACAATAACTTAACACAAAATGCATTTTCTGGGAGTTAAACAAGGCATTGAGTTTAGAAAGCTGGGAGATATAGATGGGGAATGGACCTGGGATTTCTTTTACCTAGAGAAAATCTGGATGAGGCTTCTACAAATGCCACCTGGCAACTTCTCTTACAGTTTTTGGTCGCCCAGGGTCCTGAAAAAATGATAGTGATCTGCCTAGATTTATACAACAATGGATTGTGTCAGGAGTAGGACCTGAACTTAGGTGGTCTTCTCCTTTTCCCTTTCCCTTTCTGCCTGTCTCTCTCTTTCTCTCTTCTCTCCCTCTCTCTTTTTTCCTCCCTCTCTCCTTCCCTCTCTCTCCATACATACATAATACACACATGCATACATATATACTATAGATGCATATGTGTATATATGTACATATGTGTATATCAAATGTATAAATGTATAAAATGAACCTGAAACAATACTCCCATGTTTCTGTATGTTACGTTAAATGACTATCCATGTTGTCTAGACTTTATCCTGACTTTAGTCATAAGGCTAAATTTCTATTGATCTATGACAATCTGAAGTCAGTAATGAGACAAATTACGTTTGTCTTTTTTCTATAGTTTATATAGTGAGATCTTCACATACTTTAGTAAAGTGATATTTAAATTCTAAATGGCTGGATGTCCACGTACTGGCCAAACCATCACAGCGGGGGATGTCCAGAAGTCCCAGCTGCAGGGGGTTCTGGTTTAGAGAGAGACACCATGTCCCACAGAACGCCACCCAAGGGGCAACTCAAATGGTTTAGGATACTCTGTGTGGGGTCCCGAAGCCTGAACACCTCCTCTGCTGGCCGGTGCCTGCTGAGGTCTACCTTGTCCAGATGGCCCAGGCTGAGGGTGTCCCTCTCTCAGGAATGAATGACGACTGCTTTCCATGCTATGGACAAAGTAAAAGGATTGTACCACAAGGCCTCGTGGGTCAGACTACCCTTCCTTTGTTGCTGCTGCTAGGGCAGGTCTGACCGGCTGTTTGGGATGGCGGACCATAGATTAAGATCAGTTCTCCATCTGCTCAGGGCCCTGCATCTCATAAAACTCGCCTATGTGGGGAGTCTGAAGCCAGCTGCGGGCTGGAGGGGATCCAGTCCACATGTTTCATCCTTAGCAGTCACCAGGCTCTTGGAAACATGGTCTCTTTGCTTTATCTCAGTTCCCGTCAATTCAACAAACGTTTACTGTGTCTTGACTTTGTGCAGAGCACTGTCTGTTCTGGGAATTAAGGGAAATATAAGTAAAAAGATGTAATCCCTGACCACAAGGAGCTTATACAGTGCAGTAGGGGGGGAAGTGAGGAGAGATATACATATATCCCAAAAATACAATAGAAAATAGAGTGTGGAAGTACTTGAGAGGTACAAAAGTGTTAGAAGAATCCAGAGGTAGGAGATTCTTGGCTAAATCAGAGAAGGCTGAAAGGAGGTAACATGTGAGGTAGGCCTTGAAGGGTTGCAGAGATGTGGGGTGAAGGCAGATCAGGTGGAGGAAAAGGTAGGAACAAAGACAAGGAGGTAGGAAATGACATGTACAGGAAATTGGGTCTGAATGCAAGATCCTGGATTGTTTCACTTTTGTCCTAATATCTGTCATGGTAGCACAGTGCCTGGCACATAGCAGGCATTTAATAAATACTTGGTGATCAATTAACTCATTGACTAGATTATAGAGAATGGAGAAGTTGGTGGGGACCTGCCTGAAGGTGAAAGATGAGAGTGAAGTTTCTCCAACAGACAATGAACAGCCTTTTAAGGGCTTTGAGCAGAGAAAGAGTCTGCTAAGGAATTTTGGAGAGGGGGCACCTATAGATAATAATTTGTGTAGCATTTTCCCAAGGATTAGGATTTTGCATGTGTGAAGATATCTGAGAAAAGTGGCCATTTGCCGAATTGTTGACCATTGAAACCTGAAGAGGAGCAACTCCTTAGGAAAAGACCATCGGTGCCTGCTATGCAAAGAGAACAAGACTAGCACATTGCCTCTGGTAGGTTTCTTTCTAGAGAAACTTTCACATGTTCCTTTTCTTGGTTTACCTTTAAGTGATGGGTGCACAAAAGCCTGGAGCCCAGCCGTCAGCCCATAGGCGTTGACAGCACAGAAAGAGGGCCACCCTGACCTCCAAGCCAAGGAGGCCTTGGTTCAAATCTCCTCTAGGAGACTTCATAGTGTGTGTGGGGGGGCGGCTCTGGGTAGGGGCCTCAGTTTCCTGAGCTGTAAAATGAGGCCTGGGGTCCTCCCCCCTTCGGAAGTTGTGAGAATCAAATGCTGTGCTATATTGATAAGGGGTTTTCCAAGGCTTAGAATGTTTTATGAGTATCCATTACTATTAATTACTGTTGTTTTATGATTGTGTGCTAAAATATTGAGGGAGAGGAATGGGGCTTCCTAGAAGAGAGCCTTGAGCTTCCACAATTAAAGCAAATTTTGCTAAGAAGAGAGGAGTTAGTAGTGGTAGAGGGCAAAGCATTGGCTCTAGAGTCAGAGGCTCTGGGTTCAAATTCCACTTCTGATATTCACTGCCTGGGTAGACTTTGACAAGTCACTTAGCCTTCATGGATCTCAGTGTCCTCATCTATAAAATGAGAACTAAATGGCCTCTCTTGTCCCTCCCAGCTCTAATTTCTATGATCTGGTGAGAAGACTCAGATGTGAGAAGGGGAGAAGGAGGTGTCCCAGGAAAAGGTCAAAGGCTACTCTTAGGAAAGGGGGGAAAGCAAGCTTGACTGGCTGAGGTGGAACCAAGAAGCAAAAAGCCTAGAATGTTGAGACCAGTATACCATGGGAGATAGGGAAGCATCATTGCATTAGGAATAGAGTGAGAGCATGATGAAAGTGCCATACAGGAAGGATGATTCTTGTATGAAGGAGGGATTTGAAAAAGAAAGAACAGCAAGGAGGCTATTGCAATGACCCAGGTATGCCGGAGATGGAGGCTTGGACTGGGGTGGCCAGAATGGGAATGGAAAGGGGTGAATTCTAGAGACATTCCAAACAAACAATGAAAGCCATTAATGAAATGCAACTGCTGTGTTGGTGGCTAGTGGCCCATGAGCTATTCAGTCTCACTCTGTCCTCTGGGTCACAAGGGTTAAGCACCACAGAGATAAGGCAAACTTCACAGTCATACAAGTCAAGTTGGTTACCAGGAAACTAGGGCCAAGAAGCAATGGGCCAAGATCAAAGAGCCAAGGTTTAAGCCAGGAAGCCAAGGAGAGTGCACACAATGGCTACAGGACAGATACCAGGCTAGGCTGGAGGTTTATATGTTAGGAGAGTCAGCAGCAGTATCCTGGGAGCTGGAAGACAAGCCACAAGTGAGCTGGGGTCAAGCACTAGTCCTCCAGAATTCTCTTAAGCTACCATTAGCAATACACTGAGGCAGGTTAACCAGCCTTGATCTGTGATTTATATCCTGTTCTGCCTGCCAGAAGTAAAGGCCCCTTCATTGGTTCTGGTCAGGGGCACTTTATAGTCACATTGCTTTGGCAAAGGGTATCTGTTTTGGGTGGAAGAAGGTGCCTGGAAAAGGGCCTACTTGGTCTCTAACAGCTTCAAGCTTAGCCCACCAACCTCCTCTTCTCCCTATTGCTGTCTATCAGGAGGCTGAAGAGACCCTTATCATTTACTGGACAACAGGGATGAGAAAAGGATGTATCCAAAAGGACTCTAAGATCTGTTTCATATTGACCATTGACAGAGATATGGAAGTGGAGAAGCAGGGTTAGTTCTCAGAGCAAACAATGAGCTTCTTTGGAAATGGTGAGTTTGAGCATATCCAAGTCGGATATGGAATAGGAATTTAGAAATAGAGATATGGAACTTAGGATAGCGGTCAGGGCCAATGTCTATCACAATATCATTTTAGAGATATGGTAGAGAAAGGTAGAGAAATGTGGTAACAGGAAAACTCCATGAGTAAGTAAGCCGTGGAAGAACCAGGAACAAAAAGGGTTGACTAATGGAGCAGTGAAGATCTCCAGTGGAGGTCAAAGGTTTCTGTTCCTCATTTTGGGATGAAGGCCCAAGTGGTCTATTTACCAAATCTAGGATTTAGAATTGTTTTTTTAAAAATTTTAATTTAAAATTGTTTTTAAAAAGATCTTTAAAAAGATCTTAATGGGCTGGGATAGTGAACCAACTCTAGTCAGATAAAATGCAATGGAGAAAAATGTCAAATCCTGTGTGCAGGTTCAAAACATCCAGCTTATAAGTAGAGGATGAAGAGGTGATAGTAAAATGGAAATCATCTTTTTACTACCTATTTTACAGGCTTTTTGTGAAGAAAGTGAATTGCAGAATTTAAAGCACTAAGTAAATGTTCATTGGCCACTGAAAATGCTTGCTGAATATATGGATAAATTTTTTAGTCAGTTTTGTTTATAGGTTAAATAATAATAAATATTATAATAATATGAATAATAAATAATATAAAAATAATACAATATAAATATATTAAAATATTATCAAAAATAATATCAAAAATAAAGTAATATAAAGTAATATATAATAATAGTAATAAATAATACTCTTTGCATTCAACTGGATTGGCTGTCTGATTTCATGGCTGTATGTTCACTAGATGAAGCTGGGCCTTAAAGAAGGACAAGAGCCAGAGAGGCTGAAATGAGCAAGGACTGCATTCTGACCCCTGTTCCCCTGAGGAGATGACAAAGTCCTTGAGGGTGGACACTGCATAATCCATTCATATTTATATTAAGTTTCGAGCCTGGTCAAGGGATGTGCATATGGAACATGCACAATAAGAATGGCCTGAATGACCACCATGGCTGAGAACAAGCTTTGGATTGGACATCGGACTTCAGAACGAGAAAAGACCTTCTCAGTGCAGGAGGAAAACTACCAAGGGGACCTCGGTTTGAATTTGGGCTCTGCTACCTGCCTTCCTGCACCGCCTTCAAAAAAGAAGTAACTTACTTTGCTCAGACTTCTCATCTGGAAAATCTGGAAGAACCAGCTTCTTAAACTGTGGGTCATGAGCCCTTATGGGTCTGACCCATACTGACACCAAACTGAATGGGGGAGGAGGGGAAGTAGCAAAAAATTTGGCAACAGCAAAAGGCTTCTGAATGTGCAATGACCAAAAATTAATTTAAAATCAAATGCTTGATGAAGCCAAGTTGTTTCTGGCAGTGCTTGCCTGTTGCTGCACTGCACAACTTTACTTAGCCTTGGTTCTGAACACACAACATGTGCACTTTGCATTGCACATGCTGCCCCACCGTGTAATGCCAACAAACACTGCCAGAAACACCTGGGCTCAGATTCAAGACTATTATCTTTAATAAATGGTAAAACTACACGCATACCAAAGAACTGTTTTAAAATAAATTTCTCTATGATTTTCTTTATCAGTATAGGTTTGATTTATATGCCTATACACCTAGGGTTGCATAAAAATTTCTCGGGGGAAAATGGTTTGCAAGAGGAAAAAGTTTAAGAAACACTGGACTAGATGGTCTCTAAAGAACCTTCAGTTCTACTCTCAATGATTAATATTTTTCTGCAAACAAATCAAGTTCTAATACTCTCATTTTACAGGCTATACAAAATTATCTATAAATAATATGTTATTTATCTATATAGTTATCTATAAATAACTGAGGTTATAACTTACCCAAGGTCATGCAATTAACAAGGAGTAGGGCCAAGATCTGAACCCAAGTCTCTTGATTCCTACTTTGGCTTTGACCTCTGAGAGTACAGAAGCCAGATTTGAAAGACAGAAAGGAAGACCATGGGCAGTTATAAAATGGAGGTAGCTGGTATCATCTGTCCATTTTAGCATTTATAGATGAATAATAGGGAAAAAAGATGATAACTAGTGGAGGTAGCTTGGAGCAATATGTTTAGAGATACCTAAACATATCTGACATACTGGACAGGTAGAAGTCATCAATTTCCTTTGAGTCCAGGTCCCGTTCCTGAGATGATTATTTCTGTCTATGGTGGGTTTGTTGACTCTCCTCTTACCTTTGAAGGGAGAGCAATGAATGAAAAATTGCAAACCAATTATTTCCATGCTCACCTCATAAATTAAGAATGACCAAAAGAAATCCTATCTATTGCTTCCAAGATCTGTCCCTCCCTGAGAGTAGTTCATTCAAAAAAAAATACCAAGTGCCTGCTGTGCATAGACTAATGTTCAAGGCACAGGGAGAGAGACAAAATTGAGATAAAATCTGGGTCCTTTCCCTCTTGGGAAGTGGGGACAATAAAATACAATTATGGAACAATACAATATATGATTAGATAATAAGTATATCACATAGTTGGAAAACAAATCATCCAACAAACATTTATAAAGTGCTTACTATATACCAGTCAGCGTGCCAGGCACCGAAGTGCTATATGAAATCTGAGAAAGGATCACCCAATGGGGAGATCGCGTATAAAACACTTTCTATTCTGAGTTACAAAATCACAGAGCCAGTCCAGGCTAAAAGAGTGTGAGATGAAGAGAGTGTTAGGCGTCATAGATGTCTGCTTCAAGCCAAAAGCACTAAAGGACACCAATATATTTTCTTACTTAATTCTACCGGCTTATTTCAGTTGGCAGATTCCTACATGAGATTTAAGAGTCCTGTGTAGATGAATGCCACGTTTAAGTTTTAACAAGAATAAAAATAAAACGCCTGCAGGTATATGATTGATGCATAGGTCTCTATAATAAAAAGGTTTTATTTTAATGAATCTGGTTCTATCATGCCATTAAGCCTTTCCTTTCCCCTTGGAACACTACCGAAAACCGAACACATTTCTCACTTGGTGGTCCATTTATACAAGTGATAGTAAATGATAATTTGTTTAAAAACACATCAAAGAATAATTTTAAAAATCCTTGATGCTTTGCCCTTTGCAGCCCAGCTGCAATTTGGTTTCTGTTGTTGCTGATGATGAAGATGGTAACAATAACTCACCAAATAAAAACTGTTGGAGATGCCAGGAAAATTAATCATAGTCTGCCGCCATTTAAGACTTTTCACTACTATTTAAGCCTGAGTCTCTGTATCATCTGTGGAAGATCTCGGGGACAGAATCTTTCTGAAGGTTAACTGAGAAAGGGGAAAACATTTCCTTACTAGCCCATCTTGGTTCACCCACAAGTGGGGCAGCTGCTTCCCTCCTATATTTCCCTCTGAGCCTCATGGTCCCAAAGAAGACAGGAGAGTTATTTCTCCAGATGGATATCTACCTAAAATGGCCAGATTTCTAGTTCCACTCAGAAATGGGGCAGCTGCTTCCTTCCTACATTTTCCTCTGAGCTTCATGGTCCCAAAGAAGACGGGAGACTTTTCTCTCCAGAGGGACATCTACCTAAAAATGGATAGATTTCTAAATAAGATAGATAATAATAAACAATCATCAGTCCAACTCCATTAATACCAACTTAATAGAATCATAGAGTCAGAGACGGATAGAAAAGAAGGGAAAGACTGGACCTGAAAAAACAGAGTTTTTCTGGATTATCAAACTTTAAAAAACACTATTACCTTTTTAAAAATTTAACAGCTTAGACGCTTCATGATAGCATAGTCTGTTGAAGTATATGCCACATAGACATTTAACTTGTTATTAACCCTTGCGATTAGAGCAACTGCCAAGCAACCCATACAAAGGCTGGTGACCGAGATGACTGAGGAGCCACTAGAACTAGACAGTCCCCTGTCTCTTTGAAGTTTTCCCTGATTCACCAGAAGTTATTTATAGATTCCTTAGGCCTGACTTAGCTGAAGAATATCCATAAGTAAAAAAGTCATAGAAGACAAACATCTATGAAGCCCAACACTCTTTTCATCTCACACTCTTAGCTTGGACTGGCTCTGTGATTTTGTAACTCAGAATATGTTTTATATGCGATCTCCCCATTGGGTAAATATCCACCATAGTCCTGGAGGAAATCAAACTGAGTGCCAACCAAAGGGCAGTGGACAGGTGAATGGAGGACCTGAAATAGGCCATGACATAATACCAGTCAAGAATTATGCCAGCGAAGCATCCAGGTCATCTAAGAGATACAAGACATAAGATAACCTTGTGGGGACAGTGAGAGATAACCTACAGTAGCCCAACTGCTCTGATGGCATCTTTACAATATCAAGACAACTAAAGGAAGGAGCACAGCATACTGGGGAGACAACTTGTGGAGGTTTCATGGGAGGATGCGGAAAACGATGCAGGTAAGGATGTGGGCAAGGATGCTATCAAGGATAAGAGTGCATGAAAGGGAGACAGAGGGACATCACTGGAGGGAGGACATTGATGAGATCTCAGCTCCCTCGAGGTATCTTCAGCCTTTTCAAAGGCAAGATGGCAACAAATATTATGCATTAGATACAGCACCTACATCCAGCTAAACCCTCTTGATTCAAAGGTAGGAATCTGCACATTAAAGATGAGCCCTTTGGGGCTGAGGATTCACTCTTTATAAGGCACTTGTTGGCATGGGGAAGGTGGAGAAGTTAAAGTGAGACCGTGGGCAACCATGTCCTCTTCTTCTCTTTATAGGGTTGTAGAGTAACATCCTTTAAGGAAAGAAACCTTAGAGAGGTCATGTGTACAACTCCATCATTTTAAAGAGGAAGAAAGAGAGACCCAGATATGTGGCTCAAGGTCACACAGAGAATAAGTGGCAGACCTGGGACTAGGACTTGGATCCTCTGATTCTGAATCAGATTTTTTTCCCACTGCCCCATCCAGCCTCCCTGAACTCTAGAATGTAACTGTGGCAGGGGGAACCCCAAGAAGCATGGCCATTCTGTTGACAGGTGGAAAATCATCAAGAACCAAGGGAAACATTGTACATAATGGGAAAATGGAATGGATGCTTTACAACAGGAATGGAATCAGTGCTGAGAAATGTCAGGGCTCACTGTTCAACCTCCTGACTGAGAGGGTGAGGCGTTGGTGTGAGGATGAAGACAGTAAAGATCTCAAACATAAATAAGGGAGTCACTCCTCCAGAGACTTGGAAGTCTTTGGTCCTCTCCCTAAAGCCATGGCTTCACTCCTCTATCCACAATAGGAGACTTGAGAGAATGGGGTTGGCAATGGCTCTCTAGAGGTCCCCTGGGCCATCAATGAAGCCAAGACTTTTGAAAACCAGAAAGTTTACTTGTGCTGAGGCAGGGTCATTCAGTCCCTACACACAGACATCTTACATAGTATATGCTGCTCAGAAAGATGCCATTTGAACTGCTCACTCACCTTGCGAAGTCCTGCCTTTGCTCCTGACCCTTATCTGAGGATTGGCAGCTATCTGACTCAACAGGCTTTGTACTCTGTCTTCTACAACTGCTTTCTCTCACACACGGTGATTCTCCTTGTCCTAGTCTGGCTTGGACCACACCCTTGACAGTTCCTGCTTGCATCATAAACAGGAGCTGTTCCCATCCAGTACCCCATGACTCTCCCACATTAGTTGCCCCACATCAACAACTCTTCTGCAATGAGACTCTCATCCAGATGTTGCCATACCTGAGAGTTCTATCCCTATTCCCCAAAGCATCAGTCATACTGCTGCTAGCCTCATCTTGAAGTTGCCCCATCATCACTTGTTCTAGACAACTGCTGGCACCAAATTAAAATTCTAAATTATAGCCACTAGAATTTTATTTACTCTAAAGAAAACCCCAGAGCTCTACCTCCTTAGTGGAGTAATACATAGACTTCCATGAGTGTGTGTGTATGGTATGTGTTAGGGGGAGATCATACTCAATTTATAAGAGGCAAAAAATAAAAGGTTTTGTGTTGAATGATACAATCAATTGACACACATTTATTAATATAGTAAAGGAGTATTACAGCTGTTATGAAGATCTGGAGAGAAATGGGAAAGGAAGGTGCAAAATAGTGATTAGGATGCCACACTTCATACCAAACTTTCTTCAGTAGGTTGGTTCCTGTCTTGGAAACTCCCCCAGGCATCTCTCCTCTAGAAATGAGACTGAGGGTCGGATATCCATCTGTGGGCTGAACTTGGGAGTACAGTCTGGTGATTTGAGGAGAAAGAACAATGTTCAGCTTTCTCACTGGTCAGGATGAAATAGGGAGCAGGAATAAGGGTGGCTGGAGGCGAATTTTTAGCAGGTGACATCAGCTCAATTCCCAACTCAACTCAGACATCTCTCATTCAGGAATCCACTTAAACCTTTTTTAGAAACTTTATACTTTCAATTCAACAATGGCCACAGGTCCCTGTGATATAAGGCTCCATCCCCCAAAGCAGGCCTGACTCTTCCATGCCCAAACAATCCAGTGAAGTCCCATATGGCTTCAATACCAACCCAGAGGCACAGGCACATTCAGTCATTCAACAGGCTGAGCAGCATGGGCCCTTTGTTGTGGGTAAGATCAACATCTTTTTTATTGAAGGACCATGGAACTTATAGTATTTTTCTATAAATCTGGGGCTAAAATACACTTTGTGCATGTGTGACCTTGGGCAAATCATTTCATTTCCTCTAGCCTTCAGTTCCTTCATCTGTAAAATGAGGGAGTTGGATGGAAGGTCTTCACCTTTTTGGTGTATTGGACCTCCTGGGCAGTCTAATGAAAACTAGGGACCCCTTCTTAGAGGACTTTTTTATTTATTTTTACTTAATAATATTTTTATTAAATATTTTTATTTAAAGTTTTGAGTTCCAAATTCTATCCTTCCCTGCCACCTTCCCTTCCTGAGCTGGTAAGCAATCAGATATAGGTTATATATGTGCAATGATGCAAACATGTCCATGTTAGTCATTTTGTAGAAGATGATGCAAATAAAAGAAAAAAATGAAAGAAAGTGAAAAATAGCAAACTTCAGTCTGTATTCAAGATAATGTCTTTCATCATTAGTCCTTTGGGATTATCTTAGATCAGTGTATTGCTGAGAACAGCAAAGTCATTCACAATTCTTCATCGAACAATACTGTTGTTACCGTGTATAACATTCTCCTGATTCTGTTCACTTCACTTTGCATCAGTTCGTATAAGTCTTTCCAGGTTTTTCTGAAATCATCCTGCATGTCACTTCTTGTAGCACAATGATATTCCATCACAATCCTATACCACAGCTTGTTTAGCCATTAAAAGCACAAAAGACATTGGACTACAAAGGAGAGACACTCTGAATTAGATGGCCTCTAATCTATGACCCTATGTAGAAAGATAGTGACAAAGTTAACATTTTTGGTAGGAAATCATGCCCATTCCCTCTTAAATTGAGAGGTAGGGGGAAGCAGGGCAGTTGGATCTATAGGAAAGTCCATATACAAGGCCTATAGGAAGGTCTATTTCTACACCTTATGATTCTGTCCTCATGTTTCTACTTCCCAGCTCTCAGTATCCCAGACACCCAAATCTGTTACAAAATGGCAACAATTGTAGTATTTGAACCAAAGGCTGGTTAATTAGTAGTCAGATGTTGCAGGAAAGGATTATTTGATAGGTAGGTTGGATGAGATGGCCTCTAAGGTCTCTTCTAACTCGGAGATTCTGTGACCCTATGAGCAGGTTTCCTTATCAGTCCAAGATGATGCTCTGTCTCCCAGCCCCAAGGGGACCAGTGCAGCACCATCTGCAGTGGTTGCTCTGATACTGAGCATTTTAGTTTGTAGACTAAAGATGAACTCATCAGATGCAATGATTATTTTGCATGTTGGATCACTCCCTTGGAGGGATTTGGTTACTAGTGAGCTGGTGGGAAAAATGATTGCAGGCTGGTGTTTTTTTCTTTTCCCCCATTAGCATAATCTGAGGTAGAAGGGCCCCAAGAGCATGCGCACACCAGCCTTTCTCGCGCCCATGACATATGGCAATCAGAGGGAGGAGGGGAAGTGCACTTGTGAACATGGACCTTTGTCCAGCAAAGTCCTCCTGCAATGCGTGTCTCATTACCGTATGGAAGAGAGCCTGAGTTCTTGCCAATAGGATATAAGCTAGAGAAAGTTAAGAAATGCTTACAAGAATCCTAGCCCTAGAGCTGGGAGGAACCTCGTTAAACCACTCCCCTCATTGTGCAGGGAGGAAACCGTAGGATGTTATGTGATCTGCCCAAGATCACACAGATAAGGAAGTCTCAGAGGGCAGATTTGAACCCAGGCTTTCTGACACCAAAGCCAACACTCATTCCATTGAACTGCTGGGCCCAGATGCAGGGACACACGCTGCCATGTCTGTTTGATGAGGGTCAGTCAAGATGAATTCAGAAAGCTTCCTCACTAGAAGGCTACCTGTCAGGTGATGAATTGTTCTGGCCACACCGAATCATGAAATTATCTGCTAAGGCGTGAAAGGGCTATAATCTATACCAGTGGAGGAACAACCCTCTCCTATTCCCACAAAATCACACTTTTTCTGAAGGACCAGAGGATGCGCCCCTAAAAGGCCAACCTGCTGATGCCCTCAGTCTGGAAGAGAGAGAGGACCAGCACTGACACTGTCAGACACTCAGTCATGTTGACAGAAACAAAAACAGCCTGTCTAGGCTGGGGAAATTCAAATTGTGCCATGTCTCTTAGTGCCACGTGTTTGCTGGATTGGCTGGCATGACTCAGGTCATACTCACCCTGCCCCAAATGGCACGTTCTCTTTCCCCCAACTCCCTCTGCTCCCCAGCTTCCCTCAGATTGTGGAGGGCACTTCCACTCCAGGCTATCCCCACTCTACAACCTCAAGGACTGGGCTACCCAGGTTATCTTGGACCAGACTCAATGAACCTTAATCGTATCCTGTGGCCTTGAGGATCCAACAGAAACTCTTTTGTTCATCATTTAGCACTCTTCATAACTTGACCCCTCCCTACTTTTCCATTCTTCATGCACATTATTCTGTTTCATGAACCCTTTCACTTAGCTGTACGACCTATTTGCTGTTCCTCACAGATGATTCTCCATCTGTCACCTCCATGCCTTTGCCCAGGCTATCTCCCAGGCCCAGAATGCCTTCTCTCTCCATCTTCACTTCTTGGAATCTGTGATTTCCTTCAAACCTCAGCTCAGGTGTCACCATCTTCAGGAAGCCTTTATTGATTCCACCTCCCCCAAGTCACCTTGTACCCATTTTGTATGTACTTAGATACATACATGTTGTCCCCCTCCCCCACCTGGCATGTAAACTCCTGTAAGGAAGGGACTGGTCCAATTTGGCTTTATATCCTCAGAGACACAAAATACCCAGTGCCTGGTACATGGAAGATATTGAGATGTCTGCCTCTTTGCCTGCAAATCAACATCACATCATCTACCCATCAAACAAGATGTGCCCTGGGCCCTATGAGAGAAGAGAAAGCACAGTTCTTGGCCACTGTGAACATGCAGTCTGGCTGCAGAAACAAAGGACAGACAAACCAGCTAGAGTAAGTACAGTACACTGATTGTGAAAACCATCCACTTTCACTTTCACAGAATCCTAGAGGAACAGGGCACCAACCTGTGATCTGCGACCTCTTCCTGCTCCTGACACATGCCTTGAAAACAAGGGTTCTTTTTTTTTCTTTAATATAAATTTATTTATTTAATTTTTTACATTCATTTTCACAAAATTTTGGGTTCCAAATTTTCTCCCCATTTATCCCCTCCCCCCACCCCAATCCACCGAGCATTCCAATTTCCCCTATCACCAATCTGCCCTCTCTTCTATCATCCCTCCCTTCTTTTGTCCCCATCTTCTCTTTTGTTCTGTAAGGCCAGATGAGTTTCCATTCTCCATTAACTGTATTTCTTATTTCTTAGTAGCAAGAACAATACTCAACAGTTGTTCTTAAAACTTTGAGTTCCAAATTCTCCCCATCCCTCCCTCCCCACCCATTCCCTTTGGGAAGGCAGGTAATTCAATATAAGCCATATCTGTGTAGTTTTGCAAATGACTTCCATAATAGTCGTGCTGTGTAAGACTAACTATATTTCCCTCCATCCTACCCTGCCCCACCTTTGTTTCTATTCTGTCTTTTGATCCTGTCCCTCCCCAAGTGTTGATTTCAAATTGCTCCCTTCTCCCATTGCCCTCCCTTCCATCATCCCCCCCACCCTGCTTATCTCCTCCCCCACTTTCCTGTATTGTAAGATAGGTTTTCATACCAAAATGAGTGTGCATTTTATTCCTTCCTTTAGTCGATTGTGATGAGAGTAAACTTCATGTTTTTTTCTCATCTCTCCTCTTTTTCCCTCCACTAAAAAGTCTCCTGCTTGCCTCTTGAATGAGATATAATTTACCCCATTCCATTTCATCCTATCTCCTCCCACTACATTTCTCTCTCACCATTGACCTTAATTTCTTTTAAGATATGGTCCCATCCTATTCAATTCAATCTGTGCTCTCTGTCTCTGTATGTTTGTGTGTGTGTGCATGTGTGTGTAGGTGTATGTGTGTGTGTAGTCCCACCAACTACCCAGATGCTGAAAAGTTTTAAGAGTTACAAATATTGTCTTTCCATGTAGGAATGTAAACAGTTAACCTTTGGTAAGTCCCTATGACATCTCTTTGCTGTTTACTTTTTCATGCTTCTTCTCATTCTTGTGTTTGAAAGTCAAATTTTCTTTTCAGCTCTGGTCTTTTCATCAAGAATGCTTGAAAGTTCTCTGTTTCATTGAAAGACCATATTTTCCCCTGAAGTATTATACTCAGTTTTGCTGGATAGGTGATTCTTGGTTTGAGTCCTAGTTCCTTTGACTTCTGGAATATCCTATTCCATGCCCTTTGATCCCTTAATGGAGAAGCTGCTAGATCTTGTGTTATCCTGATTGTATTTTCACAATACTGGAATTGTTTCTTTCTAGCTGCTTGCAAGATTGTCTCCTTGACCTGGGAATTCTCGAATTTGGCCACAATGTTCCTAGGAGTTTCTCTTTTTGGATCTCTTTCAGGCGGTGGTCGATGGATTCTTTCAATACTTATTTTGCCCTCTGGTTGTAGAATGCCAGGGCAGTTTTCCTTGACAATTTCATGGAAGATGATGTCTAGGCTCTTTTTTTGATCATGACTTTCAGGTAGTCCCATAATTTTTAAATTGTCTCTCCTGGATCTATTTTCCAGGTCAGTTGTTTTTCCAATGAGATATTTCACATTCTCTTCCATTTTTTCATTCTTTTGGTTTTGTTTTGTGATTTCTTGGTTTCTCAGAAAGTCTTTAGCTTCCATCTGTTCCATTCTAATTTTGAGAGAACTATTTTCTTCAGTGAGCTTTTGAACCTCTTTTTCCATTTGGCTAATTCTCCTCATTGGCTTTTTGAACCTCTTTTGCCAATTGAGGGAGCCTATTTTTCAAGGTGTTATTTTCTTCAGCATTTTTTGGGGGGTCTCCTTTAGTAGGGTATTGACCTGTTTTTCATGCTTTTCTTGCATCTCTCATTTCTCTTCCCAGGTTTTTCCTCCACCTGTCTAACTTGAATTTCAAAATCCTTTCTGAGCTCTTCCATGGCCTGAGCTCTTTGGATATCTATTTTGGGTGTTTGGGGTACAGAGGCCTTGACATCTATGTCTTTCCCTGATGGTAAGCATTGTTCTTCCTCATCAGAAATGAAAGGAGGAAACATCTGTTCACCAAGAAAGTAGCCTTCTATGGTCTTATTTTTCTTCCCTTTTCTGGGCATTTTCCCAGCCAGTTACTTGACTTCTGAGATTCCTCTCCACCCCCGCCTAGATCTTCCCAGCTAGTGCTTGAGGTCTGAGATTCAAATGCTGCTACCCAGCCTCAGGGCTTTCAGCAGTGGATGCGGCTGGTATTCAATGTGAGCTTAAGTTCTGGTGCTCAGGTGGGGGCAGGGCCACCCCCAGGCTCAGTTCCCTCACGGGGTTTATGTGGAGACCTTCAGTAATGGATCTGAGGTCCTGTCTGATCCGGGAGTCCCGGGCCGCTTCTGCCTCTGCTGCTGCCTCCCAAGGTGGTCTGAGTTATGGAGATGCCCCGCTCCCTTCTCGGCCAGCCCAGAAGTCTCTCTCACTGACCTGTAGCACCTGTGGGTGGAGGGACCTTCATGGCCACCGGAGGTTCCATCCCTGAAGCCTGCTTGGATCTGCTCCTCTCAGGGCCGTGCGGCCAAGGCAGGGCAGGGGTGGGCTCTGCTGTCTGGTGTGTGATGAACCTTTGGTGCCGGTTTTTCAGGGCTCTCTGGAATGGAAATCTGCTCCACTGCATTACTGCGTGGCTTCCACTGCTCCAGAATTTGTGGGGAGTTCTTTTTACAGGAAATTTATGGGCTGTGGGTTCGGAGCTAGCATACATGAGTCTTTCTACTCTGCCATCTTGGCTGCTCCCCAAAAAACAAGGGTTCTTTTCATTTGGTCCCATACAAAAGCTTTGTTTCCTTATCACAGGCAGATATATTTTCAGGCTCCCCCATCTGGTTGGTTAGAGGTGAGGTCCTGGAGGGCAGAGGCAGGTTTGTTTTGTCTTCCTGTGTCTCTGGGCACAAGGTTTTGCATGCAGTGGGTGCTTAATAAATATCTAGTGAATTCATTGAATGGCATATCGGATAGGGGGAATTTTTTCTGGTTGGGCACAACATAAGAGGGAAGTATTTGGGTCAAGACAACCTGTACTCTGCATTCTTCATCTATAAGATGAGGAGGACAAGAGCTGCTGAGAGGCAGCATGGTGCAGGAGAAAGACTGCTGGCCTTGGGCCAGTCACTTGACTTCATTTCTTCAGTTTCCCTCATTTATAAAATGAAGTATTTGGACTAATCAACTTCTGAGGTCCCTTCCTGCTTAAACTCTATGATGTTATAACCCCACAGAGGTGATGTATGGAAAACTTTGTAAAACCTTAGCAAATTAAACGAAGCATTGGCTACTATGATTACTCCATCAATCGATCAACATTTATTAAGCTCCTACTATGTGCCAGGCACTGTGCTAATTATAGGTATGTAGAGAAAGGAGAGATCATTGTGTAGAGAAGTAGTCAGAGATGGAAATGTTCAACTTTAAGTGAACCTCAACAAACTGGGTAAATGTGTCTAAATGAAGGAAGCAAAGGAGGTTGGAAGACAAAATTAGGGAAATCATGGAAGGAGAAATGCTCCTCACATGTTGAAAAGAAACTAATGAGACTTTCCTCTTTAAATGGCCTGTGCTGGGGACACAAAATAGGAGGAGAGAATCCATATAGTAAGCCTTGGAAGGTATGCAGAAGGAATAAAACTTGGTGCCCTTAGCTATGGGAAGTCTTGAAAACAACAAAAGACTCCAAGATTCCCACAAGCAATGTTAAACAAAATAGCTCACAAAAGAGAAACTAGAATACTGCACTAGGAGGCTGGTGGAGCCTTCTGTAGGAAGTCTTGGGATGACTATGGAGATGATGGCGTAGAAGTGGAGGTGGTGATAGAGAGAAAGAGAGAAAATCTGAGAGATGTTTCAAAGGGTTAGGTGACAAAACAGAGATATGAAATAACCAAGAGAGGAGTTTTATAAGATGATAGAACTTAAAGCTAGAATGATTCCTGGAGATATCTAGTAAAACAACATCAATTTAACCAATTATTTGTCTGTGGAAATGCCAAGCCCAAGTTCACACAGTAACAAAGCTAGGATTTGAATCCGGATTGCTTGAGTCCTAACCCAAGGTTCTTTTCATTAAACCAAAATAGAACTGAAGCTATTTCCAAGGTTTTCTAGCCTGGTGGAGCAGATAGTCCAAAGGACATTATCTAAAAATCTACCAATGGATTGATTGTTATCTCTGGATCCAAGTATATATGAACAAGAAGTTTTGATTCCTTATGGAAAGGAAAGGAAACCAAGCCAGCACACTTAAAAAAGATTCATCTTTCCCACGTTGCCAAGACCTCCATCTGACTAATGTCCAGGATGTTCCTGGTGGGTAATGTTACATAATTTGAATTCATGTGGCAGGTTACCATCTGTGGTCAGTTGATCTTCTTTCAGATGGGAAACTCCCATGATAGATTTACATTCTAAGCTGATAGTGCATTATCTCCTTAAAAGAACTCTTGATACAATTTTCCTTCAGTCCTGAATAATATCAGTTCAATTAACTTCCAAACCACAGCAGCTCCTTCAGATGGCTTTTGCCAGGAGGTGATTTAGAAACAACTGAGAAATCCAGGCATGTTATTATTATAGCCTTATCCCAATGCAATGAAAATGAACCCAGTCTCTTTCTGGGCAATATGTTACAAGTACTGATTCAGTTCCCAGGGGAGGCCAAACCAAGATTCTCTTGTTTTCAGCCTGAGGAATCCTCGGTATCTTATGCAGAGTACTAAAAAGTCAAGCTAAATAAATCAAAGCACATTCATTTTATTAAGCAAATACATCTGGAGGCATCAGATTAAAGAGGCAGAGAGGATGTGGTTTGGCTTGTACTGTCTTTTCAGTCACTTCCACTGTCTTCACTTTGTGTCAACTTTAAGGAACTACATGCAGCAGACCAGGGGTTAACTTGCAGTTTTCGTCAGGCAATGCCACAGCCAGGGGCCAGGAATATGTGCACAGACTATCAGGAAACTGCAGAATCTTAGATCTAGTCCAATCCCTTTCATTTCTTAAGAGGGAGAAACTGAGGCACAGAGAAGGGAAGAGACCAGTCCTAGATCATGGAGTCAGTAACAAAGGTAGGACCAGAGGCCAAGTCTTCTGACTGCCAGTTACTAATCTATCTGTCCTCCCCCAACCTCAAACAACAAAGATTAGTTCTAAGTGGGCCAAGTGAAAGGCCATACAATCACTCCATTTTGACGAAGTCAAAGGGCAGTTGAAAGTGTGGAATCAAGGAAGACAGAAGGCCATATGACTGCCAGAAAAGACCCTCAAGAGCAGAGGGCTAACAGGAGCAGAATGAGTAAGTAAGGGAGTGGGGCCAGTTATTAACAATGTGGACCTAGCTCTAGTCATAGGGCAAGTCTGGAGTCAATGGAGGAGTTTGTGTTCAAAGTCAGTCTTTTTTTTTTTTCTGGATTCGTGCATAAATTGGATTTAAGTGAGGCAAAGTTGCATGAAATTATTAGCCTCACTCTCTCCTCCAGAGTCATCATAGTCCGGTGGCAGGACAGAATCAAGACAACTGTCCTGGAGAGAACCAGACCTGGAGTTGGGGTCTGGAGGTAAGCTGAGGATAGAATGCCATTTGGTCAGAAGAATAAGATAGTGACTCAAAAACGCTTCAGTGAGAATGGGTTTGGGCCTCATAGCACAGAGCAGTGATCTCTAAATTGGGGGCTGTGATCTGACCCAAAGTGGTGTGAAATGATGTAACCAATGAGAGGGTGGGAAGATGGATTACAAGCCATTCTTCCTGAGACAGTCAATCATGGGGTTTGTTTCTAACACACCCTTAACCCCTAACACTCCCTCAGTCTTCTTTCTTACTGAGATGGGCAAGCTCCCAACTTTTATCCTTCTCAGCTAAACACTAGCCCCTCAGGGCAGACATCCCTGCATGCTGTGCAAGTGCCATCGCCTCTCCCTGCAACTCTTTGCCCTCTCCATCACTCCATCACTACAATAGACCCCCCTTTACCCTTTTATTTTGGGTGGGACAGTGAGTCACAAATGTCGATCAGTTATGGATGGGTTGTGGTCTTCATCAAAGATCTCATTCCGTTATCTTCTTTTGCTCAAGTCCTCCCTTTTCCCCAGTTTCCCTATTACTTTCAACAGTACCACCATCTTTTTAGTCACCAACATTCACAACTTCAGTTCCCTTTTTGACTCCTCCATCACTTTATTCAACAGCTACCAAACTTTAGTGTTTCTACCGCTACATCACCTTTGTCTCATTGGTCTCCTCTCTACCAGTCAGAGCCCAGGTCAGATCCTTGTTACCTTTTGCCAGACTATGGCAGTAGCCTTCAAGCTGTATTCCATGTCTCTCATCTCTTTGCCTACACCAACCCATCTCCAAAGACATCTAGTATACATTTAGTCTAAAGAACCAGTGTGCCCAGGTGACTCTCCTATCACATAAAACTCAGTAAGCTCTCTACGATTGGGGGACTAAATTCTATTTAAGCTCTATCTCATCTTTTTGGTTTCTATTTTGCCTAAGTTTTATAACATACATGAGTAGTAGTACAGGTGTACAATTTATTTTTTTTAAATGCATAGATATTGAATTATGTGCTCAAACTTTTTTTTAATAGGGTACATGATTCAAAAGTTTTGATATTATTGATTTCAAGGAATGAACATGGGAACCAGAAGCCCAAGTTCTGGGTTCCAGTCCGGAGGTTGCCATTTAACAGTGTTACCCTAGGCAAGTCATTTCACCACAACCACAAGATCTCAGTTACTACATCTCTAAAATGTAAGGGTGGGGTTGAACTGGAAGAACATTAAAGTCCATTCTTGCTCTCGGGTTTCCATAATTAGATTCTGTGATTTTGCTTCCTTTTAAAGTCTGGGATTTATAGAGTCCCTGATATAAAGATGAAGAGGCAGGGCTGAATATTTTCCTTAGCCCTGAATAGGTCATTGCTGCCTTCCAAGGACAATAATAACAATGGCTGGGGTTTATACAGGCTTTAAAATTTACAATTTATTTCATAAAATATTTTATTTGATCCTTACAACTCTCAGAGGTGGGTACTATTAATATCCTTGTTTTACAGATGAGGAAACCAAGGCTCAGAGCAGTTAAATGGCTTGCTCATTGTCACTCAGCTATCAAGGTTGGCACTTTTTAAAACTCAAAGACTTAGGAGGAAAATCAGAGACATTATGGCATCTCCCAAAGGTCATACAGCTAATAAGTGTTGGAGGGGAGATTCAGTCCTAGGTAGCTCTTGACTCCAAGCCCAGTGCTGTTTTGTTAGGAGATTTAAAGTCCCTACACAATTCTTGCTATAACCCAAGGCACATTCTAGATGAGCAAGTAGTTATTAAATAAAGATCTTAAAATGCTTTTAAAATAATTAATTCTTTCATTCAGGGATTGATTATCTAGTTTGTAAATTATCCAGGTACTTGAATCCTTCAGTACCTGAGTGTCTATGGTTCTATAATCTCTCTTCAGTACCTGGGTGGAACCGGATGAGAAAGGAAACAAAACCTAACTTTGTCAGTTTTGCTTCTTATTAAGTAACTCAGGGAATAAGTTTGTTGCAGGAGGCTGAAACTTTTAGTTAAAATGAAATATAGAGAGGCAGCATGTTGCCCAGGCGAAAGAGCCATGTAGTAGAAAGATTAATACTAAATTGGGAATGAAATGCTGTGAGCTCTGCCATTTAAGAGTCATGTGACAGTAGGTAAGTCGCATCATCATCATCATCATCATCATCATCATGAAAAATAGCTACAGCATTTGTTCTTTAAGGTTTGCCAAGTATATCTCATTTAAGCCTAAAGAGTCGAGCAGCTAGATGTTATTATTACCTCCACTTTAAAGAAAAGGACATGGAGTCTGAGAAAAGCTGGGTGACTTATTCAGAGTCACACAGCTGAAAAGTATCTGAAGAAAATGTTGAACTCAGTTTTTCCTAAGTACAAGTCCAGCACTCTATCCATTGTGCCAGTTAGCTGTCTCTGAGCCTCTGTTTCTTTATCTGTAAAATTGAGATGGTTAAATGTGTACCATCTTCCCATAGGGTTGCTGTAAGGGAAGTTAACTGTAAGATATAAAGCCTTAGGGGGGCAGAGCCAAGATGGCAGAGTACAAAGACACACATACTATAGTTCTCCCATAGCCCATAAAATACCGCTAAAAATGACAGAGCAGCAACAAATTCCTGAGCAGCAGAAGCCACAGAACTACAGAGTGAAAGAGATTTCCAGCCAAAGCTAACCTAGAAGGCTGACAGGAAAGGTCTATCCCACTGGATGCTGAGCAGAGAGGAACCCAGCCCTGGTCATGAGGCACTGGGAGAAATAGGACCAGAACAGGCCTCCAGGGCAGAATCCCCAGCAGGAAAAGTCTCAGATTCCTCAACCACAAGCACAAAAGAAAGCTTCAAAGGTCTGTGAGAGGGCTTTCCCAGCTGGGAGAGAGGGGAGCAGGGTCCCCCCCCCCACCGTAGGCTTGAGGCAGCAGTGGTGGAGCCCGGGGACAGTTTCCATTGTGGGAGTGGTTCAGCTTAAAGCCCTTGGAGGAATTGAGCAGCTGATCTGAATATCAGCCCTGAGCATGGTCTGGGGTGAGGAGGAGCACTAGGACCCTCCTCTTGACAAAGGATTCAGAAGTCAAGTAACTGACTGAGAAAATGCCCAAAAAAGGGGAAAAAAATAACACCATAGAAGGTTACTTTCTTGGTGAACAGGTATTTCCTTCTATCCTTTCAGATGAGGAAGAACAATGCATACTGTTGGAGGAACTCAAGGCTTCTGCAGCCAGTACCTCCAAAATGAATATGAAATGGACTCAGGCCATGGAAGAGTTTGAAAAGTGAGTCAACAGCTTGCTAAAGAAGACCCAAAAAATGCTGAAGAAAATGATACCTTTAAAAATAGGCTAACTCAGTTGGAAAAAGAAGTCCAAAAATCCAATGAGGAAAAGAAGGTTTTAAAAAGCAGAATCAGCCAAATAGAAAAGGAGGTTCAAAAGCTCACTGAAAAAAATAGTTCTTTAAAAATGAGAGTGGAGCTGAAGTAAGCTAATGACTATATGATGAACCAAGAAATTATAAAACAAAACCAAAAGAATGAAAAAATAGAAGATAATGTGAAATATCTCATTAGAAAAACAACTGACCTGGAAAATAGATCCAGGAGAAACAATTTAAAAATTATGGGACTACCTGAAAGCCATGATCAAAAAGACAGCCTAGACATTATCTTTCATGAAATTATCAAACAAAACTGTCCTGATATTCTAGGCAAAATAAATATCAAAATAATCCACTGATTACCTCCTGAAAGAAACCAAAAAGAGAAACTCCTAGGGATATTGTGGCCAAATATCAGAGTTCCCAGGTCAAGGAGAAAATATTGCAAGCAGCTAGAAAGGAACAATTAAAGCACTGTGGAAATACAATCAGGATAACACAGGATCTGGCAGCTTCTACATTAAGGGATCAAAGGGCTTGGAATAGGATATTCCGGAAGTCAAAGGAACTAGGATTAAAACCAAGAATCACCTACCCAGCAAAACTGAGTATAATACTTCAAGGGAAAAAATGGTCATTCAATGATATAGAGGACTTTCAAGTATTCTTGACAAAAAGACCAGAACTGAAGAGAAAATTTGACTTTCAGACACAAGAATCAAGAGAAGCATGAAAAGAAATCATAAAGGACTTTCTAAAGTTGAACTGTTTACATTCCTACATGGAAAGATAATATTTGTAACTCGAGACTTTTCTCAGTATTTGGATAGGTGGAGGGATTACACACACAAAACACACACACACACACAGAGCACAGGTTGAGTTAAGTCAGAAGGGATGATATCTATAAAAAAGTAAAATTAAGGGATAAGAGAGGAATATATTGGGAGGAGAAAGGGAGAAATGGAATGGGGCAAATTATTACTCATAAAAGAGATAAGAAAAATCTTTTTCAATGGAGGAGAAAAGGGAGGAAGTGAGGGAGAAAAATGCAGCTTACTCTCTTCACATATGGCTTAAGGAGGGAATAACATGCTCACTAAATTTGGTATGAAAATCTATCTTACACTACAGAAAAGTAAGGAAGAAGGGGACAAGTGGCAGGGGGGGATGATAGAAGGGAGGGCAAATGGGGGAAGGGAGTACCTAGAAGTAAACACTTTGGGGAAGGGACGAGGTCAAAAGAGAGAACAGAATAAAGGAGGAACAGGGTAGGATGGAGGGAAATATAGTTGGTCTTACACAACATGACTATTATGGAAGTCTTTTGCAAAACAACACATATATAGCCTGTATTGAATTGCTTGCCTTCTCGGTGGAGATGGGTGGGGAGGGAGGAAAGGAGAGAAGTTGGAATTCCAAGTATTAGAAACAAATGTTGATAATTGTTATTGCATATAACTGGGAGATAAGAAATACAACTAATGGGATATAGAAATTTATCTTGCCCTACAAGAAAAGAGAGAAGATGGGAATAAGGAAAGGGTGGGGTGTGATAAAAGGGAGGGTACATTGAGGAAAAGGGTAATCAGAATGCAAGGTGTTATAGGATCAGGGAAGGGAGAGATGGAGAGAAAAATTGGAACTCAAAATTTTGTAGAAATGAATGTTGTCACCTAAAAATAAATAAATAATTTTTAAAAAAGATATAAAGCCTTAGCTAAATAGGAATTATTACTGTTTATGAATCTTAGTTATCCAATGGACCCTTGCTGCACTGAAAGATGACATAGGAACTATGATGGATTCTACTACCCCCTCTCTGATGTAAGCTTTGGAATTGCTTTAGCTTTTCCTTGATGAATCGAGGATTTAGTGAAAAGGTCACTGGACTTTCTCCACCAAGATTGCTTCAGTGCCTCATCATCTTATTATGGAGGTGGCCCTGATTCTCTCAAAGTTATATCAAGAGAGTGAAAGATCAGGCAGATTCTACCACACTGGTCCCAATGACGGACTGAATCTTCTATCTGAGGACCAAAGGAGGGCTGTGGAAAATGTTGGAAAATGTGGCTCAAGTTTGAGAAATGAAAGAGGCAAAAGGCTTATACTCAGAAGCCTCACACCTATATATCACAAATATTTTCTTTCAGAAGAGAGTTGGACAGTGTTGGATTTGGTAAGCACTGAATATCATGAAAAAAATAAATAAATTCAGTATATCTTAGTAGACATATTTCTAATATGGAAGTCTTATCAATCAGCTGTCTGTGCGCAAAGCACTGACTAGTTAAAACAAAGATAAAATTTAATACCAAATCAGAAGAAAGGTTCTATTAAAAGATAGTGTGAAAAAAATTTAAGTTTCAACCTGTCCTATTCAAATGAGCCCCAATGAAAAAAAATGGAGAAACAGAAGAAAGATATTGACCTTGATTATCACCATTACCTAAAAAAAGTTTAATTGCTATTAAATAGTCTACACATCAAAGGTGTCAAAAGAAATCAGAAAATGACTTACTCAGCAAATATTTGTTTTTCTTACCAGGCAATAAGGGATGACAGCCAAGGGCAGCACTAGTTTGACATAAAAATTCATCTGTAAAACATTATGGAGGAGGATAATCCTTGATTAAGGATGGTGTCACATCATAAAATAGCAAAAAGAAATGGAAATCAAAAGCAAGTCTATGGAAATCTTGGCACAAGACCCAGCTATTCAATATTGTCCCAAGAGTGTTCAATCATGAATGAAATGAAACTGGCAAGAAGAAAACAAAGAGACATAAAATAGAAAAAAAATTATCAGTATTCCTCCTACAATGACATATTTACTATCAATGACAGAAGAATCAGCATCTAACACCAGGTGATTTAATCCCAGATCTCCCAATTTCAAGTCCAGTGTGTCATGCTGTATAGAAGGTACTAACTGTAGGTGACTTTAACATTCCTCTTTTAGAGTTTGATAAGTGCTACATAGAGATAAACAAGATAGAAATTATATGAACAGATTATCTGAAAAACTGGATTTGATAGCTGAATGGAGATACAGGTTTTTACAAAAAATATTTACATACCAGAGCTTAAAAAAAGTCATAAACAAATAGGAAAGGGCAGGAATCTTGAACACAACATTTTCAGTTCATATCACATTAATAATTACAATCATTAAAGGAAAGATGAACAATAGAGTATGACTGAAACAATGCCAAATAGTCAGAGTTAAAGACAAAATCATAAGAATAATTTTTAAAAATATCTGGAGAGAATTCTGCTAGGAGTGACAAAATATTCAAAGTTCTGGTATGCCAGTAAAGAAATACAAAATGAAAAATGTGCAACTGAATATATATAACTAAAACCAATGTAGCTGGAATAAGAAAAAAAGATGCAGACTAGAAAAAAATTTAATTTAAATATCTCTGATAGGAGTCTAATATTAAGCCTCTATAGGGAACTAGAACAAAATTATAGTATTAATATTGAATAGAATTAGATATATTTAATAAAATTAGAATATTAAATGTAGCATTTAATAGAATTAGATGAAGGAGAACATAGTATCAAAGGATATGAACAATAATTTTCAAAACAATTTTTCAAATGCAAACTATCAAACAAACATTTGGAAAATATTCAAAATTTCTAGTAATCAGAGAAATGTAAATTCAAATATGAAGTACAGTCTCAGACCAAAATTGGCAAAGTTTGCTTCCAATGTTTCACTGATACAAACAACAGTATTACTTTGAATATTTTTTAAACACGAGATTTTTTTTAATACTTTGATAATGTTATTATATGCTCAATGATTGTAAAATGGTTGAACATCAAATTGTGGTTGTTGAAAATAGTGGAATATTATTGCGTGATAAAGAATAATAACTATTAGAATTTAAAGAAATTCTATAAACAGAAAGAAACAGCATCATGAGAGAAGTCCCTGTTTTCCACTATTCAACATCATTGCACATTCATTCTTCACTGGCTCTATTTTCTGACGAAGAGACACTTCTTGCCAAGGTCTCTAATTTGTTTGTGCCTTTACTCCCATCCCTGAATCCCAGAATTTCCCAAGACTAGTATGAAGACATGCAGAAAATACAGAGCATACATGTGATAATTACAATTACATAAATAACCAAAAAGAAATACACGGTACAAAACTCATACTGATTTATAGATGACAAACAGTAAAATACTGAAGCCTAAAGGTATGTTAGCATGAGTTCCAATTCTTCTTTTATTTAGCTGTTTTTAAGAGTTTGTACTTTGCTGGGTGATTAACTTTGAGTTTGGGTGAGTTTACATATTATGCAAAAAAACACCCACATTTATAAATGAAAAAAGGCTGGCAAAGGACTAGTTCTAGTGAAAAGAAGAAGAGTGTATTCTTTTATGACAAGTACTTTTACAGACAACAGTACAGAATAAATCAATTTTAACAACTCTAACACTGAGATGAAGTAGACTGAATTTCCTTCTAAAAAGAAAACAAAAGTTTTTAAATGGACTAAAATGACTCCAACAATGTTTACTGAAAAGAAGTGCATTTTAATGCCATCAGATGTACATGAACTTAAGATGGAAAAGCAGCAAAGTACAGCAAAATGGGTAATGGATTTGTCGATAGAGGAAGACCTTGATTCAAATGCCACTTCTGAAACTAACTAGCTATATGACTTTGGGTAAGTCATTCAATCTCTATATGCCTTCAGCCTTCTGCTTGTAAAATGATGCAATTAGACTAGATGGCCTCTCTGAGATCCCTTTTCAAGGTCCACAGCTTTCATCCTATGAGGCTATGACTCAAATTTTCATTATGCAACAATAAAAAATGCATAACTAAAACTAATGCAGCTGGAAAAATAAAAAAAAAAGATACAGACTAGAAAATGCTGGCTTGAACATCCCTGATGAAAGTCTAGTTTAGGCATCACAGCCATATTTGGGTGGGACTATTAGTTTAATTATTACTTCAAATAGTTATATCGTATTGGGATTAACTGAATTTGGGGGATTTTCTGAATTCATTTGATTTTGAGGATGTTTTCTTGGGGAGCTTGCTGATGACTTGTTCAATCTCCTTTTCCAAGATAAGGAATTGACACAAATTTCTAATTGATATTGAATAGAATTAAATGTATTTAATAAAATATATTGACTAGAATTAGTTGAATGAGAACATATTGGCAAAGGATATGAAGAATAATTTTCAGAATAATTTTTTCAACAGTGTTTAAGAGAACTGTAAATTATCAAACATTCATTTGGAAAAAGATATTCACCAATTGCTATTAATCAGAGAAATATAAATTCAAACAAGAGGTAAAGCTTCAGACTAAAATTGGCAAAGTTTGTTTCCAATTTCTTACTATACCAAATTGTATTACTTTGAATTTTTTTTACCCTTCTTGGACAATTCTTGGGAAATCTGGAGTCACAGTGATATCTAATATATGAATTCAAATTGGAAAGTATTAAGATGTATAAATCAGGAAATTGTGTCATACATAAAGGTCCTATTGACAATGAAAGATTATCAATATTATTCCATCAAGTCTCCACTGGTTCCAAATCTAGCATTTGCTCTCATCACACTACACACCAAAAAAGAATTTCCTGTATATTTTGGAAGCTCCAGTAGTTGACAACATGGAAGGTATTCTTTCATGCATTTCACCTTAAAACTTCCCATCTTCAGTTTGCATAAAATGGAAGTGGCAGACTAGCTAATGACCAAGGTTCTTTCCATTCCAACATTCTACGATGAGGTAGGGGAGGGAGTGACGTGCTCTTCCAACAGACGTTCTGGATAGGGGATAGTGCAATGGATGTTCCAATCAAAATCTATGGTTTTGATTTTATTGGCATGAAATACTACATTTTTATAAAATAAACTGATTTACAAAAAGAATAGAATATTCACAATAGTGGGAGAGTTAAAGATTGTACTAACAACATAATAAATCAAACAAAAAGATAATTAAGTAGATAATATACATTTCTCAACCATAATTCAAATATTCACATTGATTAAATTTCCAAGAACACTAAGAAATAAGGGGTTTTACTACGTGACTTCTAAAGTCCCTTCTGAGTTTGCTTTAAATAATTCTACAATCCTATGAAATTACAGATACATTTAAAAAGACAAAAAATGTAAATACAATGGTTATAGATCTTAAGACTATGGGCATATAGCTTTATACAGATCTATATGCATATACTAAAAGAACTAGTTGATCAACATCTGGGTTAAAGAAGAAATTATGAAGACAAGTTTATATTCACAATACTAAAAACATAAATTCAATATATTAAAAATGCATGGGCTGCAGTCAAAACAGTACTCAGAGACAAATTCATATCGGTGAATGTTTATATAAATTTTTCCAGGAACTGAAGTCAAGATCCCTGTTTTCAACCTCCATTCTTATCCCACCCTCTCTTAAAACAAAATCAGGACATCCTTCTCTCTCCTCTCTCTCTCTCTCTCTCTCTCTCTCTCTCTCTCTCTCTCTCTGTCTGTCTCTCTCATTTTTAATTTCTCCCTATCTCCTAGCCTCATCTCTGTTACCTACAAATATGATCAGGATACCACCACCTTAAGAAACCACCACTTGACTCTGCCATCCCCTCAGGTTATCATCTTTTATCTCTCCTAGCTTTCATAGTGAAATACCTAGAGAAAGACTTTTATGTTTGTTAGACTGAGGGCAACTGAGTCAAGAGCCATAAGTTATTTTTGAGAATGAAGGGCCCTCACACATCAAATGTAACACCTGGGGACCCTGGGGTAGGAATGGGGAATGTACTGGAAGGTTAGACAGAGTTGTTCATCTCAGTTGGTAGTGAGCTGGTAGCTCAAGGTTGGGGATGCAGGGCGTTTGGCCAGATGTAACAGGCTCCTGAGACTTGTGAAGGTCCGGATACACATGGAAGTGAACTGGCACAGCTCACGTTTTTATCACCACCTTCTGGTTCACCCCAACACAGCACCCTAAAGTACCTGCATCCACTGCCCTCTGGTACAAGCAGCACTCACTATCCACATGGGATTTCAAGTGCCTCATGTTGCAGCCATAATACCTATAAAAAAGACTGTCACTTTACATTGGTGTGGTCAGAACAATATGTACTCTGGAATCAGAAGGTCTGATGCTTACTCTGTGTGTCACTTTGGGCAAGTCATTTAACCTCCATGAGTCTTGGTTTTCTTATTTGTAAAAGGTTGGGGGAGGGGGTGAGAAGATGACCACTGAGGTCCCTTCCAGGTATAGATCTAGGATCCTATGCACTATAATTAAAAAAAGGAAAAAAATTGACTAATAGGATAGATTTCCAATTTAAAGAGCAAGGTTGAGCCAAATAATAAAGGTGGAAAATGCCACACTTGCTAACTTATAAATATAATTTAAAACCAATCAAAATAGCAATAATCTATTATTTAATAGAATTGGATTAAATAAAGATAAAATGTATCTAGAGGAGAAAATGCATAAGAATGTTAAAGGGAATTAAAAAAAGGAGTAAAAAAAGAGGAAAAGAGACTTGAATCAAATGATCTAAATTTATGCTATTAAAAAGGAAATATAAAAATTATCTCATGCTAGATTTTTAAAAATAGAAAAAAAAAAGAGCTTAATGGGGCACAGTAGACCAGTATTTTTTTTTAACTTAAAGTCACAAAACAATAAACAAGATATTCATTTGACTATCAGTAATCATAACAAATGAGATTATAGCAATCTATCATGCTATATATCAAAACATAATCCAGGTGGATTGATACAAAATAATTATATAATTTTTTTAAAATTAAATATTTAAAACACAAAGTAAAATTACATCTTTTGCAGTTAAATAGAATAGGAAAATTGTATTTAAAATTAGAAGAAATTATAGAAAACAAAATAGATGCATTTGATAATATTAAAATATATGGTTTTACAAGGTTTTGAATAGCAAAAAGCAAAGAAATAGATTGGGGGAAAGTCTGTACCATAAATATTTCTGAGAAAAATCTGATGGTCAAAATATACAAGAAACTGACAAAAATTATGACTAAGATCCTTTCTTCCAATAATAGGTAGTCAAAAGGAGTTCTCAAAAAAATACAAATTGTCAATAACCCTTTAAAAAATTACTCAAACGTTCTAATAATCAGAGGAAAGTTAATAAAAACAACTTTGACAAATCATCTTACATGCTTTGTCAAAAATAGTTTAAAGTGACAAAATTTCATACCAGCAAGGTAGAATGGGGGAGGAATAAGGGGTAAAATAAGGGGAGCAGACACTCTATTAAACTGTTGGTGGAGCTGTGGTTCAGCAGTTTTGTTGAAATTACCACAGTATTATACAAGAAGAGCAGTCAAACCTTTGAAACCTTTGTATCAATGAGCTCACCTCTAGGGTTTCACCCTAAGGCAAAACTTAACCTGGGGTCCACGAACATTTTTTTTTAAAGAAAAATTTGATAACTATTTCAATGTCATTGGTTTCCTTTGTCATATAATTTTACACATTTAAAAACATTCTGAGAAGGGGTCCCATAAGCTTCACCACAAAATCAAAGGGTTCTATGAGAGAAAAAAGACTATTACTGAGTGGGGAGAAAACTCTCTGTATATAAATATTTTTGATATATTTATTTGTAATAGAAATAAGTCTACATTTACATACATACGCTCATACACACACATATACATATGTATATATGTATGTGTATACACACACACACATACATACATACATACATTCATGACTGGGAAATGGAAAAACAAGTTGCAGCATTAGACCATAATTAGATATGGCAACTACTAAGAAGACAAATGAAGAGAAGTAGCATGGAATTTTGGGAAGAACATTGGACTGAAAGATCTGATTTCAAGTCTCATCTCTGCCACTTGATGGTCACATGTCCCTGGACAAATGACTTCCCCTCTCAGCCCCCAAGGCAGCCCTTTAAGACAGAGAGTTACAGAGCAAGGGTTGATTTGCATTTCTAAGGAAGCCTGGTCCTAGGCAGCTCCCCTTACCAGTGAAAACATAGGTCTGCAAAATGAACCAAAGCAAAGAAAAATACTTCAACTGAGCCCTCATAGCCACTCAGTAAAAGTTTTGTTCATCTTTTTAATTCCACCATGCAGACAGCAGCCATTCCAAATCATCTGCTCTCCCCTCCAGCCTCTACCCCTACCCCTTCTTTCTCTTTCAGCAGATTACTTCACCTCCTGCCTTACTGAGGAGACTGAGAGCATCTGTCATCAACTCCCTTATCCACCACCTTCTATACCTCTAAACATCTCTCTGTCTCTGCCGTCCTTTCCTTTGTTCCAACATCAGAGGATGAGGTAACTCTTCTTCTTGCCAAGGCTGGTTTCCATCCTCTCCCATCTCCTTTAGAAGCTTGCCCCATTAATCACCCACTTCGCCCCCTCCAAAAAAAAAACTCACTTTTTCTTATCTAGTGGCTATAAACACATTTCAGGTTTCCCCTGACACCGCCATCCTCTCTAATAATCATCCTTCAGTCTTTGCTCCCCTTCTTCTGTTTCCTGCTAATCTCACAAAATAGAGAAGTTCCCTCCACACTTTCAGCCTCCATTTCTTCATCACCTGTTCCGTCTTTAATTCATTGTCACCTTGACTCTGATACTATAACTCTACTGAATCATCTCTCAAAAGGTTAGCAATGACTCTCTAAATTGTTAGCCCAAAGACCTTTTCTCAGTTTTCCATTTTCCTTCATGGTTCTGCAGGATTCAACACTATTGGTTGTTTTTTCTCTTTCCTTCCTTAGTTCTCTCCTTATCTGCCTTTCTGATTAAACCAGCTTATTAGTTTCTGATGGTTGATATATACCCTCTAAGTGTTAAGTGTTGCTATCACTCAAATATCGTGCTGGAATCTCTTCTCCCTCTAGTCTGAGCTGGTGATTGTATGTGCTCATTCTCTGTCTTAAAATGACTTTTCAATCTATATACCCAGCTCTAGTCCATCCATGAACATTAGTTACACATCTCCAACTATTTCCCTACCTGATATCCTATTAGCATCTCAAATTCAACATGTTCCAAACTAGCTTTCCCTCCTAAGCTTGCTCATTCTCTCAAATTCCCTAGTTTTTATGGATGGTACTTATCTTCCCAATTACTCAAGGTTCAATACCTCAGAATTATTTTTCATTCTTTTTCCTAGTTACCAAGTCCTATTCGTTCTTCTTCTGCAACATCTCTTATATCCATCTTGCCAACTCATACAATCTACATCTTAGTTCAGGACCTCATTGACTTTCACCTGAAATACTCAGGTAGCTTTCTAGTTGGTCTTCTTGCCTCCAGTCTCTCCAAGAACTCTCCAATCTATTCTTCACACAACTTTCAAAATAATCTTCCCAAGGGACAATTTGAACAATGCTATTCCCTAGCTCAAGAACTTTCAGGGTTTCCCTTAAAGTCCCCCACAAAGTACTTCCACTCTATAGTTCCAGCCTTCTCTTTATTTCTCCCCCACCACTCATTTCATGATTCCCTTTCACTCACACCATGGGCAAGCCAAAGTAGACTATTAAATGTTCTCAAACTCAACATCCCATCTCCTTCCTCCAAACATTCATGCACTTCGTTGCCCAGACCTGGAACACACTCCCTCTCTCCTTTGCCTTTTATAATATTCTTCCTTTAAGGTTCTTCTCAGACGACTACATCTCTGGGCTTACTTTCCTAACTTTACCCAGCTTAAAGTATCTTTTTCCTCCTCAAATTGTTCTGGGCTTTCTCTGGATTTCTTCTTTCCCAGGTATTAGACTTGTCCAGGTACACACTGTACCCCACCTTTCCCAACGAGAATGCAACAAGTTCCCTGTGGGGGAAAACTGTGTAAATTTTTTTGTTTGTATCTTTTGCATGTTTACATGTTTTGCATCTCCTGTGTGTCTAGCATGAAGGTATTTAATGAATGAAAAAGTTTAACAAATTGTAAATAATTTTGAATTTATATTTTTATTTATGAGCTTAAATTTTCTTTGTACATATGTATGAGATTTTCTTAATGACTTATAAGATTCCGAATATTTTTGTTGTTGAGTTGAGTCCAAGTCTTTGTGATTCTATTTGGGGAGGGATGGTTTGGTTTTTTGGGTTGTTTTTTTTTTTTTGGCAAAGTCACTGGAGTGGTTTGGCATTTTCTTCTCTAGCTCATTTTATAGATGAGAAAACTGAGACAAACAGGGTTTAGTGATTTGACCAGGATTACACAGTGAGTAAGTATATGAAGCAGGATTTGAACTCATATCTTCCTGACTCCAGTCCCAGTGAACAAATGATTTCCTACTGAAGTATCAACCTCAGAAGGAAGTTTATTTTGTTGGCAATAGGTCATATTTCCCCTCTCTATCAAAATTATTGTTTTGTGTTGACTGATCTATATTGTTGACATACACACACAGATACACAAACGTACATGCATGCACACACACACATGCACACAGATGGTAGAATTTAAGCTCTTTGAGGAGAGGAATTTTTTCATTTTTTTCTCATTGTATTCCCAGCCCTTTGCCCTTTGCCTGGCATAGTAGGTGCTTTATATGTGCTTGCTGAACTGAACTAGAATATTCAATGCCAAAAGGGACACTATACAGAAAAGTTGACAATCTTTTCATGGTTTTTTTCCTAAAACCCCAAATCTGAAGCTGCGATTCATCTCGAGTTCTCATTAACACCAAAAATAGTTCACTGCTCAACTTCAAAAGATCCAGGATTCTGACTGTGTCAATCCTCCTTCCATCCACACTGTGGTTCAAAATCCTCCCCACCTTGGTATGGCTGCAGCCAAAACAATTCCTATATTTGGCCAAGCCCTTAAGCAAGGCTAGTCCCAGCTATGATACACACAGCAGTCCATCACTGGACCCAAACCTGAAGCTTCCCAGCTTTTGGGGACAAGGCATAGCTTGACCTTTCACAATCCCCTGCACCATAACAGACGTTGCAGGAAAGGCTCCATTGGAAGACACATTATCTCAATCATATAAGATCATTGTCTGGGAGATTTTTATTCAGTGAAATTTCACTAAATGTGACTAGATGACTTCTAAGGTCCCTTTCTACTTTAAAACTCTGAACTCACAGGGGGCAGAACCAAGATGGCGGAATAACAGCATGGACTTTCTGGAGTGCTGCCCCCCAACCCAGTCAAATACCTGTAAAAAATGGCTTTAAACAAATTCTGGAGCTGCAGAACCCACAGAAAGACAGAGTTAAACAAATCTCCAGTCCAAGACAGCCTGGAAGATTGCCAGGAAGTATCTATCATGCCATGCAGAGGACAGGGCACAGACAGGACCTGAGCAGGCCTTGGGGAGACTGAATCTCTCATACCTGTAGCAGTTTCCAGACTTCAGGACCCCAAAAGGCCAAGGACAAATTGGAAAGTCAGTGCAAAAAGCATGTGGGAACAGTGTGGGAGAGTGAAGTTGTCTGACTCCAGCCCAAGGGTGGCAGAGGGGAAAGGGGGCAGAGGAACATGCAACAGCCACAGCAGCAGTAAGGGAAGACTGCTTTTGGAGCTCTAGGCCCACAGATTAGGGGAGAATCAAAAGGCTGACAGTACACCCCCTTTCCCCCCAATCCCACTGGAAGCAGAGATGTACCTTGACAAAGAGTTCAAAAGTCAAGTAAATGACTGGGGAAATGAGCAAAAGCTGAAAGAAGAATCAGACTATAGAATCTTACTTTGGTGACAAGGAAGACCAAAACATGCAAACAGAAGACAACAAAGTCAAAGTTCCTCCATCCAAAGCCTCCAAGAAAAATATGAAATAGTCTCAGGTCATGGAAGAGCTCAAAAGGGATTTTGAAAAAATAAGTAAGAGAAGTAGAGCAAAAATTGGGAAGAGAAATGAGAGTGATGCAAGAAAATTATGAAAATGAGTCAACTGCTTGCTAAAGAAGACTCAAAAAAAGTTGAAGAAAATAATACTGTAAAAAATAGACTAACTCAAATGACAAAAGAGATCCAAAAAACCAATGAAGAGAAGAATGCCCTAAAAAGCAGAATTGACCAGATGGAAAAGGAGGTCCAAAAGCTCACTGAAGAAAATAATTCCTTAAAAATTAGAATGGAGCAGATGGAAGTCAATGATTTTATGAAAAATAAAAAAAATTATAAAACAAAACCAAAGGAATGAAAAAATAGCAGACAATGTAAAATATCTCATTGGAAAAACAACTGATCTGGAAAATAGATCCAGGAGAGACAGTTTAAAAATTATGGGACTACCTGAAAGTCATGATCAAAAAAAGAGCCTAGACTTCATCTTCCAAGAAATTATCAAGGAAAATTGCCCTGATATTGTAGACCCAGAGGGGAAAATAAATATTGAAAGAATCCACCAATAGCCTCCTGAAAGAGATCCAAAAAGGAAAACTGCTACGCATATTGTAACCAAATTTCAGAGCTCCCCAGCCAAGGAGAAAATACTGCAAGCAGCTAGAGAGAAACAATTCGAGTACTGTGGAAATACAATCAAGATAACACAAGATCTAACAGCTTCTACATTAAGGGATCACAGGGTTTGGAATATGACATTCCAGAGGCCAAAGGATTATCACCTACCCAGCAAAACTGAGTATAATACTTCAGGGGAAAAAATGATCATTCAATGAAATAGAGGACTTCCAAGCTTTCTTGATGAAATGACCAGAGTTGAATAGAAAATTTGAGTTTCAAATACAGGGATCAAGAGAAGCATGAAAAAGTAAACAGGAGAGGGAAATCATAAAGAACTTACTAAAGTTGAACTGCTTACATTCCTACATGGAAAAATACTATTTATAATTCTTGAGAATTTTTTCAGTACTAGGGTAGTTGGAGGGATTATATACATATACACAGAAGGAACAAGGTGAGTTGAATAGGAAGGGATGGTATCTAAAAAATATAATTAAGGGGTGAGAGAGGAATATATTGGGAGGAGAAAGGGAAAAATAGAATAGGGCAAATTATCTCTCACAGAAAAGAGGCAATAAAAAGCTTTTTCAATGGAAGGGAAGAGAGGGGAGGTGAGAGGGAAAAAGTGAACTTTACTCTCATCACATTTGTCATAAGGAGGGAATAATATGCATATTCAATTTGTTGTGAAAATTAACTTACAGGAAAGTAGGGGAGAAGGGGATAAGCGGATGTACAGGGGATGATAGAAAGGAGGACAAATGAGAGGAAGACATAATTAGAAGTAAATACTTTTGAGGAAGGATAGGGTCAAAAGAGAGAATAGAATAAATGGGGGCAGGATAGGATGGAATGAAATATAGCTAGTCTTTCACAACATGACTTTTATGGAAGTCTTTTGCATAGCTACACATGTATAATATATATTGAATTGCTTGCCTTCTCAATGGGGATAGGGAGGGAGGGAGGAAGGGAGAGAAGTTGGAACTCAAAGTTTTAAAAAGGTACATGCAACTGGGAAATAAGATATACACACAATAGGATATAGAAATCTATGTTGCCCTCCAAAAAATAGAAGAGATGGGGATAAGAGAAGGGAGGGATGTGATAGAAAGGAGGGCAGATTGGGGAGAAGGGGTAATCAGAATGCATGCTATCTTTCAGTGGGTGGAGGCAAGAGATGGGGAGAAAATTTGGAACTCAAAATCTTGCGGAAATGAATGTTGAAAACTAAAAATAAATAAATTAGAAAAGAAAAACTATGAGCCCACAACTTGACCTACAGAATATCTGAGACTATATATTAATGAGTTCTGTAATACAGAAATGCAAGGTCACAAATGTTCATTGAACATCTAGTCCAGGAATTACATTGTTCTAGATACTACTGATACCGGCATAAATAAAAAAATGTCTTCCTTCAACCAATCAAGAAATGTTTAGTAAACATTGACAGCACACCAGGTACTGTACTAAACACCAGGGAGACAAAGAAAAGAGTGAAAGAATTCCTGCCCTATAATCAAATTGAGCATGACCTCCAACTCCATGAGTGAAATGACTATACCACAGAATGTGGAAGGACCATGGGCATTCACATGGAGGAAGGATCCCTGCCCAGCAGAGCAAAAAAGACAGGATAGGTGCTAGCCTTTGAGCTGGATCTTGGATATTACTTCCTTATGAGGTTGTCCCTCCACCCCTACAAATAATGGCACTAAAAACATGGAGGATTATAATATCTCTATTGCCACTGTCTAAAACTTGCAATTTTTAATACTGTTCACCATTGAATTCTGAAAGATCCTCTAGGGAATTTGTCCATATGTAGTTCTATGCATGCTGTCTTCCCCATTAGATTGTCAGCTCCCCAAGGGCAGGGACTATCTTTTCCCTTTCTGCTTACCCCCAGAGCATAGCACCTAGTGGGTCCTTTTTGCTGTAGCAGTTGTTCACTTGTTTCAGTCATGTCTGTGACCTCATTTGAGAATTCCTTGGTAAAGATACCAGAAAAAGTTTGCCATTTCCTTCTCCAGTTCAATTGACAGATAAGAGAACTGAGGCAAACAAGGTTAAGTGACTTGCCCAAGCTCACACAGCTAGCAATTATCAGAGGCCAGACTTGAACTCACATCTTCCTGACTCCAGGACCTGTATTCTGTGTATTGCATTACCTAGCTGCCAATATGCACTTAATAAACGTTTTGATCATTGGTATCACTGAATTGAAGAGTATGTACAATTTAATAATTTTTGGGACATAGGTCCAAATTATTTTCCAGAATCACCAGACTAGTTCACAGTTCCACCAACAGCACATTACTGTATCTATTTTTCCATAGTCCCTCCAGTATTTCTTATTTTCCATTTTTATCAGTTGCCAATCTGATAGATGTGAGGTAGAACCTTGGAAATGATTTAATTTACATTTTTCTTATTAATGATAGAACATGTTTTTCATATTGCAATTGATATCTTGGATTTCTTATGAAAAGTGCCTGTTTATATTTATCCTTTGACCATTTATCAATTGGGAAATGGCTTTTACTTTTAATCAGTTCCCATATATCTTATACATTAGACCAGAAAAACTTGGAGCAAAGATTTTACCCCCATTTATCCACTTCTCTCCTAATTTCAGTTGCATTGGTTTTATTTGTATAAAAACTTTTTTAATGTTATATAATCAAAATTGATCATTATACCCTTTATCTCTTGATTAGTCACAAACTCTTCCCCTTTCCATGGATCTAACAGAAAATTTTCTCTATGCTTCTCTAATTTGTTTATGATGTTACCTTTGTGTCTGATTCACGTACTTGGTAAAAACTTATCTTGGCATATGTGTGTGAGATGTTGGCCTACACCTAGTTTCTGCTAGGCTGTTTTCCAGATTTCAGGATAGTTTGGGGGGAATATTGAGTTCTTTCCCCCAAAGCTGGCAACTTCAGATTCATTAGTCACAAGGTTAGTACACACATTTGCTTCTGTTTATTGTATATCTAATCTGTTCCACTGACCAACCTCTCCGTTGCTTAACCAATATTAAATTGGTTCAAGAATTCCTACTTTGCAGTATAGTTTGAGATATAGTACTCTTGCAAGGTCTCCTTTTTCACATTTTCTCATTATTTCCTTACTCTGGATGAATTTACTGTTACATCTTTAGCTCCATAAAATAAACCTTTGGTAGTTTGATTTGAATGTCACCAATTAATTTTTATTTCCTTATTTTCATAGATACTGTTGCTAGTTTACACCTGTGCCCTCCACCTGTGGACACCTGACAAGACTTCTTCAATATCCAGAGAGACTTTCCAGGACAACCAAGTCAGAGATTCTCCAGTGAGGTCACTCCTAAACTACCCCACCCCGACTCATCTCGATTCTTGTTCCTTTTTCAGTTGGAGGAGAAGTGAAGCTGCTGACCTCGTACAGCCCTCCCTCATTCAAAGTCAAGTACAAGTCATATCATCATATCTCTGATGGCATGGTCTTCTTTGGCAACGAAGGATGAACACAACAACAACCTTGCTGAGCCTTACTCAATTTAGGACCTGGAGGTCTGGATTCCTTCCCTTTCCAATCAGAAGACTTTGGATTTTGCCTTCTGTTTCCACTGTCTATCTGATTACTAAAGGGCAACCAGAAAGCAAAGTCAAGGTAGTGGCCTCCTGGGAGACTGTCCAAAGGTTTCAGAATTAATAGCATGGAGTCTGATTTCAAAATAGCACAGATTACATCCTGGAACCCATTATGGCCTGATTCGTTAGGCAAGAGGAGGAAATGTGGTCTCTAGCAAAAGAAAAGACATCCTGGAATCCATTACAGATACAGATAGAAGACAAGAGCAGGAGACAGATAAACAGAGAGGGACAGAGGAACATAGAGACAAAGAGAGAGAAAGGGAGAGAGAGGGAGGGAAGAATGAAAGGAGGAAGAGAGAGAAAAAGAAAGAGGGAGAGAGAGAGAAAGAGATGATAGGATCAGAATGCTTAATAAACGATGTGTTGGCATCTCCCTTCCACCAGGATGCTGGATTAACAACAGATGTACTACACTAATGTCCATTTGTATGCTAATTTAAAACAACTGCATTGCCTGGTAGACAGGAATTCTATAAATGCAGCCCCCACCCCACTCTCCCAAAATGACAAAGGCAGCAGGCAGAAGGCTATGGAGGCAGCATCTCTGCCATTTCCCCACAATATTTCCCATTTAGAGGCACTGACTGGCTGTACCCAAGATAGCACACTTCTCTGGAGGTCCAGAATACTCTCCACTGCACCTAGCACCAAGGTTGGGTGGTAAAGCTAGAGAAAACTGAAGGTAAAGATTGTTTCTAGGACAAAGGGAACTGACAGGAACCCTGCCCTCATCCACTGAGTATTTCTGAAGGTGGAAGAACTGATTTTTTTAAAAGTGAGATCTGGTGCCTTTGCAAGACATTTATGTAGACAATGAAACACAACCATCTCACCTTGTACAATCATGCAAACTCATGTTCACAAAAGTGGAAGACAACAAATGAAAATTTTTTGAAAGTTTATTTGTTATCTTTGATTTTCATATTATCTTCATTTCCCAATTTTTCTCTGTGGCCTTTACCCAAAGTGTTATTCTTTATAACAAAGAATAAAAACAGAGGATGGAACAAAGTCATTCAGGACAGTTAACCAACACACTGACCGAGTCTGACAATCTGCGTTATTCCATATCCATCCCTCCTGAGTTTGGCAATGAAAAAGCAGAGGAACATTTTCATATCTCTCTTCAGAGCCAAACAGATGCTAGGTTAAACATGAGCAGGGGCAGTCAATTCTCTAGAAATAATGCTTTAAATGTAGAAATATGCTATTGATCAGCCACAGTTCAGACTTCAAAAGTCCATTTTGGTATTTGGGGAGACTTATGCTTTACAAGAGAACCCAAGTGCCACGAGAGAGCAATAGAGAGATAGGAACCCTGAACTGAGCTGGTTGCCCCAGGCCATGGCAGGGCAGCCATGGAGCCTGTCCCAACGCTATTAGTTGAATGAAATGGAATTTGCGCACTGTCAAGACGGACTTCCAAAGCACAGAGAAACTTTCCTACTGATGCCAGGACATTGTAAAGCAAAGAAATTGCTTAATTTCTTTTTTTAGAAAGCAACCATGTAATCATTCAATAAAATGAAAGAAAGTTAGTGACAAAATGGATAAGAAAATAGAACCCAGTAACTTATTGCATATATAATGAGGGACCAGTTCTTGAAGCAGAAGCAGACATTCTCTAACTGTGGACAATCCACATGCAAATACAGAGGAGTCATGCTTGAATATCAGCACTGTGTGATGAGGAGTTTTCATCTAGTTGGCTGCATTTCTTTTGTGCTTATTCTTTCTGATCTTAGATGAATAAATGAGTATTCTGAGAGAGGAGTGCCTAGTGGACTATGGAGTCATGGTTACCAAAGCAGTCATGGTTGACAGCAAAGGAAATGTCTGTAGACTGATGTGAAAATGCTCATTTGAGGACAGCAGTAGCTTCAGAGGCTGTGACCCCCCATGTTAGAGAGAAGTGCTAGTTTAGACTTTAGAAAGGCATCAACCCTGCAGCCCCTCAGAGAATCATACCTTCATGAGGACTCCACAAAAAGGAGAAACTGATTTCCAGAACCAGGAATAGGAAGAATCCCTTGGTCATAAATATTTTCTATATCTGTGCTATGCCATCACTGTACTTTCAATTCACAGTTAACAGAATATCAAAAAGACACACATTAATATAAATCTTTTTTTAAAAAAAGGAAAACAAAAACATGGAACTAAACAAAAAATACTGGAAAAGTTAGATCTGTAAACTGAAAGGGAATGTTAAAGAATATGCATATTCATTAGTACTACTTGGTATCTTTTCAAAAACTAATCATGTGTCAGATCACAGGAAAATTACAAATAAATGTAAGATATCAGAAATACTAGACACACACTTTACAGACTATAAGATTTAAAATTAATAAACAAGAAATACGGGGGGTGGAGTCAAGATGGCGGAGTAGAAAGACTCATGTATGCTAGCTCCAAACCCACAGCCCATGGATTTAATGTAAGAAGAGCTCCCCACAAGTTCTGGATCACTGCAGGGTGTGCAGAAACACAGTGAAAGAGATTTCCATTCCAGAGAGCCCTGGAGAGCGGTGCCCAGGGTCCGTTGTGCCCTGGAAAGTGGAGCTCACCCCAGCGCTGCCCTGGCCGCGTGGCTGAGAGGAGCAGATCCAAGCAGGCTTCAGGGACGGAATCTCCGGCGGCCGGGAAAGTCCCTCCGCCCACAGACGCTACAGGTCAGTGAGAGAGACATCTAGGCTGGCCTAGAGGGGAGCGGGGTGTCTCCGTAGCTCGGGCAGGGGCAGGAAGCGGCAGAGGCAGAGGCAGCGGTGGCGGCCCAGAACTCCCCGAGCAGCAGGCGGACGCTCAGATCTCTGCATAAACCCTCTGAGGGAACTGAGCCTGGGAGGCGGCCCTGCCCCCACCCCAGCACTAGAACTTAAGCTCCCATTGAATAGCAGTCACAGCTGCCTTGGAAAGTCCATTTGAATCTCAGACCCCAAGCACTAGCTGGGTGGATCTAGGCGGGGGTGGACAGGAATCTTAGAAGTCAAGTAACTGGCTGGGAAAATGCCCAGAAAAGGGAAGAAAAATAAGACTATAGAGAGCTTCTTTGAGCAAGTGCAAATGTTTCCGCTTTTCAATTCTGATGACGAGGAACTATTCTTACCATCAGGGAAAGACGTGGAGGGCGGGGCCTCTGTATCCCAGACATCCCAAGGGGATGTCGGGTGGGCTCAGGCCTTGGAAGAGCTCAAAAAGGATTTTGAAAAGCAAGTTAGGCAGGTGGAGGAAAAACTGGGAAGAGAAATGAGAGAGAGGCAAGAAAAGCATGAAAAACGGGTCAATACCTTGGTAAAGGAGACCCCAAAAAATGCTGAAGAAAATAACACGTTGAAAAATAGGCTCACTCAATTGGCAAAAGAGGTTCAAAAAGCCAATGAGGAGAAGAATGCTTTCAAAAGCAGAATTAGCCAAATGGAAAAAGAGGTTCAAAAGCTCACTGAAGAGAATAGTTCTCTCAAAATTAGAATGGAACAGATGGAGTCTAATGACTTTCTAAGAAACCAAGAAATCACCAAACAAAACCAAAAGAAAGAAAAAATGGAAGAGAATGTGAAATATCTCATGGGAAAAACAACTAACCTGGAAAATAGATCCAGGAGACACAATTTAAAAATTATGGGACTACCTGAAAGCCATGATCAAAAAAAGAGCCTAGACATCATCTTTCATGAAATTGTCAAGGAAAATTGCCCTGAGATTCTAGAACCAGAGAGCAAAATAAGTATTGAAAGAATCCATCGATTACCGCCTGAAAGAGATCCAAAAAGAGAAACTCCTAGGAACATTGTGGCAAAATTCCAGAACTCCTAGGTCAAGGAGACAATCTTGCAAGCAGCTAGAAAGAAACAATTCCAGTACTGTGGAAATACAATCAGGATAACTCAAGATCTAGCAGCTTCTACATTAAGGGATAGAAGGGCGTGGAATAGGATATTCCAGAAGGCAAAAGAACTAGGACTCAAACCAAGAATCACCTACCCAGCAAAACTGAGTATAATACTTCAGGGGAAAGTATGGTCTTTCAATGAAACAGAGGACTTTCAAGCATTCTTGATGAAAAGACCAGAGCCGAAAAGAAAACTTGACTTTCAAACACAAGAATGAGAAGAAGCAGGAAAAAGTAAACAGCAAAGACAAGTCATAAGGGACTTACCAAAAGTGAACTGTTTACATTCCTATATGGAAAGACAATATTTGTAACTCTTAAAACTTTTCAGTATCTGGGTAGTTGGTGGGATCACACACACACGTACACACACACACGTACACACACATACACGCGTGCACGCACATACAGAGACAGAAAGCACAGAGTGAATTGAATAGGCTGGGACCATATCTTAAAAGAAATTAAGGTAAATGGTGAGAGAGAAAGGTAGGGGGAGGAAAGAGGGTGAAATGGAATGGGGTAAATTATATGTCATTTAAGAGGCAAGCAGGAGACTCTTTAGTGGAGGGAAAAAGAGGAGAGCTGAGAAAAAAAAACACGAAGTTTACCCTCATCACATTTGACTAAAGAAAGGAATAAAATGCACACTCATTTTGGTATGAAAACCTATCTTACAGTACAGGAAACTGGGGGAGAAGGAGATAAGCAAGGCGGGGGGAGATGATGAAGGGAGGACAATGGGAGGAGGGAGCAATTTGAAGTCAACACTCGAGGAGGGACAGGATCAAAAGACAGAATAGAAACAATGAGGGGCAGGATAAGATGGAGGGTAATTCAGTTAGTCTTACACAACACGACTATTATGGAAGTCATTTACAAAACTACACAGATAGGGCCTATATTGAATTGCCTGCCTTCCCAAAGGGAATAGGTGGGGAGGGAGGGATGGGGAGAATTTGGAACTCAAAGTCTTAGGAACAACTGTTTAGTATTGTTGTTGCTACTAGGAAATAAGACATACAGTTAATGAGGAATAGAAAGTCATCTGGCCCGCAGAACAAAAGAGAAGATGGGAAAAGAGAAGGGAGGGATGATAGAAGAGAGGGCAGATTGGAGATAGGGAAAATTAGATTGCTCAGTGTATTGGGGTGGGGGGAGGGCATAAAAGAGGAGAAAATTTGGAACCCCAAATTTTGTGAAAATGAATGTAAAAAGTTAAATAAATAAATTTTTATTAAAAAAATAAATAAACAAGAAATACAAGATAAAAGATAAAGCTCAAAACAGAGACTTAATAATGGCATCATGAATAAATGGGTTGAAGAACAAATCATAAAAATAATAACTGTGAGAAAGAAAATAATAACATAATACACCAGAGTTTTGAGGAGGAAGCTAGAGTAATCCTCAAAGAAGATGTTATCTCTCTAAAAACATAATTTTATTTTTAGTGATATCATTTGTTTTTTATATCACCTTAATTTTCAAATAGAAAACAGAACTGAATATGATTAAAAACTTGAAAAATCAACAAATACAAAATAATCATAGAGTGGAAAATCATGACAATTATAGATGAAATGTAAAAAAATTTTTAACATAATAAAACAAGACTAGAATCAAATTCACTGAACCTTTAAAAAAATCAATAAACTTGTAGCTGACCTGATTAGAAGAATGAAAGGAGAAAACAAATTACCCTAACAGAAAAATGAAGTTAAATAACTATAAACAGAGAAGGAATATAAAGAATTATCAGAACATTATATGTGTGTATCTACGCACACATACATATACAGATATACGTCTATATACACACAGTTATATATTAGTAAAATCAATCATTTAAAAGAAATGAATGATTACCTACTACAAAAATATAAAATATTTATCAGAGGTCTCAAGCAACCCAAATGCAAAAGCCATAGAGGAACTCTGCAATGGGAAAGAGATGCTAGTTCAGAAGAGTTAGCAGGTGAATTCTACCTAACATTCAAAGAATATTTAATAACTCTGCCATACAAATTATTCTCAAAATTTGAAAAAGAAAACACTCCACTGAATTCATTTTTTGAAACAAATATGTTCCTAATACTTAAACCATGGAGGAGAGATAAAGCAGAGAAAAAGAACTATAGACTAACATCATTAATAAATGTTTATGCAAAAACTTTAAATAAAAACCTAATCAAAATGCTACAGAAATACATCCAAAAAGTTTATTTACTATAAATGAGCTGGATTTTTATGTCAGGGATGCAAGGAGGGTTAAAACATTAGAAAAGCAAATTAATATAATCACATTTCAAATAAAATCAACCACAGCACATGATTAGATAAATTGATGCAGAAAAAAAATCTTTAATAGGTGAAATAATAATTTATGGCTAAAACCAAGGTGTATTAGCTTAGAAGAGCCATTTTTCAATTTGACTAAAAATTATTTATCTTAAATTTTTTAAAATAAAAAAATAACATTATCTGAAAGGGAAAACACTAAAAGCTATTCCAGTAAATACAAAGATAAAGCAAGCATGCACTACACTTTCTGTATTATTTGTGTTGTGTCCCCATTAGAATGCGTTGTTTCCCCATTAGAATGTGATCTTCTTGGGAGCGAGGACTGTCTTGCTTTCCTATTTTTATATTCAGCTCTTAATACAGTGCTTTGTACACAGTACGCATTTTAAAAGAGACAAAATCATCCCTATTTTCAAATGACATGATGGTTTACTTAGACCTGAAAAATAAGCAAGAAAACTAATTGAGACAATAACACTTTCAATGAAGTAGTAGGATACAAAAAAAATCAGTAACATTTCTATACATCAAGATCAAAATTCAGGAAGAAATAATAGAAAGCAAAATCCCATTCAAAATAAGTATAAAATGAATAAAATATCTGGAAGCCAAATTTTAGTGAAGACTTCTATAGATTCAAGAACAAAATAATCTAAAGAAATAAAGAATATATTGAATAATCAGAGGAATATATTCACTTCTCATGTCTAGATCACTCACCAATATGTAAAAACTGCAAGGCAAACAAAATTAATCACCGATTTAGTGCTAAACCAGTCATACTAGCAGTTTATAGAGCTGGACAACACAATAACAGGATTCATTTGGAGGAAAAAAAGGCTAGAATCTCAAGGAAAGTAACGAAAGAAAATAATAATTATTAGCATCCCTTGGTGATGCTGGACTAGATAAGCAAAAAAATCAGAAATAGTTGAACTCAATAACTCAGTGTTGACTTGAAAAACGTCTTAAACAAAAAAAAAAGACTAGGAATATTGGAACGCTGGAGGGAAAAAAACAGACCCTATAATATACCAAAAGAATTTCCAAATGTGTACTTTACTTTAATGTAAAAGGTCATGCCAGAAAAAAGAAAAAAAAGAAAAAGAACAAGATAAGATACTTTTTACAGTTATAGCTACAGGGAAAATTCTTAACCAAACAAGGGACAGAGGAGATCACAAAAGACAAAAATTATCATTTCAGTTTCTACTTTCCATGAAATGGAAAAGCTTTTGAAAAAAATGTCTAGGATAATGAGAAATTGTCAATTGGGGAAAATTTTGGCATCAAGTATCTTTGATAAAGTTTTGATATTCAAGAAATAAATGTATGTACAATTATCATGAATGCAAGAGTGACAATTATTTCCCGATGGATACGTACTCAAGGGATATAAACAAACACTTTTCCAAAGAACTGCAGTCTGTTAACAAACATATGAAAGTTTGCTCTAAATCACTAATAAAAAGAGGAATTCAAATTAAAACAGCTATAAGGTTTCACTTCTACCCAGAAAATTGGCAAAGATGATACAACATAAAAGGAAGGGCTGTAGAAAGACAGGCACACTAACATATTATTAGTGGAGCTGTGAACTGGTCCAGCCATTCTGGAAAGAGATTTGTAATTGCGCTTTTAAAAAAAGTGACTAAAATGCGCATGCTCTCTGACCCAGAGATCTCACTTCTGATTATATTCACCAAGGAGATCAAAGGCAGACAGAAACAACTCATATATGCCAAAATACGAATTCTGGCATTTTTTGTACTAGTAAGAAGCTAGAAACAATGTAAACACATCCATTAATTAAAGAATAACTAAACAAATTGTGGTACATGAATTCAAAGGAAAAGTATTATGAATAATGAATATGAAGAATTCAGAAAAACAAGGGGAAATATATAAATTGATAGTCAGGTAAGCAGAACCAAGAAAATAATATATGCAGTGACTATAACCACTAAAAAGAAAAAGAATCATAAAATGAAACTAAATACTATGTAATTACAAAGATGGAGCTTGACCCCAGAGAAGATTTGAGAAAATTCACAAATTTATTACAGAAGCAGGAGACTATGGCGGAATAGTAGTGTATATACTATCAGATATAGTACATATGTTGGTTAGTTTTGTGGTACTATAGATTTTTAAATCTTTATTGTAAGGAAATGCTCACTGGTTAGGTGAAGAATATATTTGGAAATGAATATAATGTAAGAAAAACCAAAATATATCAGATATAAAACTTTAAAAAGAAAGCAACTATCCATTGTGTATCTCGAGCTATCAGTTTAAAGATTGTAGAGGGGATTGACAACATTATTGGAGGGGAGAAGATTGGCTATAATGTATTAACAAAATTATTGTGAGACAATACTGGTCCAGGAAATACCATATAGAGTTGACTTGTATGCTTTTGTTTATTCTAAAGATATTTATGGAGCCCCTCTGTGGGATCTAACTACATGCAGGGAGCCAAAAGTGAAAGGGAGGACAGAAAATGAAATACAAGTTACACCTGCCCTCAGGAGCTTCCACTCTAGTTGGGAAGGCAAGCTCTATACAGATATGCCAAGATAATTGACACTAAGTGCCAAACAGTCAGGGGGACCCATAAGCCCTGCAGGAGGAAGAGGAGATTTAGTGTGGGGATCATGTAATTTGTTTCATCTGTATCCCTAAGAACGTTGAGCATGAAGTGATCATAAAGAACCTTTTCAAGGCATTCAAGAATTTGGTCCCCACAGTCCTCACAGTAACAGGAGAAGCAGGGCAGGATTCTATCTCTCCATAAATCTGAAAAGGGTTCCCTAAGGGTAGCACAACACACCACAGCTTTTTTATATGCTCCAAAGAACAATGTGGGCACTTCATAAATACTATTTGATAGTGAAAAACTGGATCAAATAAGAAATGTTCTCATCATGACTCCTTTCTAGATTCTTAAGGAGCCCTTCTCTGCTCTGATGACCCATGCACACTCTAGTCTAGTACCAACAGACACAATCTATACAGATTGTTATCACATGCCTGCTTGCCAGCCATGCCAGCCTTGCCAGCCTCAAAAACCTCAGCAGGAGAGACCTGGTCTTTTTTTCCAAAGGGCTGTCTCTGCTCTAACTACACCTCTCTCCTGCCCTGTTCCTTTTCTCTGGAATCTCCCATGCACTGTGGTACATTTGAGCTTCACTTGCCAACATCTTTATGTCTGTGTCATCAGAAGTAGGATATGAAATCAGTCGTGCTTGAGCAGGATCCTTTTCCCTCTTCATAAAATTCCTGGGAATTTTATGTACCCATGGGACTAGAAACAGTGATTAGAACTTGCCATAACTAAGGTCCACTAAGTCTCAAAGTGATCTCTCACAAGACCACTATGTATTCCTTTACAAGATCTGAAGATCACACTCACCCACAAGGCAACATTTCTATTCTTGCCCTGCCTAGGAGGCATCAAAAGCTGGTCGCCTTAGTTTGGGGGTCTAACAGCACCCTAGCTGTATCCTTTCTTTGTTCCTGCCTTCCCTGTTGTGTTCCCAAGCTTGGAATATCCATAACAATCCACCTCCAAGCCTTCTGTCCTCCTTTGTGGGGGTTAAAATACACCCCATACACACATTCCTGGTGAAAGTCTTAGGGGCCAGCTTCAAGGGGCCAGGACATCATTTGAGCATCCCCTCCCCCTGAGTTATGGTTTTCTCATTTCTGCAATGGGACACCTAGTGCTTATACTTCCTGCCTCACAGTGTTACTGTAAAGAAAGCAATCTGGAAACTACAAAATGCCAGATCAGTGTGAGAGCCCGACTTGTGGGAAGAGTTGTTCTCCCCAACATGAAAACCCTGCTTCTCCAGGGCAAAGCTAAAATCAGCAACCCTAGACATCAAAGTGGGGCAATGCCCCACCACGCCCTCAAATGGACTCTTGGAGTTGCTTAACTCTAAAAGTTTGGTCATTAATTCTCACACAGAACCTAAGACATAATGTGTTCCCCCAACTTATTTCCCAGTTTCATCCACCCTGACATGTAGAGAACTGTTCTAGACCTCCTTGGCCCAAACCCCTTCTCACCACTACTTCCATCCCCAAATCCTCCCCTCCGTCATGTATACTCATCCCTACTTGCCATTGTCCTACTTCCAGGGGTCTTTATTCTAGTCTCCTGCCCTGTGTGCCTACATATAGAGTCATAGAACTTAAAAGCCAATGAGTCCAACTTGCCCATGTTACAGATGAGAGCCAAGAGGCGGAGCTCAGCATTATGGAGGGATGGAATTCTGCCCTGGTTCCTCTTACTACAAGGACAATAGGGATTCAAGCTCTCTAAGGTCTCAAAAGTGTTCTTTATGATCACATCTTGCTCAAAGCCTTAGAGATGCAAAAGAAATTACTTGTGTGATTGTCACATGATTTCTCCTTCCAAGATCATACAACTATTAAGTAGGTAAAGTAGAATTTGAACCCAGGTCTCTCTTGCCCCCAAGGATTGTAACCCATGTTAACAATTGCTCTTCATTCTTTTTTTTAATATATTCATTTTATTTATTTTTAATGCTCTACAATCACTACCATAAAACTTAGATTTTTTCCCCCTACCTACCCACCACCACCCCCTTCCCTTCCCAAGATGGCATACAATTCTATGTAGGATCTACACATATGTTCCTATTGAATACATTTTCATTATAGTCATGCTGTGTAGAACTAAAATAAATGGGAGAAATCAAATAACAAACCAAAACATAATATATACATACACACACACACACACAAAATAATGATCTGCTACATTCTGCAATTGAATTCCATAGTTCTTTCTCTGAATGTGGAAGGCATTTTGACTTAGAAGATTTTTTGTTTGTTTGTTTGTTTTAATGTCCTTGCATTGCTATGAAGATCCAAGTCTACCAGAAAAAACTCTTGCACACTGTGGTCGTTGCTGTGCACAAAGTTCTGGTTTTGTTCCTTTTGCTCAGCATCAGATCATAGAAGTTTTTCCAGGCCTTCTTGTTCATCATTTCTTATGGCACAATAATATTCCATTATATTCATATACCATAATTTATTCAGCCATTCCCCAATTGATGGGCATCCCCTTGATCTCCAGTTTTTGGCAACTACAAAGAGTGCTGCTATAAATATTTTTGTACATGTGGGACCCTTTCTCATTTTTTTGATCTCTTGGGGATACAGTCCTAGAAACAATATTGCTGGGTCAAAGGGTATGCACATTTTTGTGGCCCTTTGGCATAGTTCCAAATCACTCTCCAGAATGGTTGGATGAACTCACAGCTCCACCAACAATGAATTAGTGTTCCAACTCTCCCACATCCTCTCCAACATTTATCATTTTCCTGTTCTGTCATGTTTGCCAATCTGATGGGTGTGATGTGGTACCTCAGAATTGTTTTGATTTGCATCTCTAATCAAAAGTGATTTAATGTATTTTTTCATATGATTATAGATATCTTTAATTTCTTCCTCTGAAAATTGCCTGTTCATATCCTTTGACTATCAACTGAGGAATGACTTGTATTGTTGTACATTTGATTCAGTTCTCTATATATTCTAGAAATGAGGCCTTTATCCCCAAAATTAGCTAAAAAATTTTTTCCCAATATACTACATCCCTCCAAATTTTGGTTGCATTGGGTTTGGTTGTGCAAAAATCTTTCAGTTTAATGTAATCAAAATTATCCACCTTGCACTTCATAATGCTTTGTATCTCTTCTTTAGTCAAAAATTCTTCCCTTCTCCCTAAACCTGATAAATACACTATCCCTTGTTCCTCCAATTTGTCCATGATATCAATCTTTATACCTAGATCATGTACCCATTTGGACTTTATTCTTGTGTAGGGTGTCAGGCATGGGTCTATGCCTTGTTTCCACCACACTGTTATCCGGTTTTCCCAGCAATTTTTGTCTAACAGTGAGTTCTTATCCCAGAAGCTGGGGTCCTTGGGTTTATCAAACAGGAGGTTTCTATCTTCAGTGCCTGCTGTGTCTTGAGTACCTAACATATTCCACTTGTCTACCCTTCTGTTTCTTAGCCAGTACCAAGTGGTTTTGATAATTGCTGCTTTATAATACAATTTGAGATCTGGTAGCCAGCTAGGCTACCTTCCCAAGCATTTCTTTTCATTAGTCCTTTTGATATTCTGGACATTTTGTTCTTCCAGATGAACTTTGATATTATTTTATCCAGCTCTAGAAAATAATTATCTGATAGTTTAATTGGTATGGCACTAAATAAGTAAATTAATTTAGGTAGAATTGTCATTTTTATTATATTGGCTCGACCTACCCATGAGCAACCCACTTACTTAGATCTGACTTTATTTGTGCCAAAAGTGTCTTGTAATTGTGTTCATATAATCCCTGGGTTTGTTTTGGCAGGTAAACTCTCAAATATTTTATACTGTCTACCCTAGTATTAAATGGGATTTCTCTTTCTATCCCTTGCTGTTGGACTTTGTTATTAATATATACGAATGCAGAAGATTTGTGCAGGTTTATTTTGTAACCTGCAACTCTGCCAAAGTTGTTTATTATTTCAAGTGGTTTTTTGCTTGAATCTCTGGGATTCTCTAAGTATATCATCGTGTCATCTGGTTGTTCTTCATTTTTAATCTCTTCCACTTTTTGTTTTTACTTCTAATAACTAAAACATGGCTTCCCTTCAAGTATTTCCTGTCTATGGCCAGCATCCTCCATGCTGCACACTCACCTGCTCCTTCACTCCTTCTCTTCTCCACTGTTGTGGTTATTGTTTTTGGTCATGTCTGACTCTCCATGACCCCATTTAGGATTTTCTTGGCAGAGACACTGGAGTGACTTGCCATTTCCTCCTCTGGCTCATTTTACAGACGAGGAAACTAAAGCAAACATGGGGAAGTGATTTGCCCAGGGTCACCCAGCTAATAAGTGTCTAAGGATGGATTTGAACTCATCTTCCTGCCCTAGTCTGGCACTCTATCCACTGTGCTACCTAGCTTCTCCCCCCAACCTCAGCCCCGTGCCTTTCCCTTTCCTAACAATATTCACAACTCCAAACTCTTCAACATTTTCATTCATTTTCTTTTCTTATCCTTGATCCTATCCCTACACACACACACCTTTTCCAGGACCTTGTTCCCATGATCATTCCCTCTCATTTATTATACACATTGGATCTCTCTCTTTTCACTGGCTACTCTCTATTTGCCTAAAAATTATGTTTAGACAGCCCTCAAGCTACAAAGAACCTTCATTCTACCCTGCTATTCCAGTAAGCTACCATCTGCCTCTTATGTTCTCATCATTATTGAACTTCTTTAAAAAGAAAATTAAACTTTCTTATGCCACACTTGCCTCTTGATCCCTATGGAAACTGTTCTAAGTCAACATTAATGACTTCCAAATAAGCAAATCCAAAAGACGTTTTCTATTTGTTCATTTGACATCAGCATTGACATCACTGACCACTACTCAATGTAAACTCCCTGAGGACAGGGACTAGTTTCTTTAAACTTTATTTCTCTTCTAGCACCTTGATCTGTAATTAGCAGCTTATTCAATGAATGATGATTCCCAACCATCACCTCGCCTTTTCTGAATAATCTCTCTTTTCTTGGCTTCAGACACATTCTGCTTTCCTGACTTGCTACTCCTTTGTCTCTTTTTCTGGCTCCTCACTCACTCCCTAACACTTAAGTTGAGTGCACCCTCTAAGAAGCCTCATGCTTTTTTCTCTCACCCTTGGAAATCTCATTAACAACCACAACTTCAAATATCACACCTTTAGGCTCCAAACACTCAGGCTTCCACCATTTTAGCAGTGAAAACCCAAGGTGAACAAAAGAACTAGTCCTATGGCACAGTAATGGGGAGCTTCAGGATCTCCAGATTCACCTCATCCCAAGCTAACAGGAAGCCTTCAGGATAGCCTGGGCCAGTTCCAGCCTCAGGAAATTCCGGAACCTCCCAGCTCCCTAGTATTTCCTTCCTGAATGAGGATGCCCCTTGAAATCAGGAAGTTATTCCTTCTCTCTTAGCTTGGGCCACACCTAGAGCCAAAATGTCTTCCTTCTCAGTTTACCAGGGTTTATTTTAATCAGGAAATCAATAAGTATTCATTAAGCACATACGCCAGGAACATGCCTAAACATGGTTACAAAGACAAAAGTGAAACAGTCCCGGCCATGAAGAAGTCTACATTCTTGACAAAGACAACTTATCCATCTATAGAAGATACACACAAAGCAGATGCAAGGTAACTTTAGAGGGGGAGAACCCAGTGGCTGGGGGCCTGTATTAATACTAAATGAAAGCTATGACTAATGCTTCAGGCCCTCTGACTTTTAAGACTCAGAAATATAACTGAATGGCCACAAGAAGTCAAGAGGACTCTCCAATCTATGCCTCATTCCTGACCATATGAAAACCCAATCTATACCTCTTCTTATTCTATCTGCCATGGAGAGAGGGTAGAGCTAATCAAATAAGAGCTAATCAAATAAGAGCTCTCAATGCTGGGAAGTAATTTAGAGGTTACCTAGTCCAACCTTCAACCCAGTGCAGGAATACCCTCTCTGGCAGCCTTGATGAGAGGTCATCTAGTTCTTACTCTAACAAAAATAAGAACAGAGAAAACTCTACTGACCTAAGTAAGCCAAATCTATTGCTGGAAAGCCATAGTTGTGGAAAATCATTTCTTCTTTTACCGGGAACAAGCCTAAATTGCTGGTATGAGAAAAAGGAGAGCATTTACACCCAGTTGGGGGGTTGATCCAAATTAAGTGAGAATCTGATGGCTTTGATTAATAATACTGGACAGTCTTCCATAAAAGCAGAACAAAACTGAATGTGGAGGCCCTTTTCCTTTGCTCTAGACTAAAAATGTGCCCAAGCACCATTTTTTTTTTGGTCTTGGACAAGGCCTGGGTTTTTGGGTCACATTGTCTCATTCACTCCTTCCTTTTTTTCTTCCCCCCATTCACTGTGATGGAAAGAAAACTTTGCAGTATTGGAACTGAGGGAAGGGACTGGAGAGTAGAAAGTGTCTAGTGAAAAGAAAAAGGGTCTGGCTGGTCCTAACTGGCAATACCCACAATCCAAAGGTTGGGCAGATAAACAATAAGACAGAGAAGTAAGGCTATCTGCTTCGGATAACCCCACCCCAGCATTATACAAGAGGTAAGCATGGAATCCAGAGGTCATTGGATCATATTTAGAGCTAGATGAGAACTTGAGATCATCCATTTCAAATCCCTTATTTTACAATGAATAAAAAGTTCAGGAAGGGTAAATAACTTGTTATAGGTCACACAAGGATTAAGTGGCAGAACTGGCACTTAACCCCAAATCCAACCTGTTGTCCATCATAGCAGGTAGGCTGTAGATGTCCATCCCTACAATCTAGAGGGAAGATAAAATCTCCTTCTTCCTACCTCCTCACCCTCACCTTGGGTGAGAGCTAAAGGAACAACCCTGTACCACAACAAATGCTCAAGACACAGAAATATCTTGTTAAAGTTTTACAGTATAACCACTGAACAAGCTACTTTTTCTCCATAATTTATACCTGACCTGGGTGTCTAGACATGACATCATGCTAAGGTATGCCTTATGTTCTGTAGTAAGTTTACAATAACCAGAACTTCCAATTACAATGGCGAAGCTTGGCTTTCTCCTTCGCTCTCCTTCATATATACACATCTCTTCTATCCTCCCCTCACTACCCCCAAGGCAGCTGTTTTAGGAAATGGGGGTGGGTGGGTGGATAGGTGGGAGGGAGTTGATAAAGCAAGGTGGGAGCTAATAAACACATATGATTAAGGAAAGCAATTTGGTAAAGACACAAGCCTTCTATGAGAACTGACATCTGGCAATGTGGCAGAGCGAGAAGCTGTGCCTCAGCCTAATTTCTACCTTCCTACCATCTCAAAACAACCAGAAGTGTATGAAATACAGTCATCAAAATGACAAGAAGGAAAGAATGGCTGATGAGATCATATGTAGAGTCAGAAAAGACCTTAGAGGTCTTTGTACAGATGAGGAAAGTGAGGCCCAGGGAGGTTAAATTTTTCCCAAAAGAGAAAAGATCCATCAGTGGAGGGAGGAGAGACCCAACAGGGCACAATGGGCTTGAGGAAAAGATGTTTCCACAGTGAAGGGAAAGAAGTATAACTACAGTAGTGGTGGCCATCTCCCGTCGGAGTTTCTGCAAGGCAGAGGTCCAGCCAATCCAAGCTCCTTAACTTAAGCAGATAAATGAAGTCACCCAGTATAATGGCTTGAACAGGAGAAAATGATTGGTAGCGGATGGATAAGGGACAAGGATAGTATATAAGGCCCAATACCCTAATAATGGGGACACAAGACAAAGTAGTTGATGGCAAAAGAGCAAGATAGAAAATGTGGAGGTAATAATAATATTAACCTACAAATGGGACCTACACTGATAATCACTGAAAACTTTAAATTGCTCCTGCTCTTACATCTAAACATGTCCCCACAAATGGAACATTGGACTTTTGGAATAGCCTAGAAGAGGAGAGAAGTAATGATATAGATGGAACTTAAGAACATTGCTCAGAAACAGGAGTCAAATGAATGCTACTTAAGTGTCATTGAGTTTTAACTCAAGTTAATAAAAAAATTACATCATGAGAGATAAGCAGAGAAACTCTAGTATGATGGAGTATAGGATGGGGTATTAGTGTAGTTTCTGGTCTCGTCTTTCTCTGTAAAAGAACATGCCTGTGTTCTGGTCATGCTCCCTCCTCCTCCTTGGTATCCCCTTCAATAGAACTTCTCATGTCTGAATCTCTTAAGTCTAGAATGATTTACAGATTAAAAATCTCATTTCCTAGTTGAATAATATCTCTCTCTTTGACCTCAGGGTACAAAATTAATCGAATCCACCTGCAAAGGATCCCATCCCTCTGTGTAAAACAACTGATTGGCCCTGATTCCTTGTTTACCTGAGTTTCCCTGATGTACAGAAGGAAGATGGAGTCATGGGTCCACCCAGCAAGAGCCTAACACAACTCCTCAGTTCCTGACCACATCCTCTCAGAAGGTCATCATGTACTCACTCCTGCCTGAAACCCACTATAGCCACATTTCCCTGGTAACATCCCTGGTTAGATGGCTTCCTTGCCCTACTCTTACAGGATGAGCCCCAGCCCCAAGATAAGGACCAGGAAACTCTTCTATTTCCCTTTCTCTGATACCCTGCCTCTTCCCCTATGCTTCCTTGAAAGTTTCCAATTTAACTATATGGCCTTCCTTTAAATGGGTCAAGTAAAGGTGCCTGTTGCTTTCTGTTAATCAATACAAAATAATCAGAGGAAGGAAAAAACACCTTAATAATTATAGCGTTACATGGAGCGGGTCAAACTTCCCAATAATAACAAAGAAAATGGCAAAATGGATAGGAAATTAAAACATAATCATAAACATCATAAAATATAAACATAAATATTTAAAAATAAAGATGTAAGTGAAAAGCTGAAATAAAATATATTATACACTTAAGGTGACTTCAAACAAGCAAGAGTGGTGATTATAACTTCAGATAAGAAAACAAAAACACATTATGAATGATCAAGAGAGAGGGGAAGGTGGGGAGGAAAAGGAGGAAAGGAAGAAATAAATAGCATTTTGCAGACTTTAAAGTTGCAAAGTACTTCACAAATATCTCATTTTATCCTCACAACAACTCTGGGAGATAAGTGCTATTATTATCCCAATTTTAAAGATGAAGAAACTGAACCAGAGGTTAAATGACTTGTTTAGGGTCTCCCTAGCAGGTGTGCAAGCTAGTACGTAACTGAGACCAGATCTGAATTCAGGTGTTGTTGACTCCAGGTCCAGCACTCAATCCCTGTGCCACTTAGCTACCCTCTAGGTGTAAAAAGACAATAGAATCTAACACGTCATTTAGAGAACATGACAGAAAACAACCGTTAACACAAGAAATATTAGCAAAAGATACAGACCTACTTAGAAACTAAGCAATGTCATTCCGAATAATCAGTAGTTCAAAGAACAATCTATGACCATTAACAAAGTAACAATGAAATAACATGGCACCCTTTGGTGGAAGCTGGGAAAGCGATACTAGGGAGAAAAAGAAAAGTATCTCTCTGACAACGCAGATCAATCACATAGAGAAAAATTATTAACTAATGGAGCATGCAACTCTAAAAGCTAGAAAACAAATAACCCCCAAAGGCACAGAAGAAATCTTGAGTACTCAAAATTTTTCCTATGAATCTCATCAGTTTGGAAGTAAGTCACTGTATTAGAGGCAATCTGAACTCAGATGAAATGAGGTGACTAATCGTGGTGACTAGGTGGTGTAGTGGATAGAGTTCTGGGCCTGGCATCTGGAATGTACAGTATAAATAGGGAATCACTGAAAGAGGGAAAGGTCAGTTAGGTGGCCCAGCTAGTGAAGAGAGCATACTTGACTTGGAGTCAAGAAGATCTGAGTTCAAATCTGGCTTCAGACATTTATTTACTATGTGTGACTGTAGGCAAATCTCTTTGCTTTTGACCTCACTTTCCTCATCTGTAAAATGAGTTGGAGAAGGAAATGACCAACCACTGTAGTACATCTACCGATGGCATCACAAAGAATCAGATAAGATTGATTGACAATGGTCTAGAAGGACAAAGAGAGAGAGAAGAGAAGAAGGACAAATGATGAAACATATCGTTCTCCTGTCAGGAGAGTGGGGGGCGGGGCTGGATGTTGCATACTCTGTCAGACATGCTGGCTTTACTGATGAATTCTCCCTCGCTGCTTTTCTCTACTAAAAGCTAGCATGCCATTTGGAGTAGGATGGAAACATCAGGAACCACAGTAGAGAAAAATAACCCCAAAAATGACTTTAAAAAGAGAGAGCCCTAGGCAGGGAATCTGAGGAGCTTAATTCTGTTTCGAATTGTGTAGTTAATTAAACATATTACCTTATACAAATGACTTACCCAATCTGGGCTTCATTTTCATCTTCCATAAAACAAAGGGCTTTGACTTAATTTGGGCTTCTGAGCTAAAATTCTTTCTATGCCAAAGTGCTAAGTGTGGAGAAAGGAATCTGAGATTGATGCTTTCTATATCTGATAAAATGATGATTCCCCACATTTTTTTTACCTAACATTTTTTTTAATTTTTTTAAATTATTATTTAAATAATAATAATTTAATAATAATAATAATTTTTTGTCATTTGTCTTGTAGATTTCCTAGACACATAGTGTCATTTCTCTATAACAGAATATTAGATTCTCAAGGGCAAAGACTGTTAATAAGTTTTTATTTTTAATCTTTGATTACCAAGTGCCGAAGTCTGTGGCTGGCACCTAAAATGAATTTAATAAATTCTTGTTGAAGGAGTAGGTTGATGAAAGAGTATCATTGAAGAGTGGGGGGCCTGGTGGGTTCATCCTAGTTTTGATTTCATAGACTCAAAAGCTGCCTTCATATCTGTTATTTCATTTAATGACACCAAATTCCATATTCTAATGGGAAAAGCAATTTTTCCTGAGTAGATTATATTCCCCAGGAATCTATGGGATAGGGGAGGGGTTGATGGTGCACTTCCTAAGTAATATAATTTCTGTCTAAGTGAATTCTGAGTTCCAGTGGTGAGGAGTGGCAGTCTCACATTGTGCCTTGGTCCTTGAAAGGATCACTGTTTGGGAAAATGGTGGACTGACTGTTGGAATAGGAGCCTTAAGTTTTTCATTGCACCTGAGCCACCATCTAGCCAGGAAGAGGGGCTCAGGAAGGGGAGATGATAACAATTGCTCAGATTGTCCTAATTAAGGAGCTCAGTGCCTGGAAGCTGGCTGACTGCCCCCAGCAGAGGATTAAATAGGGCCCCAAGATCTTCAGTCCTAAGCTTCTTCCCCTAGGCTGATGAGCAGGAGTTTTAGGTTTCAGGTGAATAGAGCAGCTTGGCTGGAATATATCATTTTCCCTGATACCCCCAGATCTGGGGCTGTCATTTTTGGCAGCCAATCCATGGTCTTCCTGTGTGTTCACTGGGCACAGAAGATTTCACTAATAGGTAATTGAGTCTATATGGTTTCTGAAAGCCCATTGGGATCTGTAAGTGTGAAACCCGAGCCACTCTCAGGTCCAAATTACATTAAAAGAGCATGAAGACCAAGTTTCATACATAAGAAGCTGGATATAATGTAGGCCTTCTATAGACAAGTTTGATCCTGAGAATACAGAATTCTAGAACATTTTGAGCACTTGCAATGCGATGCTTAGTATTATAAGGGAATAGAAAGAACTAGAAGGTCAGTCTCTGACTTTAAAGGAGCATACAGCGTAGCCAAAGAATAGGTCACCTACAATCTCAGCCAGAATCCCTTGAGTCTACCTGGAAAATAATGTCAACCATCCTAGAGGATTTTCCACTTAAGGGGCCTTCCATTAACTCAGGTTAGGATACCAGCTCTTACAGCCAGCCACCACCTGTAGAAAGTGGCAAAACATTTCTCTTAGCCTCAGGCCTTCCAGGGAGAGGATCATGAGTGGGTGCACCCTATACTTTTACCCACCTCATTGTTTGCAAGATTCACTAACTTTATTAACATTGCTGATGCCCAGAGGAAACATAGGATACTTTGAATTCCATGAAGATGTCTGCATTTCAGTCTTAAATCTGTCTCCCCAAAGAAAGTTCAATCAGCACTTTCCTACTATCATCCAAGCAGGGTCTCTCTTTGTCTAACAAATGACTGTCCACAATAACAGTATGAACAGATGCCTAAATCTGATTATCACCCTCTATTTTGGCCAACATTTTCATTCTAACATATGAAATGTCTACTTTAATATAATTATGCAAAAACTTTGTATGAGGAAGTCATTTGTCTAAGACAATACCCACTAACTCCTGATTCCTGCATGGACAAAATCAGCAAGAGTTGACAGGCTCATGACTGGGCCATGAAGGCATTCCCTGAGCACTGGAAGCCCCAGGCACTCGCACATGGTCAACATGCCCCTCCTCGGTGAGATCATGGTCATAGCAGCGCCAGTCCAAGGGGGTGCTCTCCAGGAGACGGTAATGGGTCTTTAATGAGGAAAACACATCTCTCCTCCACCCAAACACTGGCAGATGCCCAGTCAAAAAAGCTGCAATCCCTCTGGAGTTCTTTAACTTTCTATCTACAGTTTTTCTCTGAAGTCCTTAAATTCCCCTGGGTCAGCCAGAGAACAGCCAGACACATCATTATCCAAGACTAGTTTAAGAAAATTAAGCCTTGTTTTTTTTGTTTGTTTTTTACAAAGTTTGCTTAGGAAATGTGATTACAAGGAGACAGATGAAAATAAATGTGATTATTTTCAGCCCTAATGGGACATGGACAGCTCAGTTCAACTCCTAGTTCTTCCCTGAATATGAAGGAGGGATCACTGAAACACAAGATCACAGATTTAGAGCTAGAAGTGCCCCCAGAGGTCATCAACTTCAATTCCTTGGGAAATTGTTGCTCAGAGTGGTTAAAGAACTTGCCCAGGACCACACAGCAATTAAGCATCCACAGTGAGATTTCAACCTAGGTCTTCCTGCCTCCAAATCTCACAGTCTACTCACTACACCACATGTATGTGTATTGAGAGAAGGAAGAGAAGGTGGGTCTCAGCAGTAGCTTTTCAAAGCTGGGAAATCTGAATTTGACAGCATCATCTACAGCTAGGGAACAATGATGTAAAAGGAGCATGGAGAGAACCAGGAAATGGAAAAGAATATACGAATAATCTCCATGTTCGTTCTGGTTTCTTATATGTGAATCCACCACCTACCTATGTCACAGGTAGGCCTCCCCTTCTGTCATCAGTCAGTAAGTTCCGAGAATCTGTTCGAAAGAGTCTTTGACAATCAAATCACATCTGGGGTATCCTAAGAACACGCACTATTTAGAGCCATTTCTTTTGTAAGCAACCACCTTCCAATGTATCTACTTTATAAGTCTAGTGTACTTAAAGTGGATAAAGAGCCTGGGCACAGAGTAGGTGCTTCATAAATGCTTACTGACTGACAACACAATAGTTCTGGGCCAAGAAAACAAGGCTAACCAATCAGGGGTCCCATGTATGAATAGAGAAAATTCCATGCTCTGTACTGTACTGAAGAAAGGGGGGCACAACAAGGCTTAAAGACAAACCAAATCTATGGTGCCTCTAGACAGAGCTTCCTTTGATCACTAAGGTACTTTGGATCACATGCCCCAGAACGGCAGAGGACCCCAACTCTATGGGGAAAAACCACAGCGTTGGGGTTATCCAGATATAGCAGGATAAAGTGCCTGGATTTCTTGCTGCTGCTCTTTAGGACTGAACAAACCAGAAAAAAGGGCCCAAGAGAGACAGTTAGTAGTTGAGGATAAGATAAAAACCAACATGAAATCAATGCTCCCCTTGGAAAACGAGAACCCAGACTCTCTTCCGTGTGCAGTCCCTGAAGGATCAACAAATCAATCCATCAATCAACAAGCGTTTATTAAGAAGACCTTCCCATGAAGCAGACACTGTGCTAGATACTGGGGTGTATAAAGACAAAAATGGCACAGTTGTGAGGAGTTAAGCTACTTGCCTTGGGTGTCTACCACCCAGCTCAAAGGCCAGCTCTCAATTTACTATTCCACATGGCATCGTCATAGTAAGCTGAGAGTATATGAAAATTACCAGGTTAGTAATCATTTTCACATGAACCATAGTTCATCCTGAGGGACAGACATGTGGCAGAATGTTCCAGGAAGGTTAAACCACCCTGACCAGTGACTCCCCACCAGAAAGAGACCACCCAGAACCCTGAACCCAAGTATCCTAGGAATACCAGTGGCTCCTTCTCTGAATGTTAGCTCCTTGACAGCAGGGATGATTTGAGTTTTTTATTTCTATTCTCAGAGTGTTTGAGTGTTTGGTCAGTTTTTTATTTCTATTCTCAGAGTGTTTGAGTGTTTGGTCGGTACTTATCCATGCATCTATCTATCCAACTATCCATCCATTCAACTAGCCATCCATCCATCCAATAAAACACCTTCCCAACAGTACTAGGGCAACGTTTTGGGTTTTTTGCATTTATTAAGCACCTCTTACAAACCAGAAGCTGGGCTTGGCACTGGAGACAGAAGTGAAGCTTAAATGGGTTATATCACACTCAGCCTTCTTGAACTGCGCATCATTATTCGGCTTCAGCCCAAACATGGCGGCCTTTTGAGATGCTTGGATCTCAGTTTTCAACCTTTTTTTGAAATGGAAGAGATCTTAGATAATATCTTCTCACCCAAACTCAATGAGGAAATCAAGGTCCATATTGTCCAAGGCCCTACGAAACCCAGAACTTGAGCATGAGTCTTGTCCAGTGTGGTCCTTTCTACTCCACCATGCTCCTTTTTTACATTGGCTCAGTGAGATAACACATAAAGTGCTTTGTAACCATAAGTCATATGACAATATGTTGCTGCTGCTTTATTAATTTTTCCAGATCTCAGTCAAGGCCAAAAAAACCCATACAAATGACTATCAGGGAAGAGGGATGAGTCTCTGTTAATATCATGTTTCCACACTTATGACTGTATTCTCCATGCAAATCATGGACATTTCTAGATTTCTCTTTTATTGCCTTTCCCTTCCCTTCATTGATCTCAGGACCCCACAGAAAAGCCTGAGAGATTTTTATCCACTTTTCTCCCAAACCTCCATATAACATCAATAAGAAAATGAAAATGACTGTCCTCAGCAAGGCTTTCTATTGTGTTTTAAGACTTGACAAGGGCTTGAAAAAGTCCTTTTAAACTAATATGCAACGCTGCCTTAAAAGTCACAAAGCAAATATGTCCATATGGTTGAAAAAGTGAACCACAGCTAAGAGTGAATACTGTGACCACACAGCCTGGAGGCTCTAAGAGAAGCCAAGCAAACAGTGGCTTTATTGGCCTGAAGTCCAGACTATCTCTCTCTTTCTTTTTTTTCCTTATTTGGGACAAAGGAAGTGGTCAAGAGTATAGAACACTGTAGTATTTACAAACAATGAATTCACTCTTCTCCATCTACATTTCTCTCTAGCCTAAGGAAGGTAAATTATGTTGATGTTGAACAGTCACAGACTTCTCATGAATATGCCACAGAACTGAGGGATCAGGGAATCTTAGGGCAGGAGTTGCCCCTAACCAATGCTGCGATCTTCTCCAGTATCTCCATGGTGCCAGAAGGATACAGGAATCCTCCACACTCTCACTAAATTGTGTGGGACCACAAGATTCAGAGCTGGAAAGTGCATCTCAAAAGCTCTCCTCATCTTGGAGAGGACAATGCTGAGGTAGCCAATAATAGACATCTGGATTTGAACTGGGTCTGTGAATCCAGGCTTGACTCTACCCTCTGCACAGTGGCCAAGATGACTTTAAGCACTGATTGACAATGCCATTCCCTTAACTTCATAAAATCTAGTCATTCCCTTTTGCTTCTCGGATTAAATGTAAACTATTCTGTTGGGACTTCACACCCAGCCCCAACTTTTCTCTGTAGCCTCCCTGTATATGACTTCCCGTTCCACCCTCGATGGTCCAACCAAACTGCTCTTCTCTCTTCTTTCCTCACCCACACTCCTCCTCTTCTCATTTCTTTTAGTCATTTTTGTCCATTCTGCTTGTTTCACTTTTATCCATTCATACACATTTCCTAGGTTTTCCAGGTCCTTCACATTCATCATTTCTAAGGGTACAATAACATTCCATTCCATTTATACCCCATAACTGTTCACCAGTGGATGGGCTCCCACTTACTTCTTGGCTACAACAAGCAGTGGTGCTAGGAATGTTTTAGTACATGGGGACCTTTGACCTTTGGGGGTACAGGTCTAGCAGTGGTATCACTGGTTCTGGGTATATAAGCAAAGGGCATACACAGGTTAGTACCTTTTGGGGTATATGCCACATTGCTTTCCAGAATGGCTAGATTTGGAATGGATTCAATTCATAGCTCCACAAACAATGTATTAATGTGCCCATCTTCTCAGAGCCACTGGGAAGTTACCAAGGTCCTAGGCCCTCACTCTTTGATATTTGTTGAAATCACTGAGCAAAGGCCAAGTTCATCTCTGACTTAACCCAACCTTTGCTTAAAATTTCTTTATAAAAAAAGATTATGTTTTAAGATTTAAGCATTGGGCCTCTTTTTTTCTGGATAACAAAAAAAACTGAAATAAATCTTTTAGGATCTTTATTGATGTTTTCCTTTTTATATCAGATTCATTTCCAATTATAGTTAAGGGGAATATCTATACCAGCAGGACAGGATTTCTCTGAATCAATTTCTTTGAAGAAGCTAGGTCTCTGGGAAGTCAAGATCTTTAGAAAGTCCTGTGAGAAAGGTGATTCATTCCATCCTAGTCTATATGAGGCTAGGGCTGAGAAATTTTACATCTATTTCTTTGAATCATCCCCTTTAGCATCACCACGGTCCTGCTACACCTTAAGTAAACTGAAATAACAATCTGCTAAGTGGGAAAACCCAGCAGGATGGGACCCTCTGGAATACGTCAGATACTTCTGGAGTGTAAACAAAGAGGTTATCAAAACAATGACTTTTAAAACCAACAATGGGATCCAGGATTCCAAGTCACCTCCTCCCAGCACAACAGCTTTTGAGGAAATAGGGAAAAAATAAGCAGATGGCATCTGCAGATCCTTAAGGCTCCAGATACTTTGACACTAGGTGCTGAAAGATGTTTGTCCACCAACAAAATCCATAAGTACCATGGAAACAGTTCTCAACTTGTATTGAGGAATGAAATCTTTGGAAGCTCAACTATGGGCATTTGAACGTATTATTCTCAAGGAATAATATTCTCAAGGAAGTCATTTGAAAATCTGCCAAACACCTTCCAACAAGGATGGAGGGATCAAGAACACCAGCAAATGCCAACCCTTCCTTTCTTCTTCTTCTTCTTCTTCTTTCTAAGAAAACATGGGCAAAAGTTCCAAACGGAGAAGTAAAAGGTATCCTTTCCCTAGATGGGACTGAGTGATCAGTATCAACCAGTAAGAGAACTGGGCCCAGGGTCATGCCAACATGCACAGCTCCCCAGATGAACTCTCCAGACCTTGTCCACAGAAATTGTATTCTTGGGCCAGGCTATTATCATTAAGTGATGACAGGAATGGGGTGGAATTAGGAGTAAAGACTGGTGCCCAGAGTGTTGAAGAACATACTCAGAGAGTAAGCAATTAATGGGGCACTTACTGAATAGTGTGACACAAGCCTGGGAGCACACTGCTTCCCAATGTCTTCCATGCTATGTGTGATCTCTCTCCATATATAGACCCTACCTGACAAATCTCTATCCCCATTCTGACTCAGAAAAGTAAAACTGAGGGAACTCTTGGGTCATTTTATCCAGCCCAGTAATATGGCAGATGAGGAAACCAAAGTCTTAAGAGGTCTTCAACTCAATACAAAACCTGTATCTCTTCTGAAACTGCTCCAGCTCAATTCAAGCTGTCAAGCTCTCTGCCTCCTCTGAACTGATATCACTATTATTTCTACTGCTGCTGCAGGCAAGTTGGATTTATCTATGATTAACCTCGATATTTAGCATAAGGACTAAGGTATTGGGGTGGGGGAGGGTTCAACCATCACACGGGTCATGTAGCTTCAGTTCCAAAGCCCTGGAAGCATCATGACAGATGGAGAGGGACTGATTCAAGTCAACAGGCATTTTGTAAGTAACTCATTCATGATGAATAAGGCACTCTTATACCCTAAGTGCTGAAGGAGACAAAGACAAAATGGACCCTGTCCTCAAGAAGACTACATTCTGCTGGGGGAGACACCATGATATAAAAGAATCTATAAAATACATGCAAATTAAATGAAAGATCATTGCACAGGGTGAGAGTCATAGCAATGGTAGAGATCAGAAAAGGCACAATGTCACCCACACTGTGCTCTGAAGTCAGCTGTGGACTTCGCATGATGAGGAAGAAAAACATTCCAGACATGAAGGACAGATTGCAAAGTCACAGGTATGAGAGAAGGAATGCTGCATACAGGGGGAAGGTTTGGCTAAAAGGGGGGAAATAATGTAAAGAACTGCCCTATTAACTGGGATTTAAGAGTGTTGTATGAAGGACTAGTGGGGGAATCAGCACTTTTGGAGTTCAAGGTTTCAAGCTAAAGGCAGGCAGCCACATGTTCCCTGACTGCCTGGCAGTGTGGGAGCTACCAGCTGCCTGGAGCAAAGAGAATTAGCTATTGGGGCATGTGGCAGTTGGTGTATTTGAGTTTGGTTTCCCTTGAGAATCATCTGGGTCAGCTTCACAGAGCACATGACGCAAGACAAGCCATTTCATGTTCTTAAGTGGCTAGATTTTTGTCTGAACATTGCACATATTTTCTGACAATATGGACCAATGAGGGGGCTAACAAAAATTGCTTTTGTTTAGTCATGTCCAACTCTCCTTGACCCCATTTGGGGTTTTCTTGGCAGAGATATTAGAAAGATATGTTATTTCCTTCTCCAACTCATTTTACAGATGAGGAAACTGTGGCAAACAGGACTGAGTGACTTGCCCAGGGTCACACATCTAGGAAGTGTCTGAGGCCAGATTTGAACCCAAGAAGATGAACCCTCCTGACTCCAGACCTGGCACTCTATCCATTGCACCACCTAGCTGCCCTAGGAGCAAACTATGCCAAAGAAAATTTTCTTCAACCCTACAACACAGTTAATCTCTAAAGGCAAGTGTCCAGGGAGTATCTATTCAAATGCAAGGCAGCGTGTGATTTACTAACCATGGTACCTAAAAACCAGGTAGGGTCTTCTGCTCCAAGAATAAGATCAAAGTCAAAATTATATAAATCAAATATTGAATATTATATGAACATGATGTTTTCAACAATAAAGAATGAAGAGCTATATGCTTCAGAGTAATAAGACATCTATATGTATCAGATAAAAAGTCATTACACCAGGAAGTTCAAGTTTCATGGAAAGGTGTATAAGGGACAGCCTCAGTCCTCTATCACTGATCCCTGAGATGGCCTCCTTTGGGACCCCTGGTGGCAGGGTCCTTTCAAGACATCCGACTATGGCATGGCCAGTGGGACAGCCCTACAGCTTTAAAGGTTGGTTGGCTGTTGTCCTTCACTATCGAAGAGGACCAAATGACATCACCATGATAAAGTCAAGTTTCAATGTGTAGGACTATGGCTGATCAGACCAATAGGAACTCTGAATACCCTACCACAGGTTAGGCACAGATAGTCCAAGAGAACATTTAGGGTAGTTACTCCAAATTTGTGCATCTTACATTTCCTTTGTGCTGTTGCAATTCTGCTTTGCTCATAGAGCACAGCACCCTTTCTGACGTGGGCACACCATGCTGAGCGGTCCTGTGTCATTGTCTCCCATGTTGCACAGTCAAATCCAAAGTTCTGACCATCATGTGATCACCTGCCCAGCTCAGTTCTCCATAAAATAGTCTTTTTCGCAAGCATACATTCTGCATTCGAACAACATGGCCTGCGCATCGGAGTTGTGCTCTCTGAAGCATAGTTTGAATGCTTGGCAGTTTAGTTCAAGGAAGGACCTCAGTGTCTGGTACCTTATCCTGCCGGGTGATCCTCAGAATCTTCCTAAGACAGTTCAAATGGAAGTGATTCAGTTCCCTGGCATGGCACTGATAGACCATGTTTTACAGGTATACAATAATGAAGTCAGCACAACAGACCATCATCAATGCTGAGACCATTGACCGTTTACTTCAGGTTGAAGTCGATCCCTCCTTAGCTGAACTTCCAAATGAAGAAGAGTTTTTGAGGGCCATTAGGCTCCTTTCATGTGGCAAAGTACCTGGTGCTGATTCTATTCCAGCTGAGATTTACAAGGTAGGGGGACCATTGCTCATACAAAAGTTGACTGAAATATTTCAGGTTATATGGGAAGAGGAGGTTGTCCCTCAGGAATTCAAAGATGTCTCCATTGTCCATCCCTATAAAGGTAAAGGGAATAGATTGCCCTGTGACAATCACAGGGGGATCTGTCTCTTAGTCACTTCTGGCAAGATTCTTGCCAGAGTCCTTAATAGGCTGATCCTTCACCTGGAAGATGGTCATATCTGAGAGCCAGTGTGGCTTCAGAAAGGGCTGAAGAACAGTCAATATGGTGTTTGCTGCCTGACAACTCCAGGAGAAATGCCAGGAGCAGAGCAGAGGTCTGTATACAATGTTGGTAGATCTGACCAAGGCCTTTGACACTGTTAGTCATGAGGACCTATGGAAAATTATGTCAAAATTTGGTTGCCTAGAGAAGTTCAGCAGCATTGTGCATCAATTTCATGATGGCATGTTTACCCGGGTTCTAGATAGTGAACGATATTCTCATGCCTTCCCAATCACCAATGGAGTGAAACAGGGCTGTATGCTTGCTCCCATGCTTTTTAGCATGATGTTTTCAGTCATATTGTCAAATACTTTCAATGACGATGAACACAGCATCAAGGTCAACTACCATATTGATGGTAAGTTCTTCAATTTGAAAAGGCTACAAGCCAAGATCAAAGTAGAGGGAGTGTCGGTGCATGATTTTCTGTCTGGGAAAGGACTGGAATGGTTTTATGTATAAGATGGTGCTTAGGCTATGTCCTAAAGAAAGAGACAGATTCCATAAGGTAGGCGGTGGGAGTAAGGACACACCAAACATGAGGATCCAGATGGTGCAAGGGCACACAGATAGGAGACAGTGAGGAAGAGAGAGAAGACAACATTGGGCTGGCCTGAAGAATGTCAGAAGGGGAGCAATGTTCAATGAGGCTGGAAAGATAAAAGTTGGGCCACACCGGGTAGGGCGATCTATATTATCTCCTAGAGGTTGTTGCTATGTTTGCTCCTAGAGGCAATAAGGAGTCAGAGAAAGAGGGAAGGACAAGATCTGATCTGTACTTAGGGAAAATCCCTTGGACAACAATTTTGGGGATGAATTGGAGTAGGGAGAAATGTGATGCAAGAATGTAAATTAGGAGGCTGCTGTAATAATCTAGGAAAGAGTTGAGAAAGTCCTGGCTGTGGGTCTCATGATAGAGAGACTGTGGAGACAGAAAAGGCAAGACTTGGCAAATGACTGGCTCTTTGGGGTTCGGAGATGGGAAGAATTCTAGTGCCTTTGGCAGACCTGGAGAAGCTTGGGAAGTCAATAACCTGAGGGCATAAGGCTAACCCTGTCACTCGGGCTCTGTATCCTGACATGACCCTGACACCCCTGACCCCTCTCCCTCAGGGTCAGTGTCACAGCTATTGATGTCCCAAGCCCCAGAGAGGACAGTGAAGGGCCATTTCCAAAAACGTGAGGTTGATAAAGTCAACGGTGACATGGCCAAAGTTGTAACGCTGAGCATGGGGGAATGTTGGCCAGGGATAATATTCCTCTCCTAAGAGGTTTGGCTTTGAACTTTCAGTGAATGAACATGTGTGTGTGTGTGTGTGTGTGCACATGTGCGCACACACACATTCCAAGAGCAGGCTGAAATGTCAGCCTCATCTTGGATTTCAATCAATCAGTTTGACGTATGAATGCAATAGTGAACCCCTTCACCCTTCTCGTGCCCTCTTCCATATGTTCTTTATATCAGTGCTCAACAGACCGGGTGGCTCAGTGGATTCATTTCCTGTCCTTGCTGGGGCTCCAGTTGGAGGAAAGAAAACAAAATGAAACAAAACATACCCACAAGTCAAACTTATTATCCCCTGGTGGTTGAACCTACAAGCATTGTTTGTGTCAAAGCCTCCCTCATTGTCCCACACAGGCCAATGTGCTATGAGAAATGGTCTTCTAAAGCACTGGTAGAAGGAGTTATTTTAATTTCTGTCTACATCAGCTGGATTTCAGGAATGTGCAGCAGTTTTTCACAGCTCTGTGGACTGAGGTGGATATTGGATGGGATTTTATAAGATCACAAAGTGGGGTTGGAAAAATCAGAGGCACATTTTCCAATAAAGGGTGATAGAAATCTGCCCTGTCCATTTCCTGGGGAAGAGGAATGCAGGAGTGCTGGTATGTAGCTTCCCAGGGATCATTAGGAAAGGTGTCCCATTATAAATTCCAGTGCTGGTTTTAGAAGGAAATTATTCTGGAAATATTCCAGTCCTGAAAGGTGGATCTGGAACCAGTTTTCTCATCCATTCAAGCTTAGATCACAGGAAAGGGTACTTGATAAAGGCACCATGAGAAAACATGAAATTTAGAGCAGTTTTTCTGAATGTGGGTAGATACAATGAGAAAGCAGTGCACAGACCTGGAACAGTCATTCTCACTGATGTTCCTGAACACCCTGAGTCTGAGGAAGTAGTAGCAGATGCCAAGGCAAAGGCCCATTTTTCCCATCAAGTATCCTGCTACCTGTGTTACTAGAATGAAGGACCTAGACCCTGAGGAAGGCTCTTGTGGCACATATTTCATGCCAGTTTCTTTTGTGGATATATGAGAAACACAGAGAGATGTGATGGGATCCTGGCACTGAGGTCAACCACAAAGTGAACAATCCAAAGGCTTATTTCAGGCAGCTTTTTGCCCTCCATCTTTGCTGATGGATCTGAAAACTACATACAATTCACAGGAGCCTAGGTTGGAGGTAGAAGAGAATTAAGAGACTATCTAGCTTAGCCCCCTCACTTAGGGGCTCTGGGGAGGGCAAAGATCTTTCAACAGAAAGCTGTGGAATGCCATCAAAATCCCACTCACATCACAGGGCTCAGACCAAGGTCACTTGATCCAAATATAATCCTTTTTCAGTTCAGAACTCCTAGTCTAGGATGTCACAGATGAGACAAGGATCACAGGACCATAGCTCTAGAGATAGAAGGGACCTTGGTGGTCATCTAGTCTAAACCCCTTCTTTTACCAATGAGGAAACTGAGGCTCTGAGAGGTGAATGCTCCCCATGCCTTCTCAGTAAGCATGGAATTCAAAGCAAACCACACTGTGCACAGGTGACCTGATTAGAGGTGAGGGCTCGAGTCAGATTGGCTGCTTGTTGTCCTTTGTCTTCAAAGAGGACCAAAATGACATCATAAAGTGAAGTGAAGTCTCAGTGTGTCTGACTGTGGCTGATCAGACCAACAGGAGCTCGGAATGCTCTACCATAGGTTGGGCACAGATAGTCCATGGGCGTATGTGGGGTGGTTGCTCCAAATTTGCACATCCTACATTTACTTTGTGCTGCCTCAATTCTGCTTTGCTCATAGAGCACAGCACCCTTTCTGATGTGGGCACACCATGCTGAGTGGTCCTGTGCCAGTGTCTCCCATGTTGCACAGTCAAATTCAAAGTTCTTGAGAGAGACCTTGAGAGTGTCCTTACATTGCTTCTTCTCACCACCATGTGATCATCTGCCCCATGTGAGTTCTCCATAAAAAGTCTTTTTGGCAAGTACATATTTTGCATTCGAACAACGTGGCCGGCCCATTGGAGTCGCACGCTCTGAAGCATAGTTTGAATGCTTGTCAGTTCAGCTCGAGCAAGGACTTCAGTGTCTGGTACCTTCTGCTGCCAGGTGATCCTCAGAATCTTCCTGAGACAGTTCAAATGGAAGTGATTCAGTTTCCTGGCATGGTGCTGGTAGACTGTCCATGTTTCACAAGCATATAACAATGAGGTCAGCACAACGGCTCTGTAGACCTTCAGTTTGGTAGTCAGTCTAATACCTCTTCTCTCCCAAAATTTTCTTTGGAGCCTCCCAAACACTGAGCTAGCTCTGGCAATGCATTTATCAACCTCATTGTCAATGTGTACATCCCTGGAAAGTACACTACTAAGGTAAGTGAACTTATCCACAGCATTCAAAACTTCTCCATTTGTTATAATTGATGGTTCTACATGGTGGTGACTGATGGAGCATCTGTGTTTTCTTTGTGTTAATTATTAGGCCAAAATAAGCACAGGCAGCAGAGAATTGATCCATCCTTTGTTGTATCTCAGCTTCAGAGGCTGCTAAGCAACTCAAGTTCCTTTGTGTGAATCCTCAACTACATGTTACCAGAGAATTCCCAGATAGAGGAATGGTGAGGAGAGAGCTGAGAGAAGCTTTGCTCTGAGCAACTGAAGTGGGGCTGGTTTAGGTTAGACATCTGGATAGGGACCTGAGGCCCAAACTATCGATTTGGCATTTTAATTTCTCTATCACAAGAGCCTCCCTTGTAGCCGTGGGTCAGGGATCAGCACTCTGCAAAACCTGGAACCATGACAGAAGTAGCTGACTCACAACTGAGCCAGGAGGTGGTCTCTGATGTTCAGTAGGGGAGGAACATTTAGGGTCATCTAATGCAACTCATTCATCTGCAGTTGAGGAAACTGAGGCCTTGAGTTAGTGACTGGTCTAAGACTATGCAGGCACAAAGTGCAAAACCAGGGTTAGAGACCAAGGCCTCTGACTCTCATTCTAGCTTCTGCCTCCCCAAGGTGAATGGGAAACACAACAGTCCTGGGCTTCCCCCAACCTTGGAGCTTCCACTCCTCAATGCACTAAGCACCTGGCATAAAAGACTTGAAGTTGCTGTCCCACCTCAGAGCGAAAAGATTGTTCCAGGCTCCAGGCTCCCTTACCTGACCTGGCCCTTGGCTTAGCAAAGTGCTTGACCCCAGGGAACCTTCTTCACCAAGGGGAGAATGGCAGGCTTGGGACCCATGACTAGTCAGCAGCAGCCCCAGAACCTGACTTCCTCCTAGGTTCCTCTATCCACAAAGGGGTAGAATAGTCCCTGGTCCCACCCACTTGAGGGTAGGACTGATGGAGTTCCATCAGATTGATATCAGGAGTGAACTGCCACCTCTCTACCCCATGGCAAAGGGTCCTGATGTCCATGGAGACTGATACCTGAACCACCCAGAACATGGAAGAGATAAGGGAGACTGAGAAGAAGAGAAGGCAGGGGAAGAAGCCCAAGCCCTGTCCAATGGTTTGGCTATGCCATGTTCTTCTAACATGTGCACAGGTGGATTTTAACTCTGTAGTCTTCTTGACTTTATTATGAATTTTGTTTTCCTTGATTAAAATATGTGTATTTGTATGTATTTTCTTTGGACCATTACTTCATGTCTCTCCACCCCCTCCCCCAGAACACCAGAAATTTGGAAAGCTCCCCTATAGCAGGTTGGGAAGGGGCTCACAATGGAGACAGAATTTTCAAAATGTCACATTCCCACAGAACACATTTTCCCACAATGAAACTAAAACATAGTTCATAAGGATTAAGCAGGCTTTTATGAGCTGGCCTTGGATTCTATCTATCATTACAGTATTGCTATTATAATACTGATGCACTTAAGATGTGCTCTGAGTTCCAAACAGTCTACTTGCAAATGAACTTCTAGAACATAACCCATTTCAAGTTATGGACTATGCCCATTGTGAGTTATATTCAATAGATGATTCTTTTAGAGCACACAATTTTATGTCAATAAAAATACTGCTTCAGTAATGCAGCAAAGGTTCATTAACAGTTTAAGGATGCCTGAAGAAGGATGTCAGCTGAGCATAGGGCACCCCTATAAGCCACCACCCAAATTATTGTCCTCAGAGGGGGATCGACATGGGGGCAAGAGTCTCTCCAATGAGAAACTCTAAGGGATTTCTTTCTCTGAATGTTCTAGGTCACCTGAAAGAAAAGGTTCTTCCAAGCCAAAGTTTATTAGTAGAGGCTGGGGTATCTAGAGAAAACCACTGGGGCCTATGAAATACTTAACACTGATTTTTAAAAAATAGAGTGGTGGATTGGTGGAACAGATTAGGTACACAATATAGAGTGGTAAATAACAACAGCCATCTAATGTCTGACAAACCCAAGGATACAAAATTTTGGGACAAAAATTACTATTTGACAAAAATTGCTGAGAAAACTGGAAAACAGTTTGGCAGAAACTAGATATAGGGGGGAGGAGCCAAGATGGCAGAGTAGAAAGACTCATGTATGCTAGCTCCAAACCCACAGCCCACAAATTTTCTGTAAAAAGAACTCCCCACAAATTCTGGAGCAGTGGAACCCGCACAGAAACACATTGGGAGAGATTTCCATTCCAGAGAGCCCTGGAAAGCCATCCCCAGGGGTCCGTCGCGCTCCGGAGGCGGAGTCCAGCCCTGCATTGCCCTGGCTGCGCGGCCCCAGAGGAGCCAATCTGAGCAGGCTTCAGGAACGGAACCTCCAGCGGCCGTGAAGGTTCCTCCACCCACAGGCACTCCAGGTCAGTGAGAGAGACTTCTGGGCTGGCCGAGAGGGGAGTGGGGTGTCTCCGTGACTCGGGCACCCTCGGGAGGCAGCGGCAGAGGGAGCAGCAGAGGCAGTGGTGGCTGGAACTCCCCAAGCAGACAGGAGCTCCATTACCGAAGGTCTCTGCATAAACCCCCTGAGGGAACTGAGCCTGGGAGGCGGCCCTGCCCCCACCTCAGCACCAGAACTTAAGCTCACATTGAATAGCAGTTGCTCCCACCACTGAAAGCCCTGAGGCTGGGAAGCAGCATTTGAATCTCAGACCCCAAGCACTAGCTGGGCAGATCTAGGTGGGGGTGGAGAGGAATCTCAGAAGTCAAGTAACTGGCTGGGAAAATGCCCAGAAAAAGGAAGCAAGATGAGACCATAGAGAGCTACTTTCTTGGGGAAGAGATGTTCCTTCCTCCCATCATTTCTGATAAGGAAGTAAAATGCTTGCCATCAGGGAAAGACATGGAGGGTGGGGCCTCTCTATCCCAGACATCTGAGGTGGATGTCCGGTGGGCTCAGGCCATGGAAGAGCTCAAAAAGGATTTTGAAAATCAAGCTAGACAGGTGGAGGAAAAATTCGGAAGAGAAATGAGAGAGATGCAAGAAAAGCATGAAAAACAGGTCAATACCTTGGTAAAGGAGACCCAAAAAATAGTCAAGAAAATAACACCTTGAAAAATAGGCTCACTCAATTGGAAAAAGAGGTTCAAAAAGCCAATGAGGAGAAGAATGCTTTCAAAAGCAGAATTAGCCAAATGGAAAAAGAGGTTCAAAAGCTCACGGAATTTAATAGTTCTCTCAAAATTAGAATGGAACAGATGAGTCTAATGACTTTCTGAGAAACCAAGAAATCACCAAACAAAACCAAAAGAATGAAAAAATGGAAGAGAATGTGAACTATCTCATTGGAAAAACAACTGACATGGAAAATAGATTCAGGAGAGACAATTTAAAAATTATGGGACTACCTGAAAGTCATGATCAAAAAAAGAGCCTAGACATCATCTTTCATGAAATTATCAAGAAAAACTGCCCTGAGATTCTAGAACCAGAGGGCAAAATAAGTATTCAAGGAATCCATCGATCACCACCTGAAAGAGATCCAAAAAGAGAAACTCCTAGGAACATTGTGGCCAAATTCCAGAATTCCCAGGTCAAGGAGAAAATATTGCAAGTAGCTAGAAAGAAATAATTCCAGTATTGTGGAAATACAATCAGGATAACTCAAGATCTAGCAGCTTCTACATTAAGGGATCAAAGGGTGTGGAATAGGATATTCCAGAAGTCAAAGGAACTAGGACTCAAACCAAGAATCACCTACCCAGCTAAATTGAGTATAATACTTCAGGGGAAAATATGGTCTTTCAATGAAACAGAGGACTTTCAAGCATTCTTGATGAAAAGACCAGAGCTGAAAAGAAAATTTGACTTTCAAACACAAGAATGAGAAGAAGCATGAAAAAGTAAACAGCAAAGACAAGTCATAAGGGACTTACCAAAGGTGAACTCTTTACATTTCTACATGGAAAGACAATATTTGTAACTCTTAAAAAGTTTCAGTATCTGGGTAGTTGGTGGGACCACACACAGACATACACACGCACACACACACACGTACATGTGCACACCCACACACACATACACACATGCACGCACATACCGAGACAGAGAGCACAGAGTGAATTGAATAGGATGGGACCATACCTTAAAAGAAATTAAGGTAAATGGTAAGAGAGAAATGTAGTGGGAGGAGAGAGGGTGAAATGGAATGGGGTAAATTATATCTCATTCAAGAGACAAGCAGGAGACTTTTTAGTGGACGGAAAAAGAGGAGAGCTGATAAAAAAACATGAAGTTTACTCTCATCACATTCGACTAAAGGACACTCATTTTGGTATGAAAACCTATCTTACAGTACAGGAAAGTGGGGGAGAAGGACATAAGCAGGGAGGGAGGGATGATAGAAGGGAGGGCAATGGGAGAAGGGAGCAATTTGAAGTCAACACTCCAGGAGGGACAGGATCAAAAGACAGAATAGAAACAATGGGGAGCAGGATAGGATGGAGGGATATACAGTTAGTCTTACACAACACGACTGTTACCAAAGTCATTTGCCAAACTACACAGATATGGCCTATATTGAATTGCCTGCCTTCCCAAAAGGAACGGATGGGGAGGGAGGGATGGGGAGAATTTGGGACTCAAAGTTTTAGGAACAACTGTTGAATATTGTTCTTGCTACTAGGAAATAAGAAATACAGTTAATGGGGAATAGAAAGTCATCTGGCCCTACAGGACAAAAGAGAAGATAGGGACAAGAGAAGGGAGGGATGATAGAAGAGAGGGCAGATTGGTCATAGGGAAAATTAGAATGCCCAGTGTATTGGGGTGGGGTAGGGGATAAATGGGGAGAAAATTTGGAACCCAAAATTTTGTGAAAATGAATGTAAAAAGTTAAATAAATAAATTTATATTTAAAAAAAGAAAAAAAAACTAGATATAGACCAACATCTCACACAGTATACCAAGATAACGTTAAAATGGGTACATGATTTACAAATAAAGGGTGATAATGTAAGCAAATTAAGAGAGTATAGAATAATTACCTATCAGATTTATGGAAATGGGAAGAATTAATGAGCAAATGAGAGAATCACAGGATATAAAATGGGTAATTTTGATTACATCAAAGTAAAAAGGTTTTGCACAAACAAAACCAATGAAGCCTAGATTAGAAGAAAAGCAGGAAACCTGGGGAGAAGATACAGCAAGTTTCTCTGATAAAGGTTTCATTTCTCAAATATATAGAGCACTGAGTCAAATTTATAAGACTACAAGACATTCCCCAACTGATAAATAGTCAAAGGATATGAACAAGCTGTTTTCAGAAAAAGAAATCAAAGTTATCTACAGTCATATTAAAAAAAATGCTCTCAATCACCACTGAGTAGAGAAATGCAAATTAAAATAACTCTGAGGTACTATCTCACACCTATCAGATTGACTATATGACAGGAAAGGAAAATGACAAATGTTGGGGGCAAAGTGGAAAAACTGGGATACTAAGGCGCTGTTGGCGGAGTTGTGAACTGAGCAATTTGGAAAGTAATTTGGAACTATGGAGAGCAATATGAAACTGTGCCGAAAGGGCTATAAAATTGTGTACACTCTTTGCCCCAGTAATACCACTACTAGAGGTCTATATTCTAAAGAAATCAGAGAAAAAGGAAAAAGACCTCTCTGTGCAAAGTATTTACAGCAGCTCTTTTTGTACTGGCCAAGAATTGGAAATTGAAAGGATGCTCATTCATTGTGGAATGACTGAACAAGTGGTAATATATGATTGTTATAGAATACTATTCTGCTATAGAAAATATCAAGCAGGATGCTTTCAGAAAATTCTAGAAAGATTTACATGAACTGATGCAAAGTGAAATAAGAACCAGGAAAACACTGTACATAGTAACAGCAATATATGATGATCAACTACGAATGACTTAGTCTCCTCAGCAATGCAATGATCCAAAACAATCCTAAATGACTTATGATGAAAAATATCATCCACCTCCAGAGAAAGAATTGACGGTTATGAATGCAGACTGAAGCATACCTTTTTTTAACTTTCTTTATTATTCTTGTTTTTTAGTCTGTGTTTTCTTTTGCAATATGGCTAATATGGAAATGGACTATATGACTACATAGGTATAATCTATATAAAATTGCTTGCTTTCTTAAGAAGGGGAGTGGGAAAGGAGGGAGAAAATTTAGAACTCATAATTTAAAAAAGGTTAAATTTTTTTGTTTACATGTAATTGAGAAAAATCACCAGTCATCCTGTGGTTACTCAGTTACATTCTCATCCTGAAGAATAAAGTCAAATAGCCCTTGGAAAGCATCACTAACAATAAGGTTGGTGAAGGTGATGGAATTCCAGCTGAGTTATTTAAGATCCAAAAAGATGATACTGTTAAAGTGCTACACTCAATATGTCAACAAATTTGGAAAACACAATATTGGCTATTGGATTGGAAAAGATCAGTTAATATTCCAATCGTAAAAATGGCAATGCCAAGGTATATTCAAATTACTGAACAAATAAATGTGCTCATTTCACATGGTTATGCTTAACATTCTGCAAGCTGGGCTTCATCCACATGAACTGAGTTACAAGAAGAACAGGATGGTTTTTGAAGAGGCAGACAAACTAGAGACCAAATTGCCAACAATCGCTGAATTATGGAGATAGCAGGAGAGTTCCAGAAGAAAAACATCTGCTTCTGTTTCACTGACTACACTAAAGCCTTTGACTGCATGGATCACAACAAAATGTGACAAGTCTTCAAAGAGTGCGGAGTACCATATCATCTTCTTGTTTCCTGAGGAACCCAAATGTGGACCAAGAAGCAACAGTGAGGACTAAACATGGAACATGGATTGGTTTAAGATTAGAAAAGTAGTATGGCTAGCTTTATAATGTCACCTTATCTAATTTAACTTATATGCAGAGTACATCATGTGAAAAACCCAGGCTGGATGAATCAAAAGCCAGAATTAAGTTTGCCAAGAGAAATACCAACAATCTCAGATATGCAGATGATGCTACTCTGATGACAAAAAGTAAAGTGGAATTATCAAGCCTCTTGATGAGGGTGAAAGAGGAGAGTGTAAAAGTTGGCTTGAAGCTTAACATCAAAAAAGCTAAGATCTTGGCAAGTGGTCCCATCACTTTTTGGCAAATAGAGGGAGAAGAAATGTAAGCAATGCCAGATTTTATACTCTTAGGCTAGAGATCACTGCAGACAATGACTGTAGCCATGAAATTAAAAGACACTTGCTCCTTAGAAGGAAAGCTATGGCAAATCTGAACTAAAAAAAGACATCACCATGCCAACAAAGGTCCATATAAATCAATGCTATAATTTCTCTGGTAGCAATGTATGGCTGTGAGAATTGTACATTATATGGATAGCTGAGCACCACAGAGTCAATGCTTTCAAATTGCAGAGCTGGAAAAGACTTTTGAGAGTCCCTTGGACAGCAAAGGGGTGAAATGAGTCAATACTTAAAGAAATTTATTCAGACTATTCACTGAAAAGTCAAATACTGAAGCTGAAGCTGAAGCTGAAATACTTTGGTCACATAATGAGAAGAGGGTCGTTGGAAAAGACCCTGTCATTGGGAAAGACTGAAGGCAAAAGGAAATGGAGATGGCAGAGGATGAGGTGGACAGATGATGTGTGTCATGGAAGCAATGAACATGAGCTTAGACAGACTTTGAGAAGAGCTTGGTGTACTGTGACCCATGATGTTATGAAGAGTCAGACATGACTGAATAACGGTAACAACTGAGAAAAAATAAAATAAAAATTAAATTAAAAAAAGAAGGGAAAAAACACTGATTTTAGAAACTTCAGTAGATTCTGGGGAGTACATGGATAAAATGGGAAAGATTGTCTTCTCAGACTGAGTGCCCCAGAACACCAGGAGGCAATTCAGCGGAACCAGGTCTTGTGGTAGCTGCCAGCTGTGAATCACCAAAGTCCTTTCTCTTCTTCCCTTCCCACTTCTCAGTCATTCTCCTCCTTCCCCTCCCCCTCCCCCCATCAGGAGCTATCCTCCTCTCCATTAAGCACTCATCAGCCAGCTCTTGATTTTCCCCGACCCTTCTGTTGATCTCTGTCTTGTTAGCAGCCCTCCCAGTCTGCCTAGGAGCCCAGCGAAAGCAAAGCAGAGAAAGTACAGCCACATCATCATCCCCACCTGTAAAACTGGATGGACTACTTGCATCTGTTGCATTTCTTGGAAAAGGCTGTGGTATGTTAAGGTTTCATTGATAGTTCTTCAAATGTTTTCAATCTTAAGCCAGCATGGAGCATAGGAGAAATGGCTGGCCTCAGAGGGAAGCCCCAAGTTCAGTCCCCTGACACATCTAACCTGTGTGATCCTGGGCAAGTCACACAACTTCTCAGTGTTCCAGGCAAGTCCTTAAAACCATGAACTGTGGGGACATGTCCAACCTGCAGTGGGAGATGAGATTCCTTCTCTGAAAGTCCCTATCCTAACAGAAATCACATATCTGGTCCCTACTCCTACATGGTAATAAGCATAGTAACTAGCATGGATATAATGCTTTAAGGGTTGTAAAGTGTCTGACATGTATCATTTCATTTGAAATCATAAAACTGTACTTAGATAAATGAACACAAACACATATAATGGAACGTAAAGTCTTCAAGAGTTACTTGGAGCACTGAGAGGTGAAGTGACTTGACCAGAGTCATATAGCCAGGATGTGTCAGAGTAGAAGTTGAATACAGATCTTTCAAGGGTGTCCAGGTGGAAGCAGGAAGACTCAAGTTCAAATCTGGCTTCAGACATTTACTTAGGTATACAACCTTGGACAAGGCAATAAAAAAAATAATAAAAAACCTTCTGTCTGCCTCAGTTTTCTCATCCGTAAAATGGGGTACTCCCTGCCTTCTAGGATTACTGGGAGAATAAAATTTGTACAGCACTTTGAAAGTACTATAGAAATGCCATTTATTAGTATTATTCTCAATTCCCCTACCCACTACATATAGTTGCTTCACAACAGTTTTTTTCAAACTACATATATGTATAGATATCAATCATTAAAATATGCATATTATTTTCATATTATTGTCATATCCACACCTCTTTTTTTGTACTAATAACTGCCATCTGTGAAACAAAGAAACAAAAAATCCAAGCATGATCAGGTCATTTAAGGATGGGACCCAGTGTGATGGCAAGAAAAACAGGATCTTTTACTGTTTTTGTTTTCATGTAATCAAGTGCCTTGGATTGAATCTTGCCTTTATCAATCAAGAGTCTTTATTAGGAGTGAAGTACAGAAACAAGAATTTCTTTAACTAGAAACAGTATATGTATTTGTATTATTAATTATTTTAATGTGATTAAAGATCTTCCCCACTCATTAATGGACCTGCCCATTAAGGGGAATTTGATTAGAGAAGATTTGTGGGAAGGCCCATGCCTTTTGTTAATGAGGCAATGGTTCTCAAGGGTTGTGATGCTCTCTGGCTCTAAAAAGGGTATAAATACTCTGAACTGAGGTTTTACTTTGGGGCTTACTGACTGGAAGTGTTTATTTGGCCAGATGAAGACTCTGGGAAGCCGCTAAAGACCACCTGGCTTTGAAAACCCAGATGCTGATGCTTCCCTCTCTGGTAACTATGGTCAGACAGTTGGACCTGTCTGTTGAATTCAGGCAGAGGAAGTCATGTCTGTTGATCTTTGAGTTCTCTACATTTTCTTTGAATTTCAGGGTGCTGACTCCCCTGAACTAAGTAAATGATACATATTCTTGGTTAAAGGAATGATACATTTACAGCTAAAAATAGCTTTATTATTTTAGCTAAAATAACTAAAACATGCCAAGGGGAACAATTTGAGGTGAAAAGCCAGAGTCATTTTCTCACTAGAGGAAGGGAGGAGAATCTGGACACATGCTCTCTCTACTGCAAGATTCCAAAGAACACCCTGTAACCTCATGCCCCAAATCAATTAAACTTCAGATTTGAGAAACAAATGTGACTAATTCCAGCCACTCACCACTCCCCACTGCCAAATCTGATCCTGGTGCCTCCCTGGCACCAATTTTGATAACCCCATCAAACAAGATCTCCCCCTCTGGATCTCCTGAATCCTCATAGATTTAGGTAAATTGCAGAATGAATAAACGTAAAAGGTCTTTTGAGTCCCTTGAGATATGAATCTCCATCACTGATTCAGTTACGGGCCCTGGACTTGACCTTCTCCTTCCGACTGACTCTTCTGAGGAGGCCTCTAGGTGCCTCCCTGACCTTCTACCCCCATTCCCAAGTCTTCAGTGAGTGGATTGCCCATCTTGACAGGATAGTTGGTCTATCTGCACCTTTACATAATGCACAGTTAGCTTATAGATGGCATTGTCAGACCTCCCCACCTAGTCAGCTCAGTGGGACAAAACTGCCTCCCAGCACACATTTGGTTTAGAATTGACTTGCAAAATGAGAAAAAAGTAGAAAACTGAATATATATTTCCAAAATGGAACCTGTTCCCAAGAGGAGAGGAAGGAAAAGGAAAGTAGGGCAGACATGAGTTTCACTGCCCTTCTCCCTGACACCCATCATACTTTTCCCCTGAACAGATCCCATCATCATCACTTACCCTCTTCACAGTTGCTTCCAGCAAACCCAGGGCAGCATTTCCATTCCAGAGCTGTCACGGTTCGATAAGACACTTTGTAGGTGGGTCTGATCAGGGTCCTGTAACTAACACAAAAGAGCAGTCAGCAAAGGGCAGGACTCCATCCCCAACCTGACCTCACTTCTAGACGCACAAGCAGCATCGCCATTGACAGCACACAGCCATGCTCCTCAGGGCCTTTCTCTTCCTGACATCCGCCTAAAGAGATTCCTGAGCCTCCTCCTCCTTGAGATCCTACGGTGGCTCTGTTATACATACATACATACATCTGCCTCTCTTTCTGAGCCTACCTTTCAGTCTGTACCTAATGAACACTGATTCTGGACCCAGAGAACTTGGGTTCAAATTCAACTTTGATAACTATTTGTATAACTCCAAATAAGTCACTACATCTCCTTGGGTTTCAGTTTCTTCATCTATGAAATAAAGGGACTGACCTAGATGGCCCCTTGAAGTCTAAATCTGGTCCTGTGGCACCTTCTGGATACCTCCCATATGTTTATTCCCCACTGTGTCCTCCCCCAACCAGCTCCCACTGCATTTACCTCTCTTTATTCCCCAATCTTAACCCTACAGTTAAATCACCTCACTCTACACTCTCCTCAGGACTTAAGCCCCTTTACCCAGCAGTATTCAAACTCTGTCAGACCCCTAGATCATTTCCATCATCTACTTCTTCTATAATCACACACTGAACAAAACTGGAGAAAATAATACAGACTGGTGATACTCCAAATTGATATCATCTAAATTCGCCTGGGCCTTCCCCTCAGTAGGATGATGCCAGTATTCCCACTCCCCACAGAGGCTGTTTCAAGCCTTGTCTTCTCAAGTCTCCTACCCCAGCCCCTTCTGCATCCCTCTCCACTGAGGGTCTCACTTCATACTTTACTGAGAAAAACAGAGATCGTTCACGAGGAACTCCCTCTTCTCCTCTTCTCTACATCTCAAAACCCCTTCATATCATCTCTCATTCTTTCCTCCTTTACTACAGTCTCGAATGAAGGGATGACCCTTCTCCTCTTTAAGGCAAACCCTTCATGTGGGGGCAGGGGAAAGCATTTATGAAGCACCTACTATGTGCTGAGCATTGTGCTAAGGACTTCACAAATATTATCTCATTTGATTCCCTCCTGTCATTTCCAGGTGATTGCCTGCACAAGCATCCCTCCTACGCAATGTTCATTCTCTTATCTACTGCTTCCTTCTCTGCTGCTTTCAAATACACATCCAAAGCTTTCCCATCCTGAAAAGGCAATCGCTAGACCTTTCCATGCCCTTGAACCATCATCTTCTGTTGTAGAAAACGTTGTCTAGGTATTGTTCCACTTCCAAGCTTACTATACTCCAGACTCTAGGGAGAATGGAAAGGTTCCTGCAGACACCATCTCAGAATATGGTTTTAAGTAAAGTAAAACAGAGAATTATCAAAGTTATCAAAATAGGCAGCTATCAAAGTATAGTTTTTAAATCAAGTTAATGAACCCCAGGTTAAAAACCTGTGATAAGATGGGCTCTAAAGTCCTCTCCAGTACTAGGACACTCTCCTCTCTGTCTCTCTTGATGTCTGTCATGTCCCTCTCTTATTTATATGTGTGTATATGTATATGTATGTATGTGTGTATATGTATGCATGTGCATATACACATATATGTGTGTATATATACATATATATATACACATACGTGTGTGTGCATATAATTTACAATTTCATTTGGTGTTGGGAACCTGCGATCTCAAGGCCATATGTGGCTTTGACTGAATCCAAACTGCACAGAACAAATCTCCTTAATAAAAGGTTTTGTTCTGTAAAACTTGGACTCAGTCAAAGGGCCACACTTGAGGACTTAGAGGGCCACATGTCGCTTTGAGAACACAGATTCCCTACCCCTAGATAAGAACTTCTATAAGGAGGAAACTACCTCTCTTTTGGCAATAGAGATCATTTCGTGCTCTGAAGCCCATCTATTCCTGAGAGATGCCTGGGGCACAGGGATGGGGGAGGGGGTAGCTGTTGAAGTGACCTGCTCAGGCTCCTAGCTAGCATGTATCTCAAAGCGAAGTGGCACATGAATTCAAGTGTTCCTGACCCCATCCCCTACACATCACTGCCTCTCTCTACAAAATAATAAGAGCTCATTTTCTACAAGTCTTTATAAACTATAAAACACTTTTCTTACAACAATCCTGGAATGTAGATGGTGCAAAATATTATTTTTACCATTTTGTAGGTGACAAATTGAAGTTGTTTGCTTAAACTCCCACAGTCACAAAGCTAATTAAATCACAGACTTAAACCAAGACTTCCAGACTCCCAAGTCTGGTGCTCTTTTGACTATAACCAGAGGCAGCTGGTGATATCATAGTGCAGAGGGCACTGGACCTGGAGTCAGGAAGACCTGAATTCAAATCTGACCTCAGGAACTTACTAGCTGGGTGACACTGGGCAAGTCATTTAACCCTGTTTGCCTCAGTTTCCTCAACTATAAAGTGCAGTTAGTAAAAGTATCTGTCTCTCAGGGTTTGTTGTGAAAATCAAAAGAGATTTTTTGAGAAAATGTTTAGCATGTGCCCCATGCCTGGGACACTCTCTGGAACACCCTTCACCTCTGCCTACTGACCACCCTGGCTTCCTTTAAGTCCTAACTAAACTCATCTCTTCTCCAGGAAACCTTCTCCCATCCCTCTTAATTCCAGCACCTTCCCTCTGCTCTTTGTTTCCTATTTATCCTGTATAGAGCTTGCTTTGTTTATATTTCTTTGCTTGTTTTCTTAATTTCCTTAAGGGCTAAGACTGTCTTTTGCCTCTTTTTGTATCTCCAGAGCTTGGCACAGGACCTGGGTCATATAGTAGGTACTTAATAAATGCTTATTGAATGACCAAGTGAGCAAAGTACCCAGCACACAGTAGGTGCTACATAAATGTTTATTTTTTTCTTTTTCCCACCCATGTCCCTTGTTGTCTTGGGTTATTGACACAAAGACAGAAATGGCCTAAAAAATTGCCCCTAAATCTGAAAAACGTCTTTATTAGCTTCTCTTGACGAACAAAATTTGCACACTTCTAATTCATGAACTGCCTTTCCCACTCCCACCCTCCCAAAGTCTACACACTGAGGAGGTTCAATGGTTATCTCAGGGCACCTTCTGAAACCAGAAGTGACCTGCAGGTGAATCCACACATTTGTTAGGAGAACTGAGACATGTAGAGGGAATATGGACCCCCAAAAAGCCTCATTCCACATCCAGAAAGAATCTGGATCTCGGGGCAGGGGTGGGGGCTAAAGGAAAAGGGTGGGGACAAAATGGCAGGAGCAAATATCAAGTTACGTTGTTTGAATGACAATGAACAGAAGCTAAGCCTGTGGCTTTTTTCTTCTGACAGAAACACTAACAGCAATAATAAATGGGTATCACACTTTGAGGTTTGTAAAGCATGACCCACTGAACAGAATTGCTGGACCAGGAGTCAGGAATCTACCTCAGACATTAGCTATGCGACCTTGGGCAAAACTCTTAACCTCTCTGAGTCTCAATTTCTTCATTAGGCAAAAGAAGGGCTGGCCTGGAAAGTCTCTAACATCTATTTCCTCTCTAATATTATGATGTGATGAGTCTTTAGTCTCATCTGGTCCTCTTCCAACAACCCTGTGCAGTAGACACTCTACGTCTCATTATTCCCATTTTATAGGCGAGAAAATTGAGACTGGTGAAGTTGGTGAAGATTATAAGCTAACAGACTTCCAGAGTTTCTGTCTACAACTCCAATGCTCATTCCACAACACCAGAGTTACTCTCTCTGATCTGTATCTGATCACATAGTATCTATTCAAAGCAATATGGACATATTTTATCTTGAGAAAATAAAAATAGTCCTATAATCTGAAGACGTGCCTTCCATTACTATTCTAAAACTCACCAGCATAATGTTGTAGACCAGTAGTGTCAAACTCAAACAAAAACGGATCCCTACTCAAGGCATATTGATTTAAGAAAACCACAAATTAACATTGTCTATGTTACATCACATTTTTACTTATTTGGTTAACAGTTCCCAAATGCATTTTATTCTGCTTCATGAGGCACTGAGAAGTCTTGCCAGCTATATGGGCAGGCCCCAGTTTGACACCTTTGCTGTAGGCCACTGGTCAAGGCAGAAGGATGAGGGGGGCTTGAGAACTTATCAAACCATGTTGGTGTTGCCATACTTACTTACAAAGATTATACAATATGCCCTTTCCACCAAGACAGCCAGTACTATAGGGGTGGAAGGGAGGAAAAAAGATTCAATCCATATTTTTTTAAAAATCATGGATCTTTTTATTCAAAATTGGAACCGGTCATTCTATTACTTACAATCAACCTATGACTTAACAATATCTAGAAACACCAGTAGGTGGAGCTGCTTCATCAGGTTCCTTGATAACCTCAGACTAGTCCAGATGCATCGCTAGGTCCTTTAGACCTTCAGTCCCCACCAGCCCCCTATATGGTTTTTGGCTTGTACTATAGATCTTTGCCACTTGACCCAAGATCTTAACAGGAGGTACATTCTGTGTCCAGCTCCTCTGGGTGGGGCAAACATCTAAGACAGCTCTGGGGAGTCTCGGGCTTTACTATGCTCCAATGTAGATTCCAACCCTACCCAACGTAAGTGCCACTTTGTGAGGATGACCAGCCTGTTGTGCTCAGATAACACACCAAGAGACATTCAGCTGGTCAAATACATGAGCTAAGAGTATGACTGGGAGGATGCATGACACTTGGGAGATGAATGGATGCCACATTACTTTTCCTCCATAGAACTTTCTTTAATTCCATACCCCACCCATGTCCCCGGTTAGCAAGAACTTCTCCCATATGATTTGATTCTTTTATGAACTTACCCAAATTCTTCTAGTATCTCTTAATTGCCAACTCTAATGGTCATTTTTCAGTCCTCATTCTCTTTAACCTCTCTGCAACATGACACTGGGAAATGCCCTCTTTTTCTGAACCTTCTCCTCTCTTCACTGATGTTCCCAAACTGTAAGAATCCTCCAAAGGCTGCGTCCTCAGTTTTCTCTTATCTGGCCACCTATGCCATTTCTCATGATGACCACCTCATCAGTTCCATGATTATTATCTCATGCAGATGACTTCCAGGTCTGTAAGCCAGCTCTTCTCTGTCTGTGTCTGTCTGTGTCTGTCTATCTGTCTCTCTCTCTCTGTCTCTCTCTCTCTGTCTCTCTCTCTCTCTCTGTCTCTCTCTCTCTCTCTCTGTGTGTGTGTGTGTGTGTGTGTGTGTATGTGTGTGTCTCTGTCTCTCTTATCCTACATTACCACTCACCTACTGGACATTTCAAATTGGATGGCCCATAAGTATTTCAAACTCAGTATGTCCAAAACATAACTCATGATCTTTTCCCAAAATCTATTCCCATTCTGAACTCGAAAAGTCTCTATGATACCTGGTCCTCCTAAGTATTACTGACTCTTATTTGGGTTGCTTGTCCTTTGGTGAGAAGAAAGCAAGAGAGGCTCTTCTGTGGCCTCCATGGTTAGGGGTTTGACACAAACCTCCCTATCCACCTTAAAGATATCTAACGCGCCTACATCCACAAATAGAGCTAAAACCTTAAATTTGTTGGCATTTTTAACTTATCCTGCCCCTCAGGGCTCATCAGTTCCTGTTTTTCATGATCTCTGATAAGTATTTCCCTAGCAAAGCAGGAGGCAGGAAATAATACCTCTTTGAAGTATCTTTTCTTTCTTCAAATGGGGGATTCTAGTAAAGCAGAGCACACATTTTGTATTTAAGAACCCATAATCCAAGGAGGTAAGAACACAAGAGAATGTAAAAAGTCAATGAATACAGTAACTGTATAATGAAATTTATGCTAAAAAAATCTTAACTAAAAGAAAATAATTCTTCTACAATGTGAAAAACATTTATGAAATCATGAGTTAATATTGCATACAAGACTAAAATCTTTCAAATTGAAAACACATAATAAACAAGAATATGCACTGTTCCTACTGCTATCTAACTTAGTTTTGGAAATCCTCGTCACAGCAGTATGGTATAAAAAGAAATTAAAGAAAAAGCATAGATAATTAAGAAGTTAAAATATCTATTTGAAAATGACCCAGAAAGACCCAAGATGATGAACCAAAAGACCCAAGATGATGAACCAAAAATAAGGGCAAAAATTGCAACAGAAGGCAAGGTAACATCTCATAAGTAACATAAGATAAACACATGAAAACATCTGCATTTCTAGAAGCCATCTCACAAAGGATCAAGGTAAATGGACAGAAAGATAAAGAAGACCCATACTTAGCAGGGTTTTCTGTATGTGTTTCATCTCTGTGGGGGGCTCAGAGGCCCCAGAACTTTCATGGAGGAAAACAACGTTGGGCAGTACCAAGGAGTAACTCGATCTGGGGAGATAGGTCTCAGTGTCCCCTTTCTCTTCCCTTTTTCCCTTGAGTAGGATTTCCTGCCTGACAACCATGTGATTAATTTGGTTTTATAAAATCAGAGCATGTTGAAGCTAGAAGGGATGTTAGAGACCATCTTCTCCATATGTGTCAAACTCACGGCCACGGGAAGTGGCCTGCAAAGCTCCCATGTCCTCAGAAACAGATCAAGATGTGACTAGGAAATGTTGGACAAAATAAATACAAATGAAATACAAATGGATAATGTTGTTTGTGGTTTTCTAATATATGGCCTTCAAGGATCTGTGTCTATTTGAGTTTAACACCACTGAATCTGACCCTGGGGAGGGAAGGAGCTCAGACCCAAAGGAGGGAATGAATTGCCTTATTCAGGGTTCCCACCAAGTCAGTAGTGATACTAGGATTAGACTTGTGGTCTTAAGGCCACATGTGGTATTTAGGCCAAAGACCTAATCCATATCTCTAGAAAGATTGTTTAACTAAAGAAAGATTTTTAGCTGTTGGATGCTCAGAACAGGTGAGCTGGTCTTAGGTGGCTTGTGTTAGAGCACGCATTTTCTATGGCCTCTTTCTATGACCACTCCCATCAAGTTATCCCATGGGTTCTGCTGATGGGTCACCCCACAGAATGGTTGCCTGGACATCTTTGGGAGTGGCTACATGGGAAACTTGGGGACTGATATCAAGAGAAATCATGGCCAGGAGGCAAATCTGTATATTCAAAAGCTGGTGCTCTAGGAAGCTGCCCTTCCCTCTCACCAAGATCTCACTTGAGAAACACTCTTGTGCAGGAAAGAAGGTTGAGCCCATAATAAAGCAGAGCTCAGAAGCCAATACAGGAGACACTCTCAAGCCCTGGCTTCTGCCTCTGCACTATACTCTCTTGCATGGGAAAAGGAATGAGAAGAAACAGCCTGATAATGAGAGGAGAGAATCTGGGGACACAAAAGGAAAGTGGGTGTAGAGGTTTCAAGGAGGCAGGAAGTCCATTAATCTTTGGATTAATAACCATGGGTCTAGAATGAGGAAAAAGGAGCTTAAATAACCAGCTACCACAGGCCAATCCAGCTAAGCAAAATTTGACCCCCTTTTCATACCCATCAAGCCACACATTCCAGTGGCCAGGGGACCTTGCTGTACTTCTCTGAGGTTCTTTTAAGACTGATATCACACATGGCAGCTCCAAGGCCTTTTCAGAATCACCAACTGTGCACAAAAGAAGGAAATATCTTTCTTCCATTTGTCTCTCTTACTTGATGAACAAATCTGTCTGACCACGACTTGACCTAAGTGGGGTACGGCAAGATTAAGCATCCCCCGAGAAGAGGCTTCTGTTAACATGGGAATCTGAACAGGTCAGGTCTAGGCCGAGGAGAATGTTCCTCAAAGGATTTCATTTTCACAGGACAGGAAAGGGGAAAAGCAAAACAAAACATCAAATTGAAGTCTTTTAAAGTGTCTCCCTGGACAGCACCAGAAAGGGGCTGGCCCAAACGAAATGAAGGGAGCTGTGGGGGAGTATCTGTTGCCAAGCTGAGCCTGGCAAAGGGGGTCAAAGGCTAGAGGAGGTGATTTGGGAAATAGAGAAGCAAGCTGAGAATTCAGACAAACACCCTCCTCTTTTCACATCTGGAATATGTTGGTCGGCTAATGCCGTCAAAGCAAATGGCCTTGTTGATGGAGTTTGAGAGACAGCCTCAAGAAAAAAGCTGGACCTAGTTGTGGGGGAGGGGAGGGTGCAGAAGCAAAGGAAGCTAGGGGGCAGGGATGGGCAAAATAAAATTAACCCCTGAAATTCTGAGCATCATCATGAAAGTGACCTTGTACCTATATTGTGTACGTATCTTGTTCATATCTATATGTATGTGTGTTGCCTCTTCCTACAATGGCAGGGAATATTTTCATGTTTTCTTTGTATTTCAAGTGTTTGGCATGGTGCATGGCACACAGCAGGTCCTTAATAAATGTTTGCTGATTGCTTGACTTCTAAATCTTGTCTGATTTAGAAATACCAATATGATTCCATAGAGAATGCATAGACAAGCTCAGGCTTTAAAAGGCCATGTCCAAGAGACATCATGACTTCCAAAGACAAGCAAGGTCTGGCAAGTGTGATCAAGGCAGGAAAACTTCAACCATAGACCCAGCAATGGCTTGTGTGCCTGGTTTCCAAGAACCAACCATTTTGCATTCTAAGAGGTTCATTCAAAAGACTGGCCAGTAGGTTATAAATGTTTGTGGGCATAGCAACTCGTAAAACTGTCTTCTAGGGCACAAGGGAGTTGTGGTTACCATCAACAGAAGAAGTACCTAAAGAGATGACATAATGGATCCTTTAAGAATTGGAGTAAATATAAGGAACAGAAACTAAAGCAGGCAACTGAGAAGAAATATTAAAAAGTACTATAATAATACTATATCAGGAAGGCCAAAACCCAACCTGGCACAGAGTAAGCACAATATAAATGCTAGTTATTATTACTATAATATTAGCTAAGACTTATGATAAATGTTAAAGACAAAAAGGGACTTTAAAATAGGACCATAAAGTTATAGAGGTGGGAGGAATTTTAAGGGTCCTCAAGTTGAAACCCTTTCTGCCACATAAGGACATGGGGGTCCAAGGGAGGAGATGGCTACCCCAAGGTCACAAAATCAGCAGAACTGAGAGTAGAATCCATATCCTCTAGCTCCAAATCCTGTGTTCGTTACACTATAAACTGTCTCCCAATTATAAGAGAAAGATTATGATCCTATCAGCCTCTCAAGCGGAGGTACATGAGAATATAAATAATGTAAAGAAGTTGAAATGATTCCATTCTTTCTTTACTTCTGTATTTGCTACAAAAGAAAAGATGGAAGGAATAAGTATTTATTAATAATTAATAATTTGTTAATTAATATAAGTATTATTAATTAATAAGTATTCATTAATTAATAAGTAATTATTAATGCCAGGCACTGTGCCAAGTGTTTACAAACATTATCTCCAAAGGAAATGGTCTTCTACTGGCAAGGTTAGGGGGGAGGGAGGGTCATGGGAAGGAGAGAAAGAGGGCTGAAATAGTTCACACAGGAATGAAACCCATGACAACCAAAGAGTACCCACAGACCAGCAGTGAATCTGCTTTGCCTGCCCATGCTGAACTATGCAGGAGGGCATTGAAATAGTGTGACAGTGGGATTGCTAATGTAGTATTGGTAATCTTTGAGAATCAAGGTGAATCTAGAAGTAGCCCAGGTCTAGAGAAGGGCAAATGTGGCTCCATTTTCAAAAAGGTGAGGAAAGTATATACTTCAAACTATGTCAACTCCTAAGAAAATTCTAACATATTTTATTAAAGAGTCAGTACTTAGCACATAAAAAAGAGGTGATTCCTATGATCCCAAAATGGATTCACTAAGAATAAGCTATGTCTCACTAAACTAAGATATCGCAAAATGTCATGAAATCCTATGTTTAGAGTTCCATAACTCATTTGACAAAGCATGATAACTTTGTGGGCAAGATAGAGACATGGGCTTAGACCCAAAGAACAGTGATTAATAAATCTATATTAATATGGGGAGATTTTTAGAAAACCATAGGGCTCTGTTTTTGACCCAGGTTGGTTCAGCATTTTAAATCAGTGACTTGAAATAATACATACATAAATCAATCAACAAGATTTTCTTAAGCTCCTGCCTGGCATTATGCTGGTCAGGAATATAAAGGCAAAAAAATGGGGCAGTGCCTGCCTCCAAGGAATTGACATTCTGTTGAATGATATGCTTACACAATTGACATATGATACAAAGCCAGGAGAAACAGTTAACAGATTAAAATTAAATTAAGATACAAAACAATTTCAGACTGGAAAAGTGGCCTAAAACTAATGATATAAAATTTAGTAAGACAAAACAAAAAGCCTTAAACATGGGCCCAAAAAAATCAAGTGCCCAAGTAAATGATTTATTCAAAGAAAGAAGACATAAAGGTTTTAATAATTCAGTGCGTCAATGGCACGATGAATTGTTCGCATTAACAGGAATATTGTGCAGCCTAGTGTAGTGGATAAAGAGCCAATACTGCACTCAGAGAAAACAGGTTTCAAATCCCAGCTCGGACACATATGGGCTGTGCGATCGTGGGCACCTCCTAGGGCTCTTGGTCACTCTCCAATATTGTAACTTGTAAGGTAAGTTTCCATCTGAACTGGCAGAAGTTTGTCACCTAGAACAATGAAATCACAGACAAAAGCAAAGTCACAGTCTCTATTGTATCTGTATATCCAAGTCAGACCAAATCTGTATTGAAGTATATCCTTTCCAGGGCCAGATTTTAGAAGGAAAATTAACAAACTCCAGATAAAAATGCCCAAGATTATAAGGAAACTTGAAACCATTCTCCAAGAGGTCTGAGAAAAGGAAAGGATATCTAGCCTAGGGAGAAGCAGCCTTGGAGGGGAGAGGGGAGATCAATTCTATTGTTTTCAGTCATATCTGACTCTTCATGACCCCATGGATCAGAGCAAGCCAGACCCTCCTGTCCTCCACTATCTCCTCCAAGTTCATGTTCGTTGTTTCCATGACATCTCACCCTCTGCCATCCCCTTGTCTTTTTGCCTTCAATCTTTTCCAACTTTAGAGTCTTTTCCAATAAGTCCTGTCTTCTCATTATGTGGCTAAAGTATTTCAGCTTCAGTTTCAGTATTTGACCTTCCAGTGAATAGTCTATAATTTCTTTAAGTTTTAAGTAATTTCTTTAAGTTTTGATTGAGTTAATCTCCTTGCTGTCTAACGGACTCTCAAAAGTCTTCTCCAGCCCCACAATTAGAAAGTATCCATTCCGTGTTGCTCAGTTTTCCTTGCAATCCAACTCTCATACCCATACATTGCTACCAGAGAAACCAGAACTTTGACGACATACACCTTGGTCAGCAAGGTGATGTCTCTGCCTTGTAGCTTGCTGTCCAGGTTTGCCATAACTTTCCTTCTAAGGAGCAAGTATCTTTTAATTTCATGGCTGCAGTCACCAGAGTGATCTTTGAGCCCAGGAATATAGAATCTGGCACTGCTTCCATTTCTTCTCCCTCTATGTTCCAGAAAGCGATGGGACTAGTTGCCAAGAGCTTCGTTTTTTAATGTTAATCTTCAAGTCCTGGAGATCATGGGTGCTTGCAAAGATTTGAAGGGCTGTCAAGTGATAGAGGAATTATATTTGTTCTACTTGTCCCTGAAGGATAGACCTCAGACCAATGATGAGAACATACATCAGATCAGATCAAAAGATTCTTTGCACTTAACACTAACCAAAAAATGGACCATGCTTCCACAGTTAGTAGTGAATTCCCCATTCCTAGAAGTCCAAGTCTTTTTTAGCAAAGGTACGATAAGTATAGCTTGGTGCCATTGGAAGGAAGATTCCTACTCAGGCACAAGTTGGAGTAGGTGAATTTCTATTTCAACTTTGAGATACTGTGATTCTAAGTCATCATTCTGATATCTTCAGTACTCAGCACAATGTCTGGTATATTGTGGGTATGTAGACTGACTGAGGTTAAGAGTCCTGATTGTTCTAAAATAAACAAGTTTTATGTCGCTGCTGTGGATTTCTCTCAGATCCTGTGGTTACCTGTACAACTACTGATTCTCCTCTCCCCCATTCCCAGGAAATTCAGCTAATGGCAGATGGCACTTAGGTCCTAAATGAAACTATTGACTCTCCTTCAGATCAAAGGCTCCTTCTTTTTAACATTCCTGGCACTGGGCTCAGAAAGCTTCTTCTCTGACTTAGGGAACAGTACACCTAAGACCTGGTCTGGGAGCCAAGAAGATATGGGTTCATATGCAATCTAAGGCTGCTAACTGCAGAGATGGTGCTGTCCTCCCATGGCAGAGTTTCCTCATCTGGAAGTTTTTGCTTTTGGAAGTTTTATGACCCCTAAGCCTAAATTATATGAGCAAGGAGCAAGCAGCAAGGCACCTTGGGAAGCAATCTGGCCCCCTAGGGGTCAGGTGAGCTTGGTTCGATCTTGTTTCTACCACTTTGTGACCTTGGACACATTACTTAATGTCCCCCTCTCATCTAAATGATGAAATTGTCAGGTGTCACACTCACAAGCTGAGGACCACAAGCAGCCACAAAACTGAGTCCCCTGAACCAGGTGGAAATGTAATTGGGAAATGTCTGACAAAATATGTAAAGTATAATGCAGCATAGATAATATTACTTTGTAGTTTTCTGACATGGACTAGATGACCTGAATTCCCTTCCTGTGCTAAATCTAGGATACCATCATCTTATGAGAGCATCAAAGAGGACCCCTCCTTTTATAGTAATCTGAGAAATGATTTATCCAAAGTTACATAGGAGAGGACTTTATGATGTTGTCTGGCAACTAGGGTCATCAGAACATGCTCTCCAGATAAAAGGCTTCAGAGAGACCTTTTGTGCATCGTCTCAAGTGAACTACCAAAACCTGAGAGTAGAAGCAAGGAGAGAAAAAGAGACAAGGAGCTAAGCTCACAGTTCTCGAGGAGATGCCCTTCAGGGCTCTATCCAGCTAGTCCTATAGTGTCTGGCCACCTGGGATGATGAAGGAATTCCAGGGATAATTTCATGGCTTAGCAACCAAACCACAAGCATTAGCTGAGCTCTATGAATCAAGGATTCTGAGAGAAGGAAGAGAGGAAGGAGTGTTTTCTAGCATAGGTGAGAACAAGTGTAAGAAAGAAGCGTTGGCATAGACTCCTTTTAAAGAGCGAACTCTCTACTGCATTAAAAGTTCAGTCCATATTCTATTATTTACCAAAATGTGCATTACTGTACAACTCAGCATACTTAAAGTCCACTAAACTTTCAGGAATACTTTTTGCATAAAATGAGGCACACCCTCCTCACTTCATAGAAACATAGGGATAAGATCACACAGCTGAGTTCATAATGCACCCTGAGAGGAAAAACAGAGTTGGGGTCACAGTATTAACCACATGACAATGTTCAGGGTTCATTACAATTTAATGCAGAGATGAATTATTACCCTAGAGTCTATAATAACCAGAGAATTGTCAGTAATGCCTAAGTCCTTGAGCAGCAAACCTGCTCTTTGGGTGACCTAGAATGGCTCTAGAACTTTCTAGCTCCCCATGTAGGTGGCCAGCCAAGTCAATTTCATATATGACTGAATGTGGGAGGGGGAGAAGTCATATGAAGAGAAAGCTTTCCAGAGATTCTCTCTTGACTTGCCTGGTCCTCCCCTCTACAAGGTAATAGCAGGGAGAGGCTCTAGGGGCTCTATTCTCAATGAGGTTTGTAAGCTACCAAACAGGGAACATCATATCTTCCTGAATATTGACTAAAAATGAGCCAGGGCATCAAAGGAAGAATCTGAGGTTTGATGCCAGGAAAACCAGGTTTGCTGATTTGCTGTGGGACATTACTTAATCTACCTGAGCTGCAGCTTCATCTATAAAAACGCAGAATGAGATGAACTAGCGACCCCTCAAGTCTTCTCCAATTCAAAATCTATACCCCATCACAGTTTGAAGGCTGAGAATTGCCACTGGATGATGACGATCATGAAACTCCTGCCATGCTTACCCATGCAAGAGGGAGTATTTGCAGAGATGCCTTTGAGGGCAGGAAGGTTTGAGTCAAATCTCAAGATCAGGAAAGTGGACCAGGACTCCCTCGCCACCTTGGAATATATGAACTTAAAACAAATATCTTACTATCCCTTCTTCTAGGTATATGCTAGTTTAAAGACCAAAGAACGCAGTATCCTAAACCATACTTGGTGACTGGAGAATATGTTGATCTCAAGTCACAACACCAGTAGTGTTTTCATCCTTCGTATTTCCTGTTTGTAATAGTTGAGGGCATGTTGTCTCCCCCATTAGAATGTGGTCTCCTCATGGGCAGGGCCTCTTTCTACTTTGCTTTGTTTCCCTAGTACGTGGCGTGTAGTAGGCACTTAATAAATGCTAGGTGACTGAAAGGCTGATAGACTATAAAGTCCTTAAGAGCGGGGGCTGTTCAGCTGTTTTTGTTTCTGGATCCTCAGCCCCAAGCTAAGGGCCTCTATGAATGTTCTTCCAGACCTGTGAGTTCACTGGTGTAGAAAACTATGCACATGAGGACCATCCTCTACCAAATGCCCATGAGGGCATCTTGGTAATTCACAGTCCAATGAGGTTACCTGCAGTCAAAGGGCAATGACTTTGCTGGTATCAGAGGTTGGCCTTGAAACCAGATCCTTCTGAATTCTGAGGCCAGCCCTCAAGACCCAATGCTAGGCCTACTCTGGCCTTACACAGAGCAAATGTTTCATAAATATTGATTAGGTTTGTGGAATTGAATTGATCTCCACAACCCCTTGTTTTATAAGTGGAGAAACCAAGGTCCAGGGAGGTTAACTAATTTGCTTTAGAGGAAGAGCTCTAAGAACTACACTTGTGTTCTTTTCCCCAGCTCCGTCTTTTACAGGTAACAATTGCTTGGTAATTATCTGTTGAATGAATGAATGGATGGTACCTAAGACATACTATCTCTTCTGTCAAGAAGAGGAAATGCAAAGCACGGTTATTTCTCAGCTTCAAGGCTTTCTCTTAAGAAATTTCTGCTACCAGAACCCCAAATGTACAGGAAGGATTAGAGTTGTCCCCATGGCCCTTCTTGTGTAACAAGAGCCCTGTTGGGTTGGTGGGGAGGCAGGAAAGGTTGCCTTGCTCAGGGAAATGGTCAGGGAGCTCAGTCATGGGCCCCTCTCCCCAGAGCTCAGCCTATGGCTTAGCAGGAGTGAGAGACAAAGGGAAACACAAGCTGAGCAACCCCGCAATGGAATTCACAGATACTAAGCTGTCAAACTAGTGGCAGCAGGCCAAAATGAATTGTGTGGTTGCTGCAGGGGTGTTTTTCTTTCGAATAATAGAAAGGGAGAAACCAGCTAATAAGACTTGGTGATGGGGGAAGGACTGCATCTCATCTTGCAGCAGGGCCCTCTGTGAGGCTCCCTTGGGAACCTTAACTGGCTTCCTCTCCTGTCATGATAGGACTGTAGGATGTCATCTTTTCCACAGCTCTGTCTCTGCTTTGCCAGTTTTCTGATGCTGCCCACACTGCCAGAGTGGAAGCTTGCTCATTCCAAGTGCAGGAAGGAAACTGTCACATGGGGCCTCAGCACAGGATAGCTGGGAGAGTACAGGAGGATTTCAACCCAAAGTCCTGTAAGGCACAGCTCACTGGTGAGCAGTATCTGTTTCTATTGTTTATACTGTTTCTGGATGGCCAGAGTTGAACTAGACCACCTCTGGTCACTTCCAGCTCTGTATCTCTGCTCCTCTGATTCTGGGACCTCTCAAAGGCTATACCATAGCTTCATGGCCACAGCCAAGGAGATCACAACCATTCAGCAGCCCTGGACAAGGTAGGGAGGCACCCTGCCGACCACAATCGATATTTAACTTCCATAAGGTGAAGTATCAAGGCCCTTCTACAAACCAATAGAAAGCCTTCTTGAAATAAGGAACAGGGAGCAGAACAGAAAGAAATGGTGAAATGATACAGCTGCTCCCTTCTCAAGGGCTTGCCCAGAAGACCAAAGCAAAGGCAAATCCTGGCATCATCCTTGAATCTAGGACTAATGAGTAAGGAATCTCCATTCGAGGATCAAAGGATAAATGCTGGAAAGCCCTTATGGACCAGCTAATACAAGCCCATTACTTTATAGAAGAGAAAACCAAGGTCCAGAATGATGTGCTCTAGGTTCCACAGGGAGCCAAGAGCAGAGCCATGATCCAAACCCAGGCTCCCTGGCTCCCCTCTACCACAGCGCAGACATTTCAGATGACATTCGGAACACATCCAGGCAGCTTTGTGCTTGCTTTGAGCTCCCACCTCTCCCTGTCTACCTTGCAGAAGGATGAGGCAAGTCAACAGGGAGCTCTTGGGGAACTTTCCTCTAGGATTCTTCCCCTTCCCACCAATAAGCCAATATGACACAGCTCAGCAGCAGCAGGGCAGGGTGGAAATGCAGGTCTCCCAACTGCCATTCCTGTGCTTTTCATCCTACACCACATTGCCTTGGTACAGGTGCCCATCAGCAGAACTGCCAGCACTGATGGTCTCAGGCCTATCGTTATCACAGCTTTGTCCAAATTTTTCATTTCTTTGTGAGTCTTAGATAAACCCCCAGAAGCTGTTGTTTTAGATTTTATTTTATTAAGAATTATAAGAAATAAGGTTACCCTACATTTCTCCTCCTGGTTCACTAACTTTCCACAATCTTACATACAGTAGGTGTTTAACAAATGCTTACTGAATTCAAAGACAGTTATATTAAACCTCTTACATATCTAAAAACAGCAGCCCCAGGATGATGCATCTAGAGGAAGGGAGTTTGTCTCTTTGAGGAGACAAGTTCCTGAGTTTCCCCTCCATCCAACCAGTCCTAGCAGTCCCCTACAGCTTTGAGGACAGGGAAGTGATGAGCTCTGCAGTGAGATGCAGGCCTCTGAGGAGCCCAAATCCTCTAGAGATGCCCCCAGGCTGGAGCCCCCATAGCAGGAGAGGTGCCCGAGGCTGCCATCAGATTTGTGACACAGAGCAAACTCTTTGGAACTAGGATTGCAAAAGTATTTATTTAGGTAAGAACTATCATCATCTAATTCCCTCATTTTACAGATGAAAAACTCAAGCCCAGAGAAACACTCATGCCCCAAGTTTATGCTTAGTTCTGGGGGAGGGGGAGGCTGGTTTGTCTGGTTCTCACCATAAAGAGTTTACCAGCTTTTCTCTTCTTCACAGTCTGCCACATAATCTCCTGTCCAGGCATGACCATGTCATTACTGCTCAGCCATCTTCCATGGCTCCCTACTGCCTAACCTGCAAAGGGAGTCCTCTCAGGCTTTGCTTCCATGCTATCCATCTCTGGTCTCACTTCCAGCCAAGTGAAGAGTCAAACCATTTCCTGACCTCACAGTGCACTTCTATGCAGGCTGGCCGCCATGCCTGGAATGCATTCTTTTCTCCTCCTCATGCCTCCTCCATGAACACCTTCGTGTTTAGTCCCAACTCCAAGCACTCTCCTCTACCTCCGGTTCTGAACCATTCATGTTTTGCTCTCTTCAACTCAGAACCTTGGCAGAAAGACACCTGGCCAGGCATCAAGTCCTATCAACATTGGAAGAGGGATCTCCATTGTCACCAGTCCATCCAGGGAGGTGGCTAGGCCATTCCACATTGGGATGGCTCTGGTTGGTAGGATATTCTCTCCTTTCATAGAGACCAAATCCTTGACTCTGCAGCTTCCATTGATCCTCCTTCTGCCCTCTGGGACCAGGCAGATCAAAGTGAATCCTACTATCAGAGGTCACCAACTCTCAGGAGTTCCCCTCCCTGCCTTGGCCTCTTCTCCTCTAATGATGCCCCAGATCTTTAAGGGAAGTCCCCAAATGCCACAGCCTTCCCTCATTGAACAAATAGTCTGACAAAAAGTCTGCCTCAGAATGAAAGCAAAAAAGATAGAGAAGAAGGAAAAGAGAGGTACTTCTACTGGGCTTGGCAGCAGACACCTTCTCTTTAAGGGTCACAAATGAAAAGGGAAATTAAGGGCAAAGTGTGTGGAAATGAGTAGCAAGCCCAAATGCAAGTGTCATCAATATTTGCAGGGGTATAAAGAATAGGAATTCGATCCCACAGCATTTCTAAGAAGAGCAGGCCCATGGCCAGGGAAGACAAACATGCCTTATGTAAAAGCTGCGGCTGAAACCTGACTGAGGAACAGCTGGGGCAGATGGATTACAAGCCATCAAAAACTGGCCATGGAAGTTAGGCCCAGCTGCAGTGACTCTGGGGACCCTAGAGGAGGCCCAAGGGACCATCGATGGACATGACAAGGGACCTTCTTCAGGACCCTCACAGCTCAGGGGGGGCAGGGGCATAGAGAGATAAGCACAGGGCAAGCACAGGGACCAGGGCACTTGGCATCCGCAGACAGCCTGGGAATGGGCTGCCACTTTCACTGTTAGAGTAGTTACTTTCTTTGTGAAAACAAAATGAACTTGCAATTTGTTACCTAAAGTTGTCAGATAATGTTAATGGCAATTATAGCAAGACCTTCATGGCAGTAAGTAAACATATCCTACAGTCATTACCGATCAAAGCTCTCAAAGTGTTCCAAATAGGGCATTCTCCACTAAAGTTACTGTTTGTCTACTACATATGAATTTTATATGTACCTACTTATTTAAAGGTTGTTTCCTCTTTTAGAATAAGTTCCTTGGTAAGTTCAGAGTAAGTTCCTTTGTATCTTTAGCGATCAGCATGTGTGTGTGTGTTCATGTGTTCTGTCATCAGAGAAATAATGACATGACATGCACTTGACTTTATTTTAAGTGAGGGAGGGCTATGCAGGTCACCAGCCTCACTTCTCCTCCAGAGTCATCTGAATCCAGTGACCAGATATTCATCAGGATGACTGGAGATGACCGAGGATGAGGCAATTGGGATTAAGTGACTTGCCCAAGGTCACACAGCTAGAGAGTGTCAAGTGCCTGAGGTGAGATTTGAACTCAGGTCCTCCTGACTCGTGCACTGGTGCTCTAGCCACTGCACCACCTGGCTGCCCAGTGATCAGCATAGTGCCCAGAACAAGGAGGAGGAAGAATCAAAAAAAGGCCATTGGATCCTATAATTAGGAGGTCATTGGTGACTCCTGAAAGAGCTGTTTTAGCAAAGTGGGGGCACAAGCTCAACTGTCCAAGGTTCAAGAGAGACTAGATGATGAGACAGTAAAATCAGCAAATATAAGCAACTTTCATCGGATATTTGACAATGAAGAGGAGGAGGGAGAAAGGTGGGAATAGGATGAAATGGAAGGGTCAAGGGAAGGCTTTATTTTAATTTTTAAAGATTTATTTTTCCTTTTCAACATTCACTTTTATAAGATTTTGAGTTTTAAACTTTTTCCACCTCCTCTCCCCCTCCCCAAGATGGCATGCAATCTAATAAAAGCAATACGTGTCCAATCATAGTAAACATATTTCCACAATAGTCACATTGCTAAAGAAAAATCAGAGCAAAAGGGAAAAACCATGAGAAAGAAAAAACAAAAAACAAAAGGAAAAAATGTTCTTCAAGTACATTCAGCCTCCATAGTTCTTTCTCTGAATGTGGATGGCAGTTTCCATCATGAGTCTTTTAGAGTTGTCTTAAATCCTTACATTGGTGAGAAGAGCTAAGTCTAACAAGGTCAATTACCATACAATGTTACTGTTACTGTGTACAACGTTCTCCTGGTTCTGCTCATTTCACTTAGCATCAGTTCATGCAAGTCTCTCCAGGTTTTTCTGAAATCTACCTGCTCATCATTTCTTATAGCACAATAGCATTCCATTACATTCATATACCACAACTTGATCAGCCATTCCCCAATTCATGGGCATCCCCTCAATTTCTAATTCTTTACCACCACAAAAAGAATTGTTATAAATATTTTTTTTATATGTGGGTCCTTTTCCCATTTGTATGATCTCTTTGGGATACAGACCTAGTGTGGATCCAAAGTATGCACCATTTTATAGCCCTTTGGGTATACTTCCAAATTGCTCTCCAGAACAGTTAGATCAGCTCACAACTCCACCAACAATGCATTAGTGTTTCAATTTTCACACATCTTCAATATTTATCACTTTTCTGTTTTGCTATGTTAGTCGATCTGATAGGTGTGATATGGCACCTTAGAGTTGTTTTAATTTGCCCTTCTCTAATCAATGGTGATTTAGAGCATTTTTTCATATGACTATGGATAGCTTTAATTTCTTCATCTAAAAACTGCCTATTCATATCCTTTGACCATTTTTTTAATTAGAGAATGACATGTATGCTTACAAATTTGACCCAGTTCTCCATATATTTTAGAGATGAAGCCTTTATCAGAGACACTGACTGTAAAAATTATTTCCCAGCTTTCTGAAGGGAAGGCTGTTTTTTAAAGGACTGAGAGACCTGAGAATGACTGTAAGCAAATGGGAAGGAATTGATGCAGAAGTAGAAACTGAGGATGCACAGAAAGAATAGATAGAAAGTATCATGCATACTCAAAGCTTGGTAACCCAGTGCCTTTTATTTACTTGAATAGGTCTGTGATCTCATGCGTGTATATGTCACAGAATTACAAGAGGTGGAAGGGTTCTCTGCAATCACCTAGCTTAACCTATACACAAAAGGAATCCCCACTACTACATACCCAACAAGTAGTCATCCAGGCTCTTTCTCAAGACCTCCCAAGAAGAGAATTCTCCACCTCTGAAGCTGGCCCACCCCACCCATCAAGCCTAAATTCATTTTTCTGTAACTTCTAGCCATTGGCCAAACACAACAAATCCCACCTGCATATGACGGCCTTTACAATACTTAAATCCCCCTAGATCTTTCCTTCTCCATGCTGAGATATATTCTTAATCAAACCAGAGATAGAGGTAATTACAAAAGATGAAATAAACTACTTGGATTACTTGCAAGCTTCCATACAGACAATATGAATTTATCCAAGATGAGAAGGGGAGTGGTAGAATGGGAAAAAAATCTTTGTATTAAATTTCTTTGATAAAGATTTAGCATCCAAGATATAGTACATATATATATATGTATATATACACACATATAAACATATATAGGAGAGTTTTATATATATATATATAATATTACATATATAATATATATGTAGTTCTACACATACACACACACACACAAATAACTAATAGTCATTCCCCAATAGATAAATGGCTGAAGGATATGAACAGTTCTCAAAAGACAAACTGAAAAACATTCATAACCACATGAAAAAATGTTCCAAATCATCGATAATAAGAGAAATTCAAATCAAACCAACTCTGAAGTTTTAACTCATACTCTGGAAATTTTCAAAAATGACCAAAAAATGGCAACAGTCAATGTTGGAGAGGCTGTGGGAAGACAGGTACAATCATTCTGAAAAACAACTTGGAATTATACAAATAAAGTGAATAAAAAAATGCCCACACCTTTTGAACCAGAGGCTCTATTACTGGACTTATACCCCAAGGAAGCCATTAATAAGAAAACAGTGCCCATATACTCCAAAATATTGATCGTAACATTTTTTGTAATAGCTAAGAATTGGAAACAAAGTAGATGGCCATCAGTTGAAAAATGGGTAAATAAATTGTGTTACACAAATGGAATAGAATATTTCTGTGCTATAAGAGACATGTGTGACAAATATGGAGAAGTATGGAAAGATTTGCATGAACTTAAATAAAGTGAAATCAACAGAGCTAAGAAAACAACATCCACAGTAGCAACAACAGTGTAAATGGAAAAAACACCATCACTCCAAAAAAATCAAAAATAAATGTGACAAAATTATAAAGGTCAAGTTTAACTTGCATAAAGAGTTTTGAGAAGAGATCTGTAACCTGCCTGTTGGTAGAAGTGGTAAGTTCACAGATGTTACACATTGCTTGTTTTCAGACTTTTTCAATGTTCTGCTCAACTTTGCTGATTTTCCTCTCTAAAATCCTCCCCCCTCCCACAACTATTTGTCATATGGGATGTCTCTCAGTGACAGGGAGGGAGAAGGATACATGGGATACTATGGTGATGTAAGAAACAGAAAATATCTCAAAAATTTTATTTAAATATTTATTTAAAAAAAAAACCAAAAAATAACCCATCCTTTTACACCATTACCCTTGAGGGAATAGACTATAACACAATCAAAATCACACAGATGACCCAAAAACAAATAGAGATATGGAGACAAAAACAACTTCTTGTTATCTACATACATCATGATGCAGTTTCATCTCAATTTATTTTACATCTAAAGCTGTTAAAGTGCTTTGTAAACATTCAAGTGCTATGTAAATGCCAGCTATCGTTGTTAATTCATAATTCTAATGTAATTTCATTAATAATACGACATGATATGATCATTAAAAATAATCACTAACACGTAATGTAAAAACACCATTCTGGCCTATTCAGCTTTTGCCAGCTGCCTTAGCTAACAAAATCAGAATTCAGCATATTCAATGGACCTGTGATAAACATCATCCATTCATGAGGCCTGAGGCAGAAAATGCAAAGGAAAAATGGACAATGAGAGAGAGGTAACATGAAGGCTTTTACCTGACTAAGTTAGTACACGGTCCTGGCCATCGGCAGCTCTGGTATACCCTCTGGAACACTGTTTCTGACCCATTCTGTACTTGACAGGAAACCATCTTTGTCACAGTGTGATGACACCAGTTCCTATGGGGAACAAGAAAATTACATGTCAAATATGAACTTTTCCAAGCCAACCATGACACCTGCTTCAGAATTATATAGTCTGAAAGGCCATACTACACAAAGTATAACGATACAAAAATAATGCTATACAAAGTATAATCCATTTATCTTAGAGATGAGGAAATTGAAAACCAGGGAGGTTTAGGTGATTTGTCCAAGGTCACTCTGGTAGTGTCTGAAGTGGGATTTGAACCCAGGTGCTTTCTACTAAACCATGAGTATCAAATGAGGTAACAGATATAAAGCACAATTGACTATAAAATACTACAGAAATGGAGGTTAATTTTATCATGATCATTATCAGATCATGGACTTAGAGGTGACAGTGACCTTAGAAGTCACCCAGGCAAACCACCTAATTTACAGAAGAGGAATCTGAGTTCCAAAGAAGGGATGAAAATGGTCCAAAGTCATACAGGCAAAGTCAGGATTCAAATACAGGTTCCCTAAGTCTAATCCAGTGCTCTTTCCACTTCTCCCCTACAGCATTCCCTCATCACCATCATTCCTATGATGAACACCACCAGGGAACCACCATCTTGATCAGCATTTACTCCACAAGCTGGGGTCTTTGGCAGTTACCACTCAAAAGTCTCCTTCCCCAAAGGGGAAGACATCAAGGACATTCTGAGTAAAACCTCACATTTGGGAGAGCTCTGCAGAGCTCAGTGGGACTTACAGAGCATCTGTCTCCAGAATTCTCACAAAAAAGTACAAAAAGAGCAGGAATTTTTTGCTCTTTTCAAAAGACAGGGAGAACAAGTCAAAGAGACACTAAGCCACTTACAAACATCTACACCACAAATCAGAGAATAAATCCAAGCCTGGAACATTCTTATGCATTAGGTGGCACAGTGGGTAGAGAGCTAGATTTGTAGTCAAGAAAATCAGAGTTCAACTTCTGCCTCACATATCTAGCTGTGTGATACTGCGCAAGTCACATAGCCTCTCTCAGGCTCATTCTCCTCATCTGTAAAATGAAGATATAAAAGCAACTATCTCATAGTGCTATTGTGAGGCTGAAATGAGATGTGGCTATTCAAAGTACTTTGTAAACCTTAAAGAACTACAGAAATTCTACTTATTATTAGATGCTAACTATCTTGTTATATGCAATGTTAGTTATATGCTATATTTATTATGTTTATATTTCTTATTGTTGGGGACAGAGTCAAGATGTCAGAGTAGAAGGACTGACCTGCTCTAGAACTCCCCCCATAGCCCATAAAATACCTGTAAAAAATTACCCTGAACAAGTTCTAGAGCAGCAGAAGCCACAAAATGACAGAGTGAAACAGGCCCAATACAGCCTGGAAGGCTGACAGGAAAGGTCTATCACACCAGACTCAGAATGGAGCACAACCCAGCTTGGGGCAAGGAGCATGGAGAGGAATGAACCAGGCTTCAGGGAGTGGGATCACAGGCAGTAGCTGCATTTCTCAGATTTCTCAACCCACAAATGCCAAAGACAGCTTCAAAGGTCAGTAAGAAAGTTCTTTCACCCGGTGAGAGGGAAGCATGGTCAGGCACCAACCCGGGCCCCAGGGCAGTCGCAGCCACCATGGAAGCAACATCCACTTTTGCCCCTAGCCTAAAGACCCTGGGGGAATTGAGCAGCTGGTCTGGGTTTCAGTCCTGAATGGCCATCCTGGGGTGAAGAGAAGTGCTGGTGTTATGGAGGCTGGTGGTGGCTATGGAGAGGGAATACTACTCACAGATCCAGGGCAGAAAGAAAGTGTTTGTGGTGGATCACAGGCCAGAACACAGGACAGGAGAGGAGTAAACTCCTCTTCCTTGATTATGTCACCTTGGAGGAACTGAGAACTTACAGGTCCCTAGAGTATACCCTCCACTTGACAAAGGACTCAAAAGTCAAGTAACTGACTGGGAAAATGCCCAGAAAATAGGGAAAAGTAAGATATAGAAGGTTATTTTCTTGGTGAAAAGGTATTTTCTTCCATCCTTTCAGATGAGGAAAAACAAAGCATACCATCAGAAGAAGACACCAAAGTCAAGGCTTCTGCATTCAAAACCTCCAAAAATATAAGCGATGGTCTCAGGTCATGGAAGCGCTCAAAAAGAATTTTGAAAATCAAGTAAGAGAGGTGGAGGAAAAATTGGAAAGAGAAATGAGAGCAATGCAAGAAAATCATGAAAAGTGAGTCAACAGCTTGCTAAAGGAGACCCAAAGAAATGCTGAAGAAAATAACACCTTTAAAAATAGATTACCCAAATGGCAAAAGAGGTTCAAAAAGTCAGTGAGGAGAAGAATGCTTTAAAAAACAGAAGTGGCCAAATGGAAAAAGAGGTTCAAAAACTCACTGAAGAAAATTGTTATTTAAACATCAGAATGGAGCAGATGGAAGCTAATGACTTTATGAGAAACCAAGAAATTCTAAAACGAAACCAAAAGAATGAAAAAATAGAAGGCAATGTGAAATATCTCATTGGAAAAACAACTGACCTGGAAAATAGATCCAGAAGAGATAATTTAAAAATTATTGGTCTACTGGAAACCAGGATCAAAAAAAGAGCCTAGACATCATCTTCTAAGAAATTACCAAACAAAACTGCCCTGATATTCTATAACCAGAGGGCAAAATGGAAATAGAAAGAATTCACAAATCCTGAAACAAATCCCCAAAGAAAAACTCCCAGGAATATTGTAGCCAAATTCCAGAGTTCCCAGGTCAAGGAGAAAATATTACAAGCAGCCAGAAAGAAACAATTCAAGTATTGTGGAAATACAATCAGGATAGCACAGGATTTAGCAGCTTCTAAGGGACCAAAGGGCTTGGAATATGATATTCCAGAGGTCAAAGAAGATAGGATTAAAGCCAAGAATCACCTACCCAGCAAAACTGAATATAATGCTTCAAGGGGAAAATGGAATTTCAATGAAATAGAGGACTTCTAAGCATTCTTGTTGAAAAGACCAGAGCTGAATAGAATATTTGACTTTCACATACAATAATCAAGAGAAACATGAAAAGGTAAACAGGAAAGAAAAGCCTTAAGAAACTCATTGAAGTTGAACTGTTTACATTTCTATATGGAAAGATCTTATTTGTAACTCATGAGACTTCTTTCAGTATTAGGGTAGTTGCAGGGAACATACATATGCATGTGTGTACATATGTACATGCATGTGTATGTATATATATATATATATAGGTGTGTGGGTATGTATGTGTGTATATTATATGTGTGTGTATTTACATGGTTGTATGTGTGTGTTTATATATGTATGTGTGTGTACATGTATATATATATATATGTATATACCTGTATATACATATATAAATATATATATATATACACACATAGAGGGCACAGGGTTAACTGAATATGATGGGAAAATACCTAATAAAGATAAAATTTACTGTTGAATGGAATGCAATAGGAGTAAGACAAAGGGAGAGGTAGAATGGAGCAAATCATCTCACATAAAAAAGGGAAAAAAGAGCTTTTACAACGGAGGAGAAGAGGGGGCAGATGAAAGGAAATAATTGAGCCTTACTCTCATGGGATTTGGTTTAAGGAGGGAATAACACACACTCCATTGGATATGGAAATCTATTTTACCCTTCGGGAAGGCAAGGGGGAAGAGTATGGGAGAGGGAAGATAATAGAAGGGACAGCAAATTGGGGAAAGGGATAATCAGAAGCAAATACTATTGCGGGAGAACAGGCCTTCAAGGGAGAGAATGGAATAAATTGAAGGCAGAATAGGATAGAGGGAAATGTGGTTAGTCTTTTACAACATAACATGGAAGTGCTTTGCAGTGTTACTCATGTATGACCTATATTGAATTGCTTGTTTTCTCAATGAGGGTAGATGGGGAGGGAAGGAGAGAATATAGAACTCAAAGCTTTAAGAATGAATGTTAAAAATTGTTTTAGCATGCAACTGGAAATTAACATATAAAGGTAATGGAGTATAGAAATCTATTTTGCCCTACAGGAAAATAGAGGGGAAGCAGGATGGAAGAAGGGTGGGTAATAAAAGGGTGCATGCTGTCCTGCGGTGGGGGGTGGAGAGAAATGGGGACAAAATTTTGAATTCAAATTCTTGTAGAAATGAATGTTGAGAACTGAAAAATAGATTATATATTTTAAAATAATTTTTATTATTAAGATGCTACCACAAAAGATAAAGAAAACCATGGCCGCCCATAGAGACAAGAAGATGTTGAAGCACCCAGCAATATCACTTCTAGGGCTGTATTCCAAAGAGATCATACAAATGGGAAAAAGATACACATGTACAAAAATATTTATAACAGCTCTTTTTATGGTGGCCAAGTATTGGAAATTGAGGGGATGCCCATCAACTGAGCAACAGCTGAGCCAGTCATGGTATATTAATGTAATGGCATATTATTGTGTTATAAGAAATGATGAGCTGGCAGACTTTAGAAAAAACCTGGAAAGACTTATATGAACTGATATTGAGCAAGGGGTGTAGAACCAGGAAAATGTTGTCTATAGTTACAGCTGACCTGTGTGATGACTGATAGATAGCTCTACTCAGCAATGCAAGGTTCTAAGATGAAAAAACTCATGACGGAAAATGTTATACACATCCAGAGAAAGAATTATGGAATCTGAATGCAGATCAAGGCATACTATTAGATCTCTCTTTTTTGTCTTATTTCTTCTTTCTCGTAGTTAATTCCATTGGTTCTAATTCTTTTTTGCAACACAACTAATGTGAAAATATGTTTAACGTGAATGTATATGTAGAGCCTATATCAGATTGCATGCTGTCTTGGGGAGGAGAAGAGCAGGGAGAAAAGGGAAGAAGATAAAATTTGGAACTCAAAAATTTGTGGAACTGAATGTTGTCAACTAAAAATAAATTGATTTTTAAAAAAAGAACATGTTGAAGCTGTGATTCAAGCAAATATCGGTATAAAATGTATCCCCTTGTAACACATGAAGAGGTCTCAGAGACATTCAAACTAGTTTCAACCACCAATGTTTGTTGCTTTTTCATAAAGAACTGTGGATCTGGTTAAACTCTTTTCAGCATGAATTGCTCCATCTGTAGATAATATCTGCATCTGGATTAATATAAACATTTAATACCAGGATCTTTCCCTTATTGTCTGAGTGATCCAAACATTGCTGCTACATTCTGAGGAGGTTTTTAGTCAAGGCTTCTGGCAAGGAAATGAGCTGTGAGTTGGAAAAAATCTTTTAAACTCATCAAATCATTCTCTTCAGATACTTAATTTTTTAATGAGCTGAAAATGGCTTCCATAAATTAAGGTCATGCCCTCCCTCCAAAAAAAATGAAAAAAGTAAAAATGGTTAAAGAAACCAAATACACTCCACTCTTAAAATTTGAATTCAAAAACACACAGAATAATACAATTTCATTCAGATTCCTAGAACAGCACACACACACACACACACATACACACACTCCTGCTATTTATTACCATCTCATTTTCAGTGTAAATGTTATTGATTATGATTTTTATCGGTCATGTAATTCCATTTACCATTCTTTTTTGTTGTTTCTTATTTTTTAAATTAATTTGCTTTTAGTTTTCAACATTTGCTTTTACAGGATTTTGAGTTCTAAATTATCTCCCCCTCTCCACTTCTCCCTCCCCAAGATGGCATGCCATCTGATATAAGCTATACATATATGATCATATTAAACATATTTTCACATTAGTCACGTTGTAAAAGAAGAATCAGAACAAAGTAGAAAAGCCATGAGAAAGAAAAAAAAAACAAAAAAAGCGAAAATAGTATGCTGCAAGCTGCATTCAGACTCCATAGTTCTTTCTCTAGATGTGGATAGCATTTTCTATCATAAGTTTTTTTTTGTAATTGTCTTGGATCATTGTGTTGCTGAGAAGAGCCAAGTTTATCAAAGTTGGTCATCACACAATGTGGCTGTTACTGTGTACAATGTTCTCCTGGTTCTGCTCAATTTGCTCAGCATCGGTTCACGTAAGTCTTTCTAGGTTTTGCTGAAGTCTCCCTGCTCATTATTTCTTATAGCACAATAGCATTTCAATACAGTCATATATTGTTCAATCATTGCCCAGTTGATGGGCTTCCCCTCAATTTTCAATTCTTGGTCAACACGAAAAAGGGCTGCTATAAATATTTTTGTACATGTGGGTTCTTTTTCCCTTTCCATGATGTCTTTGGGATACAGACCCAGAAGTTACTTGCCGTTCTGTAAAGCCAAAAGACTCCCATCCTTTGTTTTATCACTAGAGCACAATGTGACAAGTATGACACAGATGAAGGAATCTGCAGGTAACACACATGGTATTAGAGCTAGAAAGACCATTTATGCCTTAACAGAAAAGAAGCCCAGAGAAGGGCCAGAGAGTTGCTCATTATCAACGCAATTTGTATTTAAGTGACAATCCAGATTTGACTCAGGTCTTCTAACGACTGAGAAGTGAAGTGTGCCATCAGGCTGGCCCTTGGCAAAAGCATTGGTAAAGTTTGTCTTTGCCCCTGGCACTGCCTGTTTGCCAGCTCTCCCTCCTGCTCCATGCTCTTCTCTGAAGTCCACCTCCCAGACCACAGAATTGCTCTCCCCTCACCTGTCTCTCTGAGGATCATGAGCTAATGTCGTTCACCAGAAGCCACAAGACACAAAAGGTGTTGTTGGAGAACTGGGACATCTTTTCTTTTTGTCCTCACTCTAATAACTTCTGTTTGTGCCATTAGAATTGTATTCATGGAGCTCCTCTAGAATTTCAGACTAAGGATACCACTTATACTTGCTCCATAATCTTTGGAAGGAATCATCTTAAGACTTAGTATAATTGAAAGGACAGTCACTGCTCATGGTTGAGCCATGCCAATATAATAAAATTACCTACATTTACTGCTATAAGAATTAATCAAGAGATTACTTGATAGAGTTAGAAAAATAACAATTACAATCCATCTGAAGGAACAAAAAGTCTAGAATCCCAAGGGAGCTAATGGAGAAATAAACAGGAAATAATGCTTTCAGACTTTAAACTCTAATTATGTTATAAAGTAATAATCATCAAAACTATTTGGTGCTTATAAAAAATAGAAGCCCAGTAAGCAACCCAGTGTTAAACCTATGACCATAACTTAATTGACGAAGGACTCCCTATTTGACAGAAAATGCTGGAAAACTGGAAAGTCAGTTGATTAAATATGAAACAGCAAGTAGAGGAGAGAGGAGGGAGGAAAAGGAGGGGGAGAATTTGAAACTTTAAAAAATTGTAAATGAATGTTAAAATTTTGTTTATATGTAATTGAGAAAAAATAAAATATTTTTAAAATATATCACCACCAGTATTACCACTGTAATAATCTGAAAGAGTTGAGGTTGATGAGAAAATTCAAGGATGACAGAAAAGGCTTTGGGGGCTGTGCTGGGGAGAAGAATGGGCCACATGGCATAACAGAAACAGCCTGAGATATGGAGTCAGAGAACTCAAGCTTGAACCTCACTTTCATCACTTGCTGTCTTTGTCAAGTTTTAGTAAATGGCTTCCCCTCTCCTTCCCTTAGTTTCCTCATTGATCAAATGAGGGGATAAGAATGATGATGACTTCTAGAGTCGAGTCCAGCTCTAAATTTATGATCCTGATATCATTGGGAGAGAATGAGATAACGATCACTAACAAGAGAGAAAAGACAAAACTACTGGACTCTTACGTTGCCTCTGTTCTCTCTACCTTTGGGCCAGGAAGAATCAAACAAGGAATTCAGGTCATCAGACCTAGATGAACTACATTCTATATTCAGTATGAAATGACCCAATGGGCCCAATCCCTGGCCTTTTATTAGAGCTGAATGAGAGGTTGTAGCAGAGAATGGAAGGGGTGTTGCATTACTAGTGATGGCCAATATTGTTCCTATTTTCTGAAGAAAAAAAAAAGTGAAACCATAGGCTACCAAGCTTGATTGTTCACACAATTTTGATCATTTTATGAAAGAAATGACTTGAGTATTTAGAAAAGAAGAAGTGGTCTCTAAGAAGCAACAAGGTTTCATTCAGGATAGGCTATTATACAAAAATAATTCCATTTTCAATTTTGATGTTACCTTATTAGTGGATTGGGGGAATGCCATAAACAGAGTATTCCTATATTTTATTAAAGTTGTTGGGTTTTTTTTTAAAGAAGCTCTCCTGGCACATAGATGGAGAGATATAGGACAGGTGACAGGACAGAGAGATTCAGAATGAGATGATCAAATCCACGTAATAATCACTACTGGGATAATATCGACTTTCAGGAAGGCCTCTCGTGAAACCCGATAGAGATGTGTCCTAATCTCTGTCCTAGTCAGTATTTCTAACTGTGAAATAACAATAATGAACAGCACACCACTGGTTTCTTCAGTTTAACCTTTTCTCTGCTCCAAACATGTCCACGGCTCTTGCTGTCTCACTTGGTATTCCTGCCCTGCCCCTTTCCTGACTCCCCTACTACCACCACTGCCACCTAATATCCATGTAGACCCTTCCATGCCCTCATCCAGTCTTGCTCATAAATACCTCCAAGCCACAGGATTACCTAATTTTAGAGCTGGAAGAGGCCTCAGAAGCCATATTGAGACCCAACCCATGATGGAGAAGAATCCTAGCTGCAACATCCTCAACAACAGTCATCCAGACTCTAATGGATTAAGTCCAAAGAGGAGGAACCCTCTTCCATACACTTTTGAATATTTCGAATTGTTAGAATTTTTTCTGACAACCAGATGGGTTTTCAAGCTAGAGTCTGACCCTCTCCCAGTAAAACACCCATCCTACTTCTCAATCTCTGGATCACCTTGCTGTATGGGATGGAACCCAATCAGACCCAAACTAAAGCAGAAAGAATAATGGTAGCCTAGACTAACCTATATTCTTGGTTCATAGGTCGCCTTTTCCTCATTTTCTTGCACATAACCCCATTCAAGTTTGGAACCTCTTTCAACACTGGCATTAAAATTATCCAGTAAAAATGTATGTTTTTCTTTGGGATATCAGAGAGGTCTTGGTCAAAAATGGCACAAAATTTCTCTTTAAGTTCTTCTACACAAAGGAAAATTAGCTCCTACAGGCTGACGATAATAGCCACCCAACAGCCCCCTGACAGCCCCTCAAAATCAGGGACTAATGGGGATCCCAAGAGCCTAGAATAATAATAACCACTCTCTCCCCCCTACTTCAGACTCTTCTTATTCATCCAGGGCTAATTCCTGTGTCATCAGAATGCTCAGAAAGCCTCATATACCATTACCACTTAAATATAATTCCTGGACTCATCTAAACCCTCCAAACTTTTAAGAGACACCTTCTCCAAGCAAATCTAAGACTCTGCCGTCAAGTCATGTTGAGTTGTTTCAGTTGCGTCCTACTATCCACAACCCTACTTGGGTGACTTTCTTGTCAAAGATAGTAGAGTGTTTGCCGTTTCCTTCTCCAGCTCATTTACAGATGAGGAAAATGAGGTAAACATGGTTAAGTGACTTGCCCAGGCTCACACAGCTAATAAGTATCTTAATCTGGATTTGAATTTATGAAGATGAGTCTTCCAAATTCCAAGCCCAGCGCTCTATCCACTAAGCTACCTCCTCATTCCCAGAATTCTTCTAGTTGGTGGTTCATTATTCAGTGTCTCTAGGCTACACATGACAAAGTAAACCCTGTCAAGAACCTCTTCTTTCTTTGTAGTTGCCCAAGTAGCTACATGTTCTACACTGTAGTAGAGCAGAAAGAAAAGTGGTAAAGGTTTTGGCTCAACTTTTTTTTTACAACTATAGAAGTTAATATCTTTCTAAAAATTTATTTTTTGTATCCCCCAAATTTCTGCTATTTTACCTATTCCCTAATAATTGAGACAATAACCAGGAAGCCAATGGCAAAATATTTGCTTATGCCTTGGAAGTTTACCCATATCATAATAAAACATTTTTTCAATACCTATCTGCTTGTAATCCTGGAACAAAGTGAATTAACAGAATTGGAGAGTACCTTCTCCAAAGAAGTAATACTGCTTTCAACAGAGCTACCAACAGAGTAAAAAAGCATACATATACATATGTCCTCAAACAAGTACACACACAGACACCTAAGCAGAAAGTCAAGGATTTATGATTAATGAAACAAACCAAATGTATCCCAGGAAAAGGAAAGTGCCACTGTCCTGACTTTATATCAATCTTCTTGGGATAATTTTCTCTAAAATCTGTCTTAGTTGGACCAGATTTTGATCACATTATTGCAAAGAATGCCCTAATGTCCCCTCCTACCTAACAAAGCTGGCCTTTCTATGGGTTGTAGTTCTCCCTACAGCTTTTGTCCACATGACACCTGTAATAAATTATATTTTTGTTTTCAAAAGGATAACAGAGTGGATATTATACTTAGCTATGATCAGCATTTAAAGTCTATTTAAAAACTCAGTGGTAGTGTTTTGATAAGTAGATAGATTTTTCCAGACTTTCCTCATAACATTTTTGAGCTATGAATTTCTATGTAATATTTGAGAAGAATTTAAGTAAATTAAAGGTCACTTTTTGTAGGAAATAATGTCAATCTGAAAGTCTGCCACTACCAACATTTTCATAAAAGCCTGAGTAGTAAGTATTAGGATCTGAACTGATTTGCTTTTAGCTTCACTATAGCTTAGATCTCAAAGGAAGTGGGTGATCTTCTATTCCACTTGGGACTGACAATAAGAACTGTTCTCCTTCTGTGTGAAGATGTCTAGATAAGTACATTCCTAAAACTCTGCTTCCTGCCCTGAGGGTTTGTTCTCACTTTTCAGCACATCTTTCTGATACCTTCCATCATCCCAGGGCACTCCTAGGATTGTTGCCACATGGTTGATCCATGGATAGATCATGGCATCATAGAATTTGATGAGAGTACTCTCATCCAAGCCATACCCACAAGAAATCTCAATTCTAATATGCCTTATAAATGTCTTCTACACCCGTCAAAGAGTCATCAGGAAGGTGGAGGCCAGCATCTTCCAAAGCTGTTCAATCCACTCTGGGCCAGCACTCATCATGAAGTAATTGTTCCTAAGCTCAAGCTCAAATTGGCATCTTCATCACTTCTCTCTACTCCTCCTAGTTCTACCTCTCTGAGACAAGCAAAATAAATCCAATCTCTTCCGTATATGATGGTTTTTCCAATACACAAGGACAGTCAGCATGTCCCTCCCTGACATCTCCAATCTTCTTTTATCTAGGCTAGATGTGCCCAGTTCCTTCAACCAATCCCCATATGCAATGATCTCAAAGTTGTTCACTACCTGGGTTGCCTGATTCTAGGCTGTCCAACTCATAAATGTCTTTCCTATGTGGTTCAACCAGGGTCACCAAATGTGTTCACAATTCTCTATTTGAAAATACTGCTCCCCGAACAATTGAGAGTTCTACAGTGTGGCATTTTGTACACGAAAAGGTTCCCATTTTAGAAACTACAGGTCAGGGATTGTGCCATCTAGCCAAGATACAACATGCAGTTGTAGTTATTTAATGGGATCCATTAAGTCTCTCATTAGTAAGAAATGTTTCAAACTTTTACAAGTCATGGGATAATGGTAGACAAAAGTTTCCATGGGATCAGCCCTTCAGTCCACCAATTTGAGAAGAGCACAAAGGGAGAATATGACTGGGGCTTGTTCAGCCCAATTAGGCATTTCCTTTATATTGAAAAATAGGAGTAATACTTTTGGAATTTCCATAGGGATTTATAGCCAAGAGACATTGTGTCTATATTTTGTGAAGGGGTTAACAGTAAGCAGAAGGCAATACAGTAATTGGTCAGTAGCTTGCTTGAGTAACCTGGAGTTTTTTTCCTTTATGGGATCAGAGAAGAGGAAGGCACCACAAGTCATGACTTCCAGTGTCTCAAACCTCTACCTAATGGTTGGTTGCTGTCCACTGTGCTTGAAGAGGACCAAAATAACATCACTATCTTTGGGGGCAAGTTTCAGTATATCTGACTAGGGCTACACAGACGGCTCTACAACAGATTGGGCACAAATAGGCCACATGAATATTTGGAGCAGAGAGATCTCTAAATTTGCACATTTCATGTTTCTTTTGAGATACAGCAACTCTTCTTTACTCAGAGAGCACAGTGCCTTCTTTGATGTGGGCATGCTATGCAGGGTGGTCCTGTACCAGTGTCTCCCGTGTCACACAGACTATTCCAAAATTCTTCAGAGAGACCTTGACTGTGTCCTTGTATCACTTCATCTGACCTCCATGTGAGTGTTTACCTTGCATGAATAAAACAGTCTTTTAGGCAAGTGTACATTTGGCATTCAAACAACATGGTCAGCTCATTAAAGTTGCACTCTCTGCAGTAGAGTTTGAATGCTTGGCTGTTCAGCTCAAGAAAGGGCATCAGGGTCTGGTACCTAATCATGCCAGGATCTTCAGAATCCTAAGACAATTCAAATTGAAGTGATTCTGTTTTCTAGCATGGTGCTGACATACTGTCCAGGACTCACAGGCACAATAACTCTGCAGACCTTCAGTTTGGTGGATAGTCTAATACCCCTTCTCTCCCACACTTTCCTTTGGAGTCTCCCAAACACTGAGCTAACTCTGACAATGCATGAGTTGACCTCATCATTTATATGGACATTCCTGGAAAGCATACCACCAATGTAAGTGAATTTATCTATCCCCAACATTCAAAATTTTTCCATTTACTATAACCAATGGTTCCTTGTATGGATGGTATGATGCTGGCAGGTGGAGAAATTCTGTTTTCTTGGTTTTAACTGTTAGGCCAAAATTAGCACAAGCAGCAGAGAATCAATCCATACTTCGTTGCATCTCAGCCTCAGAGGTGGCACTAAGTGCATAATCATCTATGACAAAAAGTTATGCACCAACTCTCCTTCCACTTTAGTCTTGGCTTATAGCCTTTTCAAGTTACATAGTTTACCATCACTTCAGTAGCTGACCTCTATATCGTTTTCATCCTCATCGAAGAGGTCCAACAACATCCCTGAAAAATCATGCTAAAAGGCATGGAAGCAAGCACACAGCTCTCCTTCACTCCACTGGGGACTGGGAAAGTATGAGAGCATTGCCCATTATCCATAATGGCAAGCATGCTACCATGAAACTGACATACAACACCAACGAATTTCTCTGAGCAACCAAATTTTTCCATGACCGTTCCACAAGCCCACACAACTGACAGTATCAAAGGCCTTGGTCAGACTGATAAACATTGTATACAGACCTCTGTTTTGTTCCTGGCATTTCTCCTGGAGTTGTCAGGCAGCAAACACCATATCAACTATTCCTTCGTCCTTTCTGAAGCCACATTAGCTGTCAGGAAGATAACCATCTTCCAGATGAAGGATCAGCCTATTCAGGATGACTCTGGCAAGAATCTTGCCAGAAATGACTAAGAGACCCACCCCTGTGACTGTCACAAGACAATCTCCTTTTCCTTTATAGAGATGGACAATGGAGGTATCCTTGATCCTAGAGGATAACCTCCTCTTGCTATATAACCTGGAAGATTTCAGTCAGCTTCTGTATGAGCAGTGGGTGCCATGCCTTGTAAATCTCAGCTGGAATAGAATCAGCACCAGGCACTTTGCCACACAAGAGGAGCCTAATGGTATTCAATATCTCTTCTTCAGCTGGAAGCTTGGCTAGAGATGGATTGACTTCACCCTGAGATATACATTGGCTTCAACACTGGTTGATGATCAGTCTATTGAGAACACTATGAAAGCGTTCAATTTATCTCTCCAGAATCTGTCCTCATCACCAGTCTGTGTGACTTCATCAGCACTGAAGAGGTGAGACGCACCTAACAGTGTGGCAATGAGACAGCTTTCCCAGTTGATTTTATGAAAGTCATGCATCCATACAGAAGAAGGAAGCAGATTACCTCCCAGAACATGCTTCCATTAGCAAATCTCTAGACCTTTCCTCTGCTCACCTTGCAAAAGTCTCAAGAAATTTCCTGCTAAAGCTGTCATGGATAAAATACTTAGCAGGTAAGTAAAAGGAATAATTGCACTAATACTACTCCTCTCATTAAAAATAAACTTTTTTTTAAGAATAGGTCCTTCCTGGACTCAAGCCATTAAGGTCTAAATTCAGCTGATGCTTAATTGGAAACATGAGTCTAAGGAGCCAACAACTCTTAAGCAAGACTGCTTCTGCTCTCAGTGACAGTTAGTAGGAGGTCAAGTCAAATAATGGGAGTAATTGTAGAAAAGACACATCAGAGCCAAGAGAACAGACAAACACAGAAGCTAAGTGTAAACTAAGTCCCCTTATTCTGAGCAATGAGAGCCAGTCCAGTGCAGTCTTCACTGGGCCAGGCAAGGACATGGACTGGGATGAAAGGTAAAACTCTCTGTATGGGTACTCCTATTAAAGGCTAGGGGTGCTGGGATCCCTGAAATTCAAGGGCAAATGACTCAGGTCCCTCCTTGAATGAATCGACTCAAGCCTTCCTTCAGCCAGAGATAAGGTTTATTAGGACACCTAGGTCAGGGTGGGAGAGATTTTAAGAATTCCCACTAGTATCAACAAAGCTGCCAGACTGAGCACTTTAAAGGAGGCAAGATGGATTTTTTAGATAGAAGGCTGTGGGAACAGAAAAGGGATCTCGATGGAGTTATGGACAGGAAGTGGTCTGGGGTCATCCAAACAAGGGCTGGGCTAGGTTAGAGGTAACAGAGAATTGAATGTTTGGGCACAGGGCCATAAGGAAAGACCAGCTGAAAGGATTACTGGGATGGGGTGATGCCTCAGGCTAACTCAAGAGACTTGGTCATGTGGGAAAGTTTAAGGAGGGGGGTCCAGGGCCCCTACCACCCCATGACTCCCATACTAAGTCTCACTTGAGCTGGAAAGCCAGGCTTTTTCTCATCTGTCCCACCCTTGCAAAAACGGTCATTCTACCTGTCAACTTGGAAGTTTGGTTAAAAGAGGCAAACAGGCTAGGTGATATGTAAATTCATATTGTTTATTTCCTTAAAGCTAGTCTAAGCTAGCAGAACTTGTCCAAGGAGCCAAAATGTAAGTTCTGACTGTCTGATAAAAGAATGACCAGGCTTAAATCTGTTTTAGTACAATCCCAGGATGTCTGTTACCCTCAGATTTATAGTCTCTATATGTGTTTAACTATACCATGAGAAAGGAATTTTCTTAGTTGAATAAGTTGTAAATACAACAAGATAAGAAAGTTAATAAAAGTGTCAATTGAAATTGCAACCCACGATATCTGTGTTTTCTTTACCATTAACATGCCATAACAAAGTATATGTCTACAAAATATTAGGATATGGAAACAGTCCCATTATTCAAGATTGAACTAACTCTGACAATGCATGAGTTGATCTCATCATTTATATGGACATTCCTGGAAAGCATACCACCAATGTAAGTGAATTTATCTATCCACAACATTCAAAATTTCTCCATTTACTATAACCAATGGTTCCTTGTATGGATGGTATGATGCTGGCAGGTGGAGAAATTCTGTTTTCTTGGTTTTAACTGTTAGGCTTAATTATTCAAGATAGTGTCTCAGGTTAAACAGAGGAAAAACACTCTTAAGTCAGTCGCATCAAGCCTTGTTGACATAGGAAGAGGTACTCTCTGAGTTTACTCAGAGAACAATGAAGCTGTTAGGTCCATGTTCTGATTAATTCAGGCTCTGGCCTTTATTAATGTTATTAAATTGATATTAAATGATTATCATACCAAATTCAGAGATATTGTCCCCTAGTCTCCACTCTGAAATGAGGACATAATTTGTTGGAAGAGAGCCTTTAAGGAAGATGCATTGTACTGAATTATAACTTCACTGAACTGAATTAAATGCTTTTTTTCTACTCAGCAAACTCAATAAGCCCAGTAAGATCTCATATTCTCTACATATTCAGTCAGCTGTGAGATGACAAAGATGCCATCAACACTACATGTGAAAGTCAGCTTGTTCTCTATTGATGCCCCTGATCCATGGGAAGCTGATCCTCCATCTCTGCACCAGGAGCCAAGGACCAAAGGGACACAGGGAGGAAAGGTAGATTGAAGGCTCCAAGAATCCCAGCAGAAAATCCACCTGGGAATATCTTGAAGGCTTGAGTAAAAAGACTTTGAGGAGCTTTAAGTTTGTCCCCTTTGCCACATGATGTCTAAGCTTGATCCCATTTTCCCCTGGACTATACATGTACTGGTGGAAGTATAGGTATACTGGTGGATGTACTGGCACTGATGTGAGAGAAAGATAAGGTTTTGTGCCAAATGTTTCACTTCTAAAAGCTAAGTCTGGCTAACTAACTGATAACCCACAATCATGGAGAACAAGTACACTAATGAGGGGACTTGTGAGCCTTCCCACTGGAAAAGACTCTCCACAACCAAGAGGGGACACAGCAGTCACCCTCTGGGGACTCAGCCTATCCCTCGAGCTATAGAGAGTCATTCCAGAGCTGTGCTATAAAAATTAAAACAACTCTGACATTTCACAATCCGCCTTCATCAAACTGGTGGAGTGGAAAGCTAGATGATTTGTGAGTTGGAGGATAAAGGCTCAAATTCTGTCACTTCCTTTGTAACTTTAGACAAGTCATTTAACTTCCTGAACTATAGTTTCCTTATTTGTAAAGTGAGGGCATTGGATTGTTGCTCGTTCTTTGTTTTTCTGAATAGGACCAACAACATCTCAGGTAATATCCTGACTAGATGAATTTGAAGATGAATTTCAGCTCTGAAATGATACTAGGCAAAAAAGACCACCCCAGGGAACAAACCATTCAATTTTTAAACTCCTCCACAGTGGGGCTGAGTTACCCTGATTGATGAGTGAGTGCAAACTCATAGGGTCCACTAAATCAAGACAGCTCTAAGCCATGCTTCACTTCCCACACTGCCCTCCACCCTGTCATCTTTCCATCTGTTATGCCACTGAACCCTTAGGGGGGCATTAGAAGTACTGAGACCCTCCATACCTTAGGAGATTTAATCTACTGGGTTCTGGAACTCTGGCCCTGGGGCCAAGATATCCTGAATAGTAAATAAGTGAATTAGCTCACTGTGGACAATGTTTTACATGGCATATAAGTATCCCAATCTGAAAACTTACCAAAGCAGAACACCCACCTTTCTCTAGTCATTCCTTCCCCTATTAGAATTTAAATTTCCTGAGGACAGAAATGCCTCCCTTTTGTATTTGTATCCCTAATATTTAAGCAAGTCTGAATCTGTGATACCACTGGAACAGAAAATTCCCTGGTGGGGAAACTCCATCCAACAATACAGGTCTGTGATTTGTCTATCTTCCTTCTTTCCCTCTCTCCTTCCTCTTTTTTCCCTCTTTCCCTTCCCTTCCCCCTGTCCACATAGGATATCATATCCTTCCCCGTGGGTGCTCTGTTCAAAGGAATATACATTTTGATGGCTAAAACCTAACAAGATATCTTGGGGTTTATGGTCTACATTTCTTGTGGCTCAGCCAACAATAGGTCTCAGGCCAAGCCCCACTTAGTCATTGTTTGAGCCCTGATAGGTTCGGAGTAAATGTAAACAGCAATTGTTTCTCTTTTGGCAACAACCCTTCCCTCCCCACCACCAAGATCTCTTCCCATGTTGATTTTTTTAATTAGGTAAAAGAGGCCATTATTTGCCTCATTTCTTACCTAGCCTTACTCATTGATTGAGTGAAACTGAGACCTAGAAAAAGCCATAGCTTAAGAAGGCCAAGGTCTCCCACTGCATCCTGGGCCATCTCCAATCATCCTAACCTCTATCTGGCCACTGGACCTTGATGGCTCTGGAGAGAAAAGTGAGGCAAACATAAATACAATTCACTTGCATCTCATGGTGATGAGGAAAAGACATGTATGTCCTATTGTCATGAAAGAATTCACTTGGACAGACTCCAAGTTAAAGAAAGTGATTTATTGGAGTAATGCACCCAAGGGAGCCTGTTCCCATGTGGGAGAGACACAGCATTGGTGGCAGGCCCTGCTTCCTAGGAGGCAAAGGAGTTTAGTCAGGTTAATGGTATAGCTTAAATACAATTTTATAGAATAGGGAGAAGGGGACAAGAGAATGGGAGGAGCCTGGGATATTAGGTAGTCAGGAAGTGTCTTTATCATACAGAAAAGCAAGGAGAATAGGAGAGGGGTAGGGGAGAGTTGCCAGGTTAACTGGTGGTGCTTTGTGAAATCCCACAAATGAGTCCATGATGAGGGTGTCAATGCATAGTCTTCTTTGATTGCTTTTCTGGCTGGTCATATCCTGTGTCCTGCTTGCTCCATCGGCCTCAAGCACTCTTTTCTACCTCATCAATGGCATCACCTCCCGAAATCATGGTTTTCTTCAAGAAGGAAGGACAGACCACAACAGCTAAGCAATTAAGTGACTTGCCCAGTCAGCATAAGTCAGAAGAAAAACTTGAATACACGTCTTCCTGGCCCCAAGACCAGCTCTCCAGACCACCTTAATTCCTTTCAGCTTGGCACAAAGTGCTTAATGAATGCTATCCATTCATGCATGCATGCTTGTATTCATTCTTTTTCAAATTAAATTTTATTTTCAAACAAAAGATCTGCCTTCCCCAGTTTCCATATCATTACCCTCCTCCCCACTGAGAAAGAAAGAAAAAGAAAACCCCTATTACAAACATCTACAGTCAAGCAAAACAAACGTCTTGTGCATTCATCCTTTCATTAATGGGTCAGCGATAACTAGGAAGAAGATAACTAGTCCAGTGCCTGAGGGGTCCATCCTGGGTCCTCTTACCTTCGCTATTTTCATCATCCTCTTGGGGTTCTGGCTCCCTTCAAGACTTGTTTCTAATATCACTCCCCTTCCTTGTCGTAGGTCTTTCCTCTTCCTAACATCCTTCCCACCCACCCTCCATAGTACTGCATATTTCTTTAGAACAGACCCTGACTGTGATTGTGGGGCATTCCCTCTATAAGGACAGCGACTGCCTCGCTTTCATATGTTTACCCAGTTCTTAGTGCAGTGCCGAGAACAGAGTTAGTGCTTACTAAATACCTGTTGATTGATCAAACAACTGATAGTCTACTTGTAAGCTCTGGAGATGACACAAAACTAGAAGGAAGAACTAACACTGGATGATAGAATTAGGGCATAATTATGTAATTATGGACAAAATAGTAAGATGACCTTTATTCCTCATACATTTCATGCCCTACCCTTTGGTTCAAAGAATTAAGTATACAAGAACAGCTGGAGGGAAATGTGGGTAAGCAAAAGTTCCTGTAGAAATTACCTAGATTAGGTCCTAGTGGGTTAGCCAGTCAATATGAGCGAACGGTGTAAAATGGCAACCCCCAAAATTAACTCAATCTTGGGAGCTACTAATGTTAGAACAGGATCCATGGGAAGGATGCTGAAAATCCCACTGACTTCTTCCCTGGTCATTCATCCTATTCCCACATATAGCAAGCCAAGCATACTGCTAGGAATCCAAAGACAAAAATGTAACAGTCCTGCGCTCAAGGAGCGTCTATCTGCTGGGGGAGGAGGGAGAAGGGAAATGTAACAGGAACACAGACTAGTAGATATTATACATGTGAAATAAATACAAAGTATCTTCAGGGAAGCAGGGACTATGGAACAACACAGACAGGCCAACTGGACCAGAACTCAGAGTGCATGTGGAGGAATAATTGTCATCAGTCTGCAAAGGTTGGCTCTGGATTATAAAGGAATTTTAAAAGGGAAATAATTTAGTTTGTAATATGTGCCAGGGAAAGGAAATCCTTGAAGTTTCTTGAGCAGGGCAGGTCTCTGCTTTATGAATATCAATTTGGCAGCTAAGAAATTAAAAGTCTATATTGCAGTGGCCCAGGTGAGAAGTGAGAAGGTCTCATCTAGGGAAGCTGTAGAATGAGAAGAGATAAGGAGATCAATGTCCCAGAGGCTGAGGGGGTAAAGAGAAGACTTGAGTAACTGACTGGGCAGAGACTGAATAACCCAGAATAACTCCTAGGTTGGGGAGGCTTGATGGGATTAAGAGTTTGGCTAATTAAATTCAATCAACATTTATGAGGTCTCCATGGTATGTAGAACACTGTGCTGGACACTGGAGAAGATATAACTCTGATAAATGTAGGCCCTGCTGCCCACGCAAAATGACAAAGAAATCACAGAAGTCTTCACCAAAAAGCCAAAGTTTGGATTGGACTTTGAAGTATGGGAAAGAAAGATATCTGCAACACAGAGAATGTAAAACAAAACAAAAAGACAGAGGCAGAAAAACGTAGGACATGTCCAGGGAACAAGGAGTGGGTACATGGAAGGCAGCAAAATGAGAGGAAGCTGGAAATGTAAAGTGTTAGCAGGATATGGAAGGCCTTGAGTGTGAGGCAAAGGAATCTGAACTTGACTGGATACACAATGAGCAGTCATCAGAGAGCTTGGCATGGCAGAATGAAATGAACAGGTGTATGTACAAGGAAGATGGGTCTGGGCCAGTACAAAGGCTGGGAAGGGGAAGAGAGTGAAATTGGAAGCTTCTTAGGAGGTGTTGCAGTAATATAGGGGAATGTTAAATGGGAGCCTATACTCATAGGCTCATTGATTTAGAATTGGACGATGACAAAAAGAATGGAGAACAATATATGAGAAGTATATGGGGAAGTACAGTCAATGGATTTGGCAAGCAATTGGAGATGAGAAGTGAGAAGAGGAGGAAACATCAGAAATTTTAAATGGCTTTGCCACTACAGAGAGAGTTAAGTGGGATGAAAGGAAAAGTTTAGGGAAAAGATAATAAATTTGGTTTGGAGAATGCTGGTTTTGAAGAGCTAATGGGTGAGGCATCCAGATGAGTGGCACTAGGGGCCACTCAAGAAGTAGGATTGGAGCCCCAAAGGAAGGTCAGAAATATAGAAAAAGATCTGGGATCAATTGTTTAAGTCATAGATAGTCAAGCACATGACTCTGGAGAATATCTTAGATGGTGAAGAAGGCAAGGTGACAACGAAGGAAACAGAAGTATAAGGTGATAGGACAATTACTAGGAGGGTTGCTGAAGCCAAAAGAGGAGAGGGTTCACAGAAAGGAGACGTGATCGATATTGTCAAATGCTGCATAAAGGTCAAGAAGAATGAAGACCAATAGCTAAAAGGCCATTATATTGGATATTTGGGACATCTTTTGTAACCGTGTTTCAGTAAATTAGGGTTGGAAATGTTTGATCATAGGTATATGTGAAGAGGCTAGTGGTAAATGACTACGTAGCATGTGCTTTGGGTAGTAAGGAGAGGAAAGGTCAACTTTAATGTGTCCTTTGATGAGTAAGAGAAGCCATGGGCAGCAAGGTGGTGCAGTGGATAGAGCACCAGTGCAGGAGTCAGGAGGACCTGAGTTCAGATCTCACCTCAGACACTTGATAGTCACTAGCTGTGTGACCTTGAGCAAGTCACTTAACCCCAATTGCCTCATCCTGAGTCATCTCCAGTCATCCTGATGAGTATCTGGTCACTGGATTCAGATGGCTCTGGAGAAAAAGTGAGGCTGGTGACCTGCACAGCCCTCCCTCACTCAAAACAAAGTCAGGTGCAAGTCATGTCATCATTTCTCTGATGTATGGTCTTCTTCAGCAATGAAGGATGAACACACACACACAAGCCATTACCCATGGTCAAAGATGAAGAGTAAGAGTTATTGTAAAAGTCATGGAACTAGGAAATGATGCTAAAAACAAACATGCCATCTCAGCAAACATGGGCTGTCAGAAACAGATTAGAACCTACTCTTTCTTGGTGAGGGTTTCCCTGGCAAAAAGACCTATAGAATTCCTCAAGGAGTCTTTGACTTGAGCACAAACGTTGGAGGCAATTACCTAATGGTGACCATCAAAGGCCTTTTTTGAGGCAGTGTGGCATATCTTTTTGACTGTTCGTTTGTTTATTCACTGAGGGTCTTCCACGTTTTTAAAGAACATTTGATTCTTTCAGGTAACCTGGTGACTAAAGAAATACGCCCTTTTTGTCTTCCCTTAGAGCAAGGGTTCTTAACCTGAAGTGGGATCTGTAAACTTGTACGGGGAAAAAAAACTACATCTTCATTTTCACTAATCTTTGGTTTCCTTTGTAATACTATGAACTTTATTTTAAACATTTAAAAAACATTATTCAGAGAAAGGGTCCAAGGCTTTGCCAGACTGCCAAAGAAATCCAATACATATTTTAAAAAAAAAAGATTAAGAAAATCTGCCTTAGAGGAAGATACTCTTGAACCTGGATAAGAGTCAACTGAAGGTTGCAACAACACGAACACTAGGGAGATTCCCTGCTCTCCAGATGTGCCCCAAATGAGATCCTCAGCACTTTGGGGTGAACAAGATGGAGGATGCCACATTTTATATTATTGGGGCACACCAACATGGCTTCCCAAACAATTTTAAAAGTTCTAACAATAAATATCTATATGTAAATAAACAAGTGTTTCTAATTAGTATACTTCCCTTGAATCACCTATCCAAACTAAGATATTCTTTTAACCTAGAACACATTTCAATGGATTGGAAGCTCCTTGAGGGCATAGATTGTTTTAGCTCTGTCCAGTGCTGGGCAGACAGCAGGCATGAACGAATGACTTGCTAATGCTTTTTGTATTAAGAGAGGATTCTTCTTCAGTCAACAAATACTTTTCTTCACAAAGAAGTATAAATATAAACCAATTCAATAATTAATGAAGGTCTTCCCTAAGATCAGGGCCATTGGTAGTTCTTCAGTCTTTAGCCATATTTGTAATGCGTGTGGATACTTCTCCTCACTCTTTGCTGTAACGGTTCTTGTGAACACGCCATGGATGTGCTCCATTTTATTCCATGTTGCTCAGCTTGAGGACCTGATTACCCAGGGTACCTGGAGATCAAGAACCATGTGATGTCCAGCACAGTCCCACATCACCTTTGATTCCTCAGGGGATGGACAAATTCAGTGGTCCAGAACACTCAAAGCGCCTCACCACTCTGGACAGGACTCTTGGAATGGTCTCTCTGAAGAGCATCGAGAGAAAAGAGCATCTTTCCTGTGAAAATGACATCTGGGGCCATTCAGTATCTCTTTAGCCCCGACTCTGAAAACTGTTCAAACAACCTCCTCATAACATGAAGCACATGGTGGGGTTTTGTTCTCAGTATGCTTATTGTTTCCTGCAAACAATTAGCCAGGGAAGCATTTCCAAGACTTGTTACCTTTCTCCCATATTGCTGTAATCAATGGGGGTCACCAGTTTCCGGTGTTCACTTGGGGGGAAAATCAACAATAAAAATCCATGGAATTTAACTTTGCTGAATATGACTGACTGTGCAGAATTTGGCATTCGATACCCATGCAGTGGGGAAATCATACACAATTACAAGGAAGCATGTCTTTTGGTGAACAGAAAGCCTCCTGGGATTAAATCCATTTCAAAGGAAAGGAGGATCTGGGTCTAAACATTTCTGCACAGCTGGAAAGCCTGTCACTAATCATCTCCTGCCTTCAGATTTCCCCAAGTAGTTTCTGCTTTATTATCTCATGAATTTCCCCATTTCATTGCAAGGGGCAATCTCTTAGAGGGTGTAGGGTGATTTAAAAGGTTCAGGGACAGGACTGAAACATAATGTTTGCCTGATGCTCTTAAACCTCCATTTTCTTTGAACTTGTCATTGGTCTAGCTTTGTCTTCTCTTCAGGCATCAAACTGTCTTTTTCTAAAACACACACACCTTAAAAGTAAATCATGTTTCTTAGCTTGCTATATCATATTCTGAAAAGTGCAACTTTTTTGGAAAACCATAATAGTAGAAGCAAGGGAATGCAAAAAGAGACCAGGAAATGGCCATAAAATACCCTAAAAAGTCTTCCTTTACTTACTGAAGTACCTTGTTAAGGTATTTAAGTTAGCTGATTTAAGTACTTCACTAAGGAAAAAACTAAGACTTTGGGGAAAATAGGTCTCTTTTCAGTTCTTTAGATTTTAAACTCTTTAAGGGAGGGGAAAGGACTTGGGGAGAGTAAAGAATATTGGGCTTGAAGTCAAGAAAACCAGATTCAAATCTGGGCTCAGAGACTCAAGGGAAAGGTAACTTAACCTCTCAACGTGCCAGTAACTCTATCAAACTCTGTAAATTAAGGATGCTGTTCTGCCCCAGTGGAGGGTTTTCACACTGGGATTTGAAATCATAAATCCAGACCAAAAGAGTGCAGGCTGACTTTTTTCTGTGTTCTGCATCTCTGTAGTCTAGTGTAGTCCAGTGTAGGCTCTCACTAGAATCTAAGTTTCTTGAGAACAGGGACTGGGTCCTGTACTTCTCTGATTGCCTCACTGTGCCTCACACCCCATCATCCATGGAGCTCTGCCCACCTGGCCCTGACTGCCGGGCGATGCTTTTTACGCCACAGTACAGTCATTGAAAGCATTAAGCCTTTGTGCTCAATTACTACAGAATGCCCTCCTCAGTGAACCCCCACACATGTTCTTAATAGAAAGAGATTTTTTATCACTGGGGCCATTTTCACAATCAACAAACATTTAAAGACAATTAGGTAGCTCCACTGAAAGGGGAATGCTCCATTTACCATTCTGCAATTGGTCAGGCCACCACCCCTACTCTGACCTCCTTTGGCTTCCTTCCAAATCTTCATAATAACCTTTATCCTTGAGTTTCTTGCCCCTTTTTCCTAATACTCCTTAAAATGAAATTTCAACTGGCCCCTCACTGATCTAGGCCAATCTTTTTACTTTTCCTACTTGACTCCCTGTTCCACTTCCTTCACCTGCTCCAAATTCTTTCTCTTCAGGACACCCATACCAATAATCTTGCTCTTTCCAGCGAGTAGAGGCCCTTCCTCAATGAGCCAACAATAAGCATTTCCCTCTTCTTCCCTATTCACCTTCATGTCATCTCCCACTCCTGCCCCTTTTGCTTCACTTACAAAGAATAACGCTTCTCCTTGACCCCAACACCCCATCCCATCCAGTCCCATCCCCTTCTGCCTCCCCCACTGGTTTTCCCTCTTGATTACCCCATCTCTCTCCTTAAACACTGGTTCCTTCCCCTTCAGAGTACAAACACATCCTTCTAACAAAACAAAAACCTTTGCCTCAATCCAATCATTCTTTCCCTCCTTCTTATTCCTTTATTTTTTCCTCCCTCCCTTTCCTGACCAAAGTACAGAAATAGCTTCCTATAGGTGTGGCCTCCACTCCTCCAACCATTTGCATCCTGGCTGTAATCACTCAACTGAAACCACTCTTTCCAAAGTTAACAATGATCTCTTAATTGCCCAATCTAATGACCTTCTCTAGCTCATCTTTCTTCACCTCCTTGTAGCATTGGACACTATTGATTATCGTCTCCTCCTGTATCAACATCTTTTTTCTTGATTTTCCTGATGTAGCTCTCCCCTAGTTCTCCTAATGCCTTCTCTGGCTACTCCTTCCCAGTCTCCTTTGTAAGATCATCATCCTGTACTGTTCCCTATATGTGAGTGCACCATATAGTTTTATTCTGGGTATATCCCTCTTCTCTCTATACTGATCCCATCAACTTCCACATGGGAAGACATTCCCCACTCTATCCATTAGCTACAGTCTCCTTCCTGAACTCTCCTCAAATAGACATCACATGGGCATCTCAAAGTCAACATGTCCAAAACAAAACTCATCTTCTCCCCCACAAACCCTTCCTTCTCCTAATCTCCTTGTTTCTGCTGAGGTCACCATCGTTCTTCTGGACATGCTAATTGGTGACCTTGAAGTCCTGAACTCTTCCCTTTCATTTACCCAACAAACCAATCAGTTGTCATATTTTGGAACTTTCTGATCTACAATATGTCTCCCTAAGTTCAGAATCTTACCACTTCTAGACTGGACAACCAAGACAGTGTGCTAAGTGGTCTTTCTGACACAATCCTCTGCCCAATCTGATCCATCCTCCACTCTGTTGCTAAATTGATCTTCCAAAATCCAACCAGGTAACTCTCCAAATCAAGAAGCACCAGGGGGTCCCTGAACTTTCCCATTGGCATTATAGAGCTCTTTACAGTCAGATCCAGTCTGCCTTTGTGGGCTTATTTCACAGTGCTCTCTCCTCCACAAACTCAGTGTTCTAGTCCAACTGGGCTTCTTGCCCATCTATAACATTCCATCTGCTATGTTTAGAATGCTCCCCTCCTGACCTCTGCCCATTAGAGTCCCCAGCTTCTTTCCAAGCCCAGCTCCAGTGGCAGCTCTTGCAGGAAGCCTATCTGGAACATGCAGACCACTACCCCCACACACACACTTGCTACTCCCTGTAAATTACTTGGTAGATATGCCAGGTCCTTGAGGGTAGAGACTATTTAATTTTGTCTTTTTATTCTCAGAATTTCACACAGTGCATGGCTCTGTCAACAGGCAATCACAACATCACAAAGACTTATGTGAAAACCAGGTTTATTACAAGAGAAATGAGCATGCATGCGGAACCCAAAGAGTCTACCATCCTTACAGAAGTTTGCATATTTTTATGACAGTACAACAAAAGGAGGAAGAGAAACAGGAAGCAATATAGCAATGAAGGGAAAAGGTGCAATAAAGATGGGAAAAGGACAAAACTCCTGAAGAAGACAAGGTGATAGCAAAAGCCACCTTCTTTCCCCTGGGGAACCACTAGACTCTGAAGATAGGAGGGTCTGCTTATCTGTAAAGGACCCCAGTTGCACGAGCACTTTTCCCAGCCTGCCAAAGATTGATTGGTACCTGTCTTGCTAGCCTCCCAAGGACACACAGGGAGCTCAGCTTGGCATGCAAAAAAACAAATATGTCAGTTTAGGGGGAGGAGGTTCATCCTTGACATATTCAGGATCCCCTGCATGCTCTGGGTCCAGTGCTTCTGGAAAATATGACATCTCAAAAAACAAGTTCAGGGGACCCTTTAACAGCCCTTAACAGCAGTGTTGGCATTTCCTACATGCTTCCTTAATGACTGAATGAATATAATCAGGAGCTGGTGTACATGACTTAAAGGCATTTTAGGAAGTCTTTCCATATGTTTTTTTTGAAGATGGATTTCTTCTTAATATCTGAAATAATATCACAGCCATGTAGCTCTACTTAAAGATTCCTATCTCTTGGACTGGGTAAGAACTCCAACATAAAAGAATTCAACTAGATGGGATATTTTGAAATGTACATGTAAAAACCATGTTTATAAGTAAATTTAAGGAGTGATACTGGAGAACTAAATCACCATCTTGTAGAAAGCAGCACTGTACACTAATGAAGCAAAGTCTCAATTATCTTCTTAAGTTTAATTTTTATTACATTTTAGAGCCCAAATCTTTCCTATAGAAACACAGATTTGAAATTATGCAAATCAAATTGAAAACATGACTCATTACACAAGTGTTCACTCTACATACTTTTAAATAAAGTGCAAATAATGTGTAATGCCAAGAAAACAGCAAGCTACCACACCCATCGAGCATTCAGAAGGAAGAATGGGTTCCTCTTCTAAAGAAGTGAAGAGCTAACTCTTTTCTTGCACAGCCCTTTCCTACTGCCTGTGCACCACAGCCTCAGAGCTTCTCTCTCTGACCTGGCTTAACATGTTCACATGAAAAACATCTTGAAGCACTCCATTTTGGGGAGGGGCTGCCCTATCATGTTACTATCATATGTTCTACACAGTTTCCAACCAAAGGTTGAATTCATTTTTCAATAGGCTAATCAATGAATAATGATCCTCTCATCTTCCTAAATTACTGTCCTAGCTCAAGCACCCACTTAGTCAAACAACTGAATCCAGTTAATAGCCAGCCTGTGAACCTTATATTCCACATAACTAATCATGAAGGACTAAACCTAGAGAAAGTCAACCCTCTTGCTCATTGAGGATCCTGTAAGGTATCTTGGAGACTCAAATAATTAAGTAGAGGAATTATCTTCGAAAAGAGGAGGTGAAAAGTACACCTTCTCGGGTCAGAAGACAACCTTCACCTCTACACTCTCATATCTGAGCTTCTCCTCCCTCAGAGGTAGGAGCAAGGGCCTAGGGAAAAGAGGTGAGTCAAGATCAGGGGTTGGGGAAGAAAAGAAGTGTTTCTTAGGCCTTGGATTATCGAATTCCTTCATTATCCCTCTGACCCCAAGCCTATACAAATCAATCAACTTATCAAAAATTTAGTAATTTTTACTTGTCAAGATCTAGAAAAATTTCTTCATCTTCTGCCATTCAAAAGCACCACATTTAAAACTAGCTACATAAAAGCCAAAACCCCTCCTTCCACTGAATTTTGGTTTTAGAACTTGGGTTAAGTCTGGTGTGGTTTGGAAACACTGAAACCTCCCTGAACTAAATATTGGCCTTCACCCTGCTCCCAAATACAGATTTGTCCTGTATTTGCAACCTGATTTTCCAAAATTTCCATGAGCCCATGGCTTTGTAGGAAGCTGTGAGAAAATAGAGAAGGGAATAGTACATTGAAGGTTCTTTCAAACTAATGAGAATTCTTATTACATAATGACTTCCAAAGGATAATATCAGGGAAAGGAATTAACTCCTTACTGGCCTGTCAAATTTTGTTATTTCCCTCTTAGACTCCACCTTCAGAGGAAGAGAAATGGGAAGGCCCTTCAGCATTAGTCTGGACCATGAGGAAGGCAACATCCTCCAAAGCATCAGAACCTTCGAGAGACTTCATGATACTCCATGACCATTTAAGCTCCAACCCACAGGTTAGAGAATTAGGCTGACTCAATGGATGAGAAGCAGCCAGATAGAAAGAGCTAGAGAGGGAATGAGGAGACCTGAGTGCCAGTCCTGTCCTTCGGAAGTCAGTTTACAATATCTCTAATACCCAGCTCCTTTATCTGTCATATTCAGATTGTCTTTTATACATACATACAAACACACACATACACACATACACACACACATGTGCAAGAAATTATGTGAAAGTATTTTTTGCAAATTAAAGGTAAGATAAGCGATTATGTAATTGGGGTACCTATGTGGTGCAGTGGATAGAGTGCCAGGCTTTTGGTCAGGAAGACCTTAGCTCAAATGTAGCCTCAGACACTGACTAGCAGTATGATCCTGTACAAGTCACTTTACTCTGCCTGCCTCAGTTTCCTCATCTGTAAAATGGGCTGAAGAAGGAAATGGCAAACCACTCCTGTATCTTTGCCAAATAGGATCATCTAGAGTCAGACACAACTAGGCTGAAGCCCAATTCTTCTATCTCTGAGGCCACTGTTCAAGCCCCTGTTGCTCTGCATTGCATACACACCACATCATCAAAGACTGCATGGGAGTAGAAGCAATGCCTTGGGCACAATCAACACTTGGTCATTTATGGTCTCTATGGATCATTTAGAACATTTTGAGCTTTTAAAAAAAATCAGCTATCTATATACAAAAGCCAATTTGGAAGAAAAAAATCAACAGGTAGCTATGTTATTTCCTTAAATAACCAAAGAGATGGAGAGAATTAAGGTGTCATTTTTTTTTAAGTAAATCAGTTTATAAGTAGACTTTATAAAACATCAAGCTGATGGTTTTCATGGAGCCTCATTTTGTACCATTAGCATTTTCCTCACTTCCTAGTTCAGGTGAATGGATGCCCTTCAACTTGGAAATCACTGCTCCAGAGCTTGGCGGCTTCTTGTGTTTTCCAGGAGAGAGCTTTTCTGAGCAACTGTCACTTTGGGCTTCATGACGAATGATTCAAAAGCTTACTTAGGATATATTATTATTATTCATTACACTGCTAACAAAAAGCAATAATAGTATTTTCTGTGTTATTGTTATTTAGTTACATCTGACTCTCTGTGATCCCATTTGGAGTTTCCTTGGCAAAGATACTGGAGTGGTCTCTGACACGTATGATGGCTCTCACTCACTCCCTGGGTCTCAGGGCCATGCTCGAAAACTCTAAGTGGCAGAACAGGTGTTGGTCTGCATTCATAGAGAAAACTACCTTGCCCTCAGCTCCCTATGCCAAAGAAATAACAGGTTTAGTTTGTTTTTGTTTTTTAAAGAATAAGGCAGTACTATATTGGGTGCTTGGAATACAAAGGTAGCCAGTGATGGTACGTGCCTTCAAAGGGCTCATAGACTGGGGAGATGTACCAAGTGTAGTGATGAGTAAAATACAGGACAAAGCAACAGTGTTGACAGGGTGCTCCACAATGATTCGAAGCAAGAGAGGATGCAAAGGAAATCAGGGGAACTTCCAGGGAAGAAGGATGTGGCCTTAGCTCTCTTGGCCTCAAGGAGCAAGATACTGAGGTGGAATTCTAAGAGAGGGGCATTAGAGCAGTGGACAAATACTCAGGCAAAGTACAGGGCACATGACACCCTCACCTTTTGTCTGTGTACCCAGCCCATGTGCACTCCTTCCTAGCTGTTCCCACAGCTCAACTTGCCATCACTTGCCTGTGAAATGACCACAAGGTCATCATCATTATACTCAATGAACTCTGAAAGGTCATGGAATCTTCAGATCACAGGCAGTGATTCTGATTTAACTCCTGGCAAACTTCTAAAATGCATTTCTAAAGGGATAGTCCGTAAACATCTGGAAAAGGAAGTGGTCTTCACAAAGAGTGAGCTAGCTAGCATGGTTTCATCAAAAACAAGTCACGCTGGACTAATTTCATTTCCTTTCTGAAAGGTTATTAAACTGGCAAACCAAGAAAATGTTACAGATGGTGCTTACCTCGACCTTGGAAAAGCACTTGATAAAATCACTCATGCTATGCCTGTTGAAAAGAGGGAGAGACGTGGAGTAGACAACAATTTTGTAGAGTCAGATACGGTTGAATAGTCAGAATCAAAAACCAGTCATCAATAGCTCTGTCCACTTGGAGGGCAGCCTCCCTTCAGTGAACTGTTGTAGAGATCTCTGCTTAGGCCTGTGCTGCTCATCAGTTTTTATCAGTCCCTTGAATAAAGGTGTATTTATCACATCTTCAGATGACATGCAAGGAAATATAACGAATGCACTGCGTATGAGTCAGGATCCAAAAAGATCCTGACAGCCTGGAACACCAAGCTGAGTAGACTAAGGTGACATTTAATTAGGATAAATGTAAAGTCTTACCCTTGGGTTCAAAAAATCAACTTCATAAGTAAGAAGGGGGAGGGATAGCTGCTGTTTATTGGGGAAAGATCTGGGGTTTTGGTGAATCTTAAGTTGAATCTTAGTCAACAGTAAAACTGGACAGTCAAGAGAGTTAAGGAAGGCTTGAATTGAACTAAGAGAGCCAGAAATAAAGAAATAGTCAACTGACATTCATTAAGTACCTTCTATGTGCCAGGCACTGGACTAAGGAGACAAAGAGGCAAACAGAAGTCACCGACTTCAAGGAATTTCCATTTGACTGAGGGAAAACATCGTGTAGTAATTCAGAGGCCAATGGATAAAACAAAAAAATCAAGGAAAGCCTGCCATGGCGGGAGGGGTGACATTTGAATTGAGCTTTAAAGGAATCCAGGGATGCTAAAGGCAGAGGTAGACCAGAAGTGGATTCCAGGCATGAGTGACAATCTAGGCCAAGGCATTATGGAAGGAGAGGGAATGTCATGCAGCACAAGATAGTTTGGTTGGATTGTGTAATCTGTAAAAAGAAATAATGTATGATAATGTGGCTACTTTCGGGAAGGTGGATGAGAGTCAGATTTTGAGAGGCTTCAAACAGCAGAGGCTTCTGGCCGTGCTGGCTCCTGAGGTACTTAACATTTTTCATCAGTGATTTAAATAAACCCAAGATAACATCCTTGTCCACTTGTGCTAAGGATAATGGGGAGCCACCAGCATTTATAGAGCAAAAGAGTGATGATGTGGTCACACCCATGCAAATGTACAGAGGAAGTGTGACGAGAGGAAAGATGGAGAGACAGAAGGATGAAGAAGAAAGTTATTATGAGAACCCAAGCAAAGGCAAAGGATGATAAGAGCTTAATTCAGAGTGTGTGTGTTCAGCCTTTATTGCTGAAGAAGACCATGCCATCAGAGAAATAATGACATGACTTGCACTTGACTTTGTTTTGAGTGAGGGAGGGCTATGCAGATCACCAGCCTCACTTTTCCTCCAGAGCCATCTGAATCCAATGACCATCAGGATGACTGGAGATGACCCAGGATGAGGTAATTGGGGTTAAGTGACTTGCCCAAGGTCACACAGCTAGTGAGTGTCAAGTGTCTGAAGTGAGTCTTGAACTCAGGTCCTCCTGACTTCTTCGCTGGTGCTCTATCTACTGCACCACATAGCTGCCCTAATTCAGAGTGGGAGTTACTTGAGAGGAGAGAAGACAGAGGTGAGAGATGCTGGGGAAGAATCATAGCAACAATTTGGACATAAGGGGTGAAGAATGAGAAGTGAAGCCTGACTTGGAGATTGTGAACTAGTGACTGGTGGCACCACTGACAGAAACGGGAAGTCCCACTGTGCTCTGCCCTGGTCAGACCCCCTCTGGAATGCTACATTCAGTTCAGGGCATCATCTTTTAGGAAAGGTATTCATAACTAAAAGATATCCATAAGCTAAAGAAGACCTCAAGGTCATGACATATGAGGATCAGTTAAGCAGGGGTTCTTAATCTTAGCACATGGACCCCTTTTTGGACAGTCTAGTGAAGCCTGTGGATCCCTTCTCAGGAACATATTTTAAATGCAAAGAAAAGAAAAGGAATTAAGCAGGATTATAAAGGAAGCCAATTGTTTTCAAATAAGTTATCACAATATTTCTTTTAAAAATCAAGGTCACAGACCCCCAAGTTAAGAACCTCTTTGTTAAAGGAAGTGAAACTGTTTCACCTGGAGAAGACATTTAGTGTTGTTAGGACAGAGAGGATCCCGTGACAGCTGTCTTCAAGTGAATGAGAGATCAGCTTTGTTCTATTTGACCTTAAAAGGACAAAATGAGGAGCTGTAGACAAATATTGCAAAGAGACCAATTTATGTTTAATGGAAGGGACAACTCCCCACAAAGGAGCTCTGCCCACAATTAAACTGGGCCACCTCTGGCCACACAAGGCCCCTGCAGAGGTCTTTGAACCAAGACTGGATGATGATTTATCAGGGAGGGTCTCAAGGGAGTTCTCTTCTCAGGACTAATGATGAGACAAATACTACAATTTCTTCCATCTCTGAATTTCTAATTCCATGAGAAGTTGGATAACCTAGGAGATTAGGATATCTGAAAGGTTATCAAAATTCTCAAGTATGAGAGTCAGGGTTCAGATAGAGAGCAAGACCAGTCCTTGAAGAGGGGGCCAGAGTGACTATCTAGTGGATGACAACAAGCATCTGGACATAGTGATGGAGCCTTATGGATTGAATTTCAGAAAAGGAGAGGTTGCTGGCTGATGGTGGCAGAGAGAAGGTCTAGAAGTGACATGGGGTGCAAAGAATATATCAACCCTACCTCTTGGCCCTCTGAGGAGTGACGGAAGGTGGCTATTGAGGGATTTCGGCTAGGCACTCACTCTGATGGACACAAAGGATAACATTTAATACCTAGCCTCAAGGAGTTTACAATCTATTTGACAGGCTAAAACCACTGTTATATAAAAAGGTAATAAACAAGGACATTGTATTTTACAAAAAAAACAAAACCATCAGAAGTTATAAGCCCCCTCCATCCTAGGCAGCCACCATTAAAAGATATAGGAGACAGAATTAGAAGACATATCACAATAGGTACCAACTCCAAAATTAAAAACAACTCCAAGAGATTTTGTCTAAATAAAACTTTCTCTTTTTTGCTTTTTTGATGCTGATTGCCCAAATCCTGCTCCCTAACAGAACAGATTTATAGAAAAATTCTATGTTTACATTTTGCAGGGCTACCCAGATTGAAAGTCTGCCCACAGTGACAAGTTAGCAGACCAGGGCTATTCCAATAATAGTTTATAAAGTCCTTCATCTCTGCAGATTGATATTTTCCCCAAATTATGATAAAATGGGACAGAACTTTGGAAAGGAAATTTCAAGTAAACTGGAGATTTAGCATGTAACCACAGTTCTCGGCAATGGAAGGACGCTGAAAAGTAAGAGCATTCCCAGCAGACCAAACCTGGACCCTGACTAACATTGTCAATTACTGGATGTCTACTGCCCAATAAAAGACTCTTTTTTTCTTACAGCCAGTATTCCTTACAATGAGGATTCACCATGTGCTGAACAGCTAAGTTGCCAACACCATGAGAGAGAGGGGAAATTGGCAACCACTTGTGTTGAGCTCTTTCTAAGTTCAGGGTCTGACATTCACAGTGAATACAACATGTAATTGGCCAACTTTATTTGGTATATCCAGCATACAGCAAATGCTGGGTAAGTAAAATATATATTATGTTATCTTTTATCTGCAACAACATAGCAGCAAAATTCACAGCCCACTGATCTGTGGACAAGACTATATGAGAGATCAAAGAACTCCAAGGCAATCTGTGCCTTTGAGAAGCCCCTAGACTTGTAAGGGAGACAGGCCACATCTAAGGAACAATTACTCGGGAGAAAAGCAGCCTGGACTCCTGAAAAAGATCGCAGCTACGTGCAGCATGGATCCTGTTCTGTTGAGTGCTGTTGTTTTCAGAATGGCTGCTCAGCTGCCACTGGAATTGATTTGGGTATCTGTTTTCAAAGTTGGAATTGGTTCTGGTGTCTGAGGACCTAAACACCGAGTCATTTGTGTCTCTTACTCCTTGTGTGACTTTGGAAAAATCATTTCCCTTTTCTGCACTTTCATTTCCTCATCTGTAAAATGAGGAAGCTGGACTCCCTGGCCTCTAAGTCCTGTCCAGCTCTAAATCCACAAAGCTATAGCCTATGAAGCTGACCAGATGCCACAGTGGGGCAGCCATGGCCATAATAATATGTTTACAGAGCTCTTTGTATACTATACATTGGCTCATTTGATTCCTAAAACAACCAGGGAGTGAGAGGAATAACAACTGTTATCCTCTTCACTTTACAGATGAGGTTCAGAGGGGAAATGACCTGTCCACAATCACACAACAGTCCGTTGTGGAGTCAAGATTTAAATCCTGCTCTGTCTTCTGACTGCAGGCCTAGGCCCTTTGCACAGACAAGAGACACAGAGCTGTTGGCTCTTGCTGCTGCTCCCAGGCCCTCGATGATTTTCAGCAGTAGTTTTGCCAAACTGACTGTAACAGCACAAGAGCAGAGTTAGTGTCCCCAAATCATTAGCATTCTAAGAGTTTGTGGGACCTCCTACCCACCCTGACCATTTTTTAGAACAGAGCAGCACATGTTTTCTGAAGTTGGGGATTGGAAGGCCATGAGGCCTTTCTAGGAAAGCCCTCTAGCCCTAAAACTCAAGTATGCCACCAGAAAGTAACCATCCACCTTGAGATGGGAGTAAAGATACAAGTAAAGACTTGAGTCTCACCAAGCCTGAGCACTTCAGGGAGGGCACAGAGTGGCCTGTTTGGTCTAGGTGCAGTTACAAGGGCCTCCTTTGTGTTGCTCCTTAACTAAAGGCAGATGCTCCAGGGACTGAGCCACTCACCTTCCACTCACTTTTTTGCCTCCTGGGGCTCCCTCTCTTCACAGGATCCAGCACCACTGAGTACGCTTCAGTAAACATAAAAGTAATCACAAGTTTTCCTTAGCAAATGAAGGGAAAGCTACTGCTTCAAAGCTTAATTTGGTGCTATAGAACCAGTTTTCCCCTGTCCACTCCCTATATTTTCTCCATGTGTCACTTTGGGAGATGGTTCCCATGGGACTCTGTAAGAGAACCAGCCCAGGGTGGATTCTCCTCTCAGACATCTGGCCCCGAAGCATGTCTGGAGTCCTCTGACTACTCTGCTTTGGTGCAAGGGGCTGTTTAGCGAGTTTCATTTGTCTGTGGCTTTCACTGTACAAATGAAAGAGAAAATTAATTCCATCTTAGATTGTCGAATACCCTGCAGTGGGGGGTGGGCCACCCAACGGTCACACATGAAAAAGCTGAAAACTAATGACTTGCAGTTTTCTGACTCCAAAGGTTTCTTTTAATCAGCCCTACGGTGGTTTTGTTCAGCTTTTTGGATAGAATTACTGAGGAAAGAGGGTTTTTACCCCTTGCTTCAAAGCAGGCCTCCCAACAGGCCCATTTGTGGCCATCTCCTGACAACAAAGCTTCAAGACCCTTTGAGGGTGACCAAGAAGAAAGCAGGGAGCCCAAATCCCTTGCCAGCCTTTAGAGACAGAAGATACCTTCCTGGAGGGCTGCCATGTTGCTTCCTGGCTGCGTCCCACTACAAGGGAACCCCTGCCCTGGGACCCGAAGCTTGACGGGGAGCTCTAGCCTCATCTGCCTGAACCAGGTCCCCACGCCATCCCAGCCAGCTGCACCCTCTCTCTGACCCTCCTAGTCCTCCCACCACATCTCCCACCTTCCCAACTCTAGCTCCCCTGCACAGGACACCTTCCCCTTCCAGGACATGAATTCTTGGAGGACACACATTCATTTGCTTTTATTTGCATAACAGCATTTAGCAAAGAGCACATGGCATATGGTAAGTGCTTAATAAATGCTCTTTATTCATCCATCCAGTCCAGTGCCCTCATTTCAAAAAAGAAGTGGCCAAGGTTGACCTGCTCACAGCTGCCCAGGAGGAAGCTCTGGGCCCTCCCATCCTTTTTCAACTGCTCTGATATAGTTACCTTTTAATAAGAGGCACCTACTCAACACCCTAAACCTGGGGCCCACTGAGGGCCCCAGGCAAGTGTCCAGAGACATTCTGAGAGAGCCCTGCACTGATAGACCACCACACACCTGTACTGTGTCCCTGAAAGCAGTGGGCTATTTGAGGCTTAGACCTGCACAAACCAGGCCTCTTTTGAGGAGAACTCAAATGCCCTAATTCCATTTTCCTAACCCATCTGTGGCTTAGGAACAAGGGCGAACCCAGGAGAAGTAGCTTAACCAAATACCTACAGCTCTCCAGCAAAGAAAGCAGAGGTTTGGCATCTGCATAAGCAGTGACTGAGGTACAAAAAGCCTCAGAACAAAGAGGTCATGTTCATGCCAAGGAGACTTCAACCTGAAGCTGAAAAGGTTCAGATTCAATTCCTAACTAAATCCCATGAAGTTAAGGTGAATTATTGAATTATAAAATCTTGTTGAAATGCTTTCTTACGTCCCCCGTTGCCACTGCTACTTCTGTTCTCCTAGAAAAGAAAGAAAAAGAAGAAACACACACTCACATGTGGACACACACACATACATACACATACATATACACACACATGCACATACATACACATACACACACACACACACACACATACAGAAAAATGAGGACCACCACTTGGTTTGGTAACCAAGACTGGTTTGGTTACCAGATTCTTATTCACATACATCTCAATCTTCAAATAATTAGATCACAGGACTTTGGGGGTAAAAGGAAGGCTAGAGGTCATCTAGTTCAGCACTTCCTCCTGCCCTCCATTTTGAAGATGAGGAAACTGTCACCAAGGAAACCCACTTGACCAAAATGGCGCAGCTTGCACATGGCAAGGCTGAAATTCAATGCCAGGTCTTCTGACTTCAAATCTCACATTCCTTCTTCTACATTAGGACATCTATGCTGTTGTGTGGGTTTACCCATCAGATCATTAAAACATTTGGTGAGTACCAACTACATACATAACACTATGAGATACAAAAATCCAACATACAGCTCCTGCCCTAGAGGAACTTCTAACCTAGTTAGTACCACTGGATGGCAAAGTGAGTATAGCATAGGATCTGGAGTCAGGAAGATACAAGTTCAAATCCAGCCTCAGACATTTACTAGCTGTGTGACCCTGAGCAAGTCATTTTACTTTGTTTGTCTCAGTTTCCTCATCTATAAAATGAGCTGGAAAAGGAAATGGCAAACCACTCCAGTATCTTTGCCCAGAAAACACCAAATGAAGCCACAGACATGACAGAAACAACAATGGGAGATAAAGCTAACCACATGAAGAAACCAAAGAAGGTCATATATGATTAAGCACCCAATGTACTAGTGTTCATAATTAGTGCCCCAAAAAAGGGAAGGAAACATACTATGTTTCTGCACATATGAATGCATGTGATATGCTCTGAAGTGATTCATTTGCTGTGTTGTGGCCAGGACCTCTACTACAAGAAAACAAATCCCTTGTTTTTCTTTGCCATCTGTGCTGGCTAGAGCTTGGGGGCTCGGGTCTTTGTTTCCCCCATCCCTCTCCATCCCTTGATGTGGTTTCCATTACCAGAGTTAGGCAGTTGCTCTGACCTCTGCACAGCAGGCTCTCGTTAATAGGTCAAGCTGAGAAAGCCTGAGCAAGGGAAATCAGGAGAATGAAAAGGCGGAAGCTGAGGATGGGAAGTTCTCTCCCAGATGAGACTTAACATGATCAGTGGGGAAGATGGGGGCAGAGGACTTGAGTCTGTAAGATGGCCAGCATTTGTACAAATTTCTCTCTCAGTTAACCAGTTCTGTATGATTGAAGAGACTGCCAGGAGCTGAATTAACTTGTATGAGACCAAGTAACTCACTCTGCATCCTGCTACCCAACTTTGTGGTCTAAGTTCAAGAAACACGTGTCTCACGGTAGGCTTCTCATATAACGGGATATGGGATGGAGTGCTCTGACTTAGATAGGAGTCCTACACACACACACACACACACATGCACACGTGCAAGCACACACATATACGTACATGCACACATGCAACCACACACACAGACACACACACATGCTACCCCATCTACAGAATTTGCCCCAAATGGGAAGAAACCACATCGTCTGACCATCAAGCCTTTTACATGTTGACAAGTCGTAAAATCATGGCTTCCTCACTTTCTCTCACTCCGCATATTCAATGCCAGCACCTAACATGGAGCCTTTCTCAAAGAAGGTTCCAAGATAGTATCTGATGAAGAAACGATGACATCCATTGTAAGGCTGGACCTACAGCAGCACAGTCTTGCACGAATCTCTGAGTGCATCAGCCCAGTCCTCAATCAACACTGCTCCTTAGAAGTTTTTTCACAAACTCTTATGGGGTCATTGTTCCTTCTGAGTTTCACATTTGCGTTATTTAAAGATGTTCCCCAGGCTTGCAAGTTAGAATCAACAGGGATTTAAAAAGCACAGAGAAGGGACTCCCCAAAAGCCTTTCCTCAATGGGCAGAGTTGGGGCGTGAAGCCAGTTAAACACAAGCAGTTTTCATGTTTCTGTGATAACCAATTGTGAATCTGTACTTAAATGCACCTTAATTATTCACACACAGAATAGAAGATACCTGAGAGAGTATCTAATTCAACCCTTTCTGTTTACAAACAAGCAAGCAGATTCATCCTCAAACTCCCTCCCACCTATTAAGCAAGCTCTTCTCCTGCCATCTCTTACTTGGCCAGGACTGGGAGCTTCCTGAGCACAGGAAGCTTTCCTGGCTGTGCAACACAGCATGGAGGGCAGCAAGCACTAACCTCCCAAGCTAATCCAAGCCAACCTCCATCTACAAGAAGACAACAATGGCAAACCAACGAGTAATAAAGTGCTTCACTAACCTGGAGCACAAAGGCAGGCATCCAATGCAAAGGATGGAGAAGAACTGTCTTCTGGGCCAGGAGGGCATCGCAGCCCACAGGGCTGAGTCACAATGCACACTCAGTACCCATTGTGAGGTACAGAGGCATATGGAATTATTCATGTTCCATTGTTGGTAAATTCCACTGCTCCCTTCATAGGCCTCAGCTGAATGCTAAGAGTCACTAACTGAATAATTTGTTAAGGGTGGGTATTTAAGAGTTGTAATCGTTTAGGCAGCCAATTAATACTAAGTCGGATTGCTTTGGGGGAAATTGGGTGCAGGCTCCAAAGAAGATTTGGGGCTGCCTGGTGGATGGGAACCTGACTTGGAGTTGAGAAGACCTGGGTTGTAGTGGCATCTCCCGCCCTTACTACTAGCCATGTGACCAGTGCTGTAATAAAGGAGCATTTATATAGAAAGGACCTAGTCTATATGGACAAGGTGCTAGGTACAAAGAGAGCATGAAACAATTCTATGTTCAAGGACTCCCTTTGCTCTTGCAAGGGTCAGGTTACCCCTTCCAAGGCCTCCTGCCCTGCTCTCTTCCTTCTCATCTGACGATGAAGTGACTTATCTCCTCACCAAAGCTATACCCCTATCTGCCCAAGTATTCCCATCCCATTCCATCTTCTCCAACAGATTGCTCCCTCCGTCATCCCCATTTTCATTAAATTTCAATCTCTCCCTCTCCACTAGTTCATTATCCACTGCCTACGAGCATGCCTAGGTCTCCCCATCCTGAAAAAGACCCTCACTTTGTCCTTCTGCCCTGCTATCACCTTACATCTCTTCTGCCCTTTGTAGCTAAATTCCTTGAAAAGGCAGCCTACTTTGCTGGATTCTCTTCCAGGCCATGCCTCCTAAGCACAGGCGTCCCTCAAGGTTCTGGTCAGGGCTCTCTTCTCTTCTCCCCCTATACTATTTCACTTGGTGAGCTCATCAGCTCTCATGGATTTAATGATCATCCCTAGGTTGACAATTCTCAAATCTATTCATCCTGCCTCAGTCTTTATGACCTCCAATCTCGAAGCCCTGCCTTTCAGACATCTCAAACTGGATATCCGGGAGATGCCTTGACCTCAGTATGTCCAAAGCAGAACTCATTCTTTTCCCCATAAACCGCCCCCTCTTTCTATTACTGGAGAGGGCACCATTGTCCTCCCAATCCCTCAGGCTCATAAATTAGGAGTCAGCCTGGATTCCTCACTATCTCTTACTCCTCATATTCAAGCTGTTGCCAAGGCCTGTCACCTTCACCTTTGCAATATTTCTCGAATATGCCCCTTCTCTGCTCTGACACTGCCCCCACACTTATCCAGGCCCCCATCACCTCAAACCTGGACTAGGGCAATAGCATGCTGGGGCAATCAGCCTGCCTCAAGTCTCTCCCCACTCCAATTCGTCCTCCAGTCACTAAAGGGATTTTCCTAATGAGCAGGTCTGATCTTGTCACCTCTGACTCAATAAAATCCCATGGCTCCCCTACTGTCCCCCCAGAAGCAAATACAAAATGTTGCTTGGCATTCAAAGCCCTTCATATCCTGCCCCTTCCTAACCTTCCAGTCTTCTTACATGTTACTCTTTGGTCTCCTGATCTCCATCTCTCAGCTCTGCACATTTTCTCTAACTGTCCTCCATGCCTGAAACACTATCCATTCTCTGCTGGAACTGCTGACCTCCCAGGTACTCCTTCAATTCCCAGCTAAAATCCCATCTTCTATAGGAAGGCTCCCCAACACCCCTTAGTTCCAGTGCCTTCCCTTGGTTAATTATTTCCTACTTATCCTTTCCATAGCTTGCTTTTTATAGATTTGTTTGCATGTTGCCTCTCACACTAGATTGTAAGCTCCCTGAGGACAGTCTTTTTGCCTCTTTTCTTATGTCAACAATTAGCATAGTACCTGGGATAGTAGGTGCTTAATAAATATTTATTGATTAAGATGGCATTGTGCAAATTTTAAAGCATCATGTAAATGTCAGTTATTATTACTGGCAGAGAAATTGCCCAGAAAAGCTCAGATAAAGCCACAGTCACAGTCCTATAAGCAGCAGAGTCATGGCCCCCCCAGCCAAGCCTCAGGGCTTCCAGGCTTCAATCTACTGAGATCACACACACACACACACACACACACACACACACCCTTTCTGGGCGCATGCGTACTGCACACTTCTCAAGACCAGCCTAGGCAGCAACAGCAACAGAAAACATTCCCTTCCTTTCCTGGGCTCTGCCATTTGGAAACACCCCACCCTCAAGGAGCCAGCAGCAGCAGCAGGTGCCAGGCCTTACTGACATCTGGGAGCCATAAGGTTTGCTGACATAGAACCCAGGTGATGCCAAACAGCTTCACTTGGGCCTCAGTTTGGAAGGAGCCCAGAAGCTGCTCAGCCACAAGTTTGTCAAACGGCAATCAAAAGTCAAGTCACTTGAGCCTAACCAATTCTGCCAGCTCACTGATTACTTGCCCTGAGAAACTGATTTCTCCCTCTGACCCTGCTTCTGATTCAGTGTGTTTGGCACTGTATTCCTTTGGCATATTCTGCCTGTGGCTTAAGGGGCCATGCACTCACTTTGGGGTGTATTTCCTTCACTTCTTACTTGACAGTAGAAATTAAACACTAACATTTGGTTCAGAGTCCCCACTTTTCATGTAATACCTGGAAATCAGTTCTTCCTAGAAGGAAAATCCCCTGTTTCACACAATGAAAGGCCCTCTTGGGAGGATTTACCTGGTTCCCTCAGGGATGGCCTTTTCCTCATTTGACAAAAGCCAAGTTTTATCCCTTCAACAGGCACTGGGCTGGGCAGACCACTCAGACTCCCTGTGGATCACAGTCAATTCATTCTTTATACCACCTCCCGAAGGGATGTAGTCACAGGCTGACATCTAAGACCACAGAATACCCACTTCCTAGCTAACGGCAACACAAACTCCCTCCTTTTCTCTATTTCCCTCTGGGGTGTGGTAATTGCTCTGTGATTAACAGGGGGCAGATTCTGTTTCCATAGCTGAGCCAGCTGTCCCCACATCTGGTTGCCCTAGTCCCAGCCCCAGCCTAAGCACGGCCAACTGCACCAAATGACTTAAAACAGAAGTCACTTTCCATGTATTCTGAAGAGCTCTGAGTTCTTCTGCCAAACTTGGGACTGAGGCCTTGACATCAGTCCTCTTGCCCAGATGGACGACACCTCATCACTATTTATCAAGGCTCCTTTTGTTACCAATCATTCCAGAGATGACACCAGAGCTAGAATTCAACTTTTCTTTCACTGATGGCTGTTAGATTTTCATCATTCAGCTATAGAGATAGAAAAACAGGGTACGGATCAATTAGGTAGCAGCACAATGCACAGAAGGTCAGGTCTGGAGGCAGGAAGACTTATCTTCCTGAGTTCATATCCAGCCTCAGATATTTACTAGCTACGAGGCCCTGGGCAAGTCTTTTATTCTTTTTGCCTTAGTTTTCTTATCAGATGAGCTGAAGAAGGAAATGGCAAATCCCTCCAGTATCTTCGCCAAGAAATCCCCAAATGGAGTCACAAAGAGTCAGACATGACTGAAAAGACGAAACAAAAATGGGATATAGTGGAAAGAGTCCTGGGATTATAGAATCAGAAGTCCTGGGTTCAAATTCTGCCTCTGCTACTTACAAGCTATGTATCCTCAGGCAAATCACTTTCCTTGCCTGGTTCTCAGATGCTCCACTCTAGAATAAATGGCCAAGGTCTCTCCAAGCTCAAGGGCTGTATGAATAAACCTTTATTCACAGCATCTGTCGGCAGATGAAGTAATGAATAAAATAACAGTAAAGCCTACTGGGAGAAAAGACAACAACTAGACTTTCAGAAAGATCTGAGTTCAAATTTCAATTCAACGGTCAAAGTGGACATGTGACCCTGAGTAATACCTCACCCCCTGAGTTTGGTTTCCTTATCTGTAAGGTGCCTCATCAAATTGTTGGTCAGAAACTCCTGCTAAGGAGATCCACTCTGCCCATGAATCTCATCACCTGCTCTGTCATTTACCATCTCTGAGAACTGCCCATGGTGTTCCTGGGCATCTCTTCTGTATTCAGCCCCTGGCTCTGGGCCCTGGAAGGGATGAAGAAGAAAGAGGAAGGCGTGATCCCCACCTGTACGAGCTCCCAGTTTATGAGGGAGACAAGAGTGATTCATATGAAGCAATCGAAGGGACAAAGCACACTCCAGTAAATGCTTCAGACAGAAGTGCTTGGGATGCATTTGAAAGAAGGAAAAAAAGCAGCTAGAAGTTGGCAACATAAGAACCAGCCTTGGCCCCGCAACTGCTCGACCTGCAAAGTTCCCAAGGCTGGCCCCACAGGGCAGAGCCACAACAGGGGATGCAGGCAGGATAGCAGGGCAGGTTTGGATGATTATAAAAACCTTCCTGACAGTTAGATGTGCATAGAAATGTAACGTGCTTGCCCCACAGAGTGGAGGGGCTGACTGAGCCCGTGACAAGGCCGTCCTACAGGGCATTCCTGTTCTGTGCCAGGTTACACCAGGTGGGCTCCAAGATCTCTTTCCACTCTGAGTTTCTCGGATTCTATGAATTGCTGGTAATTCCCCTCCCTGCCCATTGCTGTCCCTGATGTTTGTGCTCTAGATTGTACTGATTAAGGCTACCCTGAGGATGGTTATAACCAGATTTCATCAGGATAAAAGTGGAGAGGATGAGATCTTACATGGTGAGATCTGTCCCACCCAGACCCGGTGCTGTAGAGATTTAGAGCAAATGAGAGAGAAAGAGAGCTATCCATGGGGAGGGAACAACTAGATTTTAAACTGGGGTATTGTAGAACAGGATAAAAAAGGCAAAAAGATATAAGTTGATTGTGGATGATAATAAAGCATCCTCCTCTTCCACCTCTTCTCTGCCCCTATGTGGATTTCCACTTCCCCCTTGATTTGAGGCAAGAACGGTCAATCAAGCTGAGCACTAACAAGAAATTTTGCAACGACCGGCTTAATTCTCTCTCTGTCTCTCTCTCTGTCTCTGTCTCTCTCTGTCTCTGTCTCTCTGTCTCTCTCTGTCTCTCTGTCTCTCTCTGTCAGTATGTCTCTCTTTCTGTCTCCCTCTCCCCTCTCTCTCTGTCTCTGTCTCTCTCTGCCTCTGTCTCTCCCCTCTTTCTCTCTGTCTCTCTCTCTTTCTTTATCTCTGTCTCTTTCTGTATCTCTCTGTCTGTCTCCCCCCTTTCTCTCCTCCCTTCTCTGTTCCTCTCTGTCTCTCGATCTGTCTCTTTCTCTGTCTCTCTCTGTCTCTGTCTCTCTGTCTCTGTCTCTCTGTCTCTTTCTGTCTCTCTGTCTCTCTTTCTGTCTCTCTATCTCTCTGTCTCTCTCTGTCTCTCTGTCTCTCTCTCCTCCCTCTCTCTTCCCTTCTCTCTCTCTGTCTCTCTTTCTGTCTCTCTCTGTCTCTCTCCCCCTTTCTCTCCTCCCTTCTCTGTCCCTCTCTGTCTCTTTCTGTCTCTCTCTCTGTCTCTCTCTCAGTCTGTCTCTCTTTCTGTCTCCCTCTCCCCTCTCTCTCTGTCTCTGTCTCTCTCTGCCTCTGTCTCTCTCCCCCCTTTATCTCTGTCTCTCTCTGTCTCTTTCTTTATCTCTGTCTCTTTCTGTCTCTCTCTGTCTGTCTCCCCCCTTTCTCTCCTCCCTTCTCTGTCCCTCTGTCTCTCGATCTGTCTCTTTCTCTGTCTCTCTCTGTCTCTCTGTCTCTGTATTTCTGTCTCTCTGTCTCTGTCTCTCTCTCTCCTCCCTCTCTCTTCCCTTCTCTCTCTCTGTCTCTGTCTCTTTCTGTCTCTCTCAGTCTCTCTCTCTGTCCCTCTCTCTCCCCCCCCTCTCCTCCCCTCTTTCTCTCCTCCCTTCTCTGTCCCTCTCTGCCTCTGTGTCTGTCTCATTCTCTTGGCCCATGTTAAAACACAAGGCAAGTATGGTACCAGGGGAAGAAAGCTGAATTTGGAGTCACAGGACCTAAACTCGGCTTCAGGCTCTAACACTCCCTGTGTGAACTTGGCCAAGTCACTTCAAGTCTTTCGGCCTCAGTTTCTTCATCTGTAAAATGAGGGAGTTGGACTAGACAGCCTCAAAGATTCCTTCAGCTCTCAAGCCAGGGGAAGAGGGGAAGGGGAAGGGAATAAGCTTTGCATAGCACCTACTATGTGCAAAGCACTGTGCTAAGCTCCTCACAAAGATTATCTCATTTGGTCCTCACAACAACCTTGAGAGGCAAGTGGCTTATTTTACAGTTGAGGAAACTGGGGCAAACAGAGATTAAGTAATTTACCCAGAGTCACACAACTAATGAGTATCAGAGATTAGATTTGAATTCAGGTCTTCCCAACTCCAAGCCCAGAGCACTTAGATGATGCTATGATATCTCAAAATTCCCCATTAGCAGCAGTTGATCTCTGTGGAGACCCTCTGATCGTTCAATCAGTCAATAAATATTTAGTAAGCATCTACAATGTGCCAAGCAATGGAAATTACATTAGCATATTTTCTATAAATGTGGCCTTAAATTCAATGTGCTTCAGGTGAAACTACACATACAACTTAGCTCAGCACAAGCTTCCAAAACAAGTGTCCATCACCACCATGTACAAAGACAGGTGTATGTTACAGGCAAAAATCATCTGACCCCTCTTCCCAACTTTGAACTAAGGCCCCTCTAGCAAAAGAGTCATTAGAAAGCTAAGTTCAGGAAAGATGATAATCTAAGGTATATTAAAGTAAGAAAAAAAGAAGAGTCTCATTCTCTTTGGCAAATAAATGCAACTAGGATTCAGAAAGATAGAAGACGGTAAGAGAGATCATGGTTTGGGGTTGTGGCAAATGAAATCATTCAGTCTTGCAAAGGGAAACTTTTAAGGAACTTTTTAAAAATTTCTTTCAGTTTGAGAAACTGAGCAAGATTTAGATATTCACCAACTTTTTTATTTCATTTTTTCATTTAATTTGCTTTCAGTTTTCAACAATCACTTCCATAAGTTTTAAATTTTCCACCTCTCCCTCCCCAAGATGGCATTCAATCTTATGTGGATTCTACACATACGTTCTTATTAAAAACCTTTTAACCTTAGTTATGTTGCATAAAAGAATTAAAACGGATGGGAGAAACTATGAGAAAAACCAAACCAAAACAAAACATAACATAAGAGAAAAGGGTCTGCTTCATTCTACATTCCAATTCCATAGTTCTTTCTCTGGATGTGGAAGGCATTTTGGCTTAAGAGTCTGCATTGCTGTGAAGGGCTAAGTCTATCTGAAACAGTCCTCACACACTGTGGCTTTTACTGTGTACTGTGTACTGTGGTTCTGCTCATTTTACTCAACATCAGTTCATATAAGTCTTTCTGGGTTTTTCTGAAATCTGCCTACTCATTATTTCTTATAGCACAATAGTATTCTGTTACATTCATATACCTCAACTTATTCAACCATTCCCCAATTGATAGGCATTTCCTTGATTTCCAGTTTTTGGCCACCACAAAGAGTGATGCTATAAAAATTTTTGTACATGTGGGACCCTTTCTCATTTTTATAATCTCTTTGGGATACAGATTTAGGAGCAGTATTGCTGGGTCAGAGGGTATGCACATTTTTGTAGTCCTTTGGGCATAGTTCCAAATTGCTCTCCAGAATGGCTGGATCAGCTCACAGCTTCACCAACAATGAATTAGTGTTCCAACTCTCCCTGTTTTGTCATGTTAGCCACTCTGATAGGTGTGATGTGGTATCTCAGAGTTGTTTTGATTTGCATCTCTCTAATCAATAGTAATTTAGAGCGTCTTTTCATGTGACTGTAGATAGCTTTGATTTCTTCCTCTGAAAACTGCCTGTTCATATCCTTTGACCATTTATCAATTGGGGAGTGACTTGTATTCTTGTACATTTGACTCAGTTCTCTATATATTTTAGAAATGAGGCTTTTATCACAGACACTAATTGTAAAAATTCTTTCCCAGTTTTCTGCTTTCCTCCTAATCTTGGTTGCACTAAGTTTGTTTGTGCAAAAACTTTTCAATTTAATCAAATTATCTACTTTGCATTTCATAATGTTCTTTGTATTTTGTTTGGTCATAAATTCCTCCACTCTCCATAAATCTGACAAATACGCTATTCTTTACTTCCCTAATTAGTTTATAGTATCAATCTTTGTACTTAGGTCATGTACCCATTTGAACTTTATTCTTGTCTATGGTGTCACACGTTGGACCATGCCCAGTTTCTGCCACCCTATTATCTAGTTTTCCCAGTAGTTTTTGTCAAATAATGAGTTCTTATCCCAGAAGCTGGGGTCCTTGGATTTATCAAACAATAGACTGCTATAAAATCATTGACAACTGTGTCTTGTTACCTAACCTATTTCACTGATCTACTCCGCTATTTCTTAGCCAGTACTAAGTGGTTTTGATGATTGCTTCTTTATAATACAATTTGAGATCTGGTAGGGCTAGGCCACCTCCCCTGGCATTTCTTTCCATTAACTCCCTTGATATTCTGGACCTTTTGTTCTTCCAGATGAATTTTGATATTTTTTCTAGCTCTAGAAAATAACTTTCTGGTAGTTTGGTTGGTATGGCGCTGAATAAGTAAGTAAATTTAGGTAGAATTGTCATTTTTATTATATTATCTTGGCCTACCCACAAGCAATTAATGTTTTTCCAATCACTTAGATATGACTTCATTTATGCAAAAAGTGTTTTGTAATTGTGTTCATATAGCCCCTGGGTTTGTTTTGGCAGGTAGACTCCCAAGTATTTTATAGTATCTACTGTAACTTTAAATGGGATTTCTCTTTCTATCTCTTGCTGTTGGGCTTTATTTCCAACATTTTTTGCCTTGCCTTGGAAGGGATCACCCAGGCCAGCTGTGTTTGTTCACTGGCTTAGCCTAATTCACTATACATTAGCTTTAAATAATTTCAGTTTTTTGCCTTGGTTGCTTCACTCCTCCACCCCTCCCTTTTGTTTAAACCTTTGAGATTTTGTTAGAAATTTATTTCATAGGGTTTTCTTAGGATCTGGGAAGACAGCTGAGAGACGATCAAGCAGAGCCACCTTACTTTACAAATAAGGAAACTGAGGTCCAGACATATGACAAGACCCAAAATTACCAAGATGATAAAGTACAGAACAGGGTCTGAAACTTGAGGTCCTCTGACTTGAAATCCAGGGCTCTCTCCATTACACTGTGAGGTACCATTCCCTCATTAACCCTTCATCCCCTCCTGTTTAGGCTCTATCTCTCCATAGAGCTTGTGGACTGAGGATGGGTCACTGAAATGAGTCTGAACTGCATGCCAGAGGACAGCAGCTCAAAGGGAATGCAGAATCAGCAGAACCCCAATATGCTGACACAGCGCCCTTCAATGATGACACTAAGCTTCCTTCCCAAACAAAGCCATGACATGTCCTGGCAGAGTTTGGGAATGTTTACATTAATACTTATGTGCATATCCTTGTAAAGCTGTGTTAACATGGAGTAATTCAGATTCAGGTGGGGTTAGGGAGTAAAAGGGAAGTATTTTCTAAACTTGAATGAAGAACTTGGGGGTAAAGGGGGGAGATTGCTCTCATTTTCATCACTAGCCACAGACAATGGAGAAGGGCCAAGCAGCCCAGGCTGCAGTCCAGCAGGATCAGATCACAACTTAAATGGCACTGCCTGGGATGAATGAGCCCTTGAGGCAGTCCTGCAGCCAAATAAATCATTGCAGACAGGAAAAGAGACATGCACGATAGGCAGATAAGCCCTGCTAAAGAAGAAAGAATGATAAAAATGCCAGATGTTGTCAGGGATTGGCAGAGACCCAGACCACCAATGGCAGATATGAAAGAAAGCATCATCTTCCTTGAGAGTGGGGATTGGCACTGAAAAAACAATTGTTGCAAGCCATGGGTGCCCTCCAGTATCTGTGACCTCCTATGCAACCAAGAAAATGCAGGGGAGGGGAGGAAAGTCTAGCCTTTAACCTTCTCTCATTCTCACAGATCAGACAATGCAAACTGGATCCACCAGGGACCTCCTGCCTCCTGCTTCCAGAAGTGAACAAAACCTTAAAGGCTCTCCTTCCCCCCAAGGTCACACACATCACATGCCCATCACCTGTGCCAAGTCTCCCCAGCATACGTATGTCAGGGAAGGGAGAGAAGAGGCACAATTCAATGCACCAAATCTGTAAAGCCCCTTCCATGTGTAAAGCACTGTGCCATGTGATGGGGGATACAAACAGGGGAAATTATTCAATCCCTGTCCCCAAAAAGCTTAGAATCTCCAACGGTAGCTATGATATGGCAAGTACGCAAATGGTGATAATGAAGAACCGTTTAAGGGCCAGGACAAACCCAAAGTACTCTAAGAAAATTCCAACTCTTGATCCAACCATTCTGGAAAGCAACTTAGAACTGTGTCCAAATGGCATACTCTTTGATCCAGCAATACCACTACTAGATGTGTATCCCAAAGATATTTTTTTTAAAAAAGGAAAAGGACTTATCTGTACTAAAATATTTACAGAAGTTCCATTTGTGGTGGAAAAGGGTTGGAAATAGAGGGAATGTCCATTGACCGGGGAAAGACTGAACAAGTTGTGGTATATGATTGTGATGGAGTGTTTTTGTGTTGTGAGAAATGATGAGCAGGCAGAGTTCAGAAAAATCTGGAAAGACTTACATGAACTGATGCTGAGCGAAATGAGAAGAACCAATAGAACATTGTATACAGTAACAGCAACATTGTGCATTGATCACATGTGAATGACAGATATTCTCAGCAGTACAATGATCCAAGATAACTCCAAAGGACTCCTGATAAAAAATGCCCTCTATATCCAGAGAAAGATCAAAGCATACTATTTTCACTTTCTTTACGTGACTTTTTTTCTTTTGGTCTGTTTCTTTTTTCACAACATGACTAATATTTTACATAATTACATATATATAACTTATATCAACTTGCTTATCAGGTTAGGAAGGGGAAAAGTAAGGGAGGAAGGGAAAAAATTTGGAACTCAAAATTTTGTAAAAATGAATATTAAAAATTGTCTTTATATATAATTGGAAAAAATAAAATACTATTAAAAAATTCAGTTCTAGCAGATTCTACCATGCTGGAGGAGTATACAGTAGATCAGCTACTAGATAATTAATTTTTTGGCCACGGCAACCCCTAAAACAAAGAAATCATCTTCATGGGAATAATTCATGGAGGAGGCAGCATTTAAGTTGTGTCTTAAAGAATGAGGAAACAAAAGAATAAAGATTTTTCAAGAGGTGGAGATGAAAATGGAGAACATTTTAGGGAAGGACGACAAACATAAACATAGGGAGATGAGAGAGTACAGAACAAAGGAGGGAAGGAGATAGCTTTGCAGTTCATTTTGGCTGGAACAAAGTATATGAAGGGGAAAAGAAAATGCATGATAGACAAGAAAGGCATGTTAAATTCTGATGTGGAAAATCTTTTTATTTGTTTGCTGTCCATCCTTCATTTTCAAAGAGGACCGATACTATCATAGGTGATGTCACGACTTGCAGGTGAACTGGATTTACGTGGGGCAGAGTTGCACAAAGTCATCTGCCTCACTCTCTCTTCCAGAGTCATCAAAGTCCAATGACAGGACAGAAGTCAAGATGACTGGCCACAATGCTTGCTTCAACTGCCTTCATGACCTTTGGAATAAATTGTTCTCATTTACCCATTCCCCTGGGGAAGTCTTCACATGCTTGGGGTAGAGATCCCCTAACTCACTGATGGGCTACTCTTAGCAAGGCCACCTCTGAGGAGAGGATGGGTTATACAGAAATAAGCTTGAAGGCCTCAGTCTTCTCAGTAAAATAAAAGATGTGTAGAAAGAAAGGAGAGTTGGGGAGACTGAGTTTGGGACCCAAGATCAAGTAAGAGCTAAAGGAAATACTACAGATAAACAGGGTTGGCATTTCCCACTGAGGCAAAGCTCTTGACTTTCTCTCTTCATGCTCAGAGTTCATATCAGCAAACACAAATATTGGTTGGTGCAAAAAGAAGTTACTAAAAACTACAACAGTTTGGCAGAGGACGTAAGAAGTGATGCTGTGTTTCCTAAAAGCCAATTAGGATTAGGTTGTTTTGTCCTTGGATGTGCTGGTTTCCGCTCAAGATAAGCAAGTTTGAGTCCTCCTCCTCAAAGAAGCATCCCTCAGGCTATTTCACTGAAAAGTTGTATGGAAATAATTCTGGATCGTAGGGGGCTTCCTCCCCAAAAAACCTCTATTAATCACCCCCATCTCACTGTGCTCGGTCACTTGTCTGTACCTTTCAGAGGGTCCTTGATAAACAATAGAAAGTAATGGATGGTACTCCCATTGTAGTGGAAATCCCTTACAAGTAGGAACTTTGATTCCTTGTACTTATACCTCAGGCAACTAGCACTTCTTAGTAGGCCTTCACTAAATGTGTCAAATGATCTCTTTTCAAAATGTGTATATTGTGTCTGTCTTCCTTGATAGTTAAGTGTTGGAGGACAAGATATATCTATACCCACCACAGTGCTTAGTACACAGGGTTTTACATATAGCGTGTGCTCATTAATCAACCAAATTGTTAATCAACCAATTCAAATTGCCTAGGACGCAGCAAGAACGAAGCAAAAGGAAAGAGCCAGGATTCTCTTCTCCATCCCTGCCCTAAGTTTTTGGCACTAAGATGGTTGGTCACATGAACAAAGAAAATATTATGGTCTACATACTCCTCATTTTGAGTATTTCAATATTCATCCAGATTCACTTGTTTCAAGGTGGTCTCTTTAAAGGCCCCAAAGGAAACTTCTCGTATTTGGTTTCGGGGAGGTAAGAAGGAAGTTTGGTCCAGGAAGGTTTGGGATGCCTAAATATTCCAAGATGAGAAGTGGATGAAGTGGACACAATTCCATGTGATAGTTGACAAAAATCCCTGGACACTTTGCACTAACATTCTCAAAAATCCAGTTATGGTTAGTGTTTCTTGATCCCTTTCTCTGCTTCAGGCACAGTTGGATGGTGTCCAGCTCACACCAAATAGATCAGATTTTCTATAGTCTTTAATGAAGTGTTGGGCCAGTTTGGCACAAGAGAAATCTCAAGTTTGTATATTCTTCCTGCCTAAAGAATTGTTACTCTGGGAATGGATTTTAAAATAATAGAGGGTGCAGAGAAAGTCCAGTGATTTGGAAACGGCTGCATCAGGAGTTTAAATTTAGGGCTTCCTAATACTTCTGCAAGAAATATTCCTTTTCTCCATCCCACCACTAGGTCAAATCCCTTAAACCATGGAACTCCCATGGAGCCTATAAAGTGACTCAGAAAAGTTACCCAGGAAGAACAGGCATTAAGTATAAAAGAGAAGTATCAAAGGGTTGCTTATTAGACCCATGCCTAGAAAAGGTATCACGGGGCAGTGAAAAGGTCACTGGATTTGAACCTTAAAGTGTCATATACAATTTTAACAATCAGTACATTTTATATTTATATATGTGTACACATAAATACACAAAAATGTACAAATGCATACATGTATGGGTACCTACACACATTTACATTCAATAGCCTCAAAGAAGCTATTTTACCATTCTTGGCCTCAGTTTCCTCATCTATAAAATAAGAGAGTTGGATTAGTTCTCATATAGCTCCAAGTCTGTGACCCCACTACACCCCCTTTGGTGTTACAGCTTTATGTTCAGGGTTTGCCATGAAAACTGAAATGCAGTCAGCCAAAAATTAGATATAGAGCAACACCTCATGCCACATATCAAGATAAGCTTCAAAGGATACATGACTTAGATATAAAAGATCACATCATAAAGAATTTAAAAGAACAAGAAAGAAATTTCCTTTTGAATCTATGGAAAGGGAAAAAGTTCATGACTAAACAAGAGATACAGAGAAATATAAGATAAAATGGATGATTTTAATTATCTAAAATTAAAAAGTTTTTGCACAAACAGAAACAATGCAGCTAAAATTAAAAGGGAAACAGTTAACCAAGGAAAAAATATTTACATCAGATAAATGTCTCATTTCTAGCATTCAAATTTATAAGAAAAAATAACCAATTCCCCAACAGGCAATTCTTAAAATAAGAAATCCAAGCTTTCATCAGCCACATGGAAATAAAAAAATGCTTCAAATTGCTAAGAATTAGAGAAACGCAGATTAAAACAACTCTGAAAAGTCTAAAACAACTATCTCAGGTTCCCCAGACTGACAAAAACAGTTAAAAATAGGAAAATGTCAACTGTTGAAGGGGCTGCTAGAAAACATATAAACTACTGTAATCCTACTGGAATTCTAAATTGGTCAGAGTCATTCTGGAAAGCAATTTGGAACTATGTCCCAAAAGTTACTAAGTTACATACTTGTCTGACCCAGTAATGTCCCTGGTAGACCTAAACCCCCAAATGGATCAAAGAAAAAGGGAGAGCTACAGACTCTCTTTTTGTAGTGGTTAAAGAACCAGAAACAAAGAGGGTGCCCATCAGTTGGGGAACAGCAGAATACTTTATGATCAGTGAATGGGATAGAATACAATGTGCCTCGTGGAATGATTGTGGCTTCAGAGAAACCTGAGAAAACTTGTATGAACTGAGGCAGAGTGACGTGAAAAGACCCAGGAGAACAATTCACAAAGTAACATTATCAAGTCAAGCAACCTTGACTTAAGAACTCTCTGGTCAGTGGACTGACAAACCATGACTGTGAAGAAAGTAACGAAGTAGAATGATACAGATACTTCTGAACGTGGACAAAGTAGAAAATGGTTTTGCTTGGTTTTGCATATTTGTGACAAGGTTTTTCTTTTTCTTTCCTATTGGGGAGTGAGAAGGAGAAAAGTCAATGCTTATTAATTGAAATTTTAAATTAAAATTTTTTTAAACTATGGAAGGAAACATCTCCAATATTTTCACAGGTCCATAATTTTATTGGGACAGGCACTCCCTCCAACAAACAATTCAGATTGCAGCCCATCCATACTTTCTGTAATTCCTCCATTCTGGAGCTACCTAACACTGGAGATCTTCCTCTACATAATAGGTTCTTAACTGTATTCTGTGAACATTTTTTAAAGATAAATTTTGATGATAGTATTTCAATATAATTTGTTTCTTCTATAATTCTATGAGTTTTATTTATGTGTTGAAAAACATGATTCTGGAGAGGGGTCCAAAGACTGTAACAGATGGGTTCCATGACATAAAAAAGTTAAGGACTCCTTCTGTAGGTCTTTCAATATTTCTCAGACAGCAGCACAATATCCACTCTTGTCTGCATGACAGAGCCTGACCTTCTTTTCTCATCACATATGTCCTTGATGACATCTTTTATACCACTTCTTATATCAAGCTATTATCATTGATGAGGTCTTGTACAACCTACTAACAACATTCATGTGTCTTTCCACAGTGGCATAGAACACAACTACTTTAGTTATTAACATAACATGCAGAACTTTCTTTTCAAACTTAAGAAATGTTAAAATGACTGAGTGAGGAAACTAACCAATACTTATCATTTGTTCAATCTATGCAAATTCTAGTACTCCTAGGCACTACAGGGGAAAAAAGCAAGGTCCCTGACCTCAAGAAATTTACAGTCCAGTTAGGAAGAAAGACAAGGGATGGGATATGACTTACTGGCACTATATATAAACAAACACTAATTTAAAGAAGGCCAATAGAATTTCTAGATTTTAGCAAAACACTTTTTGAAAAAATCAGAATGGTTTTAGGGAAAGTTTTCTGGAGGAGATTAGTTTAAAAGAAGTTGTTTAGTCATGTCCAACTTTTTGTGACCCCATGGACCATTATTGTCCATGGGAATTTCTTGGCAAAGATACTGGAGTAATTTATCATTTCCTTCTCCAGCTCATTTTACAGATGAGAAAACTGAGGCATACAGGGTTAAGTGACTTGCCTAGGGTCACACTGTACATGTGTGAGGCTGGATTTGAATTCATAAAGAGGAGTCTTCCTAATTCCAAGTCCAGTACTCATACACAGGGCCACCCAATGGTCCCTCCCATTGTTCTCCCTGGCTGGTCACTTCCCTCAACATAACCCATCTTCCACACAACTGCCAAGGTAGAGCAAAGATCTGACCTGTTACTCCCCTTTTCAAACTGAAGGAGCTTCAGATACAAACTCTGACTCGTTTAGCTCCTGAAACCCTTCACAACTGGACCCCAACCTGATTTTCCAAACTTCCTAGACCTTCTCCCTGTAACTCCCCCTTTCATCTAGTCAAATTAGACCTTTTCCTTTGCTATCTCTTATCTCAAGTTCTTTGTCCAGGCTGTGCCCACTGCCTGCCTGGACATACTCACTCTTGACCTTCATCTCTTAGAGTCTTTCATTTCCTTCAAAACTCAGCTTACATGTGACTCTCTATACAAAACTTTTTCCAGATTCCCCAGCTAAGATTTTCCTCCTACCTCAGCCATGTATTTATTTCTATCTTTATAAATAAATTATTATTTTATTTATTTATATGTTTATGACTGTATATGTTGTTTCCTCCTATAGAACATAAGCTCCTTGAGGACAGGAACTGTTTTATTTGGGGGTTTATATCGTCAGTGCCTACATGGCATATGCTTTATAAATAACAAATTCTTGTTAATGGATCATGAATGAGAAATGAGATTAGCAAAGTGGGAAGGGTCTACTTGGTAGAGGGGCTCAAAACCAAAACAAAGGAAAATAGATTTGATATAATAAGTAATTAAAGAATCATGAAGCAAGAGAATGGCATGAAGGATAAAGATAAGAAGGCAAAAATCCATAAGGTTACAGAACACAAAGTCAATCTTTCCAAAAGGGATTCTGAATGAAATTCTCATTTTTCTGACTTTCTGAAAACTCTGTGGTAACAAACTCCTAACAGCAGTTTTAAAAGAGATGAAAACCCCAAATACCAAATGCAAACTGCCCTATTTTCAACTAATGCATAAATGAAACCATGTGGACCCTCAGAACCTATTCTTCACCTCAAATTCATGTAATTTTCTTTATGTACTCTTGGCATCAATATTGATTATAGATTCATCCATCTCACCTCGACTATCAGATTAGCAAGTCTTTTTGGGAGCAACAATTGTGCCTAATCTGGATTTTTAAATTCGATAACACCCAAACACGCCCCTAAAATGTGATTTTCATGGTGACATCAATGATGAGAAAGGATGAGGTTACATAATTTGGGTCACCCGTTCAGCTAAGGTCTGCTTCTATTATCTCAGTAAATTAGAGATATTATACTTTTTAAATGAAATATTGCAGATATCTTCCAAAGATTAAAATTATTTTTTCCTTCAAAATAATGTTCACACATCTCTCTGCCCTTTCATTCTTCTATCAATAAAAGTTGATCAGCACATCCTGTAAAAGGTGAACTCCAGTTTATGAACCACTTTAATTATGATTTAGTACTCTCCAGCAATTCTGTATTAATATTAGAAGACTCTGAGAATGATTTGGACATATCTTTCAGCTCCTAGGTGACAGGGAGAACCTCAGTCATATATGGGGCAGGCCCCAGATGGTTAGTACCAGTTTTTCCCCAGCATATCACACTACCCTGCATTCCCTGGGTCAGAGGTTTCAAGGCTGCCCTCTCCCACACAAACTAGAAAAAGAGAACATGAGCTATTTTAAACAATCAGATTTGTTAAGGAACCCTAAGCAACAAATCAAAAAGACTCATTTGATAAGGACCTCCTTTAATAAGTTGGGCTTCCCACCAGGATTTTCACTTTGAAAAGTCAGCAGGCTGGGAAATGGGGAAGATGCAGTTTAACATCTCCAAGAAAATGCTGTTAAAGAAATGAAGAGGGAGTGGGGTGGGGGTGGGAAGTGTCTAGTATTACTAAACCAAACATTCCTCAAACCTTATTTTTCTGTGGGGGGAAGGGAGTACTCATGATTCTTCATTATATACTCCTGCAACATAATATGGGGTGCCATCCATCCACACGCGGGGAATCTGAACGGGGATAACAAAGGATGGTTTGTTTTACCACTAGGAACAGACTCGGAACAGTTGTTTCATGCATCCTGGGCAACCTTTTCTTCCCTTAATATATTATGGCTCTACCATCCACAAACATTTAAATCCTTCCTGAACTTCAGTTTCCATCCTGTTCCATCATGGAAACAAGTTCTTTACAATTCTTATCTGCCATCCTCAGAGTCCTAAGATGACCTTCAAGCTGTAAGGGGTTCTCTCTTATTCTAATTTTCGCCATTTGACGAAACAAATCCAAATTCATCATCCTCTTCGGAAAGTTCTGGCTTTGGATCTCCTCTCAGCCTTCATTTTCCAAGCTGAGGGAGCCTCAGTTTTTGTCCTCATAGGGAAGCCTCAGGGTTTGATAGGCATATGGTATGTGTTTGCTTATAAAGTCTTTGTGGCATTACTATAATTCCTGAAGCTAGCACATCATTTTGAGTAATCACCAGTGCCTTATAAATGTTTGTTAAATAACTGTTGAAAGTGGGGGGAGGAGGGTTGGAAAATGGAAAACTATCACTTCTCCAGAATGTTCTCTGTCTATATACTGTCAGAATGATGTGTTGCCGTAAAAGTCACAGTTCTTCCAATGTTGAGGCACAGATTTCCTGGTTCTAACGCCTTGCATAGTATAGATGGAGGAAATTCCACTGTTTTAGTAAGGATTCCAGCTATCTTTGGAAAAGATCGGAGTGGGGCAGGGAGAGGACTCTAGCTTTAGGCTTCCTGAGCCCCCGCTGCAGGGAATGGTCCAAGATTAGAAGGGAACTCCTAAGCTTCCTCGTGGGTTTTCTAGAGAATGCTACAGGTAAACCTCGGGCTTCCAGAGGTACCCACTAGTGTTGGCTCTGGATGTGGCACGCGCTCCACCTCGTGGCCAAAGAGACTGGATAGAGAAGTGCGGCGAGCCGAGGCGAGCACCTCGTTTCGGGATCTTGTGCCCCCGGGACAGCATTAGCCCCTCGGAGCCTGTTTCTAAAAAGCATTCTTGGGTGACTGAATTCGCACCTGGTGCCCGTTTCCCCGGGCACCCGAGGCCATGCGTGATGACCAGCCGGACTCCTCGTCTCGGCCCCGGGCGAGCCGGGGGATCGGCAGAGGACTGCAGACGGGCATCTCTGCCTACTTCCCCAAGCAGTGATCTTGGGCTGATAGCGGCCCTCATTCTTCCTCCCTCCCAGGTCTCAGTTTCCCCCTCTGTAAGGTAAGGGGGTGTTGGCCTCAGCGAGTTCCGAGGTCGCCCCCAGCCCTACTCCGCCCGGGGTCCTCCTCCACAACCCCTGCCTCTCTTTCCCGGGGAGCGCTCGGGCAGCCCCGCGATGTCCATCGCCCGGGTCCGAGGGCTGGCTCCCAGGACATGCCTGCCTCCCTCCTGCTAAATTCCGCGGCGCGTCACGGGCGCGAGGGGAAAAGAGTAAAAGGGGCCCAGGACGGGACCGCAGACGCGGCGCTCCGGCCGCCCCCCAGCCCGGGCAGGGGGCAGTGCCCGCCCCAGCTCACTCACCGGCGGTTCGCGTAGCCGCTGCCCGGAGGGGCAGGACCGCGCTCCTGGTAGCTGTGCTGCAGCGCTGCGGGCGGGTACGGGTAGAGGAAGCCGGTGCCCATCGTGCAGCCGTATAGGCAGCACACCCAGGGGAGGAGAAGGGGCAGCTTCATCGCGGGCAGGGGCCTGGGTCCCGCACGAATCCGCCTGCCCACTAAAGACCTGGCCCGCGGCGCCCCGCTCCGCAGAACCGGGGAGACATGGGGCGCCCCGGGGCCCTGGTGGGGGAGCGGCGACCCGGCGGGGTACTAGGGCGAGGGGTTCCGCGCCTCTGGCCCCCGGTCCGGTCTCTAAGCAGAGATGCCCGACGCTGTTCTGAGCACCCACGCGGCCAGGCTCGGGCTCCGGAGTCGCCTTTTCAAATTCGGGGAGGGGGGCTGCGCTCAGTCCGTCAAAGGGGGCGTGGGGTTTCTCCATTAACCCTTGGAGGCCCGGCAACCAGCGGTGCGCAGCTGGGCGGGGACCCCGGAGGGAGGCGGCCCCACCACCGCCTGACCCCGCGGGTCCCCATGCGCTCCAGACTAGCTTGGCCAAGGAGCCTCACCTCCAACTTCTCCACAACCTCGTAAATAAAGGGCTAGCAGGGACCTCAAAGGCCAGCCAGTCCGACCCAGTCATTTTCCAGGAAGGGAAACTGAGGCCTGGAGAGGGGGGTGACTTTTCCAATCACACGGAGCTGCAAATGGAGCCAATGTTGTACCATACACTTGGGGGAGGTCCTTCCACGTGTAAATGCAGGGGCCTTCTCTGCTACATTTTACCTCTTTTCAGCTCGTGCTCTCGAAATGTCCCAGAGCAAACCTCGAGTTCCCCCTCCTTCTCACAGGGCCGAATCAGAGGTCAAGAAAAGGAAGGTGATTTTTGCCCAGTCATTCAGAGAGTTAGCAACCCTATTGCAACGAAAGCCTGTTCGGTGACTCCCACCAGAAAGGGCACATTCCACTTTACGGACCCACCGGTGCAGATAGGAGTGGAAAACTCTTTCTCTCTTGAATTCTGGGCCCTTTGGGGGTAGCAATTTTCTTCAATTTTAGTTCTCCACTTCCCAGTCTGAGCTTTTATGCAATACCTCCCATGAGGTACAACAGCTGTATTATTGTACACACTCCTGTCCTGCCCCAGAGCTCCATTTTTTGTAGATCTCACAGATAACTCCGGGTTTTTGAGGATTGCAAGCCTGGAGACACAAAGGCTCTCTGTAACTGTCCATTCCACTTTGGTTTTTTCATGAAACCCCAAGCCCATTGCTATAGGATTCTCTCCTTATTAGTAGAGGGTGACAGGTAGGGGTGGAGCTTTATGACTGCAAGCATTGCCACCTCTGACTTCCTGCTTCCACAGAAAAGATGGAAGAGATCAACCCTACTTCAGGTACTGAAGGAAAAGGCTGGGAAAGCATCATGTCCTTATACCTGGTTTGCTACACGAGGGACTACACTGAATTATCCACTTGAGGGAGATCTAGGACACTCAGTCTTGGCTGAACTGTCATCTTACTCCACAGGTTCCTTCACTCTGTATTGGCTGGTATATATTGTGTGGATCTCTGATCTCTTTTGCTGTCTGGAAAATCAGTTTCTTTGTTATTCACTGCATTCCTTGTGGAACTGATATTTAATGGGTAGAGTGTCAAGCCTTGGCTATAGAACTTGGGGTCCCTCTTCTTCTCCAAAATGACAAAGCAATCACAAGTTAGATGAAATAGGCCCTAAACTAATAGTATTTAAGGGAATAGGCAGATATTCTTCTATCTCAGTAACTCCTCTCTCAGAGAAGAGCAGAGTGGCCTTAGCCCCAACTATCTCCTTCCTATCCTGGAACGATTGAAAGGCTTTCATATAGAAGGGGGAGGAGAGAAGAGGTCAGAGATGTTTATTCTGCTGCCCTTTGAGCCACACAAGGACAGGCCTTGCCACAAGTGGACCTCTTGATATATGTGGGGAAGGCTCTCCTCTATTCTCTGGATCCTTTGCTATATAGAGATGAGAAAAGAAACTTTGTGCCCAAAGATTCTTAACTTGCCCAAGATCACACAGGTAAATTAGTGACAGAGGCCAAGTCCCCTTGACTCCAAAGACTGGTGCTCAATCTGCTGGATTACACCCTATACCCTTCTCCAAACATTTTCAATCTATACCTGGGTATTTTTAAAATAACAGGAAACTTCACTGCATTTCAATTCTTCAGCTAGTCATAGATATCATGCTTGATAGTAATAGAGCAAATAGTTCCTCAGTGAAAAACTGCAACCTGCAATAGAACTCCCACCCTTTGAAGGCTCAAGAGGTTTGGAGAATACATTGTAGATTACGGGGGCATTTAAGTGCCTTCCTCAAGGTGCATTTGAACTTTGCCCCTTCTGACTGTTGGCAAAGCCCCAACAAATGAGGAATTCATTCTTCAGAAGTAATTTTATAGGAGTTGTGGTTTCCACTTTCCCTTGTTCTGTTTGCTAGCTGAGAAGGGACAGTTAACATTGTACGTAACAAACAGTAAGGTAGCAGGAGGCCAGCTGCCATCTCAGAATCCTTCTCCTATGCCATCCATTCTCTGTGAGCCAGAGGAACAGAATAGCTGAAAAAAGGTAGGGATGATGCAGAGGGTATGTATGCAATGGGCCCCCACCTCTTCCCCACCCCACCTCCCATGCCACTCATGCTCTAAGAGAGAAAACCTCAGAGCAGCTCAAGGACCAAATGGTCACTCAAGGATCAATGATTAATTACTCCACTTACTTCAAGCCCTGTCCTATCAAAGTGGTCATTGGGAGTCTGGCAGACCAAGGGTAAAGAAAGTCCTCTGAAAAAAAGGTTCTAACTAGAAAGAATATTGATTGAGAAAGGAAACCGCCAAATATCCAGGAGCCCTACCATCAGTGATAATTCTCTATCTCTGTCTCTTTGTTTTGATTTGCATGGTGCTGGCAAATGGGTCCTGAGACTTTCCAGCTGATAAGAAAAACTCGAGCATCCTATTCAGTAGACAAAAAAACAGAGATTAGCTTTTGCTGAAGTCAGCATCAAGATTCATTGAACGGAGAAGTAAATACTCACCAAGCTGAAGCCAAGGTAAATATTGACCTTCTAGCATAATAAATTCTCCTGGTAATCTAAAACAGAAGTCCCTCCACCACCTCCCTCGGGATTGCCCTGTACAGCACCATTCAGTAACACCACTGGCTAGGGAGACCAAAGAGGGAGGAGTGGGCATTTGGTCAGAACCCTTCCCCAGGCCCTCTCACCCCCTTTACACAAGCCCACGCTCCTATCATGGATCACAGGTCACAGCAAAATCTCTTAATTGTAAAGCGGAAAAAAAGAGTTAAACAAATAAAGCGATTTTTGTTCTGATGGAATGGGTCCCAAGTTTTCGCTCCTTGATGTGGCACACGTATGTTCTCGTTCTCAAGTTTGGCACTTTTAGCTGGATACAAAAGCCATAAGTGATTTTCTCTTTATGTCCCCAAGTGCACCAAAGCCTGACTGCTTCTCAAAACTCTGTTAGTGAATTTCAAATGCAGCACAAGCCCCGGTAACAGCTTCCTTTGTTTTGCCTACCCTGGCAATCAGATTTGATGTTTGCCACAATCAGGCAGTATTTCAAACAGTGGAAGTTTGAGAAGAAAATTGTGTACACACACACACACACACACACACACACACACACTTTTCAGAAAATAGATAAAAGTGGGAGGGGGAGGGTCACACCATGCACTGTTAATGATTGCTTTGGGAGACTTACTTGGGGACTGCATGTGTTCTCTCCTACACAGCAGAGAGGAGAGTTTTGGACCCCAGGTTCCTGACCCAAGCATTCCTCTCATCTCCTACTCTTCTCTCTATCTCGCTCCCTCTCGCTTTCACTCTCATTTTCCTCCTCCTTCCTCTCTCTCTCATTCCCTTTCTCTGTTTCTTTTTGACTGTCTTTGCTTCAGTCTCTCTCCTTTCTCTCCTCTTCCTTCTCTCACTCAATGTCTTTATCTCTGCCTGTGACTATGGCTCTTTCCTCTCTAGCTCTCTCTCACTCCCCCTCTTTCTTCTTGTCCTCCTTCCTCTCTTCATCTCTCTCTGTCTCTATCTCTGTCCCTCTATCTCTCTGTCTCCCTCTCCCTCTCCCACATACTTCAAGCAACAGGAGTTCCTGGACTTTAGCCTTCTCATGAGAGCACAGCTGTTTGCCAGTTCTCTTTTGCTTTAACAGTTCCTTCAGGGCTGGCATCCCTGGTTTTGCCTTTCTATATAACCCTGGCACACATAGTCCATCTGACGTTGAAAGCACTTTCCTTACCAGCTGCCACTCTTGTAGCCATCTACTGGTTTTTGATATGTCTGTATTTCGAGCACCTAGTACAATATCTTACACAAAGGTGATACTTAATAAATGCTTGTTAGATTTTTGGGGGGTTGAAAAAATTAGCAAAAACTAGAATAATCAAAGTTGAGGGGTTGTAGGAAAAGGGACACACAATGACTCAAGCTAGAGTTGTGAACTAATCCAACCATTGTGGAAGGCAGTTTGAAATTTTGCAAAGGAAGTGACTCAAATGCCCAAAGCATTTGACCCAGAGATCCTTCTGCTAGGTATATGCCCCAAGGAGATAGCAATGAATGGAAAGGCCCCATATGCACAGAAATATTGCTAGCAGTACTTTCTGTGGTGGCCAAGAAGTGAAAACAAAACAGATGCTCATCCATTGGAAAATATCTAAATAGGCTGTGGCACATGAATGCAATGGAACCATAGGAAATTATGAAATGCACAATTCAGGGAAACATGTGAAGACTTTTGTGGGAAAAAGTGAACCTGGAAAATAATGTTCACATTTGCAACAGTAATGGAAATGGAAGGGACAATGACAAAACAAGTAAAACTGAACACCAAAGAAGAGCTGTGAGATGGATGCTTCTTCACAGAGTGAAGCATTGTAGGTATGAAACATGCATATAACCAGACCTTCTTCTTTCTTTTTTCATTCTTTCTCAGAAGAGACACCTCTCTAAGGAGTGTGAAGAGGGGCATACTGGAAAATGTAGGTAATGCAAAAAGGAAATAATGTCAGTAAAACTCATTTGAAGAAAACAAAAACAGACTGAAGAGCAGTGAAGTAGAGATATTAAAGCCAGATATCGTGCTACATCCCAAAATTGACAGCCCTACGATGAGGAGAGAAAAGGCACCGATTACTTATTTACTCATATCGTTATGGTGAAACCAATACTTTTCCAAGTGCTTAAAAGTAAGTAACTTGATGGTGAATTGTACAGGAGGAGAAAGTTATACAGTAAAGAAGAGTTAAGTGGAAGAAGGCTATTAGAATTACAAGTAGGTTTTAGACATCCAAGATGGCGGCAAAAGGGTGGTTAAATGCTAGGTTTAACCAAAAGTCCCCCACTATATCCACAAGTCATTCTCATATCCAATAAGATAAAATAATGCAAAATATCTTGACTTTCCCACTACAGTTTATATATCAAAAGTAGGCATGTCCTTTTCTAATTGGGCAAATAACCCCATGTGAGTAACTTCTTATTAAATAGGCCATTTGAGAATATGGCAGCTCTGAGGGTATTCTGATCAATTGACAACAATAGTTGGTAACAATTTGTTTTTATCAGTATATGTATAGAAACGTGGACCATGCGTATGTGCACTACAGACCACTAGCATGTTGCCTGTGTCAACTACCCAGAAATTACTCCTGTGAGGTTTCTTGGAGTCAAATAAGTAGGTTTTAAGAGAGACAAATTAATTTGCGCAAGTGTAGGTTAAAGGGTCACTTGGTCTTGTGAATGTCCCAACTGTAATACTAGATGGCATGTCACAAAATCATAATCTGCCTCATCTAGGCTGAAACAGCTTGGGGTAGACCACCAGCACCAGGTGTCTCCTTTCCACTGGTTCTTAGAGACTAGCCTGTCTGCCTTCACAGTAGAAGGAAAGGTCGCAAACATGCACGTCCCAAATTCAGCACAGCAGTCTTGTCTCTTCTTCAGCCTATACCTGTGTGTCTCTTACATGGGTCTTACCATGTTTCATAGCCTCCTCTGTGGACAGTAGTAGTTGAACTTTCCACCCTTTCCAATCCTGTAACTAAGTCAAGATGGTTGTCAAATATGAAAAAGTAAATTGCTTTTTATGGTGAGCAAAGTTGATATTCATATAGGATGGGAGGAAAAAATTCACCACCTATTTTTGTTTTTTTCCCTGATTTTTATAACCTAAAATTTAAAGTACACAAGGACTTTATGAACCCCTTCATGTACATAGAGTCTAGCATTCAATGGCCACACGAGCTATATTACTCATAAATAAACTTGTTCCGTGGATTGCCACAGCCAAAGAATTCATCATTAAGTAATAAACCTCTCCATACTTATCTGGGCTGGTCCTTGGAAAGCAAACCTAATTGATTATAGGAATCACATATAGTATTTGAAAATGGATCACTATATATTGAAAAATCTCAAAAAATCTTATAAATCTCAGGCTACTAATACTGCTATCAGTGGTCACTATGGTAGCCTTTCATCTCAGTGAAACAACTCAGCCCAGATTCTCATATCTGTTGTTGAAAAAGGATGTGCTTTTCTGAACAATATGGTAGCAGAAAGGAGAAAACATACTTCCTACAGGCTTTCCCCTGGACCACATCAATGTGTTTTCATGTTGATACTAGGGTACAGCAGAAAGAAAACGACAATGTTATTTCACTTGATAAAACCTTACAGCAATTTAGTATCCTGAAATGTTCGTTTGAAGTTAAAACAACTTCTAGATAAGCCTTCCATTTAGAAGGGGAAAAGAGATAAAGCTGTCTCAATGGAACATTGATTTGTTTTAGTCATTAATTAAGAAAGAGAAAGTCTACTAAAGTTACCTTTGATTGATAAACTGCAGAATTAAAGGTTTGAAGTGATGTCTGTGATAAAATGAGTTAGCAAACCATGTCAAGATTTTGAAACTATTAGAAAAGAAGCTTGGTTTTTGTCTTCCATTGCATTACTTCAATAGATTTGTGACCTCCTTAGGGTGGGTATCCCTTCCATCAGGGCAGGTATCCCTTCCATCAGGGCAAACCACCAGCTATCAATGTCTTCTTTTCCTATGATCTATTCAATATACTAGAGACCTTCCTTTAAGACAGACCTGTGCATCTTAGATCCCTTTAGCAGTTTGGTGAAGCCTATGGCAATTAGATAACCCAGGAGATGGAACACTGGACCTGGAGTCAGAAAGCTCTGAGTTCAAATCTAGACTCAGTCACTTATTAGCAAAGATGGTGATGGACCTCTTCTCTGAATATTCTTTTTAAATTCATAAAATTAAATATCCAAGATTACCAACGGAACCAATTATATTGAGACAAAAATGTAATTTTTCCTATCTAAGTTCAAGGACTCCCAGAAATCTATCCATGTTCCCCATGGGTGGCATCAGAGAGGATAGGAGATCTCTGATCTCTGGACCCCATATCAAGAATTCTTTCTCCAAGGCATTACACTGTCTGTCTTTTATCCCTTATTCTTACTAATGATTTGCTCATCTCCTTTCGAATCTGCACAAGCAAAATAAATGGTCAATTTGGTCAGATAATCATTCAACTCCATGTTGAAAAAAGTTAAACCATTTGTTTTAAAGAATTTCCTCTCTGTCTCGTTAAATGATGCCATCTATTCAGTCAAGGAGATTGAACCACACAGAAATAACCTATGGCTCAGTCTCTCCGAAGCAATCCTCTGGAGGGCACAAAAAGCCCTCCAGATGAACCACACATATCCTTCATATAGAAGGTACCCGCAGTAACATGAATCTGGCCTTCATGGGCCTTGCTAGACCAAGTACTTACTGAACCTCAGGAAAGTCCCTATAAAAGCCAAGACTTTGTAGGCATAGAGCAGAAAAGGGCGAAGAGTGTAGCCAAACTCCCTACAAACTCTCAGCAATTCCTTGGCCGCCAGTCCCTGGGCCCACTTCCTCTAATATCCATAAAATCTGCACATACCTGGAAAGCAGGTATGTTTTAAATACTTGCCTAGCAGGTAGAAGACATAACTGGGGAAGAGATCCTTAACTTTTACAGAGAAAATAAACCAAGAAAAGCTTATTTAGGGATAAAAAGAAAATAGCTCTGTTTCTATACATCTTTGCAAAATGATTAGGACAAGAGAACAATGGGTTTGTTTCCATTCTATCCAATCATTTTTCACATAAAACTGCCTGACCAGTGTTTTGCAGCATCTTCCTTAATACCAAATTCCATTGTAAAGTTGCAAACCCACACCAGGCACATCATTCAGTGGATCTCATTTGTAACATTCGTCCCTTGGATCTAAGGCCCCCTAAGGTGCCCAACATAATGCTTTGGTTAAACCAGTGTTAGGTGTGTTATGCCTGTATTATTATACACCTATTTCTGTGTATGACTCTTTGCTCTTGGTTAGAATGTAAACTCTTGGGCAAATTTAATATCTTATTTCTTCTTTGTTTTCAGCACGCTGCCATGTAGCAGAGGCCCAATTAGTTTTGCAAATGAATGAATGAATCAGAGAATGCCTTTGGATGCTCTCCCAGCGCATCTCTGATTCTGAGAATCCCTGGCTTCCTTAAGGCTCAGCTCAAGCCCCACTGTCCTCAGATGGACTTCCCTTATCCCCTGACCCACTCCTAGTGCCTTGTCTTGTAGAGGATCTTGAATGGAGCCCGGAATGACCATGTCTCTCCTTTGTTAGAATGTGAGCTCCTAGAAGAATGACCATGTCTCTCCTTTGTTAGAATGTGAGCTCCTAGATATCTTTCGTTTTGTTGTTTGCATTTTCTTTATATTCTCAGCACTTGGCATGGCACCTGACACATTGGGAGAACTTAATAAATATTGATTGACTGATTGATCGATTGGCTGATCAAATGCATTTATATGAAGAAGCCTATCTTTCCATCCGTAATCTAACAGGCATATTCTTAATCCTTTAGAGTAATTTATTTTCTTTTAGTTTTTGCTAATGTTTTACATCATCTTAATTTCCCAATATATTCTTCCCTCTTTCCCTACTTAGAGAGTAAAATCTTATAATACAGAATAAAATAAGAGGGCAAAGCTACCCAATACATCAGTGATGTATTGTCCAATGTGCATATCTGATGCACCTGCATGGGGATTGGTGTAATGCTTCGCTGCCAGTCCTCTGCCAACTCTGCTTCTAACAGTGAGGACCTAGTCCATGGGGCACTCAGAGAGCCCAGGTAGTGTCCCTGTGTACACATAATAGCAGCCTAGGAGAAGACGATCGGTCCAAAGAGGACTGGAGGTCCTCTGTATCATGGGTTTTATTCACCTCCCTCCATTCTCTTTTTCCTTCTTGCCAACAAGCTTAAAAAATCAGATTCAATATATTAGTAATATTGATGTGGAGGTGACAAAACAGTTCTAACAGTCTAGAAAACTGACTTGTTAGAGAGCCTAAGAATAAAGAATAAATAGAGGTCAGATAATCCTAGATTTAGAGCAGGATGGGACCTCAGTGGTGAAATAACCCAACCCCTCATTTTATAGATGGGGAGACCGAGACCTCTAAAAATAAGTGACTTGCTCCAGGTCATATAGGTAGCAAGTGAGAGAGCCAGACATATTGCACACTGCTGCCTTTGAGCTGCGCTATTAATACATTCACAGTATCAGAGTCAGATGAGTTCCTGATCATCAAGTGACAACTCCTTTTGCTACTGACTTTTAAATTGTGCAAAGTATACAAAAATCAACAAAGCACACAAAAGAGTGTGCAAAATCACAATAGACCCATGAAGCACCATCAGATAAAGGTTAGGTCACTTGCACAGGGTCACCCAACTAGTGAAGGTCTGAGTAGGGATTTGAATACATGTCTCTCTTGGTTCTAAATCTAGGTGCTTTCTACAATTTTATGCTGTAATCAACCCGTCAACAGTCGAGATGAACAAGCATTTTCACTGTGGACCAGCCACTAAGTGGGGGAGGTATAGGTGTTATATTCTCTCTTGGGATTTTGGGATGGGGTGGAAAGGGAGTTTCAGAATGCTTTAGATCAAGCCTGTATATGCCCTATTTTTCTCCCACACTCTCTCCAACTTCCCCCATTTACTTCAATCAGAGTCTGGGATTAATTTGAGAAATGTTACAAGTACAATAATCCAAGAGAAAGCATTCTAGAAGTATGGACTTTTAGTACTATAAGGGAACCTTCAAAATTATTTATCCTACTAAGACCCAGGGAAGTGGTTAAATGACTTGCCCTGCAATCATGGCCAAACTGGGATCAGGTGTTGTTACTCTCAGTACAGCTGAATCCAAATGGGGGAAGTTTAGCTTCTACAATTCCAGTGACAGTCAAGCCACTGTGACTTATCAGCATCCACAGTGCCCTTCTGAAGAATTGTAAAAGGTAGTGCATGTAGAGCATAGTGTGGTCCAAGGATCTCTTCAGGTCTCCAAGTTCTTTATACAGGCCCATGAGGCCAAAACTATATATATAGTCATGATAATATTAAAATGTTTTAATTACTAATATGGTAAATGTTGATATGTATAACCCACATGAACAAAAGCTCTTGGTGGGGATCATTAATAATTTCTAAGAGTGTAAGTGGGTCCCGTGATCAAGAAGTTTGAGAACCACTGGTACAATGAAAGAAGTCTTGAATTAAAAGTCAAGGAAACCTGGGTGTGAACCTGGCTCTATCACTAACCTGCCACGTAACCTTGAAGAAGGTATTTTACCTCTCTGGACCTCAACTGTTTCCTTTGTAAAATAAGAACTAAAATATGTTTAAGATTCCTTCCATCTTTTAATTTCTATGATTCTGTTTGTAAGCTACTTACAGTAGATAGTGGTAAGATCATTATAACTAGGTAGATGTGATCTATGTTAATTAGCATCGTTTTTAATGATTTATTTGAAGTGTCCAAGGTCTAGTTCAAATCCCAGTGTGGTAAAGTGGAAAGAGAACTACTTCTGGCATCAAAGGACCTGAATTCAACTCTTACCTTCAATGTTTACACAATGACCTTGGGGAAGTAGCTAAACCTTTCTAGACTCTTAGTTTCCTCATTTGAGAAATGAAGAGATTACACTAAATGACCCCTGAGGAATCCTCTGGCCCTAAATTTATGATTCTATGGCAAAGATTTTGCTTTAATCCAAAGCAAAGGCTTAGTTAAGTGAATATCTCATCTAGACATTTACAAAAGATCTATTTGCCATACTTAAAAGAGTTGGATCCTCTCTCCAATTCCTTTTCTTTCCTATGAACCATCAACTACTTACAATGCTCAAAAATCTAAGATCTGTAATAGGAGGTAACAGATCATCAGAGATGAGATTTTTCCTGTATAAAATGGGAGAGCTTCAAAAGCACCTTTGGAGCCATAACATTACCACCTCAATCTAAAAATATATAGTCCACAGATCTGACTGAGTGAGAAGGCTCCCAGAAGGTATAATTACTTACATTGACTGGGCTCCCCCAAGCATCCCTGGCGACCCCTCTATGTCCACACACCTATTTGCCTTCTTAACTGGCTACTTCCCATCTTTCCCCACTAGAGCATTTCCACAGGTATTGTAGCAGATGTAGACAATGTGAAGCCCTCACCCCCTCAGTGACCATACATTTCAGTTGAAGCCCCCAAGATGACTTGCTTAAAGGGGTCTTTAAACTCAACCTAACTTACCACTCTTTGTTATATGAGCCAGCCTTGGCCTTTCCTTCTGCCTGACTTTGAGTTTTACTCTGGGCACACTTTCTTCCATTGCTATTTATATTCAAAGGTCAGCTCAAATCTAACCTTTTCCCTTTGGTGACCACCTCAGCTGTAAATGATCTCCCCTTTTTGTCTAAAACACACTCATTGGCTCTCATTACCTTTACTGTTCATCTGGCACTTATTTAGTACTTTATCTTTTCACAGTTCTCTTATAGCTACTAGTATAAACTCCTTGAGGATGTAACTTATATCTTCTTCTTCATAATCCCAATAGCACCTGGCACAAAGTAGATATTCCATAAATATTTACTGATCTCTTTAAGACAAGGAAGACCAAGTGAGAAGATTGATGGGCACAGTGATTTCCCAGGCCACCACATTTCACATTATCACAAGTTTTATTACATGAAAGATTCCAGTAACAGGATCTGTAATATTCAGCTCTCTTTCTGATAAGAAATCGGAATTAATAAAATGTTTTTAAAAAATTAAAACAAAAAAGCCTAAAACTCTATACAGTGAACTATAAATAACAATCCAAAGCCAGTGCTTCTTCCACTGTTCTTTTAATATAACGGGCTAAGATAATGTTTGAGTCTTTTTAGAGTCTTTAGACTTCTTTAAAAAAAATTCTAACTTAAGGCTAGATATTTGGTAATCTTAAATAAAAGATTTTTGGAGGCCCTAGTCACCTTTAGTCAGTCGAAGGAACAAATTCCCTACTATTTGGCAGAAGTATGATTCTATTTTCATTGGTAAAGAAAATGTAGAAAAGCAAAATGTTGCAAACATTTTCTTGAAACTGAAGCCTTCAGTTTGGTGGACCTTGAAGATTACGTGTGAATAAAAAATTAGCACAATTAGAACAAGGAGCACCAGCATAAAATTCTTATTGGAAAAACCCCCAAAATATTTTAAAGAAGCTTCTTCCACAGAAGTTGGGTAGCAGTCAGAGAGGAGGTAGACTGTAAGGATTTATCTAATTTGTCAGTTATAATAACTGATTTTTTTTTAAAAAACAAAAAAGTTTCTTCCTTGGTCAGCAGCAGTTAAGAAAGTGTATGGCCTATCTTTGCCTCTTCCTATTGTGATACTTTTGGGGAGATAAGTGCTGGGAAAAGTCAGAGTATAGAGGCCACTTAAGGTTTTCTAATCATACCTTTGTAACCAGGATACTTTCTAATTTGAAGTGATATATAGGAAAGATTGTAGGCTATTAAATACATAACTTGGGTTTGAAGCTGGTTCTCTCACTTAATATTCTTGTGTTAGGTAGGGTTAGGTAGGTAGGCTCTAACATTAGCCAGCTTACAGCTCAGACCCCATCTTCTGAGAAGATTGTTAAACTTTCACCATAAGCATTTGTACCTCAGAAATCAGCAAGCTACAAATCAGTGCTTGGCTTATTATTTTGTTGATGGTCTGGTGATGGGGAAAATACTAATAATGCAGATTATATTTAAATCCTTACCAGAAAACTAGAATAGGACTAGCTTGAAGGTTCCTTCTAGTTCTCTATCTATGATTTTTGGCTTTAAAAAAATTATTACAAATTCTGATGTAGAATATCAAGTTACAGGTAGTTGGAAGTGGACAGTTAAATAGGTAAACATTCATAGCAAGTGAAAACTCAGTTATTGATAATTATGTTTAATTTGTGAGTTTGTGGAGAACATTATTTGTTATACTTTCTAGGCAGCTATTTTAGGGAAACACAATTTATACCTAAAACTAAAAAATGAAGCATGGATTTCTTTCATGTTGTTTTTTGCTTTCCTTCTTTTCCAATTTCGAAAGAATTATTTTCTTTAGTGAACTTTTGGACCTCCTTTTCCATTTGGCCAATTCTGCTTTTTAAGGCATTCTCCTCATTGGCTTTTTGGACCTCTTTTGCCATTTGGGTTAGTCTATCTTTTAAGGTTATTTTCTTCAGCATTGTATGTGTGTGTGTGTGTGTGTGTGTGTGTGTGTCTCCTTTACCAAGCTCTTGACTCATTTTTCATGATTTTCTTGCATCACTCTCGTTTTTCTTTTCAATTTTTGCTCTACTTCTCTTACTTGATTTTCAAAATCCTTTTTGAGCTCTTCCATGGCCTGTGACCAGTTCATATTTTTCTTGGAGGCTTTTGATGGAGGAGTTTTGATTTTGTTGTCTTCTGGTTGTATGTTTTGATCTTTTTGTCACCAAAAAGTAAGATTCTACAGTCTGAGTTTTTTTTATGCTGTCTGCTCATCTTCCCAGACAAATACTTTTTTTTAACTCTGTCAACATAGAATTCTGCTTCCAGTAGGGGTGAGGGTGTTTGTACTATCCCAGGCTTCAGGGGTTTTGTGTTAGCCTCTTGATCCCCCAACCTCTGTCAGCTATTATCATCGAGGCAAAAGGTCGTAAGATACTCAGCTAGGGTGCTATGTTCTTTAAACGCCTTTATGAAGCACTACTTAGGGTTTTAGGGTTTTTTTTTCCAAAATGTGACCTCAGAGCACTTTCCAAAAGAACCTTCAAACTCCTTTTCTTGGGGGGTAAAGAGCACTGATTTTACTCCATGGTTTATTGTATTTCTTTTCCTTTCTACCTTAGTTATCGAAAGAGGTCAGGGTGTGGGCATGTATTTTTCAAAGTGGAAAAATCAATATTATATTTTTCAACAGTAGTTTGGCTGCTCTGAACTTTAAACTTCACTCCTGTGGTTTTCTAAATCTTTTCACATGACCATGTAGCTTTCCTTATCGTTGCTTAGCCTCCACTGGCTTGGCTTAAAGGGGCCACGGTCTCCCAGTGCACCCTGGGTCATCTCCAGTCATCCTGATGAATATCTGGTCACTGGATTCAGATGGCTCAAGAGGAGAAAGTGAGGCTGGTGACCTTGCACAGCCTTCCCTCACTCAAAACAGAGTACAAATCATGTCCTCGGTGGAGTCAAGATGGTGGAGTAGAAAGACACACCTATGCAAGCTCCGAACCCACAGTCCATATATTTAATGTAAGAAGAGTTCCCCAGAAGTTCTGGATCACTGCAGGGGATGCAGAAACATAGTGGAAGAGATTTCCGTTCCAGAGAGCCCTGGAGAGCCGTCCCCAGGGTCCATCGTGCCCCAGAAAGCAGACCCCACCCCAGCACTGCCCTGGCCATGGCCCCAGAGAAGCTGATCCGAGCAGGCTTCAGGGACGGAAGCTCCAGCGGCCTGGAAGGTCCCTCTGCCCACAGACTCTACAGGTCAGTGAGAGACACGCCTGGGCTCACCAAGGGGAGCAGGGTGTCTCCGTGGCTTGGGTCCCCTTGGGAGGAAGCATCGGAGGCAGAGGCAGGGGTGGTGGCGGAGGGAGCGGCAGCGTGGCCGGGCAGACCGGGACTCTCTCACCAGCAGGCAGGATCTTAATTACTGAAAGTCTCTGCATAAACCACCTGAAGGAGCTAAGCCTGGGAGACGGCCCTGCCCCACCCGCTCCATTTCTGAAGGTCTCTGCATAAAGCCCCTGAGGGAACTGAGCCTGGGAGGTGGCCCTGCCCCCACCCCAGCACCAGAACTAAAGCTCACATTGAATAGCAGCTGTGCCTGCCGCGGAAAGCCCATTTGAATCTCAGACCCCAAGCACTAGCTGGGCGGATCTAGGCGGGGGTGGACAGGAATCTCAGAAGTCAAGTAACTGGCTGGGAAAATGCCTAGAAAAGGGAAGAAAAATAAGACTATAGAGAGTTCAAACTACTGTTGAAAAATGTAATATTGATTTTTCCACTTTGAAAAATACATGCCCACACCCTGACCTCTTTTGATAACTAAGGTAGAAAGGAAAAGAAATACAAAAAACCATGGAGTAAAATCAGATGCAAATGATCCCGACTTTCGGATCTGATGATGACGAGGACATATTCTTGCCATCAGGGAAAGATGTAGAGGGCAGGGCCTCGGTACCCCAGACATCCCAGGGGGATGTCGGGTGGGCTCAGGCCTTGGAAGAGCTCAAAAAGGATTTTGAAAAGCAAGTTAGACAGGTGGAGGAAAAACTGGGAAGAGAAATGAGAGAGATGCAAGAAAAGTATGAAAAACGAGTCAATACCTTGCTAAAGGACACCCAAAAAAATGATGAAGAAAATAACACCTTGAAAAATAGGCTCACTCAATTGGCAAAAGAGATTCAAAAAGCCAAAGAGGAGAAGAATGCTTTCAAAAGCAGAATTAGCCAAATGGAAAAAGAGGTTCAAAAGCTCACTGAAGATAATAGTTCTCTCAAAATTAGAATGGAACAGATGGAGTCTAATGACTTTACGAGAAACCAAGAAATCACCAAACAAAACCAAAAGAATGAAAAAATGGAAGAGAATGTGAAATATCTCATGGGAAAAACAACTGACCTGGAAAATAGATCCAGGAGAGACACTTTAAAAATTATGGGACTACCTGAAAGTCATGATCAAAAAAAGAGCCTAGATATCATCTTCCATGAAATTATCAAGGAAAACTGCCCTGACATTCTAGAACCAGAGGGCAAAATAAGCATTGAAAGAATCCATCGATCACCACCTGAAAGAGATCCAAAAAGAGAAACTCCTAGGAACATTGTGGCCAAATTCCAGAACTCCCAGGTCAAGGAGAAAATCTTACAAGCAGCTAGAAAGAAACAATTCCAGTATTGTGGAAATAAAATCAGGATAACTCAAGATCTAGCAGCTTCTACATTAAGGGATCGAAGGGCGTAGAATAGGATATTGCAGAAGTCAAAGGAACTAGGACTCAAACCAAGAATCACCTACCCAGCAAAACTAAGTATAATACTTCAGGGGAAAATGTGGTCTTTCAATGAAACAGAGGACTTTCAAGCATTCTTGATGAAAAGACCAGAGCTGAAAAGAAAATTTGACTTTCAAACACAAGAATGAGAAGAAGCATGAAAAGGTAAACAGCAAGGAGAGGTCTTAATGGACTTGCCATAAGTGAACTGTTTACATTCCTACATGGAAAGACGATATTTGTAACTCTCAAAACTTTTCAGTGTCTGGGTAGTTGGTGGGACTACACACACACATGTACACGCATGCACGCACACACACATAAACACATGCACACACCTACAGAGATGGAGAGCACAGAGTGAATTGAATGGGATGGGACCATATCTTAAAAGAAATTAAGGTAAATGGTGAGAGAGAAATGTAGTGGGAGGAAAGAGGGTGAAATGGAATGGGGTAATTATATGTCATTTAAGAGGCAAGTAGGAGACTTTTTAGTGGAGGGAAAAAGAGGAGAGCTGAGAAAAAAAAAAAAACAAGAAGTTTACCCTCATCACATTTGACTGAAGGAGGGAATAAAATGCACACTCATTTTGGTATGAAAACCTATCTTGCAGTATAGGAAAGTGGGGGAGAAGGAGATAAGCAGGGGGGGATGATGGAAGGGAGGGCAGGGGGAGGAGGGAGCAATTTGAGGTCAACACTCTTGGGGAGGGACAGGATCAAAAGACAGAGGAGAAACAATTAGGGGAAGGATCGGATGGAGGGTAGTTCAGTTAGTCTTACACAACACGACTATCAGGGAAGTCATTTGCAAAACTACACAGAAATGACCTATATTGAATTGCCTGCCTTCCCAAAGGGAATGGGTGGGGAGGGAGGGATGGGGAGAATTTGAAACTCAAAGTTTTAGGAACAACTGTTTAGTATTGTTGTTGCTACTAGGAAAGAAGACATACAGTTAATGAGGAATAGAAAGTCATCTGGCCCTACAGGAGAAAAGAGAAGATGGGGACAAGAGAAGGGAGGGATGACAGAGGAAAGGGCAGATTGGAGATAGGGAAAATTAGATTGCTTGGTGTATTGGGGTGGGGGGAGGGGATGAAAGGGGAGAAAATTTAGAACCCAAAATTTTGGTGAAAACGAATGTAAAAAGTTAAATAGATAGATAGATGGATGGATGGATGGATGGATGGATGGATGGATGGATGAATGAATGAATGAATGAATGAATGAATGAATGAATGAATGAATGAATGAATGAATGAATGAATGAATGAAAAACAAATCATGTCATCATTTCTCTGATGGCATGGTCTTCTTCAGCAACAAAGGATGAATACAATCCTGTGAGTAAATGGAGCTGAGTAAATAGGGACCCAGCTAGTTGGGTGATTCAGCTCTTCCTCTCCTGTCTGCCTCCCCCTCCCCTTCCTTCTCCTCTCCAAAGAAAGGTAAATTTGGATGGCCAAAAGATGCCCAGTTGTCTTGGGTTTTACTGGTTAGTTCCCTTCCCTTCCCTTCCCTGTCTTTTCCTTTCCCAAAACCTTAAACCTACTGCACTCTGAAGCTGGGACGCCAGTGGGCCCTTGCCTAAGGGCTCTTCTGGACCCTCCTGGCTTCAGAGTGATTATTAATAGTAACCGTTGCTGGTTCCCTCCCAGCCTGATGTCTTTGTCTTTCTTGGCCTCATTAAAGGGACCATGCCCTGGCTACTTCTTAAACAGGCCTATTCAGTTAATGGGCATTGCCTCACCCTAAGTGAGTACCTGCAAAGACCTTGGCCTAAAGGACCCAAGATCTCCCAGTGCATCCTGGGTTATCTCCAGTCATCCTGATAAATATCTGGTCGCTGGATTCAGATGACTCTGGAGGAAAAGTGAGGCTGGTGACCTGCACAGCCCTCCCTCATTCAAAACAAAGTCAAGTGCAAGTCATGTCATCATTTCTCTGATGGCATGGTTTTCTTCAGCAACGAAGGATGAACACAATTTGCCATACTTCTCCAATAAAGGCTTACTCTAGACTTGATAAGAAATACAAATGACCACAAATAAAACTCAAATGGTCACAATGGCTGAAGTAAGTGACCCATATGGAGACCCGTTAAAAAGATTTAGGGGCTTGACTAGAAAATAGAAAATTTTGCCACAACCTCTCTGGTCTCATTTGCCTTACTTGCAAGTGAGAATAACATATTGGCCTTGAGTCTTCACCCAATGATAAACATCATCAGTGTCAGTATCTTCTCTTCTCCACAGAACTCTGTCTTTCCTGTATCTTCTATAATCCTAACTTGAGGTAGACATGTGAAATCACGTGAAGACTTCTCCCAGTCATGAAAGTGGCTGAAGCAGGAGCGATGGAGCACTTAGAGCTTGGTCAGACACCAAAGATGTCAAGGTCATCCAATGCATGCCAGTTATCTTAACTTTCATCTTAGCACTCTACCTCGATGACTCTGAAGGAGTGAAGCTGGTGACTTTTTGCAGCTTTGATTCACTTAAATCCAATTCATACACAAGTCAAGATCTCAGCCCGTGATGTCGTTGGTCCTCTTCAAAAATGAAGGACGAACAACAAACAATTGCAGCTAAAGACATTCTTGTTCCCCGCTTCACTGGTTCTCTTTAGACGGTAACTTTTTCCATCTGAAGACTATGGAGTGCATAAAACAGTTTAGCCAGAACTCTCCCTTTTAGTTTTCACATGCTCCTAATTTTCAAATTAAGTTCTCTTGTTTTCATAGTTTTCATAAAGAAACAATTTGATTAATCCCCTTCAACATTTCAAAAACTCTCAGTCGGGTCACTGCGAGATCCCTTTTCAAATAAGAGGTTGCCAAACTTCCTCAGCCTTTCTTCATAACTTACAGATGAAAGGAATGATTTTATCTTCATTCTCAATGTCTTGTTTCCTCAGGGACAATCTTTTTCTTCAAATAGTAAACAGTACAGAGTACAGCGTGCTAGATGAGAGCTTACCAATGTCCCATGTAATAGTCATATCACATCTTTTGATTTATAGACTGTTCCTCTGGTAATGTAACCCAGCATCCTATTCAACTTTCTCACTACATCTGTGCATTAGACTGAAAGCTTTTGGTGGGGGGGAATACTTAAAGAAATATTTTCCAGACATATTAATCCACATTTATATGGATTTACCCTTTGCAGAGCAAGGTATTTAACAAAACTCGTTTTACATTTGATTGCACTGAGTACTATAATCAAATCACTTCCTGGCTCATTCTTTGGTATAATTTGTAATGATCTTAAAGTCTTACTTTCTAACAGTATCCAGATCTCCCATGCAAATGAAAAAAAGCCAACCCACAGTGCTCTGCTAGAAATAAGGCTTATGACTACGAGCAGTTAAGTACTTTTTCTTTTGAATAGAATTGACCCCTCTTTGCTGGGGTTTTTTCTTTCTTTTTTCCCCTTGAAGTAACTAGTCATTTAACTGAGTTGACTAAATGAGTTGGTTGGCACCCTGGACACAAAGTCTAAAGAGGCCCATATTTCCAAAGATAATATGCACATAGGCCCTGAGCTTATAGGCTTAGGAATGTTACTACAGGTCCTGAACTGCTATCAAATGGTTTACAGAGGAATGGAGGAAGGCAAAACTCAGGAAACGGAACTTTTCAAGTTCGAGTGGTTGACTCCCCTTCTCCTGATGAAAGTAACAGGAAACCCAAGTTCTGCTCTCCATTTTGTCATGCATAGACATGACATCCAGGCTCTCTTCAGTGAGGATAACCATACTCCCTTCTACAAGCTGCTACGAAGATTGATTAGATAATGGTTGCAAAGGCTTTTGAAGACAAGTGCTGTAGAAACATCCTATGTTTGTGATAATCTGTTTTTCCATTAAATTTCAGCATGGTTGAGCAGGCCATCACCTAATCTGCTCAGTGTATGTGAGCAGCTGACTCCAAAAGGGTTGTTTTTCTAAATTGTAGATGCGAGCTTTGTTTATTTATCCAAATGTTTCTCTTAATGATATTCCATAATATATGCTAAATCATCCATTACTTTTCCACAATCAAAGCACACATTCTTTAAATACAGACAAAAAATAAAAGATTTTCAAAATACACAAAAAATAAGTCCATGAAACTTTTATATAAAATGTTTTTGATAGAAAAGAATTTAGCAATGTGTTTTTAAAGATCAATCAATCAGTAAGTACACACTATGACTTGTTATGTGCCAGGAACAGGAGATACAAAGAAAGCACAAAAAGAGTTGCTGCCCTGAAGGAGTTTATATTCCAATATGGGAGAAATGATGCCTAAATAAATAGCTATATATAAGATACATATAGAATAAATGGAAGGAAGCAAGTGTATGACAGTGAGTGGCACAGTGGATAGAGTGCCAGGCCTGGAGTCAGGAAGACCTGAGTTCAAATCAGACCTCAGACACTTCCTAGTTGTGTGACCTTGGGCAAATCACTTAACCTGTTTGCCTCAGTTTCTTATCTATCAAATAAACTGGAGAATGAAATGACAAATCACTCTAGTATCTTTGCCAAGAAGACCCCAAGGGGGTCATGAAGAGTAGGACATGACTGAATAACGTTATTTTTATATCTAAGTCCAAACATAAAAGTTGAACAGATATATAGATGTATATGTGAATATTGCCATATCTTTTTATAGAGATGTAACTAATTAGATGTATAATCTATATCTTTTAAAGAAGTGATAAATCCTAGAATTTAATTGGCTATTTCAGATTTAAATATTTCTTTTCCCAGCCAATAGACATCACTTTGGAAATGTTTTAAGTTAGTTCTGGGAGCTATAGAAGAAAGCTGGTATAAAAGTGTCAGGGTGTTACAATAAAAAATTTATATTTAATTAAGAAAAATATCCTTCACAAAAAAAAAACTGTTAGAAAGGAGATTGAACTACACCATGAACTTTAATCCAAAACAGCTGGTAGGGCTAATATAATTTTTTGAAAGCCTCCTTTTTTGGAATGTCTCACTCCCTATTTTGTTCAGGCACTCCATGACTTCAGCAGATCTGTGTGTGGATACTGTCTCTGCCGATAGAGATCTTGTCCATCCGGGCCTCCTCCTTGTGGATAATTCTGGTCTGACTCCTTCCATAAACGATGCATGTTGCCAGCACTGCAGAAGCCTCTGTTTGAGTTTCGCAAGGCTTCAGAGATATCCATGCCAATCCAAACTGTGTGTTTACTTTCACCCATTTTTTTTATTTTAATTTTTAACTATTTTGGACTTGACAAATACCAACAAATTTGAACATTTCCATATGCAAAGAACAGAAGAGAGGTTGTTTCTTTTTTTAAAAGAGTATCTTGTTTGTACAGAGTTGTGTGTATGTTGTCTCCCCGGTGAGATTGTGAACTCCTTGAGGGCAGGGGCTGTCTTTTGTCTCTGTATCCCCAGCACTTAACACAGTGCCTGGCAGTTGCCTGCTACCCCATGGTAGGCCTTTAATCCACATTTATTAAGGACTGATTGTATTTTTTTTTAAGCCTAGAAGCTCTGGATTTGGACTGTGACATTCCTGGAACTTTTCATTTGGGGATTTCTTTCAGGAGGTGACTGAAACCTTCTTTCTAGTTTAACTTTGCTTTCTAATTTTAATAGTTTTCAGTTTGTGATTTCTTGAACTATAATATCCAGACTCTTGTCTGGTCATGGTTTTCAGGGATTCTAACAACTCTTTAAATTTTTTCTCCTTGACCTCTTTTACAGGTCACTGATTTTGATAGCAAATCTCTTACATTTGCTGCTCTTGTTCATTTTTTTTGGAGCCACTGAGCTCTATTTTCTCCTTCCTACTTTTCAGGGAGTCTCTGTTTCAAGCTCTTCATTCTCCCTCCTGTTCATTCCACGAGGGCTCTTCCCTCATCATCATTTCTCTTTTCCTCTCTTGCTTCACCTCTTACAGGAGCTTGTAAAGTCCTGGTGGTGGAGTGTTTACCCGCAGGCCCAGCTGACAGGTGTTGGCCTCTTCTGGGTTCACCGCTGGTGTGTCTTTCTTTTTTTTAATTGAATTATTTTGTTTTCAGTGTTCGACAATCGCTTCCATATATCTTAGATTTTTTTTTCCACTCCCTCCACCTCATTCCCCTCTTCCTCCCCATCCCCTCCCTGAGATGGTATACAATCTTATATAGGTTCTACATGTGTAGCATCTTATTTCTTAACACTATTTGGTGTGCTTTTTCTTAGATTTGCTCGTCACCTCCAGTCCTAGTTTCCGGTTTAGGACTTAGCCGGGTTCCACTCTCCCATGGCCAGACTCAGATGGGATGGCCCTTTCTCAATCTCCTGGATTCATCCCACTGGCTTCTCTTTCCACTGGCATGTCTGCACTCGGAGCATGGCAGGGCTCAGGCCTACCTGACTTTCCAGGGTCAGATTGCTGCTATCTTCAGGGCCCTCTACAGCATGTCAGATTCATAGAAATTCAGAGTTGGAAGGAAATTCAGATGCTGGCTCTTTCAGTAGAAAGGTATCTGCCCCTTAACATACCTGACAAATGATTGTCCAACCTCCCCTTGAAGACCTCCAAGGAGGGGAACTGCCGCCTCTTGAACCAGCCCATGCCATTTTTGGACAGATCAAAGCTTAACTCTTCACAATTTCTACCCATTGTTCCTGGTCTTGTACTCCGAGTGTCAAACAAAACAAATTCAACCCCTCTCTTCAATAGAGAAGAAAATTATCATATGTCTACTGAGTCCTTTTTTCTCCATGTTGAACATCCCCAATTCCTTCAACCCAATCTCCTGAGTCATGAACTTAAGGCCCTTCAAAATCCTGACTGCCTCTTTCTATATGCTCTCTGCTTATCAATAATCATCCCCCACTGTGGGGTGCAGAGCTGACCACACTACTCCAAATACAGTCTGAGGAGGGCAGGATTGTCACTGGGTCACTGAGGGGTTTGGTGAGCATGTCACATTCTCCGACATTTAGCTGCCAGTCTAACCTCCCACACGTGTTTCAGAACAACTGCCCCCGCCTCCATCTTATGCTCACAAAACTGAATCATTTGCACCCAAATGCTGCACTTTAAATTGATCCCTGCTGAACTCCGGCTTCTGGGACAGGGCACAGTCCTCCAGATTCTGACTTTGTCCATCACAGCTCTGGGCCATCTGCAGATTCAATGAGCCTTTGTCCAAACCATACAAATGATAAACAGCGCAGGCTAGCTAAATGCAGTCCCCTGGGGTACTCCACAGAAGTCCTCCTGCCATATTGACATTGAACCACTAACAGCTCCTCTGTGAATTGGTTTATCCAACCAGTGATGAGTCCCACTGGACTATATTATTGTCTAAGACATACTTCTTCCATATAAGAACAGCAGGCAAAATATTTTATCAGAAGCTTTACTAAGACCTATGCAAACTATAGCCATAACATTCCCTTCACACACTGGCTTTAAAATCTTGTTGAAAAAGGAAATGATAAGTTAATCTGACACAACCTGTTCTTGTAACCACTGCCTTACTTTCTAGATGTTCCCCAGCCATATCTTTAATAATACTACTAATCCTTAACATATCTGCTAGTAGTAAAAAAAAAATGGAGACTATGGAGGGCCAGTTCAAATTAAAGATTTTATGACTGGGAGTCTATAGTAAATCTTTTAAATAATTTATAGAAAGTATTTGAAATACCTCAATATCGTTTCTTTATGTGCTTGTGAGAGATTTTATTGAATGGAGTCACAGAATTCAATATTAAAAAGATCAGTTAGGTCATCCAGTCCTTTGCTCTGCCAAATGCCATATTGCTCCCTCTGCTTTCTGGAGATTATTTATTAAACTGTCTAAAGTAATCCCTATATAATTTAAAATGAAGGTCATAGAGCAATGCATCTTAATACTTTATAACACAAATCCCTTACTTAGGTAGTAAGTAAGTTTGTACTTAATTACTTACACAGATTGTAAGATTTTTAGTGGAGACTTAAAGGAAGCCAGGGAAGCATCCTGGGGGCAGGAAATGTGTCTTTTTTTATCTATATATGCCCAATGATTCTATACATAGTAAGCAATTAGTAGACTCTTGTTGATTGATGGATTGATTTGTTTTATTTATGTACATGCTGTTATACATAATAGAAGGTAAGCTTTTTGAGGACAGGGACTGTCTGCCTGTTTGTTTGTGTTTTCTTAGTACCTCGTACACTGACTGGCACATAGTAGGTACAAAATAAAGGTTTGTTGATTGGTAGCAATAGGACAAGTCACATAAATAATCATTTTTGCTACTCCATTTTGCCCCTCATCCTATACTGACCTTCCTGTCCAACAGCCCTAAGGCCAACAAGTGACTTAGATTTATGGATCCTGAGTAAACCCTGGCACCAGTTTTGGAGCATCTCTGAGTTTGCTTAAATTCCAGTTCACAACCTTCCCTTCTACAGGAGGTGATTTCCCTTACCAGCACCAATTCAAGCTCTGAGGCCATTTCAGCGATTCTATTCAACAAATTCCCACTACATATAGGGACTTATGCTTGGCACTGGGGATAAAATGATAAAAAATGGAACAGTCACCCAGTAAGTGTTCAAGGAAGGATTGGAACCCAGGTGTTCTTGACTCTGGGACACTAGATGGTGCTGTGGTGGATAGAATGCTGGGCCTGGAATCAGCCAATCTCACCTTCCTGAGCTCAGATTGGGCCACTAGCTGTGTGACCCTGGACTAATCACTCAACCCTATTACCTCAGTTTCCTCATCTGTAAAATGAGCTAGAGAAGAAAATGGAAAACCATTCTAGCATCTCTGCCGAAAATACCCAATGGGGTCACAAAGAGTTCAACGTGACTGAGATGACTAAACAACAAGCTATATATGGAATATATAGGCAATAATTAGCAGCCAAAAGGCAACAGAATTAAAAGGGGTTGGGGAAGGTTTCCAGTAAAAGATGGGATTTCAGTTGGGACTTAAAGGAAACCAGGGGTGGAGGGAGAACATTGCACGAGGGAGCAGAGAGTGTCTTGCTCCTGGGATGGCCAGAAGGCCAATGTCACTGCATAGAGGAGTTGAGGGAATAAGGTAAAAGAAGAGTGGAAAGGTCAGAGGGGACCATGTTACAAAGAACATTCTGTATTTGATCTTGGAGGCCGTAGGGAGCCACTGGAGTTTATTGAATAGGAGGTGAGCTGATCAGACCTGCACTTTAGGAAAATCCCTTTGGTGACTAAGCAGAGGATGGTCGGGAGAGCCTTGAGGCTAGCAGACCCCCCAGCAGTTACTGCAGTAGTGAAGAAGTGAGGTGATGAGGGTCTACACTGCAGTGGAGGCTGGGGTAGAGAGATGCTGCAGAGGTGACAGACCGTGGTAACAGCTTGGACATGGTAGGGTGAGAGGTAGTGAGGAGACCAGGAGTCCTAGATTGGGAACCCGAGGGATGAGAAGCTGGCATTTCCCTCCCAGGGGAGGAAGAATTTAGGGAAGTACAGAAAGACGCAAATATATATGCAGTAGTGTTTTTAACACCCTTATAGAAGGAAAGCTGCATGCAGGTACAAAGACCCCCCAAAATTCCCCAAACTATTCTCTCTTCCCCCTTAAAAAGATTACCAAAGTGAGTTTGGGAGCACAGGAGAGAAAGGAAAGAAGCAGGATTGCACAGGTATTCCAGCCTCAGGGGCAGAGTGACAATGGCTCAAGACTCTCTGCTATGACTGGTGCAGTAGTTACAGCAGTTCCAGAGTCCCAGGCCCGGTAGGTCTGGGGAACTGTAATAACAGGTGAGATGGGGGGTGACAAACACCCTCGTCCCACATTTCCTTGACCAATTGTTTGAAGCCCCAGACTTATAACTCCTGCCCTTTTGGAGAAAAGTGAAAACATCACTGGAGGACCCCCCCCCCATTTTGAGAAATGGTTGGGAGAACTGGCGAGAGATGATGGAGCTGAGCATTTTAAAGAATAACCATTTTTTAAAAAAAAATTATATTTGTAGCTGCTGTTTTTATATTCTTTCTATTTCCAAGTATATCCCTCCATACCACACAATTCAGAGAACTACCACTAACAAAAAAAGGAAGAAAAACTAAGTAGCTCAGGAAAACCACCCAACACATCAAATAAGTCTGAGAGTACATGCATGGTTCCCACACCTCTGCTAACAGGGCACAGAGTAGCTCTTAACAAAGGTCTTATTCTGTTTTTGTGCAATGAAGATGTGTGCAGGTACCATGAGGACTGCCAGTGGGATGACAAGTAATAGAGAGACTTTGTCAGATTGAAGGGACTCTCCCAAGTGGCAGAATAGGGCTCTCAAACTGGCATCTCCATCATTTTAGATTTTAGAGCAATAGAGAATGAGGGCCTGTACCCCTACCTGGGGGAGTGCAAGACAAGGAGCCTAAGCGTTTATAGGTGTGTGTGTGTGTGTGTGTGTGTGGTATGTGTGTGTGGTGTGTGTGTATGTGGTGTGTGTGTCTGTGTGTGTGGTGTGTGTGTGTGTGTGGTGTATGTGTGTGTGTGTGGTGTGTGGTATGTGTATGTGTGGTGTGTGTGTATGTGTGTGTGGTGTATGTGTGTGTGGTATGTGTGTGTGTATGTGTGTGGTGTGTGTGGTATGTGTGTGTGTGTATGTGTGTGGTGTGTGTGGTATGTGTGTGTGTATGTGTGTGGTGTGTGTGGTATGTGTATGTGTGGTGTGTGTGTGGTGTGTGTGTCTGTGTGTGTGGTGTCTGTGTGTGTGTCTGTGTGTGTGGTGTATGTGTGTGTGGTGTATGTGTATGTGTATGTGTATGTGTGTGTATGTGTGGTGTGTGTGTGTGTATGTGTGGTGTGTGTGTATGTGGTGTGTGTGTCTGTGTGTGTGGTGTGTGTGTGTGTGGTGTATGTGTGTGTGGTATGTGTGTGTGTGTGGTGTGTGTGGTATGTGTATGTGTGGTGTGTGTGTGTGTGTGGTGTGTGTGGTATGTGTATGTGTGGTGTGTGTGTATGTGTGTGTGGTGTATGTGTGTGTGTGGTGTCTGTGTGTGTGTCTGTGGGGGGTGGTGTATGTGTGTGTGTGTGGTGTATGTGTGTGGTGTGTGTGTGTGTATGTGTGTGGTGTGTGTGTGTGTATGTGTGGTGTGTGTGTATGTGGTGTGTGTGTCTGTGTGTGTGTCTGTGGGGGGGGTGTGTGTGGTGTGTGTGTGTGTGTGTCTGTGTGTGTGGTGTGTGTGTCTGTGTGTGTGGTGTATGTGTGTGTCTGTGGGGTGTGTGTGTGTGGTGTGTGTGGTGTGTGTGTGTGTGTATGTGTATGTGGTGTGTGTGTCTGTGTGTGTGTGGTATGTGTGTGTGTCCTCTAGTGAGCAGCAGAGACACAGCAGCCACTGCGAAAACTCCTGCCCATGCACCGACTAGTTCAACACAGCCACTGGGTTGGTGATCTAAGACTGCTGCCACCTGGTGGCCAAAATATACATTCCAGGCCACTCCATACCTGGTTTTAAGTAACAACCAATTCCTCCATGGTTGTTGAAAGCAAAGGAAAGGGCCAGGTGTCAATAAATACTTCAGCAACACCATAAGCCTGGCACGCTTACCATATGTCACATAAACCAAGTAGATACAAAGTGCTTTCATGGAGGGAAGAGTGCTAACACCTTGGGGGTGAGAAAGGGAGAGGGTTGTAATTAAAGGTCTCCTGTGTGTGTTCATCTTCCATTGCCAAAGAAAACCATGCCATCAGAGAAATGATGCCATGACTTGCACTTGACTTTGTTTTGAGTGAGGGAAGGCCGTGCAGGTCACCAGCCTCCCTTCTCCTCCAGAGCCATCTGAATCCAGTGACCAGATATTCATCAAGATGACTGGAGATGACCCAGGCAATTGGGTTAAGTGGCTTGCCCAAGGTCACACAGCTAGTGTGTCAAGCGTCTGAGATGAGATTTGAACTTTGGTCCTCCTGACTCCTGCACTGCTGCTGTATCCACTGCACCACCTAGCTGCTCCAAAAGTCTCCTGTGTTACCTCCTTGAAGGAGGTAAACATTTCAAGAGGCTGAGGTGAGGAGGAAAAGTGTTCCAGGACTGGAGGGAAAGTGCAAAGCAGAGATTGGGATGACGTGTCATGTATAGCTAAGAGTGAGTCAGTATGTCCAGCCTTGGGAGGTGTATAGGGAAGTAATAAGAATTCAGTCAATGTGTGTCTATTACTGGAGCCCTTCCTGCAACGACCCCACAAGTGCTCATTGGGTCTTCTAAGGAAAACCTCTAGTGAGAAGAGTGTACCATGTCCCCAGGCAGCACATGTCATTCATTGTTAGAGAGATTTTTCTCTGTTTTGGCTACTCCACTCAAATTCTACTCTGGTATCTCATATAATATAGAGTTTCATGAAGTCTCTGCTGGAAGGAACTGAGGCTGGACAACCAGCCTGGTAGCCCAGCATATGTCTGTTTTCCAAAGATTTGCCAAGCTAAGGGCAGTCATCGTGGGATTTTAGGATCATAGAGCTTAGAGTCGGAAGGGATCTTAGAGGTCATCTAGCCTAAGTCCTTCATTATACAAATGAGGAAACTGAGGTGAAGAGAGGCAAGTGATTTACCCAAGGTCATGCAGGTGGTGCCCTGCAGAGCAAAGATTCCCAGGTCCACTGAACCAAGTCCAGTGCTCTTCCTACATACCATATAATCTCTCAAATATTGGTCACCAGGTGATGAGAAAAATGACAACATTAATAACCAATTACTGAACCAGGACTATGTTTGTTTCCCTTTTCTACTACTATAGTAATTGTTAACCAATCAGAATTGATTGCCACCCTCAGGAAAACTCCCTCTTCCAAAGGCATACCAGCATTGAGTGGGTTCCATGATGGGTCTTTGGCATTCAATGGTTTCATTGACCCTTTTTATTAATTATTGCTAGTATGATTAATAAAATGATTAATTACCTAGAAATTATGTCTCTTGAACTTTTTTTATATGTCAAAATGACAACTGAGGGTGGCAGGAGCAAAGCACAGAAAACAGTGAAAACTTCTACTAAAGTACAGATGGATTATCTTTTTCACTGATAGATGGAATACATATATCAGTGATATCACAGATCTTTGAAATATGAAGTAAAAAGACTTCTGGCCAAAAATAACTGAAGGTAGTTTGACTATGCCAACCAGAGAACAAAAAAAGGCAGTTTATAATTAAACATTAAATTACATCACACTAATTCTAATATCTATGAGAAGCACTCAAAGAAGGAAGAGATCAGCATAGACTGTAATAGTCAAGGAGGCTTTATGGAGCAGGTGGGATTTGAGCTGGACCTTGAAGGATGGATGGAATTTGAACAGAGAGAAAGGAATACAGAAAGTGGCCCCTTTAATGTTGTCTCTCTCACCCTTGTAAATCTCAACCTCTTATACTTCCACCATTCCCATTCCTTTAGTTTCACTTGCCTACCATATATCTGCACCTGGCTGTAATGTGTTCAAAATCAATTTCATCATTATCCGCCCTGCAAAAAAATATTCCTTCTCCTTCTAATTTCCTCATTTCAACTGATAACACCAAAATTTGTCTAGTTACTCAAGTTAAAATCTTAGAATTATCCTTGACTCTTCCTTCTCCCTCACCTCCCACATCCATTTTCAAATCCAATCAAGTTTAATTCTACAGTATCTCTCACATCCATACTTTCCTGTTCAATCTCACTTGCCTGTATACTAGATAAAGTTAACTCTTGCCTAGATTACTATAAATAGCCTCTAATTGATCTCTCTGCATCTAGGTATGTCCTTCTTCTACGTGGGGTGTAGGGTGTGTTCAAGGAAGACCAGTACTTTTGGAGTGATGGCTACCGAGCCCTTTCAGGGGTCTTTTGACCATTGGTGTCCACTTGTTCCACCTAATTCTCACCTGCGTTTCCAGGAAGCTGCATCATGTGCAGCGGCCACACCCCAGTAAACCATTTCAGTAGATAGGCCAAACCAGGTTGAGGGCAACCAAGGGTTGTCAAACCCATTGGTGAGTTAGGGGGTGTCTACCCCAAGCATGTGAAGACTTCCTCTGGTGGAATGGGCGGATGAGGACAATTTGTTCCAACGGCCATGAAGGTACATAAAGCAGGCAATGTGGAATGCTTACAGCTTGGTTAGACATTAAAGACGCTGAGGTCATTCATTGCATCCTGAACCACTGTCAGTTGTCATGACTCTGTCCTGCCACTGGACTGTGATGACTTTGGAGGAGAGAGTGAGGCTGATGACTTCATGCAACTCTACCTCACTTAAATCCAATCAAAAGACATCACCCATACCATTCACTCTGATGCCTCAAAATCCTGTGGCGATAGGCAAGTGATAAAGCAGCAGGTGTGGATACACTGGGAGCTGTAGTCACAACCCTGCACACATGCAGACCAGGGTTGTTTCTTACTGGAAGCAGCAATGGGACTCAGCAGCCCCATGGGTGTCTGAGCAGCCTTTTAAGGATTGCACCGCTTACCTCCTGTTGTGAGGAAGGGGGTTAGAAAAGGTGCCCTAAACATTATCTGCTTACCCAGTCCTGGCCTGATTGCCCCGGCAGGTGGGGAATCCCATTATGTGGTCAAAACACAAAAAAATGTACAAAATGTATAAAAACATCCACAAAGATGATTCCACTCACCATTGGCACATGCAACATGGTACTCTAATAGACAACACACAATCCAGTATACCTGAAAGAAGAGCTGCTCTTGTTGCAAGAGAACTCAACAGGTATCGCATCCAAATAGCAGCCCTGAGTGAAGCAAGATTGGCAAATGAAGGCCAGCTTACTGTAGTTGGAGCTGAATACACTTTTTTCTAGAGTGAGCGCAATGAAAGGGAGTGCCATGAAGCTAGTGTGGGTTTTGCAATCAAAACTAATCTAATCAGCAAGCTGGTATGCCTGCCAAAAGGAGTGAATGACAGGCTCATGACAATGCGATTGCCAATCACAGGATAACACCATGCCACCATCATCAATGCCTATGCTCCCACCAAGACAAACCCTGATGAAGTCAAAGAAAAATTTTATGAAGACCTAGAGACCCATATCATCAATGAACCAAAAGAGGATAAGCTTATAATTCTGGGTGACTTTAATGCTAGAGCAGGCTCAGACTGCCAGACCTGGCAGGGAGTCCTAGGGAGGAATGGAGCTGGAAACAGCAACAGCAATGGTCATTTATTGCTGAAGACCTTCTCATCACCAACACTGTCTTCCATTTACCTAAACACAATAAAACTTCATGGATGCACCCTCACAGCAAACATTGGCATCTAATAGAGTATGTGATTGTAAGGATCCGAAGAGACAGACAAGATGTGAGAGTGACAAAGGTAATGTGTGGTGCAGAGTGCTGGACTGGTCATAGACTCATTCTTTCCAAGCTAAATATTCTCATTTCATCAAAAGTGCCACCCTCCCAAGGCAAAATGACTACCAGAAGAATTAATGTCAACAAATTAGAGCATAAACAGTTTGTTGCTAATTTGGAGGGAAAGTTGAGCCAACAGTGGAGCAGAAAAGAAGTGGGCAGCTTTCATAGATTTGGTGTACAGTACTGCATTTGCTCACCTGGGTCAGAACACTCACAAACACCAAGAGTGGTTTGATGAAAACGATGGGAAAATTCAGAAGCTGCTGAATAAAAAACAAGAACTCCATGGGATTTACCAGTAGGATTCTTCATCCACCTCTAAGCATTTAAGGGAGCATTTAATTCCATCAAAAGCAAGGTACAAACAAAGTTTAGAGAGATGCTCCTGGCTAAGTAAGAAGGCAGATGAAATTCAGTTTTATGCTGATAGTAACAATGCAAAGCACTTTTATGATTCCCTGAAAGCTATTTATGGACCAAAAACTTAGGGTGCATCACAACTACTCAGTGCTGACGGAGCCACATTGATTGGTGATAAGGACATGATCCTGGAAAGACAGTCTGAACATTTCCATAATGTTCTCAACCAAACCATCATCAATCAGTGCTGAGGCCATTGACCATTTACCTCAGGTTGAAGTCAATCCCTCCTAAGCTGAACTTCCAACTGAAGAAGAGGTTTTGAGGGCCATTAGGCTCCTTTCATGTGGCAAAGTATTTGGTGCTGATTCTACTCTAGCTGAGATTAACAAAGTAGGGGGACCATTGCTCATACAAAAGCTGACTGAAATTTTCCAGGTTATATGGCAAGCTGAGGTTATCCCCCAGGAGTTCAAGGGTGCCTCCACTGTTCATCTCTATAAAGGTAAAGGGAATAGATTGTCCCGTAAGAATCACAAAGGAATCTCTCTCTTGGTCACTGCTGGCAAAATTCTTGCTAGAGTCCTCCTTAATAGGCTGATCCTTCACCTTGAAGATGGTCATACCTGAGAGCCAGTGTGGCTTCAGAAAGGGCAAAGGAGTAGTTGATATGGTGTTTGTTGCCCGACAACTCCAGGAGAAATGCCAGGAGCAAAACAGAGGTCTGTACATAATTGTAGATCTGACCAAGGCCTTTCACACTGTTAGTCGTGAGGCCTTATGGAAAATTATGTCAAAATTGGGTTGCTTGTCTCCCAACCCAGACTGGGCAGCCTGAATCTGGGTGCCCTGATGTGCACAGAGTGCTCAGGAATCCATCAGCATGTGGGAGCCTACATGTCTCAAGTGCTTTCCCTTGATCCGGATGACTGACCCTCTGAGCTGTTGGCAGGGATGACTGCCATGGGCAATGCTTTGGCCAACAGTGTCTGGGAAGGGGCCCTGGACAGCTATGCCAAGCGAGGGCCTGAGGCTTGCAGGGAGGAGAAGGAACACTGGATCAGGACCACATAGAACAGAAGCTGTTCCTGCCCCCTCTTCCAAACTTGTGCCCCTGGGGCAGCAGCTACTTCAGGCTGTAGTGGAGGATGACCTGCCACTGTTGGTGATGCTTCTGGCCCATGGCTCCAAGGAAGAGGTGAATGAGACTTATGGGGATGGGGATGGTCACACAGCCCTGCATCTCTCCAGTGTCATGGCTAACATTGTCTTCACACAGCTGCTTCTCTGGTATGGGGTGGATGTGAGGAATTGGGATGCTCAGGGTCTGATTCCACTGACCTACGCCTACCGAGTTGGCAGCCAGGAGGGTGTGGGCATCCTGCTGCAGCACAGTTGCCCTGGGGAGGGTAGTGGCCTGACCCCAACTCCTGGTTCTAGCACCTCCGCTGAGCTGCACAGGTACCCCAGCCTCCTGTGAGGCCTGGAAAGGATGGGGGTTCCAAGGAGACCCAGGACCTGGGGCTCACCTCCCTTCTCCTGCAGGAAAGGGGGAGAAAGATGCAGACAAAGGGAGACACAGAGAGGAAGAAATAGGGGGTAGAGAGAATGAGTTAAGAACAGAGGACAAACGAAGGGAGGGCTTGGGCTGAAACCCAACCCTGTGCCATAGGGAAAAGTGGACTGGTTAGCCCAGTGCCCTAGAGGTGCCATTGAAAAGGCCCTTTGGAGGCACCTGAGGGGAGGGGAGAGCAGGACCTCTCCCCTTCCCTCATCTCCTGCCCTTAAACTTCACCCCAAGGATTCATCCAAGTTTTGTTCCCCAAACGACGAGTGGATTAACCTGGAGATGAGGTGTGGAAAGTGGAAACGGCCTGGTGCAGAGCACTAGATGAAGAATTTGAGGAGATGAGCAAGGGGATCTGTGACCCCGTGTAAAATCTGTATATTGGAATATTTATGTTTGTGTACATATATGTGTGTTGCGAGACCAATAAATCAGACTGTATGTGTTTGTCCCCTCCCAAAAAAATTTGATTGCCTGGAGAAGTTCATCAATATTGTATATCAATTTCATGATGGCATGTTTGCCCGAGTTCTGGATAATGGACAATGCTCTCGTGCCTTCCCAGTCGCCAATGGAGTGAAACAGGGCTGTGTGCTTGCTTCCATGTTTTTTAGCACGATGTTTTCAGTCATGTTGACAAATGCTTTCAATGAAGATGAACATCAAGGTCAACAACTACTGTACTGATAGTAAGTTCTTCAATTTCAAAAGGCTTGTAAGCCAAGACCAAAGTAAAGGGAGTGTTGGTGCATGATTTTCTGTTTGCAGATGATTGTGCACTTAATGCAGCCTCTGAAGCTGAGATGCAACAAAGTATGGATCAATTCTCTACTTCTGTGTTAATTTTGGCCTAATAATTAACACAAAAAAACACAGGTGCTCCATCAGCCACCACCACACCATCCATATGTGGAACCATCAGTTACAACAAATGGAGAAGTTTTGGATGCTGTGGATAAGTTCACTTACCTTGGCAGTGTACTTTCCAGGGAAGTACACATTGACAATAAGGTTGATGCACGCATTGCCAGAAGTAGCTCAGTGTTTGGGAGGCTCCAAAGAGAAATTTGGGAGAGAAAAGGTTTTAGATTGACTACCAAACTGAAGGTCTACAGAGCCGTTGTGCTGACCTCATTGTTGTATGCTTGTGAAACATGGACAGTCTGCCAGCGTCAAGCCAGGAAACTGAATCGCCTCCATTTGAACTGTCTTAGGAACTGAAGTCCTTGAAGACACTGTGAAGGCACTGAAGTCCTTTCTAGAGCTGAACTGCCAAGCATTCAAACTATGCTTCAGAGACTGCAACTCCAATGGGCTGGCCACATTGTTCGAATGCAAAATGTACACTTGCCAAAAAGACTATTTTATGGAGAACTCACATGGGGCGGGTAATCACATGGTGGTCAGAAGAAGTGATACAAAGACACTCTCAAGAACTTTGAATTTGACTGTGCAACATGGGAGACACTGGCACAGGATCACTTATCATGGAATGCCCACATCAGAAAGGGTGCTGTGTTCTTTGAACAAAGCAGAATTGAGACAGCACAAAGTAAATGGAGGATGTGCAAATTTGGGATATCCACCTCAAATACTCACATGGACTATCTGTGCCCATCCTGTGCTAGAACATTCCAAGCTCATATTGGTCTGATCAGCCACAGTCAGACACAATGAAATTTCACTTTATCATGGTGATGTCATTTTGGTCCTCTTTGAAGACGATGGACAACAACCAACCAACCACCTTTCACATACCCTTCATACTCCTGCAAAATCATAGAATGAGTCTTGGATGTAACCCCAAAGGCTACCTAGATCCCTCTTCAACAACCCTGCTGAGTATTCATCCAACCTATGTTTGAAAAACTCCTGGAAGAAATTCTTCATTACCCAAGGCAACTCATTCAACTTTTGTAAAGTTTTGATTGCAAGGAAGTTTTTCCTAGCACTGAGCTAAAATCTGTTTCTCTTCCCCATCTATCCATTGTTCCCCATTCTGCCTTCGGAGGCCAAGCAGAATAAGTTTGATCCCTTTTCCATATAAGAGTCTTTCCAATATTAGAAGACAACTATCATATTCTCCCTAAGCCTTCTCTTTTCCAAGCTAACCATCCCCAATTCCTTCAACTGATGATCATATGGCATAATTTGTAGTCCCTTCACCAGCCTGATTTCCCCTTCTCTTGACATGCTGAGCAATGTCCCTCCTAAGATGGAGCACACAAAACTGGATGATGTTTTGACTGCAATGTCATTCTGTTGACAGACAGTGAATGTGCAGTCCACTAAAATTCCAGGAGTACTTATTTGATACAGTCCATTTGCTGAGAATTGGGGTCCTGGAGACACCAAAATACCGATACACCCAGTCCTGCTCAAATGAATTTGACACAAGCCTTCTTAAAGCTAAAGAAAAACAAAGTTTATTAACGATTCACCACACTAGGTTGACTATAAGCATTTGTAATGCTTATATTCACAAGTGGACCAGATAGAATCTCAGCTAGACAGAGTCATAGCTGGATTGAATCTGAGTGCCTTCATGGAGGCGAGATGGAACTTAAATACAGAAAAAGACTGAGGGAAGAATTCATGTGTGGCCAAGCAGTCTCAGGTCCCAGGTATGGTCTTGAAAGGGGACGTCAGCCTGGAAGATGAAACCCAGAGAGGATCCTCATGGGAATGACCCATAGCCCAGACAATCCACAATCCGGGCTGGGTGACTTTGGACCTCAAGTAGTGGCCAGTAATAGGATCAAAGCGAGGAATTTGAAGAGAATGCTAAATCAAATAAGGAGAATCCAAGGAGCCCCCAAGGCTTTCCAGAGTCCTTCAGACAAATGGAACAAAAACCCTCCCAGGTCCATGGGACAAAGGTCTCAGCTTGGGCTTGTACCCCATCACATTGTTCTACTCTGTAGAAATCACTTTGGACTCTATCATTGCCCAGCTGTGTGTCAAATGCAAATTTGAGAAAAATAGCTTCATCACTGATAAAAAATATATATATTAAGCACTACTGGGCCAAGGACAGATCCCTGAAGTGATCCCACTAGAGATCTCCTTTCAAGCTGATCTTAACCTATCAGTGATTTCTCCTTGAACCTGATCATTCACCAGTTCCAAATCCACGTAGCTAGTCCTCCTGTTTCCAACTTGTACAGAAGAGATCGTGAGAGAATTTATCAAATCCTTCAGGGAAATCTAGTTATATACTGCATAAGCAGTCTTCAGAATTACCAATCTAGTAATCAATCCCATCAAAAAAAGAAAATGAGGTTAATCTGGCATAAGTAGTTCTTGATGAAATCATACTGATTCCTAACGATCTCTGCTTCTGTTTCTAAAAGCTCACAACCCATCCCTTTAATAATAAATACATCTTAGGAATTTAAATCAAGTTCACTGACTGGTAGTTGCAATCTCTCCGCTTTTTTGAAAATAGGAACATGACCATGCTCCAGTCCTCTGAGACGTCCTCATTTCTTCCTAATCTTGCAAAGATTACTGACAGGAGATCAGTGTTTGTGTCATCAAGTTCTTATGTGCCCAGATGTTCAGTTTGTCTTAGTTCTTTAGTAGCTTCCCAACCCATCCTGCCTTTTTTTCTTTCTCACTGGGATAATTTCTGATTACATCTTCAAAATTTCATCCTTGAGAGCTCCTCTCCTCTCCTGAATGAAAACGTTTAGAGGAGTCACAGGATCCCATCTGTCCCTCCTCTGAACCCTTTAAAACATGCTTTTGCCCAATACAATGGGTGCATATTAGAAGATGTTTGTCCCTCCCCTCCTAGATCCCAAATTCTAATACAGAATGATCACTCACCCCCAAGGAGTGAATTAATGTCTCCTTCAGAACCAGGTCTCTAATGACAATCTCTCTTGCCATTTCCTTTATCTTTGGAAGAATGAAACCGTCATTAAGACAAATCAGGATTTCATTAGTTGTTCTATTTTCAGCAGGTAGAACTACAAGAGACGTCTAGATCACTGAAGTCCCCATCCCTACTGTATCAGGCTTTTATACCAAGAAAACTAGCCATAAGACTCTACGAGGAACCCAGGATAAAAGCCTAAGGAAAACTTCTTGACTAATCTTACAAAGAGGAGAATGGCTCTGCCAGCATCCGGGAGCTGTAAATCACCCCTTTGCCATGTTCTCTAAGCTGAAGCGCATTTCCCTCTGGACTCTGTATGTAATGGGAGAATGTCCTAGACTTTGGAGGGATGTTTTTGTGTCAGCTGTTCTGACTACTACCTTCGTAAATACCCCTTTCTAAAAGTTAATTAAATCTGGCTGACTAAGATCAACTGATAATTAGGGGAAAGCACACACTGATGGGGGCTTGTAAGCAATAATAGAGTTAGAAAAACAAACCCTGAACTCCTCAGGGGTTACCCCTATGACCCTGATATAGTAGCCAAGCTCTGAGTTCCTATTTGTCCGTGCAAGTGGGATTTGGGGTAATAACTTTAGAGTACATACATTTTGAACTTCCCACTTTTTCTCTGTAACAGCTCACTTAGGTTTCGTTTAGCAGTTAGTAGATTCCTGACAAGCCCTACTGCAAAGGAAATTCTCCACTGTCTTCTAAGAGCCTCAAGCAGAACTCTCACTACCAGCAAGGCTTTATGAAATGAACCTGTGAATTAAATCTAATTACTCTCTTCACCTCCTGGTGACTTTAGATACTACCACTTCCCTGGCTTCAAAACCTTCCTCCATCAAAGGAATCTTCCTAATACACTGATCTAATCTTACAACTCCCCTGTCCAAAGTCTCATCAATAAAATACAAACCTCTTAGTCTGACATTTAAGTTCCCTCATAAAAAGTCTGCCTGCAACCTAACCAGTTGATCTTTTTATCAGTTTATCCCTAAAACACACTGCTAGTCTAAAGTAGTCTCTTCACCTATAAAATGAGCAGGTCATACTATAACAGAGGTATCAAACAGTGGGCCTAAGCCTGATTAAAATGTAATTGGGACAAAATTAGCAAAATAAATTAAAAATACAATAGAACATGGGTTATATGCTAATGTGATTTTCTAAGGGTCTCCATTTCAGTTTGAGTTTTGACACTTACGAACTATATAATCCATATAAAGTCCCTTCCAGCTCTAAATATATGATCCAATTTAATCTGATAATGGACCAGATATGATCATTATAACTGAACTCCACTGTCATATCATCTGACTTAGTCTGACAGTCAATAAGCACATATTAAGCACAGCATGAGGCTGACACTAGGATATAATGGCAATAACAGTGCCCTCTGGGAGCTTACTTTCTGAAGAAGGAGACTTAATGGCTAGGTAGTAGATGGACAGTTATCTTGGATGGTAAGGCCTCCTGAAGGTGAGATTTAAGCTGAATCTTGAAGGAAGCCAAGGAATCCCCAAGAAGGAGGGAGAGATCATTCTGGGATTGGAGGACACTCAATCCAAAGGCATAAATACAAGAAATGTAATTTGGTATGCCACATTACTTTAAAAAAAACAAGTTGTATAACCACTTGATGGGTGACTCCAAACAATGCCACAAGTCTCTACATTCTAGCTCTGAAGATGGGCCTTAATCTTCCAACAGATCTTCTACCAACACATCAGTGAATCTGATATCTCCTCCCAGGTTATCAAGCCCTACAACTGGCCAGGCATGGTGCCCACGGATGGCAGGTCTTCTTCTCTTTTTTCTAGTGGGTGAGTCAGGTATTATCAACCTCCTCCTTTCCCTGTCCCACCCTCATCAAATTAAGGTCAAAACCAGACAATTCTTGGCCTAGAGAAGGTAAAACTTAAGGAGATGTTATCTCTATCCAAGTACTTGAAAGGTAATCACATGGGAGATTATATATGCTTTATTCAACCAGGTAAAACTAAGAACAGGCAATGTTGTGAAGATACAAATTGAGGCTTGATATAAGGAAAAACTTTCCAATAATTAGTTATCCAAAATAAAACTGCCAGACTTGGAAGATTCCCCTTCGCTGGAAGTCTGAAAAAGTCTTTAACCATGGGATCAAAAGACTAGGCCCATCAATAATAGATAATATTAATAATAGATATATTATTAATAGATAAATCACTAATAGATAAATGACTAATTTAGGCTATGTACTAATAAGAGATTGTACTAGAGAATCAAGATGTAGTTGGAGGGGACCCAAAAACCTGAAGATATAATAGCGCTTTGCTCCCATTTCTGAGATAAGTAAACCCCATCATCCCTGTTTTCAGGTGAAGAAATTGCGCCTCAGAAGGGTTAAATGACGAGCCCCAGGTCCCACGCGTGGTTGAAGTGGGTCGCCCTTTATGAGGCGGGACATAATCCAGGTCCTGGCCAGACTTGGCTACTTTGTCTTTCCACTTTCCCTTTCAGCGGCGCCTGTGAAATGTACAAATGTCCTGGTTTCCCAAGGTCCTGGGCCAGGATAAGTCTGCCCGGGGCTTTCCCGCGGGGAGAGGGGGAGGGGAGAGGGGAGAAGAGGAAGATGGGGGAGGGGAGACGGGAGAAGTGGAAGGTGGGGGAGGGGAGAGGAGAGGGAAGGGAGGGCTCAGCGGCCCCCAAGGTGCCAGGCAAGATGACCGGTGGAGGGCCGGACTTTGGACTCGCCCCTCCTGCATGCCCTAATTACGGCTACTGCTTGACTCTAGCCACGTCACTTCCTCTCTCTAGGCCTCAGTTTCCCCATCTGTAAAATGAGAAGATGGGGTGGCGCGCTGATGACGTCTGGCCTTGTCCAGCTCGCGGCCCACAGCGAGGGCAGGGGAAGGGTGGGGGATGGGGGACCCGCAGACGGTTAAACCGTGACTGCCGCCGCCTCGCGCCCTCGGCGAGAATCTGCGGCTGCGCGGTAAACGCGCGCCGCCTGCCCCGCCCCCATCCCGTAGAAACGGAGCGGTAGCCAATCCGCGAGGACCTTCTCGGCCACGCCTCTAGGCCCCGCCCCTCCGTCCCTGCGCATCCCGGAGTCGTGGCAACGGCGGCGCCCGTGGGCTGGAGCCCAGGCCGGGCGGCGGGAGATGCCTTGCCGCGCAGGGCCGGCGCCATGCTCAAGGCTAAGATTCTGTTCGTGGGGCCTTGCGAGGTGAGTGCGGCCAACCCCCCCCAGCCTCAGTGCGCTCCCCTGGGAGATGGAGGGAGTGGGGGGCCTCGGGGCAGCCTCCCGGGGCTAGGGTCGGAGGGGGGGCCCGGACCCGGGCCAGGGAGGGTCTGCAGAGGGGCTCCTGGGCCGCGGCGGCGAGGGCAGGCTGAGGACCCCAGACCCGGGGCCTTGGGAGCCGCGCCGCCCAGCCCGACCCGCGACAGACGTGGAGACTGAGGCCCCGGAGCGGGGAGCGGACGGCGGGACCAGGTTCGGAGCCGGACACCCCAGCACCCCGCCCTCCGGGAGCCGAGGTGCAGTTAGGGTGTATGCGGGGAAACTGAGGCCGGGGAGGAAGGCTCGGAGCGTCCGGGACCGAGCCCGAAGCCCTTGGAACAAGGACTCTTCATGGAGGGCCCGAAACTTTAAAAAAAAACAGTGTTCCTATTTCAGAACAGTCAGTTCCCTTTGTCATCCTGTGGTTCTGCTAAGGTCCAAAGCCACCCACGACCCAAATGAGGAGAGTGGGGGCCGCTTGCTAAGTCACGGGGTCCCCGCTCTCAGGCCAGGAGGTGGTGGCGGTGCCCCCAGCTTGCACTGACCACGGACCGACGTCCTCCCCCTGCCTCTTTTATAAAGGGTCCCCCCAGGACCCCGTGACTAGAGCCCCAGATGCTGGGAGCTGGGAGGAAGCTTGGGGAGCGTGGATCCCTCTTGGAGAACGTGTCCGACAAAGTCCAAATGCTCTCCCCCGAACAGAGCGGCAAAACCGTCCTGGCCAATTTTCTGACCGAGTCCTCCGACATCACCGAGTACAACCCGACCCAAGGGGTGAGGTGAGTCCGGAGCCCGGGCCGGGCTGGGTTCTGAAGACGGTGTTGGGGGAGGCACCAGACCATCACCTCTCTGAAAGACCTTTGTGTTTTTAGGATCCTGGAATTTGAGAACCCCCAAGTAACCAGCAACACCAAAGGCACAGGGTGTGAGTTTGAGCTGTGGGATTGTGGAGGAGACACAAAGTAAGTGTTGAACAGCTTTCTTCCAATGGGAGGGAGAGGTGTGTGTGTGTTGTGTCTGTGTGTATGTGGGAGTACATACCTTCCTTTTATTCATGTCCCACTCTTTGGGACCCCATTTGTAGTTTTCTTGGCAAAGATACTGGAGTGGTTTACCATTTCCTTCTCTGGCTCATTTTATAGAGGAGGCAAATAACATGATCACTTGAGGGTCACTCAGCTGATAAGTGTCTCAGGCTGAATTTGAACTCATGAAGATGAGTCTTCCTGATTCCAAGTCGAGTATTCTACCCACTGTGCCACCTAAGTGCCCTTGTGTATGCCTGTGTGTGTTCACACGGATGCTCATAAAAATGGCCTTCTCCAAATGCCCAATAGCCTGTAAATATCTCTTCTTGGCCCTAATGGGCCAAGATCAAGCATATTCATCAGCATACAGAGGAGGCATGATAAGAAGTAGCCCCTCCCTGACAGAGCTCTTTTCCTTCCCTGCAGGTTTGAATCATGCTGGCCCGCCCTCATGAAAGACTCTCATGGGGTGGTGATCATCTTTAATGCTGACATCCCCAGCCACCTGAAGGAGATCGAAATGTGGCATACTTGCTTTGTGCAGCAGCAGCTGTTACAAGACAATCAGTGTCTCCTGATCGCGCACCACAAGCCAGGCTCTGGAGGGGACAAGGGCAGCTTGTCTCTGGGTAAGGAGGCCGATAATGCTCATTTGAAATAGATTTTTAGTTCTTTTGGCATATTTTCTCAGTAATCCCTTTTTTTCTTCAGAGCTTCTCTCAGTGCTTTAAATGTTAACCACTTGTATGTCTGTCGTGCTGACCCGGATCTGATTCTCCCAGTCTTGTTCTCTTTATAGTCTTTATTAACCATGGTTTCTTTGCTGTCTGTTTAAAAATCTATCATTTGAACCTAATTGACATCTGTCGTAACATTAAAAGACTACCTCATCCAACCCAATTATATAGATTTGAAAACTGAGACCCAGAGAGACTCACATCATCTTGACAGACAATCCAGAAGTACAAAAAAAAGCAGTTCAATACTATCTTTACCACTGATTGAGTACAGCCTGTATGTAGGGAGTTTTATGCAAGGCACCATCTTGTTAGGCACGCTAAGGTATCGATTTACTTGAAGAATTGGACATATCACAAACAGGTAGACAGCAATAAGATAAAAGGTGAGTGATCAGACCTGACGTTTCACCAGTTTAGGGAAATCCAAGTCGGCAAACTGTCTCTCAGAGTTGCTTGGAGTTTGCCTAGGTTCACACAGCTTGCACATCTAAGAGGCCAGACAGGAACTCCCATCTTCCTGGTACTGCCCACTAAAGCACACTGCCCAACAGAGATAAAAAGGAGGAAAAAAAGAACCCTAAAATGCAGAGCATTTAATTACTGTCCTAATGAAATTAATTACAACTTTAGCATGGTAGTTGAAACCGGTCCTATTTCCTGAACATCCTATGCGATGAAAAGTGTCTCTTTAAGTTCCATTCTGCCTCTAAAGTTTTGGTTTTTTTCATTTCTTAAGTAAATTTAATGAGCTTTTGTTCATTGGTAATATAACTAATATAATATAATAATTGGTAATATAACAAGTAATATAACATTAGGCATTTCCTTTCAATCTCCTCCTGTCTTCACTGTGGCAAGGTCAGCTAAGCTAATTTTTTTATAAAAGGTTATTTAAAAAGTCATTTATCTCAAGAAAAAACTTCAGTTAGCCATGTGACTTAGGTATTACTGAGGTGGTACTGTACAATAATTGTTTGAAAAATTGCCATCTTGCTTTTATCTTTTGCTCCTTGGACAGCTAAGTGGCAAACTGAGCGTTGGACATGGAATCAGGAAGGCTCAAAGTTATGAGTTCAGATTCAGCCTGAGACTATTCCCAGTTGTGTGACCCTGAACAAGTCCCTTAACCCTGCTTGCCTCAATTTCCTCATTTGTAAACTGAGCTGGAGAAGGAAATGGCAAGTGACTTCAGTGTCTCTGCCAAGAAGACCCCACATGGGGCCATGAAGAATCAGATATGACTAAAAAAATGACTGAGCAACAGAAATTGCTCATTGTAAAGGCCTGAATTATCTAATCAAAATAAACTGAAAACCAATTTATAAATATTTATTAGGTACCTACTGTGTGCCAGGCACAAAATATATTTTAAAGAATTTTGACTTTTATCTTATATCAAAGGAAATGAGATCTGTCGTTGGTAAAGTCCAGGTAGTAGACTGGAAGTAGAGGTGTGAAGCCCTTGGTACTCTTAAATATTTCATTTTAAAACATTAGAAAATGCCAGAGATTGGTTCTCTAAGTGCCACACGTGGAAGCAAGAACTTCAGTGGATCTCTGCCCCTCCTGCTCAGTGGTCTCCCTCCTCCAAACCATGCCCCATTCTGGTCCAGCGTCCTCAAGGGCGCATCTGAGCAGATCCCTCCTTCAATAGATTTCCAGTGGCTCCCTGTCACCATCAGCATGAAAACCACTGCCCTGCTCAGCTTTTAAAGCCCTTCACTGCAGGGATCAGCCTCTATTTCCATCCTGATGGTATTCGGTTACCCTTCCTGTACTCTCTGCTTCTCAAACATGGGGTGCTCTGTCTCCCATCACTGAGCCTCGGCCACTGGCAGTACCTCCTGCCTGGAACATACTCCCTTCTCCCCTCAGTTCTGAATCCTTGATTTCCTTGGAGACACTCAATCCCCCACCCTTACTGTCCTCCTTCCTCCACTACTTTGTGCTTATTTGTATCTATGTATTTATCCTGTATGTGCTCATATGTGTCCTTGTCTCCTCCATCAGAGTAGGGACTTTCACTCTGTGTGCCAAGCATACAGTGCCTGGCACATAGTGGGCTCTGTAATAATGATTGATATGCTTCCATTCTTCGATAATTGCTTTGAAGCTCTGCGTAATTACATCCTCCTGTTTCACTGTATAGCCGCACCTCTGAACAAACTGAAATTGGTACACTCCAACCTGGAAGAGGAACCCGAGGAGATCCGGATGGAATTCATCAAGTACCTGAAAAGTATTGTCAGCTCAGTGTCTGAGAGCAGAGATCGGGAAGAGATGTCAATCATCACCTAACTTTGAAGCTATTCCTTATTCACACAGCTACCTTCATCTTGGGCGCCTCTCACCCAATCAGGTCTGAAATCTCTTTGAAGGCCCCGATCACACAAGATCTGCCGAGAGGTGGCAGCTCCTCTGTTAGAGGAAGGTCCCTGTTGGCCAGTGATTCTCTGGATACCAATTCTACTTTTATGGTTTCAAGAACCCCGTTGGTGAATTTGTCTGCTTCAGATATTGTCAGAAACCTGTAAAACCAGGCCCAGTTTTGTTTGTTCAGTTTGGTTTCTTTTGAAAATGTTATTACTATTGCTCGGGGATCAGTCTGTCCCTCCAGACAGTTATTGTTGGTGTATATCAGATGTGTTGTCTTCTCAATAATAAGCGTAATGGAATGTTTCTTTTTATGTGAAATTCTGTAATGTTAGGAAAACTATGCTAAATTGATTGGGGGCTTAAAGGCCAGTTTGTATAAATAGACTTTCATAAACAGGGTATTTTCATTTCATATCAGACTTGTGCATTCAGGTAAGAGGGATGTTATGCTTTCATATCACCTAATTTGTAAAAATGCTAAAGAATTAATATTCAAAGGATATAAAGGCATGTGGCTTTCAATTCATTGAATAAGCAGTTTTATTTTCATAGTTTTTGAGATGGATTTTCATTTTTTCCCTACTGCCTTTATAATCATTTTAAATTTTGTCATATGTAACCAGTCAGAAATAAACTTTCAATACCTATAACTTGAAACTATAATTCAACTCATTGTGTATGTGTGTGTATGTATATATATATATATATAGAGAGAGAGAGAGACATAGAAATATATATATATAAATAGACACATGAACATTTATATATCTCCTATATATGCATTTTGAAGTGAAAATAGAAAAGAGGAATGACTGTCTCTCAGCCTCAGTTTCCTTATCAGTAAAATGAGGATCCTAGTAACACATCACAGGGTATTTGTGAGGATCAGATGAGAATATATGTGGTGTGTGTGTATACATATATATGTGTGTGTATTATATAATATATATATGTATCACTTTGCAAAACTGAAAAATGTCACATGTTAATTATCATTGATAAATGTGAAGACAGCCGATCAAATAGTAAGTACCTCTTATGTGCCAGGCATATATTTTATCCTTAAAATTCAGTTGAGGTAGTGATGTGGGAAATCACATCTCTACCACCAACTGTATCTTTAGGTCCCTTCTTTTCAGACCCATATTCTGTCTCCCTGACAATGCCATCACCACCACCTCAGATTCCAGATCTCCTCTTCCTCCCCAAGGTGTCCCTAAGTCATCCTTGACTGTTTATTTTTGGTCCTTCCATATCCCCTACATATACACAGCTGCCATGTGCCATTGTTTCTAGCTCTGGGACATGTATAACTTTTCCCATCTCTCCATTCCCTCTGCCTTCACCCAAGTTAAGGCCTTCGTTGGCCCCATATTCATTTATTCAAAAAGCATTTTTGAGTGTCTACTCTGAATACCCTCAGCCCCAAAGATAAAATAAGGCACATGGTCCCTTTCCTCAGAGAACTTGACTGTTGAAGTAATTTACTCTCTGGCTCAGATTATAACTAGTACTCCCACATTTTCTATTCTTCAGAGTCCAAACCTTTCAGAGGAATTCAGAGCACTCTGAAATTTGGCCCTGATGCTTCTTTCTAGCTTTTCTTCCCACTACACTCCTTCACATGCCCTTTAAACTGAAGCCCTTTCCTGTCTCCACGCCTTTACTCATATTTCTGCTGCTTAGAATGCCCTTTTCCTAAATCTCCACTGTCCAGTGCATTTTTCATGGCCCATCTCAAATGCCTCCACCTTCGTGAAGCCTTTCACTTGTAGCAGGGGAAAGATGAAATGACTAAGGAAACAGGTTTGAGCTTCTAAGTATTTCGATTTGTTAAACAATGCGTGCCGATTGCTCAGCAGATCAGGACCAGTAGTCTCCCTCAGCTTAGGGCTGGACTCTAAATACAGGGAGACCAATATTTATACATTAAAAGCAAGACCAACTAATTAAAAAGAAACAGTACAACGTTAGGTAATCTGATTTCTAATTGGAGGAAAGATTAAGGACTTCCAAGTTGGGAGGGGAGAGGAAACAGGTACAATTCCCTGTAATAAGATAAAAGAGGTGTCCCACTCTCCCCAAATGTCTGTAAACAATGGAAGTAACATGGAAACAACTGATCAGAACGGGACCAGTTTTTAGATAAAGCATATGAGTTGCTTGAGATGTATGATTATGAGAAAACTCCTTGCATTACCCTGGATCTGACTGGCTTCTGGTCAGCATAACCTATATCCTTAGTCAAGGGTCTCTAAACAACAGATGGAGGTGGCCCAGCTTCCCAGCCAGCCAGGGCTGGGTTCAAACAATGTAATACAGTTTTCTCTCAATTTCCACAACCGACTAAAGTTTTCTCACAAGATGGAAGTTGAACTAAATTCATAAATGAGTCACTAGATGGAGTCAGTGTGGTTCACTCAATTGTCACCGTTAGCACTTGCTGTCCTAATGCTCCTCCATCCCTATGATTCCCTCATGTGATCCTTGGCTAACAGAATCTGCCTTTCTCTGGGCACTTAGGACCCTAGAGGTAGGGCTAATGGGAGTGCAGGGTCCATCCAATCTAGATGTTGTAGATGAGGGAATGAGCCTAAGGATGCTCAGTAGCACACCCAGGTCATTGGGGTAGCAGCCAAGGTAGGATTTGAAGTTCAGCCCAGAGCATAGCTCCTTCTCCTTGAGTCCTGTGCTTGAATCTCCCAACGTGCCTACCTTCCATCTTCAATAACAGTTATTTGTGTTATATTCTAACTCCCCGCTTAGACATGAAGGCAGGGACTGTGTTTTATTCAGCTTTCCTTCCCCTGAAGTGCTTTACACATGGCAGGCATTTCAAATATTTGTTTAATGAAATCTCAGGTCCTGTTTTTCTGGAGATTGTAAATTACATGTGATGAGTAGAGCCAGGCCTTATTGGTGCACACAAGGTGAGCTGTTGAGGCTAGGTTAACTTCCCCCTTCCACCCTGCACATTCGGAGCATCTGTTGGGGTGTGTTCAGAATGATTTTGCCTAAGCCTGAGCACTCCAGCATACTTCCTGCCACCTAGCAGGCCCTTAATAGATGCTCATTTTTCAATCACTTGCTTGATTAAACACAATTAAGAAGGTAAGCTTTTGGCTACCCCTCAGCCTCCCTCCCACTTTTTGGAATGAATGAATTGGCGGGGGGGGGGGCGTGTTAAACATATATTAAGTGCTAACTTTGTGAGCCCTGCATTAGGAGCTGGAGATACACAGAAAAGTCAGACAGTCCCTTCTCCAAAGGGGTTCACACAGTAATGGGAAAGACAGAACCTACAGGAGAGTTCAGCTGACAGTCAGATGGAAAGGTCCTTAGGGGCCAGCAGCTAAGCAGATGGTCAGGACTCAGATAGAACCCTATCCATTTCTGTTGCAGAACCACTTCAGTGTCAAGAACTTTGGCATGAGAGCTTTGCTTTCTGGGTCTTCAGTAGCTGAGGCAGCTAGCTGTAGGAGTCATGGCCAAGCTGCATCTCCATTGGAGCTGTTTCCCAGGTCACTGGCTGAGGGCACTGGGCTGGAAGCCTTGAGCTCAGGGTCCTGGGCTGTCTCCACTGAGGTCTGAGATGGAATGATGGTTAAGGTGAGTGGTTGAACTTGCCTGGCACGTATAGCCTGTCTACACCCACCCCGGGCTGCTTTAGTTAGGTTGATGTGCCTGCCCGTGTTGCACAGTTGATAGGGATGGTCAATTCTCCATGGGAGTTGCTTCCCTGGATGGTGGAAATCAGGGCTGGGCTAGAAGACCAGTAGCCTGGCACGGGCTGCCACTTCCAGAGTTCCCATGCTTATCTGTTGGTGGCAGTTAATCACCAGCTGCTGCTGGTGGGGAAAATGAACCCCTACTACACAAGAATTTCTCTCCTCAGTAATGGGCCTTGCCTGGGAACAGGAGATCTGATGGTTTGGAGGGCACTGCCATTCCCTAGGCTCTTGGGGTCAGGGTCCTAGGCAATCTCCATCAGGATCTAAGAGGACATGGTGGTCAAATTGGTCAATAGGTTTATTTTTATCACGCTTAGATAACCCAGTAGACCAAACAGCTAAAGAGAACTCCATTCCACAAGTCAAACATATTCAGAGAATTATGATCCATTTGTAACTGACCATTTTCTTTTTCATCACAACCCATGAGCTTTCCTGGCTGGCCTAGATTTCTCATGACTTATTGATGGAGCTTTTGCCTCAAACACATATTTACAATATGGTGAAAAAACTACTATTTTCTGAGTACCATAAGTACAGCCAGCATTGGGTAATCACCGAGGAAAATCTTACCTGTATCTTGAAGACATAATCATGTCAAGCAAGGATGATTATTGTGTAAGGGACAAGATCGGAGAATGGAAAAAGGTGGCCCAAAAGAAGGACTTTCTTCCTCTAAGGTCTGGGCACTCGAGTTGGGACAGAGCACATAGGTATAACAACATCTTAGCAGCTTCCCAGGATCCCAGATGAGGATGGTTCAGAGGGTGGCAGGAGCAGTGGAACTCTCTAGAAGTTCACTGAAAAGTCCTGGAATTTATACTTTTAACATTGCATACATAAGACAACAATGTGAAAATTCTTACAAAGAAAGACATAAATACGAATTATGGAATACATGAAATAAATTAGTGTGAATCCACTGTTCAGTCATTTCAGTTTTGTCTGACTTTTTGTGACCCATGTGGAGGGCTTTTCTCAGCAAAGATACTGGAGTGGTTTGCATTTCCTTTTCCAACTCATTTGACAAATGAGGAAACTGAGCAACCAGAGTGAAATGACTTGCCCAGGGTCACAGAGCTAGTAAGTGTCTGAAACCAGATTTGATCACAGGAAAATGAGCCTTCCTGACTCCAGACCCGGCACTCTACTAATCACAGAATTATGGATCCAGAGCAAGAAAGAACTTCAGAGGACATCGAGTCCAACCTTCTCATTTTTCATATGAGAAAGCAACAGCCCACGAAAGGGAAAGAACTTGCCCACAGTCACGCAGATCATTAGAATCAGAGGCAGCAACTGCATCAGGCTACCTTTGTCCAGGGCCAGTCCATTCCACTGTCCCAGACAGTGTTCCCTCCAGGGAAGAAGGCTACACGATTCCTTCCAGAGTCGATTCCTCTCTCCTCCTGTTGGCCATCTTGGATGTTTATAAGCTTAGAAAGTGTTTATCTTGCAACATTTAATAAAAGCACATCTTCTCATTCTATTGGTCAGCCTTCATGGTTATTTAAAAAAATATACTAAGCCAAGTCTTTTCAAGCTTGCAGAAATGGAGAAATGGCTATTTCAAAATGATTAATTATTGTATACGTAGGACATGTCAACATCATCATAGTCTGAAATAGGTTCAGCATAATTAGAAAAAGATACTTTCTTTTTCACTATAGTTGAATAAGGTTGCTGGCTTTCTTCTTCTGGGGGAGCTGTAAAGCAGAAAACAAAATCTTTAGTAGTTATAGCTGATGTCCAAATGCAACTTCCAAACCATGAATTAAGAATTATGTGAACTAGATTTTATTTCAGCAATTTTTACTCTTCTAGTGAGCTAGATCAGTATTTTGATCCCCATTTTACAAGTCGAATTTAAACACATATGCATAATATACATATATATGCATAAACACATGTAGATATCCATGTGAATATGCATATATTTACATACACAGACATATACAGTGGGAGTCTTCCAGTGAGTCAATGGCAAATGTGCTTCAGACATCCTGGCTTATCATTTTATATCTAAATTAGATCAAGTTGTCCTGGACCCCAGGATGAAAGAGAAATAAAGGCTTTCATCTTGACTATTTGGAACATAAGTTGACTGGATCTCATGGCCAAATGCGGGCAGTTGGGCTAACTCGATAAATCATCCAATGCCTAGTACTGTACAACACACAGAATAGATGCTTGATAAGTGTGTGTTTAATTAAACAGAATCCTGGTTTCCATAAGAAAATGGGACAAACCCCATTTATTCTTTTTACATCCATCAAGATTTGCCACCCCTGTTGTTTTGGACTTAGATTAAAAACTTGGACTAAAAAGAAAGGGTTGGGGGTGGGGAGGGATGGAGAGGGAGAATATGGCAGCCTTCCTTGAGAGAGAGAGAAAGGGAGTTGGAAGATTTAAATGGTAGATTCAGAAATCCGTTGTTTAATTCCATTCTAGGACAGCACGTAACTGAATCATCAGCATAGCTAACATTTATATAGCACCTACTATGTGCCAGGCTCTATTCTAAGCATTTTACAACTCTTACTACTACTACTGGGGAGGTAGGTGCTATTATCATTCCCATTTACAGATGAAGAAACGGAGGCAAACAAGGATTGAATGACTTGCCCAGGATCACATGGCTAGTAAGTGTATGAGACTGAAAATGAACTCAGGTCTATACTGACTCCATGTTCAGTGTGCTATCCAGCAGGCCACCTAACTGACCCAGAAAAGACTCCTGCAGAAAGTGAGATTTGAAATGAGTCTTAAAGGGAGCTACGGTAACTAATAGGTAGTGGTGAGAAGGGACTGGAGAGAATCAAGGAGTCTATTCAGACTACTGCAACAGTCCAGATGTGAGGTATGAGGAGAGTCTGAAACTAGGGTGCTGTCTGTATGATGGAAGAGAAGGGAACACATACAGGAGGTATTACAAAGCAAGACATGGCGACAGTTGATATGTGGGGTGAGTAAGAGAGAGAAGTCAGGGATGATCCCTGGGCTGTGAGTTTCAGTGACTGGGAAGATGGTGACAGGGAAGGTAAGTAAAGGGAAGAGCTTGACAGTGGTAGGGCTGAGGGAAGGATGAGTTCTATTTGGGGCATTTTAAGTGTGAGATGCCTGTGGGACACAGTTCTAGTTGTCCAAAAACCAATGATGTATGACTATAGTTCAGGAGAAAGGTTTGCTCTGGGTTTATAGATCTGGGAATCATCGCACCCATGAGATATTGGGAGATCACCAACAAGCAGGATGGTCTAGAAGATGAACAGAGCATGGGGTGGAGGGGAAAGGGAAGGGGCTTCCACAGTTAGTGGGAATGATATGGCAAAGAAGATGAAGGAACGTTCAGACTCACGATAAGAAGCATCAGGAGAGGTCAGTGTCACAAATGCCCAGAGAAAAGAATCTTCTGGCTTTCTCTAGCTTCTCAGCTAAGAAGCTAAAACCCCACCTTCTGCAGGAGGCCTCCCCCAGTTTCCTTATCCTGGCGCCTGCCCTCTGAGCTAATCTCCAGTATACCTGTGTCTTGTTTGTACATAGGCATTTGCATGTTGTCTCCCCAGTTCAATCCTCACGTAAATCCAATTCACTTGCATGTCATGGTACCCCCTCCTTGATATCATGGTCCTCTTTGAGAATGAAGGACAAGCAACAATCCTGATTAGATTGTGAGCTTCTTGAGAGAAGGAGCTTGTCTTTTCACTCAGCACTTGTACATAGTAGCTATTTAGCACATGGTTATTGACCTGACTAGTCTTCATCCTTGTACAATAATTGCCAATTCTAGATAAATTAAGTATCCCAACCTGAACGAAACTAGCATTAATAAACCATACTTACAGTCATTAACTGTATTTTCTGAAGCTGAAATGTTTCTGGGAGGCAGAGGGGGTAAACACACAGGTTCTTCATTGACGACATTCCTAAAAATATACATGACTGCTGGTTATTTCTTTATCATCAATGAATTTAAAGACTACTAAAAATGCACATAGTTGAAAACAGTAGTTTGCTGGCAAATGTTTAACAACCAGTTCTATGAAATTAATATTTTCTCTTTCACTTTCAGTCTAGACAATCAACAGAACAATCTATCAAGCTCTGACATTCACACTTGACTGTCGAACTGGTTCGAGCTGGCTCCAGCACAGCCCTGGTTGGAAATTCAACATCTGAGTGACTTAAAATGATCATTTTCTTCTCTCTACTAAATTCTGTCTATCTTCTGTAACTAAACCTTCGAACACAATTTCAATGATCATCCAATATAGAAGGAAATGTGATGCTGAGAGAAAATGGCTGAATTTGTAGTCCGAGCTCTAAACCTTCTGCAGCTATGAAACCTTAGAAAGAACAGATAGAAAGATCTCCAAAAGTTCTAGCATCCCCTTCCTGGTCAAAACGACTTCATTCAGAAAAGACCAATAGTATGGGCCTTGACAAATCACCTCTAACAAATTTCTATATATTGTAGACATTATATATAGTGTTAAATAGCATATATAATATAGTATTATATAGTATATAATTGGGGGGGAACCTGCGGCCTTGAGGCCACATGTGACCCTCTAAGTCCTCAAGTGTGGCCTTTGGACTGAATCTAAACTTCACAGAACAAATCCCCTTAATGAAAGAATTTGTTCTATAAAACTTGGATTCAGTCAAAAGGCTGCACTTGAGGAGCTGGAGGTCCTCATGTGGCCTCAAGGTTGCAGGTTCCCCACCCCTGGGTGGTATATATACATACATACATACATACATACATATATGTATATATATGTGTGTGTATACATATGTGTATACATACATATGTGTGTATACATATATGTGTGTATACATATATGTGTGTATACATATATATGTGCATACACACACATATATATATATGCACACACACTTATATAAAATATTCTGCATATAGAATACTATTTTCCCATTTATTTTTATTATAGAATTGGTATATGTTTCTCTGTCCAAAATATTTGATCCAAGACAATAAAAATTATATTTAAGCATGTCACTGACATTCTAAAGTGAAAGTGAAAAAATAATTCTCTTGATAGGGTATTAATCACATTTTCACAATATGAAATGTGAAAAATATATTCTTCTTATGTTTAATGCGATAGTTTATAGATTGATAATGAAAAAGAAATCTGAGGTATGAGGAAAAAATGGAGCTAAACATCTAAACTCTTTATCAAAATTAACTAGAAAGGGAACATCTTGTGAGATTGATGAATCAGACAAATGCTACATTTCACAAATAAGCGAACAGGTGTGGCATGATATTTCTAGTGACTTTTTACTCTAGCAAGAGAAGGAATCCATTTCAGAAAAAGAATGAGCACTGATACCAATGAGGAGAGTCACAAAATGGCCAAGTTCATAGCCATGACCCTGAGTAGCAAGGGGGTGAAATTGATAAAATATTGGGTCTCAAGATAGGAAGATGTGAGCCTCAGGCAGTTAGTAGCTTTATGAACCTGGGCAAGTCACTTAACCTCTGTTTGTCTCAGTTTCTTGAACTGTAAAATAGGGATAATGATCCCTACTTCATAGGGTTGTTGTGAATCTCAAATGAGATTATATTGCCACTTCATGCCTTTGTGACCTTAGATAAATTATTTAACTTTCTTGTTCTTTCCTCCTCTATAAAATGAGGGGGTTGAACTAGATGATCTCTCTATGATCAGATGACCAGTTTTCTATGATTCTAAATTATTTATCATTTCAGTCGTGTCTGACTCTTCACGACCCCATTTGGCAAAGATGTTAGAGTGGTTGGCCATTTCCTTCTCCAGTTCATTTTACAAATGAGGAAACTGAGGCAAACAGGGTGAAGTGACTTGCTCAGGGACACACAGCTAGTAAGTGTTTGAGGCTGTGTTTGAACACAGAAGATGACTCCAGGCACTTAGGTGTCTAAAGGCTATAGTAAGAGGAGGCGAACAATTCTTAAGATACAAAAGCAGAAGATTGTGTGACCTCTAACCATCCATCTCTACATCTATGATAATAAACACTAATATAAAGGCTCTATGGTGAGGGGGAGGAGAAAACACTCAGAAGCCTAGTAGTGGCTACTTTAGAAAAAAAAAACTTACTCATATATCATTTCTTCTCCTTTTTGGTGGCGTTTCAAAGACTTGGGAATTCTCCAGTTCTTGCCTAAAGAAAGACCATTTTTATTTATTTATTTAGAAAGAAAAACAAAGGCAATTATTTAGGAATTCATGAAATTCTTAAATCCAAAGATGGAAAAGTTTAAGATGATTGGGAAAATCCAAAATTCTATGTTGCAAGTGCAGAGCAAGACTCAGCTTCATAAGTTCAAGTCTGGATTCAGACTCTAGTTGTATGACCCTGGGCAAGTCACTTATTCTCAGCCTACCTCAGCTTCCTCATCTGTAAAACAGTGATAATAACAGCACACCTACCTCGATTTTGCAAATGTAAAGTGAAGTCAAAACTTTTAATATTAAATAAACCTAAAGGTTTATCAAATCATATCATTAGGAAATGCTTCCTTACTCTGAGTTCAGCTTTTAAATCTATTAACCCATTGTTCCTAGTGCTGCCCACTGGGACCAAATTGAACAAATTCAACCCTTCTTTTATATGTTAGCCATTAAAATAACTGAAGGATGTTATTATGTTCCTGCTGAGACTTCTACTTCTCCAATCTGGTTCCTAAATTTTCTTCCCTAATTAAGGAGTTGTAAAACAAGAACTTTTGCACCCGGGGCACATACCATGTTATGGTTTGGTTGAGTGACACAAAGAATGCCATCAGTTGAGCTGGGGAGAAGGATGAAACACAATTTCTTTGGAGGGAGAATCAGAGAAACTGGGACACTGGTGTGAGGCCACTTATGGAAAGGGGACAGGAAAGAGCAAGGCAGGATGGGATGCCATCTTGTAACTATTTATATATTTTATTAATATAGTTATATATTATATATTATATATAATTATATATTATATAATATATAATAATAGTTATATATATAACTATTTATATATATATTTTAACTATTCCTTCTTGCCATTAGATACTAAGAGCAGTTGTTTTTATGGAAGGACTGCAGTTAGTATCATTGCCCTGTAAATTCAACATCCTCTAAAATTGGTGCCCAAAGTCAAAGCCTTACTCATGCTTTAAATTGTTTGTTTTTAAATCAAACACATAGAAATCTCTCTAAGATACAAAATTAACTTCAGATAAATCACAAAATAGAAAAATCTGTGGATAATCCAAAATGAATTGTTTTCCTATCCATGAAGGCAAAAATACTTGACTTCATTATAAATAGCCAACCTTATAAAGCACTCAATTCCTTTTTTAAGTCTTGTTTTTACATCACAGATGTTTCCAGATAGCACCCTTCTACTTCAGTATTTTTTAACAAAGAAGAACAGTTAAGTATAACCAGTTCACACACTGGCCATATATAGATAATATCGTATTCCATACCCATAGTCCCCTACTTTTCATTTCCTCTCTTGATCCAAATTGCATAAAATCTCATTGTCCTTTTTCTAATCTACATCACTAAGGCCTTTGCTTGTTTTACACCACCACGTCAATTCATATAAGGCTTTTCATGCCTCTGCCACATTTTCGTATTCCTCTAAATCACTTAATTCAATCAATAAAGAGACTCAAAACAGAATTCAAAGCAATGGGGTTAAGAAGAGTTGTCTTGATTTTTTACTTTTTGACTAATTATTTTGACATCATGCAACCTTAACTGGTATCTCAGGCTATTGAGAGAATTTAAGATTATTTTGTTATATTAATAACTATTAATTTGTGATCTGCTCTTTTTCCTCTTGTCTGTGTTAAAATTTCCTGAAAAAAATCATTTAGTCTCTGAAGAGCAAGGCTGAGTGATGAGATTTGCCCTTAGCCTTCAAGGCCCATGCCTACCACAAGGCAGGACCCCAACTGGGGGACCCAATTTCTGTTCACTGTGCATATAGAATCTAGTCTGGTAAGTCTTTGCCTGGGGAAAGACCCCCTTGTCCTCAATTCCCTCCATTAGAGTGCAGGGAACTCAATTCATGAAAGAGAATACTGGCTAGAAAGGTCGAGGTGAAGAAGGTTTTCCCTGTCCAGCAAGTCACATTCTCAGTAGAAGAAGCTGAAGTCTTTTAGCCCACCCCTTCATAAAATGTCCAGCAATCAGAGCTGATCTTTACTTGTCAGAGAACTCTCTTTTTCAGGGGATTTAAGGCATTTCAGGATCTCCCTCGGCACCTCTGGTTGCCAAAAGAAACTGCTGACCATCAATTTACTGACTGCCAGCTAGTCTAATTCATAAATTGATTATTAATTACCCAGAAACTCTGTTTCTTGAGGTTTTAAAGCATCTCACTATTATTAGAAGTATTATTAATAGTAACCCTATGCAAAGTTAAAAGTATTTAAAATAACTGTTAAAGCCAACCCCAGAGTGAGGACCGTCACACTTTATAGATTTGTTGCTCCACAAATATACAGCAAATTCTCACCCCTCCCACACCTCTCCAGTTGGACCACTAGTCACCTTGTCCAAACAATCTCTTACAGATACAGTACATTGCTAGGGCAAGTGTTACTGAAACAAGGATTATGGCTCCTGCCAACAGGATCCAGAAATTCTTCAGCCACCAGTTCATTGTAGTGAAGCCTTGAGAGGAAAATAAAAAGATCAAGTTAGAAGTCAAGCTGAGGAGGTGATTGGGGTGGTGCGGGAGTGGAAAATAATTCCCTTGTGTTTTACTCTCCATTAAGCTATTAACTGGAGGATGATTTCCTTTTCCCTTTGCAACCTGGTCTCAACCTGTATTTCCAGCACATTGCTGACCTTTTTGCATTCTGTTATCAACCAACCTGAATTTCTCTGTTGCTCTCACAAGACACTCAAATTCCCACCTCCATGCATTTGCATTGACTGTCCCCCCTGCCTAGAATGCCTGCCCTTCTCACTTCTATCTCATAGAATTCAACTCTTCCTTTAAAATATAGCTCCAGTTCAACCTTCTACATGGAGCCTTTCCTCATCCCCTAACAGCTAGTGCCCTTCCTCCCTAAATACATTGAGTTTGTTTGCATTTATTCTCCTTCTCTTCCTGTTTAAGAGTGGCGTCGATTGATTTGATCAATCATGTTAACCCCATCCCACTTTAAGTCAGTGATACGATTGATCAATTTCAACCACTGGCTTTAGCCTAAATGGGAAAAGTCTTTGGAACTGGAGACCCTTGCAAGAAATCATATTCCAAGAAGTTGAGGAAATTTTGTCATGGACAAGGGTTCATTTGATTTAATGTTTCTTCTAAAACATGGGAAGGAAAAAGATTTTCAGGGTGAAAACTAGGTAAAAATGAACTACTGTTTAAATGTTGTGCCATCCAAAGAGATTTACATTTTAATAGCAAAGCTTAACACTAAAGCAAGGTTCAATTTCAGGCCTTCCTTGGCTGCTGAGAGAAGGGTTTGAGAAACAGTGAGGCTTTCCTTTGTACCCACTAAAAGTCACGCTACAGGTAATCACTGAGTTTACTGATGACTAAATTCAGACATAATTCTGTTACATTTGAGGAAGGTACAGCTATTTCTAAATCAGTTTATGCTTGGGTAAAGACCCACAACCAGCACATCCTGTCAGAATAAATAGCATTTGAAATACTAACCACTGGTCCTTTGAAAAAAAAATAAACTTTTGCTGATTTTTCGTTTTCATATCACCTAGATTTCCCCCTGTATCCCTCCTCTTTCCCTGTCCTAGAGAGTCAATCTTTATAACAAAGTATTTCAAAAGAAAAAAATTAATCAAAATGGATGAATATAAAGACATTATATTCTGTGTTCTGTACCCATGGACCCCTGCCACTGCACAAGAGCGGAGAGAGATTATCTTCTCATTTCTTCTATTTGGGGCCATGTTTGATACAGATGACAATGCAACATTCTGCAACATTTTTTTTAACTGTTGTTACATCCAGCTACACTGCTTTGGTGACGAAGTATAATGTTTTCCTGGTTCTGTTCACTTCACTTTGCATCAGTTCTAGGACTGGAGTCAGGAAGACTTATCTTCCTAAGTTCAAATCTGGCCTCAGATAGTTGCAGGACCCTGGGCAAGTCACTTCACTCTGTTTGCCTCAGTTTCTTCATCTGTAAAATGAGCTGGAAAAGAAAATGGCCAACCACTCCAGGATCTCTGCCAAGAAAATCCCAAATGGGATCAGGAAGAATCAGGCATGACTGAAGAAAAGAAATCACTGTCCCTCCCTGGACCTCAGTTTCCTTCTCCATAAAAAGAGAGAAATGGGTTAGATGGTCTCTAAGGTCTCTTCTAACTGTAATCTCTATGACTTCTGGATTCTCACATGGTAATTGGTGTCTGTTTTTAAAACTCACTTTTGACTTTGGAAAGGAAAAAAATCCTATCTCTGACACTGGTTTTTTGAATATCCTTGATGTACCACAAAAATATTGGGACCAGTTTTACTTTTCAAAAATTCTGCTCCAAAGATTTCAGGATCCTAGATTTAGAAATGAAAGGAATATTAGGGGACTTCTGGTCCTACTCCCCCATTTTACAGAAGAGGAAATTTAGGTTCAGGGAAGCATCTAACAGGCACAAAGTGGCAGAGGCAGGATTTGAACCCAGGGACTCCACTCCAAAGTCTGGGTTCTCTTCATGTTTTATTGCTTTTCAGTTGTTTTTTCAGTCATGGCTGACTCTTCATTTGAGGTTTCCTTGGCAAAGATACTGGAGTGGTTTACCAATCCCTTCTCCAGTTCATTTTACAGATGAGGAAACTGAGACAAGCAGGGTTAAGTGACTTGCCCAGGATCACACAGTTAGTAAGTATCTGAAGTCAGATTTGAACTCAGAAAGATGAGCCTTCTTCCTGATTCACTATGGCCCCACTCAGTGGCCCATGATAACCCATGTATAACTCACGTTGACATGCCATTATCATGAATTCAAGACTTGGCAAATGCCATCCTGCTAACCAGGAAGACATCCTAGAATCCATGGCAAGCTGGGTCCCACCATGTTTCCATCTTTTTCTACAACTGAGATTTCCCTTCCATAACTCATTATCTCCAGAATCTTTTGCAGTTGAGTTAAGAGAGCCAGACAACAAGAGACAAGGAAGACCCAGTGCTTTGGTACAAGAGCTTTCTCCTGAGTTTCCCAAAACAGAAACCATCATTTCTCCCCTCACCCTTACCCTACAACACCCACTTTCACTTCTCTAAAAAGGGTTTTTCTGAAAAGTTGGGCTACAGAATCCATTAGCCATGTTTGGAAATTTCCGTCACCCAGCATACTTACATTGGAAGGGTGGGGAGAGGGAGAGGAAGACCATTGGAGATCCTGATGCTTCTCAAAATGTGAAGACCACATGTGTGTGACATCACAGCCATAGAATCACTGAGCCAGAAAAAAAACTTGGAGATGATGTTGGCCCAGTAGAAAGTACACTGTCTCAGGAGTCAGAGCAGTGCCTCTGATTCTTACTGGCTGGGTGACCTCAGGTAAGTCCTTTCCCACAGTGAAAACTCAGTTTCCTCATCTGTAAAAATAAGGGTTTGAGGGAGAGTCCTATCCAGCTCAAAACTTTGTGACCTGACTTTGAATCTTGTCTGTTCTACCTGTTAATTGTGTGACCATGGGAAGTCACTTAACCTCTCTGAACCTTCGTGTCCTCATCTGTAAAACAAGGGGGTTAGCTGATATGGCTTTTGAAGCCCTTTCCAGTTTCAAGTCTGTGACCTGAGTTCAAATCCTTCTTTCGTCAGTGCCGCCTCGATCATGTCACTTCTGTTTTCTCCTCTGTAAAATGAGGGACTGGGAGTAGCTGGACTTGAGACTCCTTCTAACTCCAGCAATATCCCTTTCTATAAAATTCATTCATCAGTTTTAGAGAATATCGTGGAGCATTCAACTTACAGAAGACCTTTCTAACAAATCACCTAAATGCTCTAAACTACAGTGCCCTCCTGTAGAATGGGATAGTGATCCTTTTCTCTGCCTCCTTCCTCATTATTTTCAGGCCAACGTCAAACGAGGATCAGGTCATGGAAGATAGACATGGATGCAGAAAGGTGGTCACTCCCAGAATGAAACAGCTTTTCAAGGAGTGCGGTTTCTGACAATAGAGAAGTCAGCTGCTGAAGGAGTCAGCTCCTGGGAGCCCAGCAGTGCTCCCCACCAGGAATAACAACTACATGAGGACTTTCCAGTCAGAGAAAGGAGTTCCAGGACCTGGGAATTGTCTATGGTTCATCTGTATCCCACATGAAGACATCACAATGAGGGCACAAGGGCTGGTTTTTCTCATGAATGCCATGGGACAGCACACTCTCAGTTAACGGGGCATGGAGGAATGTTGGTAGCCACCATTTTTACCATGCCATCTAAGTAAATGACTTTGCTAAGAACTCATTATAACAAATTCATGTCCCATCAGTTGGTCTGTTCTCATCTCCACAAACATGCCTTCCTTGGCATTCTCTGCCTCCCAACACGCTCTAGTGGCCCATCTCACCTTGTGAATTGTCTTCCTCTAATAGATTGTGCAGTCCTTGAGGAGGGGGACTGTCTTTATTTTCTGTGTTTGTGTCCTCAGCATTTAGCACAATGCTTTGATAAATGTTTATTGAATAGTAGTTCAATGTTAATGCAAGAGTGTCAGGAGTGAATGTACATGGTCCTTTCCTAGAATTTGTAAGAGTAATAGTTGCCTTTTGCCAATACAACTGGTAAAATAACGTGAGTTGGAAGAGTCAGTGAGAAGTGATGTTTAGGAAGATCTGAATTCAAATCCAGCTATAGATACTTAGCTGTATGATGTTGGGCAGGTAACTTAATCTCTGCCTTAGTTTCCTCAATTGTAAAATGGGGATAATTATAACTCCTCTTTCTCAGGGTTATTGTAAGGATCAAATGAGATAATGTTTGCACCTTGTTTGGGGATAGATTTGCATTCTCTATGCAATTGCAATGATCCACTGGAGAGATTTTTCTTTCAATATTTTCTTCCTTAGGTAGCACAGTAGATAGAGCACCAGACCTAGAGTCAGGAAGACTCATCTTCCTCAATTCAAATCTAGCCTCAGACACTTACTAGCTGTGTGACCCTGGGCAAGTCATTTTACCCTGTTTGCCTCCGTTTCTCATTTTTAAAACGATATAGAGAAGAAAATGGCAAACCACTCTAGTATCTTTGCTAAGAAAACCCCAAATGGGGTCACTAAGAGTCAGACATGACTGAAAAATGACTAGCCAGCAGCAATACTTTGCCTCTTGTAAGCTGTGATTTTTCAGGGAATTAGAAGAGAGAAATTAACATTTCTTTTTTCTTTTTTGGAGTTACTACAAGGCAGTCCCTTTTCCTGGTGTATTTCCTTTGCTAGTCTGACAAAATTCTTTGAGATAACTTTTGCACGGCTAATTGCATAGCTACTGATATCTGCTGTACTACTGTACCCATTACAAGTATGGAAAAGCAATGTGGATGTTGCTTCCTTGGAATACCCATGCCGTGTTCTTTGCTTTTTTAAACTTTTTAAAATTTCAAGAAAATCTAGACTGTTTGCCTTAACAGAAAATGAGTTCAAATAGTTTTCCCAAGATTCTTTTTAAAAAATTTTCAATTAACAAAAATCTTTTTTTTTCATCTCCAACTCTTTTGCCATTGTGGAAAAAACAAAAATTCTCATAACAAGTATGTATAGTCAAGCAAAACATCTTGTAATGGCCATTTCTAAAAAACGTCTTACTCTACACCCTACTGCCTGCTTCAAACAGGTGTTGTAAAGAACGTACTTTATAAGCCTTAAAGTTTATAAGTATATATAGCTTCATCATGGGCGCTCTGGAATTATGACTGGCCATTGAATTGATCAAAGTTACAAAGTCTTTTAAACTTATTTTCCTCTATAACATTATTGTCATTGATAAATTGTTTTTAGTTCTGCTGTCTTTGCCCTGCATCAGTTCATTGAGGTCCTCTCAGTTTTCTCATAAACCTTCTATTTCATCATGGTACATGTCTGTTTCTTGTGGAATAATAATATTCCACTAAACTGATATTCTTAAAACCTCAGTCTGGCTGTGCCACTCCCTCACACAATTTCCTACTGCTTCTAATATAAATTCAAATTTCCCTGTTGGAATTTAAAGCCCTCCCCATTTCTTTCCCTCCTATATCCTAGGGTCCAGCCAACTGGGCCACTTGTTATTCTCAGTCCATGACATTCCATATGTCTGCAGTGCTTGGAATGTGCTGCTTCCTTACACCCATCTCTTAGAATCCTTAATTCCCTTCAAGGCTCAGCTCAAGAATGAGCTCAAAATTTCCTTCAAGAATATCTTCCTGATTTCCCTACTGGCTATTTCTCCCTCTCTTCCCTCCAAATTATTTTGTTTTGTAGTTATTTTTAGTTTCCTTCTCTGTGCACACAGTATCTCTGCTCCTCGAGGGCAGGGACTCACTCTTACTGGGAAAACTAGGCATATCCTCAAGAGAGTTATTAATACATAAAAATAACTCATATTTGCTGTTGTTCAGTTGTGTCCAACTCTTCATGACTCCATTTGGGGTTTTCTTGGTAAAGATACCAGAGTGGTTTACCATTTCCTTCTCCATATCATTTTACAGATGGAGAAACTGAGGCAAGCATAGTGAAATGTCTTGCCCAGGGTCACCCAGTTCGTAAGTGTCTGAGGCTGGATTTGAACTCAGGTCTTCTGGACTCCAGGACTGGTGCTCTATCCACATATCCTAAAGAGAGATCAATAACTCATATACTTATTGCCTTAAGGCTTATAAAGTACATTCTTCACAACACCTGTTTGAAGCAGGCAGTACAAGCACTGGTATTATTAACATATGAGAATACTCAGGCTTAGAGAAAAGGAATTTGTGCAGTAAATTCATGCTCGATAATCTAGTCCTAACTGTACTTCTCTTCTCCCTGATAAATACCCCCACCTCCTCCAGTCCTTTCTCAGTCTTCCAATACACCTTTCCTTCTGATGGTAAAAAATGACTGATGCTGAGGCAGGAAAGTACATCTTTCAGGGAGCCCCAGATCCAAAAATTTTCTGAGAATAGGAGGTAAATTCAAAACATTTAATTCTAAGAATTTTTAAATACCCATCTCAGTTCTCTATCAGTGAATTAAAAGAGCATGTAAGCATTCTCAATTTCACTATTCTATGTTGAAATCTCCTAACAAGAGGAAATGTAGTCAGTCCGCCTTCAACATTCCTAGAGGAAGGGCTCAGAAGCTCTTTGGTACTAAGTTTCCTCCACTGTCACCTCTGGACTTTAGATATGAGCAATGTATGCCAGAGACTTAGTCCAGGTGCAATGTCTATCTATCAGGGGGAAACAATTAGCAGATTTATAGATTAGGGACCTATTTTCACTTTGTCATGTATTTAAGTTAAGATATTTTGCTGCATTGAAGTCATTAGTGAGCATGGAGCAAATGAAAATGTGTTTGAATTTTTCACAAGTAGGTTTGAATTTCATGTCACATTTTCAAGCAGATATTTAGACATAATCAATGTTCTTCTGTATTATTACCTATAATTGAGCCATATATAATCTTACACTAATCCTTCAGGAAAGAAGCAGCCTTGGGAAAGTTGCTTCCTCTCCCTGAGGTTCCAGTGTTCCCCTTGAAAGAACGGCGCACCTAGACAAGCTATGGAAAGTGTCTTCTAACCTAGGGCTAAAGACAAATATGAGCCCAATTCATGAATTTTCTTATCTATTGTTCTGTGATGCATCCACTGGGGCAGCTAGGTGGTGCAGTGGATAGAGCACCAGGTATGGAGTCAGGAAGACTCATCTTCCTGAGTTCAAATCTGGCTTCAGATTCTTTCTAGCTGGGTGACTCTGGGCAAGTCACTTCACCCTGTTTGCCTCAGTTCCATCATCTGTCAAGTGAGCTGGAGAAGGAAATGACAAACCACTCCAGTATCTTTGCCAAGGAAACCCCAAAATGGAAACACAAAGAGTCTGACACAACTGAACCACTACAAGCTCCTTGCGTTAGCTAGCATTCCATCCTTAGTAGAGTATCTGTCTAAAAAGTAGAGTTTGAAGGCTTACCTCTCCTTGCTGATGTTCTCTCAGATAGCCTTTCTTATTTAAGTGGTGAGCCTGAAGTAGCAGAACCCTGGGGGGTACTGTTCCCTTGGCTGCAGACTTTGAGACTTTTGAAACAAACCCTGATGCTACTTCCTTTTCTGAACAACTCTTTGGAGGAGGTACAATTACCAAGTGGCTGGAAATCTGACTAAAGAGAAAGAGAACAAGAGGGTGGCTGTTCCCCTTTCTAGGGTGTCAAGCCTGAACAACCCCTATGCACTTAATAATATATAACTTTGATTGTAGTCACAGGTTTACATGACTCACTGCTTGCCATCCGCATCCGCACCCAAAATATTGTAAACTTCCCCAGGAAGGTCACATTGAAAAGCTGTGTTATTTTTTGATCTGTGCATCCTTCACGTCTTGGCATGGTGCCTTGAATATAGTATATATCTTCACCGAGGTGATTGAATGAACTGGGGCTCTCAAATTAAGAATCCCCTTGCTGATCCCCTTGCTATCCCAAAGGTCTTTCTGAAAACAGCCTCTTCTCTGTTCTGTCCTTCAAAGAAATATCACTTATTCTGTATATTTTGTATATAATTAGATAACATGAATGCATGCATATTTTGGTAGAATAGAAATACCTTGAGAACAGGGTTTATATAATTTTCCGTCTCCATTTCCTGGCACATAATAGGACCTTAAATAATAAATGCTTATTGACTGAGAACATAGAATCCTAGATCCAGGGACCTCAAAGGCTCTTCTCTCTCTCTGTCTCTCTCTCTCTGTCTCTTTCTGTTTCTGTCTGTCTCTGCGTCTGCATCTCTGTCTCTGTTTGTCTCTGTCTCTCTCTGTCTGTCTCTGTCTGTCTGTCTCTTCCCCTCTCTCTCTTTAACAAATGAGGAAAGTCACATAAGTAACAAGTGTTAAGCCTACTGTACAACATGATTATGCACTGTCTACAGAGAAAGGGGACCCTGAAAATTCTTAGACTTCCACGAAGTTTAAGACTTCCTAGAACTTCAAAATCTAGGTAGCAGAAATGATGATCTTAGAATGAGGGAGGATCTGAGTTCAATCTCACTTCTATTATTTACCATTTATGTGGCCTTTAAAGCTTAAAATTGTGGCAAAACTTTTGGGACACCTTGTATACCAGGGGATCACCTATCTGGATTTGACAGGAACCTTAGAAGTCATTGAGTGCGACTCTCCTTATTTTGGAGGTATGGAGGTTAAATGACTTGCCTAGGGTCATGACGCTAGCAAATGTCAGAAGAAGAATTTGAACCCAGGTCTGCCACACTGAATCTAGTACCCTATCCACTATACTACACTGATACAGATGAGTGTCATTTTCCCTTTCAGGATGAGAATGAATGCTGCACATTTCATTTCATTTTCCTTTAGCAAATTCACTTGTTGTATATGAAGCCTTCACCTAACGCTAGCCTATCTGCTATAAACTTGGTGGTCAGAACAGTAAGGAAGGAGCATCAGGGAAAGCCTAGGCTCTTATGAGAGTAGAATTTCTACCACAGAGCTAAATGTTTGGGGGCTCGAGGCAAAGAAATGCTTGGACTCACTTTTCTTTCCCACCACTGAACCCTGTGGCCCACTTTGTCAAAGTACCCCAAGTAACCTCAGTGGGCCTTTTAACAGCTGTCCCTGACTTTCTATCTGAAAGCCTGTATAGACTAAGAAGTTAAATAGTCCCAGAAATTCTAATATATGACTCATCCCACTAAAAGGCATTCCCTCCTAGTTTGTGCACACTGATCTGTGGATATGCAGATGCTGGGGACAGTACAGACTTCCCTCATGCACTCCAATCTCTCAGATCTTACTACTTGGGATGGATGTTGGCAGCAGATGGCATGGGTCATCTAGAAATGGGGGCCACCAAACTATCCACAAGAATCATTGCAGGAAATATAGCGACTTGGAAAACTACATATTAACATTATGTTCTACTGCATTTTTATTTCTTTTGTTAAATATTTTCCAGTTACATTTTACCCTGCAGAAAGTTCTGGGTTTGACACCTCTGGTATGGGTTATGACAATTTACTTGCTACAATTTGCACTGAAAACAATATTCAAAGACCTCCTTTCTGTGGCTTACCATCTGTGTGACTCTGGTCAAGTCACTAAACCTCCCCAGGCCTCAGCTTTTTCACCTGTGAAATGACAGGATAGACTAACTGGCTTCTGAAGTCCCTTCCAACTCTAAACATATCATCCTATACGTGAACGGTGTCAATGTGAAATGTTGTATCTTGGCAGCCATACTGAGGGGGAGAGGCCAGAGCTTTCGATTTTGTTGGTACTGGGAAGTCCGGAGTGAGAAAAAGTCCTCTATCGATGCACGTTGGCACCTTCTAGTGTTAGAAGGATATTTAGAACATTTTCCTTGGTTTACACAACCAGTAGGTGTCAAAAGTGGGCCTTGAACCCAGGTCTTCAGAGCTTTGAGGAAAACTTGCTAACCCCAACTCAGAGCTGTCTCTCTTATTTCATGGACTTTTCCCCATGCTTCCGGGAGCTCTGCATCTGAGTGTCTGCTACTTTGAGAGAAGACTCCAGGTCTGGTCATTGCTGTCACCTCCAAGACAATTTGAGGCACAATCTGGATGAAAGATTTGGATTCGTTTCGTTTTCACACACTGGATAACCGGGAATCATTTGGGGCCTCTACCTTGAGCCCATATGGCAAGTGAGTCCAGAAGGTTGGGTCTTACACTGGGAATTAGGTTTATCCTTTCAGTGTACAGAGAAACCTAATCCTCCTCAGCTACATGACCTGACTCTATCTGCAGATACATTGACCATTTTCTATCTGGATGCATTTTTCATTTTATGACATGAGAATTAAGCCTCTCTCCCTCAAGGGATGACTTCTGATTTGTCTGATGACATGCAAATAGGTCAGTATTCTGCCAAAGAAACTGTACTTGGTTTGGAGTCAGAGGACCTGGACTCTTCTAAGTTCCTGTGGATAGATTCCTTAACCTCTCTGGGCTTCACTTTCCTCATCTGTAAAACTGGGGGCAGGGTATTAGATTGATTGGTTTCCAAAGTTTTTTCTAGCTCTAAATGTCTGAGCTTCAGTCGTCCCAAATTTGATCTCGTTTGACCTGTGGTTGTAGTGATTTAAGTTATAATCATAAGTCAATAGCTTTTACAGAATGGAATCTTGGGGGATTCTTTGGTTTCTCACTTTTCTGGTTCATTACCACCATCCAGATAATCTGGAAACTTCCTGCTTGACCCTACTGCAGGGTACTACCCCAAATGCCCCTTGCAAGCACATGTTTCACAAGATTTATAGGCAATGTAAGCTTATTTATAATTCAGAGGGCATAAATAAGACTTATATCAGAGCCTCTTTTTTAAAGAAAAAGCCATATCTGCCAGTGAATAACCTTTTCCAAGGGTCTTTGCAGTCTCAGACACTTAAGTATCCCCTTGAGTAGGGCTTTAGCATAAGGTGCTAGGGGGTGCTCCCCCACATCAGTAAAATCTCACTTTCACCCTTATCAAATAGTTTACTGATTGTAATAGGAGAGGCTGACTTGAAATTCATCTTCTTTCTCTGAACTGACTGCTGTGTTGCTCTCTCCCAGTTCACATGGTGCTAACAAAGAACTGGGACCCCAAAGGTTACTGGCTTAGGAGACCCAGATAATCATACACTAGATACCTAATTTGCCTTTGAAATTATAGTTGAGAGATGTTTGTATCAAGACAGCCAAATAGGATAGTTGTTGGGTAGGGGAGAATGACGGTTACTATCTTCATAATTTAAGGCAGGTTGGTCCTTTTCCAGTACTCAACAGGACTTGAAGGAATGTAAATACAAACTCTAGAAGGTTTCGATTAGAAATACACTAACCAACGTCAGAGCACTGGGGAAGGGTGGCATTCATAACCAGCGTCCATCTTTTTAAAATTCTTCTAAATCTCCATAGGGCATAAAAGCTGGTCTCCTCATTAGAACCATTGGTGGTTGGCTTGCCTTCTTGCTGAGGGAAGGTCAACTCTCTTGTTGAAGCAGGTCAGGAGGTACAGAGAGAAAGAGGAAAAGGGGAGAAGAGCAAAAATGCCTGAGGTGAAAGGAAGAGGGGAGGACAGTGGGAAGATAGACAGAAAGAAAAGTTTATTTGGTTTACTCATAACTTACTTCCTGTAACCACCTGGCAGTTAATTGCTCTTATAGCTGGGACTCTATGATGACAGGGCAGCTTCTCTGCACAATTACAGCATAAGCATCCTGGGCTGAGTTATTTGAATTATTCCAACATCACAGACTCACTTTCTAGTAAATTAACCTCTTAACTCTTGAGAATGGGACTGAGGAAAGCCACAATACATGAGGTGGTCAAGGAAGTTCAGTAAGAACAGAGCAGGGTCTCCCTGACCTCCCAGCAGCCTACCCTTGTATCAGCGCCCTGACAAAGCACAAATAAAATGTCCACATTGGGGAGACCCACCCCCGATGGACCACCCAGAAGCGGCAATGCCCTTTCTTGATTTCCAAAAGGTTTATTTGAGTCTAAGTCTCTGACCATTGAAAAGCAAAATCGGCCTAACCAGGACAAAATAATTCAAACAGAAACGAAAATGGTCCTCTGAGGTCCCTAGCCCTTTCACTTCTCAAAATATTGTATTTTTACTTAGCTGTAAACATATAGCAACAAATGAGATATTGATAAAACCCCTAGCACAGGGCTGGTCACACAAGAGGTGCTTAATAAATGTGCGTCCCTTTCTTCCTCCCTCCCTTTCCCAGTAAAATTTGAATTTGTATCTGATGTCTCTCCTTTGTGTAGGCAATACCTTAGAAGTATGGAATCAATGTTTCTTTTTTTTTTTTCATTAATTTCCCCAGACCTAGAGACACAAATGGTCCAAGAATCTCTCAGAGCCTCTGGCAGCAGTCCACAAAGGGACAAGCAAAGTGAGGGTGGATTCCTAACCATGTACTAGGAGCATTTTAGACTGCATTTCCTCATCGTCATCTGGACTCCCTCAAGTCTTAGAGATGGCTAGTTGGTGAAGTGAATGGATTGATGGATTTGGGAGTTAGGAATATATGAGTTCAAATCCAGTCTCAGATACTTACTAGCTGTGTAACCCTAGTAAAGTCATTTAACCTTTCTCAGTCCCAGTTTCTTCATCTGTGAAATGGGCATCATACTAATTGTACCTGCACCACAGGGTTGTTGGAGTCCAACTGGGGGAAGACAATATGCTGAGGTCCCAGGAGCAGAGGACCACCAGGCTACTTAGGAAGGAATGAAGGGCAAAAGGGAGCCCTAATCTAAAAAAAAAAACCCAAACACCCAAAACCCCAAATAATGTATACGTAAAATTTTTAGCAAAAATATCCAATACATCGACTGCAGCTGATATGTGATATTTCACATCTATTCTCAAACATCCTGTTTGATGAAATCCTGCTTTTCTTTCAAAGCCCAAGCTGGGGACTATATTGTCTGTGAAACCTTAACTAGTTGCTCTTTCACCCACCCCCAATCCCAACCAGAAATAACGTTCCCTTTCTCCAGTTGAATACATCTCTCTGTTCTTACTAAGCACCTCTTTCAGCTTGAGTGATCTTTCTCTGTGTATTTCTCTCTGTTCCTCACACTAGAACTTCATCTCTAGTCTCCCTGCCTTTGTACTGACCATCTCCTGTGCCTGGAATGTACTCTCATAGACTCTCCCTCTTCCTTCAAGGCTTAGCTCAGGCATCTCATTCTGTAGGAAACCTGTCCTGATCACTGAGATTGCTAGTGTCCTCCCTTCCTAACTGCCCTACATGTAACTATCTTGAGTTATTTGTACTTAATCTATTCGATCACCGGGAGCAGCCCTCACCAGCAGCTGCCGGGCTGCAGGGGATGCAGGGGACCTTCCTCTCCTCTGATGTAGCCTGTAACCAGTGACCCAAAGATGAATCATTGCTACCTACTGCCACCGAGGGGTACCACAGACCTTTCCCTTCCCTCAGCCAACCCTCACTGCCAAACTGCCCAGTTTCCTCTGCAGAAAGACCACTATCAGCTGAGTGCTGACCTTCACATACCCCCTCTTCTGGAGGTATTCCATGGCCCCATTCCACTTGGCACCCTTGGTCCCACTCTTTTCTTAGTTGGGGACCATCAGCCCTGCCATTACTGTCTAAGGGACTTGGAGCCTTGCCTTCTGCCCAGCTACTTCCCCTGTTTAAGTGATCATCTGGTCTTCCATCTGACATGAAATGAACACAGTATTAGCCTGACTTTGTGTGAGCTCTCCCTCTAGTGGAATGTGGTCTCCAAGACAGCAAGAACTTGATTTTTCGATCTATAAGTCCAAGTTATACCCCTATTTTTTAAAATCTACAACCTCAAGCACCTAGCACACAGTGCTTGGCCCATCATAAGCACTTAATAAATGTTTTCCCATTCCATATGCTCTCCCTCATCAGAAAGCCATCGCCTTAAGAACTGAGATTGTTTCGATCTTGTTCTTGTACCCCATTACCCAGCACAGAGCCTGGCACAGAGTAGGCTCTTAAATGGTTGATCAATTCATTAATTAACTGATTATTGACTCCTTTCTTTTTGCTTTCCTAGCATCCAGCTTGAGTCTGCTGGTGCTCAGTCATTGTGTTTTGACTATTATCTATTTCAAAGATGTCATTAAAAGTCCCAGCAAATGATGTCCCAAAAGTGTTAGTGCTGCTTTCATCTTTAATAACTAAAAAGCTTTAAGCTCTAATCGGTTACAATTGCACCAAGACTTTTGGGACACCCTGTGCCCAAGATATTTATTGCAGCATTTTTGTGGCACCAAAGAAAACAAAGTAGGCACCCATAAGTTAAACAAGTTGTGCCCCATGAATGTCATGGAAGATGACTGTCCTATAAAAAGTGATGATAAATACAGAAGAGCCAAGGAAGACTTAAATGAAGCAAGTAGAAACAGGAAAACAATACATGCTATGACTATCACAGAAAACCACAAGTAAAACCTATAGAATCATAGCTTCCAAGAAGAGAAATGAGGATTCATCGCCTTCTCTTCTTTGCCAAAGTGGGGAACTACGGGAGTAGAACACTGCATATGATACTGTGTTTGGATCAGATCTTTCACTGAACTGGTTTTCTCTCTATTTTATTCTTTGCTATAAGGACTCATTCTCTAGGAAAGAAGAGAAAAGAGAAATATGGGGGGATGAGGAGGAGTCAGGGGATGAGGAGAAGGAATGTAGATGATGTAAACATAAATGATGTCAATTAAAATTAACAATTAAATTTAAAAAATCATCAGTAATGTCCATAAGTGATGTCTTTAAATTTTTCACAAATATGTGTGAGTTTCACACACCCCTCTGTCCATGGCAGGGATCCAGACTGTCAATATTTTAATTCCTGTTCCCAAGGCAGAGAGTCTTCCTTAAGTTAAGAAGTCATCCTTAACACCCAAAGTATTAACAGAATAAATTTTTTTTCTTTATTAATTTATTTTTCTTTTCTTTCAACATTACCTTCTTCTAGCCGTATCATGATAGGGAGCCTACAGAACATGGAAAGGAATCTATGGTTAGCCATCAACATCAAAACCTAGCAATGCTCCTGCTGCTCCACAAAGATCCATAAGTAAGAGGAAGTCGCACTTGGCAAAAGGAAAAAACCAGTGACTGATGTAATGACCACACCTGGAAAAAGGGATAGAACAAAATCAGATATTTTATTTTATGTCCCCAATTTTCTGAACCAAGTAGCTTCCTAAAAATGATTTTTAAAAAAGAGTCTTGAGATGAGCAAAGCTTTTTGAAATTCTCTTTAGAATTATTCATTGTCCTTGACAAATTGAGCCAAGGCACACAGAATTTGGAGTTAATGACCCAGGATGTTTGGGGATTCAATGATGTGGATTAAAAGGCATTCTCTCCAAGGAAGAGATTTCAGGCCTTGATTCCAGAGGCCTGTTGATCCCAAAATAGAATAGTCAAGACTGTCAGAATTTGTACCCATTTCTTTGAAGTCATTAGTCAGCTGCCAAAAGTGAATGAAAATTTATCAAATTCCCAAAAGTGAAATTTCTCAAGGTTGTAACAGAAGTTGAAACTGAAGGCTTCTCTTGCTTCCAAGTCTTGGCTCAGCCAATCCTCCATGTCTAGAATGAATGAATCAATGAATTAAGCATTTATTAAGCACTTGATGTATACAAAGCACTGTGCTAAATGCTAGATAGATGAGAGGCAATCCCTGCTCACATTCTAATGAGGGAAGACAACACATGGGGAAGTATTAGCTGCCAAGTCAAATGGAAAGATCCCATGGTCCTTGTCCTTAGGATGGAGCAGCCAAGCAGATGACCTTGCCTCTTATTAAATGTCATTTTCATTGATAAAAATCACAGCAGACTCTGATGTTGAACAATTTGATAGTGCCAAGGTCTTTGGTGACAAGAACTTTCTTCTGGGGGTCTTCAGTGACTGTGGATGTAGTACCTAACAGAGCAGTTGCCCAGTTATATCTTCCCAGGATATGCTAGAAGCATTGACATTCCCAAAGTTCTGGAGCTGGGGCACCTGGACCATCTTCATCAGGCTCAGAGTGGAGATGGAAGTCAAGGTAGTGATAGTGGTTTGACTTTCCTGACACAGGCTACCCCTGTCTCTTTCTCAGGGTGTCTTGCTGTTTTAACTAGGCTGGTTTATCTGCCTGGAAGGGTCTTATTGAAAGGTATTGTGGAACTGCTAGTCAGATGAAATGGGTTCAAATCCTCCCTCTTCTATTTGCATAACTGTGGCAAATTGTTTATCTTCTCTGTGCCTCAGTTCATGGGATCATGGACTTGGAGATAGGAAGGGTCTGAGCATCCAGTGAGTGGAACCCTCTCACTATTTTTCAGATGAAAAAACCGAGACAGAGTCCAAGAATTGGAATCCAAACCCTCCTGACTCCAAGGGCACTGTTCTATCTCTTCTATAGTTTGCTCATCTGTAAAATGGGAGTGTCTCAAGGTCCCTTCCAGCTCTAAATCTAGGATGCTATGACCTTGGTTCAAATCCTGTCAAAGTTTAGAACATGTTCCTTTCTGCTCCTCCCCCACTGTTCCCATCCTTTCAGCTATTAACATTCCCCTTCCCACCCTTCTCCCTGTTCCCAACAGAATGTGAATTCCTGAGGGCAAAGACTGTTTTAATTTTGGTCTTTGTAAACCAATATTCAGCACAAAGTAGGTACTTTATGCTTCTTTCTTTCCAACCACATGCCACACCCTTGTGCACCAGTATGATAAAGAAATGGCAGATCTGGGACAGATGTTCCAGCCTGTACATTTAGCACAAAGTAGAGATGAGAAAGATAGGTTTTTGATTGTGAAGAAAACACCAGGCATGTTGTGGTCCTTTCCCAGCAGACAGGTAGTTCCCAAACCTTTTCCCTAACCACCACCAAGATGAAAGAACCTGGGTAGAGTATCTTGGCCCCTAGGTCAGTACCAGCCCTGACTACTGGGTTTGGTTTCAAAACAGAAATAAAACCATAATTCCTTTCCTTTCATGATTAAGACATGGGACAGGTCCCAAAAGATCAACAGAAATCAGATTGTTTTCCTGCAATGGGGATAATTCAAGCAAACACACTTCTTGGAGTTCTCAACAGTCTAGGAGCGTCTCCCACTAACAAATATCACAATGACATCCAGGGAGGCATGTGGTATCAACACCAAGTTCTATAAATAAGGTTAAGTCACACTTCAAAACGAAACAAAAGCCCACACATTGATACATTAAAAAACCAAACTAAACACACACACACACACACATAGTAATGAAATAGGACTTTTAGTTTGCAATTTCCCAAAAAGAGATGGGAGAATTAAATATCCTCAATGTGTTTGAAGGCTGTTCTTCCTTTTTCACCTCTTTTGCCAAAAATGAGCCAAAGTATTTAGTAACCAAAGACACCAAGGTCTTGGAAAGCCTTGGCCAATGATGGCATCCAGTAGGGATTCCAATGGTACTGACCACATGGCACAGCTTCCAAGGAAGAGACTTGAACTTGACCCAAGCCTGCCTATGTCCCTAGAACACTAGGCTTTGACTCAGGAGGCCTGGGTTCGAATTTCAACTCTGACACCGGCTACATCCTCAGAATCATATCACTTTGCTTCTCATTTTGCATCAATTAAATGTAGATGATGATACTTGCCTGGCCTTTTTCACAGGGCTTCTGTGAGGTAAGGGCTTTGTAAACCTTGAAATACCATATAAATATGAAATTTTGTTGTATACACATCCTGCCCCCTCCTTCCTCTCTGCCTATCATACTGAAACCGCACCAGGGACAATCAACCTGATGTGGGTGTAGGACTTCCTGATGGTCACGCTGCCATGGTGGGAGACACCCCGGGGGAGCACACACTCCTCTGTCAGTTTCTGAGTCTCTGTATCCCAGCACAGTACAGTGGCAATGACCTCGTTCTTCTCATCCCTTCCCCCAGTGATGTAGAGTCTGTTGTTACAAGGGGAGATCCCGCAGCTCGCCCGCTCCTGGCTGAGTTGGGTCACCAGGCACCAGCTGTCCTCCTGAGGGCTGTATGAATACAAGGCTTTCATGGCCCCACCTATGAGAGAAGAGAGATGCCAGTTGGTGTCTATTGTGTTGGACATGTCCACCAAGCCACTCAAATCAACCTGGCAATTAAACAAATCAGTTCAGCAAAAATTATTTATTAAACCTCTGCCATGTGTTGGGCACCAGAGACAGAAGAAAAGAGAAACTAGCCCCTGCCCTCCAAGAGCTTCTATTTTAAGAGTAGGGGTGCGGTTGGTGGTAGAACAATTGGTGCTTACCATGTGCCTGGCTATAGGATGCCCAGACAACAGAGACAGAGTCCTAGGGTTCATGTTCTAGTTGAGGGAGACAATACACACACACACACACACACACACACACCATAAGTGTGTGAATACATGCATGTGTGTGTGTGTGCATTTATACAAAGAAGTAAGCACAAGGAAATTTGAGAAAGGTGAGAGTTACTAAAGAGGGAAATAGAGATGGGAAGAATTGTCTGGGGGAGGTGGCACCTAAGCTGAGCCATGGAAGGGAGGGAGGGAGGGAGGGAGGGAAGAAGGAAAAGAAGTAAAGAAAAAAGTGAGGGAGAAAATAAAGAAGGAAGGAAAGTAAGAAGGAAAGGAGGGAGAAAGGAAGGGAGGAAGGAAGGAAGGAAGGAAGGAAGGAAGGAAGGAAGGAAGGAAGGAAGGAAGGAAGGAAGGAAGGAAGGAAGGAAGGAAGGAAGGAAGGAAGGAAGGAAGGAAAAGTGGAAAAGGAGGGAGGGAGAGAGGGAAAAAGTAAGGGATAGGGGAGGGAATAAAAAGTTCTCACATGCTAATTGAAGGAATCAACACATTTAAGAGGTCTCAGCAGCAGGGCAGATGGAAAGGCCTGGACATTTTCAGGCTCTAAAGGCATAGCATGGAACAAGGGTCCTTACGGTGGACTGGTAGTTCGAACAAAGGCAGCTAAGTATTCTAGGAAGTAAAGGGCTAGAGAAGTCCATTCCAGGCTATGGGAAAACCCACATAACCTGTCTTCCCAATTTTCTCTCATCCTATGCCCCTTCCTGGATCCCACTTTCCAGCTAACTTTCCAGCTAAATGCTCAGCATTTCATGGACCATTTGTCTGGGAAGGTGGGCAAGGAATTTCTATAGAAGGCAGAAAGTTAGACTGGACTCACAAGAATTATAGAGTTGGACGGGACCTTAGAGACTGATTAGGCCAACTCCCTCTTTTTACAAGTAAGGAAACTGAAGCCCAAAGATGTACACCAAGTCACTCAGGTAGAAGGGCCAGGATTCAAACCCAAGTCTTCTGCCTCCAGATCTGAGGCTCAGTCATTCATTCATTCAACACCTGATAAGCAGTCATGCCCACTATGTGCAAAAGAGAAGATAAACCTTGGTTCTGATTTCCACTCTAATAGTCAATCAATGTGTCTATCATTTTGCATAAATCTATCCATAGCTTAGACTTGTCTCCAAGTCTCCTGTGTGGTGCTTCACCTCTGCATCTAAGTTTTTTTCTCCTCTTGGGCAAGGACCATTCCTTAAATTTTCTCTAAATACTCCCTAGTGCCTGGCCCTGGATACATACTCAGAGAGTCCCAGCAGCTGGTCTCAGACCTGGACTGCAGATAATAACTAGACTTCCCTCTTCTCAATAGAAAGGTAGGGAGACTAGGGGTGTGTAATGGTGCATACACTATTAGATAAAGTCACCACATCAGTCAACTTCACTGTCTTATGCAGGATGGGGTACTACGAGTAATAGGAAGGGTGGTGACTGCAGACAGCAATGGGCAGCCATGAAACTTTTATTTTTTTTAAGAGTCTAGACTTTGTAAATGTATGAAATACACATGTGACATTTATGAGTAACATTTGTTCTGGATTCACTTTTGAAAACTTAGTTGACAGAATTTTGGATCAATGTAAAAAGTCAGGATTTTTTTATAGCAGCTCTCTTTGTGATGGACAAAAACTGGAAATCAAGGGAATGTCCAGCCTTTGGGGAATGGCTGAACAAGTTGTGGTATATGAATGTAATGAAATACTATTGTGCTATAAGAAATGATGAACAGGAAAACTTCAGAGAGGCCTGGAAAGACTTATGTGATCTGATACTGAGTGAAAGGAGCAGAACCAGGAGAACTTTGTACACAGCAACAACCACAGTGTGCGAGGAAATTTTTTGATAGATTTAGTACTTCATTGCAATGCAAGGATTTAAATAATTCTCAATGGACTCTTAAGGCAAAATACCTCCTTCCACATCCAGAGAAAGAACTATGGAATTGTATCGCAGAATGAAGCAGACCATTTTCTTTTGTAGTATGTTTTGTTTTATGGTTTCTCCCATTCATTTTAATTCTTCTATGCAACACGACTAAGGTGAAAATGTATTTAATAGGAATGTATATGTAGAACCTATATAAAATTGTACGCCATCTAAGGGAAGGATGGGGGAGGGGGAGCAAAAAAATCTAAGATATATGAAAGTGACTATAGAACACTGAAACAAAGAAAATAATCTAATAAAAAAAAAGAAAAAGAAGCAGGACTTTACAAATCTCTGAAGGTCTTGGTTCCCAGTATTCACATTCTTTATTGAATTTCTTATTAAAATATGTGGTTTTAAGATTTTTTGTGACAGCACTATATAATTTTTTTAGTGTAGGTAATAGGAGTACCAGTTTCATGTAGTTACCATAAAGTTGAGTCTGTTCATTATCTTAGTAATTTCATGCTCTGTATGTACCATGACCAACTTATTGGTGACGAGAAACATGTAAGATAATGTATTTATAACCATTGCTACAAGTTTATAGTGTATTTTTCTCTTATTTTATATGTACACTATACAACATTCAAAAAGCATTTTTTTCCTAATTGAGAAAAGTATGCAAAATGCAAACCACAATTTTGATAAATTGAAAATTGCCAATGGTTTTCTAGTACTTTATGATATTGAGGGCTTTCTTTGGCTTTTAGTTAGTTACCGAATGAATATGTTAGGCACATTTAGGTTTTAGTTGAGATTTTCCAAAGCTTGAATTTTAATTCTTTCATTCTTTGCACTTTCTATTAACCCACAGCATTATTTTAATAAATGTTATAATACCAACCTAAAAAAAAAAATCTAGACTTTGTGTCAGAATTCCTGATGCAAGATTGATTGGCCATGATACTCCTATATCTGTAGCTGGAAAGGAGCCACCTACTCCAAGCTGTCATTCCACTGAGGGGAGACTGAGGCTCTGCCCAAGGTCATGCAGGTGATTACCATCACAAGGGGATTTGAGCCAAGGTCTACTCATTCCTATGTCAGTGGTCTTTCCTTTACGTCACGGGGAAGGAAAGAAATCAAATCAATCATCTGAGACTCAGTTTTCTTTATCTGTAAAATGGGGCGATGATAACTTACACTACTTACCTTAATCAATCAATTGATCATTCAACAAACACTTATTAAGTACTTACTATGTGCCAGGCACTGCACTAAACACTGAGGATGCAAAAGGAGACTGAGTCCCTGTCCTCAAGGAGTTTACAAGCTAATGTGGGAGACAACTTGTAAACAATATATACAAAGTGAGCTATAGACAGGATCAACAGAGAAGAAGTCCTGGAATTAAGAGAGAAAGCTTCCTGTAGAAGGGGGGATTTTAGTTGGAACTTAAAGGAAGCCAGGGAGAGCAGTTGGTGGAGCGGAGAAGAGGGCGTGTCCTAGGGAGTGGAGATAGCCAGAGAGAGTGTGCAGAGTGGAGAGATGGAGGGTCTTCTTCTTAGAACAGCCTGGAGCCCAGTGCCTCTGGATTGAAAGAGTCCATGTTGGGGAGTGAGGTGTAAGAAGACTGGAAAGATAGGAGAAGTGTTGGTTGTGAAGGGCTTTGGAGGTCAGATGGAGGCTTTTGTATTGCACCGTGGAGGTGATAAGGACTTTATTGAACAGGGCAGGGTGGGGGTGAATTGAGGTGCTTGTATGTGTGCTTGTGTGTGTGTGCGCGTGTGCGTGCATGTGTGTGTGCGTGTGTGTGTCCGCACACACACACAGTAAGGTAATGCAAGAGTCCAGAACTGGGGTGATAGGAGCCTGCACTTAACATAGTGCCTTGCACATAGTAGGTGCTGAATAAATATTTATCGGTCGAGTGAATGAGTGAGCAGTGGTAGTGGAAGAGGACATGGTCCGGAGAGGTTGCAAAGGTGAAATCAGCAGGTCTTGGCAGCAGTTTGGACATAGGGAATGAGAGACAGCAAGGAGGCCAAGATGACACCTAGGCTATGAGCCCAAGGGAACATTAGGATGGTGTTGCTCTTGACAGTAACAAGGAAGGTAGGAGGGGAGGATCTGAAGAGGATAGATAATGAGTTCTGTTTTATATTTATTGAGTGTTATGGGAGAAATATCTCCTCTGAGTTCATGTGGTAGGCATTTTGCTGCCAAAACATATTTACCATAATGGAAATTATAGAGAGAAAAACCCAAGTTTTACTATTATGCTTAAGCATGGATTCAGGCCTCAGAAAACCTGAACAATCACTAGGATTCTAACAAGTGTTCTTATGGGCAATATTACATCTGAGTGACAGAGAAAGAATTCATGTAAATATTGCAATTTTGCCCATTCCTTCTTAGGTCATAAAAAGTCAAGAAAAGATAGCTTAATAATCCTACACTTCCTTCAATGTCATGAAAATTGAACAGACTTAAAGAGAGTCATCATCTCATGCATCCTCTAAGGAAACAAATTTCATCAAACTCTACAGATGACCTAAGTCAGGTTACAGGTTAAACTCCATTGAGGGGGCTCACAAATAAACTGAGCAGGAAGAGACAGTTGAGGTTCTTCTTAGGTCCCCTCTGGCTTTGTCCCCATGACCTTAGGGTATATGAATGATTAAATGTTAATGCTTAAATAAGGAATAATTTTACAGATGAGGAAACAGAGGCCTACAGAGATTAACAGAAAGCAGACTTTCAGTTCATCAAAATTTGCAGAAGGAATAAAAAGAAAGAGAAAAACATTCTCATTAACCAAATTCAGGATGGCTACAGGAAATCCAGCTGGAGATGTTGGAGGTCAGCAGAGAAACTGGGGTCAGATTAGGTAGACCTGAGAACAGATGCTGGTTGTTATGAGGTATTAAAGTACCTATTAAAGTACCATAAAGTATATAAATCATAGTGTGCTATGTAGGTGTGAACTAAATAATGAAAAATATTGAAAAATAACTTTTTAAAAATGCCATTTATAGAATTGGCTGAATCAAATGAGCAGGCTGAACTTAATCGACAGTCTCTGGAGTTTTTTCCAAATTCAGATCTAAGATCCTATGACTTCCTCGTGGTCAGTGTGATATGGTAAGAAAGAGCACAGACCCTAGAGTCAGAGGATCTGGGTCCAACTCCTTCCTGGGTTCAAATGCTTGCTACCTAGGTGACCCTAGGCAAGTCACTCCACCTTGGGCCTCAGTTTCATCACTAGAATGAGGGGACTGGACAAGATGGATTTCAGGGCTCCCTTTAGTTCTGGATTTCTGATCCTCATAGTCCATCAACATCATGAAAGCTCCCAGCAACCCACTTACCAACAACGTAGATGTGGTCCCGGAAGCTGACGGCATTGATGCATTTGGCCTCCACCGGCATGGATGACTTCAAACACCACTTGTTGGCTGAAGCATCATAACACTGAGTCTTATCCGTTGCCAGTTTTCCATTGGGTCCTCCCCCAATCACATACAGCCTCCTTTTATGGCTGGTAGCGGCAAAGGAGCTCACGTGGATCAGCAGAGGGGCTGCCTAGACCCCAGGAGAGGAAGCAAGAGGGTTGTGTCAGCACCAAAGGGGAACACAGTCAGTCTAGTTCTCCAATACCCTCCTGGCTACCCTAACTCTTTCACCCCAATAGATTAGAGAGGGTGTAAGGCAGTAGAGAGACAGCTGGAGGACTTAAAGAAGGAGGATCCAGGTTTAAATCTCGGTTCTGCCCTTTCATACCACCCTAGGCCTCAGTTTCACCATCTGTTAAATGATGAAGTGGGACTAGGCAGCCTTCGATATTCCATCTGGATTGTACTAGATCTATGAATTTGAGAATCAAAAAAGGACTAAAGCAGCTGCAGAAGCTGAGCTACCTGTCCTTGTTCCAGAGGTTCTACCTCTTCAGATAGGATGTGACTCAGAGGAAAGTATCCCTCAAACTCAGCCCAAAGATATCAAAAGATCATCCATCTAGATCTGAAAGAGATATCAGAAGCCAGGAAAAGCAACTTCATCATTTTACAGAGAAGGAAACTGAGGCCCAGAGAAGTTAAGTGACTTGCTGATGGTTACTTGTGGAATTTGAACCCAAGACCTTGGACTCCAGAGCTAGTGTCCTTCCTGCCATCCCCCACTGCTTCCACCTAACTCCTTTCTTACTGGATCTCCACGTCATGTTCTAGGATGGTGCTGAGCTGACAGACACACCCTAAACCCAGTAGAGACAGAACAGTTTTTCCTTGTTCTCACCTAGAAATCATTTCCCAACCTCAGTCTAATGAGTCATTGGCTCTGCACAGACTTCTGCAAGTAGATAGCCAAGAGTATATTTAAAAAAAAAAAAAGTCTTCCCCACAAATAAAGATTCATGGCAATGCCACAATGTCAACATATTCTCTCCCCTACCCTACTCAACATTTCAGACCTTGTCTTTTTAGACCAAGCGACTTCTTTTACATGGCAGAGTCAAATCCCATCTCTGACCCCTCCTACCTTTGTGACCTTGGGCAAGTAACTTAACCTCCCTGGATTTTATCCTCTTCATCTAGTCCTGAGACCGACCAGATAACCTCTGAGATTCCTTCCTGTTGTAAATCTATGGTCCGATGTCCTCTGATCCAAACAGGGATCTCCATGAAGTAGGGTCAAGCAGCAGTAGCTCAGGGCCATGTTCTCTGCCCTTCTCCCTCCTTCCCCCAAGCAACCCATCCAGGCAACTCAGGCTCCAGCCCTGAGACTCTCTGGAGATCACAGGATCTTAGATTTACAGCAAGAAGGGATCTTTGAGACCACTGCATCCAAAGTGCTCATTTTACAGATGAGGACACTAAGGTACAGAGAGGCCATTTGCCCAGGACCCTGCAGCTACTACATCTTCCTGACTCCAAGGGCAATGCCCCATTGTGACCAGTGGCACCACTCGTCCAATGCTGTCAGATTTGGGGTTTTGCCACATTTCAGTTTTTATTCTTGTTTTACATTAAATGCTGGAATGGCTTTTGTCACTATTGCTAAGTGTCAGAAATCTTTGATGCCATTTTGTTGAATGAGAAAAAGGCAATGACATAGGACTTGGGACCAAATCTCAACTCTGCTTTTTACCTACAAATTACTTAAACATCTTTGGGTCTCAGCTACCTCAGATATAAAATGAGAGAGATTGGACCCAATGGCCTCTTTGTTCCCCTCTGGCTTTGCCCCTATGATCTTAGGTTACATAAATGATTAACTAATGATTAAATAAGGAATGATTTTACAAATGAGGAAACTAAGGCCTACAGAGGTTAAGTGACTTGCCCAAGGTCACACAGCTAGTACATTTTTGAAGGCAGATTTGCCCCACAGGTCTCCCTGGCTCAGATCCTACTCCTCTAATCACTACACCACATTGTCTAATGCCATGTCCAGGTACAAACACACCAACTGACAAGCAAAAGAAGACAGAGCATAGGAGAATTCCTTGTGGACATGCCCATGATACTACTCTGGAAGCGACAGTCTGTCCTCTTCCTGAAGTCATTCTCTGTTGGCATCTGAAAGATTTCCCTCAGTGGGTGTTACTATCACCACATCCTGAAGGAAAGGTATAGATGGTAAGTGACTAGCCATATCCCTGACCTTCTAGAAACAAGCAAGATACCCCAAAATGGGAAGGCAAAGGTGGAGGTTGAGCACAAGAATTTAAAGAATTTTTTAAGCATAGAATTTTTAAGATAACTCAGGAAAAAAAACATTTAGACTTTACCTCTGACCAGCAGTTATGAAAAGGGTCATATGTTTCCACATTATTAATTCTCTGTAGACCATCAAAGCCGCCAATGACATAGACTTTGCCACCCAGAACCGCCATCTTGTGTCTCCATCGACCAAAATTTAAATATTCAATTTGGATCCACTTGTTGATGGAAGAATTATATTTCCAGACATCCCGTTGTGTTTCCTTACCACCTACAGCAGAAATAAGACATGCGTTGTTGGATGAGAAACTTTAAAGCTCTATGTCCAATCAATGGACCAGTGATGCAAGTAAGATGTTAGAACTATAAGACACATGATTCTGCTTTTGAGACACTGAATCTTATAAGCTCATGGATCTAGAGCCCCAAGGGGCCTTGGAGAGGAGATCTGATTTGAGCCTTCCTCCTCACTTTATTATTATATATAAACTGAGGTTATATATTGTTATATATAAACTGAGGTTATATATAAACTGAGGTTTTGGAATATTAAGTGCCTTGTTCAAGGTCGCACAGGCGTAAACAGCAAAGATAGAATACAAACTCAAGGTTTCTAACTCCAGAATCAAAATCCTTTCCACTGTGCCTGATAAAGTAATAAAGGGCTTAATAAATGATGATTGACTGGGCGAAACTACCTCCTCCCCTACTTTGACAGGACCCATAGCAGGAAAACATAAGGGCCATGAGGGCAGCACTGCTCGACCTTGTCTGTATCCCAAACGCCTTGCATAGAATAGATGGTTAAACCAAATTTCTGAACTACAAATAGATAGTAGTGTAGATGACGCTGTAGAATCTAGTGCCTGACTGCTTGTTAGGGCCTAGAGCAGGGTTTCCTGACCTCTTTCATGCCCTGGAGCCCTTGGGCAGCCAGTGTGGTGAAGTCTGTGCACACTTCTCAAAATTACATCTTTAAATACATAAAATGAAATAATTGCATAATTTTTACATAATTGTATAATATTACAAAGGAAACCAAAAGTTAATAAAAATAAGGATGTTATTTTTTCCCATTCGAGTTCATGGATCCCCTGAAATCTGTCCAAGGGGTTCCCAGACCTCCAGTTAAGACCACTTGCCTAAAGGTACCCCCTTGTACTTTCCCTTCTCCCCCAGCTCTAAGGGATCTCTCCAGAGTCTGGCACCTGGTAGGTTTCTCAGTTTCTCTCTGGTACATGTACAGAAAGTATCTTTATGGCTTTGGAGCTGTAAGGGGCATCTACATTAGGGGTAGATGAGCTCCATCCCAGCTTCTGGATCTACTCTGAGGTGGAGGCAGTGGATAAGAGTGCTGTGTCTGGAGTTAGGAAGACCTGAGTTCAAATCCAGCCTCAGACACTTACTAGCTATGTGATCTTAAGCAAGTCACTTAACCTCTATTTGCCTTAATCTTTTGGAGAGGGAAATGGCAAACCACTCCAGTGTCTGTGCCAAGAAAAGCCCATAGGTAGCCTGGTCCATGGTGTCATGAAGAGTCAGACATAACTGAACAAACCACAAAGGCACCCTACCTGATATGTAGACTTCGTTTTTTAAGGTCACACAGGCAAACTCCACCCATTTTTTATTCTCACTCTCCGATTCCTGCTCTGTAATGGGGAGCTTGGCTACTTCCAGACGACTGCGCCTCAGTGGGTCCAGGCAGGTCACTTCAGCCACAAATTTCTCATCTTTGGTGCAGCCTCCAATGATCATAAAGACCTCAGACTGAAATTCATGCATCCTAGGCTTGGTTCTCTCTGAAATAATCTAAAAACCAAAGAAATATGTCCTTTAAAAGTGCTTTAAAAGTCCTTTAAAAATTTCTATAGTCTTGAAAACAGCTGATATTTGTAGTTCTGCAAAATACATTAATTCACTTCAAAAAATATTAGAAACCCAAACAACTCATCTTCCTGGACTGACAAATGCATAAAGCATTTCATGTCCCCATTTCTTACCTCCAGGACACTGATAGAGGCTTAGAGAGTCGCACCTGTGTCTCTTGGCATTATTATAAATGATTCTATTAAAGAAAGTCTATTCTACAAAGGAGATTGGGTATGGCTGGTCTGTACTGGACATTGCGTGACTCCTAGTGAATAACCCAGGCCCTGACTCAGAAACACTTGCTTTGTAGATGAAGTGTGACTAAGGCATGCTCCTTTGTATTTCTGTTTCTTTGTGTTCCTTATTATTTCTGTGATGCTCAGATTGCTTCTGTGGCTAGTTCTTTGTCTTATTTGTACATTAAGTTGAAGAAGGGTGTCATAGTGCCTGGAGTGATAGACATGGAGTCAGGACAAACTGAGTTCAAATCCAGCATCAGACACTTACTAACTGGGTGGCCCTGGGTGGATCTTTGACTTAGCCTTTTCTGGAATCCCATTTTCCCCATCAGTAAAATAAGGATAATAATGAAACCAACTGAATAAGGTTGCTGTGAAGACAAAAATGAGACACTGTTTGTAAAACATTCTACAAACTGTAAAGTGATATGTAAGTGTGAACCATACTGATGATGATATATGTGCTGATAAATTTAGACTTGCAAATTCAGCATGGGTCTTTTTTCCCCCTTTACTGTTATTGCAATTACAAGCACTGGCCACAAGAGGATAGCACCATCATTCACAAGTATTGAGGGTTAACCAGGCTCAGTTTATATGAGGTCAAGATCCCAAGCATGAGTGTTCCATAGGATTATAGATTCAGAGCTTGAAAGGAGCTCCCCATTCTACAGATGAGGAAACTGAGGCAGAGAGAGAAGTGATTTTCCCATCATCACATGAGGAATAAGAAACATGGACAGGATTTGAACCACAGGACCCTGCTCTCCCTGCCCAGCCTGCCCTGCGCCCCTACCAATTACCATACCCCAAGGAATAGGACAGGGTCATAGGACTCAGAGGTGGAAGGGAATTTGGAGATCATCTCTATGACAGATGGAGATCCTGAATCTTGAGTTAGAAATCATCTAGTCCAACCTTCTCATGTGACAGAGAAGGAAACTGAGGTCCAAAGAGATGAGCTGACTGATAGAGCATTTATTAAGGGCTTACTCTGTTATTGGTACTATGCTACGCCCTGGAAATTCAAATACAAACCAAAAAGAAAAAATTGTCCATATCTTCAAGGAGCTTAGTAGGGGAACACAACATAAAGAAGTGGAGAGAAACCCACTCAGGGGCAAGGTGGAGTCTGGGGCGTCATGTGCTGGTCTGCATCTGAAAAGGGCATGGCGGCTAAAGTGAGGGCTTACTTTCTGAAATGCACTAAGTGTGTGTCCAATGTGGGATATGAGCTCAGAGCTCTATCTGCTACAGTGAGCTGCCTGTCATCTTCACCATCATCATCGCCATCACCATCATCATCACCATCATCATCATCTTCACCATCATCATCACTACCATCACCATCATCATCACCATCATCATCATCATCATCATCACCATCATCACCATCATCGTCACTACCATCACCATCACCATTATTATCACCATCATCACCATCACCATCATCATCATCACCATCATCATCACCATCACCATCACCATTATCATCATCATCACCATCATCGCCATCATCACCATCATCGTCACTACCATCACCATCACCATCACCATTATCATCACCATCACCATCATCATCATCACCATCATCATCACCATCACCATCACCATTATCATCATCATCACCATCATCACCATCATCACCATCATCGTCACTACCATCACCATCACCATCACCATCATCATCATCACCATCATCATCACCATCACCATCATCATCATCACCATCATCATCATCATCACCATCATCATCATCACCATCATCATCATCATCACCATCTCCATCACCCTCATTCCTATTATTAAGAGGCAGTCTGATACACTGAATAGAAAGCCTTCCCCTCTCCCTCCTCTTTCTAACCCCCCCCTAAAATTCAAAGAATCAAACCCCACTTGTTCCTTTGAGTTGTCAGTCCCATTTATCACTCCTTTCCACCTCCCTCAAGCCCACAAGTCCCACCATGTTTGCCATGCTTCCCTCTCTCTCTTCTTTCTACCTCACACTTCCTCATTCCCTCAAGGCCACACTCTAATTTCCAGCATTCCAAGGTATCAATTAGCAAATCTTAAATATTCCTTGTTCTAACTTGTTAATGGAATCCCAGAACCCTCCACATAACTCAGATTCCCAAAGAGGACTTTTTTTTTTTGCCTGGTCTAGGACAAATTATCTTAGACCTCCCATGGAACCAAAAGGGAAATCTTCAGGATACAATAAATAATTACTGTAAGCCTGACAGTGTAATTTGAGCCCCAAAAACTCTAGGGATGAGGGAACCTTATTCACTTATATAAACAAAATAAAATAATAAAAATGACAATAAAAGGCAAGGCCACTTAGTGGAGACTGAGCCTGCTTTGGAGTCAAGAGGGTGAGTTCAGGTGCCCATCTTTGGCAAAAGTCACTGAATCTCTCAGGGTCTCTCCCCCTGCCCATCATCCAACTCATTCCCTATGCCACACTGCCCACCCTAACTCTCTATGCCTATGACTTGCAGACCAGATGACAATCTTCATTAGTATAAGAAATTTTCTCCTTGAGAGATCTCTATATACTAAATGAAATCCCATGTTTGGTTCATCTCCCCAAATTTGACCTAGTTCCACCTTGATTTCCCTGAGGCTTTTACAGATTCATAAATACGTGGGATGTAAAGTCAGAGGGTTCCCTACAGATTTCTACTCTCCTCATTCTATAAAGGAGGAAGCCCTGACCCAGACAGAGGAAGTTCATTGTCTAAGATCACATGGAGTTAGTTGCAGGGCCAAGATTCAAGCAAGCACAGTGTTGGCTTGCTGTAAATAGCTCTTATTTTGGGCCCACCTCATTGCCGGATAGATGATACATCCTTGCCTCCTGTAGAAGCGAGAAGACCTCAGGACTTTGTCGAATAAGCGGGTCTGCTTCCACCGTCTCCACAAAATACCAAGGGTCTAGAAGAGGCAGGCGGACATTCTCAAGGACACGGGGGAGCAAACAAAGTCTCTCAGACTGTTTGTGCCGGACCCAGCACATCACCATCTCAAACACTTGGGATTCCTCAGTGACATAGAGGTCGTCACTCTGCAGAGTATGGTGGAGGGTGTCCACCGGGAGCTCCAGGAATTCATCATAGTTCAGGATTTGAGTGAAGTTCTGAATGATGTAGCCTTGAACTTGTTTCTTTAAGTGGTCCAAGGAGTGTGTGTCTGCCAGTTTCAGGATCCCAACACAGTTTTCAGGATTGAGGGCTTCAGTGAGAAAACTGGCACAGGCATCTACCATCCTAAGGAACTGCAAGGAACACCATGGAATTAGAATATGTCAGAAAGGGATTAACTCCTGTTTCATGTTTTTAGGTTGTCATGGGATCATGAGGATACTCATAGACTTGCAGGACTTTAGATATTGAAAGACCTTAGATATAACCTTGGGCAAGCCACTTTTCCTCTGTGGGCTTGTAATGGCAAGTAAAATAGAATCTTTTGCTGTTTTTGTTTTAGTATAATCAAGAAGTATAATGCCTCTATTTGAATATGATTAAGGAGGATCTTTCCCACCCATTGTCAGACCTGGGAAGATTTGTAGGAAAGTCTAAGCCTTTTGTTAATGAGGCACTGGTTCTCGAGGGATATGATGCCCTCTGGCTTGAAAAAGTGTATAAAGACTCTGAGGGTGAGGCTTTATTTTGGGGCTTACTGACTGGAAGTGTTTGTTTGGCCAGATGAGAACTCTAGGAAGTTACTAAAGGAACCCCCTCACCCTTCCGTTTGAAAATCCAGATGTCAGTGCTTCCCTCTCTGGTAACTATGGTCAGATAGTTGGGGGTCCAACTGTCTGTCAAATGTAGGCAGAGGAAGCCATGTCTATTGATCTTTAATTTCTCTATATTTTCCTTGTAGTTCATGGTGCTGACATCCCAAACTAGGTGAATGATATATGTGCTTGGTTAAAGGAATGATACATGTGCTTGATTAAATTGATTGTTAATCCCTCGAAAGTTGCCTTTCCTTTTATGAATGCAGATCTAAGGACCTGTAATAGTAGGCCCCCCTGTGTATGTTGGCATGTTTACTGATACAGGGCCTCGATTTTCCCATTTGTAAAATGGAATAGATGGCCTCTGAGGCCTGTTTCAAATCTAAATCTAAGAAACCATGATCTAGTCCAACTCCTTTATTTTACAGATAAGGAAACTAAGGCCTAGAGGGTTCCCAAGTTAAAATTTCACCATGTCATCTGGCTTAGGCCACCACCTTCAGAGAAACACAACTTTATTATTCCCATTTCAAGGGTGAAGTGACTGAAGTGGGCTGAGTCAGCACTCAGCATAGTGCCTGGCACTCAGCAGGTGCCAAATACGTGCTTGTTAAATTGAATTGTTGGGCAGTTCTGAAAGACTGACTTAATTTTCAGAGAGGTTGCATTCTAGATTGGCAGAACAAGAAACCATCGGCCTGCAATTACAGACACTAGAAGTGTCAAGCAAGTATGAATGTCAGAATGTCAGGGATGTTAATTTCCCTTTACATATTTTAAACAATTTATATATTTTGTTTTTTCATCATCTTTATTTTCAAATGTATACCTGATCCTCTCAAGAGAACCATCCATTCTTTATAACAAAGGATGAGAGAGAAAAAGAGGTGGGGGATAGAGAGGGAGGGAAGAGAGAAAGAGGAGAGGAGAGGAGAGGAGAGGAGAGGGAGAGGAGAGGAGAGGAGAGGAGAGGAGAGGAGAGGAGAGGAGAGGAGAGGAGAGGAGAGGAGAGGAGAGGAGAGGAGAGGAGAGGAGAGGAGAGGAGAGGAGGGGAGGGGAGGGGAGGGGAGGGGAGGGGAGGGGAGGGGAGGGGAGGGGAGGGGAGGGGGGGAGGGGAGGGGAGGGGAGGGGAGGGGAGGGGAGGGGAGGGGAGGGGAGGGGAGAGGAGAGGAGGGGAGGGGAGGGGAGGGGAGGGGAGGGGAGGGGAGGGGAGGGGAGAGGAGAGGAGAGGAGAGGAGAGGAGAGTCTCTCAGCCCTCCAAAGTAAGGAAAGAATGCATCTACTCTTCTTATTATCAGGGTCAAATTTGATCATTAAAGTTCAGTTCATTTTCATCTGTTAAATATTTGTGTTTATCTCACTATCATTTGTCTATCATCTATCTATCTAGATAGCAATATCAAAATATAAGTGTGTATCCATATAGTTAGGTAAGCAATGCCCCCTGGCCATTTAGAAACTGTGATGCTCAAAATCAGAATGTTTGACGCCAATTTGTGGTAATGGACATGCGAACATTGCTCATCTCACCTCCACCACTGCTGCTCAGCAGCCTCTCCTCTAAGGTTCAGAGTATCCAGGCTTATCCCTCACTCCAGCCCCTGGTAGCTGCTGCCAACCTTCAGGACACTTTCCCTCCTTTCTTGATGAATCCTTCTCCTGGCCCACAGTCTTTCTCTCCTCCCCAGTTCTTGCTCTCATACTAGGAGAATGAACATGTTGATGTTCCCGCAAAACACCCTAACTTCCCTGTTCCTCATTCTAGTCACTTCCCATGACCACCTACTCCACCTCTTTCTTCTCATTTCCTAAAGACTTCTCCCCTATTTAACCTCATCTGCATGCAGATGGTCACATACCCTGAAATTCCTCTGTCTGATCATAATCTTTTATCATTCCATTTTCCCTTCTGTCTTACAATCCCTAACCCTATTCTCCAACCTCTTGGTGACCTCCAATTCTTTGACTCCTCAATTCTATCCTCAGGTTACAGCCCCTACTCTGGCTATACTGTCCTCCTTTCCCTATCTTGATCCCCTGGTGAACCAAGTTCCTCCTACACTATACACTCAAGTCCTTTGCCCTGTTGTTCTATCTCTGATTCTGCCTTGCCAAACGCCAACCTGAGATTATTTCCACCATTAGCCTCTTTTCTTTCCTATGCTGCCAAACAGCTGAGAAAAATCACAGAATTGTGCTGACTTGAGTTCTCTGAAATTTATGTTACATCATCTCAACCAGGCCCTTGGCAGCAAAGCAATCTTTTTGCATCTCGCTGATCAGCTCGCTCAACCCTTCGCTGTGATTGTGGTTCCAGACTTTTCTCATTCTTCTATAAATGTCCCAAAGCATTCCTTCCCCCACCCTCTCAGCTAAAGACCTTGTCCCAAATTTCATTTGCTCTCATCTCATCTTATGGAGTTCCCTCTTCTCATTCTACAACACTCCTCTACTATCTCCGCCTTTCTTCCTGTTTCTTAGGAAAAGGAGGCCTTCCATTTGCTCAGGCAACTCCTTCCGCATGCGCCCTGGGTCCTAGTGTATCTTATCCTCTTAAGCAGATTGCTCCCTCCATCATCCTCTCTCCCTATCTTAACTTCAGCTTTTTCTAGCTTCCCTTCTGCGTCTGACATGCCCATGTCTCTTCTATCCTCAAGAAACCCTCACTTGGTCCTTCCATCCCCACTATCTGTCATCCTGGATCTCTCCTTCCTTTCGTGGTCCAATTTCTGGTGAAGGTTGCCGCCAACGGGTGCCCTTCCCTCACTTCCTGTCTTTCCACTTTCTTCTAAGCCCTCTGCAATGTGTCTTTCAGCCTTGTTGTTCAACTGAAAGTGTTCTCTCCAAAGTGACCAGCGATCTCCCGGCTCCAAGCCTTTTCCTTGGCTGTTCTCCATGCCTGCAATGCTTTCCCTCCTCATCACTGCCTCCTGGCTTCCTTCAAGATTTAGCTTAAAACACATACTACAGGAGGCCTTCCTTAGCCCCCTCTCCAGCTCTCCATGGCCCCTTCCCTCTGAGATTATCCTTGATCGAGTCTGAACGTACTTTGTGGGTACATAGTTGTTTATCTCCATTGGCCTGTGAGGTTCTTGAGGGCAGGGACTATTTATATCTTTCCTTATACTCCTACCAATTAGCACAATGCCTGGCACATAGTAAGTGATTGATAAATCACTATTCTTATTAACTGATAATTGATTGGATGTATGTGGGAGGTGAAGGGGAGAGGAAAGTCAAAGGTAATATGTTCACTTTGAACCTGAGAACCTAAGTGATGCTACCATAAGATGGAAACTGGGGAGTTGGTAGAATGGGTCCATTGGAGTGGGCAGCTGGGTGAAATGGTACACAGAGCACAGAAGAGGAATGAAGACAGAGAAAAGATGACCTCATGTCTGAGAGAACAGCTTCCTGTAGACTGGAGGAGACCCGAGTGTATTTTAGGGCAAAGGGGAGGAGCTGCAAGAAAGGGAAAGATAGGAAGAAGAATTCATATGGCCTCCCTAAGCCTGATTTCCTTATCTGCAAAATGAGGGTGTTGGACAAGATTACTGCTAACCCTAACTCTTGGAATGTGACCACAGCTCGAACTCTGACCCTAACCCTAAGCCTTCCAGCCAGATCTATGATCCTTTTCTGTGGCTCTAAGACCCAGGCCTGTCCTTATGGTACCTTTGAATCTATTTGTCTCTGGTTCTTCTTCTACCTGCATCCAGGTAATGAATGACAATGATGATGATGATGATATAGTAACTTGAGGTCTACAAAGTACTTCACACATATTATCTAATTTGATCCCTACAACAACCTAGGAGGTAGATGCTAGCACTCTTGTCATTCTAGAGATGAGAAAACCAAGGCTGAGAGGGGTTTAAGTAATTAATAGACTCACAGCTAGCAAGTATCTGAGGGAGGTTTTAAACTCAGGTCTTCTCCTGCTCCAAGTCCAGAACTTTCTCTATTACATTGCCTGAGGGTCTAGGCAAATTCTGCTAGAGTATGACTATTTATTTTCCACATTTCAGCTAAAAGGGTAAAAATAAGTGAGAGTCAATTTTCAGGCCACCTGCAGCCCACCTTCAGTGGGTTCACTTCTCTCTACAGAGGCTGCACAGGGTGTCCCAGGCTCACGTGGTCCATTCACTGAGCGAGAACTTTCCGGGAAGGTTTCAACTCTTCACCTGCTTTTCGGGCCATGGGGTTGTATTACTAAATTGGGTAAAAGTCTAAAAGTAGCCAAAAGACTGTTACAAACACTCCCACATCCCACAGGTGCTGTGGTCCTGGCTTCTGATTAGCTCCTTTAATTCAATACAAAAACATATCTATGGTCCCACTCTGACCTCTCAGCCTACCCCGATGTTGCCTCTGTAACTACATATCTCTATATATCATTAAGTCAACCAACTTATTGTTGATTTTTTAAGTGCCTACTATGTACCACTAAGGCATACTAAGACAGACATGAAAAAGGCCTTGCCTTCCAGAGGTTTCCATTGTAATAAGAGAGATGAAACATGCCCTCCCTCTCTAATTCCTTGTATCTCACTTGTTTCCCCATAGAATATAAGGTCTTCAAGAGTAGGGACTGTTTCCTTCTTTGTTTTTATATCCTAATCTCTTAGTACAGTGCCTGGCATACAGTTGGTGCTTAATAAATGCCTGCTGGTTGGTTATGTACAGATTGTTCCCCATCCCTGGTAGAATGTGAGCTCCATGAGGGGAGAGAATGTTCCCTCCATGGCTTTTCATTCCCAAGGCCTAGAGATGTGTTTGACACATAGTAGGTGCTTTACAAATGCTTGTTGATCAATGGAAACAACATGCATGTAGATAAGTGTATATATATCACATATAAAGCAAGCACCAGGAGACCTTGGTGGGAGGGCAGCAGCCTCTGGATGGGCGTAGGCAAGGCTCTGTGCAGAGGGCATCCCCTGGGCTGAGTCTTGGAGGAAACCATGGGAAAATAAGGCACAATGCATTGCAGGTGTAGAAAAGAACTGGTGCAGAGGTACGGTGATGGGGAGGGAGGAGATAGAGTCTTGTGTAACAGAGGCAACAAGAGCAGAGAGGCTGATTCATAGACTGGATAGGAAGCAAGAATGGGTGATACAACTAGAAAGATAGAAGGGGTCAGGGTACGAAGGGTTTTCAGTGCCAAACAGCACAGTTGGACTTGATCCTAGAGGGCTCCAAAAAGGGAGCCACTGGAGTTTTTGAGTATAGTGTGAAATTGTCAGATTTGAACTTTAGTAAAATTATTTTCGGTCAATTAAGATTTATTAAGTGGACCAGGCTTTACACTAAGCTCTGGAGATACAAAAAGAGGCAAAAGATGGACCCTACCTTCAAAAAGCTTACATCTAATGAAACATGCAAACAAATATATTCTAAGTAAGCTAAGTACAGGATAATAAGAAATAATTAACAGAGGAAGGCACCAGAATTAAGAGGGGATGTAGAAGGTAGAATTTTAGTTGAGCCTTAAAGAAAGCCAGGGAGGTCATAGTAAGAGCAGAGCAGGGGGAATGTTCCAAGCATAAGGGACCACTAGAGAGAATGTCTTATTCTTGGAACAACCAGGAAGCCAGTGTCACTGAACCAAAGAGTACACATAGGAGAGAAAAGTGGGAAAAGACTGGAAAGGTCACAGCTATGGGAAGGATGCTTTGGAGAGAGAACACTTGAGTCAGGGAGACCAATGAAAGACACTATTGCAGTAGTTCGGGTTAGAGCTGATGAGGACTTGGAACATCATACTGACTGTGAGCAGGGAGGAGTCTGATGTAAGAGCTGTTATGGAGGCAGAAATGACAACATTTGGCAACTGGACAGATTATATGAGTGAGAGAAATGGAGGAGCCAAGAGTGATTCAGAGGGCATTTACCTGGGTGACTTGGAAAGATTGTGGTGCTTTTGACAGAAATAGGGCAGCTCAGGGTTATTTGTTTACTTGTTTTTGGCATTACCATCAGTACCCATCTATCTCCCTCCACAACACTCCTCCCTTCCTTGTAACCAGACACCCGCACCCCGTAACAAATAAGTATAACCAAGTAAAACAAATACATGTTTAATTGGGCACGTCAAAAAACATATGTCTCATTCGTTACATAAAGTCTGCACTTTTCTGCCAAGAGTAGGGAAGCATGATTCATATTTTCTTGAGTTTTGATAGGTCGCTGCATTGATCAGAGTTCCTAAGGCTTCCAAAGTTGTTTCCTTTTACAATTCACTGCATAAATCATTCTTCTGATTTTGCTCACTTCACATAACAATTCCTAGATTTCTCTAAATCCTTCACTTTTGTCAATGAGTGTTAACTCGTTGACTGACTATTGGTGGGAGATGTAAAGCTTAATGAATGAGTTAATGGGCAGAATTCCCACAAGGGCTTATACCCGTTATACCCGTGGCACCTTTCACAACTTCCCCCACAAACATGAAGCTTCTCTGAGGCAGGCATGCCCCAGCCTTCAAGCAGGCACAGGCCCCAGTGAAAGCACAAGCTTTTGTCATCTTAATAACAGCCCATGCTCAGGTCTAGACAGGGCATTGAGACAAGAATCAACAAGTTTCTAGGAGTTCTGAGTTTCTGTTGACTATCTCACTGGGTCTCTCAGTTCACCCACCTGGAAGAGGCTGGCAGCTTCCAAGACCCGCTGGGACATTTGTTTGGTAATGAGAGCCTTACTTGTGTACGTATAGTCTAAGAGAATATTCATAGTTTCTGCGTCCACGCCTTTGATGATAATTTTCTTCTCATATTTCTCCTTTAAGTCATTACAGAACATGGCCCTGAAAGAGAAATAGAGGCAGTCTCCAACTTACATTATGTATTGAGGCTCTGGTGGGTCCCTCCCTTCTCCCTACTACTATTCCTTGGACTGGTACAGGAAAGGCTCTGTACTAAGTCAGAGGACCTGGGGAGGGAGATCCCTGGCCTCCCTCAAGAGCTATCTTTTGTACTTAGAATAGAATCCCAGGATTGGAACTGGAAGATATTGTAGAAGTCATTAAATCTGATCTCCTTTTATAGAAACAAGAGTCACACAGCTAGTTAAGTCTCTGAGTTAGGATTAGAACTCCAAGTCCAGTGCTCAGCCCACAATGACCATCCTGCCTTTCTATTTTTGGATTATAAGGGAATGTTACAGTGATCCAACATGTAGTCCCTGTGGGTGATGTTACAAAGCCTGAATGAAAAAAGAAAGGGAAGAAGAATCATAAGAAAGAATCCATTTACTCATTTTTCATTTCCCTTCTGTGGTATTAGCAGCAAAGACAATGTACTTTAAAAAAAAGACACTTGCATAAAACATCAAAGAAAAAGCTTTTTGAAAAAAAAAAAAGGCTATATTCTGAGCTCTGTAGCTAAGCTTTCTCTGCTACAGAGGACCTGGTCAGAATCACAGCTGGAGACAGTGGAAGAGGAAGCAGATAATACATTCTTAGGGCCCATGTAATGAAAGAAATGAAGTTAACTGACATTCAATGGAGAGGATTCAATTATTAGCAGGAATGCCTAACCCTTTGGCAGAGCCTATAACTAGGAATTTTGAAACCATGGAAAGCAGAGGGATAGGCAGAGATCTGGAGGAGAAAGATGCCAGTGGGCAGAGGAAACTTTGTGGAATGCTGGTATGGGCACCCTGTAAATGTCAGCATCCTGTGAAAAAGCCCTGTTTGCCTGCCCTAGTTAATGTCTCTGCTTCCTCAAATCTCTGTGCTCACCCTTTCCTCTACAACCTACTCTCCTGAACTTTCAGAGTCCCTGCTGCAGAAAACCACCAGCATTTGGGAGCAGAGCAAGGATCTGCACTCAGGACTGCCACTATGGCTACAGATGGAGAGCACCAAGCCTAATGTAGACATGAGAAATAGTTTTCCATATCCTAAGTGGGAAACCTTGACTACATCTTCTTATACAGAAACATTGTTAGATGTAGTCTTAGGGGAGAACTGGCAGAACATCAGAGTTCAAACCTATTATGGGCTAAATGGGTCTTTGGAGACTAGCCTGGAACCCCAATCACCATGATGCATGACATATCTTCTACGGGGAAATTTGCTTCATGTTTCTAACAACAATAATGATAAAAACATCTGCATTTATTCACTTATATTTATGTCATATAGACATTTGTATCCTAATTTGCTCCAACATTAGAAGGTGAACTAGTTTAGACACTGAATTGGAAAACCTGAAAATCAAAGGAGAGATTAACAAAACTGAAAGAAAACTATTGAACTGATAAATAAAGCTAGGAGCTGTTTAGGAGTTTTAAAAAAACCCAACAAATAGATAAATAGTTGGTTAATTTGATTTTAAAAAAGAAAGAAAACCAAATTACTAGTATAAAAAAAAAAAGAAAGAGGTTAATTCAGTACTAATGAAAATGAAATTGAAGCAATTATTAGGAGCTATTTTGACCAATAAATCTAACAATCTAAGTGAAATGGATAAATATTTGCAAAAAAAGTCCAGATTAACAGAAGAGGAAATAGAATATAACAATATCTTAGAAAATGAAATTGAACAAACCATAAATAAGTTCCTTAAGAAAAAATCCCCAGAATCAGATGGATTCACAAGTAAGTTCTACCAAACATTTAAAGAACAATTACTTTTAAAACTATTTGCAAAAATAGACAAAGAAGGAGTTCTATCAAATTTTTTGTATGACACAAATATGGGTGCTGATAGTTAAGCTAGGTATCTAAACCAGGTATCTGCAAAAGCAGAGAAAAAACTAGATACCAATTTCCCAAAGGAATATTGATGCAAAAATTTTATATAAAATACTAGCAAGGAGATTACAGGAATATATCATAAAGATTGCACACTATGCCCAGGCGGAATTTATACCAGGAATGCAAGACTGGTTCAATATTAGGAAAACTGCCAGCATAATTGACACTATCAGTAACAAAATCAGCAAAGATCATATGATTATCTCAATAGATGTAGAAAAAGCCTTTGATCAAATACAACATTAATTCTTATTAAAAACTCTAGAAAGTATAGGAATAAATGGAGCTTTCCTTAAAATAATAAGTAGTACTTATCTAAAACCATCAGCAAGTATTATTTGTAATGGGGAAAAACGAAAATCTTCCCAATAAGATAATTTATTTTTGTTACTTGTATCTCCAGTGCTTAGCATAGAGCCTGGCATAAAGTAGGTACTTACTAAATACTTGATTTCTTTTGATCTGTTTGTTATTTATATAGCACTTTAGCATTCACTTTAATTCAATAAGCATTTAATGCCTACTGAGCATCAGGCACTGAATGGGAGTGCAACTCAAAAGCCAAACAGTCCTTGGCATTAAAGAGTTTCAGCTGGGGGACATGGAGGACTCAAGGAACATTATCTACACAGGTAAGTAAATACAAAACATCTATGTACATGCACATGCATGCATACAGCATGTCCCAAAAGTCCTAGTGTGGTTTTAAGTTTGAGTAACTTCAGAAGTATAAATGCCAGAAATTTACAAAATTGGTATCTGAAAGTTTATTTAAAACTTTAAAATATTTATATGTTTCTTATTAAAATTCAACATAATCACTCTGTGGAAAAAGAAGTCAAACTGAATTAGGTATAGAGAGAGGTGATCTGTGTTAGAAGTGATACAACTATAAGAACACTGAAGGACTGATTTATAAAGTGTCAAAAGACAAAGAAATTTCAGATGTTATTGATAATAAAAAAGTGACCAAGAGAATGTCAATAGCTTGCGATCTCTGTGTCTACACTCTCTTAGCTATACAAAATCTTTATGAGGATTTTCTATATATGAACTGAGGGCATCCTCCATGAGGATCTTTGGAGGGAACTTGCAAACAGGCTTTCTCGGGTGATTTTTTTGTTGCAGGGGGAAGGCAATGGCCCAGGATCACACAGCTAGTAATCGTTGGAGGTCAGATTTGAACTTAGGTCCTCCTGAATCCATTGCACCACCAGTTGCCCCCTCAGGTGATTTTCTACAATAGACCACACCTTTCCATATCACAACTCACTGAAAGATATAGAGAAATATAACATTTCATTGTATTAATTATTTGTGGATTACAAACATGAATTAGACTTGGTGGAATGAATCACCACCTCACAGGCTCTTTTTCAACAAAGTTACTAGTTTTGTAACCCTAGGCAAGTCATTTATCCCTGTTTGCCTCAGTTTTCTCATCAGTCAGATGAGCTGGAGAAGGAAATGGCAAACGAATCCAGTATCTTTGCCAAGAAAACCCCAAATAGGGTCGCAAATTTCACCAGGACCATTCCAGATTCCTTGAGGGATATAACAACACAAATAACTTTATCCACAACTGTGTGGACAGGGAGATGGCTTGCCTGCCGAAGGTCTTCACCACTGTGATGGAGGGATTCTGTGTATGGCAGTAGTGAGGTGCTTCAGGTGCTCCCATTTGTAGATGATGCTATGCTGCTTGTATCATGCCCCAAGACATTTCAGAACCTCCTGGAAGAGATTTATAGTCAACTCAAAGGAGTTTAGCCCGATCATCCACACAGGAAAGACCAAATGGATGAAGAATCTCCATTGTGTAAATATCAATATGCAATGGATAGCCTTTAGAACTTAACCAACCATACAAACTGACACAGTGGATAGAGTGCTGGACGTGAGTCAGGAACAGGAGTCCAAATCCTGCCTAGATATTTACTAGCTGTGGGACCCTGATCTGTAAAAATTAGCACTTCCCCCTCCAAGGTTGTTGTGAGTATTTAATGAGATAATAATTGTAGAACTCTTTGCAAACCATCAGGCATTATAGAAATACTAGCTTGATATTTGGGGTGTGTATCCGGGGCAGACAATACAGATAGATAATGAACTGGAGGCCCAGAGAAGAAAAAGAGGAAGGCTGTGGGCTGTGGCTGTGAAAAGCTCTTTTGTGGCCCCCTAAGTTTCTCATGACAGCAAAGGCTGGATGCTATAATGACCAAGAAAGATGGACCTCCATTGTCTCTGAAGAACTAAAGAGGAGAATCATACAGAGGGCAATGGAAAGATGCATGGTGGGTGTGAGCAGGCCACAACAGCCAATGGGGAATGCTGAAGAGAACCTGGAAAGATTGATGTCAGAAAGAGATTATGGACCAGGCACATGGCAAGAGCAAGCAATGACAGGTGGATGGACAGATCACTTCACTGGGAGAAAGCATGGAAAGCCTTCAGCACGTTAGAGGGAACTCCTTGAGGAAAACTACTGGGACGGGTTGCAATCTGCATTTTTGGAGGGAATTTCTAAGTCAGTGAGATTATAGCTCCTTTGGAGTATATATACATCTACATCTACATCTAATACACATACATGTAGATATATGCACATATTGCCAGACTTGTGGTTTTGTTAGTGTGGGGAACTCTCAGTAAAGGGACTCCCAAGTGCAATACACATCTGCCCCTTCTCTGGGACTGGTCACCTTGGGGATATACCTGGGTCCCTGGTTCTACCCCCCTGTAACTCAAAGTTTGCATGGGACTTTGGGAGCCTGGATGCACTTCCTCTCTCAATAAAATGACTTGCCAGAATGGCCTGGGTTGGGTCCACTGAAGCACAGGTATGTCTTCTTCCCTAGTCCTGACCCCTTTCCCCACCCACAATTCCACTTTTCATCCTTTTACTCAGGAAGTCTCCTATGACAGCAAACATTGCTGACAAAAGACCCTGGGATTCTATCCCAAAGATGCTGTCTATACCATCTCTTTCAAACTATTTAAAAATTTCACCTGATTAAAAAAACATCTTTTCTATGCCTCCCCCTCCTCCTTCCCCCTACCACCATAATGGGAGTCCAGGACAATCTATAATCAGTTATTTATCCATCTGTAAAATAGAGCAAAAACATGCAAAATGGTTCTCGGTTTCATGGGCTCATCTATTTAAAGCTGGGAGGCAACTTAAGGCTCAATTAGCTTGACCTCCTTTTTCAACAGATGAGAAAACTTAGGCCCCAGCAAGGTTTTGGGGACTTGCTCAAGGTCATACAGGTAGCAAGTACCAGAAGTGGTTTTGAACTCAGGTCTTCCTGACCTCAGATCTCATCTAGACCTCCTTCATCTCCTCCATGATTTCTCTTTCCTAATGGCCCACTCGTACACATCAAACAAATTGGTTGTTTATCATCATAAGGGCACTGCAGCCTGGTCTGGTCAGTGTTGTTCATGTCTTCCGTATTTCAGGCCCCTCATGAATGCTTTCCCTCCTCAGCTCTGCTTCCTGCTGCTCAGATCCCACCTTCTGCCAGAAACTTTTCCTGAGGTCCTCTCTTCCCCCCTCCTACAGCTAGTGCCTCCCCTCTGAGATGATCTTCCATTTACCCTGTACCTATTTTATATGAACGTAGTTATTTACATGTTGGTTCCCCATCCCGCATTTTAGAGTGGAAAATCCCTGAGGTTAGGGACTGAGTGTTGTGCCTTTCTTTATATGCTGAACCCAGGATATGTGCCTGGTACTTAGTAAGTGTTTAATAAATGCTTCTTGACTGACTAAGACACATTGGGAGATGTGCCCCCCTCAAAAAAATCATCCCCACCCAGCAAACCATGGAAGTTTTTTCTACCAGTCTATTTGGAGTGCTAGAAAAATGTTTTCATTTCATTGTGTACCTGGTGTTTACTCTTTACCTTCTCATAGACATTAATTGTTTCTTAAAGATGTGTCTGTCATGACTGCTGGGG